>OW052043.1:31329540-33729540 GCA_932526495.1 Bombylius major
TAAGATACTCATATTTTTGTATGGGACGTCATAAGGATATTGATAGCTTTTACTTATGTCAGACTTATACACATATTCCAAAACACTTGATACGTGATAACTCAAACTTTATTGTAATTTTTAAACAAGATGAAATGAATTTAAAGCATATTTTTAAGGATCATGTAAACACTGACATGTCATATGACAAATTTCGAGATATGTGTTCAAAATGTTGGAAAGATAATTACGGATTTTTAGTAATAAACAAAGATAGTTTATTAGATTGTGGACGATACAGAAAAGGATTTGATACTTTTGTATTATTATAAATAGATACGTATGTAAGAGTTGTATATCATTAATATTTCATCTACCGAGCTGTTTAAGCTGTTTAAGACCTGTTTAAGCTGTTATTGGACCTGTTTAAGCTGTTTTAGAGCTGTTTAAAGACCTGTATAAGCTGTTTTAGAGCTGTTTAAGCTGTTTTTGAGCTGTTTTGGAACCTGTTTAAGCTGTTTTAGAGCTGTTTAAAGACCTGTTTGAGCTGTTTTTGGACCTGTTTAAGCTGTTTTAGAGCTGTTTAAAGACCTGTTTGAGCTGTTTTTGGACCTGTTTAAGCTGTTTTAGAGCTGTTTACAGACCTGTTTAAGCTGTTTTAGAGCTGTTTTCGGACCTGTTTAAGCTGTTTTAGAGCTGTTTAAAGACCTGTTTGAGCTGTTTTTGGACCTGTTTAAGCTGTTTTAGAGCTGTTTTAGAGCTGTTTAAAGACCTGTTTGAGCTGTTTTTGGACCTGTTTAAGCTGTTTTAGAGCTGTTTTAGAGCTGTTTACAGACCTGTTTAAGCTGTTTTAGAGCTGTTTTTGGACCTGTTTAAACTGTTTTAGAGCTGTTTAAAGACCTGTTTGAGCTGTTTTAGAGCTGTTTAAAGACCTGTTTAAGCTGTTTCATAGCTGTTTCAGAGCTGTTTGAATACCTGTTTTTAAGCTGTTTTTCAAAGCATTATCATGGAAAACGAGATAATTAAGAATATTATAAAAACAAGAAATGTTATTCGTAAAAAATATCAAGCTTTAAAAACTGGTAAAGCAGAAGAAGAAATACAATTGGAAAGTGTTTTTAAACCAATAACTCAACCTTTGAAGAAAATAGTAGATAAAACTTATTATCCGGATATTAAATCTGAAGTAAAAGAAGAAGAATGTGAGACTCCATTTAAGTCTAAACGTTTGAAAACTGAATTCTCAAGTACACCACATGAATATTTCAATAAGTTAGAAGAGAATTTTGAAACACCTCAAACAATTAAACAACCTGATTTTTCTTTGAAATCATTCGATGAAAGTTTTGATGAATCGCAACAACTACAACAACCAGCATTTTCAAACTCACCAAATCGATTTTTGAAAGAAATGAAATTAAAAGAAGATGATATTGATTATAAATACGGACCACATTTAGATCATGATAGAAATATTTGGAAAATAGGAAACTCTTCTTTTGATATTAACGATAAAACTATTGTTATTGATGGAAATTTTTATTCTCTAACACCTGGTTTGATACAATTATTGTTTTTAAAACATCCTAATAAAACGGTATGCACTAACGATGACTTCAAAAATTATAAAAAAATCATAATACAAACAAGTGCAAATAAACGAGATTATGAGGACGGAGGACAAATATCTGGAAACAGAAGTACGAAGTATAGACTAATTAAGGGATTGTTCAAATCTCATTCTGGTTCTGGATTAATGCATTTACTAAAAGAAAAATCTAATTATGTATACTGGGATGATCCAAATGAATTAGTGAATAGATTGAAATTACTATTAGCATCTACACATGCAGGTCATAATAATCACAACAATGAGATAGTTTCAATAATTGAGGAGTTCAGAGAAGCAGACATTATCGTATAAATTTATATTCTACAACGTGAAATTTATTATTTACATTATGAGCGTTGACAAGTTTGGACGTTTCTCTATTCGGAGACATCACCATGCTACAAAACTTTTTTTAGATAAATAAAACCAATTTTTTTTTTTAAATAAATTTTTTTTGTTTTATTTTATATATGTATTTATTTTTCAGTTTTATTATTTCATAAATATGTATTTATTTTTCAGCTTTCTATTTAATATATGTATTTATTTTCCAGTTTTCTTATATAATATACGTATCTATTTTTCAGTTTTCTTATTCTAAACTTATTCTAAAATGACCCCATGCGTATGTACTAACACCATCTTCTCTAACACATCTCTTATCATCTATATAACTTAAAGCTACTTTATTTACATTTTGAGTATATATCTTATGAATGTATGACCTAAATACTAACATATTACCATAAAATAATTGTTTCTTATATAAACAATCTCTATAATTATCTAAACTTAAATTATCTACAGCTGTTTTTTTAACACCTTTAGCTTTTTTTATTAATTTACAATCTTCTACATCTATTGAATACATTTTTGATTTTAAACCTACAAACTCTTTCATTATCCGACCATTGTTCTCATCTTTCATTAAACCTAATACTTTTTTATTTTTAAGCGGAATATTATAAGGGTTATCAGGTAAGTATTCGGAAGTATCAAATTTAGTGTCAATATCATTTATAATGTCACTATAGAAATCTTCAGTTTCTATTGAATATATAAACGAATCTGTATCCATGTAAGCAAGAAGTACTTTTTCATCATACTTGGGTTTTATATAATCATAGTGAAAGTCGTACATCTTCCACTTTGATAATTCTAATACAACGAAACCAAGATAAATTGGTTTGTTATAGTATGTTCGAACTCTCTCAAGTTGTATAGCTGTCATATTTTCTGTAAACTGAGCTAAGCTGTGGAAATTCGGTTTAGCTATTAAAGCCCTAGCACCTAAATGTTTACCACTACTTTCCCAGTCAGTAACGATTTTGACATCTTTTCGTTTGTCAACATTTTCCATCGTTTTACCGTACACAGCATTATTCAACAACTTGAAAAAGTTCTTTTCAAAAGTATTTTTTGCAATAGTACGATAATATGTATTTAAATCAATATATTTTTTCAACCAGCATGATTGTTTAAACTGTAGCGCTCTGTGAATTTTCACTAATTTCAAACCGTGTTTTAAACATTGCTGAAGATTTCTATAGTGAATTATATAATTTCTTTTTACTGTCAAATCTGTAATTAATTTGTTGAATTTTGACCCCGGACTTTTTTTATTTTGTGCACAAAACGGTAAATCATTATGTAAATCATGAAGAGATTCAGGATACTCTAAATCTACTTCTAAAATATAACCCGTATCTGAGTTATCTGTAATATTAAGAATATTTATATCTTCAACGTTTTCTACCCATTGAAAATCAGAATATGGTAAAGGTTGTGACATAGCCCAACCGTATAAATTATTTGCATCAACATACATTAAATATGAAGATGGTTTATTTTCATCGAAATTACTCATATACTTGTTATTCGCTGTAGAATGTCTATGCGAACATTGAGTAATTCCACCACGGATACCTTTTTTAATAAAATTATACATATTTATGTCGGTGAATAGTTCAAGATTTATTTCAGTATATTTTAACATCGCGTCCCATGATAACCCCGGAGTTGTATAATACTGACAGGGATCCAGCGTATAAATATTTCTACAAACTTTTCTGAAATTTTCGAATACATCTGTTAAAAGCAATACATCTGTTTTTAAATATAACTCTAAATAATCCCAAATGTTTTTACAATCAAATTTTTCCCAAACTTTCTTAGCATGAATGTAATCTTTATCAGAACATTTACTATTTGTTAATTTGCTATCGAAATGTTTTTGTGAAGGTAAACACGTTTCATCTAGACGTTCAAAAGAATTAATGTATTCGTATGGAAATACTCCTTTACGTGTTAGTAATTTGAAATTTTCTTCTTCTGGATATAAAGATTTAACTGTTTTCAAATCTTCCGGGGATAAATTTCCTACTAATGAATCTAGACTAGACTGCATAAATCTTACGGAATCTAAAAATCTAAGTTCAATTGTATCAGTTTCATTAACGAAAATTCGTTTTGAAAGTGATACATACAATTCTTTATTTAATGGTATCAAATTTATATCACCATCAATATTTGCTAATTCTTTAACAAATAAGTGACAGTCATAACCAGAAAAATTATGAAAGAAAATTGGGAAAAACTTTGGGACTTGATACCGCAAATTACATTCATTATGCGCTGGACCCCTGTACTTTCCTGTTAAATGACAATGGTCGGCTACTCTTATATTACCTAAATATTTCTTACATATATGACAAATCTTACTACTACATTGTCTCCTTTCTTCAAAAGCTGTGAGTGGTTTCATCGCCTTTGGATTCATAATAACATTATTATGAATATCTAATACATCTTCAACCAGGGATTGTACAAATTTTGCTGGTGAGTCCTTTCCTTTATACACTTTTAATTTACTTAAGCTATCATCATAAGAACATTTGATATAATAAGAGAATGCACAAGGAACGTGTTGTTGTATATTTGTTGTTGATGAAATATCTGGATTTGGAATACATGTATTTAATCCTTGTAAAATGCATTCAAAGTCTGCGTATATAACAAATGGGACCTCTAATTGACGTTCGTATTTCTCAAATTTCAATTCATTGTTTTCTGGTGATGGCATAAGTGTAACAATCTTACTGCATTCATTTTTATGTATATTGTACGCCTCTTCGGTATAAAAATGTTGTAAACATCCATTACATAAAAAGATTTTTCTGCAATGTTGTGTTATTTGAGATTTTATTAATCTTGATATGTTCTTGATCCACACATAATGACTCTTTTCTCCATCTTGAATCAACAGTAAATTGATATGTAATTTCTTCTCATTTTTTGTACAATAATACGGTCCCACAATTTTACATGTATTAAATTGCATTTCTTCACAACCGTATACGTTTATACTAATTTCAGGATTTAGGTCTTCAAACTTTGCTATATCCGTTACCTTTAGTGGAAATTCAAGATCATCAAATTCTAATATCATATTGTTTTTCAGAAGAATTGTACTTGCAACAATATTTTCAATATTATATGATGAAACTCTATCAGAATTCTTCTCTACAGGATCTATAGCTGAAATTATTGCCCATTTAAAGCAGTACTCGTCCGTATTTTTCACATTGATACAAGCATGTTTACGTGCAATTGTTGTTGGTAATGGTAAATACTGAGAACCTCTTATTGGCCTGTACTGATTAATGTTGATTTCGAGATGGATTATTCTTATAAGAGTCCAACCACTATCTCGTTCTTGAAACTCTTGCATTTTTGTATGAATTTTATCAATCATAACTTCGTATGCAGACGATAACTCAGTTTCATTTCTAACGATTATCATTTTTGATTGAAATGATTTAACTGAAGTTGTTATTTCATCGTTATCATCATTTTCTTTTGTTAATTTCATATACTCTGCAAATAGTTCTATGTTGAATTTAAAAGATGAGTGTTTAATCAGTTGTTCATTTAATGTTTCTATAATAATATCTTTCTCCGCTTTTAAAAAGTTAAGAGGATCTAGATTTCCTTCATCCTTGTTTTCATAAATGAGCGTTTCAATTCGTTCCTCAAAGCTACTTTTCACTACTTTCAATTTATCATTAATTGGTTCGGCTGCTTTTATTTTATGTACATTTGTTCTTAGATGATAACTCCAGTTCTTGATTGAAATTTCTTTATTACATGTTTGGCATAAAATTTTGTTTTGTGATGATGATGAAGGCTGATTGCTAATATCATTAGAAATAGCATCAACTGAAGACACCTTATGCTGGGTTCTCATATGCGTTAGTAGATTTTCTTTGCGTGTAAAGCTCTTCTTGCAAATGCTACAAATTTCGTGGTTACCATGAGCTGACTGGACATGTCTTTTCAACGAATTTTTAAATGCAAATCCATTTCCACAAATTTCACATATAAAACTCTTCATTTTGTAGTCTATGTAAATTAATTTCTTTATTTTAATAAACAATTTGAAACTGAATAAGATTTAATATCCTTTTTTAAGATTTTCAAACACAACTTCAAATTTAACAGAAAATTAATTAAACACTTTGAAACTGAATAAGATTTAATATCCTTTTTTAAGATCCTTAAAAAAAGCTTCAAATTTAAAAGAAAATTAATTAAACACTTTGAAACTGAATAAATTTTAATATCCTTTTTCAAGATCCTTAAACACAACTTCAAATTTAACAGAAAATTAATTAAACACTTTGAAACTGAATAAGATTTAATATCCTTTTTTAAGATCCTTAAACACAACTTCAAATTTAAAAGAAAATTAATTAAACACTTTGAAACTGAATAAATTTTAATATCCTTTTTAAAACTTTAAAATAAAATCAAATAATCACTTTGAAATTTCACGATGGACTGATGCCGTTTGAAAAAATTGTCTCAATTTATAGGCAAAAATCTTATCCCCACCCTTTTTTTAAACTAATAACGCACATTCGAAAAACTTTAAACTTGAACAAACATGTCTCAATATAATTATTCGGAAAAAAGTAAAAAAACAATAACACAGCATAAACAATATGAAACGTGAACAAACATGTCTCAACATGCTCAGCACATATGAATAATCCTAAAAAGTTAACTTAAAAAACAATGACATCATAAACAATTTAAAACTTAAGACAAACATGTCTTAACATGCTTAGCACTGATTAAGCACACGTGAATCAGAACTGTACCAACAATTTTCCATTGTTTTTTCAATGATAACGCCTATAGTTTTAACCCTCACTTATAAAAAATTTTAACCCCCGCATGATCCATCACTGAACTGAAAAAATCATGACCCACGTGACCCCTCACTAGCCTTGACCCCTGTAACCCCTCGCTCATAACACGCAACCTTGACCCCCCGCACCCCTCACTGATAACACACAACCTTGAACCACGTGACCCGCACTGATAACAGCGATGACGTCACTGAGCCAGAGCCATGAGCCAGAACATACACATTCATACTACTTAGTTTTAATCAAGGATTCTTATGTTTTCATTTAAGCGTACTCCTCAGCTGAAAATAAATTTTATGTTGGAAAAAATATATTTATTTCGGAACGAACTAAAAAATCTACAAAAATAAGAAGAAATCTACACAGATGAAAAAAACTTTACATAAAAAAATCACAAATCACAAAAATAACGATTTTTAGGTTACTACCTAACTTCACAAATGTCAAACAATCAATTTATTTTCATTTTCCGGACGAAATAAATGAAACTTCATTTATTTCGGTTGGATATGAAAATAAAAGGTCTCCAAAGGACAGCCAACGCCATCTGTGAAGAGCCACATTTTCAACTTTTATTTATTTTCAGCTGAGTACCACTTATGAAATCGAAACAGAAAATTTTTTCGGTTCCATTTATTTTGGTTTTTTTTACATAGGTTTTGTATAGGCAAAATATCTTATTTTAAGCTGAGTAGTACCCTTTAACGTAGTTTGTTTTTTCCTTGAAATTACTGAGTTATTGAATTTTTACTTCTTGCTATTTTTTTGGTATTTCGATAACATAATCTAAAAAATATATCTTTTGTCTTTTGATATTATTTTGATATTCAATATTCTAATTGTATTATCCAATAAAAAAAATTTATTTCTAACTATTATTGTTTTTTTTTTCACACTTTACACAATTTATATAAAGTTCCAAAAGCAAATTACGTTTTTTTTAAAATAATGATAAAAATATTGTTTGATTAAGAATTTCGAAAAAATTCAAATTTAAATAATAATGAGAAGTATTTGGGCTTGAAAAACGTAACGAAATTACAAAAAAGTACGTACATAAATGAAACAAAATATCAAAGATGAAAAAGGATAATTTAACAAATATGAGTATATTATTATTATACTTATGTCACAGTATATGAAAAAGGACTCACCAAAAAGAAGAGTCCAAATATATATGAAAAATAATAAATAAAAAATAAAAAAAAATTCTAATATGTTGAAGAGAGATATTCTTTAATCAATTACTTCTAATGAAAACTTCACAAAAGATTAATGTAGACAAAAAATCTCAAGACAAACCAGTTATGTATTCCGATTTGCGTGGCTTTCGTTGTATGGGTTATTTTTAGCATGAAGCTTAATAAGATTCCCCTTCGAATTTTGAAATGCATTTTTATTGTCTATATTTTACTTGTTACTTTTTTATTGCCTCTCACTTCAACCCATGCGTTATTGTTCATTCGTTTTCATTCTTACACACAAGATTATTACCCTTCAAATTGAAAAGCACATGGAAAACACGTGTGTTTTTGTGTTATTAATTTGAAAGACAAAGAGGAATAATGTGTTTCTGTAAAAAAATTATACTTTATTTAACAATTAAAGTCAGTACAGGCAAGATAGGCATACTTTTCTATACTCTTTTACATTTCGTTTGCATAAATCTGTCTCGTGTGTGGGGTGATCAGATCTCAATTTCAATCGAAAAGAATCTAAACTAAACTTATAAAGTATGGACACTCGCCACGTGATTTTTTTAACAAACACATATGCAATTTTTGCGATCATTGAACTCCAAAAAATTCAAAAAATTACATAAGCAAAAACAGTATAGAAGCTATGACTTGTTTCAATACAATATTCTTCTAGACATTGCAATGAGAAAGAATGCATACAAAATAGTACATTAAAATAAAAAAAAAACATATATTTAATATGTATACATATTTTTACCACGTATTTTTAAAGGCGACCTGGAACTGTCGTCATAGTATGTGTTTTTCATTTTCATAATGTTTCAGGTCGCTATGAACAATGTAAACTATACGGACACTGAGAAAAGAAACGAAATTTAAAATTTACTAATACTCAAGTGAAGGAAATATGAATACATTTTTTATCACGTATTTTTAAAGGCGACCTGGAACTGGTTTTCTATGTGTGTGTTACCTGAAATCAAATTTTAAAGGGTGTTTTCATTTTTTCTGTTGGATTTTATGTTATTTAAAATTCTAAGAAAAAATTATTAATCATTAATTTTTTAAAGACTTAATTTTATCTGTAAAGATGTAATTAGTGGAATTTTAGTTAACTTGTGATATTTTAAGTTGAAGAAATTTAATAAAAAAAATGAAATTCTTAGTGTTTCGCACATGTAATTTTATTTTTGTAAAATTTGTATTATAATGTTAAAATAAAAATTTATTTTGTAGTAGAAAAGTTTTAATTCACAATGTCTAACAGTGAAAATAAAAGTTTTGATTATTTTTTAATAATTTTTGTTTTTTTAACATACATAAAATATTTATAAACTTGTATTTTTTCTGTGCACCCTATAAACGTGTTTCAATTTCTAAACCACATGTTGTTCTGTTTCCAAATTTTATATCTCTTTCTTACAACTTGCAATATTTATTACTATCGATTTTTAGCAGAAAACACAAGGTCAAAAAAATAATGGTACCAAGGTCACAAAAAAATTTTGTAACACGTGCGAAGTGTCCTATCTTATATTAGTTGATCGGTGATTACCAAGGACAACAAACTCATCGGGTACTGCCTCCATAAGCACAATACTGACTTTAATTGTTAAATAAAGTATAATTATCATTTAGAAATACTTTGAATTTAGAAACGAAATAAAATATTGAATTTTTTAATTTTTTTTAAATATAAAAAATAATACATAATAAGGTGTGAATTTTTTGATTTTATTAAATATACAAAATATTAAATTTTTTGTTTTTTTTTAAAACAAGGAATAAAATATTGAATTTTTTATTTTTTTTTATATATAAAAAATAATAATAAGGTGTGAATTTTGATTTTTTTAAATTAATAGAAATTGAGTTATTAAAGGAAAATGATAATTTTTAATGAAAATCACAATTATCTCTCTCATTTCTCATTTATAACAGCCATCTCTGAAAATGTAGTACCACTTGAAAAATTTTTTTTGTTTATGAAAAATATTTTTGAAAAAAGAAATAAACAAATGAATTGAAAAAATTTTTTAAAAACAAAAAGATATAACAATGTTTGGGAAAAATGTTTATTTAATAAAAATCCACAAATTTGTAGAACATTATAATTTAATATTTTTAGTAATTTGGGAGAATTCAGGGAAAATTGATTCTCAGTTTTATGTTACTTAATATTTATCACGTTTTTTCTTTGATTTACGTTGCTCATAGATATAATTAATATATTTGGTGAAAATAAAGCTAAGGATTTTCATGTAACTTTAATCACAACTTAGATATAATTGATTTAAAACAATAAGTTGTAAATTATACACATATAAACAATAAAATAAAATTGAGCATTCTGTCTTGGTACTATAGGAGTCGTTGGTTTTGGCCATATTGCATTTTACCTCACACAAACATATACAAAAATTGGGATTAAACTCGAATAAATTGGGCTTAAGCCAAAATCCCAATTAGCGGGTTTATAGCAAATATAATTGGGAGTAAACCAGAATCCGTATTAATATAATAGTGAATTACGTATAAACCTGTACATGGAGATACGAAATGGAAAATGAAACAAAATTGAAACAGACCCTGTGCGCAAAAAGTATCTTGAAATTTTCAAAAAGTGCTGAATTTTCATATCATAAAGTGTTAATTTGCTCCATAATGTGCTCACAAAATTTTCAACTAAAAGGGTGAAAATACACTGGGGATGATTACAACCACTGCAATCCTATTAAAAACCGGTTATTATAGGTAAATCAGTTGTAATAACCGGTTTTTAATTGGATCAGACGGTTGTAATCATCCCCAGTGTATTTTGGCCCAAATATCGTTGAATTATAAAACTAATATACATTATACATTCAATTCAAATATGTTGATTAAAAATATTACATATCGTTTTTAAATATTTTATTCATTTGAACTTCAAATAAAGATTTAAAAAAAACAAAATTCATTTCTTTTTATACAAGAATTAATATATACATATTAGATACATACATGAAAAAAATAAAGAAATTATCATTTTTTAAAATTCTTTTTCAAAATTTCACTTCCTGATATCCAGCTGCAACAAGTATCATCTGAACTTTTAAGAAAATCTTTGGTACTTAGTATAGCCAAGCATACTAACATGAAGCCGATTTCTTTGTGAAGTTTTTATAAGTTTATTTTGAAAAAAAACCGTTCCACACTTGCTGTTGTTGCGGCTTACGCACTTTTTTAACGTCAAGTCAAACTCAAAACTCAAAACGTTCAGTACAAAAAATAAAACTAACCAGGCTAAATATGATACACCAACTACCAAGTACACATTAGGTAGGATTACAACCGTCGCAAACTAGTTTAAAACCGGTTTTTACAACTGCTCAAAATACATCTGATGGTGGCACGACCAAGTTGTAACGAATGTGAGTGTATTACAACCGTCAGCTAAAAGTATTTTAGACTATTCTTATTATACCAAGTTGGAAAAAAATTGTTACAACTAGCGCATTACTACCTGGTGTAATTTACCTCATAGTTGGCAGCTACTAATTCTTTCTTTTTGTATATTCTTTGTATTATGGTTACCAGGCTAGAAAAAAGTGAAATATAATTTTAGATTGACACTGACAGCTTCAACGTTACGATGAATATTGCCCTATTGCCAGAAAAATTGAATTTCGTGATCATTTTACGAAAAATTTATTACAAAAACATTATTTTAGTGAAATGTGCTCAAATTCGATTCAAAGTACTGAAAGTGTTTATACTGAAGAAAAGTGCTGAAAAAAGCACAAATGTGCCGAAAAATGCAACACTGAAAAGTATTAAGAGATTCCTTTATGAGGAATTCATAGTTTTTACCCATGGTAAAAGAAACACTATACTTGATTTATTAATTGAAGTCAGTATTGTGCTTCTGGAGGCAGTATCCGATGAGTTTGTTGCCCTTGGTAATATTTAATTCAAAAGATTTCCATCGATTGAAATTGAGATCTGATCACCCCACACACGAGACAGATTTTTACAAACGTAATGTAAAAGAGTATAGAAAAGTATGCCTATCTTGCCTGTACTGACTTCAATTAATAAATAAAGTATAGTAAGGTATTATATGAATGAATGAGAAAAGAAACATGACGTAAGAAAGACTCACAAGGAGGATTGAAATATAAATATAAAAATTGAAATATATAGCTGAAATTATTTCAGTTGAAGGTTCATTGCGCATGTTTTACATGGCGTAGTGATCTTCTTGTGTATACATATACGAAAGAAGAAACCTGTTTATTAGAATTTGCAACAACAAAAACGCATGTGTGTAAGTATCTTTTCTTCTGCGCATGCCAACGTAGTACAATACGAAACTTCAACTCTTTTGGGACAAGCTATACATTAAAAATCTCGAAAAGGGAAAAGAAAGAAATATTTTAATACTTTTTGTGTATATATATTTTATAATATATATATAAGTTAACAACATTCCATAATCCATAACGTCCATGATGGAGGATGAACTCCAGATAAGAATATTTCGAACACCATCTTACAAAAGCGAGGTAAATGGGCAGATTGAGAGATTTCACTCCACCCTCGCGGAAATCATGCGATGTTTGAAAGCAGACGACACACCACGATCCTTTGAAGAACTCCTCGAAAGAGCGACTCATGAATACAATTGCACGATCCATTCCGTTACAGGGAAGAAACCTGTAGAACTATTCCTAGGTAGATCCCCAAGAATATCCCCAGAAGACTTTGAAAAAACCAGGCTTGACAATATAGAGAAACTCAAGAAAAAACAGACAAATGACATAAAAAACCATAATAAGAAACGAGAACCTGTGAAAAATTATGAAGTAGGTGAAGTAGTGTACGTTAAACATAACAAAAGATTAGGTTCAAAACTCACTGCCAGATATGACAAAGAAATTGTAAAAGAAAATAAAAACACAACCATAATTACTGAATCCGGTAAAAAAATACATAAGAGTAGCATTAGAAATTGATTTTTCAGGATCACGGCAATCACAGGGAAGGGAGAGATTCAAATTTTGGATTATACAAATTCGCAACTACATAATAGCTATCGGCTGTGGACAGGCAAAAATACAGACAGGACATTTCAAAATTATACACGATATTGACTTAAGACAGTATGACGAGACAATAGTAAAAATCAGCGATGAAATTGAGCACGACGTACCGACTGACGATCCACTGTACCCATACCTATCCCATGAATTACATCAAATTCAAGAATTATTTGAAAATTTTAAACCAAAAGTAGTTAAAAGATCTCTTGATTTTATAGGCTCCGCCTGGAAATGGATCGCAGGAAACCCCGACCACGATGATTTTGTTATCATTCAAGATAAAATTAATAATGTCTTAGTTAACAATAATAACCAGGTCGTGATAAATAAACTACTTAACGATAGGTTAAACAATATTACCAAAATTACAAATAGAATACAGAAATTTATTAAAGATGATTATTCACTAAAACAAGAATTCATATCGAGTTTACGATACAAAATTAAATTAATAAAAGAAGAATTAATTAATATAAATTAGGCTATAAATTTTGCTAAAACTGGTACAATTAATTCAATGATGCTGTCTAATAAAGAAATAAAGTTAGCAACTAATGTTTTACAGAAAGAAAATCTCCCTTATAGTACACCTGAAGAAGCTTTGCAATTCTCTAATGTCAAAATAATATCAAATAGTTTGTCATTACTTTATATTGTAAACATTCCAATTACAACTAGTGAAACTTTTCAAAAATTGATTCAAACCAGTAAAAAAAGAAAATGTAATTATTGACATTGAAAAAAGTAATATTTTAAGATATGAAAATAAGGTTTATTCTATTGAAAAAGATTGTAAAAATTATAATAGTTTAATTATTTGTAATCAAATGAATCTAATAGACATTAGCAATACTTCATGTATTCCGAACTTGTTAAGAAGCTCTGGTGCAATTTGCAATAAAGTTAATGGTTTACGAGTACCTATTATAGAAGAAATTTCCCTTGGTTTACTTTTGTTTAATGATTTTAAAGGACTAGTAAAAATAAACAACAATACACGACACTTTAATGGAACATTCTTGATAAAATTTACAAATGCCACAATAGTAGCTCAAAATAGAACCTTTGTAAGTACTGAGATACCAACTTCTGAAGTATTACCAGCAATACTACAACCAACATTGAGAGAAGGACAGTACAAAGAAATCCTTTCGCTAGAAGAAATGGAACAATTAAATATCAATAACGAGGCCTGGGTGGTCGAGAGGTTAGTGCGCTCGTCCATCACCCCACAGGTCCCGGGTTCGATTCCCGGCATAGTCGTGGTCCAGCACTTTTTCCTAAATACCTGTTTTTCCATACTTTCTAATCCATTCTTATATGTATATATATATATATATGTATATAGATGTATATGTATATATATACATAGAGAAATCCTAATCTCATCCTGTCATAACAACACTATGAGCCAGTAAGAAAAAACAACAAAACAACCACATCTACCAACAACAAGATGGCGTTACATCCTGCAGAAAAAACTGGTATCATAGACACAAACCGGAAAAGTGTGATATTACTCCTTAGCAATATCACCAACAGAGGGCGCAGGAACAAGCTAAGGACATAATCGCAATAGGCTAATCTCCTATTAGATTGAAAATAACAACAACTCGATTAAAGAAACCAACACATGCCTCGGACTAGGTTGGAAAATACCAACGAAGTTTCTATGCTAAGATCAGGCCAAATAAGGTCACAAATAGCAGATGGAACAAAAGTCAGGTGGAAAGAGTTATGTGAAGGCGCTATGTTCCCTCGAGGAATGAATAAGCACAAAAAAAAAAAAAAAAAAAAAATATCAATAACACAAAACATATCCAATCCTTAAAAATAGAAGCCAGAATTACGAAATGGACCAGCATAAGTTTAACAAGTATATTGATTATAATTGCTTTAATCATCTTAATACAGAAAATACCGATAAGAGGCAAAACAGAAATTACTACCGTAAACCTAACAGCAGCCACTCCTGTTCCTTTGCCAACGTTTTTCGAAAATTCATCCTTATAGCAACTAAATTTCTATTGCAGATGAGGACATCAGCATTTAAGCGTGGAGGAGTTAACAGCATTCCTTTCCCATAAACTTTATTTTAACAAAATAACAAAATGCCAGATTCGCATTTTCTCACCAATGCAATTCTTACACGCAACGTGACTTAGAAAATTTTTGCTTACGCAATGTCTATTAGAATCATTTTTCCATATTTTTGTAAAAGAATTATTTTGTATAATTTTCTTTGTAAATCACTTTTATTTTGATTGCCGAATAAATCAGACGTTTTTGAAATGGAAAAAATTGTTTTTTTTCTTAATTAATTAAAATAAATTATTAACTTATATACAGGGTGTCCTGTTTGGTTTGCTTAACCTTGATACCAGTGATAGGTCTTATCAAGACAAACAAAAAATCGTATCGGAGGGGGGGGGGGGAATCCCAACGGTTTCGCCGCTAGAGGGCGTTGAAGTTTTTTTGCTCTTATTTCACGATGTACCCTATAACTTTTATAATGTACAGGACCCTTTGCCCTTTTCAGCGATACCTTACTTGTTTCTCTTCTTTTAACCGTTAAAAAGTTACACGCATTCAAAATCAAAATTTTGTGAATTTTTCCCAAATTTTTGTGTTTAACCATGTCTTTCTCGAAAAAGGCTTAAATTAACCCTAATTTTTTATTGCAGAAAACGAAAGCTTAGTTGATTCTGCACCGATTTACTATCTTAATTTAATCTAAAATGCGGATTATTTTTTTACCGTATAAACTGTTAAATTGTTGAAACCTTGGTATTGGTTCCATGGTATCCATACTACGTGTCTGTCTAGGCTATAAAAGTTATTTTATGCAGTAAATCTGTAAGTACCATAGTTTTCAACCAAAACGACAAAATACGCGAAAAACCATTAAATACTTTAAAATTACTAAATTATTTAATGATTGAGCATTGAAAAATAATTTTTAGCATTTAGCATTATTTTTAGAATTTTGTTTTTCCACAATATAGAGACTTTTATTTTTATTCAATAAAAATTATGCCTTACTCTTGCACCTTCCATCTGTCTTTTAAATACGAGAACGTTTATTGAGCTGTGATGTGCTGTGCAAGCAGCTTAAATTCCTATCTCTTCAACTTCTACAATGTTTGTTTGATGTTTCTGCTGTTTTAATACTAGTAATGTTTTACGCTTTTTTTTTCATTTTCAGTTTTTTAATTTTATTATGGTATGTTTGATTTTTTAAACATTATTTGAAGTTTATATTTTGTTAATCATTTTTTTACTTTATAGCTTTGTTGTGGTTTTCAATCAGAATCAGAAATAAAATATATTATGAATACAAAAAATTTGTTTATTTACTTTAATTTGCTAATTTTTGTAAGCATGTCTACTTTTTGAAAATAATTCATGAACAAATTTGTGCATGCATAAACATATTCCTAATATTTTGGCATTTAACATGGAATTTGGCATTTCTCTGCGAATATTTAGCATTTTTTTCTCTACCGGTTTTTTATCACCAATTTTGGATAAAATGTACTACTACAATTCACCTTCTCTCGCAAAAAAACCGGTAATTGAAGCTGAAAGAAGACAGATCTGGTTTGGGCCATTGCTATTACCTTATCAGTGTTTCTTTTACCACTATTTTTACCATAGCATAATAAGGAACCAAAGTTCTTACATAGTAGGATCACTGAGAGCCGAAGATTTTTTTTTTATTTATTTCCCTCACATTTTTTGAGAAATAGGTAAAAGGTGATAGGAATATTTTTTCATTGACTGAAAAGAAATGCATCGCAAATATTTCCAAATAAAAAATAAAACACGAACATATTCACAATTTTAGGTAAGCAACGAAAATTCCCATAATAAAAAATGTAGATAAATCTATTTATATATGCTATGCTTGTTTTCAGACAGCCCAGCAGCACTCAAGGCCATCAACTCATACAAAATTGTATCTGGGTTGGTTTTGGAATGCTTAAGAACTGTCAAATCTTTAGCTAGGAACAACAAAGTATATCTAATGTGGATTCCGGGACATGAAGGATTCAAGGGCAACGAGCTGGCAGACTCCCTAGCAAAACAAGGTGCCAACTCCAATTTCCTTGGTCCAGAACCTTTCTGCGGCTTGTCCAGAAGCCACACAAAAAACAACATAAAAAAATGGGAAATGGAAAAATGCATCTCCCGATGGATGAAAACCCTTGGAAATCTACAGGCAAAGGAATTCATCTTACCTTCAGCTAGCATTTCCAGAAAACTACTCAACCTCAGTAGGAAAGAGCTAAGAACTATTACAGGTTTCTTAACTGGACACTGTTCTCTAAATTACCATCTAAGCAGGATAGGACTACAGGAGAAAGACAAGTGCAGATTCTGCAAGGAGGCCAAAGAAACCTCAAAACACATTCTGTGTGAATGCGAGGCGTTGGCCTCTAAAAGACTGTGCCACATGCACCAGTACTTTCTCAAGCCAGAGGAAATCTGGTGTGCACCTTCTAATAGAATCTCAGGATTTATAAAAAGCCTAAATCTATAAGAAGCACGGGCTGTACAAAAGATCTTTTTTAATCGAAGTGCAATTATAGCCCACTACACATCTATCTATCTATGCTATGCTTGTATGCGTTTCTTATATCTTATATGGTTCCCTACCAACAATCAGTCATCATCAAAACCCTCTACAATAAAAGCCTCCTACTGGTGTTGTGTATGGATTAGTAAGAAGTGCCATGTTTTGTTTTGACATTTTAGTTTCTTATGGTTTCTTAATAAGAGTGGTGGAATATTAGTGTAAAGAAATAGTGTTTTAGCTGAATATTTTTGGTTTTTTAAATAAAATATTGTTTATAAAAGTTTTAAAATATAATAAATTAACAGTGTTATAATTTGTAAAGTGCACAATAGTCAAAACAATTAAATAAAAAGGTGGAAAATGTTGTGCGTTCTTACCTACTTGTAAGAAAAAAAATTAAAGTATGACTACATAGTACATACCTATCTATGGTGAGGTTATATTATTTATATGTAATAAAGTGAATAAATTGATTTGATTTAAAGAATTTAATTTATTAGTTATCACAAATTAAGTGTCTATTTGCCTTCATTACACAATAAAGATTATGTACCAAATTATTTACTTTTTCATAGACTTTTTTATATAAATTTTTGTGATTATGTTACAATGTGAGAAATTGATTTGATTCAATAATTTAACAATTAATACAAACTTATAAATAAAATTTTATTAAATTAAATGAATTTGTTCTGTATTTCGTTCACTTTATTTATTTTTTTCATATATTTGTGTTTACATTTCATTTCAATTTATTCACTTTTATAATATAACCTCACCATAGGTAATGTAGTCATTAGTCACATGTCAATATATAGGTATAGAAGAAAAAAGTTTATATTATTTATTATTCTTTAAACTTTAATTATTCATATAAATACATATATGTATCAGAATTATTATATTAAATCAAATCAATTTATTCACTTTATTACATATAAATAATACATATAACCTCACCATACTTTAATTTTTTCTCTTAAAAGTAGGTAAGAAGGCACAATATTTTTCACCTTTTTATTTAACTTTTTGACTATTGTGCACTTTAAAAATTATAACACTGTTAATTTATTATATTTCAAAACTTTTATAAACCATATTTTATTTAAAAAGC
The DNA here is from genome assembly GCA_932526495.1 of Bombylius major. Taxonomy (NCBI): domain Eukaryota; kingdom Metazoa; phylum Arthropoda; class Insecta; order Diptera; family Bombyliidae; genus Bombylius; species Bombylius major. The sequence goes on from OW052043.1 coordinate 31,348,321, forward strand.
CAAAAATATTTAACTAAAACACATTTTCTTTACATCACTATTTGTACTACCAGCATTGAATGTTTTGACGTTTCAACACTTTTATCGTGTTTGATTGTGTTAGTGCAGAAAGCCATAACTCGGCTTGTGATATAGAGGGTTTTGGTCATCATATAGTGGTGTTTCCTCTCCTCGCAAGGGGGGACAATCGTTTTGTTTTAGTATTAGTTATTTCTTCTGGTGACCGTTTTGATGAATATTTGATGATTTTTACCATTACTCCAATGACTTTATGTATAATATGGACTGTAATACAACTTCTTGTTTCATGTGGGCTAAAAACAAATTTCGTTTATTCCCTAAGAGTGAGTCATAAATATATGCATTATTTTCGTTCATTCAATTACCCATCTCACTTTCACTCATTGATTATCGAAGCTGTCAAATTCGAATATACAATTCAAATTTAATGACGTTGGAAAATCTCCCATTGAAATAACGTAATTACAAGTACCTAAGTTAATGGTTTATTTAGGGACAATTTGATTTTTATCGAATTTAAATTTAATTTTAATTCAAATGCAGTTTATTTCATTTTAATTCAAATGCAAATTGTGCCTCCATCTATCTATTAAAAATATCAAATGTTTAAATCAATCTTCGTTCATTGGAACAAGAGGAATTCCCTAAGAGTGAGACAACAGTATAAATTTAGTCCCATTTCTACAGTATGGTATTAGATGAAGAAGTTCTATCCAGTTGTTTTGAAATCATTGGCCCACATGAACAAAAAGTTGTATAGTCCAGATATATATAAAGTCAATGGGCGCAAGCCGCAATCAATGAGTATATAATTACATCATAAAGACAGCCCACTTGTCCGTTACTGACAGTTACATTTCAAATCAGCATAACTTTTATCATTTTAGCGATTTCTCCTTGTCCCCAAGTGGTTGGACATAGAACTAAAATTTTTGTGTTTGTTTTTTTACATTACAATATATGTATTTATTAAACCATATACTGTACGTGTGATATTATTTTCTTAAGCATGTGTGTATTTTTGTTTTAGGTCGATTCTCTGTTAACATCGAAGACACTTTGTGAGGAATTTTATTAAAAAATTGTTGGATAATAAAAGTGTAAAGACTTAATACTTGTACATTTTTCTATACCTCACTTTTAAAACTATATAGCGCATTTCTATTTTTCTGACCTTATGTTTTAAATTTATCTGAAATGAAGGCGGCAACGCAGAAGACTCGTACACAAGCTTGTTAATACATTCTTAATATTTTCTTTAAGAATTCTGTGAATTGTTAAGTATTTAATAATTGTCTCATTTATAGTTTTATTGTAACACATGTCCTTTAAAAAAGTATTTTATAGAAAACTCATATAATTGATCTTTTACAATAAGCAATTAAAATCTATGAGGACATTTCAGGCAACGCAGAAGACATTTTGAAGTAATTAAAAAAAAATAAAAATGTATATTGTATGTAATATTATACTAAAAATCAATGCCGATATCAGGTCAGCTGCCTATAAAAACAAAGAATTTTTTCATATTTAGCTATTCTTTTCAACATTTTTACTGAAGCAAGTGAAAATTTTGGTATAATTTTACAGAGAATCGACCTTTGGTTTTTCGTTAGCATTTTTTTCTTGTTCTATAATTTTTAACAGTACCAAGTGCAAGTTAACACTTCGTTCTATTTTATTTAAATTTTATACCCTCGAATCAATTTTAAGTAACAAAATGTAACACTTTTTGATTCTTTAAAAAAGTTAGCCTTAGAAACCTTAGCCTTAAAAAAGTGTGTATGTATTTTAATTCTTGAACTACTTTCTGACCTAATGCTTTTTAATTGATGTTTTTAATTTGATTAAATGTTACATTTTGTTACTTAAAATTGATTCGAGGGTTTAAAATTTGAAATAGAACGAATTGTTCACTTGCACTTGTATTTTAATGTTAATATTCATTTGAAAGAAAAGAAGCAAAAATTACACATACATACAGTATGAGCTCGATAATTTGGACTGATTAAAATAGGCCTTGTTTAAATTTTAAAATAGTTGAAATTATTGGATAGAAACCAATTTGCAACTTTCAACGCTATTTTTGAAAAAACAATAAATAGTTTTGTAATAAAATTAGTTTTTGTTATTATAAAAACCGATTATGATAATTATATAATGAATTATTTCTACAAAAATCTGTGATTTAAATTAGGCAGTACCTACATGTTTAGCTTATTTAAACTTTATTCTATTTTATAAAATAAAAATCATCGAAAAACCTTCAAAGTACCTATTGAAATTTGGGTGTTGAAAAAACAAAAAGTTGAAAATAGGAAGGGAAAAATTATTGAGCGGACACTGTAATTTGAAATAAAATTCTTATTTCAAAAAATATTTATTTACGCGAGCATATTCATTGTAGCAAAAGTACAATACAACAAGAAACAGAAAAATCAAACCAAAAAAAAAAACAACAACAATAACCATTTATTTCAGCTTTAAAGAACGCTGTTTGCTGTATCAAATAGGTATACATACCTAAATAACTATAATATATGCATGTGGACAAAAAAAAAAAAAGAAAAGAAAAAAACCATACCAGCAATATATGTATAATTATAGGATTTAATTGCAAAATCCTATGAAATATGTATGTACATTATCTATTCTGTATATACTACAGTATCAAGGTTAATATAATATAGGTTACATCTTCCCATAGGCATTACCTACTTACAATAAAAAAGTGATCAATGTGACGTCAATGTGACGTCACAAGTATCAAACAATTGACATAAAAACAAACAAAAATTTCTTTCATATATGGGAAGATGTAACCTATATATTATATTAACCTTGGATTACATCTTCCCATATATGAAAGAAATTTTTGTTTGTTTTTTATGTCAATTATTTGATACTTGTGACGTCACATTGATCACTTTTTTATTGTAAGTAGGTAATGCCTATGGGAAGATGTAACCTATATTATATTAACCTTGCTACAGTATAATATATATCTATATGTCATATTATTTAATGATCATTATTTTAACAGACAAGTTGTATACCTATATAGTTTTTGAATGAATTGACTCATAATTTATATATGCGCTTATACATATTGTTTCTGTACGTTTTTCGTTTTTGCGATCTGTTTTTTTTTTTCTGTATACGCAATTTCCATATTGGCTCCAAAGATAATTAATAAGAAGTAGATATTCCAAAACAGAAAAGCTGTTGAAAAATAAATTTTTAGTTCTAAATCTGTTCATAGAGCGGAGAGACAAGAAGGAATCGCTTAGAACATTAGATTTAAAAATACGTTATGACCGTTTTTGCAATAAAAAAAAATTTAACATACACAAAAATCCTCAAAACTGTAATTAGACAATTTTATATGGAAAATGAGGACGGAGTAAATGTGCATGACATCATCATACAATTTTTTTGTTGATGTTGTACTATATGAAAATTTATAATTAATATAAACAAAAACAACACACATATAAAAAAATAATTGTTATTTTTATTTTTCATTTTTCAAGTACCCAACCAAATTTACAATTTTTTTATAATATCGTATTTGAATTTTGTTGTTGCTTCGTACCTAAATACAAAATTTATTGTAAACTTGAATTGAAGTCACTGTTTTTTTCTCAATTTTGTATTTTTCCCATTTAGCATATACAAGTATGCATTTTGGTATATGCAGATTGTAGTTTATACAGTAGCGGAAAAAACGCATGACTCAAATAATTTTCATTTTTCTAAAAATAATTTATTTATTGAACTGTATTACAGAATCATGTATGGTTTTTCTTTTCTTATAGAAAATACCTTAAAAAAACACACATACTTAGTTAAAAAACAAACCATCATCATCATATTAGTTAGGCGACTTTCATGATCGCTACTGTATATTATAATGCACGTACATTATAATGTTAACACTTTGCAAGCATTTTAGCGATTTTCTAATTTTCTAATAATGACTGTGATCATCTCTCGGCTGCAAGGTTTTAATAAAATTTTATAGGTACACCTAATTGATCAAAATTTGTAGAGTCCAACATATCTAACTACCTAACATTATGTAACATTTTGAAATATAAATATGGGTAAATAAAATGTATTTAAATGTGTATTATAATGTTGTTAATTAGGTACCTACTTGAATTGAAAACAAAATATCTTAATTCCCTTTTTCATTTGAAAAAAAAAATATATATGTAGTTACATAAAATAAAAACAAAAAAAGCGGGATCTGGATTCTAGATTTCAGTAAAATTTCTCATAGCTTCAAAAACTATAAAAAAATAAAAATAATTGGATAAATTTTTCATATTATCATGCATTCAATAATCAGAAAAAAAATTCTAATTCATATTCCTATACAATACAATATATTTAAATACATAATGTAGGTATGTATGTACATACATATTGATATTCTATGGATGAAAAAATAAAAAATATACTAACCGATAAAACAAATTTAAAAAAAAAGAAGAACAAAAAAAAACAAATATTAAATGAAATGTGCACAGATGGTAAACACGCATTTGTGTACTTGCAAAAGTATGTACATATATGAATGTGTATACATTGTTATATATATTATATAAATATAGATATACACAAAGTTATACTGGAAACTGGTTTGATTTGGTTACACACACAAAAAAAAAAAAATAACAAGAGCATGAGCGAATGGATAATAAAAAAAATCACTCGATCATTTTTTTTAAGTTTGAATTTTAAAACGTTAGTTCTATTTTTTCTCGCCAGATAGGACAGACAAGAAGGTTTCGTTTAGGAGCCTTTAATGAAATAGAGTGAAAATACAAATGTACTACGCGGAATATCTATTGTGTTAATCTATAATCATTGTTGGCTCTAAAAAGCCACGTTATTATTATTGTATATGTTTATACACTCAAACACTCATACTGTTGATTTCGATTCATACAAAAATTATTCTTTCTATCAGAGCCTCCTTGGCTGGCCATCTGCAGGGAGAAAAATATTTTTTTTCAAGAAATTTTCATTTTGGTCTGTCTATATGGTATTTATATGGTTTTTGCCGCAATCAAAGACAATGAATAAGAAGTAGATATTTCAAAACAGAAAAGCTGTTGAAAAATAAATTTTTAGTTCTAAATCTGTTCATAGAGCGGACAGACAAGAAGGAATCGCTTAGAACATTATCTGCCTTATTCTACATCAAGTCATAACTTGTGACCAGTCATAAGTATATTCACCAAACTAGTTTATGACCGTCATAATCAAGTTCAAAGTTGGGTTCAAAATGCTAGTAACAAAGCTAATAGGTCAGCAAAACAGTTAAAATAATTTTATGGTCATAACTTGACTATGACGGTCATAAAACTAGTTTGGTGAATATACTTATGACTGGTCCAAGTTATGACTTGATGTAGAATAAGGCAGTATAATTAAAAATACGTCATAACGGTCATAACCGTTTTTGCAATAAACAAAAATTTAACACACACCCACACAAAGCCTTAAAATTGCAATTAGACAATTTTATATGGAAAATGAGGACGAAGTAAATGTGCATGACATCATCATACAATTGTTTTGTTGGTGTTGTATAAACAAAAACAACACACATATAACAAAATAATTGTTGTTTTTATTTTTCATTTTTCAAGTACCCAACCAAATTTACAATTTATAATACGCCGTCCAGACGAGACTTTGGGCTTATTTCGAAACGTCAAAATTGATGTAGTGAATACAGTATGACAGCTGTTGTAATACACATGGTTGCACGTCTGGGCATTTCATGTCTTGCCATTCCAATATGAATTATGAAATGAAATATTGAAATATATTTTTGTGAAATTTTGTCGAAATAACTTTGTAAATTTAAAAATTAATTTAAATTTATTAAAAAACTCCACATTTACAATTTTTTCTCCCAATGAAAATCTGATAAATCTGATACATTTGCACAAATTACAAAACATCTGAACTGAAACCTCTATTTTGTTTGCTCATGTCAGGCCAATGCTGCCGAAAAAAAAATTGGAAGAAGCTAGATTTAAGAATGAAAGGGGTTTTTTTTATACTTTTATAAACAAAACAAATTCATTTTACTCAATAAAAAAAAAAAAAAAACTTGCATATTAAATCGCGTAAAAAGTAAGGATAAAGAATATCATAAAAAAATGTGGTATATTATTTTGTTCTTTTTATATAAACGGCCCCGGCAACTTGACTATATCATTAAAACATTTTTTACATGTTAAAATAAAATGATCACATACATGCACTGAAGAATGATTGGCTATAAACAGTGCAGACTTAAATTCGGCTCGAAATACTAATTTTTGTACATTTTGATTATCTTTCAATGATTTAAATGGAATGACGCTTTGCTTGTTATTAATAAGTACTGCAATTGCATCTTTATTTCATTTATGATTTTTAGTTTGTTGATGTCTTAATCAACCACATAATTTTGGTTGTAATGTGCAATAACAATATTTACACTTTAAAATCTCATCATCTAGAGAGATAAGCCAATCAGAAAATCTTCCATAATTTTAAATTTTAGAAATATTGACCAGTAAAAAATAGTAGATCAATATGGTTTATACTAGTAGTAGTTTACTAGTAGAATAAAATCAGATAAAAATTTTCATTTTTTCTAATGTAGCTAAAAAGGGCTTAAAATACGTCTAAAAGAGCTAAGGGCAAAAGCCAATTTTAAGAGCTAAATGAAATAAAAAAGGGCTAAATTTAGACCCAAAAAGGCTAAAACGGCATCACAGTGTCAGGCAGACATCGTAGCAAAGACATAAGTCTTGCCATCGATATCTTGCCATCGATGTCTTGCCATTTATGTCTGCAAGACATAAGCGGTCTATATGAGACATATTCGATGTCAAGACATAAGTCTTTGAATTTGAATTTTGTTGTTGCTTCGTACCTAAATACAAAATTTTTGTAAACTTGAATTGAAGTCACTGTTTTTTTCTCAATTTTGTATTTTTCCCATTTAGCATATACAAGTATGTATTTTTGTATATGCGGATTGTAGTTTATACAGTAGCGGTAAAAACGCATGACTCAAATAATTTTCATTTTTCTAAAAATAATTTATTTATTAAGCTGTATTACAGAAACATGTATGGTTTGTATGGATAGTATCGAGAAAAGTTTTTAGAAATTATTAGTTAGGCGACTTTCATGACCGCTACTGTATATTATAATGCACGTACATTATTGTGTTAACACTTTGCAAGAATTGGCGATTTTCTAATTGAAGACACCAGTGCAAAAACAAGATAACTCCATTTTTTTCAAAATTCGTTTTTTACATGAGTATTAAATTAAAAATATTTTCCATCGTTCTGTCCAATAAGCAGGTATGTGCGTTTATTATTTGATAATTTATTCTACTATTGGAGTTATCATCTTCTTTTGTGCGGAGCAAAAACAAGACAATTGCTGGAGTTGTTTGGTTTTTGCGCCGATAAAATATAATGCAGGTGTTCATGCAAATGCATTCGTATAAGAAATCCAGGTATTTGTCCGATGATTTAAATGTTAGAAAAATGCACGAACTTTATTTGGAAAGATATGAGCCTGACACAAAGAACGGATCTAAACCAAAAGTAACGTATTACTATTATAGAGAATATTTTGTAAAAAATTTTAAACTTTCTTTTGGTTCACCTCGATCTGACACTTGCCAGACATGCGATAGTTATGAAAAAAAATATCAGCAGCAGATTCTGAGCAAGAAAAACAAAAACTGACATTTGAAAAAAATCTTCATGATCAAAAAGCTAAAGCGTTTTATGATGATTTGCGCGAAAAAAGCAGTATTGCCTTAAAAAAATCTGATACTGAATGCATAACTTTCGATTTTCAGCAAAACTTGCCTTTGCCTCAAATACCGTCCAGTAATGTGTTTTACAAAAGACAGTTGTGGGTGTTTAACTTCTGTATTTTTGAATGTAGCACTAAAAAAAGCTTCATGTATATGTATGATGAAACTATCGGGAAAAAAGGACCAAATGAAATTATCAGTTTTATTCAACATTATCTTGACAACTTTTTGAGCAAAACTGTTACATCATTGGATATATTTTCTGAAAACTGCAGCGCTGAAAACAAAAATAATACCCTTGTGCAATACTTATATGCTGTTGTAGAGCACAAAAACACAGATTATGAAATATTTGAATAAGGCGTTTGGTAGAAATATAACAAAAATTCAAATTTGCGGTGCAAAAGTCAGACAATTCCAAAACTTTAAATCATTTTTTGTATACTTTTTATCCACTTACTTTTCCCTTTGTTGGTAAGAGTGTTCCTCGTGACGTAATTGAAATTTTGGAAAGAGTTTTAGGGTAGTAAACGTGAACGGATTTACATGGGGTTTTCGGATTATGAATGAGTGAATAGAATGCTTTCTGTCTAGAATCGATCCCTTTCTTGAAAATAATTAAATAAGATGGAATATTAGAAAAATATGAATTTAAAGAACGGAGTAAGTTACTGAGAAACTTCCGAAACGTCCTCGAACAACTCCTTACTCGAATATCATCGTAGTTATAGAGGCTTTATAATCAATTTTTAAAAAGTATATGTTTTAAAAGTTTTTTTAAACCTTCAAGCTTATTTTATTTTTAAAATACTTATTTTTGTTTTCTTTCATGAATAAAATGTTTTGTTTTCAAATGCTCTTAATGAAATAAATTTGGTTTTTGTTTAAAACTTGTTCGTTTTTTTTAAAAAATGTTTTTTTCATTTTTCCAACAATATATAAAAGTGGAGTTATCTTGTTTTTGCACTGGTGTCTTCAATTTTAAACTTGCAGCGTGCAAATATAAATATTGCAAATGTTAATCTACTTAAAAAGTTGCGGGTGTTATTTATCTAGAAAAAAATTAAAAGAGATTGACCTAACACATATGTATAAGTAAATTGTTTTGTCATTTTACAGAAAAATAATTATTTATTTCTCTGGCTGTGATCACAGTTTCCCGGGTGCAAGGTGATAAAATTTTATAGGTACACCTAATTGATCAAAATTTGTAGGTTTCGATATAGGTACCTATCTAACTATCTTACATAATACGTCTAAACGTCTAACATTTGTTTGTATATTTATTTATTTTCAGGTTATATTGCTATCGACTAGACTATTTGTAGAATGTTTTATAATGTTTTAAATTTGATTTCTCACTGTCTTAAAGTTTTGTTTCTTGAAGACAAAGAATCGTGTTTAGGTATTTCTGTTTTAGAATTTGTGTATCGGCCACGGAAATTCCATTGAATGATTTTTTAAGTTGATTCTGTATGCATTGCACTTTTGCTACAATACTATTTTGAGCCAGTGTTTATACCGTATTATTTAAATTACAATAATAAGAAATAAAATAAAATGTAATATTAATGTAAAAAAAATAATAATAATTAAATATAATACATTTTTTAGCATAAAAAAAGAGAAATTTAAATTTTATTTTAAAATAATGTTTAATTTTCGCTTTCGCTTTTGTTTTTTCTTTACTGAGGATCTACTGGTAAGCCATTTACAATGCTTGCGCGATAAAACTGTCAAAACTTTTAAAAATCTCAATTTGTGCTCATAGCAAGAATGGTTTGCTGAGAACCAATGCTTGTATTCTTCATTTTCATTAGTTATTCTAATACAATTCTCACGCATATTTTGTCTTTTATTTTTTAAATGTGTCTTGTTTGTAAAAATAGTTTTAAAAGCTGCGCAGTGTATTTTGCTGACTTCAAAAAGATTATTCGATGGAGCAAATAAATTTCAAAAATATGAATATATATACATATGTATATATGCTGAGATACAGCTTTTTGAAGAAAAATTTCTAAATTTCCATATAAAATGTATGGTATATGTATATTTGTATACGCACAGCCAAAACTTTGATAATGTGGATCAGGCGATCCTAAGGTTGAAAACTAGCATTAGATATTCTATAATGTAAAAGAAATTGAAATAACGTGCCTATTGATTCTGATCTCCTGATTCATTACAAATAAAATTTTCATATTTCTCAATGAAGATGAAAAATATTAAAATAACTATATTTTTAAAATTTGAAAAATAAAATGTATTTTGTATATAGTATATGTATATACATACGAGTATCAGTATGTATATAGTATTTAGAGGTATATGTAATAGAAATAATATTTCAAATTAAAAAAATATATTTTTTTTAAAGCAAATTTGTATTTTTATTCAAAATGAAAATAAATTCAAAAGTATAAATCGTAATTTATGTTGCCGTAGCAACAACCATTATTTATATTTGGTAAACAGACACATTATTGGGTACATATAATGTTTAGCAACATCAACGTCTTTTCTTACTGTATACTGGTTTGCTCTGGATTTTAAAATTGTTGCATAAGCATAAAATGTTGATAACATTCAGTAAACATGTAGCCACCTGATATCAGGTGTGAAAGTAAAAATTAATGGTGACATAAGGATATATGGCAATTGTTTATCTTTGTAGTTATATGGTTTTTGGTTATACACAAAAAAGAATAACAAGACCATGAGCGAATGGATGATAAAAAAAATCACTCGATCATTTTGAATTTTAAGTTTGAATTTCAAAACGTTAGTTCTATTTTTGCTCGCCAGATAGGACAGACAAGAAGGCTTCGTTTAGGAGCCTTTACTGAAATAGAGTGAAAATACAAATGTAATACGCGAAATATCTATCAATGACTATATAATTACATCATAAGACAGCCCACTTGTCCGTTACTGACAGTTACATTTCAAATCAGCATAACTTTTATCATTTTAGCGATTTCTCCTTGTCCCCAAGTGGTTGGACATAGAACTAAAATTTTTGTGTTTGTTTTTTTACATTACAATATATGTATTTATTAAACCATATACTGTACGTGTGATATTATTTTCTTAAGCATGTGTGTATTTTTGTTTTAGGTCGATTCTCTGTTAACATCGAAGACACTTTGTGAGGAATTTTATTAAAAAATTGTTGGATAATAAAAGTGTAGAGACTTAATACTTGTACATTTTTCTATACCTCACTTTTAAAACTAAATAGCGCATTTCTATTTTTCTGACCTTATGTTTTAAATTTATCTGAAATGAAGGCGGCAACGCAGAAGACTCGTACACAACCTTGTTAATACATTCTTAATATTTTCTTTTAGAATTCTGTGAATTGTTAAGTATTTAATAATTGTTCTCATTTTGTTTTATTGTAACACATGTCTTTTAAAAAAGTATTTTATAGAAAACTCATACAATTGATCTTTTACAATAAGCAATTAAAATCTATGAGGACATTTCAGGCAACGCAGAAGACATTTTGAAGTAATTAAAAAAAAAAAAAAATGTATATTGTATGTAATATTATACTAAAAATCAGTGCCGATATCAGGTCAGCTGCCTATAAAAACAAAGAATTTTTTTTATATTTAGCTATTCTTTTCAACATTTTTACTGAAGCAAGTGAAAATTTTGGTATAATCTTACAGAGAATCGACCTTTGGTTTTTCGTTAGCATTTTTTTCTTGTTCTATAATTTTTAACAGTACCAAGTGCAAGTGAGCACTTCGTTCTATTTCAAATTTTATACCCTCGAATCAATTTTAAGTAACAAAATGTAACACTTTTTGATTCTTTAAAAAAGTTAGCCTTAGAAACCTTAGCCTTAAAAAAGTGTGTATGTATTTTAATTCTTGAACTACTTTCTGACCTAATGCTTTTTAATTGATTCAAATCGGCGAAACATGTTTTTCATACAAACAATTTTTTGTAAAAATTCAAAAATATTGAAATACATATTTAATTTTTTAAGCTTAAACTTTTGCCCTAGTGAACGGAATTAAATCGCTATCATGCAATATTAGACCGTTCAAGGAATATCTTGGCCAAATTTCAGCTCCCTAGCTCCACGGAAACAAAATTTTCTAAAGAATCAAAAAATGTTACATTTTGTTACTTAAAATTGATTCGAGGGTATAAAATTTTAAATAGAACGAAGTGTTAACTTGCACTTGTATTTTAATGTTAATATTCATTTGAAAGAAAAGAAGCAAAAATTACACATACATACAGTATGAGCTCGATAATTTGGACTGATTAAATAGGCCTTGTTTAAATTTTAAAATAGTTGAAATTATTGGATAGAAACCAATTTGCAACTTTCAACGCTATTTTTGAAAAAACAATAAATAGTTTTGTAATAAAATTAGTTTTTGTTATTATAAGAACCGATTATGATAATTATATAATGAATTATTTCTACAAAAATCTGTGATTTAAATTAGGCAGTACCTACATGTTTAGCTTATTTAAACTTTATTCTATTTTATAAAATAAAAATCATCGAAAAACCTTCAAAGTACCTATTGAAATTTGGGTGTTGAAAAAACAAAAAGTTGAAAATAGGAAGGGAAAAATTATTGAGCGGACACTGTAATTTGAAATAAAATTCTTATTTCAAAAAATATTTATTTACGCGAGCATATTCATTGTAGCAAAAGTACAATACAACAAGAAACAGAAAAATCAAACCAAAAAAAAAAACAACAACAATAACCATTTATTTCAGCTTTAAAGAACGCTGTTTGCTGTATCAAATAGGTATACATACCTAAATAACTATAATATATGCATGTGGACAAAAAAAAAAAAAGAAAAGAAAAAAACCATACCAGCAATATATGTATAATTATAGGATTTAATTGCAAAATCCTATGAAATATGTATGTACATTATCTATTCTGTATATACTACAGTATAATATATATCTATATGTCATATTATTTAATGATCATTATTTTAACAGACAAGTTGTATACCTATATAGTTTTTGAATGAATTGACTCATAATTTATATATGCGCTTATACATATTGTTTCTGTACGTTTTTCGTTTTTGCGATCTGTTTTTTTTTTCTGTATACGCAATTTCCATATTGGCTCTAAAAAGCCACGTTATTATTATTGTATATGTTTATACACTCAAACACTTATACTGTTGATTTCGATTCATACAAAAATTATTCTTTCTATCAGAGCCTCCTTGGCTGGCCATCTGCAGGGAGAAAAATATTTTTTTTCAAGAAATTTTCATTTTGGGCTGTCTATATGGTATTTATATGGTTTTTGTATCTATTGTGTTAATCTATATAATCATTGCCGCAATGTTTCACTGGGCGCAAGACATGAACCTGAATGTAATGTACCCAATTAACGTCAGCAGGTTGACACTTGACAGCAGCTGTTATCATTCATTAGACATTATCTTAAGTGCTCTTGTTTCAGAAATGTAAGTATGTAAATATTTCCTGAATAACTTAGAAAATGACAATAAACAGTATAAAGTACATAGTATTATTAGTAATTCCAATTTTATTGGCAATTTTTTATCCGAGTGCAGTGGAAAATATTAAAAACGCTATTACAACTACTTCCAAATTATATAAGCAGGGAAATACACAAATATTGTTTACAAAAAGTGATCTAAATAAGTTCAATGGTGAAATTGGTAACAATCCAATCTATTTAAGTATACTTGGTTCTATTTATGATGTTACAAAAGGCAAAAAGCATTATGGAAAAGGATGTTCATATAATTTTTTCGCTGGTATATAAACAATTTTCAGCATAAAGTGCGTGTATGTATCACCCAATAAAACAGTTTTGCTTTTTTTAAATTTTCAGGTAAAGATGCATCAGTTGCATTCATAACTGGTGATTTTAAAACATATACTGATAAATCTGATGATATATTACAGTTAAAACCGTCCGATATTTTGAGCTTATATAATTGGAAAAAATTTTATGACAAGGAATATATTTATGTAGGAAAACTAATAGGAAGGTATTGTATTTGTAGTATGATTCTCTTCATATTTTTAATTGGAAATTAAATTAATTTTATTTGAATTGCCTTTTGTTAAAGGTTTTATGATAAAAATGGATCCAAAACTCAATATTTCCAAAGATCCGATGAATTGGTTAAGGAAGTTCAAGAAAAAAAATTAGAAGAGGATAATATGAAGAAGAAATTTCCACCATGCAACATAAAATGGTCTGAAGCACATGGAACAAAGGTGTGGTGCTCACCACATAGTGGCGGTGTAAAACGTGAATGGTCTGGTGTCCCAAGAAAATATTATGAACCAGGAGAAGAAGATTTTCGATGTGCTTGTGTTGATAAGAAGTACTTAAATTCACCTGGTTTAAAGCTTTATGAAAATTGTGATTTATTATCAGATACATGCTTTTATACAATTAAAGATTAGTATTTTTAAGACGTTTTTTTTTAATATTTATCTATATATTATTATTATTAAAATTCTTGTCTGTCTGTCTGTTCGGTACAAATTTAAAAATTGATTTTAAACCAACTTTTTGATGAGACAGAGACTTGAAACTTTATACATAGCTCAGAACTGGATGACAATGTAATATTAACTTGCTTTGAAAATTTTATGATTTTAATTTTTATGTTATTAACTTTTTGTTTAAATTTACATTTCGCCTAGAAATTTGGGAACTTTCGATATCAAAAATCGAACACATCCTCCTGAGGCCTTACCATGAGAATCGATTTCGTTCGTTAATTTACAATAGTGAAGTTACAAACGAAATGGAAAATGCTACTATGATAAACGATAGTCGTTTCAATTTCGAAGTTCCATTTTTGTTCTAAATTTCATTTAAATTTTGTTTATTTTCAATTTGTAATGTAATTTGTAGACGTTACAAAACAACGCTATCAAATGAGTAGACGTAGAAGTAGAAATCGAAAATTGCGTTTCTTTTTCGATATAGTTTCTTATTCAATTAATTTTAACGACTTCGTAGGTGATAGTAGGGATAACATAGAAACGCTTGCAAAAAAATATTAACACCCGTGTTCTGAATTCCACTTTTTCGGAATTGAAGTTGCGGAAGTGGAATTAGGTGTTCTAGATTCCACTTTCACTAAATTTTCGTGAATTCAATTCCGCAAAATTTTTGTACGTGGAATTGAAATATTAGTCATCTAATTCAACTGTGGCTTGTATTTGTATAAGTCGGAATTTTATTAGTAACATTTTTTTTTAAATATATTAAATAAATTTAATAAATAATGAATAAATTTAAATTTATTTTAAAGTTAATGCATATTATTATTCTAGTATAATTATGTATTTCCATAAATATATTTAATGTATTTTTAAAAAAACACCCAAAAAAAAGCAAAAAAGAAAATAGAACGTTTATGTAAGAATTTAACAACAGAACAGCTGATTCATTAATGTTCGAAATATATAATTCCGCGTGGAATCTAGAACACCATTTTCCATTTCGCATGGATTTGAATTCGTATTCCACTTCCACTTTTTGCGGAATTTAGAACATGGGTGAAAGTATTATTTTTTAGTGGAAAAAAGTTTAAATAAAATCGATTGAAAAATTTCACACACAAGACCAAAATGCAGAAAATAATTACTAAATAAAAAAAAAATTTAATATACGTACTACGTTTTTAAGACGGACTAAAAGTATAGAATAATTATTCCACATTCCCTAGGCCTTAGCCTAGTACAGATTCTTAACCCATACAAGCTGTGTTCAATTGGGATTTAGGCGTATATGAATCTATTCCCATCTACGCTCAACTACTCCTATTGTGCCGTTTTACACATCTCTTCTTTTTACTTTCACACTAGGCTTCCTTCTTTCTTCTCAATTCATGGTACATACACAAATTTTTCAATGTATTTGAATTTTAAATTCTTCAAAAACTTGTTTTTGTGTATATATGTTAGTATCTTCAACTCTTGAAAATCTATGTAAATCAAGAGGACCTAATAGACACAAGGGATGAGCTGGATCTAGCAAGGGCTAGACTACAGCAATCTCTCATAAATTCATTTAATGATAGCTGCCCGATAAAGCCTAAACGGATCGCTAGAGACGTTCCATGGTGGAATCGTGAGCTGAACAATTTAAGATTAAAAGTCAGGAAACTATTCAATAAAGCTAAACGTACTAGAGAGTGGTCTGAGTACAAAAAAGCTTTAACTGAATACAATAAAGAATTGAGGAAATCCAAAAGGAAAACGTGGAGAAACTTCTGTGAGAGTGTCACAGAGCTACCTCTAACAGTAAGACTCCACAAAGTTCTTTCAAAAGTTCACTCCAATGGAATAGGCTTATCAGAAAAACCTAATGGAGAATACACTTCGAACCAAGAAGAAACCCTAGATTTGTTACTAGGAACACACTTCCCAGGTTCAATAAACTCACAGGGCGAGATTGTTCTACAAGAAACTCACACAAGAGTCTCTAGTAGAACACACAGTCTAGCCAGCAAAATATTCACTAAGGAAAAAATTTTATAGGCGATGAACAATTTCAAACCATATAAAGCACCAGAGAGAGATGGTATCTACCCTATACTATTACAAAAAGGATTCGAATGGATCTCTTCAAACTTGTTTAAAGCAAGTTTCAGGTTGGGTTACATTCCTAAACCATGGAGGAAGACAAAGGTATTCTTCATACCTAAGGCAGGCAAAAGACCTGATGCCCAGCCAAAATCATATAGACCGATAAGTCTCACTTCTTTTCTACTAAAGACAATGGAGAAAATAGTTGATCAGCATATTAGAGACAGCATACTTGCAAAAAAGCCTCTTAATGCCAATCAACATGCCTATCAAGCAGGTAAATCAACTATAACTGCTCTACATAGTTTTGTTTACAAGTTAAACAGAACTATGGATACAAAAGAAACACCTTCATTTGAGTCAATTGAGAGGGCTGCCCTATTCAAAGGGTGTGAACTCCCAACAATTAATTGGATTAAAGCAATGCTTAATCAAAGAGAAATCGAAGATATGATGGGAGGAAAATCAATACCATTTAAAGCCGTTAAAGGATGCCCTCAAGGAGGGGTTTTATCACCTTTACTATGGTCTATGGTCATTGATGACCTCCTATACAAGCTCGAATCTCTAGGATTTGAGACGCAGGGATATGCAGATGACCTGGTAATAACAGCTAAGGGCATGGACGATGCAACAATCTCCAGGCAACAACAACAAGCCTTAACCTTTATTAACAACTGGTGTCTTGAGGAAGGACTTTCTATTAATCTTCATAAGACGACCATCGTATCCTTCACAAAAATAAGGAAAACCAACTTAAGGGAACCTTCTTTAAAAGGCACGCGAATAAATTTCTCAAGTGAGGTCAAATATCTAGGAATTATACTCGATAGCAAACTCACTTGGAACAAACAAATAAATAACTCCATTAATAAAGCTAGCCTTGCTTTATGGAATTGTAACAGACTCTTTGGCAAGACATGGGGACTGAAACTGTCTGAAACTGATAATGGTTTATTGGTCATATATGGCCATCATAAGACCCATAATCACATATGCTTCAGCCATATGGTGGCCAAAAACAAATCAAACAACGGTTCAAAACAGACTCAATAAAATACAAAGGCTAGCGTGTCTCAGTATTACAGGAGCTCTTAGAACTATGTACATCAACGGCAGCACTAGAAGCCATGCTCAGTTTGCCACCTCTTAACATAAAAATTAAGAAAGAAGCACTGAGCTGGGCCCAAAAATTTCAGAGAACCAGGAAACTTAAACCTGGTAATCTAACATATAATCTTAAAATCCTTGAGGAATTTAAGGACTTCCAAATTAGTCAAGTGACTGACGAAATGGAGGCAATATTGAACTTTAAAAAACCGTTCAAAGTATTGTTTCCAGATCGTGAGTCTTGGCACGAAAACAAAATAACCTTTGAAAAAGGAGCCTCTATATGGTACACAGATGGCTCAAAAACCGAGTTGGGAGTGGGAGCAGGGGTAACAGGCCCGAAAAGAAGCCTCTTCAAATCCCTAGGCAAGTATCCATCGGTCTTTCAAGCTGAAATTTATGCCATAGTCATAGACATGTGTGCTACCGAATGCCTAAAAAAAGGCTTCAATAAAGCCACAGTTTACATAATTTCAGACAGTCAGGCTGCGCTAAAAGCCTTCAACGCTAACAAAATTGAGTTGAGGCTAGTACTGGAGTGTCTTAAGACTGTTATAACACTCGCCAGAACAAACAAAGTTCATCTTATGTGGGTTCCGGGTCACGAGAGAATTAAGGGCAACGAGCTGGCGGACTCCCTAGCGAAAAATGGCGCCAGCTCCAAGATTTTTGGTCCAGAACCCTTCTGTGGACTACCTAAAAGCTACACCAAGGGTTATTTAAGAGAATGGGAGATGGAAAAGTGCATCTCCTACTGGGAAAAGACTCCCGGTAACAAGCAGGCGAAGGAGTTTATTAAACCTTCAGCTAATATTGCTAAGAAACTGATCAACCTCAATAGGAACGAGTTAAGGACATTCACGGGACTTATCACTGGGCACTGTCCGCTCAACTACCACCTGAGCAAGATAGGGCTCAAACAGGATGACAAATGCAGGTTCTGCAAAGGCCAGAGACCTCAAAACACATTCTGTGTGAATGCGAGGCGTTGGTCACAAAAAGAGAGCGATACCTGCACCAGTTTTTCCTCAAGCCTGAGGAAGTCTGGTGCGCACCTTCGAAAATAATCTTAGGATTTATAAAAAGCCTAACTCTATGAGAGGCACGGGCTGTGCAAAAGATCTTCAAAGGTCGAAGTGCAACAATAGCCCTATTTCAATCAATCTAATCTAATCTTCACCTCGTTAAATAGAAATCAGTTTGGTTGAAAAAGTGAAGAAAGATGAGAAAACCGCACTACTCCCCTGGCTATAGAACTTGGTCGTGGGGAAAAACTGTGTAAAACCCATCATTCATATTCAGGTGTAGAAAGCAATCGTAGTAGATGTATGTATTTCACCACTAAAATTCACCACACAGGTTTTAAGTTATTCTTTTATCCAATAGATGGATTTTTCATTTTAGAGGTTATAAATTTTGTTTACACATTCTAAATTTTAAGTTATTGGTAATAAATATAAATAAAATTTATTAAATTAATTAATTTAATAAAATTAATCAAATTAATTAAGTTTTAATTAATTATACTTAGTTAATTATCTACTTTTCTGTGCAATTGATAGTGTGTTTTATTTAAGATATTGTTAGTTTTGTCAGAAAACAGCTGCAGTAGCAGTCACAAAACAGAAATTTATTTTTTTACGTTCAAATTTACAGGTTAGAATTTGATAAATGTGTGCAAAATAGCGTTCCATTCAGCAACTACGCCCAACTACGCTTATCTACTCCAGAGTAACCGAATGGAACTCAGCTACAGATAATCCTGAAAATTTTGTGATTGCGAATTTTTAATAGATTTAAAAATACCTGTAGGCTGTAAGGCTGAAAACGAAAAACGTGGAGCGCAAGATAATAGTAAGGGGTGTAAAAAGTAGCGCTCCACGTTTTTCGTTTTAAGCCTGACGGGTATTTCTATAGCTCGCCCATTGCATTCATGACGGACGAGACATTGAAGAAAATTTTTTTTAATTTAAATATATTCCAGTTAAATGTAAATAATAATGATCCACCCAGAAACCTATCAAACCGAAAAGAAAGATATATTATTCAAGAATTCTTGTTTTCGTTTTATAAGGCGATAAGTGCTATGACGGACGGGACATGAAATGACTCTCGTTTTTTACAGTCATAAATTCAACATTATTTTTCTTTTAAAGTATATAACTTCACACCTCCTGTTTCATGGTAAATTTTTAGGTGGTAGTCTTAGCAAACCACGACAGATATTTGTTATTTCTCCAACTCGTACAAGCTAAGATATAACAAATTATGTTTGCCAAATGCCAGGTCATATGACTGACGGGACCATTGAAAATTCCCAAATTCTTTTAATAAAAAAAGATGAAAATGATAAAATTAAACACTGTACTATTTGTCATAAAATGCATTTGGTAACTAGTTATAGCCCCCGAAAATCTACCTAAGGTCGGTGTTATGTGTGTGTTATGTTTATGCATCTGATTTTTTTTTTCAAAAAACAAGCTTTAGTAACAAAACAAACGTACAGTAGTGAAATATGTATATACCTGGTGAACCTAAGTATTTACCCTATTTATTTAAAAACAACTGAAAAAAAATGTTAGGTTTGATGTAACAGCTCGCGTGGAGTGGGCGAGCTATTGAAAATTTAAAACTTTCTCGAATAAGTGCTTAAGGTACGTCTCCACTTGACGATGGGGGCTGTAGCTCAAATTGAGCCAGGATCTATTCAAGTGAGTGAGATATTCCGAAAAAAAAACGGAATATTACACTTCAAACAACGCGCTTGTTTCAAAAATTTAAAAATTTCCACCAAAACCTAATTTGGATGTTTCAATAATCACCACTTCACTTAAAGTGTTACCACAGTGCACAGGTTGCAATGCAATATCGGCGTTCCATACGTAATTTATGGAATTTAATGATAATTAATTTTATATTTTATTTTTAATAAAGTTTTTATTTGTTGTTTGATTTATAAAATTATGTTTTCAGTATGAATTTGATATTGAATTTTGGTATGAATTAAATGTTTACATACATATATTTATATTTGTTCACTTATCCTTTTTTATCTATTTTGTTTAATTTATGAACTTGTTTATAATTTTCTTTCTATAAATTTGTGTATTTTTGTTTGGTTTTTCTAAGAATGAGAAATTGCAATTGCAATCAGATTATTCAAATAAGCTGGTGATTTTGTAGTGTAGGCAGTACAATGTACATGCAAAACATACAAATTTTTCTATTATTTTTATTTGATTAATTAAAGTAAACAATCAAAAAATATTTTTTTTAACTATTATTTATTGTTAATCTCTATGTTTAAAAAATAAAATATTGTCATTAATACATAAAAGCTGTAAATATATAAAGGTATAACTAATGTATAATAATTGATAACTTAAATTAAAAGCATCCATGACATAATAAATAAATTAATAATTAATATAAATAAATTTATTTTGACTTAGTTCTTTGTTTTATCAGGTATATAAACTGCATCAAATCCTGATATCGGTATTGGTAATTTGTTTATTCCTTTAATCCATCTGTTTTCGTTGCATGAAAAACATTCAATAGAGTCAAGAGTTGTTTTAACTGTTGTTTTTGTCAACATTCCACCAAAAATAAATACTTTATCATTGATGCATACAATACTATGACCATGCCTTAAATACCAAAAATTATAGACTGTTAATAAAACATTAAGAGCCAAATTTAGTGAAAATTTTTTTCGAAAACAGCAACAACATCGTCTGAAATGTATTTGTGTCTTCATCAACACAAGCAAATAAATTTCTTCTAAGTGTTGGTGTACATGATTTGAAAAAATTTCAAACCCAGTTCACCATCGATGATTATATTCCACCTATCTAATCTTAATGTCAACAGAATATGTTCTCGTGCTCTAAGAATACAAACTTGATATATTAAAAATACGTTCTAGGTTAACTGGGTAGCGATCATATTGCATGGTAAAATGTGTACATCTTTTCTTTTGTTCTACAGGCTACAGCTAGCATACAGTTGTTATGCTATGCTATGCTGAAGTTGTTATTGTTTCTTCTCAATGGCCAGTACCAGACCTGTCTTCTTTCAGCTTCCCCACTTTTGGATAAAATGTACTACAACTCGCCTTCTGTCTTCAGAAAAAACCGGTTATTGAAGCTGAAAGAAGACAGGTATGGTACTGGCCAATCATTATTTTCCACACAGTACGTACAATTTTACCTACGTTGAATAGTTTTCATTCTTTTATGAAATCTTTGCTGTTGCCTAATTTTTGACTAATTTGCTAAATAATTTTTAAGTAAACGCTATGCACTTTGTAAATTGACAACACAATTATTTTGAACAGACTGTATGAATATATCATATCATATAAAAAATTATACTCATGCAATATAAACGGAAATTCAATTAGATGAAAAGGTAAATTAAGAAACAGATTGTATTTTGGGGATCTATAATTTCCGGTAGCAAACATTTGAAATAAAAACAGCTACAACACCTCTACAAAACTCCCTTCGACAAACAACTTTTTTTTCACCTCAATGAGGCCCTCCTTGGTTCATACCTTGATCCTTGAAAAAAGTAAACATTTTAATTCTTGAACTATTTTCTGACCTAATGCATTTTATTTGACTCAAATCGATGGAATACAGCCTGAGTTATAATAGTTCAAAGTTAGAAAGTCACATATCCAGTGATATCCTTCTTATTCAATCCTAAAGGACGTATGCAAAAAAAATCCTGTGATGAGAAAAATTAGTAATCAAATTTTATGAAAAATTAACAATTTGTTTTATTTATAATAATTAAACTACGTAACCAATTTCCTTAAATTCATTTTAAACTTTTTGGAAAAGGTTAAATTTAAATCATATAAGAAGAAATCACAATATCTAAACGTTTTAATACATGAAAAATGTGTGAAAAGTTTAGTGAATTTTTGTTTTGTCTGTATCTTCGAAAATCGAATACAAAAAAATTTAAGGATCAAAATTTAAAAATCTGTTTCACTTAAGCACCACAATTCCCTTCCATCTATCTATATTCCAAATTTCATAAAAATCGGTTGAGAAATGTAGGCTGTAGGCGGTCACTTTGCACGCCATTTCACTAAATTTGGCTCTTAATATACATATTTAAGTACATACCTTGATTCTGGCATATCTGTTACTTTTTCCCATTTTTTTTTGAAGAACGAAAATTTGTCTACAGAAGATATTGAATCAAATAGTTTATCATCAATCTTTGTAAGACCTCCAAAAATAAATAGATGTATATTATTCACAGTAGTCATTCTAGCAAAACACCTTTGAAAATGTATATGTATGTATATATTTTTTAGTGTATAAAATAATATACATATGTAATTATGTATGTATTGTAAAAAAGAACCTTGGTTTTCTTAAAGTACAAATGTTAGTCCATTGCTCAGTCTTCAAATCAAATGATTCGACAAGATCAGTAACTGCAATTTTATTATCTGCAGCTATAATGCATCCTCCGGCAGCCCAAATATGTTCTCCTATTAACGTACATGCTATACCAGATCGAGCTAGTTTAAGAGATGGTTTCTGTATAATTGTGAAATTAATTGTAATTAATTTTCTTTAATTGATGAAATTACCTTAACCCATTCTCGTTTATTTATGTCGTAATAAATCATAGATGCCAGTGGATATTTTACATTATTTGCACCACCAATTACATATAAGCCAGATGATGTAGCAATCAAGCCAAAATCACGACGTTCACTAGGTAAATTAGATTCTGTACACCACTCAAGTTTTTCATAATCAAAACTCCACACAGATTTAGAAATTAACTATAATTTAAAAATAAATAATTTATTATTACAAACTACAGTTTAGTTTTATAATTTTCACTGCTTTTGAATTATCGAATCTTGATCTTGTTCCACCAATAATGAAAATTTTCTTGCTACAAACTACACAAGAATGATTGTATCTTGATCCTGGCATATTCGAAATAAATTTCCAATTGTTTCTTGAAAAACTGTGCGCAAATACACTTTTTCCACATAAATCATCAGTTTCATTATATCGAACTTTATTTGGATCAATACCTCCAAATATGAGTATTTTATATTGATTACAAGATCTGAAATAATTAGCTACGTATGCATTAATATTATAATTTCTGCTTAATTATTTAATCAAAAAAAAAAAAAAAAAAGTACATTAAATCAGGAATGGCACAGATTTTAGAGTCTTCATCATTTTTCCAATATTTTTCCGGTAATAAAGATTGTTTTGGAATGTGCTTTAAACATTTATATTGTGATATTTCACATTCACTTTGGTCCGCGGCGCTTATTTTTATTTTATTATAGGAATCATACCCATGACCGTATCTTTCACTTGAAACTTGAGTGAATTTATCTTTATATGTTTCGTCATGGAACTGAAATCAATATAAAAAAATTGGCATTTTCATTTTATTTTGAAAAATTATTAATATATGTACAATAAAGTGTTTGTTGTGTGAATAATTTTGTTTAAATTTCCATGTGTATAAGCAAATATCTCGTCATGTGCGAATTTCAAAATTCTTCAAAATATTTATTTTTGACTTGTAGCGGTGATCTTCACAGTACACTTAAAAAATTCTATTTTTGAATTAAGTTCTTTAAAAATTATTATAAAACTTATCAATGAAATGATGAATGATAATAAAAATTTATCTACAAAAATTTCGAATTTATTTTTTATACTATACATACTTTTTACGTTGCAATTACTCAAAGCTTTGTATTAATTGAAAAATACCATTCTAACGTGTCATTAACGGAAAAGAGTATACAATTTTTTTTTTGAAAGTTTGAATATGGTCTAGTTAGTAATCTTAAAAGAATTTTGATGAATTTGCCTTTTATATAATACAGATTTATATAAACTTTTCTAAATTTTATACCTATTTTTATTCAAATTTATAAATCTAAATCAAAATTAGAATCCTTTTCTAATGAATTTGTTATTTTTAGGTACAAAAGATTATTTTAGGTTTTTAAATCATATTTACTAAAAATTTGTTTTGTAGTTTTTTTAAATTTTTTTATATTTCGTCTGAAAACTAATTTACACACTTAAATATTTGATATAACTTATTATTGTAAATTTACTTCATATTTATTCCATTACAATTAACTTTTAATTTCTTTGACATTATTTAAATAAGTGTATATATACTTTCTCTTTATAAATTTATTATGTACATGCATTATAGGAAATAATTAAGTATATTGGTAATTTTGTCTTTGTGTTTTTTGCTCAAATGATTCTGTTACTTCATTATACGAATGGTTTTTCTTAGTTACATTATTATGTCCTTCGCGATATTCTTTTAAAACTTGATTTGGATTTTTATCAAAAAATTCAAAAGATTTCCAAAATTGGGTTCCTTTTTTTTTTAACATTTCTAAATATTCAAGAAATGTTTTATAAGTTAATGTGTACTCATTTGGACATTGTAAATCTCCCAAAAATATTTCATCTCTTAACCATAATCTATCATCTGGTATATCTAATTTCAATCTCTTTAATACAATGAAGGCTTCTTCTTGATTTTTATACCAATACCTTGTAGTTACATACCTATAAAGGTACAAATTAATTGATCATAAACAATTTACATATAATTTTATTTACAAATATAGCTGATAAAAAATGAGCACTGACATAATTGAAAACTGGTACTAGTATACCACTATTGTTTGTATAGTAATAAAAAAATCATTTTAAAAATTAATATGTACATAGTACATACCTACATACATACTTGTATATATATATATATATAATATATGTACATACATATAAACAGAATATTTTTTTTCAAAGTTCAAATAATGGCACCACGATATTGTTCGGAATACTTCATAAAAAATTGTACATACATATATTATGTACTGCCTAAAATTTGTATTGCGTCTACTTTTCTCGCTAGATAGCTTTTACAATTTTAAGTTTTGTGCAGGATCTTTCAACACAAAATCGTCTGTAACTGAAAAATGTATTTTAAACAAAGTTTTTATACCGCAATTGATGCTTTACAATTTAATACAGGTAGTTTTCGACCCTTCATATATATCTTTGATCTTCAATTACATAATAACGAATGGCTTTTTTAGGCTCGGGTTGTTTTTGTTTTATAGTGGTTATTATTGGCTTTGAAAATACATTTAAAAAAATTTCGGCAATAAATGTTTTTTCCAGGGCTTTCCAGGAATTTATTCATAAAATTTTTGAAAAATAAAACCATAAATTTTGACATCTTGGAGCCTTTTTTCAATGAAATTTTTTTAATGAGGTAGTCCGAACAGTGTCAGTGAAAATAATCACCCTATCTATATACAAATATGTACATATGTACATACATATGTACATATAAATTGCAGTCCTTTGGTAAATAACTACATATCAACGAATTTTAGAAATTAAAATACTTATAATATAAATATTCTCAAAATATTGTTAGTGCATAACTTTTCAATTTACTTATCTCATTTTATCTTTACTAAAAAAGTAAAAAATTTTACAACTAATTTAAAAACATTTTCTTACGCAAGGCCGTCTTCAATCATTTTTTGCACTTTTGGATAGTCAACTATTCGTTGAAGTTCAATTGCATCAGCATTTCTTTTAAATTCAAGTAACTGCCACGGCAACATTAATCCAAACCGTATACAATTCATAACATCTAAAGTATATTTGCATCTTTTTTGCCAATCATAGGAAAGCCAACGTACGGCTGCCATAAATGTCTAAGAAACAGTTCAGAATTAAAAAAAAAAATGTGTTAAAATGTTAAACTTTGGATTTCAATAACGAAAACAATTCAACTGAATATTAAATATCTTTTTTAAAATTTTACTTTACAAGAATTCAAATATTTCAACTTCAGATTAAAGCTTCGAGTACTTCAAGTAAATTTCATAAATGCTGTCTAAAGTCTAAATGACTTGTAGTTAGCAAAACTACGTATTCGGTTGGATAATAAGTTCGTTAATTTACGTCTGTACTAGGATTTATTTCAATTGAGGAATTTTGGGATTGTTTGATCGGGTAACACAAATATGGCTTTAACAATTGACGCCTAACTTGGAATTTGTGCTAAATTCCAAATAAATTAATTAATGATTTTCGATCGGCTGTAATTAAAAAACCTACAAACAGTTATTATTTCAAAAAAGTGTGAAGCTTATTGACGTGGACAAGTTAAGTCAAAGAGACTCAACCTTTTGAAATTAAATGTTTACGAATTGAATTAAGTAAATTTAGTCAACCTTATTTCTATCTGTAATTTATTCATAATGAAATTGGAAAGATAATTTGGAATGAATTGTCACTGGAAATGAGAAATTGGTTGTGTACAATAATGTCTAAACAAGAAAAATTTTAGTAGGCACATGTTACACAACTATTATTTTCCTATAAAATTATTCTGGTGGAAATATATAAGTATTTACCTCAGCTTCCGAGTGTACTGCGATTGTATTCTTTCCTAGTATCGCACATATTTCATGTACTGTCAACTCTAGAAATTCCTTTGTTGCAACCATTATTAAGAAAAATCTTCCAATACGGTTTAACATTAATTCTTTAATGAAAATATCATCATATTTTCTTGCTTCTATATATAATATAAACGCAGAATCTTCAGATATACGTTCACCATCATTTAAACATGTCCAGCATTGATCAACTAATTCTTTAATTTTTAAAAACTGTGCAGCAATAAATAATTCTAAAATTCCTTGCCTTTGAATAAATGGTTCATTTGATATCATCCAATCATAAATCATAGCAAATGCCTTTGGTGTTACTTTATCTGGTGGTAATATCACTATTTGTTGATCTGTTAAATCTTTAAAAAATTCTGAATAACATTGAAGTACCATCATATGACAGCAGAATGTTGCTTCACCAATATGAATTTGAAGATTTGTATGTTCATGATTTAAAATTATTTCATATAATAAGTCAAGTAAACTTGATTTTGTCGGTTGAGAAATTTTATCCCAATCTTGTATATTGTTTAATTTAAATCCAATTTGTTTTAATGTTTTCTCTCGTTCTTTTTTAATTTCTGATTCAGACAGATCACTATCATCAACATCTATTTCATTTTCGCTATATACGTTTTTAATAAAATTTTCTGACATTTTATGCAATGATTTATACGTAATAATATGATTTAGTTTTTATCTTCAGAACTATTATATGCTATAAAAAAGTAATTATTATTATTTTTATTGATTATGATTATCAAAGCCAATATCATGTTATGTAACAAATATGTGTGTAAACCATCTTATTATTATCAATGATTATGGATAGAACACAATAGATATTCCATGTAATACATTTGTATTTTCACATAAAATTCAAAATGATCAAAAGAATTTGTTAACTAGGGCAAAAGTTATAGGGTAAAATGGCCAAAATCGTCATTTTCCAAAAAATTAACGTTTTTTGCACTTCACTTCAAATTACTCGCAAATTTAAATGTTTCTGAAAAAGTGCAAAATTAAGAGAGGTCGCAGTAGAATTTTTTTGGAAATGACGATTTTGGCCGTTTTGTCCTATAACTTTTGCCCTAGTAACAAATTTTTTTCGTTTAAACTTTGTTTACAAGAGAACCCTTCAAAGAATATCCTGGTCACAACTCAACTTCCTACTGCTCTGGGAAAATATTTTTTTAAAGGCACGAAAGGTCTACAAAAATTTCCTTAACATAGATGAAAGGAGTTTTTTTCTTTGGTGCCTTGCAGCGCGCTCCCTGTTGCAGGAATCTTTTTTGTTCAAAAGTAAAAATTTATAGGGAATGACAAGAAGAACGTCATGCAGAAATTTCAAGATTTTCGGATCACGAGGTTCAGAGATATTCAAGTTTGAAATCTGATTTTTGACGAAAACGTGCTAACATACATTTTAGCATTTTGTTAGGTAAAAAGAACCATTTGTCGGCACGGGTAAATAACTTTCAAAAGTTATGAAATTTTAGGATGTTAATTATTTTGTAATAACTAAAAAAATTGAGGGGTAGCACGCGAGTTTCCAAAAAAAAAAAATTTTCGTAGAACAAATAAGAGACAGTCTAATGTACATATTTATTTATACCTTGCAGCCGGGAGACTGTGATCACAGTCCTAAAAAGAAATATGTATGTACATAATTATTATTTGTAAAATGGATTTTTTTGCATTACTACAAAAAATAACAAAACAATTTATATATTTTTAGTCAATTTTTATCTTTTAAGTTGGTTCAAATAAATAACATTCGTAACTTATTAAGTTGTTTAACACGATTTGCAATAATTATATTTTAATAATATGTTAATGATTTTAATAATATGGTAATGTATGTACATATGTGTGTATTATAGTACTATTATACTTATCACTTTTATGCTATTAGATATTTTTGAAAGCTCTAGTATTTTGTTTTTTATAACTTAAATTTTGCATCTTCTAAACTCTGAGGAATTCTAAGAAAACTGTAACTAACTATATACCTACACATAGATATGTAGATATTATTTTTCTTTTAATTTATTATTCATTTACTCTGCCCAAATGGTATTACATACATATATACCTACCAAAGTTCTGAATAAACTTAAAGTTATACATTATTTTAAAAGCAATTAGATATAGGTAATCAGTAACTTACATATTTTTTTGTCCGTTAAATTTCAATATTATTTTTATATTCTTAAATATTCTGAAAAAATAGATAAATAATTGACTTCATTTGAAATTTCTCACTAAAACCAGACATTTTTTAACAATATCAAAAAAAAAAAAAATTATTTTGAACTATTTATTACATGACTACTAAGACTACAAAATGACTTTTCGTTTTCATTTTGAAGTTTAAAACGACAGCATATCAATCCAATTTTCGACTTCATTATGTTGAAAGCTGAAAATAACCTTTAGGTTCTAGAAAAATATTTTGTTAAATTATACCTAAATCTAAGAAATTACTTTGTGTCCAAATTCATCACTATAAGAGATAAAAATGAAACTGGGTTGGCTTACATCAGCTTCAGACTACAAGTGTCTATACTCTGTTCACAAAGTTTTTCAGTACAGGTCTTATCGACATATGTATTTTGTCTTTTAGTAATTACAAAATGTTTTTCTGATTTTCGTCACCAATAGTGTTGCCCATAGTGGCCACAGTGTATATAGTGAACGCATTAAATGATATGTTTATAGATCGATCTTTAGCGAACCATTCAAAAGTAAATTTATCAATTTTTGAAAATATTTGTCCATATTCTGTTCATGTTCTTTCAAATCTTCTACTGATCTTTTAATTTCGTTTTTATTTTTTTAAGTTTTTTGAATTTGACTTTACCGATAAGTCTAAAATGATGATAACTTCTGTACATGTTGCAAATGGGCTTTGCTTCACCATATTTGTAATATAACGATCTTGTTTATGTTGTTTTTTTTCTTCCTACTTCTTGTTTCTGCTGTGAATCAAATCATTTTGGCAGAGCATCCAATGATTTTTTGAATTTCTTTATAAGTTTTATTTGCAAGTGAAAAAATAAAGTGGAACGAGTCCAAGTGGTACAATATTTTGTGGTCCGACGAGACAACAATAAAACTTTTCGAGAATAGTAGTAAAAATAAATTAGTAAGAAGAGAGAAAAATAAAAGACTTCATACAAAATATACAACCAAAACCATTAAACATGGAGAAGAAGCATTATGGTTTGGGGTTGTTTTTCATGGAGAGGACAGTGGCGGATTTAAGTTCGATGGCGCCCTAGGCAGCATCTAATATGGCGCCCCTTGGCAGCAGAGTATGAGGAGGTTTTTTTTTTTTTTTTTTTTTTTTTTTGATTTTGCCGTTTCTAAGCCGCCCTAAGCACGGAGATTTTTATATTTTTAGTTCAATGGGATCAGAAGAGGTTTTTGTTTTTTTTTGCTTGCTAGCTGCAGATTTTGCCGCCCTAGGCAAAAGCCTCAAGTGCCTAAGCCTAAATCCAGCCCTGGGAGAGGAGTCAGACCTATTGTGAAGATTGAGAATATTATGAAGACCGATGATTATATGGGAATTTAAAAGAAAAACATGCTTTCTTATGCTACGGAAGAAACGCCCTTGTGGTGGATCTTCCAACAAGACCATGATTCTAAGCATATATCGAAAAAACCAAAAGATGGTTCAATGAAAACGATGTTAACGTTCTCAGCTGGCCATCTCAGTCACCTGACCTCAATCCCATAAAACATTTACGGGTTTATATTAAAAAGGATATGTTTCATGCTAAGCCATGGAACGTCGTCCAATCCTTTTGGAATTCTATTCCAATTCAAAGGTGCCAAACTTTATTTCGTTCTATGCCAAGGAGATGCCAGGTAATCTTAAATAATAAGGGCAATGCAACTTAATATTAGTAAATTTGTTAATTTAAAATAAAATTTTTAATTTATATAAGGTCATTATAAATAAGTGTTAAAATTCAAAATATTATCATTGAAATAAAATAAAAATATCTTAAGAATATTCCTTATTTCATTTTTCTAATACTTAGTGCTATATTTTCGAATACCAAAAAATATGCACTTTCCATTCATTAACTCAAAATAGAATATAGTATATATACAATATACATATATACATATATCATTGACTTTATATATCTGGACTTTACAACTCTTTGTTTCATGTGGGTTCAAAACAAATTTCGTTAATTCTCTAAGAGTGAGACACCTCACTTTCAATCGTTGATTATCGAAGCTGTCAAATTCGAATATACAATTCAAATTTAAAAACGTTGGAAAATCTCCCATTGAAATAACGTATTAACGAATAACTCACTGATTTATTTAAGGACAATTTGATTTTTATCTAATTTAAATTTAATTTGAATTCAAATCCAGTTAATTTCATTTTAATTCAAATGAAAATTGTGCCTCCATCTACCTATTAAAAATATCAAATGTTTAAATCAATCTTCGTTCATTGAGACATGGCGAATTCCCTAAGAGTAGACAACAATATAAATTTAGTCCCATTTTTACAGTATGGTGTTAAATAGAGAAGTTCTATCCGGTTATATTGATATCTTTAATATATATAGTATACACATATGTACATATATATACATATAACATATATTTATATTTATTTATTTATTTAGCCAACATAATTTAATGATGTTGACTCTTTACAATTCATATAATATTATTCTTAAAGATACAATAGCAAAAATACAATTTTAAAATTTTTAAACTTTTAAATATTTTACACATATGGACCCAACATAAAATAAAAATACAAATAAATAAATAACAATACAGTCTTCTTTGACGATTCGTACAAATAAGTAGTGAATTGAAGTGAAGTGTGATAATAATTTAGCAAAAAGTTTTTCCAATAGACTTTCAAATTTTAAAAGTTACAGTTTTAAAATATTCGCACTATTAAATATAATTAGCTTTCAGATTGATAAAAACGAAATCTATCAGTAGTTTTAAAAAAAAAAAATGCATTCCATCAACCCACCAGGGAAACCACCTGACATCACAAAGTCAACGAAAGGTCAACATACTCATGGAACAGATGAACTAAAACAACTCACCAACACAACAGATAGCCCAAAATATTTAATTATAAAACGTATAAACAACGATCCATCAGTTACACTACAAAACGTTTCACCATTCCTAAATAAAAAAGTCAAATGTGCAAAAAATTAAGAAATGGTACACTTCCAATACATACAAAGGACCTAAAACAACCCAGTTAACCTAAAGGAATATATACCCTATGTATTCTTTTAGAACACTTTTATTCGGGTGCTTTTCGTTCAGCTACGCTAAACATCGTGAGTATATGTTCCTATCCATATGTAAAAAATGTATTCTAAACATATTCCATTTATGCATTAGGAACATAATATATCCTATGTATTCTTTTAGAACACTTTTATTCGAGTGCTTTTCTAAGGTTTCGCAAGCACCGACAGTATGTGTTCTTATCCATAAATAAGAAATGTATTCTGAACATATTCCATTTATACTATAGGAATATATACCCCATATATTCTTTTAGAACACTTTTATTCGGATAATTTTCTTTGCTCTCGGAAAGCACCGACAGTATATACATTATGCCCATGCTTAAATGTTAGAAAATAAACAAGAATCTGGACTTTTATCTTAATAAATTAATTAAATGGGTTACAGAGAGAAGTATAATAGCCAATTTTACCAAATAAATTGAATTTAAGCAATATATGTACATACATATACATAGGTATACATATATTATTTAAATTCAATATAATTGGTATAAATGGCTATTATATTTCTCTATTTAACTCACTTATAAGTAAAGAATTTTCTGTATAACATTTTGACATATTCAGAATATGTACTATGAATACATTCGAAACATATTCAGAGAACATATTCAGAATATCTACTATGAATACATTCTAAACATATTCAGAGAACATATGCAGAATGTGTTCCATATATTCATTCAGGTGTTCTTAATTTCGGAGACCGATCGTATGGCGACAATTGTCGATTAAAGCGGACATCAACCTTAGAAAAGAATACCATTAGAATATGTTCAGAACATGTCAAAAGAATGTGTTCTCGTGTTCTAAGAATACATACTTGATATATCAAGAACATGTTCTAGGTTAACTGGGAAGCAAAAAAATTAATACAAATTACACAACTAAATAATGAAATAAAAGTTGAAGTTACTGAGCACACAAAACTAAATACATGCAAAGGCGTTATTTACACAAATGAGCTGAGAAACATACCAGAACAAGAAATATTAGAAGAATTAAATAAGCTTGAAGGTTAAAAAAACTTTTAAAACATATACTTTTTAAAAATTGATTATAAAGCCTCTGTAACTACGATGATATTCAAGTAAAGAGTTGTTCGAGGACGTTTTGGAAGTTTCTCAGTAACTTTCTCCGTTCTTTAAATTCATATTTTTCTAATATTCCATCATATTTAATTATTTTCAAGAAAGGGATCGATTCTAGACAGGAAGCATTCTATTCACTCATCTCAAATCCGAAAACCCCATGTAAATCCGTTCACGTTTACTACCCTAAAACTCTTTCCAAAATTTCAATTACGTCACGAGGAACACTCTTACCCACAAAGTCAAAAGTAAGTGGATAAAAAGTATATAAAAAACCAAAATATAATTGAAGTTAAAAAAATATTAAAAAAGAAAAACAATGAATTAACTGAAACAGGATTAATAATATTAACATTCACACTAACCACACTACCAGAAAAAATAAATATTGGGTATGAAAAAATAAAAATAGAACATTATATTCCACCACCATTAAGATGCAAAAATTGTCTTCATTTTGGACACATAACAAAAATTTGCAAAAAAAACAAAATATGTTCCAACTGCAGTGAAGAATATCATACAAAAGATGACGAAAAATGTAACAGAGAAGAAAAGTGCACAAATTGCAAATAAGAAATACAAATTATAAAAACAACAAAAAAAACAGACTACAAAACAGCAAAACAAATAAACAATGAAAGACACCCTGAAAACATCAATAAATTATATGCAACAGTTACAACGAAAAAATTTACAACAATGTCAACACAAACAGAACAAACTGACCTGAAAACAACTCAAACAAATACTAATCAAACAACATCAAACCAAATAACAATCAACCGTAATCTAAGACACAAACCAGACACACAAGTAATTGATAACATAGAATTAACACCAGAGCAACAACGCACATTAAATCAAAAAACAATCAAGATCCTTCTGAAAACTTTATCAAACAGAACAAAGCAATTAATTAAAAAACAACAAAAACAGCAAAAACAACAACAACCTAGGAAAAGAGGACGTCCACCAAAAACACTAGAAGACACAGAAGAAATGGAAACATTCAATGAAGAAGAACTAGACATATAAACACCAATGAATCAAAACAATCTACATAATACACTAAATATCATTCAATGGAACATAAATGGTTTACTATATCATATAAACGAATTTAAACTATTAAAGTACTCGTCCACGATGCAATTTTTCTTGCGCGAAATATATCTTGCACGCAAGAAAACTTGCATACTCTCTTACACAACAGCAAGAATTGCACGAAAAATGTGCAATATTTCTTTCACGCAAAAAAAAAATATGTTTGCAAGAAATTTTTATTGCACCATTGCTTACACAGCAGCATGAAATTTCTCTTGCGTGAATATTAATTTTCTTGCACTGTCATTTTCAAATTGAAAAAAAGTTTAAGGTTTCGTAGCTAAAAATGTCATCGAAAAATAAAGTTAAAGTAATTGCGATATTATTAACTTTATTATATAACAGAAAAAAAAATAAAAGGAAAAAAATAAAATTTTGGCTTAAACCCTGGATATTACGTAGAGAACAGAATAATTCTAACAAATTTTTAACTTGATTTTTATTCAAGTAGATTTTTGGTGATTCCATTTTAAACCCTAAAAATAAATTATAAACATCTTTTTTATAATTAAAGAAAAATTAAATGATAAAAAAAAAATGAATGAACGTACCAAATCCAGTTTACTTCTTCAATCACAATTAATTAATGACAATCAGCTGATTCTATTGCAATATATCTTGCGTGAAATATTTCATGATCGAATTCGTAAATATTTCTTGCATGAAATATTGCGCTGATTAGTGTTTACACTACGCAATAATTTCATGTTGCGTGCAAGTGAAATATTTCTCAAAGATGGCGATTTCTCTGCAATATTGCATCTTGCTTAATAGTTTACACAGTGCAATGTCCATTTCATGCAATTTTATCATGTTGCGCGCAAGAAAAATTGCATCGTGGACGAGTACCTTTAGAACAAAAATATTGTAATAACATCTTCTGCTTGCAAGAAACAAAACTGAAAAGTTCAAACACACCTACAATCAAAAATTATAAATGTTATTATAAAAACAAAACTACCAACTCAGTAGCCTGTGGAGGGGTTGCAATTCTAGTAAATGAAAAATATCACAGTCAAGAAATAACACTTCAAACTAACATTCAAGCCATAGCTATTAAAATTTGCTCACCTATCAACCTTACAATAATCAACATCTACTCAGACAGTACACTTACAGAAAAACAACTTCAGGAATTCACACAACAAACTACACAACCACTACTCATAGTTGGAGATTTCAATGCACACAATCCTCTCTGGGGATCCGATAAAAAGGACAAAAAAGGTAAAGAAATAGAAAATTTTATCGTTAATAACACACTCAATATCCTAAATAACAAAAACCCTACACACTTTAACTTTTCCTATAAAACATTTTCCGCAATAGACCTCACAATCTGCTCACCACGTTTACAAGAAATCTCTAACTGGTACGTAGAAAACTACCTTCACGGTAGCGACCACTTCCCCATAATAACTCAAATCAGCATAAAAACAAACGTAACAAATCGCAGACCTACCTATAATACCAAAAAAGCTAAATGGGATATCTATCAAAAAAATATCCAATTTACAAAAATCATAGAAAATTTCAACATCGATAAAATAGAAAAATATATTCGTGAAGAGATACTTAGATCAGCAGAACTATCAATTCCCTTTTCCCAAGCACAATATAAGAAAAAATACGTACCATGGTGGAACGAAGAAATTAAAAAAGCCATTCAAGAAAAGAAAAAGCTATTCAAAATTTTTTGAAATATAATATGACTCAAAAAAATTTTCTAAATTTCATAAAAAGTAAACATAAAACCAGAAAATTAATAAGACATCATAAAAAAGTAAGCTGGCAAGAATACATCTCTTCAATTACCACTCAAACCACGTCAAAAGAAATATTCCAAAAAATCAGAACATTGAACGGAAAAAACAAAAACATAGAAATTACAGCATTAAAAACCCCAAACCAAAAAATAATAACAAATAAAAATGAAATATGCAACAACCTAGCAGATTATTTCGAAACATCATTTAGCAATAACAATTATGTCTCACACCTACTAACACACAAAAATAAAATAGAATCCACCCCAATAAACATCCCTCAAGATAATACAAAAGAATATAATCAACCTTTTACATTACAAGAATTAGAACAAACTCTACATGATGTAAAAGGATCCTCCCCAGGACCAGATCTCATCCATTTCCATTATGATATGATTAAACAATTAACCCGTACCCAAAAAATATATCTATTAAAATTTTACAATATCGTGTGGCAAAAGAACCTTTTTCCCCAAAATTGGAGAGAAGCACTCCTAATACCAATCCACATACCAATTAATTACCGCCCTATCACCCTTACAAATTGCCTTTACAAGATTCTCGAAAGAATGATAAATAAAAGGTTAACATGGTACCTGGAAAAGAATAAACTGATTAATCCATTCCAGTTCGGCTTTCGAAAAAATATAGGAACACTCGATGCTCTTGGGCTATTAGAAACAGAAATAAAAAATCATTTTCGAAAAACGAATACACGCTCGCTGTCTTTTTCGACCTTGAAAAAGCATACGATCGTATAAGGAGGCGGAAAATAATCAATGAAGCACAAAACATGAACATTACAGGTAACATGTTGCATTTTATTAACAATTTCCTTCATTCGAGAGTCTTCAAAGTCGCAATTGGTAATACAATATCCCAAAAGAAAATAGCAGAAAACGGTATCCTTCAAGGATCCGTACTGAGTACAACCCTCTTTCTTATAGGAATAAACAATATAAACAAATACATCCAATCACCCACTAAACATATCATATTTGCTGACGATCTAACAATTTTCATATCAAATAAAAACCTACAACAGGCTACAAAAGACATACAAAGCACCATAAAACAATTAAGAGAGTGGACCAAAACAAACGAAATGACCTTCTCAAATACAAAAACAAAATATATGATTTTCACCAGAAAACACAAAATAATACAAATGCCACAATTAATGATAAAAAACACAAACACCGACAAAACAGACGAACATAAATACCTTGGACTTACATTCGATAGCAAACTCACATGGAAACCACACGTAAAACGAATAAAAGTAAAAGCATTTAAAACACTAAACATTATAAGAATACTTAGCAACAATAATTATGGCTCAAACAGAAAAGTACTTCTCCGAATTCACAACTCAATAATACTACCGATCCTTGATTATGGAAGCCAAATATACTCCTCATCAAACCAAAATACCCTTAAGAGCCAAATTTAGTGAAAATTTTTTTCGAAAACAACAACAACATCGTCTGAAATGTATTTGTGTCTTCATCAACACAAGCAAATCAATTTCTTCTAAGTGTTGGTGTACATGATTTGAAAAAATTTCAAACCCAGTTCACCATCGATGATATATGTATATTCCACCTATCTAATCTTAATGTCAACAGAATATGTTCTCGTGCTCTAAGAATACAAACTTGATATATTAAAAATACGTTCTAGGTTAACTGGGTAGCGATCATATTGCATGGTAAAATGTGTACATCTTTTCTTTTGTTCTACAGGCTACAGCTAGCATACAGGTAATTATAATTCATAAAATCTTAAAATCTAACCGCAGGATTTTGAAAATTCCGATTTCATTTATCGATTCTTTTGTGCAGTTCAGATAATTCGATATGTACTTGAGAATATCATCAGGTGTTGTTGATGAATGTAACCTTGAC
Organism: Bombylius major; assembly: GCA_932526495.1. Taxonomy (NCBI): domain Eukaryota; kingdom Metazoa; phylum Arthropoda; class Insecta; order Diptera; family Bombyliidae; genus Bombylius; species Bombylius major. The sequence continues at coordinate 31,386,609 of OW052043.1, forward strand.
ACAAACAGCGATTTTGGTTTACGTATTACTTTAAGTATCGGAGCGCTGCTGGTTTCTATAATTATATCCTCTGTCCTTTTTTAAACTATATAATAGTATATAGTATGTAGTTTTTAGTATACATATAGTTTGGATTTGGTTTTATGCCGTCAGGAGATAGAATGTGTCCCAAAAATTCAGTTTCTTTAGATAGAAAGTTGCATTTATTTATTTGTATTTTTAAATCAGCTTATTTTAATTTTATAATGTAGGAGATTTGAGTGTTCTTCATCAATGATTATGTAGCTAGAAACTAAGAGCAGCGAGTAATATATGGCATTCGATAGTTTAATTGGTATAACAGTGCCCCGGCAAGGCAAAGATCTTGGAATTGAATGCCATTTTCTTGTTTTTAGTTTACTACGATAAATATTTTTTTTGCATGTATCTATATATCATCTGGATATAAGTTTTATTTATATACATAATTTTTTAAAATATAATTCATCAGCCTTTGAAATGTGGCTGGTGCATTTTTTAATCCAAATGGCATACAAATGAATTCGTAATGTCCAAAAGGGTTGGAAAACTATGTTTTCTTTCTATCTTTTTCTGCTACATACTAAGATTCGATTAAAACCTTTCGCCAATTTTAAAGTAGTGAAATATTGAGATTCACCTAGTTTATCTAATAAGTTTTCTATATTTGGAATTGAAAATTTATCATTTATTGTAATCTCGTTTAATTTTCTATAATCAATGACAATTCGCCATTTCGCTTTACCCGAATTGTCTACCTTTTTAGTGACTATCTAAACAGGGGAGTGTAAAGAAATATATGTTCTTTCCCTTATATGTATATCCTGTTTCAATATATCTTGAATCTGATTCTTAATCTCCTTCTCATGTACTTGGGGGTACCTATATGCTTTACAATAGATAGGGTTTTCATTAGTTGTATTAATTTCGTGTTCTATTTCATGGGTAAAGGTCAAACTTTCACCTTCTATATATGGAATAAATCTTCTAATTTATTAATTAGATTTTTAATAACACTTTCTCTTCTTTATTTAAATGACAAATATTGGAATTATTTATATTACAAATTTCATTTACTACAAGCAATGGGATAATCAAATTCTACAAAAGGTATTACATTATTTTTCAATATTATAATATTCTTATTCTCTAGATCAATTTTGAACTTAAATGGTACAAAAACATTTTGTACGATAATCGCTTCGTATTTTCGACGAAATAGTTCCTTGGGAGCCAAATTCTTGCGGAAAAGGGCCAACTAATTTATTACATTATTCGTTGCAAAAAGTAGTGGTTTTTCAACTATTTCTTTAGAAATACCTTTAATTGTGTTTGAGTTCATAATAATACTATAGTTTCTGAACCAAATATCTATTAAACAGTTTTATTTTTGATCATTTATTGTGATTTCAATGATTAGTAGTTTGTTTTCCGAGGCTCTTCTGTAAAATTGTTTTTCCTTTCCTGAATATTTTTAACTACCATTGGTTAGACAGTACTTTTTTAAAACTGATGAGAGCTTTGTCTTTGTGGGAAATTATTTTTGTTGTTGCTAAAATTATTTTTAAATTGTCCTGAATTTTGCCTATTATTAGTTGTCTTTATTATGTTTAAAGTTGTCACATTGTTTTGGGAAATATTTAAGATTACTGTATTGTCTTAAAGGATTTTCATGTCTTTTTGTTTTGTTATGGTAATAACTATAAAACATTTGATTTGCCTTTTTAGTATTATTGCCTATTTTTCCATGAAAATATGATTTTTTTATGACTTCGATCTACTCTATTTTGTCATCTAGTAACTTTAAATCGAAAAATTTATTATAAATTTCGATAAGGGTTACACCGTTTCGATCAAAATATCAAGATATTATAGAGTCTTTATTCGTATTAACCGTTATTAAAAAAATTGGTGATAAATTTTAATGTTCTCTGTTAGTCTATTGTTAATCTGTAAATTAACTACAGTGTGAAATTCATAAGTGTAAAATTTTTTTGAGAATGTATTCTAAACACTAAACGAAAAAAAATAGTTTAAGAAAAGCTTGAAAATCGTATAATGAGATTGTGAAAATTGTTAAACAACCGAAATCTACCGTTAGAAACAAAATCAAACATTATGAGAAGTTCAAAACAATATAGATACATGTTAACGTTCCGGACGCCCGAAAGTTCTCAATAACTGCGAAGAACGTTGGATAATAAAACAAATAAAATGTGATCCTACATTAAGTGCACCATATTTAAGATATCAGTTTAAAATAACTTTTAAAAAAGAGATATCTGCGAGATATTTGAAAATTAGCACTCCTAGCACCTACATATTTTCAATTTACACTGCAATATAAGCACTATTGAAACCATGTATTATACAATAATATCAATGAATTTCAGGCTTATTTTTTTCAGTTTTTTAGACTTTTTCAGACTACTTAGTCTTCCTCAATATCCCGAAAACTATGCATTTTTCGAAAAAACTGAAGATAGCAAATCGATGAAGAAACAATCAAACTTTCATTTTCTGGAATAAAAAATGAGGGTTAAAGTCAAAAAATGGTTGAAAAAATGACAGAATTCTGATTTGTAGGCCTTATAATGTTCTGAACGGAGGATGTACAGAGGCATGTACAATTTTGCAGAAGAAGAAATGACCCTAGCGTGCCCCTGTTAAAGTTATAGGGTAAAACAAGGAAAAAATACCAAAAATCTTCCCCCCTCTGACTCCGTAACGGTTGAGATTGCCCATCCCCTCCCAAACAACTTTTTGTTTGTCTCTCCGAGACCTACCCGTAGTTTCTGAGTCGAAAACCTAAACTGAATCATCTTGTATTGTAGTCGATCTATAAATTCTTTCTTACTATTGATATTGTAAGAATAATGGTAGGCGAACTATTATGCATCCTTTATGTTTTTGTTTTTATATACTTTTTATCCACTTACTTTTTCCTTTGTGGGTAAGAGTGTTCCTCGTGACGTAATTGAAATTTTGGAAAGAGTTTTAGGGTAGTAAACGTGAACGGATTTACATGGGGTTTTCGGATTTGGAATGAGTGAATAGAATGCTTCCTGTCTAGAATCGATCCCTTTCTTGAAAATAATTAAATATGATGGAATATTAGAAAAATATGAATTTAAAGAACGGAGAAAGTTACTGAGAAACTTCCAAAACGTCCTCGAACAACTCTTTACTTGAATATCATCGCAGTTACAGAGGCTTTATAATCAATTTTTAAAAAGTATATGTTTTAAAAGTTTTTTTAACCTTTATGGATCGTTTACAACCGAACGTGGAAAATTTTACCCGTTTAAAATTCAGCGTAGAGTGAAGTTTAGTAAGTTCGATTTTCGGATGTTTTCGAATTTATAAAGCACATTTGAAAATTCAAATTCAAACTGACATATCTTTTTGTTCTTTGTTTGAAATATTTCGTAACAAATCTTCACTGTGAACACTTTCAATGAATAAAAATAATTTATCTTTTTCTGTTTTTGTTAAATTTTCATTGAAAAACATTGTAATTATCCTTTTTTGTAAAAACTATAACCGTCAACAATAATAGCTTTTGAATACTTCGAAATTTTAAGTTCAAATTTAAATAAATTTCGAAAAAAAACTTTTATCGTTACATTTTTTACATGAAACTTCTTAAAAAAACTTTCGTTCCACTTGGAACGAAAGTTTTTTTAACCAGTGGGAACTAATTTTTCGAACATCCAGATTGAAAAGTAGAAGTAGAGCCTAATCTGACGCTGACTCTGCAATCTCACTCCGAGGTATGAATGCGAAAGCGCTATATACTCTGACGAATAGAAGAAAGAAATGCAGCAAAATCTACGTTTCAATCTGTTATGTAAACTTAGCATTAAGCTTATTATTTTTTTTAAATTATTATTACTGAAAAAATATTTTTTTTTTATTGTTTAAAAAATAAGCATATGGGCCTTACTTATAAACATTCTTTAATTTTAAAACTAAAATAGTTTCGACTTGGAAATTAAAGTGTGTTTTGAAACTCTATACAAAATATGTTAAGTTAATATGTTATCTTTTCATTTTATAAAGAATTTGAAAGCATACTCTGATTTACTCTGATTACTGCTGATTTCTGCAGTTGCTTAGGTTACGCGCAGCCGAAAAATCAGCGCCGATAAGTTCAGTTACGTAGTTGGTGTGCGCACATAAGCTGCTTATAGTATTGATTCCAATACATTGCGTGTTTGTTTGTTTCATTCTAAGCTGATAAGTTCAGTTCAGTTCAGCTCAGCTCCGCTTTCTGTCTGCGCGTAACCTAAGTGTTTCTGTAATACGTGATTTAAAAACCAACTGGGCGAACTCTTTTGCGTTTGGGTAGTAGCAACAAATATGTATAGTCTGATTTAAAAAAGATGGCATTTCGTATTATACTAGAAAACTATGCGCAGAAGAAAAGATACTTACAAACATGCATTTTTATTATTGTAAATTCTAAGAAAGAGGTTTCTTCCTTCGTATATGTATATATACAAGAAGATCACTAACACATGTAAGACAAGCGCGAAACTGTGCCAACTTATATTATTTTAACTATAATAAGAAGGTGTCATATTCATACAAAATTTCTTTATATAAAAATTTTTATTCTGGGGTTCTGGCGCGAGTACCCCAAGCTTTTATTTAAAAAGCTTAGTTATGCTCTCTTAAAATTATCTCAAAATGAGAAATAATATAATTGATATAGTTTAAAGCACAGACGGTAATATCTATACTGATAGCACAAATGTAAGCATATTTTAATTAAAAAATTAAGTTTTCAGATTTCTTTCTTAAGAGCTTTCAAAAGCTTTCCTAAGCTTTCCTATCTTTGTTTGAGTACAGCCAACGACTCCTATAGTACCAAGACAGAATGCTCAATTTTATTTTATTGTTTATATGTGTTGGGCGTACCAAATTAACATTACAACTTATTATTTTTAATCAATTATAACTAAGTTGTGATTAAAGTTACATGAAAATTATGTTCAAATGAAATGTAGAGAAGATCCTTAGCTTTATTTTCTCCGAATATATTAAATATCTATGAGCAACGTAAATCAAAGAAAAAACGTGATAAATATTGAGTAACATAAAACTGAGAATCAATTTTCCTTGAAATCTTCTAAACTACTAAAAATATTAAATTATGTTCTAAAAATTTGTAGATTTTTATTAAATAAACATTTTTCCCAAACATTGTTATATCATAAAATTAATAGAAATTAAGTTATTAAAGAAAAATGATAATTTTTAATTAAAATCACAATTATCTCTCTCATTTCTCATTTTTTAACAGTCACCTCTGAAAATGTACCACTTGGAAAATTTTTTTATTCATTTGTTTATTTCTTCTTTCAAAAATATTATTCATATTTTGAGAGGTGACTGTTAAAAAATGAGAAATGAGAGAGATAATTGTGATTTTAATAAAAAATTATCATTTTTCTTTAATAACTTAATTTCTATTAATTTTATGATATAACAATGTTTGGGAAAAATGTTTATTTAATAAAAATCTACAAATTTGTAGAACATTATAATTTAATATTTTTAGTAATTTGGGAGATTTCAGGGAAAATTGATTCTCAGTTTAATGTTACTCAATATTTATCACGTTTTTCTTTGATTTACTTTGCTCATAGATATTTAATATATTTGGTGAAAATAAAGCTAAGGATCTTCTATACATTTCATTTGAACATAATTTTCATGTAACTTTAATCACAACTTAGTTATAATTGATTAAAAACAATGAATTGTAATGTTTATTTGGTACTTCCAACACATACACAAAATTGAGCATTCTGTCTTGGTACTATAGGAGTCGTTGGGTACACACACATTATCATTTCAACTGACAGTCGGCGACTGATGAAAAAAACTGAACATCCACGAAATCATTTTGTCAGCATCAGTTTTTCCATCAGTTACACGTACACATTATCATTTTAACTGACACAGTGACACTTCAAACCATTATTTTTTAATTCAGAGCACTGAGAGTAAAATAATATATATCCCTTTTGTTTTCCCCTCTGATCAAAATTCGTTCAAAAATTTTTGAATTTTGAAATGACAAAGGTGTAAGTAAGATTTCTTCTTATTACATATTTTTTGGTAAAAACAGCTTATTTGAATATCCCAAAAGCAAAACTAAAGAGAAGTACAGAAAAATTAAATATTTTGAACAATTTCAAATTACATCAGGGTAATGATCCTAAACATGATATACATTTTATAATTGCCCTAGTGTCATTAAAACGCCTACGCAGTCACCAGATTTAAATCCCATTGAGTGGAAAAACATTTCTATAAATTTGGAGAAAAACTTTCTGTTGAGAGAAGTATTGAAACGTAGAGGAAGAGCAACAAAATACTAATGGCCAGTTCCACAGTCGAAGCTTGAGCAGAGTTTAAGTTGAACCTTAAACATGGCTTAAGCTTCACTTAAATTTTTTTTCGTTCCTCAGTCAATTTATATTTGTAGCTTAACTATCTTTAGTTAAACCTATCATTGTAAATGAATTTATAATGAAACTTATGGAACTTGTAGTTGTCATTGTATAGGCGCTAGATGGCAGTGGCAATTATTGTGACATTTTAAATTTTTTCATATAAATTTCAATTTATAATAAATTTAGGGACAAAACAGATAGATGGATGGCAGTTGTTTTTTTATTTTATTTTTGACTTTTACTTAAACCTCAAATAGAGTTTAAACTCTCAATTCGTACGGATTAAGTTAAACTCAGTTTAACACTTAAGCGTTCACTGTGAAACTGAAAAAAGTGCTTAAACTTAGTTTAAGAGTTAAACTCCGTTTAAACTTTGACTGTGGAACTGGCCATAATAATGTTAAAGTTAAATAATCTTATAACAAAACAAACAACTGGAATAATATACAAATTAAACGGGTTCGGACGATTTTTTTGTGTAAATTAATTTCTTTCTAATTTTTGGAGTGAAGAACGTATGAACAAATTATGTATCAAATTAAAGGTATAGCTTGAACCAAAAAAGATGAAGCTTCGTATTGTATTACGTTGGCATGCGCAGAATAAAAGATACTTACAAACATGCGTTTTTGTTGTTGTAAATTCTAATAAACAGTATGTTTCTTCTTTCGTATATGTATGTATACACAAGAAGATCACTACAACATGTAAAACATGCGCAATGAACCTTCAACTGAAATAATTTCAGCTATAACATTTTTACATAAGACTAATTATATATATGTATATATTTTCTATTACAGCCAGTTTCACAGTGGAAGCTTAAGCCTCAGATAAAGACTACTAGATTTCAAGTTAAACTCAGTTTAACTTCCACTGTGGACTAAAAAAAGTGAATAAATTCAGGTTAAGACTTCGCTTCGCTTAAGCCTCACTGTGAAACCGGCTATTAGTAATATTTTTATTAGTTTTTTATTTTACTTATTATTATTTTAAAATTTTTTTTATTTATTAATTTTTTCTTTTTTTATAAAAAATTTTCACAAAAATTCTTGGTCGCCACTGTTTAGCACAATGGTTGACGTGGCAGTTCTTGTATTACTTCTGAAGACTCAAAAGGCATTGGTGATGCCGTTTTATACCATATACCTCACAGTTAGTTGTCGAGTAAGAGGCCCCCTTCTGTATATATGATTGTATAAATCAGTATAATGAAGATATACTTAAAGATGACTATCTATCTACCGGAATAAACATCACACTATTATTAATGATAATTGTTTAATGATTACTAATTTTTCTGCTGACATTATGCATGCTATTTTTGAAGGAATTTGTAAATACGAGTTAAGCCAAGTTATTGATAAATTTCTAGAAGAAAACATTTTTTCACTAGAAAAATCAAATCATATTAAATCAATGTTCACTTATGGAGTTTCAGTTTCAGTTTCATTTTCTTCGTTTCCTCCTTTTATTAATAAATATTGTTTGTTGATTGAAATATGTAGTTGATATATGTAGTTCTATTTCCTGAATTTACTCATCAAAATTATTCGGCACTATTAAGCCGAAACATCACTTATCCAATGATAATATTGTAGAAAAATCAAGTGCAGTAAAATATTTATGGAGCTTAAGATTCGAAGCCCAGCATAAGGAGTTTCCAGTTTTATCAATTCTTTTATGGTTGAAAATATATCAACTTTACGCTTTTAGTGACACGATTTAATAAGTTTAAAAACTTTCGAAAATGGAAAATATAATAAACTTGAAGATATAACAAACGTATTTTCAACAGACCTCGTAATTTATAAAGGAACAGAATACTGCAAACTTCTAAGTATATTTCACTGGCTTTCGATGAAGGAAATCTTTTTTTATACAAGGTATGAGAATTAGTTGTTTTACTTAGCAATAACCTTTTCGTTGTATGAACGAAAATTAACATAAATTAATTGAATAAACATTTCCAAAGTTATGAAGTTGGCAATAGTGCACAATATTTTAAAATTCATGAAATCGATTATTTTATTAGTCCTCCGCTGCATATTTATATATTAATGGCCAGTTCCTTAGTCTAAGCTGAAGCAGAGTTTAAGTTAAACCTGAAACATGGCTTAAGCTTCACTTAAATTTTTTTTCGTTCCTCAGTCAATTTATATTTGTAGCTTAACTATCTTTAATTAAACCTATCATTGTAAATGAATTTAGGTTGAAACCTGAAAAACTTGTAGATGTCATTGTATAGCCGCTAGATGGCAGTGGCAATTATTGTGACATTTTTAATTTTTTCATATAAATTTCAATTTATAATAAATTTAGGGACAAAACAGATAGATAGATGGCAGTTGTTTTTTAATTTTATTTTTGACTTTTACTTAAACCACAAATAGAGTTTAAGCTCTCAATTCGTACGGATTAAGTTAAACTCAGTTTAACACTTAAGCGTTCACTGTGAAACTGAAAAAAGTGGTTAAACTTAGTTTAAGAGTTAAACCATTGAGTAAGTAAATATACAAAGAGACTTCATCACGTACTGAGAAATTGTAATATTTTATTTTCAAGAAAGCTTTTCAATTTCCTCCCAGGAAGCATGGAAGAAAATTATTTCAACACATATCTAAGATTCAAAACTGTTCTAACGTTCTTTTGGTGAAAAATTTAAAAATATTGTGGTGAAGAAATAACTCGAATATCAGAAGCAACAACAACAATACATTTACGATCTATACAATATACAAATACAATATACCTACAGAATATGATTCATTGATTTCAGGCTGTGTATTATTTTTTTTCTTTTCTCTTCTTTTTTCTTTTTTCTTTTTTTTTGTGTTAGCATGTGCAATAGACTTTGTAGTTTTTTTTTTATTGCTCATGCTTTTTGAATTTCATGTGCTAAATTTTCATCATTCTGATTCTAGAATTTCAGTAGCAAGTGCGTATTTTGAAGAAGTAGCTATTTAATTGATTAATTATTGAAGGTGTATTTTTCTGAGAGGAAAAAAAAAATTATTGATTTATTTACTGCCTTATTCTACATCAAGTCATAACTTGTGACCAGTCATAAGTATATTCACCAAACTAGTTTTATGACCGTCATAGTCAAGTTATGACCATAAAATTCTTTTAACTGTTTTGCTGGCCTATTAGCTTTGCTACTAGCATTTTGAACCCAACTTTGAACTTGATTATGACGGTCATAAACTAGTTTGGTGAATATACTTATGACTGGTCACAAGTTATGACTTGATGTAGTATAAGGCAGTTAGTCTGGTTTGATTGATTCATTTGAATTTTCTTTTATTCTATTATTATTTGATTGTTTTGCATTTGTATTTTTTAATAATGGATAAACGATTGTGGGGCGTAAAATGTGCTATACAGTCATGTAGAGCAGACAAAAGAGGATTTCCAGATTTACGATTTTTTAAGTTTGCAGACAAAAAGAGACCAATCTTTGAAAAATGGGTTCGCCTGTGTTCTTTGGATCCTTTAATGTCTTTTAAAAATAATTTTGTTTGTTCTCGTCATTTTTCCGTTGATAGTTTTTCAAAAAAAAACTTAAAAAGAACCGCTGTACCTTCTTTGTTTTTGAATGGTGATTCTGTTCCAATAGACACAGAACACATACCTGTGAATTTTTCTGGAAAAACTTATGAGGGCCCAAAAAATAAATGTAAAGATGACGAATTAAAATTAGAGGATTTAGATTTGGCATTTTCAATTCCATACGAAGCAAGTGAAGAAGTTATTGAAAATAAATGTTTATCCTGTTTGAAATCACAACAAAATTTAAAATACTATCAAAATAAGTATGTTAAATTACAAAAGATTGTTAAAAGTCTTAAAATTAAGATTATAAAGTTAAACTCAAAAAATTCAAAAACTAAATATGACAAGCGAAAGTCCCAGATAACAGCTAAAAATAGAAAAAAAGTTTCAATATCAAGTTTTATTAACTCATTACCGGGTGTAAATGAGCATTCAAAAGTATTTAGCAAAATGATACTTTGTAAATATGGAAAAAGAAAAGTCTGGTCACCTGAAGAAAGAGCTCTAGCCCTAAACGTGCAATACAAATCCACTTCAGCTTACCGATTTTTAAGAGATACTCTAAAATTAAATTTACCCTCAGAAAGCTCATTAAATCGTTGGTTACTAGTAAAAAACTTAAAGCCTGGTTTTCCGGAATCATTTGAAAACGATTTCAACCCTTCCATGTCAGTCCCGTGAAGTGGTCTTAATATTTGATGATTTAGATATTCAAAGGCAATTAAATTATGATCAAAAAGATGACGAAATTGTTGGTTTCGTAGACATGGGCGATTATAAAACTCAAGATATAACAAAACGAGTTTGTGTTTTCTTAGCAAGAAGTATTATATCTAATTTTAAAGTTATCATTTCTTACTATGCAATCAATACAGGAATGAAAGGTGAGGATTTGGTTTGTATAGTAAAAAAAGTAATAGACTATTGTACAAATATGGGTCTTAATATTAGAGGAATTACATGCGACCAAGATTCTACACACCGTAAATTTTTTTCTATTCTTGGTGTAACAAGTAGTATACCATTTTTTAGACATAATTCTAAGAAAATATATGCTATGTATGATGTTCCACACCTTATAAAATCCCTTAGAAATACAGCATTGGTAAAAGAAATAACTTGTAGTGATGGCAAAGTATCTTGGAAATGTGTCGAAGAGTTATATAATCTTGAGAAAAATGGCGTTACCAGAATGGGTCGAAAATTGAAAGAAAGATATGTGAAGCCCAATACGTGGCAAAAAATGAAAGTATTTTTAGCCACCCAAGTCATAAGTAAAACTACAAGTGCTGCAATAAAAACTGCTTCTGATTTAAATTTTTTAGTAAAGAGACAGCCCCATTTGCGAAACCAACAGCCTTATTTTTCGAAAAGTTTCATAATCTCTTTGACTGTCTTAATAGTAAAACACCTTTTGATAAAAATCCTTATAGATGTGGATTAGCAAAATGTAGACCAGTTAAAAAATATCTTGAAAATATGATAACTTATATTGAAAATATTTCTTTTAATAAAAGTCAAAACACATATTGGCGAAATGGCTTGATGCAGACAATAAGAGCTATACTTCAACTCAGCGATGATATTTTCTCGGATTATTCGAATGTTTACTTTATTCTCACATATAAATTTAACCAGGACCCTTTAGAAAATCTCTTTTCTATAGTAAGAAATAGAGGTGGCTATAATAACAATCCATCACTGTATAGTTTTGGCAATATAATATCAAGAATTATGTCACAAAAAATTTTATCTTCATCAAACACCAAAAATTGTGAAGATGATGGTGATAACTTTGTAACAACAGAAGCTAGTGAAAAACAAAATTTTGAAAATCAAATTCGTTTAATTTTTGACAATGAATGTAGCGAAAACTTTACAGATGATACAGAAAATGAAGATGATTTCGCAGAACGAGTTGCTTTAACAGATATTTCTATAGAAGAACCATCTCTCAGATATTTTTCTGGCTTTGTTGCAAATAGATTTTTGAAAAAAGTGCAATACTGTAAAAACTGTGAAGAACAAATGCTAATCACTGATGAAATTGTTAAATATAGTAGTAATTCAGAAACATTTATTTACTATAAAAATTATTCACACAAGTCTGATTTTGGCGCATTGAATAACCCGACGGATTCATTTTATGAAATGACAAAAATATTTACTAAAATTTTCAAAAAGTTTTTAGATGAATCTCCACAATCAAGGCACATTAAACAAACTATTGTAGAAAAATGTATTCATTATGTCAATAGTAATCATGATTTGGGCTTCTGGTTTTCTGAATGTATTTATTATAGTTCTTCTGAAAAAGTTTTGTTTATGGAAATCAGATCAAATTCAAAGTATTAACAGAACATCACGAAGAAAAATTGGAATAATTAAAGAATAGTATATTTTTACTCTTGAATTTGTATTGATCGTGAATATCAGAATTTTACTTTTTTTTTTTAAATTGTAGAGTCAATTTTTTTATGTGGATTCTAAAATTTTTAAATTTTTTAAATTGTCAATTAACAAAATTAAATTAATTTTCGGTATAATTTGTATAATATGTTTTGATATTCCACGAAATTATTGATATTGGTTTTCGTGATTTGACAAAACTCATTATCTGAATTCTGAGTTAATTTTTTCATTGAATTCATGTTTATCATTATGAATTCAGAAAACTGGAGAAAAAAAGAACATCGGGGCATAAAAATTATCATATGTAATTCATACATACATACATATGTATGTGTAAATTCAAATTCAATTCAATTTAAAAAGTATGAGCAATAAAAAAAAACTACAAAGTCTATTGCACATGCTAACACAAAAAAAAAGAAAAAAGAAAAAAGAAGAGAAAAGAAAAAAAATAATACACAGCCTGAAATCAATGAATCATATTCTGTAGGTATATTGTATTTGTATATTGTATAGATCGTAAATGTATTGTTGTTGTTGCTTCTGATATTCGAGTTATTTCTTCACCACAATATTTTTAAATTTTTCACCAAAAGAACGTTAGAACAGTTTTGAATCTTAGATATGTGTTGAAATAATTTTCTTCCATGCTTCCTGGGAGGAAATTGAAAAGCTTTCTTGAAAATAAAATATTACAATTTCTCAGTACGTGGTGCAGTCTCTTTGTATATTTACTTACTCAATGGTTAAACTCTGCTTAAGCTTAGAATGAGGAACTGGCCATAAGAAATGGAAAAACTTTATTACATAATAAAAGCACCGAGCAACATATATAGAGGAACACTTAGTACTGGCTCGAATGTAGGCAAAATTTTTAAAATTTGATGGCCTGTGCGGGAAGTGTGAGGGACGAAAAGCTTCTATCTCTCACGAAAAAATATATGAGAAAACTTTCGTTTATTACTCAGTTGCTTCTTACACAAAATATTATTTTTATTCATATAAGATAAACATATACATGTATACCTAATTCCTTTTATTCATATGATCGTTGCGTTCTAACAAATTTTTTTCTGTATACATTGAAATATACGCATAAAGATATAAAGAAAAAAAATATTCAACTTGTAGGTACATTTATTTTCTCGATTCGAACAAAAAATTATACCCACTCCTTTACTGAATATGTATGTACATACGTGTGTATATATTTTGCTGTTTGAGAAAGCAAATATCTATCCTTTCCGAAATTTTTTTTTCTTTTTTCAAATTTTAAAAATCATTTTAAAAATATATTTTTATATTTTTCTAAATTTCTATATCCAGAAAATTTTCGTAGTTTGTTCATCTTCATTGACAAATATGAAAATTTTATTCGTGAAGGATCAGGAGATCAGAATAATCAATAGGCATGTTGTTTTATTTTCTTTTAGGTACATTATAAAATATCTAATGCTAGTTTTTAATACATTTTAAAATATACACACAAGCAAACAAAAACAAAATTTCATGTATACATTTCTCATATATCCCTTCTAAAAACCAACAAAACACAAAAATATACCAATAAAGTGAAAAAAAAAAAGAAAAAAATGTACACGATCGTAAATAATTATGTATGTGTTGACGACATATTACGTTTTAACTATACGAATTTGTATTCAATTTCTTCCTTCAAGAAAAATAAAAAATATTTAGTGTGATATATATTTTTTGTAAAATTTTTCTCAAACACATATACACATTTTTTTGTACGGTGGTCGGTGATTCCCAGTAGAATACAGAATTTATTCGAAATTAATTCTGAATAAATTCTATTGATTCCGGACCGATTCTACTTTGGATTACCAAACACATAAAGAATGCATTACTTTAACATTGGCATGTCATAGGCAGTAATCAATTGATTACCCATCTGCATTACCTGTAATGCATTCTGAATCAATTACATGGAATACATTCTGAATCGAATACATGTAATGTATTCTGAATCAATTACATGGAATGCATTCGGAATCGAATACATGTAATGTATTCTGAATCAATTACATGGAATGCATTCGGAATCGAATACATGGAATGCATTCTGAATCAATTAGATGGAATGCCTTCTGAATCGAATACATGTAATATATTTGGGGTTAAATAAAATCCAAGCAAATTAAATGTTTAAATTCATTTATTCAAGAATCTAATTATTCTTTATTTAACATTTTTTTCAACTTAAAAGCAAAAATTAAATCAAAATAATTCAAACATTTTTTTTTAAAACTAAAAAAAAACAAAGAAAAAAAATATATCTTAACTATACACATTATTAATACTGCATTTTATCAGATGCAAAGAGCTGCGGAGTGCTTTTATGTATAGTTGTTCCCACCATATACCTCTGAAAAAGTATGAAAATTAATATAATTAAAAATTTGTAATTATTCATAAAAATCAAAAATTTAACACTATTTTTTGTTATATTATTATCTAAAACTTACCTTTTATTATACAAATACATAGTAATTTTTTTAAAAATGTTATTATAATTTATTATTTTATACTTTTCACTGCTATATATTATTTATTTTTTATTTAATTTTTAATTTTTTCACTTTTTTTCTTTAAACCTTCACACACAACAGCTTTTAATGAACTAAAAATGAGCAATGTTGTTAATTGTTACTATGAAGATAATAATACGCATTATTATTTCTGGATGACGAATGGAAAATTTTTAAAATGCTAATTACGTCTTTTTGTTTATTAGCTCTTTATATATTATTTTTCTTCATTACAGGTAATCAGAACAGAAATCAATTGATTCTCACTGCATTACAGGTAATCAGAACAGAAATCAATTGATTCTCACTGCATTACAGGTAATCAAAACAGAAATAAATTGATTCTCGTTGCATTACAGGTAATCAGAACAGAAATCAATTGATTCCCACTGCATTACAGGGAATCAAAAGTAGAATTAATTGATTACTTTTTACTACATTCAGAATTGATTTCCTTAGAATCAAATCCATTTATTCTACTGGGTTATAGTCAAAATAATATGAGTTGGCGAATCTCGCGCATGTCTTACATGTGTTACTGATCTTCTTGTGTATACATATACGAAGGAAGAAACCTACTTTCTTAGAATTTACTACACCAAAAATGCATGTTTGTAAGTATCTTTTCTTCTGCGCATAGTTTTCTAGTACAATATAATACGATTAGGCATCTTTTTTAAATCGAGCTATACCTACATATATATTTTTGGTCTTTTGCATTGAAAAATGTATAGAGGTAAAGGAAGAAGGGTAATAAGGAAAAAGAATGTTTTTTTTTATTATTTTTATTATTATTATTTATAATACATACTTCCAATTGTTTTTTATATGTATATGTCGTCATTATATAATTTCAAGCAATCCTATTGGCTATACGTAAATCACACAAATGACAAATTGATACTACTGCCTATTAGAGATGATTTTGTTGAAATTTTTGTTTGCTAAGAATTATGATTTCCTATTACAAAAACGATTTTTAGTACTGTAAAATTTAGGATTTTTGATCGAATTTATGAATAAAATTATTTTCTAAAAGTATCATTTTGATATTCGACCTGATAAACCATATGCAAATTAATAAATTTTAAATAAAAATCATTATCAGGAATTTTAAAAGTGGTAATATGCAAATTAGCAGTCTTTTAATGTATGTACATGATCATGAATGTTTTTTTATAACTATGTATCACCAGATCCTATATTAAATTTAAAAAAAAGAAAAAGAATCGTTCACTTACTTCTCATATACATATGCACCTACATACATATGTACATTCCCATGCCCATTCCTATACTCAATTTTGTATATTATTTTGTATATCAATGAATATTATTATAACAAAATATAAAAAAAACCTGCTTTCACAAATACTATAAAATTCCCATTTAAAAATACATTAAATATACATGTGTATGTACATATTATACTGAATTTAAAATCCTTTAGAATCACTAGAGAAAATTACAACAATTTCTTATCCTCTTATATTGTAGAGCAATTTGTGTATAACTTGTTTCTTTGAATTCTGATTGCCTGGTGCAAAAATAATTTTTAATGTTAGAAAATTAAGATTTTTCGATCGAATTTTTCAATAAAATTATTTTTTTTCAATAAAATTATTTTAATTATGATATCAACATTATATTTGGCCTGATAAACGATCAAATTTGATATGTAAATTATCAACAGAATTTATAAGTGTGCAGATCATAGGCAAATTAGCTACTTGTATACTTCTTCTTCTTGAAATACTTGAAATATACCCTCAAATCCTATATTTTCAATTTCTCATACAAATTTTTATACTGAACCAAATGGTATGTATACTGAATATATGGAGAAAAGGAAAAGCTGTTTCCATATGATTCTGTATATTGTAATGCTTGATACATGAGAATGATTGAGTTAAAAATGTTAAAATTTCTCAAATTTTTTTAAAAATTTTGTATGTATTGCATGGAAAATATATAGAAAAGAGAATATACTTTAAAATCAGAGAAATTAAGAAAAAACCCTGAGAATAAGAAAGAGCTTAAACAGTGATAAGATTGGAGGTAAGCTTTCAACATTGGAGGTATTTTTGCTGTTTTAAAATTTGTTATTTCAATGTACTGCGATAAAATGTCTGGTGGTAATTTATATAGTCTTTGATAAAAGACTTTGAAATATCACCTTTAGTGATAGAAATACACTTTATTACTTTATTTACATTTATACTATATTATTATTACTATAATTACATTCAGAAGGATATTGAATGTTTGCTATTAATTTTGAACGAAAATTTGAATGTTCAGTGTTTGATCGCCAAACATTTTCGCATTCAACTATAACTTCAATTAGTGACGTTTATTATAAATGTGTCCGCATTCATTTGAAAAATTTTTATAGTCATTAAAAATTTAAAATAATATTTGTTTGGAATGTCTTAAATAATTAAATTCAAGTATTATCGGCCCCGTTTTATATGCGAATATGTTAGATTTGACTGATTTTTTCATTTAATTGAAACAATCTTTTTTCTGCGTGTGCGTGCACCTACAGTTTAAAATGGACAGCAAACCACTAAATTCGTTGGTGGAGAACTATTTTATTCGTATGACAAAGCTAGTACTAATATTACTTCTGTAGCGTTATGTTGTTGGAACCACATGTAATTGAAATTCATATCTTCCTATTTAGGCCACAAAAAATTGGTTATCATCGACCTGTAGCTCTCGCCGTTGACAGTTATGTTGGTCCCAGCTTCATTTTTGAAGAAGTACGGGCCAATGACGCCGCTGTACCAAAATCTACATCAAACAGTGACTTTCCTGGATGCATTTGCAACTAATGGATCCCATACGTAGATTGTTATCTTCCCAAATGCGACAGTTTTGCTTGCTGACATAGCCATTCATCCAAAAATGGGCCTCGTCGCTGAAGATAATTTTCTGTCCGACATCAGGGTCCACTTCTAACTGCTGCAGAGCCCAGTGGACGAATAGTGAACTCAACAGAACGAATGTGTGCACTATTAGAAAACCCTTTAAAATAGCAATGGTACGTTGCGGATGTATCGGTCTTTTTTTCCGGGATTTCCACTTCTTGTTGAAATTCGACGGGTCTTTATGAGATTGAGCTGCAACAAATGAAATTGTTACTAAAAATCCAGTGGAAGCGTGCAAAGAAAGTGGAGGGAGCCATTTGGACAATATTTTACTCCTTATAAAATTGTAATCATTCAAACTATACATGTTAAATGAAAAACCCTTTTTCTGCGTATTTTGTATGTTATTATATAGTAAACATATGTACATTATACATATAATCAAACACAATTTTATAATTTATCTAAAAAATAATATAAAATATCCACCCACAATTTATGACCTACTTTTTTTTGTTGATTATATGGTAAAAGTATGTATGTATGTATTTATATAATGTGAAACATTAATTTTTTAAGTATGTATTTAATTTTAATCAACGCTTTACTTTTCTTCATTAGATTAATATGAAAAACATATTGTAACTATTATGTATATAAAACACATACTAACGCAAATACTCGTGTTAAGAATGTATCATATGTATAAAAAAAAAATCAAAAGCCTATATGAGAAATGATGGAGGTTAAAGTTCATGGAAACGAGCATGTGCAATTTGCAAAAGCGTTTTCTGCACATAATATTCAAAACTTCAGCGAGAAAATATACTATTCCAACATTGAAGTAAGGCAACTTTACTTAATATGTAAAGATAAAGTAGTCCGGCTACTTTCATGTGATTATATACGAAAATTGCAAATTTACTTAAAAAAGTTAATTTTTGAGGAAAATATGTTCAAAAAACATTTTTATTAACTCGCTTTCTTGTCTTAAAAATTTCTCAATGAGCAAAACTTTATTCTCTGAGTTTTTTACAGTGAGTTCAGTGAGTTTTTTTAAAATTATTATATAGAGTTAATAAAAGGAATTAAATAATAAATATATGAATTATGTAAATAAGTAATTAAAAAACATAATAAGAGTAAAATGTGAGTATAAAATTAATTTTTGTTATTAATTTTAAATAATAAAATATTATTTAAATTTATTTTTGAAACCTTTTTAGCAAAATGAGTACTACAAGAAAAATGTCATCCAAACCGACGGAGAAACAAAAACAATACATATTAAATAAATTATTTAGAAACCCACGCTGACTTTGCAAATGAAAACACATAAAATTTTCAAATCGTTCGGTATAGCGTAACTTTTGGTTGATCTTTTCGTATGAAAGTTTACAGCTCCTTGATTAAATCTAAACGAAGATGCTTGGGAAATCGGTACAATTCTTTGAACATAGCATCATGTTGTGTTTTCAAAATGATTTTGAATATCACGCAAATTTTTTAAAATGATTCTAACTTTATTCCTAGAAAAATATTGTTCTTATTTTTTGATCCAATATTTTTAAAAATATAAAAATATACTTTTATCTTCTCCTTCTTAAAATGTTTAAAATAATATGTATAGTTTTGTTACGATATAAATTATTGAATAAGAAGAAGAATGAAGGAGAATGAGAGTGATTGCTTCTTTATGCTGTTATTGCACGGTATTAATACTATTGGAAATTTTAAGTACTTAAAGAAAGAGACAACAGATTTGAGAAACAGAGACACACTATCAAAATCAGCTGACATTTTCTTAAAGTTGTGTTGCCAGTATCTCTGTTTAAAGTAAATCGCAATTAAATAATTTAGTAAATGAATGTTCGTGATTATTATTTCTTTTCTATTCATTTTGTTTGCACTCACTGAAAAAAATTAGAAATGAATAATTAGACACGTCACACTCGTTGAAATAGAATATTAAACTATGAAAAATCTCTAAACACGATGGCGACACAAAAATAATATTAATGTTCAAATTTCATGATTAATTTAATGATTAATGGAAGGATATTGGAATTTGGAGAATTGGGAGAGTTATTTTTTGACATTTTCAGTATTAAGCGTACTCAAGGAGGATTGAAATATAAAAGAGATTCCAGGCTATGTTATTAAAATTCGAGCAGCAATCAAATCAGCCACACAAGAAAACCAGGACTCAGAAAATATCTGACGAATGGAATGAAGACCAACTAGATGGGAGCCAGTCAGTGGCCAAGCGACATCCCCGCATGGATTCCCCAGCATCACCTCATTTTTTGTGCAAGCATATAGTCTTAACAGAAATAGATTCAATAATACCACGGAACAAATATGTAGAGAGGTTCACTGATAATACATGAAAATATGGAAAGATAGTAGGTACTGAAAACTATTGCTTATTACTTATTTAGTTGCCTGTTACACAGAATATTATTTTTATTCGTATTACATATATGTACATATACATACATTATACATATGGCTAATTTCTATTATTCATCGTTCTAAAAAAAAATTTTTAATTTAACACAGGCTTAATATACGCATAAAGAAAAAAAAATGTATTCAATTTGTAAATTTATTTTCTTGATTCAAACAAAAAACTATACCTACTCCTTTATCTGCACAAAACATCTCTACTTGTCGAAGTGCAATAATGGCTCATTAACTTATCTATTTATATACTCCTTTATTAACCCTAGGATTACCTGATGGTATACAAATGTATGCATTCGGATTTTGAGCCTTAATTTAAATATGATCCCATTGAGCTAGGACCTTGAAACCACCAATTCTTTCATTATTATCGTAGCTCATATCGGTAGAACAAAATATCCTTTTTTTTTGCAAAAAGGCAAAATTGGCCGTGAATTTACTAATGTATACCATACATTTTATATGGAAATTTTAAAATATTTTTTTTTCTAAAAAATTATCCCAGGATTCCGTGGACCAAAAACCGTAACTCTTTGACCCTAGAGTGTATGTGTAACTGATGGTAAAACTGATGCTGACAGAATGATTTCGTGGTTGTTCAGTTTTTTTCTCTTTATTCTTTTTGTTATAATTGGCTATTAAAATTAAAATTATCTTTCATTTGGTGTATTACTTTTACTTATTGTATGTGTTGATTTATTTCTCCAAGAATTTTCCCAATTAATTGAGTTCTCGAAAAAACCTGTTCCTATTTTCCTGTTCCTGTTTTTTATTCATTTTGAAAGCTCATAATGTGAATAATAAAACAAAAAAACCAGTTCAATTCCGCCATTCGTTACCATGTAATAAAGGATCATAGATATGCTGAAAGGGTCAAAAATGTTATTTAAAGTGCATTTGCCAGAAGGATTCGAAACCATAGAGATGATCTCGCAAACATTATATGTCAGATGAAGCTACGTTTTCGAGATCAGGGATACTCAACAAACAAAACGAGTATCAGTGGTCTTCAGAAAATCCTCGCCTTAAATCATCTTCATCTCTAGAACATCAATTCAGCTTAAATTTGTGGGCTGGTTTGAATGGAAATCGACTTATAGGATCTATAGTACTGTCATCATGACTGAACGCATAATTATTTCTTGATTTTCTCAGCAATGAGTTTGCTGATATGTTAGACAATTTACCCCTAAGCGTACGACGTAGAATGTGTTTGTGCCCACTTAGATGAATTGTTCCCTAATAGATGGATTGGTAGACGTGGTCCAGTACATTGGCCAGTGCGGTCTCCGGACTTCAATCCAACTGATTTTTATGTCAGGAGATACAAGAAATCAAAAGTATATCGTGAACCAGTACAAAATGTGGAAGATTCAAGGTCGTAGATATCAGGGGCAGCAGAAGAGTTAAAAACATGTGTGAAAGCGGGTCGCATAAAGCTATCCTTATTAAGTCTAGCTCGCATTCTATGCTTGTGAGCTTTCCAGTACTTTCCTTGCCAATAATTAACAAAGTAGGTGGCATAGAGCCATAAATGAGGTATTTTTTTGAAATACATATAAGAGATTTGGAAAGTTTTTTATTTACACCAGACATAGCTTGTTTTGGGTGTTTTACAAAAAAGGTGGCAAAAATCTTTAACTTTTCGTACCCCGGAAACCAATAAGATGACCACCTCCCTCACATATGATTTATGGTATCCTTTTGTCGAGTGTTAACGGAAACACCCTGTATTTATTAACACACATGTACAATTCTTTTATATCTCTTTATGTATTATATTAGTTTTCTTTTCCTATATAACTGAAACTGTATACATAACTGAAACTTACCACCTTATATTTTCGATATACATGTCCTATAATAATAGCAGTTGTGAAAAGCATGCGTAATGTGAAAAATGAAACCCTCAAAGAATACCCACATTTTTAAAAAATATATATATGGTATATACATACATATATAATATACATTCATATACATACACAAAACCCAGCTTGATAATATGCAATAAAAATATCGATTACTAGAGAATTAACCTACAATCAAACTACTATTGCTTGTTTGCTGCTCTATTAATTTTCAAAATAATGGTCAATGTACATATGTTTGTACATATGTATGTATTTACATGCATCTCTTTAATAAATAAAACGTAATAATAACCAAGTAAATTTTAATAATTTTTTCGCTAATCTAACATTAATTAATTTACACACATTTTTTTCATCTAAAGTTGATTTATGAACTAACTTATTATTCTCCTTAGTTATTTAATGTACAAAATGTTTTGCAAATACAATTTAAACAATTAAAGGTTTTTCGAATTTTACTTTGATAATTTGGTTTTAGATATGTATGTATATCAATAACCAATATTTACTGTTAGGTAGGTAGGTAGGTTAGGTACCAATGTTTTTCTATTCAAATTATTTTACCTTCTGTCAAATTTCTATTGTGTGAAAATATTATGGGAAGCTGGATTGTAGTACTTATATTTTATTTTTATTATTTATTATTACTTTCTATATTTAGATCTTTCTTATTGATTTTATTATTTTCGATTTATTCATTCAAGTTTTAAATTTTACTTTATTTTTTAGTACCACATAGATACTCTATCTTCTGTTATTGTGTTGCAATGGTGTGATTTACACTATCAGTCAAATGATGTATACATCACCCAAGGTAATGAATATTTGGGTAAGAGCGGTGAGACGAATTGAGGGGTAGCACATCAGCGATGTACCGAGAAATTTCATCAGTCAATTTGACATTTTCTCTATTCCTTTTCGTAATTTTTTCACTTCTCTTTTATTTACATTCGACCGTGCTCCAGGGAAGTGGTGAATTTGAAAAGTCTGTTAAAGCTTTAAATTTAAAGTAAGTAAAATTAATTAATTCAATCAAATTAAGTAAAAAATACTCAGCTTTTTAACAAGAAAAGCTAATTTAAAACATATTTAAATACAGAAACGGAAATGAAATGGAAATGCCAATGACGAGGTATTAATAACGATTTATCAAAAATATGATTTATTGTATAACAGACGTCATCCAGATTATACTCAAACAAAATTAAAAGGAATGATGCGTTTTATGAAATTATAAATGAATTAAAGCTTATTTACAATTTAAAAATGTTTTTTTCTGTAAAAATGTCCAATAAACGTGCGATGGAATAATAACGAATGAGAAATAAAAGAAAATGTATAACAATAGTCATTTTGATGTATACATCATTTTAAATATTTTTAGTTTTTTAAATAAAATATGGTTCATAAAAGTTTTAAAATATAATAAATTAACTGTGTTATAATTTTTAAAGTGTATAACAGTCAAAAAATAAAATAAACAACAAATAAAATAAAAGCAACAACGGTCAGATATCGCAACTTTTGTTGCTGCACAGTGCAAAAAACTGCCTTCACGTAAAGTTGCAATGCAACGTGTGATCCACGAAAATTTTTATAAATTCGCGTGGTAAACACTTCGTAGCCCCGGAGTTTTTCCTAAGAGCAGTATATGATCTTAGCGATCTTACCCAACAGTTCGTTTTTGTTTTTTTATTGTTTTTTTACATAATAGCACTTTAACACTTTTTCACTTAATGCGCGTTATTTGGCAATTATTTTCTCTATTCGATAATTAGAAGTCACTGCGGAAAATCTCACTTTCTTAGTGAAAACAGTTTTTTTTTGCTTACGTGCTAAAAATATTTTACTAGCTGTTTTTAGTGGGAAAGTATCATGAATGGAATTTAAGTTTGGGATTATGATGTGATTTTGTAATTTTTATTATACATATTTTTTCTTGATTTGTTTCGTAATGTTCGATTTTTCCATTGAAAATTTGGTCAAGTATGTAATTTATTTTTTAACATGTTTTGAGCGCTCAAAGTTTCCTCAGTAGTATGGAATAAAACACAACTCATGTCCTTCTAGTAGAACCCATTGTCCTGTACATTCGGCGTGATCACTTCCTCACTAAGCTCAAAGTTGTGTTTTACACTTTCCTTAAAATTACCCGAATTTTAAATATATTGATTCCACACTGTGGACGTAAAATTAAAATTAAAATTTCTCAAATTCAGAAATACGACAATTTTTCTTTAATTTTGCTCAGGTAGAAAGAATTTTTGTTTTTTAAAAAGGATTTAAAATTAAGTATCAACTTTAATTTAAAATCAAGTTTTCTTAAAACATTATTTTTTTTCCTTATACTACAGATGGTTTGCTATAATATTTTTAATATGTATGTATAGTATTTGCACGTATTATGTATGATATGAATAGTATGTATGACGTATGTATGTATGTATGTATTCAGTTGTAAACAATTTACAGTGGAATTTACTAATCGCAACTTTTGCGATCGCAAATTCATGTTAACAATGATCGAAAATTTGACATTTTTACCACAGCAGTATGTCAAATTTGCGAATGTAAAATTTTTGTAAATACCAAATCACGTACTTGCGATGGTAAGTGGAACAATTCTAAACTTCGAATTTTTTAAATCTTCACTTAAAAACATACTTAGATCGGGTTTACACGGTCACTTTTTTACCCGTTGTAGAACGTAAAAACCGGTTATTCATAGGAAAGAAGTAACAAGTATGTGGTGGGTAGTCACTTACAGGATAATCAATCTTTTTCTTCGATCACGCCTGTTCCCTTTTGTGCTATATTCGTAATTTTGAAATTTTTTCTATATTATCGCAACTCCTTTTCATTTTATATTTGTAGTGACACAGCTTATAATATCTATCTTCATATATGGAGATGAAACATACACAACAAATATTGTCGTTTCATAATACCAAGCAGGAAATCGGTAGAGAATGAAGAGAATTTAAGTCAGGGTAAAAAAGTGACTGTGACAGCTACGTACGTCTTTTTCGTAATTTAACAAAGCGTAATGGGTGATAAGGCCGTGCAAAAAACCTTTCGTGTAAACCCGCCCTTATAGTTACATATATGTATGTACTTCTATTGTAACACACATACAAAACGTATTTCATTTATTCGCAACACCATTTCAGTTGTGAAAAACAATATTAAAAACGCCATTTTGAAAAAGTTCCCGGGATAAAAACAAAATTTAAGGTTGATTAAAAACTGAAAAAAAAAAAGATTGATACATACATACGTACATATTTATATATCTAAATAACATTTTCCAGGGTAACGTAGAATTTTATATACATACATACAATAAAATAAATTTATGAATATAAAAGAAAGCTTTTATATTTTATACAATATTGAATACTTTTGAATTTATGTGGTAGTTGAGAATAAAATTTTTAGTGCATGTAGCGTTTGCAGGTCTAGGTCAAAGCTACGCATATACTCGTACATATTATGTATATAACGTAGTTAGGTAATGAGATCGTATACATATGTATATGCCCATAACCCCTTTTCTTGTTGTTTCAAGTAAGTATGTTTCTGTAAAATTGAAAAAAAAATTTGGTTTGTATAAATTGTGTCCATTATTTTTTGTTTGAATAAATATATAGACTTTTTTCGTTGCTATATTTACATTACATATATATGTATAATAATTATATTTACTATTTTTATTGTTAGTATTGGTGTGGAATCGAACAAATTGAATTTACAAACTTCCTTTGAAGATTTTCTTAAACTACCTACCTATATGATATTTTTTTTGAAAGTTTAAAAAAGTGAATTAAGACCTAGTTTGCATGTATAATAAATATACTTATTGACAATAAGTTTTCGAATATTCGTTATATGTATATGTATAGCTCTTTTCCTTTAAAAAATTTTAAAAATTCTGGCAAACTGCAAGCAATTTTCGTAAAACACTTCAACGATAGCTAATATGAGATACATACTTATGTACATGATACATTGCATCATTACATGTTACATAAGTCTATGGTGCTATATTCCTTTAATTTTTTTTTAAAACTCCGGACATACAGTTCAGGTAGAAGTTGCTCTCTATCATTTCAGATTTACAAGAGCTACATATTATTTTAAAGTATCTCATTGTTTTCAAAAAGCAATAGCCAGCAAAATATCTTACGGCTAGGCTGTGTCAGATAAACTAATACTTTTGCAAAAGAATAACTTTCACTTTCATTATTTTCCTGAACAACTTGACTAGCCTTTTCGAAACAACAAGTTACGTCTGAATCTTTTTCACAATTTGAAAATTTTAAAGAAAACATTGACAGAGTCTTAGCAAATAAGGCTCCAAATTCATATGAAGATGGATTACGTTTAATCGAGTTGCGTGTTCTAATTGGAGAAAAAAAATTTTCTACTGGATTAAATTTTTCCAAACGTATAAATTTTATCATGTTTGATTTCTCATGTAATATGTTTGAGAAATTTCAAAACAATAAAGAGAGCTTTTTTTATCTGCCAAACTTGCTTTTGAAATTGAAATTATTTTTTCTAAATATTCAGTAGAATATCCTTGCAATTTTTTGTTAGAGGTGGTTTACCATCAATCACTTTCCATGACGCAGTACCGTTTGGAGTAGATAAATTATACTTTTTTAAATTATTGCTTATATTTTCAAATAAAGGACAGTAATCATATTCATTTAACGCATTAATTTTGTTTTCTTTATAAATCAAAAACGGACACTCAAGAGAAACCTTGTTTCTTTTGTAAAATTTTCTGTTTGTAGAACCTTGATCACAGACCTTTAATCCAAGAGTTTCACAAATATTCAAACATTCTTTAATTTCATTTTCTAAATTGCATTGCATAAAACTACAACAAACGCAACGCTTCTTGCCAAAAATACATCAACCGATTTTGCAATTTTTGCTTCTCTTTCAGAATTTCCATGGTGAACAAAGCCAACAATTTCATCCTTATAATTATCATATGTCAAATCTTCTTGATGTCAATACATGCCATCAAAAATTAATAAAACAGTTTTTTCTTTTTCTGAAAGAGCAATGCCTCACGTTTTTTTATTTCATCTGATACCTACTAGTTTATTGAAACCCTGAGATAAACTTTTAATTTTTATCCAGTTGTTGTTGTACATCAGTGGTGAAGAGGTAAAGTTGGAATGGCATTTTTTTTTTCAATTTCTTTAAGGGTGTTACTGTGGAAGTGATCATCACATATGTATATAAGGAAGTTTTATAGTTTTAATGAATTTTGCCGAATCATAAACTACTAATCAAGCCAATTATTATATTTATATTTAAACAACTCTTGGAACTTTACAGCAGCAACAAAATTTCTAAATTAGAATTTTAAAAAAAGTGAGTCTTTTCCTATAATATAGTCTTAAATTTAATACAGTAAGTAATGAAAAAAATTTTTAAAAATTCAAAAAAAATAATGAAAAGTACAAAAAACATTAAGTTAAGTTTAAAAGAAGTTTATGTGTCATCCTAATAAATAGCAACTGTTCAAAAAAATTTACCTCTTTAAACACACCAACCGTACGTCGACAGCCCTAAGACTGGATGAAGTGTAAAGGGAAATTAAATCGTTATTTCAGTTTGCAAGAACCTAAAAATAACCGAACAATTTTCAATATTATTTGTAGCATTTTAATTTGTAGCCTAAAATCGGTTGCAAAAAAGTTTCTAATATGGTAAAAAAGTAAAACAAAATAAAAATAGAGGAATAATTTTACAAACATATCTTTGTCGAAAAATATGAAGTAAAATTGTCGATTCTGAAAGAAGACATAATAAAATTTTTAAAAAAAATATTCGGTTATTTTCAACTAATAATTTTCTCTCAAATTACAAAAACTAAAAATTTTGTTGATTAATTTCTTCATAAATTAAAAAGCCATGTTTATATGATAAATAGATTTAAATTATAATATAAAAAACGATTTTTTTTTTTCAAAGCAAATATGTATCTATATATTTTTGTTCAAAACAAATAAGAAATTCAAAAGCATGAATTACTTCAGCAATGCAATCATATTAATTTGTTATACATAAATGTGTAAAAAAAGAAAAGTTTTAAAAGAAATCTGCTAAAGCATGATCAAAGTAATCATAATTCATGACGTCATAAAATACTCTCAAAAAATCAATTACATTCAAAGTTTAGGGCTGTTTTTCTTTATTCATTCCGTAGAAGGAATAGAACGAACGGAATAAGTTTTAGAATATTCGGAATAGAATGAATAAAGAAACAAAAACAGAATAAACATTAACAAAAAGATTGAGGTTATGTGAAATAACATTGTGCATTAATCTAATAATAATAAGTAAATAAATAAATAAATCTTTTTATTGAAATCGGGTAGGAAAAATAGGTCGATTTTTCCTATTATTGGAGAATTAACTTGTCCACTTGAAAGAATCCATACGTCCATCTAAAACCAATTTTATCTTTTTATTTTACTTCTAATTTAGATATTACTTAAATTTTTATTTAAAAATAATAATTTATTCTCACCATTATTATTTGAGTTTATTATTTATATTATTATATTATTTATATTATTTATTTTATTCATATTATTATATTATTTATATTATATTATTTATCCAAACAAAATTAGTTGTTTATAGTCGTATATTTGACATTTCAACATTAGCAAAAGTAAGGTTAATCCCATTTATTCTGTTTTTATTCCATCTTTATTCGCGGATTGAAAATAATGTGTTCCACCCAGATATTCCGAAAAAATTAAGAAATATAGAACGGAACATTCGGAATTCTTTTATAGAATAAAGAAACGCATATTGAATATTCCAAAGGTTTAGAATGAATAAAGAAAAACACCCTATATAGGAGAAAATTTTTTTAAAGGTTTGTTAATCTATAATCATTGTATACAGCTTTGATGAAAACCTTGTTGGATAATAAAAAAAATCAAGCACACAATTTTGTTCTACGTAGCTTATATCAATGATTATAGATAGACACATTTTATCCAT
Source organism: Bombylius major (assembly GCA_932526495.1). Taxonomy (NCBI): domain Eukaryota; kingdom Metazoa; phylum Arthropoda; class Insecta; order Diptera; family Bombyliidae; genus Bombylius; species Bombylius major. Next base: position 31,415,864 of record OW052043.1, read on the forward strand.
TTCTATTTCATGAAAAAAATTGTACTAGTAAAAATTTCTATACTGTCTATATTCGCCGCTAGAAAGCGTTTAAAATAATGAGTTCCATGCAAGACCTCTCAACACAAAACGTATCGAAATTTTTCTTTTTATTAAAATTCTGGCTATTAAATTTACCTTTTATTTGGTGTATTAATTATTGTACGTAATAATTTCATTTTCAAGAAAAAAGGTCATACGTTTGAAATTTATGATGTTTTTTCCAAAAATTTTCTCAATTAATTGAGTTCCTGAAAAAAAAGAATTCACTTCCGAAAATTTTTATTTTATTTATTTTGAAAGCTAATAATGTGTATAATAAAACAAGAGAAAAAGGTCAAACATTTTATTTATACAAAGTTTTGCCATAAAAAGATCGTTTGATCTAAAAGATCTAGCACATCTATGATCCTTAATTACATGATAAGGGATGGCGCCATTGAACTGGAATTGAATCAGTACGAACCAGAAAGTAAGCTCCAATCTTGAGAATGGCATCCACGAGGTTCTTCTGGGCCAGTGAAGTTCAAAGCTGAAGGCGCAATTGGAAAAGTCCTTGCAACAATTTTTTGCAACATTTCTGGAAGACAAAAGATCAACAACGATTTATTATTATGCATCGCTTTTATAGAAGTTAAAAACTGAACTAAATAAAAAGATACTTTAGAAACTTCATAATCGAGTTCTCTTTCACCATGATAATGCACTAGCTCACACTGCACTTCAATCATTTTAAAAGAATTTAGATGGAAAATTTTGAAATATCCGCCATATACATAGTTCAGATTTAGCGCCTTCTGATTTCTATAGGGTTTTTCAATGAATGATATGATGTGAAAATGTAATAAAACAAAAGCTATTTGAGATACAAACAATTTTTTTAATTTTTTTTTAAAAGTACAATCGATTACATTATGTTTTTAATATAACATCATTTAAGTGATCCCCTCTGCTTTGCTGACAGGAGCTGAATACGGTGAACCCAATTCTGAATAATTTTCTGCAATAAATCTGTTATTATTTCGTGAATGCAGTATTCGATATTCGGTTTTAATGTTTCAATTGTTTCTGGTTTGTTCGCCTAAATAATTGATTTAAAATAGCCCCACAAAAATAATTTTTTTTCCTTATATTATAACGTAGGTCTGTCAAGCACTGGCTCTTAGACTATCATATCCCTTCTTAAATACAACAAAACAAAAAAATCCCACTTAGGCAAAAAGTAAAAAAAAGTTTTTTTTCTAAATATCATATATGTATGTATAAATACATAATTATGATCATGAATAATATAGCTCGATTTAAAAAAGATGCCAAATCGTATTATACTAGAAAACTATGCGCAGATACACACATACATTTTTGTTGTTGTAAATTCTAAGAAAAATGTTTCTTTCTTCGTCCCAGACTACTTTAGTTTTACATGCGCGAGTAAAGTTGTTTTACTTCACGGATTTGGAAAGTATTTTCTCTCTCGGAGGTTTTGACCATATATTATATACGTACATTACCTACATTTACAAAAAGTTCAATTTTACATGAGCAAACGTTTTACAAAGTTTATATTTTTTTTAGGAGGGTGCAGGAAACGTTGTGTTGTGTTGGAAATAGAAACTAGGTCAAATACACCATCTCGTACTCTACTACAAACCATATTTCGTAAATCGTACGTACTATTTTTCAGACGCCATGGAAGGGGAACCGTACGGTGTATAAAAATTGAATTCAAAGTAGTAAAGCTTATTATTTATATTTCTGATTTCTAGGGATACGTTTTTTCAAATGTGTGTAAATACTTATATGAGTATATCGTTGATTTGATACGGCATAAGAAAAAATGAGTAGGTGTTGAATTCCCGGATAACCATACAAAAATACATGATGAATGTTTTTAAGGGTTTTGAATTATATAAAAGCAATAATTGCTCATACTAGAATATGCTATACACAGATCTATGAAGGACTTACTACGTTCGACCTTGAAATAGCCTTTTTATTGCTAAATGTTTCATTAAAAAAAGGAAACATACCAGAACTTCCAAATATTTATTGAAAATTATATGTAAAAATATTTATTTTATTTTCATTAATTGTTTATTTTCTTAAACAGATAATAACTAACTTATAATAAATTCATAGCATCCTAGATTTTAAATAGAAAAATTTATTTTTAATTTCTAATTCCAAATAAAACAAAACTGTTGCTAATAATTTTACAGGAAGAATAATTCTAAACTTCAATATTAATTATAAGTATTATTACCCGTTTCCTTCTAGATTGGTTTTTTTTTTTAAATTTTTCTCCCAACTAGGGACGCAACTCTGTATCTGTGATATATAAAAATGTAAAGTAACAAATTCATATAAATATAGAATCTAAAAATTTATATGTATGTAGTTAAGGAAAGAAGAATTGAAAATGAAGAAGAAAGAATTAACGTTGATTCACACCAACGCCAACGCGGTATTGTGAAATTGTCTTTTGTCATTTTGTGCTGGAAGGAAAAACTTAACAACTAAATATAATAAATGTAAATAAATATAGAATGTGTGATTGCTTAAAAAAAACATTGGTTTTAACTGCAATTTCAATTAATTTTTCTGTAAAAACTTTCATATTAGCTTACACATATTCAATAAAAAACTATACAGTACGTTCAAAAGTTTTATAGCGGTACGAGGTAAAATTGTGCACGCAGCGATACAAAATAATATCGCAACATGTACCACAAACCACATACCGCAAATCTAACGGATTCGGTATACGAAGTGGTATGAAATTAATAATGAAAATGTACGTGTTATATCCTATCTCTATCGTCCCGCATACCGCGGAAAATTACAAGACATCGTTAATGTGGTAAAATACACCAGGTGGTAATGTGCTGTTGTAACAATTTTTTTCCAACTTGGTATAATAAGAATAGTCTAAAATAATTTTAGCTGACGGTTGTAATACACTCACACTCGTTACAACTTGGTCGTGCCACCATCAGGTGTATTTTGAGCAGTTGTAATAACCGGTTTTTAATTGGATTCCGACGGTTGTAATACTACCTATACTTGATTTATTAATTGAAGTCAGTACAGGCAAGAAAGGCATACTTTTCTATACTGTTTTACATTTCGTTTGTATTAATCTGTTTAATTAATTTGTATTAATCGATGGAAATCTTTTAAATTAAATATTACCAAGGCAAAAAACTCATCGGGTACTGCCTCCATAAGCACAATACTGACTTCCAAAAAGAAAAATACTATAGTAAAAAAAAATTTACAAATACTTAATTGTTAAATAAAGTATAGTAAAGTAAAGATAGAAAAACACTATACTATAGTATAATTCACATATGTATAAACATTTTGTGTATAGTAAGTATATATAGCATGCGCAGATCATTCGCTTTTAATTTTTAACAAACTCTACTGCTTAGGTAATGTATATTGTATAATAATTTGTATTAGGAGTATCTGTTGATAATGTGTTAAGTATGTAAATTAAATAATTTAGAAAACTTGGAAAACGATAAAAACTTAAATCATAAAATGGTACTCAGAAATTAATAATAAATTATAGGTAGTTCTTGAATTTTGTAATGAATTTGAAAACTAGAAAAAAAATAAAAATAATTACTGTTATTTTACGATAATTGAACCGTTTATTTTGAAAGTGGGGTAAGTACATTCGATTTTGTTTCGAGATATTCAAGGTCTTTCATCTCAGCTGCCATAAAAGTGTCATATAAGAGCTTCTAGGGAATAATAACTTTAATATTTTAAATAGTTGAAAGTGTATATCGATCTCCATCTGAAAATATAATTTATCTTATTTTTTACCAAAAGTGGACTTACCTCACTTTCAAAATAAACGGCTCAATTTATAAAATGAGTACACAATATGCATTAAAATAAAAAAGAAAAAAATAAATAAATGAATACTCCACTCCAAGAAATAAATTTATTTGTACCTACATAAATTTCTCTGTGTTTCTCAATTGGCCTCTATTTTTATGGATATTCTGGAAGAACTTCCCATTAGGGTGCATGAGCTATTGGAACGGAACTTTGAAATGTCCTTTGTCATTTAGTAGGTATATAGGTATAAAACGTTATGGAAAAATGACATGTTCTACAAAAACCGTTATTGCTCCATTTCCTGATGGAGTTACCAAAATCATTGTTCAAAAAGCTGAATGTAAAAATAAATACATAAACTATACGTATATACACTTAATATTAAGTAAGTATCATTTTATACTTGAAGGTCACAAATTGAAGTGTGTGTAAGTAAAAAAATACTAAATCTTAAAAAGGCTAAAAAAAAGTAAAATATTACGGTTTTAATCGCCATATACATACATACATATATCGGCAATAAGGATTTTTATTTACAACGTATTAATACGTATCTACAAATATATAAAACAAAGAAAACATAAAAATACATACATATCTATGTATATGTATGTGTAGTGTGTATTTATACACAAACGTATTTAGCAAATATAGCAAAAAAAGTATACTCATGTACATATGTATTCGAATAAACTTAACTGATTTTCTCCCCAATCTGGAAGCCCAGAAAAAAGTTGTGACGTGACTTTCATTTCTGTTCAATACAACTATATAACAATTGACGTCATTACATTTTAGATAAACGTAAGGACGTACACGAAGGATATACATAATATGTACTCGTATGTATGTACATGAAATATTTATATATTCACTTCTTTTTTGACATTTTAAAGGGTTTTTATAAATAACCCCCTTTTTTAAAAAAAAGGCATACAATTTCAAGTGGGAGTATGAGATATCAAACTCTGCAAAACAAAACAAAATGATAAGTATATCGACATGTACATACATATATGTATGTAATATGTATGTATGTATATATGTAATCGACACTATATAATCACGAAGACGATATTATATAATGTATGTATATAGCTGTTATAAAAAACAACAAATATGTGATGAAGCATAGTATGTATATTTATTTTCGTTGAAAAAACAAGCAAGTAGGTGTTTAGATTTCAATGTTTACAATTAAGTTTTATTACAAAAAAATACATACCTATATATTTTAAAATTTAAAAAATGAACGCAGTATCCTGCATTTATTTAATTTTGTAAAACAGTAATTATTGGGAGCCTGACTCACAAAATTAAAAAGAAACAAGTGCAATTCGACGTTCAAGAACATCAGAATATTTTATTGGGAAGCTTAAGGTTAAGGTGCGTTTCCCTTGAGGTGACCGCACTGTACGTGCCAAAAACTTGAAAGTATAAAAATTTTATATAATTCTCTAGGTGTTCCCACCAAATAATATGTTCTTTATGTTTGTCAACATTGGTGGAAACATTGAGTACACTGTGCGAGCACTTTATTTTTGATGGGGGCACATACTTCGGTGCGCGCACAAATTTCCTTGTTTCCCACATTGTGTGCGGAAACATACCATGCATATCATTTAAATAGTTAATTTAGTTCAGTGGAAATTTATCAGTGTTTAAATAAAAAGTGAATTTAAAAACTTCTGGAGAAATTTTATAGGTAATAGGTATTGCCTTTTTTTTTTATTGTGCTACAATATTATCAATTAAATATTTATGTAGGTAATAGGTATGTTGCAAAAAAAATCCATGAATCTATTACATTTTTGCTTTCTGTCTATATCAGAAATAACTACATATGTACATACATACATATGTATATACATGATAATTAATATAAATTAAATTTAATACACCTACATTACATCATATGTGCAATACAAAGGTAACTTTTATCATATAATAATATACCAAAACCGTATTCCCCCATCTCAGCGGAATATTTATACAGATAGGTATGTATATACATATATATGTATATTTTTTTTTTTTTTTGAATACCATATACTATATGTATGCTTTCTAGAAGCTATCTGATTTTGTATCACTTCAAAACGTTTTAATTCAAAACTATATAGGTAATATAGGTAGGTAGATATTATTCTGGAATACGAAATTATAAAAGCAAGATAATATGTATTGTGTTTATTGAAATTAGGCAATGATTAATTTCTTCTCAATGGCAAAAAGTTACTTCAATTAAAAAAAAAAACGAAAAATGTTTTCCTCCTAATCCTAGTAGTGGTACATATGTACATATGTAGTATGTACATATGTATGTATTGTATAAAATAATCTACGTATAATAAAAATTTGATAATTATAAAGTATTGTAAACATTACTTTGCCATATTTTTTGTGACGTCATATATAAAATACTTGACGTCATTGAAATAAAAAATAAAAAACAGAACATCATGTAAATCTATACCATATACTTACATACATACATATTTATTTTACTTAAAATATATTATTTGTCAGCAATTCCTATAATGAGCAAAACTGACAACTATGCCGATTATAAAACTTAAATTATCTCGAATAAATCACACAAAATATACATACATATACATGCCAATGCTATACGTATCAAATGAAAATGTCAAAGTGTAACAAGAACAAAAGTATATATACCTATCTGATGTACTATGTACATGTACCTTATATTTGTATATTGTGATATTATATCTAGATATAGAGCACAAAACAGTTTACAAAATTACAATATGTGTGTAGGTATATATATTGATAAAGATAAAGACTAAAAATTAATTAGTTAGTATAGTACAGTATATAGTATTTTTAAACAGTTGAATACGTGGGGAGAGTTAAAATTTCTCAAGGATTAAAACAGGTAATTACAAAATTCATTAATACTGTAGAATATACGTACCTATATTATAATTTTTTTCATTAGATTATAGACTTGAATGTTTTATGGTTTTAAAAAAATAGGTAAAAAAGGAATTTTAAAATACATACCGTCACTTTATTTCTTATACCTATTAAATTAAAGATCATATTTTATTCTATTGTTACTTAATTCGAAAAACTGTTTCGTAGATATTCCAATAACTAATATTCCCTATTTTAAATTCTTTCATCAAAAAAGCTTTCGGAAAGTACTAGTGTACATTTTACACCAGCAGATGTAAACAGTTTGCAGTAGGGTCTAACGAAAATATACATACATATGCATGTATGTATATAAGAATAACGTATATTTTAATGTGAGAGCGTAATCGAATTATGTACTTATGTATATGTATATTGTTTAAACCACTCATGTAGACAATATGAATAAAATTCAAAAAAATTATTTTGAATCTAAACTATAAGAGTAAAAAATAATATGCGCAAGTACATACATATACGTACGTACATACATATACATATAATTCAGTATGTGTTATTCCAAAACCATCTACATAGAAGCCTAGCTGTAGTTTTCTGCACTAACACAATCAAACACGATAGAAGTGTCAATTTTTCAAAACATACAGTGCTGGCAGTACAAATAGCAGTGTGAAAATAAGTGTTTCAGTTAAATATTTTTAGTTTTTTAAATAAAATATGGTTCATAAAAGTTTTAAAATATAATAAATTAACTGTGTTATAATTTTTAAAGTGTATAACAGTTAAAAAATAAAATAAAAAGGTGGCAAATATTGTACCTTCTTACCTTCTTGTCAGAGAAAAAATTGAAGTGTGACTATGTGAGGTTATATTTATAAGGTAAATAAATTTATTATATTTTAAAACTTTTATGAACCATATTTTATTTAAAAAACTAAAAATATTTAACTGAAACACTTATCTTCACACTGCTATTTGTACTGCCAGCACTGTATGTTTTGAAAAATTGACACTTCTAACTAATCCATACAAAAGATCAGTTTAGGGCTTTGTATATAGATGGTTTTGGTTATTCTCATTTTTGAATTTTTCTGAAAAAAAAAAGTGAAATTTATGTATCTAGTAACATATGCTATGGGAATATGTAGATATACTAAATAAAAGAAAATAGGTATACCCTATGAAGCTTTTGGAAGAAAGCTTATTATTTTATTACTATACCGTCAGCAGAATACAACGCACGCCATTCATATTCTCTCGGTGTTATTCAATTTTACTAAATTCAGTCACTCAGTTAGTCAGTCAGATATATTTTCAAAAAAGTATAAAATAAATTAAATAAACCTTATCAAAATAGAATAAATATTAATAAAAATAAAAAATAAAGAGCAATTATACATTTTAAAATTCAGCTTTTCAAAAAAGTTATTTTTTATCGAAAAGTAAAATTAAAGTAAAAAATTCTCCAGATAAAAATAAATTTAAAAAAAAGAAATTTATTAGTAAAAATTAAAAAATATCTTTTTTTTTTTTTATTAAAATTTAAATACAAAAATCTATATTTGTAAAAAATTTCAATTTTTCGAACAGAGTTTTCATTTTTGCATAAATTAATTCTTATTATTTTTGTTAAAAATACATACATACATACATTTAAAAGCCAAATAATTTTATAATTAAAAAATACATACATAATAATATAATGTGTAAAATATATAATAGAAAAAATAGTGCTCTAAAAGCAAAATACTAGGTATACAACTTTAGCTATATTATATTCTCGATGCTTTAAAAACGACCTTTAAAAATTTTAAAAGTCAAATTTAAAGTAAAATATTAAAATCGACTAAAATAGAAAAAGTAAAATAGTTTGATAAATAAAAATTGCTTTCAAGTTTTAATAAACAATTGTAATGTGTATTTAAATATGAAGAATAAAAGTAGTAAATATATGCATGAATACATATAGTGATAAAATTACTCATTTTTATATTTTTCTACTTTTATAATTAATAGAATGAAAAATAAATAAAAAAAACAATACTAGAAAAATAATATAATTAATATGTGAGAATATATTTCGAAATTTACATAGTACCTACCTATAAATAATATAGAAAAGTTTTTTATTTTTGTGGATAACTATTACAGTATTTAAAACTACATATAATATAAGAGTATCATTTTTTAAATAAGAGGATAAAAAAAACTATTTGTACATTTTAATTACCTACATAGTTTAAAAAATAAATTTTTCTTTTAACATTAAGAGTGTATTTTAATAAAATAATAAAAATCGAGGAAACTTTCCAGTTTAATTTATGTAATTTAAATTTATTATATTATTTACTTTTAGTATTTTACGAATGTGATACTCCATGATAAGTTTTTTCAGGTCACCTATATCAGATAAGTAAAGTAATCAATAAACGGATCAAAAGTTATACAATTTTCATGTCCTCTTCGTCCTCTTTGAAAAATATATTTCTATGTATTCAATACTTTGAAAATATAGTGTCGTAAAATCAGAGTACATAACATTAAAAATACCAGATTAAAAAAAAATGTATCTCTCAGTATAGCAAAACGGAATATTGAACTGAAAATATACTGTAAAACAAAGTGTTTATTTGAGACTGTAGCGTATGTATTACAAACTTTGTGGTAATAATACCTATAGATAAAAAATATAAGTATAAATATGCTGTTAAATAAAAAGACAATAATAAAATAAAATAAGTTATATTGTTGGTGTTTTCTATATATAAAAAGGAAAAAAAAAGTAATATTGAAATAAAAGTCAAAATATCTTTGCGCATTCTCAATTTCATATACCTTCACATGTATGTAGTTTCACATACCAAAGCAATAACCTCTTACACTAAAGAACGTGTAAACTTTTATTATTTCAACTAAATATTTTATAAAGTTTTAATATATTATAAATATACACTTTATATAAATAGAATATATACCCGCCGTATCGTGTAAGTCAGTTCTGGTGTATATTTCGTTTAATTTGTAGTTTCTATTCTATAAAAAAAAAAAAAACTTTATTAATAAGGTTTATTGATATTTTTCTAAGTGTATTTATTGAGATGGATAACTAGGAGTATGTATTAAAAAAAACATTTTTCAGTGCGTTGTTGAACGTTTTGCATAGTGCAATAAACTCCTAACGAAGAAGAAATTCAAAGTGAAATTCAATAAACTTTCAAAATATAAAAATTCAAAAATAATTCCAGTGTTATCAGAAAGACAATTCAAATAACGAAAAATAAGTTATTTTGTTAATAGGATTTAATTATCTTTTGATGATACATTTTTGAAAAAAAAAATCATAAGTTAAAAATACGGTAAGTTTTAAAACAAACTATACCTACCTATATAAAATATTCTGTTAAAAAAACAACTTATGGTTTCCATCCATTACATACTTCAATATTATGTATGTATGTACATATGTAATATAAAATTATGTCATGGAATATGTAGTAGATATTAAAAAAAACTAGAACCTTGAAAAAAAACTGTTTTACATACTTATTCTTTTACATTTAAATTTTATGCCTTCCAAATAATTTAATTATTTCCTTTTTTCCTTATAAAAAAAAAAAAAAGTACTATAATAATAATAGCTATAAAACAGTCAATTACAGACATACATAATTCTAAAATCAAATTTTACAATAATATCAAGAGCTCTATTATATAGCTTAGGCTTAGTCAAGTTTAAAAAAAACCGGTTTATCTGTCTCAGATGAGAATCTCTTAACCCTTTTAAATTATATTAAAACAAAATAGGTAGGTTTACATTCAAACATTCTAATATAATCTGAATTATAATATAACTAATTTTCTTTAATCTCATCAAATAAAATTTTAATTTTAATATGTACGAGTACTTGAGAAAATGAAAAAAAAAATTTAGGGTTTATGAATGGTGGATTATACTTTTTGAACTCTAAAAAGCCATATTGTGCATTTCGAAAACGTCAAATGATGATCGTCAATTGATGAAATTCAGCTTAAAACTTTGAATTTCTGAATAACATCAATTGACTATCAAGTATCATCTGACATTTTCGAAATTTTCGAATACATACATACATACTACAGTTTTTGCATTTCAGATACCTAATTTGTTTAGAAAAATTAATGCTAAACTACTTCAGTAAATGCATGAAATAGGTACATACCTATATTATGAAAATGGTCAGTCCTGAATTTTTTTTTCAAGTTGGGTAATATTTTTAACATTGCATTGTTTTTTCTCAAATTAATTTTTATTGACTTTCACAAATTGTTCAATGTTATTTAACTGTGTATTTATCTTCATTGTTTTTTTTATTTTTCAGTTCATAAAAATTGTGTATGTATAGGGATGTGTAGATATTCGTGTTTATATAATTTTTAAAAATTTCTTACCCTTCATTTACCTTGGCTCTTGTAAATAAACACTTTTTAAATGTTCACAAATATTTTATAATTTTTTTCTATTAGACTGAATAAACTTTTTTTCAACAATTTTCAAGATTACACGATAATAAAACGTGACATTTTCAATATTAGTTAATCACGTTTTTAAAATTATCATCTAGGTATGTACTTTTGCTAAATAGTAAATGAATAAATAAAATATTATTATAATATAACAATAAATTTACTACTACTCTGCATTACATACATAATATGAAATTATTGTGGCCTTTTATACACATTCGTTCAACATATAGGTATCTATATCTACAAGTACAACACATAGTACATATTTATACATACCTATGATATGATATGAATGCATATTTAAGTGAAATGTTAACATACTGATTGCGTAAAGTAAAGTAAAGATGTTGCATCTTTCTAATTTTTTAGTACAATTTCAAATTTACGAAAAAGTTGTAGACGCAATTGTACTTGAACAAATGTTTCAAATTTTAATTGAATTCATAATTTCTACAATAATTTGAAGTCATTTTGCTAAATAATTTTCAAATTCGAAATGTTTTTTTTTTTGTATTCAATGTGAGAAAATAATGTATGTACTCTTGAATTTTATGCTTACTTTGATACATTTTACAACATATGTACATACATACATAATGGGTTAATTTTTTCTTTTTTTCTTGTAATAATTTTGAATTTTGTCAGTTACGAGGTATCAGTACTTAGTCTCCTTTTATACCTATACTTTATTTAACAATTAAAGTCAGTACAGGCAAAATAGGCATACTTTTCTATACTCTTTTACATTTCGTTTGTATAAATCTGTCTCGTGTGTGGGGTGATCAGATCTCAATTTCAATCGAGATAAATCTTTTAAATAAAATATTACCAAGGCAAAAAACTCATCGGGTACTGCCTCAATAAGCACAATACTGACTTTAATTGTTAAATAGAGTATAGTTCATTTATGATGGTATAAAACAAAATCGATAAGAAAAAGTAGATCAAGTTTATTCATACATAATATGTATTTAAAAAAAAAAGAGCAAACGTTTCACTTTTATAAGCCGATTTTATAGAAAAAATATATTAAATACATATGTACACGTATACATATTATGAAGGTACTAGGTAGCTCCCATATATCCTATGCCATGTACGTTTCAACGCTTTGTTTTTGTTGTAGACATTGAAAATTGGCTGCTATATGAAAAACAAAGTGTATATATGTGCATAGTTGTATTTGAATGTACATATACATTATGTATAGGTTGAAAAACAGTTTTATATAATATTCATATAAAATATAAACAAAATATATACAATACGAAACAGTAATAACAAAAAAGTAGAAGGCCTTATGAGTAAATAATCATTATGGAATAGTATGCATTATAAAAAGGATTATAAACAACATAATCAAAAGCTTCTTATTGTAAAAAAATGCAGACATAAAAAGCAATGTGTATGAAATCAAAATCCAATTTCTTTTTCTAAAAAAAAAGATGTACATATGTATTATGTACATCTGCATGCATACAAAGCTATATGGGGAATTCCATTTGTAACAGGTGTGATATCCTGACTCTTAAATATTGAAAAACTCGTACAGCAATTGCATTCTGATTATTCTTTTATGTTCTTAATATGCCTTCTAGTGAAAGCAAACGACGGTTACAATAAAACAGAAAACTTCAAATATTTCTAATCAGAATCGTCATTGTGTGAATATCCTAAAATTTTCATATAAACAATTCCAAAAATTATTTTAATTTATACTGTAGAAACTTGAAAGAATCTTTTATAAAAATTTGACAAGGAACAATGCAATACTTTTTTCATAATTAAAAAAAAGAAATGTAACGGGTGTGAAATTTTTCGTAACGGGCGTGACAGCGAAACGAGTTTCATTTACAGTTACATTTTTAGATAATTAAAGCAAATTTTTTCAATGATGTTTAACATAAAAAAAATATAAATTATTGTTCTATTTATTAATTAAACACTACATATTTTATCCATTTTTATTGAAGATAATTAAACCGATTAAAATAAAAATTTGAAGAAGTACATATTTCTTTAATAACTTTTCAACAAAATTAAAATGTATTAGAGAAGTTTTCTAAAGAAGGTTGGCAACGTTCAATGGGCCAAAATACACTGGGGATGATTACAACCGTCTGATCCAATTAAAAACCGGTTATTACAACTGATTTACCTATAATAACCGGTTTTTAATAGGATTGCGACGGTTGTAATCATCCCCAGTGTATTTTCACCCAATAATCAGTTTCCATTGATGAGAACAAGAACTGCTTTGATGTTTTTTATTGAATCTAAGTTCCAAATTTCTAATTTATTATTAAAAGAATTGTCACATTTTATTTCAATATTCAGTAACCAATAGTTTTTATTTGGGGCTAGTATTGCACTTCGATTTATATAGATCTTTTGTGCTTGTGCGGCATAATCAATCAAAAAATCTTAGTACATAGTGATAATCATCAAATGAATTTTTTAATCCTCTACCATAGAAAACTGTTTACTTCATCAAAAAATTTCTATGGTGTCGATTATGAATTTCTATTCTATTTAATAGACTTTTTATCAGTTTTTAATAAAAACAAAGCAGGCTTTGTTTAAAATTTGATCGACTTTTTTCTACTGAACTATACAAATTTTTCTACTGATTCAACCTAATAGAAAATAAAATAAATAAAAAATGAAATCCAATCATAATGAAGAACGATATCAGAAATAAAAAAAGAAAAAAACTTCCTATAAGACGGAGAAGGACTTGTAGTATATACCATAGCATAAAGAAGAATAGCAAAATCACTTTCAAATTTTCCATACAAAATTTGATAAGAAATTTTGAAAAACTTCAATGCATGTGTAAAACGCAAGTGTATTTTGCTAGAAATAGTCCAAATTATAAAATCTATTTTACCAAGCGAGATGCAAAATTCCACATGTTCGTGGGGACAGACACTTGAAAGAATCTTTTATAAAATTTTGACAAGGAACAATGCAATACTTTTTTTATAATTAAAAAAAAGAAATGTAACGGGTATGAAATTTTTCGTAACGAGCGTCGCAGCAAAACGAGTTTCTACTGATAAGTAGACCATTGACATATTTTCCAGTTATCACACATACATTGCATATGGGGAATTCACGCAAATTTACCACTTTTTACCTTAAAATTCATATGAATGAAGCTGACGTGGATAGTCATATATGAATTTTTGGTGTATCTAGTGTTAAATTATTTACGATATCACTATGGAGAACAGAATTAAAAACAGTTTTTTGCTAGAGTTTTTTAAAAATTAAAAGCGAATGATCTGCGCATACCATATATATTATACACAAAATGTTTATATGAGTATTAGTGCTTTTCTCTCATTACTAGAAGAAAAAAACCACTACTAGTGCAAAAACTCTCTAAAAATTATACCATTATCTCTCTGCGCAATTATACCATTCGCTTTAAATTTTTAACAAACTCTACAACTAGAGCATTACTACTCGGTGTATTTTGTCTGTACAGTACAGCCGATTAAGATTGGCTTAGGGGAAGTATGCGCAGTAGAATCTGTCTACCCTATCCACTGAAATTTCACTTTGATAGTGTGATGTAAGCATCACATTTTACAAAAATCCTTCTTGGAAAGAGAAATTCGCATTTTGTTCCTTAGGTAGGAATTTATTATTTATACGATCTTACATATTATATTTTCATTTTCTTATTCATAAGAATTTCCTATTTTAAAAGGATACTTATCATCACTGATCACTCATATTGTTTTTGTTATTCTGTATTTTCTTCACTTTCCTTTAAATTTTTTTTCAGTAGTAAGTATAGTATGGCGCATTCGTCATACAAATAACATCAGATGGGAGGATGTTATTTTTTTCAGATAAAAAAAAGGATATGCCTTGTGTGTGCGATAGATGATCGTTAGTCATTATACTTACTGGCCAGAACCAGACTAGTCTTCTTTCAGCTTCAACAACCGGTTTTTTTTTGAGAGTGAAGGCGAGGTGTAGTACATTTTATCCAAAAGTGGGGAGAAAAAACCGGTTGTTGAAGCTGAAAGAAGACTAGTCTGGTTCTCGCCACTGAGTGGAAGATTTAATCTTTATTTTCTTTTGCAGTTTTCTTAAAAAAAGGGGAAATGAATAAAGGACATTTCTTCCACCTGCGCAACTTTACGCCAATCTTAAACGTCTGTACAGGTATAGTTTGTTAAAAATTAAAAGCGAATGCCGAATGGTATAATTGCGCAGAGAGATAATGGTATAATTTTTAGAGAATTTTTACACTAGTAGTGGTTTTTTTCCTCTAGTAAAGAGAGAAAAACACTAATACACATATAAACATTTTGTGTATAGTATATATAGCATGCGCAGATCATTCGCTTTTAATTTTTAACAAACTCTAAATACCTACAAATTAATTTTGAAAGATGTTGGCTTTTATCGGTTGTCTAACTTAGACTCACTCAACAATTAATTATTTTTGACGAATCAAAGATTTGGTATTAGATGTATTTTATTAGTACTGAGGGAGTGAGATATGCTCAATCAGTTTTGTTCAGCTTAATTATTTTCTTCTTGAAAATAGGACCAATTTAATCGTCCAAAAAACATGTTAAAAAATTAAACTATTAGATACATAGATTGTACTTGAACAAATTTCACAAAAAAAAAACAACATTACAAATAAAATCAAGAAGAAATATAAAATACGAATTACAAATCACGTAATAACCCCAAACTACAATTCCATATGATACTTTACCATTGAAATTGCTGGCGAATAGAGAAAATGAGTGCAAATAATGCGCTTATCAAGTGAGAAAGTTTGAGAAATCTTAGAATTATCATTTTCTCAGTTACAATAAAAACAGCTATTTTCAGTAAACAGTGGGCTGCCAATTTAGAGAATAGGTCTGTCTTGGTAAAGTCAAGAAATTCGTCCTTCACATTTCGTCACTAATGTAGCAAACACTCTTCACGATTTTTCATCCAGTATGACTAGGTTTACTGCAGATCGTATAATGTCGTAATGTGCTATGTGTTCATGTGTATAGACAAGTCAACAGACAAACTTTCAAGTCTGACAAATAATGATTGTTTCATAATTGAAATGAATAATTGCTTTATTGCCGGAAAAAAATACTTTAGTTATTTTTCTTCTTAAATTTTTTATTACAGTTTAAAAGGGAGCTGTGAGTAAAAAGTGTCAATTGAATCTTCGTTTTTTTTCTATTATATTTAATCGTATAGGTTTTCATATGTTCTCATTGGTTGAATTACATATTTGAATAATTATGATTCATTTACATAATACATATATACATACATATACATTGAAAATTGAAATTAACAATATTGCTCGTAGCTGTAGAAGAAATCCTCAATAAAACTTAAAGATGAAATTTTCAAGGAATTGAAGAATTTAAGAAAGTAATGTAAAGACTTGTGTCCTAAATAATTGGAATTATAAATTATATGTACGAGTATGTACATATATATTTTAAATAAAAATGAGTAGGTACTAATTTAAGTATGTACAAAATATATTTTTCTAAAAATATTTTACAATTTTTGTTATTTTAAAATTTATCAAATAGGTATATAGAATAAAAAGTTTTTAAAACGTGAGATCTTCAAAAACGTGACATAGTGTAACCAATTTTTTTTCTGCAATGTTAATTAACGCATATCAAAATTTGTTCCAATAACAAATTAAATTTGTTCTAATTTTTCTTTCTAAATTAGAAACGTGTTTAAATATTACTTATATTTTTAAAAATTTTTAGATAATTAAAGCAAATTTTTTCAATGATGTTTAACATAAAAAAAATATAAATTATTGTTCTATTTATTAATTAAACACTACATATTTTATCCATTTTTATTGAAGATAATTAAACAGATTAAAATAAAAATTTGAAGAAGTACATACAGTCCGCGACACTTGAATAAAGCCACTTCATTTTTTTTTATTACTCCAACTAAATTGAAATATTTCAAAAGGATGAATATGCGAATAAGTTACTTACAAGAAGCGAGCCACAAATTCTAAATATCTACCCAAAGCTAACGGTGCCTTAGTAAATATAAAACTTTTAAGAAATTTTCCATATATAAACTGCTACACATGAATAAAGCCACTAAGAAAAACAACCCTTTTTTAGTGAAAACGACTTTATTCGACTCCGATGTCCAGTACATAAGATCGCATGATATGGGGAGCCTTATCGAACAATGTGCTGATCCATGTTGTTATAATTATCATTGGATATTCGAGTTCTACAATGGCCAGCAATTTCGTCTGATCTAAATATCATTGAAAACTCTTGAGGATGGTTAAGTCGCAAAGTTTAGAGCGATAGAAAACAATATTTGACAAAAGAAAACTTAGAAACAGCTATAAAATCAGAATGGTTGACGATGTCACAGAAATTTGTTGAAAAGTTATATAATTTTATACCTTCTCGTATATAATGTATTTCTTTAATAACTTTTCAACAAAATTAAAATGTATTAGAGAAGTTTTCTAAAGAAGGTTGGATACGTTCAATGGGCCAAAATACACTGGGGATGATTACAACCGTCTGATCCAATTAAAAACCGGTTATTACAACTGATTTACCTATAATAACCCGTACAACCAGTCGTGAAATAACTTTGTCCAACTATATAGATGTTTATAGATATTGCACGTTATTTAACGTTATTCAAAAACATACAAAGAAGTTTCACGTTCTTAATAGATCTTTATAGATATCTATATCCTGCTCCCAGGAGAATTATATTGCAGAGAGAGAAGAGAATTATAAAAATATTATGATATAGATCTATATCGATCCTTAACGGGGAATAAAGATAAACATTGCTCTCGATTAATCACGAAAAAATCTTTAAATATTTATATCGATTTACGCAGATATCGACGATAACGAGATTCAAAGACAAAATCTATATTGATCGTTATCGATTTTCAAAGTATTTCAAAGACGGACAACGATCTATAAAGAATCGTCAAGAATCGTTATCGGTCTTTAAACGAACAATTTATATTTACAATAAGCTCTATAGTCGGAACAGTGATGAATGGTGCAATGCAAAGAGGATGGCTTTACACACGAAGGTCCGTGGGTTCGAATCTCAAGAGTAAATTTTTCAAATTGAATTGTTTTCATATAATATGAATAAATATAAAAAAAAGCAAGAAAAAAAATGAAAAAAAAAAAAAAAGAACAAAATTTTTTATGGTCTATAAATTCCGATAAAGATCTTTATCGAAATCTTTTATAGCTGACATCGAATTTCGTGATTAAAATCGATGTCGATCTTCAACACCAACTTGATCTTTTCTATAAAGACCTTCACGCAAATCTTTATAGTTCTTTATCGCTATCTGTATAGCTTGGTTATACGGGAACCGGTTTTTAATAGGATTGCGACTGTTGTAATCATCCCCAGTGTATTTTCACCCAATAATCAGTTTCCATTGATGAGAACAAGAACTGCTTTGATGTTTTTTATTGAATCTAAGTTCCAAATTTCTAATTTATTATTAAAAGAATTGTCACATTTTATTTCAATATTCAGTAACCAATAGTTTTTTTTTGGGGCTAGTATTGCACTTCGATTTATATAGATCTTTTGTGCTTGTGCGGCATAATCAATCAAAAAATCTTAGTACATAGTGATAATCATCAAATGAATTTTTTAATCCTCTTCCATAGAAAACTGTTTACTTCATCAAAAAATTTCTATGGTGTCGATTATGAATTTCTATTCTATTTAATAGACTTTTTATCAGTTTTTAATATAAACAAAGCAGGCTTTGTTTAAAATTTGATCGACTTTTTTCTACTGAACTATACAAATTTTTCTACTGATTCAACCTAATAGAAAATAAAATAAATAAAAAATGAAATCCAATCATAATGAAGAACGTTATCAGAAATAAAAAAGAAAAAAACTTCCTATAAGACGGAGAAAGACTTGTAGTATATACCATAGCATAAAGAAGAATAGCAAAATCACTTTCAAATTTTCCATACAAAATTTGATAAGAAATTTTGAAAAACTTCAATGCATGTGTAAAACGCAAGTGTATTTTGCTAGAAATAGTCCAAATTATAAAATCTATTTTACCAAGCGAGATGCAAAATTCCACATGTTCGTGGGGACACAACTACTCTAATATTCGAGAATTTAGGGTATAGCGGCTTGCTAAAAATTATTGGAATAAAATAAAAATAAAAAAATGTATAGTATTTCCGAATAAGAAAATAAAGCAATACAAACTAAAAACTGTACCTTACTTCTTCATTTATAAAAATTTTTAATATTAAGTCCAGTACAATCTTGAAAATCTTAATTTTTTAATATTTTTTATTGATTCAAGTGAGTAATGATTTACATACGAAGAAGAAGAAAAGGCACGTACGTGTGAAAGTAAAGTAATAAAACTGAAAAATACAAACTAACATGAACTAATACATTCTCAAAAAAAAGTGAGTTATCTTGAACTCAGTGCATATCAAAAACCTATACAATAATAAAATATAATGAAGGTATATACTGGGGAAATCGAATGAAATTGTGTGCAGTTTTAAACACACTTTTTATCTTTTGCTGTCATATGTAATTTTCCATTAGAAAGGTGGTTCGTAGAAATATCTCTTTTGGACAAATGGAAATTTGTGACGTCATTTTTTGGGGAAATGATTTAATTGCTTTTTAAACAATTCTATTGGTGATCGTTTTTGAGGTACCGTTATGCGAGAGTGAACTCGCTTTATTAGATCTTTACGCTATGGTATATACCTTAAAAATGTACATGATTTTATATGGAAAGAAAAATATATCTTTCTTCTTCATTTCTAAGAAGAAAAAAACTAAATTTCTACACAATTACATTGTACCTCCCTCAGTTATGTCAATGTAGTGTATCACAATATTTTTACACAACTTTATATTTTCACCTATATGCATGTTTTACGCATACACGTGAAAAATGAGAATAAAAATGCCTCCCTCAGTTTCCTATCTGTATTGGTTTTATAGTTTTTATAAGGTAGAGCGTAGTCATATTGAATCGCTAGTATTCATTTTGTTTATTATTATTTGTAAGGGGATGTGAAGGAAATGTAATAGATACATATTGTTGAGTTTAAGTAAAAAGATAATTAATAAATTATAATTTAAATGAATTTCCAGTAAATTTCCATATATTGGGTTTGAAATTACGTTTTTGCTTCCATTTTACCCAATATGCCAATAAGAGTATGGTTTACTCTATATATTGAATAACTACGTATATAGAAAATTTAAATGTTTTATCTTTATCGCTCCCTAATGATTTATCTTTTGGACTATTTCTAGCAAAATATACTTACATTTTACACATACATATGAAGTTTTTCAAAATTTCTTATCAAATTTTGTATGGAAAATTGAAATGTGATTTTACTTGTCTTCTTTATACTATGGTACAGCCGATTTAGATTGGCTTAAGGGAAGTATGCGCAGTAGAATCTGTTTACCCTTTCCACTGAAATTTCACTTTGATAGTGTGATGTAAGCATCACATTTTACAAAAATCCTTCTTGGAAAGAGAAATTCGCATTTTGCTATACGATCTTACATATTATGTTTTCATTTTCTTATTCATAAGAATTTCCTATTTTAAAAGGATACTTATCATCACTGATCACTCATATTGTTTTTGTTATTCTGTATTTTCTTCACTTTCCTTTAAATTTTTTTTCAGTAGTAAGTATAGTATGGCGCATTCGTCATACAAATAACATCAGATGGGAGGATATTGTTATTTTTTTCAGCTAAAAAGAGGATATGGCTTGTGTGTGCGATAGATGATCGATAGTCATTATAATTATTTACTAAGTGGAAGATTTAATCCTTATTTTCTTTTGCTGTTTTCTTCAAAAAAGGGGAAATGAAAGGATATTTTTAATATTTTCAAAATTTCTCCCACCTGCGCAACTTTACGCCAATCTTAATGCCTTGTTGACATTTATGCTGGTACCAGCAGATGGTTTAGTAGCGCGATGGTACCAGCATAAATGTCAACAAGGCATAAACGTCTGTACTTTATGTATGTATCGCACATGATGTGTAATGGAATAAAATTCTAACTTATAAAATATGTATTTCTAAATATGTATGTAATACCTATAGATAAAATTTTTAATCCAGCAATAAAAATTTTGTTTCCAATAGATTCATGCCTCGAAGTAAAATGTTAGATTATGAATTCAGTATTAAATAAGCTTGAATATTTAAAAAAACTTTTATAAATAAAATACACTGTAAAATTCAAAATTCAAAATTGATTATAAAGCCTCTGTAACTACGATGATATTCGAGTAAGGAGTTGTTCGAGAACGTTTCGGAAGTTTCTCCGTTCTTTAAAATCATATTTTTCGAATATTCCATCATATTTAATTATTTCCAAGAAAGGGATCGATTCTAGACAGAAAGCCTTCTATTCATTCATTCCAAATCCGAAAACCCCATGTAAATCCGTTCACGTTTACTACCCTAAAACTCCCCAAATTCACAATTACGTCACGAACATCACTCTTACCAAATACCAACAAAGGAATTAAGTCAAGGGTTAGTAAGTGGATAAAAAGTAACATCAATCAAATATTTTTACCAGTTCATACATTATAAAACTACAAATTCAATAAAATATTAATAAAAGTAAAAATAGGAGTAATTAACAGGGAAATCAATTTGATAAAAACGTTTACCAATATATTAGCAAAGAATATATAACAGCAAATAACAGATAATATAGCTCATAAATATTAAAAATAGCATTGAAGGCAAAATTTTTTTGTTATGACTGTGAATTTTTGCTAAAATAATGTCAACAATGTATTTGGAATAATATAATTTATAGAAAAATAGAGAAGAATAAAAACAATTAAAAGAAATGTGTACATATATGTACTATACTATACACAAATAATTACATCATATAATTTGACGATTACACTATACCTATGTACAAATAAATAATGCTGATCGCTTGTGTTATTTTGTCATGCGGTTTTTTATTCTCTTTTTTTTCATGGTTTTTTTTTTTAAAGTAAAAATCATAAAAATTCATTATGTTTTCTTATTAAAATAAGTGTGGGTGGAAAAGTAAGCAGGCAGGAGGGGGACAAGATTTTAAATTAAAACACATACTCGTACATGTATGTATTATACATATGTATTATGCATACATAAATATACATTTTGTTTATATAGAGGCTTATTGGCATACAAATCAAGACGCAAAAGTTATGTTTAAATTATTACGTCAGTCGTCAATGATTTGTAGAAATGACGACAGAAATATTGGTTAAAGTATCTTTACACTATTTCATTTATCATATCACTTCATATACTACTTATATCTATATGTCACTGGTAAAAGTTTGACAGCGTTTACACTGTCTGATTTTGTTGATAAACTTTGTGATACGACTTTTCACTCGACATATAATTAAAATAGATTTTTTCTAATTTCGTATGACATTTGATTCGACTTCGTAATACTTGAATTTTTTTATTTCAGTGGATTATCAGCATAATGAAAAGTGTTACGACAATACATACATATGTAAAATACCATACATAAAGGACATAAAGTGATATGATAAATCAAGTAGTGTAAAGGTACTTTTAACAAATAAAAATATTTTTCTAAATAGAATTGTTTATCTAACATTGAATAATATACAATATTTTGTCGTCAATTATGTAGTACCATTTCACATTGTGTGCATATACATTACATGACGATGTTATACATACATACATGCCAGTGGCGTCTCGTGAGTCGTGACCTATTAGGTGTGCTGCAGGGTAATTGAGGAAATTCATATATACAGGGTGATTCCGTTACAGTGTCCGACCGGGAAACTACGGATAGTTCTCGGCGAGGGGAACAAAAAATCGTATTGGTGGGGGGGGGGGGGAAATCTCAACGGTTTAGGAGTTAGAGGGGGTTAAAGATTTTTGGTACTTTTTTCATATTTTACCCTATAACTTTTTACAAGGGCACGCTAGGCTCACCAACTCTCTTACATAATTGTGAAGGACTCCTGTGCCTTTCCATCAACATCTTACCTGCTGCTGTGTATCCGACCATTCAGAAGTTATAATTAATTAATTAATTCTGCCTCGATTTGGTATCTTTATTTTTTTCAAAAAGTGCATAGTTTTCAAGATATTTGCACTGGAAAACTAGCATTCTAAGCACCTATTTTCAATTTACACTGTAATAAAAGCACGTGTTCAATAATATAATGAATTTCAGACTAATATTTTCAGATTTTTTAAGAGGTCTTCCTCAATATCTCGAAAACTATGCACTTTTTGAAAAAAATGAAGACACCAAATCGAAGTAGAAATAATTGAAACTTTATTTTCTGCAATAAAAAATGAGGGTTAATTTAAGCCTTTTTTGAGTAAAGCAGGGTTAAAGTCCAAAAATCTGTGAAAAAATGACAAAATTATGGTTTTGAGGCCTTATAACTTCTGAATGGTCGGATACACAGCAGCAGGTAAGATGTTGATGGAAAGGCACAGGAGTCCTTCACAATTATGTAAAAGAGTTGGTGAGCCTAGCGTGCCCTTGTAAAAAGTTATAGGGTAAAATATGAAAAAAGTACCAAAAATCTTTAACCCCCTCTAACTCCTAAACCGTTGAGATTTCCCCCCCCCCCCCCACCAATACGATTTTTTGTTCCCCTCGCCGAGAACTATCCGTAGTTTCCCGGTCGGACACCGTAACGGAATCACCCTGTATATATAAATATTATGTAGGTACATATATAGTTATAAGTGATACATATACGAGTTTCCACCACACCTAGGGGGTACCGTATTCAGAGCGTTAACCGATTTTATGTAATGTATGCTCAAAATTTTCTGGATCCACTTGGTACAAAAAATCTTTTTTCATTATTTGCACCTACGGACGGCTACGGTATATACAGGCAGTACTAAAATGGTTTAGTCGTACCAAAATAGTACTAGACCGGTTTGATACTGCGGATTATACGCGCTCTATAATGTTTATCAAGGTTTTTTTATTTCCTTTGCGGTTTTCCCTTTCAAAAAATAATGTTTTATAATGACGCGAAATTCACTTTTTTCTACTTCTATGAAGAACACAAAAACCCTTCTTTTAGTTCGGTACTCCCTTTTTTCCAAATGTAACCAAAATTTGTTAAATTTTAACTTTAAACTTTAAAAACAATTTTCATATATTAAAAAGTGGAGGAAATATTATGTATTTTTTAGTGTAACGACTACTTATGCAAAAATCGTCTAAAAATTATACCATTATCTCTCTGTGCAGTTATACCATTTGCTTTTAATTTAACAAACTCTACGAGAAACATTTAATTTTAATAGTCACCCGTTTTAAATTGAACTTTCAAAGATATAAAAATTGTATAAGTACCTATAATAAATTTATAATTGGAATGTTGTTGATGAAATATCTAAAGAGGAACGAAATAATATTTTTAACATTGCTATAAGAAATTTACAAGTGAAAAAGAAAGGAGAAAATATCACTTATAATAAATCAGTTATAAGTCGAGCTGAAACTAAAAATAAAAATGTTATTACACCATTTTTTTTTTTTTTTGTAATGTGGAAGAAAAACTTTAAACACATTTCTAACTTGAAAACAAATTTTATATATTAAAAATTCACAAAGAAAAAATTAAAAGATATTATAATTTAATATTATTTATGTATTTATATATAGGTTACATAAATATAAAAATGTACGTTTAAAAATAGAATTCTAATCATTAATATTTCAAAAATATCTTATTTGTTGACTTATAGTTATAGTGAATTATTTATACAATTTATTTGTAAATTAATTTTCGATGTTTTGAAATACATAGAAGGTAGGCATCGTCATAAACGAAAATTATTTCAAAAACAAACATTTTTTTAATTTTATATTTAACTTTAAAAAAAGAAAAATTTTCCAATGTTTCAAAATAGAATCACATGTGCAATTATACATCGCAAAAAAGTATTGAATATGTACATTGTACATACATACATATATGTATGTACATATGTACACATATTTGTTTTAAATATCCCAGCGGCTGAATTTTGAAGTGCTTCAAAGAGAATCATATATGAAGCTGGGTATATATCCAGCGGCAAATGAAGCGCTCGAATAGCGCTGTTGAAGCGCTTCTTCTGAAGCAGTAAGTGCCCACTCTCTGTATCCTGCTTCATTACTTTTTTAACATTGTATGTCCTAGGACGTAAGCGCTTCTTTTTTGCTACTATAAAAGCGCTTTAGAACCCGTACAACCAGTCGTGAAGTAGCTTTGTCCAACTATATAGATGTTTATAGATATTGCACAATATTTAACGTTATTCAAAGACATACAAAGAAGCTTCACGTTCTTTATCGATATCTAAATCCTTCTCTCAAGAGAATTATATTGCAGAGAGAGAAGAGAATTATTAAAATATTATGATATAGATCTATATCGATCCTTAACGAAGATTAAAGGAGAATATAGAACAATAACAGGGAATAAAGATTGCTCTCGATTAATCACGAAAAAATCTTTAAATATCTATATCGATTTACGCAGATATCGACGATAACGAGAGTCAAAGACAAAATCTATATTGATCGTTATCGATTTTCAAAGTATTTCAAAGACGGACAACGATCTATAAAGAATTCACGAATCATTACCGGTCTTTAAACGAACAATTTATATTTACAATAAACTCTATATTCGGTACAGTGATGAATGGTGCAGTGCAATGCAAAGAGGATGGCTTTACACACGAAGGTCCGTGGTTCGAATCTCAAGAGTAAATTTTTCAAATTGAATTGTTTTTATATAATATAAATAAATATAAAAATAAAGCAAGAAAAAAAATGAAAAAAAAAAAGAAAAAAATTGTTTATGGTCTATAAATTCCGATAAAGATCTTGGTTTTTTCTATAAAGAGCTTCACGCAAATCTTTATAGTTCTTTATAGCTAGCTATATAGCTTGGTTGCACGGGAAAGCGATTCATCTCATATGCTTCTCTTTGAAGCACTTCAATATTCAGCCGCTGGGATGGATACCATATAATTGAATTTTTTTATACCTATATGTACATATGTGAATATGTATTTATGTGTGTATTCATAATGTTATAAATACAGTATGAAGAAAAAAACAAAATAAATTTTCAAGCAAAAAGTAAATTGAGTTTATAAATACTTTTTTATCTTCGATAAGTTAATAGCACGTGCAAACATACATATTTACATAACAATTAAATTTCTTCAGAATTAAAGTCCATGGATTTGACAATATTTTTTTTAAAAATATTTTTTCAATTTTATGTAAGAGTTATCAACTTCAAACATGAAGAAAACAATTTTTTTTAAATGATTTGAGTCATATGTGTTTCAGTTTCATATACCTTGTTTATGCGAAGCTTTAATTCGCATTAACTCACTCCGTTCTGACTAAATACGATGCAAGTCTACGACGTTTTAAGTAAATACATATTAATTTCAATGCGTTTTTAAAATGCGCATATACACTTTTTCCGTTTTAAGTGAATTGTCATTACACACAGGTGACATTACTCAAAACGTTTTGAATGAGAACTAAATAACCATATTCACAACTATTACATAATTGATTAAAATAAAATGAAGAAAAACTTACTAGCAAATTTCATAATAAGTAAGAAAAGATAATAAACAATAATAAATAATAAAGATAATTTTATACTAAGTTAATTCATTCGTTACAAGTAAAATTCACGCATGAATGAATAAAGCTTATTTTACCTTTATTACATTAATGTTGTAATTACATTGTTCCTATTTGACTGATATTATAAAAAAATTCAGTAAATATTCGTAAATATTATGCTATATTGTATTTATGCATAAATTGCTATTGTAGAATAAATTAAACATTGTTAGAAAATTTAGCTTAATTATAAAAATATTTTAATGTTTTTATATTATGTTCAACTGAAGCAGATATAAGTATTATGTATATATAATAATAAGGGTTATTATCGAACACTTTTCGAGAAAATTAGGGTTAAAGTCCACCTCTCCACCTCTAACTCCGTAACGATTGAGATTGACCCTCCTTCCATACAATTTTTTGTTTGTCTCACCGAGCCCTATCCGTAGTTTTCGGGTCGGACACCTAAACTGAATGACCCTGTAATTTGAACGTCGGCAGTCTTACTATACACCAGAGTACTAAACTAAATAACATACAAAAAAATATTTATTTTGGTCAAGTAGATTAGAAACAAAGTTTATGTAAAATATGTACTTATTTTCAGAATACTAAGTATACTCCACATATAACTGTTTATTTCTTTGGCATGAGATGGTTGTTTTGATTGTGATGGACCAGGTTGCGGTGCATTTTCGAAGAATTCGTATGCACTTTCTTCGTGTAAATTGTCTGATTCAAGTTCACTATGAAGAGAACTAGTATCACTTCAATTTAAATACTTATTTTCTTGCCATATATACGAGTACTATATAGTAGTATACTACTTAATTTTCTTCACTGTAAACATTTTCAATGTAAATGTAAATGTAAAAATAATTTATCTTTTTCTGTTTTAGTTAAATTTTCACGGAATAAAAATGAAATTACCCTTTTTTGTAATAACAATAACCGTAATGAAACTTGTTTAAAAAACTGACGTTGAAATGGAACGAAAGCATTTTTTAACTAGTAGGAACTCATTTCTCGAACATCCAGATTGAAAAGTAAAAATGGATCCTAATCTAATCTGACGCTGACTCTGCAATCTCACTCCGAGAGATTTCGCTTCATTTTGTATAGTAAAAATTCGTTTAGCGATGCTTTTATTCAGGATAATGTCCTAAAATTAAGATTCCATCAACGTCTCTCTACCTTTATATTCTATCTATATTTTTAAATACTATATAAGTTCATACTTAGGGCAAATAGTGTTTTTATCTGCATTACATATGTATATTATGTAGGTAAGTGTATCTATCTATGTCACTATGTGTACAATATTTAAGTAAATAAAATAATCCGATCGTTTCATAAAGCTATTCCAAAACTGTACTCTAAGCAATCTTTGAGTTTTGGCCATTCATGTTGAATTACATCTAAAGGCCTAACCAAATTTGGCTTGAAGCCACTCAAGTCAAAAGTGTGATTACGTTATTTTAAATCAAGCAAACCATAATAGGCTGCAGTCAGCTCAAGTCAAATTGAACGAAAATTTTGAATTTTCGTTGACTTTAGTTCATGTGCCTTCATAGCACACGAAATTGAGTGACTTGAGTAAAATTTGTTTTGACAACAAAAACAAAAGAAAAATTTTATAAATTTCATATACTATACATAAATATGTACTTACCTATGTAATAATATTTATGAAAAAATCTTAATAAATATGAATAAAAAAATAAATAGAAAAATTAAGAAGTAAAAAATATAAATAAAAAAATATTACCCATTTTTAATTTTTTTTACGCTCACAATTTTATTTATGTAGTTTTCTATTCACAAAAGTATAAAAAAAAAAAATAACTTAACCTCACTTAATGGCCAAGTCAAAGAAGTCAGACAAGTCAAATATGGTTATCATGCTAACTTGAGTAACTTTCGATAACTTGACTTGAGTGGCTTGAAGCCAAATTTGGTTAGGCCTTAAAACCTTTGAAAACATAATTCTGGTTAACATTTTATTTGTACATACATATACATACATATGTATATCGTCGGTTTGCAAGAAAAGTGGCACAACTCAAAATTGTAAATTTTGTAGGATGCAAAAGAAAAAGAGGCGTTGTATCTGATTAAACAGTGTGATATTTTTTTTGGTTAACAATTTACTCTTCTAATAACATAAGTTGTTAAATTAAACAAAATATATTTACTAAAGTCAACTGAATCATTGTTTTAAAATTTCGATTTTGAGTTGTGCCACTTTTCTTGCAAACCGACGATTATGTATTTTAAATACATACTCGTACATATGTATATACATAATATATACATGTGTAGTATATTATTTAGTCAGCTGCAAAACCATCTATATACAAAGCCGTGCACTTTCGGCACTAACCCAATCAAACACGATAGAAGTGTTAATTTTCAAAACAACAGTGCTGGTAGTACAAATAGTAGTGTGAAGAAAAAGTGTTTTAGTTAAATATTTTTGGTTTTTTAAATAAAATATGGTTTATAAAAGTTTTAAAATATAATAAGTCAACAGTGTTATAATTTTTAAAGTACACAATAGTCAAAAAATAAAATAAAAAGGTGGAAAATATTGTGCGTTCTTACCTTCTTGTAAGAGAAAAAATTGAAGTGTGACTACATACCTATGGTGAGGTTATATTATAAAAGTGAATAAATTGATTAGATTTAAAACCAGCTACATATTATCTATAGAAGGAAAAAGTTTATATTATTCTTCAAACTGTAATGGCCAGTTCCACAGTCGAAGCTTTAGCAGAGTTTAAGTTAAACCTTAAACATGGCTTAAGCTTCACTTAAATTTTTTTTCGTTCCTCAGTCAATTTATATTTGTAGCTTAACTATCTTTAGTTAAACCTATCATTGTGAATGAATTTATAGTGAAACTTATGGAACTTGTAGTTGTCATTGTATAGCCGCTAGATGGCAGTAGCAATTTTTGTGACATTCTTTTTCTTATAAATTTCAATTTATAATAAATTTAGGGACAAAACAGTTAAACTCAGTTTAACACTTAAGCCTTCACTGTAAAACTGAAAAAAGTGCTTAAACTTAGTTTAAGAGTTAAACTCTGCTTAAGCTTCGACTGTGGAACTGGCCATAAGTATTTATATAAATACATACATATATGTATCAGAATTATTATAAAGTTATAAACTCAAAAAATAAATTTGACTAAATCAAATCAATTTATTCACTTCTATAATATAACCTCACCATAGGTATGTAATCACACTTCAATTTTTCCTCTTACAAGAAGGTAAGAAGGCACAATATTTTCCATCTTTTTATTTCACTGTTGATTTACCACATTTTAAAACTTTTATAAACCATATTTTACATATTTTAAAAACCAAATATTTAACTAAACCACATTTTCTTTACAATACTATTTCAGCACTCTTATTAAGAAACTACATATAAGCAAAAAATATGTAATAAGAAGAACTCTTATTCATATAAAATTTTTTCATATAAAAATTTTTATTCTGGGGTTCTGGCGCGAGTACCCCAAGCTTTTATTTTAAAAGCTTAGTTATGCTCTCTCAAAGTTTTCTCTAAACTTTGACGTCATTTTTTTCGAGAGGATTTTCTAAAGTCATACATTATGATTGCTTTGATCATGTTTTGGCATATTTATGTTAAAAATTTTCATTTCATAACAAATTACGATTTATACTTTTTATTTTTTTTTTCGTTTGCAAGATCAAATTAAAATTCAATTGTTTTATTTTTCCCTACTTTGATTGATTTTTTAAATACATATGTATATATTTGCAAATTATTTAATATATAGAAAAGTATCTTCTCTTAAATAATATATACCTATTATATCTTTTTAATATACATATTAAAATATATTTTTAAAATTTGAGAAAAAAAAATATTTTTCTCACAAATTACAAAAACTAAGATATATAGGTATATGTATGTATATATAGTATTTAGAGATATAATAAAAATAATATTTCATATTCAAAAAAAAATTTTTTTTTAAAGCAAATATGTATTTTTAATCAAAACGAAAAAAAAAATAAAAAGTATAAATCGTAATTTGTTAAGTTGCCATAGCAACAATGCAATTATGATAAATATTAATTTGTTATACATTTGTAAAAAATGAAAATTTTAAACATAAATATGCCAAAACATGATCAAAGCAATCATAATGTATGACGTCAAAGTTTAGAGAAAACTATATATATGTATATATAAATTGAAAAAAGCTTCAAATCATTTTTGAATTGAAAGCTCTGAGAGTAAAATAATACATGTCCCTTTTGTTTTTCCCCTCTGCTCATAATTCGTTCAAAAATTTTTGAATTTTGAAATTACAAAGCTATAAGAGTTCTTTTTATTACATATTTTTTGCTAATACATACAAAACAATAGTTCATGGCTTGTATTATAGATGGTTTTGGTCAGCTGTTCTAGTCTCTCTTTTTTTTCTCGCTCAACTTTACCCTAATTTGAATTTTATATCAAATCAATGTATTGCACAATGTGTTTAATCAAAACTTCCGAGATTGAGAAAACTATTCAAAGTCGCGAAATAGTCATTATAAAAGTAGATGTGTAGTCTGACTTTTGTTAATTTCTTCTATGTACTGTAAACAAATAGTGAATGATGTGATTGATTAATTAAATTTAATTAAAAATCGGTAAAAGTTTTTATTTAATAAATTTATATGAATTAGTGTGAAACAACAAATAATTGTTTTAAACAAAAAAAATCGAAGTACATACACAATAGTCTTCACATTTTGTATAATATATGTGAATTTGATAACAAAAATTATGTTTTGTTAATTTAAAATAAGTATGTACCTACTATGTAATGTAGGTTTTAGATTGCTAATTGAAATAATATTTAAAATTTCGTTAACTACAAAATATGATAGGTATACATTGGTATATTATACAGCGTTAAAATTATGTAATATATTTTTAAATAAGTATGTGAGATCTAGAAATTAATTTTGTTAATGTATATATACATATATGAAAATATATGAAAATGTTAGCTTTTTATTTTCTATTTTTTTTTTTTTTTAAATTATAAATGAATCTTATTAATACAATATAATGTTTGTGATTCTACTAATATTTGAAAATTTTGTTTTCCGTCTCCTTAAAAAAGGGGTCATTTTTATCATATTTTTCTCAAAAATTTGTTTTTCAAGTAAAATCACATTTTTCGCACATAATCACATAGTAGCCGGACTACTTTGGTTTTACATGTATGAGTAAAGTTGTCATTATTATTATATATATACTTCACGCGACTTATTTGAATTCTCTGCTCTGGGTTTGGTTTATTACAAATACTCGTACATAACTATAATATATGTTAATGTATATTCATCATTCATCCCTCTGCTTATTTTATATATAGGTACCTATATTCTTTCCAGCATTTCTTGTACATAAATATAACATGAAATTTTGAACTTTTGGATCCTTTTTCTCCTAACTGTATACTAATACTAACTAATGTAATATTTACGTCCTGTGTATATGTACTATATATGTATACTACCGTATAAGTATATATAGTAGCTTCATTTAGATGTGTTATTAAAAATTGTTAGAAAAGCTTTTTGTATAATTTTCTACTTTTATGTACGATTACGATATTACATCATACTTTTATATAGAAAAAATATATAAGTACCTACCTATGTATGTATGTAAAATATTGATGTAAATTTACATCATATAGGTACATAACATACATCATTATATCAGTATATATGGTACAAAAATACATTTATATGTATATGTTAAAATTGTTAATGTGTGTACTGTACATTGTACAAAAATGTAGATTTTTGTCATATCAATCGCAATCGTACTGCCCCAGATTTTATTGATTTTTTTCTTATATGTAATATTTACTGTAGGTACTATTTCTTTAAAAACAAAATTACATATGTACTTCTTTTTTATTATTACACATATGAATTATAAAGAACAAAACCCAAATAATTTATAACAATTATATTTACAACATGTATTTACAATATTTATGCCTACATACATATGTATGTGACTTGATAATATACATTCATACATACATACATATATACATCCTCCAATTCTTTACCAGATAAAAAAAAAGTTGAACATGGTTGAATGCATAAACATAAAAAGTTTATAAATTATATTGATACAGTCCTGTTCATAATTATTTGTGCAGAGCAATTTTTTTTATATAAAGTCGTATTTGATTTGGTATATCTTCCATAAAAATAAATATATCAGCTTCATAATTTCTCTAATAATAGTTTAGACAGTCACAGTTCTCCACAAATTCACAATTCAAAAACAAAAATATCATTCAAAGTTAACAGTACAAAAACAAAAGTTCAATATTCAAAATTATTTGTACATAGCATTTTTTGTTCTAAATTATTTGTGTAATATAAAAAAGTGTCAATTTAGTTTTAAAAAAATGTTTTATTTAATCTACATATGTACATTATTATATTATTATAAATAGGTATAGGTATTATTATTAAATTATACTACATACATTATACATATTACTCGTAGATGATAAATAAAAAATCTGCATCTCAAACTGCCCCATATTGTTAACGCTTTAATGCTGGATATGTTCACGTTTTTTAAACAGTTTAAAAATATAATTGTACTGTACATATCCTATTTTTGAAATTTGTTCATATTAACTTTTATAATTTCCTGTTACATTTTGTTCATTTTTGAAATTTGAAAAATTTAATATTTATTTTTGACTTATCTACCTATATTTTTAATTTCCATCAATCAAACATCCAAAAATTTTATATTTTAACTTTTCTTTAAACTTTTGTATAAAAAGCTGTAAAGAATTATGTATACATATTATGTACAAAAAATGATTATGTATGTACAAAAATACATATGTATGTAGGTATGTATATGCAAAAAAACTCAAAGAATACACGGATACACATTTGTTCTTCAAAGAAACTAGGTTAAGAGCTTTAAGTGGAGCAAATACAACCAACACTTTTATTATTGATGTTTTTTATATATGAAATACACTTATACATTAACATTTTTATTATTGATCCTTATATTCTTTATTCTGTATACTTATATACTTTTCATGAAATTGATTTTTCCTATAACAAAAAAAAAATATCTCTCATCTAATATGTATTAAAAGTAATAAAAAAAGAAAAACCAATATTGTCTATCTGTTCTCATTATTTTTATGTGTTCTGGCAATCTAGGACAATAAAATAAATTATAATCGCCTTACATTACTTATAAATTATGAATAAATAATCAAAAATCATGTAATATATATATAAAAATTGACAAATTTATTTATAATTCAAAATTTTTGAATAAAATATGAAATACATACATACCTAATTTCCCAAAAATTTCTGTTTTTCAAAATTTTAGGTGTACGGAAAAAAAATATGACATCGAACTCACTCAGAAGATCTTCTTTTTATAATTAATTACATGAGCTTTCGTTCGTCACAATAATAAACAACATGAATAATATAAATTTTTATATTTTTGCTTGAAAATGCATAAATAATGCACATTTTTTTATACTTGTTTTTGTTTATTTTTCAATATATAGGGTTTGTTTATATGAACATTGAAAAGAGGACAAAATAGCCTTTCATATGATACCAAAAAACATATACATCTGTTCTTTTCAAAGACATACCGTTATCAAAAAAAGTTGAAAATCGATTTTACAAAAAACACGAAATGAAATAAGTGTGTTAGAAAGAAAAAAAGTTCTCTTTAGAATACACTTAACTGGTATTCTGGAATATCCTGAAACTGAGAAATAACTGTTTTTGTAAAATATTTCAATTTTGCCACGAAATTTTTAACGGTACTTTTCGGCTATAAAATGGGACTTGCGACAATAAGCACATATGTCACGTTAAAACGGAATCCTCAAAGTACTGTCCAAAAAAAGTCCAGTTACAATGGCCTTATAAACCAATTCTATTTATTACAAGAAAAAAATATTCAAAATAATAAAACATAAGTACATATTTATGGGTCTAGGAAAATTCATCGCCAGCAATTCTTCGCCAGCAATTCACCGCCAGCAATTCTTCGCCAGCAATTCATCGCCTCAACAATTCATCGCCACAGCAATTCACCGCCGAATTGCTGGCGAAGAATTGCTGGCGATGAATTTTCCGGATCCCCATATTTATACTCTGTTCACAAAGTTTTTTCAGTACAAGTCTTATGGAAGAGTCCATTTTTATCCAGTGCCATTACATTTAATACTTTACTTTTAATAGTAGTATACTAAGGTACTTATACCCCAATCTATTATATGTGCAATGAGACGCTGGAAAATAGAAAAAAACACTAGCAGCTAGCTATTCCTTTGTTCTCGCTAGTAACACAGTCATAGCATATAAAATAATATAGCAGCAAAAATATTAATATCCAAAATCCAAATCAAGTAAAGTAGGAGGTAGAGTTTGTTAAAAATTAAAGGCGAATGATCTGCGCATGCTATATATGCTATATACAAAAAGTTTATACATATAAGTTTTCTCTCTTTTTAGTCTGAAAATAAAAGAAAAAACCACTACTAATGCAAAAATTCTCTAAAAATTATACCATTATCTCTCTGCGCAGTTATACCATTCGCTTTTAATTTTTAACAAAATCTATATAGAAACCATGAAATAATATAGGTATATACTCCATTTTTTTATTTATATTTTAATTTTTTTTTGTATTTCAGATAGTGGAAATGAAATGAAAATATTTCACATTTTTCAAAAGAAAATTTCAGTTAGTTAAAATGAGACAGATTGACATACACAAACGAAAATATTTTTTGGTTTATTTTTTAGGTCACTGAATTAATTATACATGTAAAATTGCTGATAAACAATAGGTCACTGAATATAATCAAAACATTCCAACATTGGAACTCAATTATTGAAATAGCTTTATATATACATACATCGACATGTTTTAGTTTTGTTAAGAAAGCTTTTACTTCCTTCCTTCGCTTACCGTACTGTTCTAAAGTAAAAGTTCAAGTTTCTGGACTACACGGAATTAAATAAATGAATAAAAATAAATTTTTTGTTTATTTACAAAATTTCAACCTTATATCAATTTGACATTTAACATCTGACTGATTTATAGAACGCTGAATTAAATAAAAATTTGAAAAGTGAAGTGGGAATATTTTTATGTTTTATCTCTTTATTTTTTCATCTTTCTTGTTAGAGCAAAAGGCAGAATCATCTTATATTTTTTTTTCACACACACTAATAAGAAAAGAACAATTTTCACAAAATCGGGAACGCAATTTGTTCTAGACAGTATTCTATTTTTTATATTCTTTGACACAGTTGTAAGGCGATCGGCGACTGATTATTTTTTTGTAATTCAATTTAAGCAATAAACATACACATATTCTGGATGAACAAAAATTAACAAAATGAATTATGAAGAAATATGAAAATGATGAAAAAATGCATACGCACACCAGTGATCCTGAATCCTGATGAGCTAATGGTTGGTTGATTGAAAAATCGAGATGTCTGTATAAAAAGTAGAATGAATAATAAAGAATCGAAAATTAGTGTTATGCTGTGTAATAATTACATATATCACAAATAATATAATAATATGCAACATTTTGTACAACAGTTTTTATATATCTGTATTATTATATTGTTTGTGCATATACATATGTATAACTTAATAGTAGTACCATTCTTAAAAATAAAAAAATTAAATTTTATATACATATTACTTATTGAAAAACAAAACAAATTATCGTCACACTTATTTGTATATTATATTGTAGAAATATTTTAAAATAATTAAAATTATTTATTTTTAATAATAATTAAATTTAAAAAAAAAAAAAACATATTATAATTTTCCTTTATTAGGAAACAATTTTTACAAATGAAATTTTATAAAATTTTAAAATAAAGGTATAGTCGGCAACACTTATCAAAAAGTTCATCTGATTTTAGACATAAAATTTAAACTAATACCCCGAAGGTATGAAGGGCAACGCTATCGGTGACAAAAATCAGAAACACATTTATGTAATTACTGAAAGGAGAAACAAGACAAAATACATATGTCTATGGACACTGTACTGAAAAAACTTTGTGAACAGACTATAGGTTTTTGTTTGAGTTTCTACTTTTTTGTATGAAATTTGAGGTTATGTGCTCTGTAAACTCAGTTTGTGACACCAACTTTTCGATCGCAACTTTTGACGGTTAATTTGCTTACTTACTTATTTCTAATATTTTAGCTATTATAATTATATGCATGTATATACAGTGAAACCTGATAAGTTGGCCACCCTTGTATGTTGGCCACTCGCGAAAGTTGTCCGATATGCAATGACCCCAAACATTTTCGGTACAAAATACTCGTATAATACCTGTGTATGTTGTCCACCTGCCGCCTATCTTGGAACTTGGTCACATATTTTCTGATTTTAGTGCACTTCTCTGCGAAACTTGGCCAGACAAATGTGTGTAGTGACTAGTGTGTACATACTTATTTTCCGTTATGAAGTTCATATATTATGTACGAACATGTTTGTATATGTTTGTACATGTTTCATATGCTACACGAATTTTATGCATTGTTCATAATAAGATGATGCAATATTGTCAATTTGTGATTTGAAGTGTTGATGACTATACTGACTATAGCATTAGGTAAAAGGTTAGTAAATCATAAGATTAGGTTTGTAAATTTGTGAAAATATGTATATATAATATGTATGTATGTACCTACATACATACTTATAGATTTGCTATAAGTTTTCCAATAAAATGTTTTTAAACTTCAACCCTCGTAAGTTGGCCGGCCAACTTTTTTGTACCGTAAGTGCCCAACTTTCGCAGGTTTCACTATAATAACTTTTATACCTATATAGGAAAAAATTACATACATACACGTACACAATTCTAATTTATTATACAAATTAATTAATAATACACAATTATATTCTATATGTATTTATTTTTATTCTGTTTACAGTTGAAAAAAAATTGTGGTCATAGAATATATTCATAATATCAGAGACGACAAAACTATAGTTTTAAATTTTTATACAGATATGATACATCCCTAGAAATTGCCAAAGAATTTAATAATAATAAACACTCAACGCTTTAAGTTAAAGCATAATAATTCAGCATTAACAATAAAAGAAATAATAAAAAAGCAAAGATAAAAGAAGAAAATATTATAATTTTTAATATAAAACGCACCTTATATAACAATTAATCACGATGCATATAGAAGTTCAAGTAGCATTGAATTTTGTCATATCATACCTATATAACAAACTGCCTCGTAGACGAGTTAACTTATTCGGTGAGGAGTTAGAAAAGGCATTAAAGGACAAATTTCAAGGCCATTGGTATCCTGAAAAACCCTTTAAGGTAAAATTTTATAATATTTGTATTAAAAAACTATACTTATAGATTATAATTATTATTTTTTAAATTAAACTTACATATAGGGCTCAGCATTTCGATGTCTTAAAACTGGTGATCCTGTTGATGCTGTTCTTGATAGAGCTGCCAGAGAAAGTGGTGTTCCAATTAGTGATATATTAGAAAATTTGCCATCAGAATTAGCCGTTTGGGTAGATCCTGGTGAGGTATCTTATCGTATTGGTGAAAAAGGCGCTGTGAAGGTGAGAAATCTATAAATGCACATACCTACATATTTTTGTTCTTTATACTTAATTCAAAATCACTAATACTCCCATCACTCATTATAATAGATCCTGTTTTCTGAAAACAATGATCATTCTGAAGATCCATCTGCTGATTGTGAAGTAACGAAAACTTTTAATCCTGAAGCTCAATGTTTTCGACCAATTGATTCTGTAAGCTCAAGCATGAATGGACTTAGTATTAGTCCAAAAACATCTCCTCAAGGATCTCCACCAACATCATCATCGAGTCCAACATTTAAGAGTAATTTAACAACAAGCCCAGCACCAGCTGGATCATTTTTACAACGCACTCAGGCACCATTAACATTCACGACAGCAACTTTTGCCCAAACAAAATTTGGTAGCACAAAATTAAAAACTAGCTCAAAACGAGCTAACAGGTAAGCATTTATAAATTTTAACATGCATTTAAATACTAATACTCATACTCAAATTTAAAAAACTATAAAATAAATTATTAAAGTTCTTATAGAATGTCACCAACGGAATTCTCAAATTACATTAAACAAAGAGCAATGCAACAACAACTACATCATTCCCATGGTCCAACTAATAATCACTTTGGACCGATTGGCCCAACATCACCATCAAGATCGTTATCACCAAATCCTTTGGCACTGGGTTTACAAAACGATTCATTCTATTTCCCAAATCTTGGTATGGGAATGTATCCACAATTTGGTGGTCCACATAATATGTTTGACTCACATTTCCATCCAGACACAAACGGTTTATACTCGAATGGTTCTGGTAAATTTCAGTCATATATAGAGCCACATGGATTTTATGGACTTAACAACTCTCAACCACAACAACAACAACAATCGAATACTGTACAAATAAGTACACCTACTGGTGTACCAGTTAGCATTAATGCTAATTCAAATAATAATACAAATATCAACAACAATAACTCCAATAATACTTCACCAACTGTTACTATAGCTTCAGCCGCAAGTGCTAGTACAAACACCACAGTTTCTGCAGCTGCTGTTGTCGCTGCTGCCAATGGAGCCACTTTAACACCGATAAGTTCATCTGAAAACAATCAAGATTCAAATTCAAAATTAATTGATGGTCTCAATTCATTCTATTCCAATGCAGGATCTTATCAGCACCTTTTGGTTGCTAATTAATTTAAAACTGTGTTTAATATAATTATAGGATCATATGCATAGTGAAAGTAAAACTTTTTTAAATTATTTTTTTGTCTTTTAAATTAATTTTTAAAAAATTTAATTTTTTCTAATATTCTTATTATTCAAATTTACTTATTGTTATATTTTTTTATAATATTACTCTAAAATATATATAATTTGTTTACAATTTTTTGTTACTACATATATATTATTTTCATATAGTCTTGAAATACTTATAATATTCTAATAAAAAATTATTTTGTATGTAATTTCAAAACATGTATCTTTTTTATTTTCCTATTATAAATTTTTCTAGATGAAAATTTTGTTACCAAAAATATTAGATGTATAAGAGTAACACACATATACATATTTTCACTTTTTTATTAGAAAAAACAAAATTTAAATTATTGAAAAATTAATTTAATAAAAAAAAAATATATTTATTTATGTAATAATAAAAAGACTAAATTTAGTTAATATAGATAAAATGATAAAAAAAAAAAATAATATTAAAAACACAAAATATATTACTTACCCACCAATAATAAAAGGAAATAAAATTACTAAAAAGATACACCCACTATGAAAATTTAATTTAATTTTAATAAATATTAAGAGAAAAACAACAAATATGCACCATAAACATAAGAGCCTTCAATTTTTATTTTTTTTTATTTTTCGTATTCTGGAATATATCTATAATGCAAAATACAAGAAAATTAAGATAATTAATTTGCTTTAGAAAACAAATAAAAGTTTGAAAAACAAAAATTACTGTAATTTCATTAATAAAGCTTAATACATATGTATGTAAATTTAAGACATGTATTTGGTATACAATAGAAATATACATAGGTAAAATATCATTAGGAGAAAAGAGTATAAAAACAATGGAAATTATTTAAAAAACAAAACGAATTGAAATAGAACGTTCTGTTTTGGATTTTTTTTTTTTTTGTATATGCGTGCTACAAAACTAAAACTCAGGATGTACTATATAGAAAAACTATTAAAAATAGAAT
Organism: Bombylius major; assembly: GCA_932526495.1. NCBI lineage: Eukaryota > Metazoa > Arthropoda > Insecta > Diptera > Bombyliidae > Bombylius > Bombylius major. The sequence goes on from OW052043.1 coordinate 31,456,826, forward strand.
TTAAAAATTTAAAACCATTTGAAGAATTCAGAAACGTTTTCCTTTCATTTCAAAACACCCTAAATTTTATTTATTTTGTACATATATACACATTACACCCATGTAAAATTATTGATTGCAATTAATAAATCTGAGGCTAAAAATAATTTTAATTTAATATAAAATTTCATGTTCCAGTGAAAAATGAATTTTTCCTCAAAATTCATTTTAGATTTGAAATGGAATATGAATAAAAAAATGTATTATGTCACGGTCATACAGATTGTTGTAACAGAACCCGATTTTAAATGCAATAAAAAAAAAAAAGTTTAATGTGTAAATAATACGTTAAAAAATTTAATTACGGTACATGGAAAATACTAAAAATTTCAATGTTTCTATTATTTTGAGCCATTAATTTGCCGCCAAATTGATTAATAAAATTTGGAGAAAATTGATAAGAACATCTATATGTTTGTACATTATTTTTTTTTACATCAACAATATCATATGTACATATAGTGATGCCAAATGTATTTATCGAGAGAAAAAAAAATATTTCAAATACAATGTTATTTATGCACCGATTAGTTTTTTTTTTTTTGACATTATAATTTGAAGAAAGAAATTAAGAAGTGGAATTAATCACTTTGTTTTGTAAACGGCTGATATATTGGTCTCAAAACAATGTATGTATATGAAGCAATGGGAATTTAAAAAATTAATATTATAAATAACATGAAATGATAAAAGTGAGTAGTGATATTATTAAAAAGATCTATGGCTGTAATTAAATCCTATTATGTACATATACGAGTATGTATTTGAAAATATAAAATCTATTCTAATTTATTTTAAATATATTTTTTTTTAAATTACTACATATAGGTATTTAATTTTTATTTTTTATTTATGTATGAAAAAAGTTTGAAGAAGAAGTTTTTCTAGAAAAAAAAACACTCTAAATATAATTAATATGTACGAAATAAAACAAAAACAGTAAGAAACCATGTAAAATCTTTTAAATATTCTGTACCATGTCATATTATTTAAAAAAGACAATATTTAAAAAACGGAGGAAAATCAAAAATCATATATTGTACATAAGTACATATTATTAAATAATTAACATAGTGTGCGGTTATTATTACAAAAAGCAACAAATATCTAAAATTGATCAGCAACTTGAAGTGAAATTTACAATAGTATGTACCTACATATTCTCTTATATCACGATTTTTTTTTTTTTTATTATTACAAAAACATTTTATATAATTTCATCTCTGATGTTAGTTTTTTTTATACTGCAGGAATTCCAGGTACGAATTAAAAATATGAAATAAATATAACAAATGTAATAATACTTCATTGATTCATAATGACGCTTAATGTAAATTTTATATTAATTATTGCAAAAATGCATAAGAGAATCATAAAATGATTGTAAATTTTATTTAACTAAGTGAAATCATAATTTCTTATATATACGAGTAGATATACATAAAAATAAATTATTTATACATACATGAATGGCTCTAAAAAATTGTGAATAAAAATTAGTAAATTGAAATTTAATTGTACACATATACTTATTACTATTAAGTACATACATATATTATATGTATGTACATATGTATATATGAATATATTATTTGAAAAACAAAAAACAAAGGAAAACAAAGAGTATAAAAAAATCTACCTAAAATACCCATACATTACATTACTTCAACATTGATAATCATATGGAAGAAAATAATAATGAAAACTGACTACATAAAAAAAAAAATAGTAATTATAATAATAATGAGAGAAGAATAATAAAAATATACGATAAAATAAAGTAAAATAAAAATAAATTAATTATTTATTTATTTAATTAATAAAATGTTAATATGTATATTAATTTATTTGATTGGAGAAGTAACGTATGGCGCATTTTTCTGTACCTAATAAAGAAACTATATATAACTAGAAATATAATAATATAGAAAAAATGTTGAAAGAAATTAAAGCGAAAATTTCAAAAATTATAATTTTAATGAATAGTAGATAAATATGTACTATAAGTATAATTTAATTAATTTTATTATCTTTTGTTGTTGTTGTTGTTGTTTTTTTTTATTGCTACAACCTATATACATATATATTATAATTTTAAATAATTAATAAAAAAAATAATTTTTTTATTTTAATAAATATCATGTTGTTTTAGTTTTTTGTTCAATATTTAATATTATTTTAAATTTATTTTCCAGTATCTATTTATTATTATCATATGTGTTTATATTCTTTTGTTATGCCCTTTTATACATATATTTTTACGTTTTAAATAAATAAATAAATTGAAAAAAATAATATCATAAAGTCTTCTTATTTGATATTGAAGCATCAATCTCAATTTTATTAGTTAATTTTCGAACTTTGTAATATATAAACTATAGCAACTATATCAACTATTTAAAATAATTAAGTTGAATTTTAATAGATTTTTTTTTAATAAATTAATTAAAGTAAATCATATGTGAAAACGAAATTAATCGCATTTGAAATATTGGTCAAACAATTAATTAAACAAAACACATTTTAAATTTTTCTTTTTTTTAATTTGCCAAAAACTTAATTTTAAATTAAGAAAATTATGGAAAATTTAAGAATAAGTTTATTTTTTTATTCTTAAAAAGAGAATGGTTTTTTTTTCTAATCAAGTTTTATTTTGTCTTTTTTGTTGCTTGAAACGTAAAAAAAAATTATTATATCTGAAAAAAATAATATTTTTTTACGTTATGATGATAATATTTATAAGAATAAATTTGTAAAATATAAAATTTTAATAAAAATTGGAAGTACATAATATATATTTTTTATTTACATTGATGCTTTTCCAAGTCGTAAATGATTTTTTTTTATTATTATTTTTTTTTTTTTTTTGTTCATATTAATGAATAAAAAATCTACATGTTATTTATTTTTTAAAAATAAAGTGAATAAATTAATAAAATAAGCATATCAACAGATACAATAATCTTATTTTTTCTTTTCATTTTTTTATATATGTATATAAAAAAAAAAAAATTAAAAAACTATACAGAAAAATTTACAACCGAAAATATTTTATATACATATATAGTTCATATTATATAATTCAAAAACAAATGCAAAAAAAAAAAGGAAAAGAAAAAATATTCAAAAAAAAAAAACTTAAGGTGCTATTAAAAGTTTATCATTGCAACAAAAAAAAATATATGTACGTAAAGACCATAAATTTAATGTACTTTAAAAATTTAAATATTCATTCAATTTTATACAAATTTGAGATACCTATGTATGTTGAAAAATCGATTAAAATACTAATATTTAATTTGAATATGAAAAAAAAATGTGTTAGAATATAAATGTACGTGCATACATACATATATTATATTATTTAAAAAAGAAAATTAAAAAATATTAATAATCTTCTATTATATCGAGTCATGAAATAAAATTCATTATAAAAAACAATTTATATAGCTATAGTGTACCTGTCTTAATATTTGAATAATTTTATGAATTTTAATAATTTTCTTTTATGTAAAAAACAAAACTGTTAATTTTTTGAAAACATAAATTAAATTTTACAAAAATCTAAAATTTTATATTCAAAAATATATCTGACAATTTGAAAAAGCAGTGAGAGAATGAATTAAGAAAATAAAAGAAAAAATTTGCCAATATTGAACATTACTTTGAAAGTATAAAAATATACATAAACAAAATGATTATGTAAAAAATATGTGTAAACAAAAAATAAAAATCAACAATATTTTATATAAATGTGTCTATCAGTTGCAAAAGGGGTCTTTGTCATGTTAAGTCATTTTGAGTTATTAAGCAAAATTGTTTCTGGAAGAAATGATCAATAAATGTAATGAAGAAAGTTGTCCAAATTGTTTATTATTACTAATAGAACCATGATTCAACAAAAAAGTAAACAAAATAATAATTTTGATCGATTTATCGAATAAATTAAAATGGAAATGATCCCTTTTGCAACTAACCTAGTATTATTTTACTAGAAAACAGTACAATTTCGTAGCAAAAAGTACTCTTTTCGAGTACAATATTGTTGCAGTAAGAGACTACATTATATATGAAAATTTGAGGAAAAGGTACCGTTTTGCAACTGAGCTCATATTTTAGCGATCAAAATACAGAGGAAAAGGTATTTTTTTTCTTTTAAAAGTAAAGTTAATAGATTTTTAAAAGACCTTTCAAATGACGTATATAACTCATTTTTTTTCAAAATATGGAAAAGAGCCCTTTTGCAACTGATGGACAAAAATATAAAACTATTAATAACAATAGATTTCGAATAATTTTTTTCGTTATTACTTTGAAGTTCGTTTTTTATACATACATATTATATTAAAATACCTAAATGCCATATGTTGCTTGGTAAATATGTTTGAAATTATAATTATAGGGGTTATTTATAGAATGTTTGACATTGTAAATATGTATATACATGACAGAAATTAAACAGGTAGTTATATTTTAGTTACAATTTCTACATTACATAGATTTAGTAATTTATTATTATATTATTTATTATAATTTATAGTATTTTTTTGTTAAAATAAAAATTTCATACTTATTTACAACTAGTACAACTAGTAAACTATATATGTATATATGTACATATGTATGTATTATTGCATGTTTGTAAAATTCAAATTGTTAACAAAGTTCGTAGATTTTTCATTCAAAGTTTCTTTACATTAATTCTTATTAAGAAAGTAAAAGTGAAAAAAGAGATAAAGAGAAACTAGTTTTTAGAATAAATTGATTAGTGATTACAGTATAATTTCCGTAATTAAAACCTGGACACATAAAATATCGTATCACTCATTATAATAATACAATTGAAATTGAAATTAATTTTCAAGTTTTCATTCATCATTAACAATTGTTTTTTTATTTGAAACCAAACATTGCATATACGAGTACATTGAAAAAATAAATCAAAAATTATTAAAATAAAAACTCTGAAAGATTAAAATATTTTCAAAATACATGTAAATATCGAAATTTTTATAAAATAATTATTTTAAAGAAACATAAACCATTAAACCATTATAGAAAATCATTTTTTGAATTCGAATTTCTACAAATTTTATCTATCTATTTTAGATTTTAAAATATCTACATAATGCAAAAACACATATTTGAAGTTATCAAAATTATACTACATATACATGTATGTTATGTATGTATGTATGTACATTGTACATATACTTAAAAATTCCATTTATCAATCTATACATACCCATAATAAAAGTATATGTACTTAAAAACAATAATTTAATTATTCAAATACATAAGAGTATATATTTATGTATTATTTATTTATTTTGTTTAACTCAAACAGTATACAATTTTTTACAATTTCAATATTACAATACAAATTTACAATATTTAAAAATTACTATGTTATTGAATTACAATATTTAAGCTTAAAGTAGTCATTTTAAATAAAATTTTATTCCTTAAGGAGCTTGTAGAATCATGTATGTATGTATATATGGCAGAAAATTAAAAATAATCGCTTTTCACTTTCAAAAACTACATACTAACGTAAGAATATACACAAAAAATTAAATACAAATTGTTGTACTATAATAGTTATTCGAATAAGAATTTTTGTATATATATCAAATAATATTATGAAATAAATATATTTATTTGAAATTTTTAAAATACATACATACATATGTACATATGTACATACCAATAATTTCTTACACTGCACTATGGGAATAATATTAATTGCTTCAATCAAAAATAATAAAAGGAAAACGATACACTTTTTAAAATGTAGAAATTTAAAGCGTCCAATATTTTGAAGCAAAATAAAAAATAGAAAACAGTATATATGCATATATGTAAATATTAATCAGTAAAAAGGAGTAAAATTTTTAATACAAAAGTAAAGTACATAATAAATTTTAAAAATATTTTATTGGAAATATTTAAAATTCTCTACATATTATATTGAATAGAAAACAAAATATGGCGAATAACTGCCAAAATTTGTAGATGGTGCTAATAATATTTTATATATTCATAAATAATACATTAATACATACGTAATATGTACATATCTGTGGTCACATTCGCAAACCGCCTATAAGTCTGAATATCCTTATATCGACTTAAGCGGTAAGTGCTTGTGGCCACAGATATACATATGTATAATTTATATATTATTGTACAATTTCCAGCAGCGCGGTCATCGAAGACAGCATCGATGACTAGTCCTCACCATCGCTGACACTCTCGATGACAACATCGATGACATTAACATGGTGATGACATTGGGTGTCCAGTAATGACTATTGCTGACCAAAACACCAATGCTTTCACCAATGACAAGAATGCATGACAACATTGATGACTTTGTCATTTTTGATCATTTACAAAACCATTTTTGTTTAAAAAAAAGTTTTGTTTTCTTAGAATCTTTTCATTTTTTTCTTTAATTTTATAATACCGACAATTTCCGATTTTATAAAGATTTCACTTTTTACAAACTAAATTTATCTTTACACACCTATAATTTCACAATACTTTGCACAAACATTTTTAACACTTCCGAATTGTTTAAAAACTTCGTAACAACTGAAAATTGCAATAAAAAATCAATAAATGAGACATGTTCAAACTACGTTTTTATATATTACCAAAAAATATGTAATAAGAAGAACTCTTATTCATATAAAAATTTTTATTCTGGGGTTCTGGCGCGAGTACCCCAAGCTTTTATTTTAAAAGCTTAGTTATGCTCTCTCAAAGTTTTCTCTAAACTTTGACGTCATTTTTTTTGAGAGGATTTTTTGACGTCATAAATTATGATTGCTTTGATCATGTTTTGGCATATTTATGTTAAAAATTTTCATTTCATAACAAATTACGATTTATACTTTTTATTTTTTTTTTCGTTTGCAAGATCAAATTAAAATTCAATTGTTTTATTTTTCCCTACTTTGATTGATTTTTTAAATACATATGTTATTTGCAAATTATTTAATATATCGGAGATTTTGATTGTCTAAACATTTTTTCAAGTTCTAGAATTAATTTTTATATATTATTCCCATAGTTATTTTTTGTTTTTAAAAAAGTGTTCAAATATTTCAATTATTCTATTAAAATTAAATATTTTTTTATTTTTAAAAATGAGTCACAATCAGGGTTAGCCTGTAGTATAAAAACCTGTAAAAAGTCAAGAAGAGAAACCGGTGTAAGGCTTTTCAATTTTTTTATTACAACTTAATGAAAATACCTACACCGAAGAAGAAAATAAAAAGTATAAATCGTAATTTGTTAAGTTGCCATAGCAACAATGCAATTATGATAAATATTAATTTGTTATACATTTGTAAAAAATGAAAATTTTTAACATAAATATGCCAAAACATGATCAACCCAGTTAACCATCAAGGATATATATTCCACCTATCTAATCTTAGATATATCACTTCGTTACCTTCTCGGGTCTCACGATCAAATTTTTTATGTATAAAAATCTATTAGATATATTTTAGACATATCATTTTTGTATCCCAGTGGATATATATCTTATCTGTCTATTTTCTGATTGTTTCGTCACGTAGTCGTGTTTCCCGATTAAATTTGTTTCCATACATCTTTTGGATGTATTCCTGATACATCATTCATATATCATAATAGATATATACATATTTCAGTTCGCTTCTCACTTTAAGCTTCAAATCATTTTTGAATTGAAAGCTCTGAGAGTAAAATAATACATATCCCTTTTGTTTTTCCCCTCTGCTCATAATTCGTTCAAAAATTTTTGAATTTTGAAATTACAAAGCTATAAGAGTTCTTCTTATTACATATTTTTTGATATTACTCATAATTTATTAGTAATTCTCTATTTTACGCATTATTTTCGCTCAGAATATTTTGATCGCTGACTGTTTGCATGACTATTTGCAATATCTGCAATCTGCATGACATTGTCATTGGTTCCATTTGTCTTACATTCGTTGATGACAACATCGAGGAAAATGTCATCAATGTTAGATTTCGCCGCTGGGTTATTGTACAATTATTATTATACATAATACATATATATATATATATACATATAATATATGCACATATGTATACACAATATAATAATGAAGAATAAAAAATTCGAGAACCAATGAGCGAGAAACCTTCACTCACTGCAGGTTCCAGACAATGGGGAACTTCTTCTTCAAGGACTTTGAGGAAATAGCAAAAGTTGCGGTAAAAGACATTATACGATTCCTGAATGGAACAGGACAGCAGCTATAGTGATGTACCGGTATTGTATTATGAACGTCATTGCCTAAGGTTACGCGAGGTGTGGTGTCAAAACGACACTTTCAGTGCTAATTGGGTCTTCGAAAGATTTCGAGGGCCGCCACGTCAACCAACCAACCATAAAAAAACTCGATTCTCATGAAACTTTAATTTGATTGACCTTTGTTGAAAGTTCTTTTAAAAAGACTTTTTTTTAAACTTAATATACTCGTATAGGATGTAGTTTGAAAAAATTTCGAAAATGAAATTATAAAATCAAAATAGATCAGGTTTCAAAGTATGATTGACCATATTTTGCTGAAGAACAACCGCACTCTAATCCATTTGGAAATTGTTATGTATGTAGAATGTATGATAGATATACCTATATCTTATGATGAAATTTATTTAAAACTGTATTGTTTATACATACATACATACATATATAACTATATATAAAACTCATATTTATGTATATGAATTACATTCAATTTCAATTTGTACTCTTTTTTACAAACCTATTGTATACGTATATTCAGAAAGAACGAAAAAAACAGAGTTTAAACAATCAATGAAAAGAAAATTATAATTTCATATATGTATATAGGTACATATGTATCTATATACCATATAGCTTAATATCTTTTAAAAATATATATACACATGTACATACATACATATAATAATGAAAACCTTTAAATCCTTAATTTAAGGACATTATTACTATGTACTTATTACATAGTAAAATACATAAAAATTATTTTCTACTTAAGTTACGTACATAATTTTAAATAAAAAAAATAAAAAAACACGAACAAAAACACAACAGTTTTATACTGATATTACAATAAGGTATACATATGTATATGTATGTATTTTACTACAATATTGTTAAAATATATTATGTATTAACAATTGTATATGTTTACAAATAAGTACGTCATATTATTATAAATTAATAGTGCTGTCTGCACAAATTGTCATAAGTTTTAAGAATCGAAATAAGTAGTTTATAAAAAAAAAAAACTTATTGGGATAAAAAACAAAAGCCCTTTAAAATTAAAATTAAGTCTAAAATAATTTTACACACATAACATACATATACTGACATTATTTTTAATATTTATTTAAAAATGAAAGAAAATAATAATGAAAAAAATAGCATATAAAAAATTAACTTTTATATTTTTCTAACTTAATGCCATATAACTAGTATTAGTGTGGAATAAAACTTCGACAAAGCAAAAATAAAAATAAAAATTAAAAAAAAAGAAAAGAAAAGGAAGCCAACTCAAAAATTCTAATTAAGATCAAAATAAAATAAATAAAATACATACATATAACCGTAATCATATGTACGCATTTCTATTTTTTTTTTTAGTGATTTCCATACCTACAATAAAATTAAATGGATACCTAATGTGTTTAATATTTAAATTTTTAATTAAATATATTTTTTGTAATTATTTTTTTGATATACTCGTACATATTATATATATGTACATATATATACATATGTACATATATATATTATATATATACATATATATATATATATATATATATATATATATATATATATATATTTTTTTAAATTGTCAAAGGAAAAGGTACCAAAATTTAGAACAAAAAATGTCGGTTATTTCCAAAAGATTAATTATTTTTATAGATTTTCAATATTTTTGTACAATGATAAAAATAATAATAATATAAACAATGAAATTTAAAACAGGAATATAATAAATTTTTTTAAAATAATTTGAAAATAATACGCAAATTATTTTTCAGTTTTTTGTTTTGTTAATTTCTTTGTGGTTTTGTAAATACATACATATATTTTTGTAATTGAATTAAGTAATATAGATGAGTAGAAATGTTTAAAAAACGTATTATAATTTTTAAAAAATTTTAAAAATGTTCATTTTTAGCTTATTGTGTATTTACATATAATTTGATTTACATACGTATATAATTAATTCAGAATTTAAGAATTTTTTTACTACAAAACTCTAATTTCAATTATGTAAAAAATAATATACAATATACAAAATAAAATGTATAAATATATAAAGTGATAGTATATGTATAGTTTTTGAATAAGTAAAATTAAATATGTTTAAACAGTGAAAATTAGAAGAAAAAAAAAGTTTTCAAATACCTTTTTGTTGAACAACGTATTAAAAATTTTCAAATAGCGCTATATGTAATTATTTTACTTTTTTTTTTTTATTTATTTATTCTACAAATTATACTATTGTTATTTGAATTTATGATTGCTTATTATACAAAATAATTTTAAAATTAGTGTGTCCAGTGGAAAGAGAAGAATTTCTTATGTCCAATTTCTTCATGGTTCTTAATAATGAACTTCCAGATAAAGTTAAACTACCGATAAATGCTAAGTTGGTTTTCTTCATCCAAAGCACAGATAAGTTATTATCGAGATAGAAATACTAATCACAGCCCTGAAAATGTTGTTTCCGAATTTTCGAATATAAATGAGGTTCAACTTCATGATTAATTTTGAATAATTTTTAAGTAGGTAGTTAAGTAACCGTTTCATTATTTTTATTATTATCAGTGACCAGTGAAATTGCTAGTTAAAGTTAAAATAAAATAATTTAAAAATAATAATAATAATAATAAAAATATCCATAACCACTTCTAATAAAATAAAATCCTAATAAAAAAAATGTTTAATGTTTAAACATTAAAAACAGCTTTACAGCTTGTCAAAATATTTTTATTCTTGAGATAATCGGTACTATCATGACCAGATAACTTTATCCTCTTAATAAGTCTTATCTGGAAGTGAAGAAAACCAAATTCTTGATTTATCCCCAGATTATCAAAAAGATATCTTGACCTTAAGAAATTGGGCATTATTAATTTAATAAAAATATATTTGAAAATCCCCAAAATCAAAAAAAAAAAAAAAACGAGTACCTATATGCACATTTGTTCACCTATTCAAGAAATTTCAATTTAGTAGTATCGGAATTATTTGTTTTTGATTTTGAATATTATTCTTCAAAATATACATTATATTAAGGGTTTTCACTCTTTGGTGCAAATAGGTATTGCATCGTAGCATTCGGTGTATCGTAGCACGAATTTGCAACGATACAACAACAATTACTAAAAAACTAATTTTGCTACAGTCTTGCACATTTGCAATACCTAAGACCTATTGCAAACCATTGCAAACAGGCGTTGCATATTGCAAAGTGAAATGTCAGTTATTACTACGTATGCATGCAGGGTTGAATCTGAATTTAATCCGGTCTGAATCCCCTAAAAATACATGTAAATTAAGATTGAGTCCATATTGGATCCAACCGATCCTATCATTCTCTCCTGGAACGAGTTAAAATCGTTTAAGGTTATGTTATTTATCGAAATTTATAATATTTATGAGCGTTTGTGTTATTTAGAACTGAATTAAATTAGTTAAATACATAAAAAAAAATAAATAATAATAATTCGATCTTTCAATCCTTTAAACTTTGGATCCGATCATGTATACGTAGTGCATGTTAGCTTTGAAATGTCATTAGTGTTGGTGTTGACAGCTATTATTTTAATTTAGGTTCAAGGTGCGCTCATTCTTCGTTGCAAATTTTCGTAGTAAAAGTGTAAAAAAAGTAAGTTTGCACCAAAGAGTGAATCCCCTTATTATATTTTTATTTTCTGAATAATTTTGTAAATTTTGTTTGTGTTTGTTTTTCAATTAAATTTTTTGTCCGATATTAAGTGTACAATTAATTGGAAATAAAAGAAAAAATTAAAGTTCTTTTTCAGCTTTCAAAAACCAAAATAATAGCAGAAAAAGAGTATTAAGGCAATTGAAAAAAGTGAAATTTTTTTTTTTTTTTTTTTTTTTATATTATATGAAATGTTGAATTATAAATTTGCAAATAAAGTTAAAATAAAAACCTTATTAAGTAATGATCATAAAGTTTGCCCACCTTTAGTACAAAACATCCAAAGACCCTAAGACTTAGGGCAAATTTTTTCTTCGAAAAAAAATAAAATAAAAAAAAATTGAAATAAAAGATTAAAAAAACTTAGTCATATTGAAATTGTATTATTTAATTATGTGTATTATGAATAAAATCATAATAAAAAAATAAGATAGTATGTATAAATGTAGTACCTATGTAATTAAATAAGAAAATTGAAAATTTAAAATTTTGGTATTGTATTATTTCCAAAGTTTTACACGTACTCTCAATCTCATAAGCTTACCTAAAATTCATATGCATAATATTGCATATGTAATATCATGAAGGCTCGAAAAAACTTAAGATGGCTTTACACTATATGATTTATCATATGAATTTTTTTTTTGACTAATGTAATTTGTTGTTGTTATAAAAGTCATTAACCTACTATAAATAATAAATTACTAATTATTAACACTATTTGATATATTTAAAGAAAATCTTAAGGAAGAACTACATACATACATAGACATATTATAAAAAAGTTTGTGGATGAAGGATATAACCATGTCTTTCTGGCGCTACGAAATGTACATGATCTATAAGAATTTAAAAAACAAAAATAGTAAAAAAAGATAATATATTATGATATAAATGTTATTTCTGTATGCATTACAAATTTTATTTACAATTTCTTTGTTGTACAATTGATATTTTTTTAGCACTTTTCTATCATTAAATATTACATAAATATTTATTATAATTTTTTTAGATTATATCAATCGTCTAATAAAAAATTAAATTAATAAATAATTATTAATTAAATGAAAATAAAAAAAAAAATTTTTAATAAACAAATCAGATAGACATAGGCTCGTACACATATTATTTATATGTCGTAATTTTTTAAATATTTAAACCAAGTTGCAGGCAACAAGCTTTTTATGATAAGAAAGAAAAATGATGTATAATATGTACATATGTAAGTATTTACATATATGTATATGCCCACATTAATTTTACTGGTTTAGTAGCTATCGGTAACAAAAGATTTATCTACATATTTTAATTTTTTCAAATATTCAAGTATGTACCTATGTATTTCAAAATATGTAAGAAAAAAACTTTTAAAAACAAGCTCAAATTAAAATATACATACCTATGTACGAGTACATGTATACATATACATATATGTATGTTGAAAAGGATATTATGAAATTATATGGCAATTTTAGAATATATATAATAAATACATAATATATGGTATGTATATGTATATATTATATACACATACATACATATGTATACAAGTAATTATATTTTTTTAAATTTTGTATAAAAGGAAAAAAAAACATAAATATTTATTATATGTAAAAATAATATTTAAAAAAAAAAAACTAATGAGGAGATATAAAATAAATGAAAACTGCAGAAATGGAAAAAATACATAATAATTGTAATTTGAAAAAAAAAAAGCAAAAAATCCATTAAAAGAATAAAAAATAATCTATATTTAAATACACAAAATTATATTTAGAAAGAAAAAGAAAATTAAAAATTGCTAAAACTAATGACATAAAAAAAATTAATCTTTAGAAGAGGACTTTAAGTGTCTCAACAGATTGTGATGTTTCTTTTTTACAAAATTTCGTAACAACAAAATGTAAAAAAAAGTAAAATTATTATAACTATTATTAATATTATTAATTAAATTATAATTATTATTACTACAAATGTATAACATTATAAATGAAAAATTGCTAATGTAATAAATATTATATAGATAAGATAGATATAAATCAATGTTTTTTCTTTCTCTGAAATATGTCTATTCAGTTTCAGCATAATTGAAATTCAGAAATCAAAATTTTTTTTATTGAAGATAAGAATAATTACAAACAATAGAAAATATAGTTGGCTTTATTTATTTAAGGCTTTCTTCAGCGAATAAAATAATTTTGATTATTTATTTGTTCTTTTCAAACTTATATTATCAGCAAGCAAGAGTGATTATATTCCTATTTCATATTTTTAGTATATTACCGCAATGACAATATAATTCTATAACAGACTAATTATCCAGTAGGTATGTTGAAGTTATAACAACCAGATGACTTCCAATCTCAAAGCTGTTTTAAGCTCTTTTTTTTCTTATTCTCAGGATATTTTCTTATTTTCTCACATTTCAAAATATATTCTCTTTTTCCATATTTTCCATACAATACATACAAATTTTTAACAAAAATTTTAATATTTTTAACTCAGCAGTCAGCACGGTGAATGCCAAATTACCAAATATGCGAGTAGGGGCACTCCACAAGGGGGAGTTATATAACCTTTACTGTGGCTATTTGTGATTAACAAAATTTTTTCGAGACTTGACAGGGAAAAAGGTGGGGCCTAAAACCACATATGTATGTTACTGTGGATGTACGCAGCAGTAGTACGTCCAATCCTCACCTATGGCGCACTTGTGTCGTGGCCGGCCCTAAGCAGAAAGTATAATCTCACTAAACTCAGTAGAGTGCAAAGAGCGGCGGTAGGAGGTGTCACGGGAGCTTTGAGATCATGCCCAACGGACGCACTAAATGTGGTCCTGCACCTTCTACTCCCAGATCTTCACATCAGTTATGTCGCCTCGTGCAGTGCGGTCAGACTCAGAGAATCTGGGCGGTGGACCGCAAGACCGTATGGCCAGAGCTGCATTCTAGAGAAACTATCAATAGAATGGGCTAAGAAACCTATGGATTACCTCATCCCCAAGCCGAACCTTGAAAATAATTTTAAGGTGAAATCCCTATAAGACGAGAATGGAGACGATGGGAGGGGATGGAAGGTTACAACATCGAAATATTTACGGATGGATCTAAGACGAACGAGGGTGTGGGAGCGGGAGTGTTCTCAGACAACCTCCCTTTATCTATCCGATTACCAAACCATGCAAACGTTTTCCAGACTGAAACACTTGCTATTCTTGAGGCCTGCAAATAATGTAGAGAAACTGCTACAGCAGGCAACAATATAGGTATTTTCACCGACAGCCAAGCCGCGGTCAAAGCCTTGAACTCGGCGAACATCTTCTCTAAACTGGTAGCACAGTATCGTCATATTACGAAAAATTTTTAGGAAAAATTAATTGTGTTGATTATGTGTATAATTATAACATATTGTTTTATAACATAAAATCTTTGTTTATATGTATATTTTGTATTCAGAGGCCTGGGTGGTCGAGAGGTTAGTGCGCTCGTCCATCACCCCACAGGTCCCGGGTTCGATTCCCGGCATAGTCGTGGTCCAGCACTTTTTCCTAAAAATACCTGTTTTTCCATACTTTCTAATCCATTCTTATATGTATATATATATATATATATGTATATAGATGTATATGTATATATATACATAGAGAAATCCTAATCTCATCCTGTCATAACAACACTATGAGCCAGTAAGAAAAAAACAACAACAACAACAACAACAACCACATCTACCAACAACAAGATGGCGTTACATCCTGCAGAAAAACTGGTATCATAGACACAAACCGGAAAAGTGTGATATTACTCCTTAGCAATATCACCAACAGAGGGCGCAGGAACAAGCTAAGGACATAATCGCAATAGGCTAATCTCCTATTAGATTGAAAATAACAACAACTCGATTAAAGAAACCAACACATGCCTCGGACTAGGTTGGAAAATACCAACGAAGTTTCTATGCTAAGATCAGGCCAATAAGGTCACAAATAGCAGTTGGAACAAAGTCAGATGGAAAGAGTTATGTGAAGGCGCTATGTTCCCTCGAGGAATGAATAAGCACAAAAAAAAAAAAAAAAAAAAAAAAAAAAAAAATATTTTGTATTCAAGAAATCATTTTTTTTGTTTTTTTTTTTAAATTTCAATATTGATTTGCATGTTATTCTATGACTGAAATTAGTAGGTATACTTTGTGTGTAGATATAATTTATTTCGTATTCCCTTCAAGAATTTTTTTTTAATTAGTAGGTATACTTTAATAGATATATATTTATTGTTCAGTGAAAGTGTCGACCATGTACTTTTTTACATTTTTATTGGAATTGCACTCTCATATTTTATGCTCAAAAGCTAATTTAACTTATTTTAACAATAATATGAAAATGCAATTCCAATAAAACTGTGTATCTTCAAAAATGAATCGCTGCTTTGGTGATGCTAATGTTCTTCTGTTCGTGATGCAAAAACATTACTTGTTGCTATGACAACGCAAAGTTTTTAGTTGGCGATGCAATGCTATTACATGACAGCTGAATATTACAAAGAATTTCGAATATGTACTTGATTTGATGCGATGCTTTTTTGAATATGTAACAACGCATCATAAAAGTTTTGTTGCATTTCTGAATTTGTGACAAGCATCAGAATCGCATCAACAAAGCAACGATTCATTTTTGAAGATACACTATACCTACTAATTTCGGTCATAGAATAACATGCAAATCAATATTGAAATTTAAAAAAAAAAACAAAAAAATGATTTCTTGAATACAAAATATACATATAAACAAAGATTTTATGTTATAATACAATATGTTATAATTATACACATAATCAACACAATTAATTTTTCCTAAAAATTTTTCGTAATATGACGATAAAATACACTGGCGATCAATTGTTGGCGATAAATTGTTGTGGCGATCAATTGTTGAGGCGATGAATTGCTGGCGATGAATTTTCCGGATCCCATGTACAGAATCATATGGAAACAGCTTTCCCCTTACTGCATATATAACATAATAACATAATAATGTTCAAAATAAACGTGTTGTCAGTTTTACAAAGTGCACAGCGTTTATTTAAAGAGTATTTAGCAATATGAAAACTACATTAAATTGAAAGTTTCGCAGGGAAACTAATATAGATACCAGTCTCCTTCATTGTCTATAAAGCCTACAAGTGTCAAAAGTACTACACCTTATTTGTCAAATGACGCATCATTTTTATGGCTGTCACAAACTGTTTTGTAGTAGTTATTCCTTTTTGCTAAGCTTCTGCTTCATGTAAGACCACACATTTTCAATTGCATTGACATCTGGTGACTACGGTGTCCAATCCATTCTAATGATACCATTTTTGGTCTTTCCAATTTTTGCATAACGTACTGCAGTGTTTGGGATGCAATTGTAATTTTTTTCCCCAAAAACGTAAACAGGGTCTTATAGTATTTATTGACAATATACAGCAACAAGGGAGACAAATTTTTGGATAAATAACAACAACTGGGTCCTAAAGGCGGTTAATGATCTGCTACTTTTTACACGCAGTGTACTTTGTTAAACTGGCAACATAATTATCTTGAACAGACTGTATATCTGAATATATGCAGTAAGGAGTAAGGGGAAAGTTGTTTCCATATGATTCTGTTGTTATAAAGCACTTACTCATTACTTTTTAAAATTCTATTTTATGAAATTCTAAACTGTGTATCCGCCGTTGCATTTATTGAATCTACGCGTTTTGTTGCAACTGCTGAACTGCACTCTTGTGAAAAACCGCTGACCACAGCAGTTTAGGTCACGTACTCATCTTGTCTACTATATGGTTCTATATACATAGATAATAAAATACTTATTGTTTCCTCTATAATTAATAGACAATAGAATAAGTTCAGTTTGGTTTTAGCTGTTAATTAGTAAAGTCGTCATTAATAAAGTAAATTCATAATTGAAGGTAAAAGTGTTTCATTTTAACTTCCTTCAATTCACAGTTGCAAAGTGAAATTAAAAGTTTAAAGTTTGTTTAGAAGAGAACCCTTCAAGAAATATCCTGGCCAAATTTCAACTTCCTACTCCTACGGGAACATACTTTTTAAAGGGACGAAAAGGTCTACAAAAATTTCCTTAACATAGATCGGAGGTAGTAAAATTAAACATGGATCGGAGTGTTAATTACATATGGTTTATCAGGTCGAATATCAAAATGATACTTTTAGAAAATAATTTTATTCATAAACTCGATCAAAAATCCTAAATTTTACAGAACTAAAAATCGTTTTTGTAATAGGAAATCATAATTCTTAGCAAACAAAAATATCAACAAAATCATCTCTAATAGGCAATAGTATCAATTTGTGTGATTTACGTATAGCCAATAGGATTGCTTGAAAGGATATAATGACGATATATACAAAAAATAATTGGAAGTATTATAAATAATAATAATAAAAATAATATAAAAAAAACATTCTCTTTCCTTATTATCCTTCATCCTTTACCTCTTTACATTTTTCAATGCAAAAGACCAAAAATATAGTTAATCACCGTAAAAAAAATGTGTACATATGATATATACCTATGTGTTTGAGAAAAATTTTACAAAAAATATCACACTAAATTTTTTTTTTAAAAGAAATTTCTTGAAGGAATAAATTGAATACAATATGCGTATAGTTAAAACGTAATATGTCGTCAACACATGCATATTATTTACGATCGTGTACATTTTTTTTTTCACTTTATTGGTAGGTAATAGGTATATTTTTGTGTTTTGTTGGTTTTTAGAAGGGATATATGAGAAATGTATACATGAAATTTTGCTTTTGTTTGCTTGTGTGTGTATTTTAAAATATATATTAAAAACTAGCATTAGATATTTAATAATGTAAAAGAAAATAAAACAACATGCCTATTGATTATTCTGATCTCCTGATCCATTACAGATAAAATTTTCATATTTGTCAATGAAGATGAACAAACTACGAAAATTTTCTGGATATAGAAATTTAGAAAAATATAAAAATATATTTTTAAAATGATTTTTAAAATTTGAAAAAAGAAAAAAAAATGTCGGAAGGGATAGATATTTGCTTTCTCAAACAGCAAAATATATACACACGTATGTACACATATTCAGTAAAGGAGTGGGTATAATTTTTTGTTCGAATCGAGAAAATAAATCTACCAACAAGTTGAATATTTTTTTTCTTTATATCTTTATGCGTATATTTCAATGTATACAGAAAACAATTTTTTAGAACGCAACGATATGAATAAAGAATTAGGTATACATGTATATGTTTATCTTATATGAATAAAAATAATATTTTGTGTAAGGAGCAACTGAGTAATAAACGAAAGTTTTCTCATATATTTTTTCGTGAGAGATAGAAACTTTTCGTCCCTTACACTTCCCGCACAGGTCAACAAATTTTAAAAATTTTGCCTACATTCGTGCCAGTACTAAATGTTCCTCTATTTATGTTGCTCCGTGGTGTTACCTAACTCAATAAGCTTTAAGCTATTCAAATAATACGTTACAACTTTGAAAATATTCAAATAATACGTTACAACTTTGAAAATATTCAAATAATACGTTACAACATGAAAAATATTCAAATAGTACGTTACAGCTTGAAAGCTATTACTAAGCTTTAAAGTTTTGATTAAAATTTTATGCTTTTCAGGTTTGGGAATCGGAAATGTAGCTGCAAAGACCATATATAATTAGACCATTGATTAATTATTATACATAGATGAATTATACAAAAGAAAAAACTGGAACGCTAAAACAAATAATGCTTTTTACTCTCGCACCCATTTTAAAGGCAGTTACTTATTTACATTCCTGATACACAAACCTCACCACTAAATTTGAATTTGAAACAAATTGTAACGATCGGTTTTCTGGTGAGATTTTATTCTGTATGGTTAATTATTCATATTTTTCATATTTTACCATTGAATATGTTTTCGTTTATACTATACATACACACATACACATATACATACTTGAACAACTGACTATTCTGTCTTATGAATGCGTATTATGAGCCGTTATTAATTTTTGTATTATTTTGTTACTTCTCTTTTGTTGTTTTTGTAATGTACTTATATTGATATTTGAAGAATATTGTTTTTTGTTCCTAATAACAATGACCATAGAAACTAATAAGACTTGGCTTTAGTACAAATCTATGAAAATAATTTTTTATTCAAAAATTCGTCTCGCATCCCAGTGAGAGCTTTTATTTTTCAAATCTAAAGCTCTGTTAGCTTAGAACAAAACCATTATAAACTTCATTTGTAATGACGAATACAATAACAAAACATTGACGTTACATATTTATTTTTTGACAGTATTTTATGACGTCGTACATTATTATGATTGCTTTGATCATGTTTTTCCAAATTTCTGTTAAAAATTTTCATTTTTTACAAATGTATAACAAAAATTAATAATGATTACATTGTTGCCGTTATTTATATTTTTGAATTTTTTTTTATTTGATCAAAAATATATATTTGCTTTGAAAAAATTTTTCTTTGAAATATAGAATATTTTTTTTTTCATTCATTCAAAAATTAATAATGATTACATTGTTGCCATTATTTATATTTTTGAATTCTTTTTTATTTGATCAAAAATATATATGTATGTATTTGCTTTGAAAACATTTTTTTTTGAAATATAGAATATTTTTTTTTCTGTTCTTTTATTATACCTCTAGATACTATATACATACATATAAATATATATCTCGCCCATTCCATGAATGAAGGACGGGACATTGAAGAACATTTTTTTGAATCTTTCTTCTTTTTTACCTTTATATAGTTCAAATGTATTTCAGTTAAATGTAAAAAATAATGATCCACCCAAAGACCTGTCAAACCGAAAAAGAAGATGTTTTCCAAGAATTCTGGTTTTAATTCTATATGTAGGGCGATAAGTGACTATGACGGACGGGACATGAAATGATACTCGTTTTTACACTCATAAATTCAACAGTATTTTTCTTCAAAGTATATAACTTCACACCTCCTGTTTAATGGGAAATTTTTAGGTGGTAGTCTTTTATTTGATGGTCTCTATTCCTTTTGTTGTATTTATTCCTCAGTAGTTTTCCTCCATCTCTAGTCCAGGTCCTTCATTCTACTTATATGACAAGCCCAATTCCATTTTAATTTTCTTGCAATTTCTATAATATTTTAAAACCCGTTTGTTTTCTGATTGTATTGCTTTTTATTTTTTGTAATTTTTTTAAAAATATATAAATTAATGCACGGCCTTATCCAGACTATCGATTATCCGGTTTACTGGATATGTATTTAACAGTATAAAACATCATTATTTTTGAAAATTATTTATCCATTAATAATGCATATATACAAATATACAATTCTGTGACCAA
Source organism: Bombylius major (assembly GCA_932526495.1). NCBI lineage: Eukaryota > Metazoa > Arthropoda > Insecta > Diptera > Bombyliidae > Bombylius > Bombylius major. The sequence continues at coordinate 31,478,251 of OW052043.1, forward strand.
AAGCCAAAACATCTTAAGTCGGAAAAAGCTATTTTGCGAGAAAGCAATTTGAAGATAGAATTTGTTCTGAAAAAAAATTGATTAATTATACTGGACTAGGTACAATTTTATACTTATAAAAAAAAGTTAAGATGTTTGGTTTTTTGCAAATAACTCTCATATTTGAGAATCAATTACGACCAAATTTGGAGGGTAGGTAAAAAATAGAAAAATGAATTCAAATTTAACACAAAACGCGTTTTGGCTTATGTCGACTTAAGATGTTTTAGCTTTTGGTCACAGAATTTATGATTAGAATTTTTTAATTAAATGAAAAATTCTGTGATTCGAGACTGAGAATATTCACGAAAACCTTTTTCTTTAAATTGGAAACAATTGTTTTGCACTTCAATGAAGTATGTATCAAATAGTTTTATTCACGAAAAAAAAAAAAAAAAAACCAGACAGAATTACGGTACTTCACAACGACCATATTCCACATTCGTAATTTCACTTCACAATAAATATATCTAACAAATATGATCCGGATTATAGAATACTTGAGGGCATTATTTCGGACTACAGAATACTTACGTGTATCCAGAAAATCGATTCGGATTACTGGATAATTCGGATTTTCGAGGTCCGGATTAAAGAGGTCATACTGTAATATTCTATATTTCAAAAAAAAATGTTTTCAAAGCAAATACATACATATATATTTTTGATCAAATAAAAAAGAATTCAAAAATATAAATAATGGCAACAATGTAATCATTATTAATTTTTGAATGAATGAAAAAAAAAATATTCTATATTTCAAAGAAAAATTTTTTCAAAGCAAATATATATTTTTGATCAAATAAAAAAAAATTCAAAAATATAAATAACGGCAACAATGTAATCATTATTAATTTTTGTTATACATTTGTAAAAAATGAAAATTTTTAACAGAAATTTGGAAAAACATGATCAAAGCAATCATAATAATGTACGACGTCATAAAATACTGTCAAAAAATAAATATGTAACGTCAAAGTTTTGTTATTGTATTCGTCATTACAAATGAAGTTTATAATGGTTTTGTTCTAAGCTAACAAAGCTTTAGATTTGAAAAATAAAAGCTCTCACTGGGATGCGAGACGAATTTTTGAATAAAAAATTATTTTCATAGATTTGTACTAAAGCCAAGTCTTATTAGTTTCTATGGTTATTGCTAATAATCACAATCATGTGATTAAAAATGTGGTTTTTTAAAAATTTGTTTCATCGGTAGTATAATATTTTTTATTTTTTCATCCATAGAATATCAATATGTATGTACATACATTATGTATGTAAATATATTGTATTGTATAGGAATATGAATTAGAATTTGTTTTCTGATTATTAAATGCATGATAATATGAAAAATTTACCCAATAATTTTTATTTTTTTATAGTTTTTGAAGCTATGAGAAATTTTACTGAAATCCAGAATCCAGATCCCGCTTTTTTTTGTTTTTATTTTATGTAACTATATATATTTTTTTTAAATGAAAAAGGGAATTAAGATATTTTGTTTTCCATTCAAGTACCTAATTAACAACATTACAATACACATTTAAATACATTTTATTTACCCATATTTATATTCCAAAATGTTACATAATGTGAAGTAGTTAGATATGTTGGACTCTACAAATTTTGATCAATTAGGTGTACCTATAAAATTTTATTAAAATCTTGCAGCCGGGAGATGATCACAGTCATTATTAGAAAATAAAAAAATCGCTAATGCTTGCAAAGTGTTAACATTATAATGTACGTGCAATGTGCATTATAATATACAGTAGCGGTCATGAAAGTCGCCTAACTAATAATTTCTAAAAACTTTTCTCGATACTATCTTTAAATTTTGGTGGGGATGGATGATGGTTTGTTTTTTAACTAAGTATGTGTGTTTTTTTAAGGTATTTTCTATAAGAAAAGAAAAACCATACATGATTCTGTAATATCTACCAACTTAATAAATAAATTATTTTTAGAAAAATGAAAATTATTTGAGTCATGCGTTTTTTTCGCTACTGTATAAACTACAATCTGCATATACAAAAATACATACATGTACATATATGCTAAATGGGAAAAATACAAAATTGAGAAAAAAACAGTGACTTCAAGTTTACAATAAATTTTGTATTTAGGTAGGTACGAAGCAACAACAAAATTCAAATACGGTATTATAAAAAAATTGTAAATTTGGTTGGGTACTCGAAAAATGAAAAATAAAATTACAATTATTTTTTTATAAGTGTGTTAATGTTTTTGTTTATATTAATTATAATTTCAATATGGTACAACACCAACAAAAAAATTGTATGATGATGTCATGCACATTTATTCCGTCCTCATTTTCCATATAAAATTGTCTAATTACAGTTTTGAGGATTTTTGTGTATATGTTAAATTTTTTTTTTATTGCAAAAACGGTCATAACGTATTTTTAAATCTAATGTTCTAAGCGATTCCTTCTTGTCTGTCCGCTCTATGAACAGATTTAGAACTAAAAATTTATTTTTCAACAGCTTTTCTGTTTTAAAATATCTACTTCTTATTAATTATCTCTGAGAATATATATACATACTACTATAGAGATTTAATCTCAAGCTCTCTCAAAAATCAAGAACATAAAAACATACATAAATATTTGGCTTCGAACAAAGAGTATACAGGGTGATTCCGTTACGGTGTCCGACCGGGAAACTACGGATAGGTCTCGGCGAGGGGAACAAAAAATCGTATTGGTGGGGGGGGGGGGGGAAATCTCAACGGTTTAGGAGTTAGAGGGGGTTAAAGATTTTTGGTACTTTTTTCATATTTTACCCTATAACTTTTTACAAGGGCACGCTAGGCTCACCAACTCTTCTACATAATTGTGAAGGACTCCTGTGCCTTTCCATTAACATCTTAACTGCTGCTGTGTATCCGACCATTCAGAAGTTATAAGGCCTCAAAAACATAATTTTGTCATTTTTTCACAGATTTTTGGACTTTAACCCTGCTTTACTCAAAAAAGGCTTAAATTAACCCTCATTTTTTATTGCAGAAAATGAAGGCTCAATTAATTCTACATCGATTTACTATCTTCATTTTGTTCAAAAAATGCATAGTTTTCAAGATATTTGCACTTGAAAACTAGCATTCCAAGCACCTATTTTCAATTTACACTGTAATAAAAGCACGTGTCCAATAATATAATGAATTTCAGACTAATATTATCAGATTTTTTAAGAGGTCTTCCTCAATATCTCAAAAATTATCCATTTTTCGAAATAAATGAAGATAGTAAATCGATGTAGAATTAATTGAGCCTTCGTTTTCTGCAATAAAAAATGAGGGTTAATTTAAGCCTTTTTTGAGTAAAGCAGGGTTAAAGTCCAAAAATCTGTGAAAAAATGACAAAATTATGGTTTTGAGGCTTTATAACTTCTGAATGGTCGGATGCACAGCAGCAGGTAAGATGTTGATGGAAAGGCACAGGAGTCCTTCACAATTATGTAGAAGAGTTGGTGAGCCTAGCGTGCCCTTGTAAAAAGTTATAGGGTAAAATATGAAAAAAGTACCAAAAATCTTTAACCCCCTCTAACTCCTAAACCGTTGAGATTTCCCCCCCCCCCCCCCACCAATACGATTTTTTGTTCCCCTCGCCGAGACCTATCCGTAGTTTCCCGGTCGGACACCGTAACGGAATCACCCTGTATATATTACTACTATAGATATTTAATCTCAAGCTCTCTCAAAAATCAAGAACATAAAAACATACATAAATATTTGGCTTCGAATAAGCACTCAATATAGCTTTTAAGTTTTTCGAACTAAATTTAAATTTTTTCCGTTTCTATTTGAATTTTTTAATATAAATCAGCTGTTTTCGAAGTAGACAGCAGGAGTATGTAAAAATTAAGAAAATGTTCAAAAAGAATAATACAACACAAATTTCCAATGCATATCGCTTATATTAAGATAGACAAAGACAGAAGATAAAGAAGAAGAATTGATCAACATAAATTTTAATAATTGTATAGATGTTTTTTATGTGGTAATGAATTGAATTATTTTTTATTTATCATAATTTTTTTCCAGTTTAATTTTTCTTAAAATAATTTATTAATTTTAGTTTAAATAGTTTGATAGTTTTTGTTTAATATTACAGATTTTTATTTTTAAATTGTATTTTTCTTCTTCTTCTTCAAATATCCTCAAGCATATCAGCTGATTTTTATTTTCGAATTAGTAGGAGGAATTAAGAAAATATGTAAAAAGAATAATACAAATTATAAATGCATATCACTTTTTTGAAGATAGAGAAAGACAGAAGATTAATATTGATCCATATGGATATGAATGAGTTTGTATGAATGTTTTACATATATTTTGTAATTCATGATTATGAAATATTTTTATTGTTTTTAATTTTTTGTTCAGTTTAATTTTTTTTAAAAATATTTTATCAATTTAGTTTAAATAGTTTTTGTTCAATAATACGATTACAGATTGTTAGTTCAAAAATTTCACTTCTTCTTCTTCTTTAAATATCCTAATGCATATCAGCTGACTTTTGTTTATTTTCAAAGTAGATAAGAAAAGTAGGAAGGATTAAGAAAATGTGTAAAAAGAAAAATACAAATTATAAATACACATCAGTTTTCTGGAGATAGATAAAGATGGAAGAAATATTTTATCAATTTAGTATGGAATGAAATATGAATTTTATTTTAGATACAGTATTAGATCGGTAATTTGAACCTTTTTATTTTCAAGACATAAATTTTTGTAATTTTAGTTTCTGTAATTTTGTTAAGAGGTTTTTTGTGATTTTACTTTATGAAATAGAATGAAATAAAAATAAGTTAAATATGTTGTACTTAATTTCAATCACTGATTTTTGGAATAAAAAATTAATTAATAAATTGTCATAATCAATTTTGTAATTATTTTTTTAATAATGCAAATGAGTTTTATTACAGAATTATTTGGTATTTTTGTTTAAAATAGTGTTAAAACTCTAAATTGTTTTCTATCTAAACTTTCAAATTTTAGCAAGGACGGTTTAAAATTAGTTCAAATTATCGAGGTTACTCTGTTATGTATATTTTCTACTTCTTTTTCATTGAATGAATAAATTGAAAATCATTGATGCCAGTTTTATAAAGAGTTATTCTGGTTAGGCTTCAAAATACATGGAATAAAAATTTTATTTGGCAACAAATACCATCTCTTTCTATTGTATTGTGGATGTGGAATTAAGTTAAAACTATTAATAATTCAAAAAATGCTCTTATAAAAACTAATTTTTCTTCAAGTTGAAAATTTATACCTATCTACATTCTTTTTAAATAACAATACAATTGAGGGAAAAGTTCATTGCAAAATGAAATTTGTACTTATAACAATATTTTTAGTTTAGTTTTTTCTTCTTGTTTTACTTTGTTATTCAAATGTTTTGAAAATTATTAGTACCCACATATCATTATATTTCCGAAAAAAAATGAATTAATATTTTAATTACCTAGCTAGTCATTTTTCTCATTTTACCTATCAACCTACTACAAAAATTAAAAAATATAAAATTCGACAAAAAAGAAAAAAAAATGATGAAAGAAGCAAAATGTGCAAAATTAATATCCGATTCAATAAATTATCATTAACTTATATAAGAAGTATAGAATGCAATATAAAAATAAAAGCAGTAAGTATATTTTAAAAAACAAGGAGATTAAAAATATCAATTTTTTTTTCATACAAAATTGACATATGTACATATTCGATTGCATTATACAATCGTATTGTATTTGTTTTGCGAAACAAAATTTATAAATACGTACGATCAGAATCAAAACAAAACTAAAAAATATCATATGATATACAACAACAAAATACCGCAATATAAGATGAATATTAGAATTATGGGCGTGTTCTTCATTATTCTTTATTTCTTCAATTTTCTTTACATGTTTCTTCTTTTCACATCTCTCCTCTTGCACCCTTGTATATTCTAACATCTCATGAGCTTATTCGAAGCCAAATTGGCAAATATACAGACACGAAAATTCAAAAATTTGAAATTAACGGATATATTACACCTCTATTGTAGGATATATATTCTCTATGCCAGATAACTTTAGTGAAGAAAATCAAATTCTTGATTTATCCCCAGTTTAAGATTATCATCAAGATATCTTGACCTGAAGAAATTGGACATAAATGAAGAAATCCAAACCTCTAGCTAGCTGTCACCTACACATAGGTAATGCCCAGCTAGCGGAGACTTCTGAAAAAATCCAGCATTATTTTAAAAAAATAAATAGCGAAAATTAAAATAGGTATATTAAAAAAATTAAAATCACGTGTTAAAATAAATAAATAAATTTTTTTTTTTTAAATAAAAATAAAATAAAATAAAAAAAATAAATAAAGGCCCCTGGTATTGTTCATAAAATTATAAAATTATTTTAAAAAAAAATGGAACCTCGAAAATTTATACATTTTAACAAAAATTTTAGTTAATTATTTCACAAATTATTATACATAGAAAAAAATATATAGGTACACATATTTTTCTTTTACATTTAAATATTGTTCAGTGTTTTAAAAAGTTTTTTTTCCCATTGTTGTTTTTTTCTAATGTCCGATGACAATTCAGATGAATTTTACGGTTTCGATTTGGAAGAAATACCTAACAAGTAACATGGCTGGTGAACCACTTGACAAATCTTTTGCTCTTAAATTTATCCCTGAATTTAATGGAAACAGAGGAGATTTTCACAAATTTGTTAGCTGTTGTGACGAAGTTTCAACTAATCTCGTTGCAACAGATGAACCAATGCTTTTAAATATTATCAAAGGTAAACTTTCTGGCGCTGCATATAACATCAATTAATACAAAACATTCTGCAAATCAAACAAATTCTACAAAAAATTGTCATTCAAACAAAATTTGATTACCACAAAATTCTTCAAGTGCAAATAAAAGAATTTTTAATTTGACTTTCCAAAATCTTTGGAAACGCGACTGGGTATTCATAAATTCAATAGCAAGCTAACTAGCTATTCGATAGTGGAAGTGGAGTATGTATAATAAAGCTCGAAAACATTAAAGATGATGAGTTAGTATATACAAACCAAAAAGCGGAACTGTCTGGCATAACCGAGAATCTACAAACCATGTACTTTGGCGTAGTTCATATTAGAATCAAACTCAATGATGATTATATAATTCATCCTTTCCATGTCGTGACAAATGAATTCCCAATTACCAACGACGGCATCCTAGGAAACGATTTTCTACAAAAATATCAGTCTAAACTTGATTATGGTACACAATTATTATCTATTTATCGTAAAGGGAACGAATATGACTTCAAGCTTATTTCTTCACAAAACTAAATTACTAATTCCTACTCGTTCTGAACTTATAACTTCAGTTAAAACAAACCTCATCGGTGATCATTTATGTTATTTACAGGATCCCGAAGATGGGTTATATGTAGCTAATTCAATCTCTACACCCATCAATAATTGTTTCACAATTTCTGTTATCAATTCAGACGACGTAACCCTCGATTTAGATAAGCTTTGTTTTGAGAAATTATCAAACTTCCACGTTTACACTACTAATTTCAAAGAAAAGTCTACAAACGACCAAAATTATGTTTTATTTATAAAAAAAAATTTTCACTTTCTTTTTTTTTTTTTGAATATTGAACTTATTAATTACAACGAATTTGTGGAAACGATTATACAATTTTATTATTATTATTCTTTTTTTTTTCCAGTTTGTTCGATTTATCACTGGAGGATCCCTGCTCTTTAGAGAGAGATCCTACCGACTGCGCCACTTTAGAAATTAAAAAAAAAATTTATTACATATTATGTTTCACTGTTCTTCAGAAATAAAATATTATTATTATGTTTCAGTGTTGATTTTATTTCTTCAGAAATAAAATATTATTGTTATGTTCTCAATGTTCGTAATTCTTAGGAATGACGAAAAGATGATATGTTTTTTATTGTGTTTGCAACTTCCGCAATTTAAAGAAGAAAACGAGACAAAAAATAATAAACGCAATTTCTGTCTTTCACTTTAAACAACTTTATTAAAAAAAAGGGAATTTATTCTAGTACAGTTAATAAACAAACTTTATTAAAAACAATTTTTATTATAATGCAAATAACCAAACTTTAATTTAGAAATAGAAATTTTACTTTAAACACAAATATCTAAACCTTAATAATTTTTATTTAAACACAAATATTTAAACTTTGTTAAAAAAAGGAATTTTGCCTTAACACAATTAAACAAATGAAACACAAAAACGAATTTACTTCAACATATAAATATTTTAGCTCTTAAAAGGAGTTGATCGACAAATTGTTAAGATACAACTGAACTTTAAGTTGAATAATATTTTTAATCTTAGTTTTTTATTGTACAATGCTTAATTATACAATGCTTTGTTTGTTCTAGTTTATATCCGGTGAACTGCTGACTAGGCGGATCCCATACATTCTTTGTTGATTTAAATTTTACACGAAGTAAATAAATTCCGGTCTAACTGAAGATATGTCGGTCACGTTTTGCTGAGTTGTGTTTTTATTCTCTGGGAATGTTACTAACGTAACTCCTCCTTTCTTTGATTGATGATTCTCCCGAATTATCACTGTTCTAAATCTTTTTTTTACAAATTACAACTGTCAATAATATTAATAGTATTAATAATACAATGCTACCTGTTCCTAAACTGTAATTAATTATTTTATGTAATTTCAATTCTTTAATTTCTTTAATATTTTCAATTTGATGCAAAGCAATTTCTTCGAATGTTAATATTTCACTATGTGTTGTTATACTTTCGTTATTAGGTATGACAAATCTTTCTATAATATATACTCAAAAACTCTATTACTAAATTGTCTATTGCCTATATAAATTGAACAGTTAATAAAATTATTTACAAAGTTACCATTTAATAGCAACTTTCTTTCATCACAAGTACTTTGAAAGTTTTTGTGTTTTATATTATTAAGTATTATAAAATCATTTCTTATCTCTATTATTTCTTCTACTGGACTACTAACTAGTTTACAATTTTTTGAAATAATACAATTTTTGCTTAATTTTAATTCTTGTAAATTTAAATTATCCTGAAATATATATGTTTTGTTATTAATATCGACTACATATTCTATTTCTTCATTGATTTGCTTATTTCTTGAACTTGCAACAGGTATTATAAGTTTTTTGTTTGCTTTTAAGGTCCTTGTAGGAATTTTCACGGCAAAGATGATAGCACTTTCCATCAATTTTGCAACTCCGAATCTTATGTTGTTTAATTTCTTAAGATCTATGCTATAATTAGTGCTTGAACAGTTAATATACTGGGGTGAACTATCCGTCCCTACTCTAGCTGAAATTATGTTATTTTGAATTTGTGATACTTGTTCTTTCAAGGCATTTATTCTTAGTTGTTGTTCAAGAAATATTTCTTGTTCTAATATTTTACTTTCGAAATTATCGATATTTTTTAATTCATTTTTAATTTTATTCCTATCTTATTCCTCTTTTATTTTTATTTGGAAATAAAGTTAATGTTTTAATTTTAATTGAGTAAATTTGTTCAATTAGTGGATTTTTGTTTGTAATATTTAGAGTTTCTATATTGCGTTCGAGGTCGACTATAAGTTCAAAATCTCTTCGTGGTGAATAATATGTATAATTGTATCGAATTGATCTGCTATTTCAACCTTGTCAACGCTTATCTCAGCAAATCCTGATTCTGAATAGATCTTCTCAATGGTTAGCGTTGCCTGAGTTAGAGGGATGATTGCTAGAATCAGTACCCAGATGACCATGGTTTGTATCTGAAAAGTAACGATTGAATTCATTAACCTCTGAAAGGTTGCGGGGGCGTTTTTCAATCCAAATGGCATCCTGATGTATTCATAATGTCCACTTGGAGTTGAGAACGCTGTCTTACTTCTGTCTTCAGATCTAACAAGGATTTGGTGGAAGCCCTTGGCCAAGTCTAATGTTGTAAAGTAATGTGCTTTTCCCAACTTGTTCAATATGTTCGCAATATTGGGAATTGGGAACTTATCATTCACAGTCACTTCATTTAATTTGCGATAGTCTATGACTATACGCCATTTTTGTTCACCAGAACTATCTGGCTTTTTTGGAAATATCCATAAGGGTGAATTGTAAGGCGAATTGCTTTCTTTAATAATTCCCTGTGAAAGTATTTCAGAAATTTGCTTTTCTACTTCTTTTTCATGAGCTTGAGGGTAACGGTATATCTTTGAATAAGTTGGGGCGTTATTAATTGTGACGATTTCATGTTGTACTTCATGAGTGAAGGTGAGTTTATTCCCTTCCCTAAAAAACAGTTCTTGATAACAGGTCCATAATTAATTTGTATTCTTCTTCATTCAGATGATCGAGTTTTATTTTATTTGTTATGTCTACCTCGTTGACTTGTATATTAGTTATTTCGTTTATCTCATATGGGTAGTCATCTTCAAAAAGTATTTTATTGTGATTGATTTCTATGTATCTTTTTTCTAAGTTTACTATTGCTTTCATTGCAGTTAATAAATTTTGGCCAATTATTGCGTCATAATTTTTTCTGTTTAATGTGATTACCTTCCATGAAATAGTTCCTCTTACACAGAATTCTTTTGGTAAAGGAGTAGTGATGATTTCGCTATCGACCATATTTATACCATTAATTGTAGAATATAATAACGGGTTTAAATGTTTTACTTCAGGGAAATTGTCTAAAAGTTGTGATTTAATTATACTGGTTTCTGAACCGATATCGATCATACATTTAAATTTTTGATGGCCTATTGTAAGAGTTACTATGGGTAATTTGCTTCCTGAGGCTCTACAGAAAAATTTTGTTGTTGAACATTTTCAACTTCCATCGGTTCAACATTGGTTGAGTTATTGTAATTATTACGAGATCTGTTAGAAGTGTTAAATTTCCCCGAATTATAATCTAAATTTCTACGAGGTGGATTATTATTACCATTTGGATCGTGCCAAAAAAAGTAGATAATAGTGGAAAACAAAAATGGCGCACAGTAATTGATTAAAGGAGACTAAACGAGCAAACAATCGACGATAATTATCCAATGCCAAACATTGATGAATTATTCGACAAATTAGGAAAGTGCCATTTTTTCACGACCCTAGATTTAGCCAAAGGGTTCCACAAGATCGAAATTGTAACGAAGTTCCATACTACAAAAAAACAATGTTATGTACAAATAAAAACCGCCGTAAACCGGATTTACTATGTTCGATATATACCGTATATTACTAATTTTTCCCGGATTAAGTAAAATAATAACAAAGTTGAGGTCACGTGACCCCCTAAAAATAGTGAATTGGTGAACTCAGACGGAGAATATCGAAGAGGAATACTGGTAAGTGGTAAAGTAACTAGGACTTTTCTTTTCTATATATCTTCCGTACCGCTCCTGATATTTAATACGTTGGCTGAACTACGACAGCCACACTTGGTACGTAGTCAGTCCACGACATTGCTAAAAATCCCTACCGCACCGATCCTGATATTTAGTACGTTGACTGAACTACGATAGGCATACTTGGTACGTAGTCAGTCCACGATATTGCTAAGAAATCCCACCGCACCACTTTCGATATTTAGCACGTGGTTGAGCCCGTATTCAATCCACGACATTATCAGGATACCTACCGTTGCCATGTGCTGTTTTTCCAGACCCTGTCCCTCCGTCAAAGATCTTGGTTTCACCGGCTAACTCACCTAAACAATCTGATTAAAGTTCACGTTTAGATATCAGTATCGCGTTGAGGTTCGTAGTTATAGAAGCACCGCGTAAATCCGTGAATAATCCGGGTATTCTCACACGACATTTATGACAAACCGACATACGTTTAACCCCGATTACATTTCTGCACCAAATAATAAGATTTATCAAGTACATTAATTTAAAATATAGCATTAGTATAGCGTAGGGCATATTAATGTTCAGAATAGGAGTCTGACTTGAATAAATAGTTTGTTTTTTGTAATAAGAAATATAATTGTTTTATTTAGAATTTACACAAAATCACACGACAACGAAAAAACCGAACCTTGGAGCGGCGAGCTTTTCTGTGCTTTAGAACTACGTTGCTCATAAACCCATAACAAACTTTGCAAGAAACCTTGTAAGAGAAAAAAACCAGATACAGAATATAAATTTAACTCACACGAAGGACATACATTTCTTAACCAAAGAACGTTATAAATTTGGCACCCGAGCAGGGACCTATATTTTCTTCAGATGTCAGATGTTGAAGAATTACCCAGTAACGACGATTGGATCAATGCACTAAATAAGAAAGAACTCATGGAGGAATGCTGAAAATGGAAATTAAAGACTACAGGTCACATAACAACATTAAGGGCTAGATTGGAAAAATACCTGAAAAAGCAGAGAAGGATCGTCTTGGCATACCTGAACGAATCGATATTAGAACGAAGCTACAATCATGAAGCAAATCATGCAACCGCAACGTCATCCAGGCATCAAAGATTAGCCGCACATGCTTCATCCGAAGTGCAATTGTTGAACCAATTGACCATAAGAAGAAATTACAACACCAGTTATGGAATAAACTACGCAGCCACGACCATGCATCAACCGAATACCGTTACCACCGCCGTATATACCGTACCCGTGTTTTCATCCGCCGAAAACAGCCCATCGATAACTGGGATATATACCCGAAATCCACGCATGTCCAGAAATCAAGATGTGACAGCATTTAGTAATCAAACAACCGTACAGTACCCGTCCCAGTCAACCGCTACAAACCTTCCTGGTGTTCAATTTCAAGCACGACCAATGTTCAACAATCTGCAAATACCACTGTCAACTCACCAGCAAATTCCAACATCAAGTGTCCATCTTAATACTCATTGGAATGAGGCTACACCCGGTTTTAGTAGACAACACCAATATCCATCCGTACCAACATCGAGTAACCAGTATGTGATGACACAGGAGCAGAACGAAAGAAAAAGACCAGAAGTATCCAGCCTGACCGATGCAGAAATCATAGATAAAGTACGTAAATGTAACGTAAAGTTTGACCAAGGACAAGACCCCTTAAGTTTTATTGAACGAATTGAAGAACTAGCCGAATGTTACCAAATTCCGTTTGACAAATTATTGAAATGCTTACCCGAGGTCCTAACTAAAACTGCTTTAGCGTGGTACCGCAATAACAAAGACCAGCGGTCATCATGGAATGACTTCGTCACCGATTATAAGACGTTTTTCCTACCTCCACGATTCAAAATTAAGTTAGCAGATGATATAAGAGCAAGAATCCAGAAACATGGAGAAATGGCTAAAGATATATAACCGCCATTCAATCCATGCAAAGATGGCAAGATGGGGTTAGTAAAGGAGAAAAGTTAGAAAGGATATATGAAAATTTATTACCTGCATACCGGCTATATATCAAACCTAAAGACTTCAGTAACTTATCAGAACTACTGTGAGCAGCGGAGGAATTTGAACATGTAAAAGCTAATTGGAGAAACTACCGCCCGAATGAAACCGATAGAAAAAGGGAACCCATAAGGACCAAATCCTACTACGTTATAACCAACTACAACAAAGAGGAGTGTTGTTGGCGCTGTGGAGAACGCGGCCACAGGAGGATAAAATGTAAGAACAACAGGAAAATATTCTGTTCAAGGTGTGGCACGTTGGATATATTATCAAAGGACTGCAAATGCAAATTTCAACCCTCCAGTTGAAAAGATACAATTACAAACACAAATGGCAAATGGATCAGAAAGCACTTGTAACGAAAAATACCAAATAACAGTAAAATACAAGAAACACATGGTCCAGCATACATTTTTCTACATGCCAGGCCTTCTTGAACCTTTGATTTTAGGAATGGATTTTCTGAATTAAAGGAAAATTAACACTAGCATTTTTACACAAAGACTAAGTCCATCCAACCAAGAAATACAAACATCGTCATTATTCACCATTAATATGTCAACCGAGTTAAAAAAGAAACAAGCAACATATTTCCAGGACCTGATGAACAAATATGTACTAAAATTTAACGATATAAACCAGCCAACGACAGTAGGTAAACATGTGATCCGAATTAAGACCGAATAACCGTTTAAACAACGTTATTACCCGCGCAATCCGGCAATGCAGAAAATTATAGACGAAGAAATTGATGAATTGTTACGAGCAAAAAATATCGAATCATTGTCAAGTCCTTACACCTCTCCCATAGTTCTCGTAAAGAAAAAGCAAGGAGTATAGAGACTTTGTACAGACTACCGTATCTTGAATGAGAAATCCATAAAAAATGCGTACCCTCTACCCCAAATAGGTCAAATACTGGAAAAACTAAAAGTAGCATATTTCATCTCAACCATAGATCTTAAAAATGGATACTGGCAGATACCACTGGATAAGGATAGCCGACAATATACAGCATTCACTGTACCATGAAGAGGATTATACCAGTGGAAAGTGATGCCGTTTGGCCTACATTCAGCACCAGCAACATTTCAGCGTATTTTAGATCAGGTAATAGGACCAGAACTAGAGCCGTACAGCTTTGCGTACTTGGATGATATAATCGTCGTCATCAGGAGTTTCGAAGAACTCATGGAACATCTCCAAGAAGTACTCAACCGCCTGATATCTGTAAACCTGAAATAAACCTGAATAAATGTGAGTTTTTCAAAACAGAGATAAAATACCTAGGATATGTTGTATGCAGGGATGGTATTCGCACCGATCCAGATAAAATCCGAGCCATCCAAGAACTCAAAATACCAACGAATGTACGGGAATTACGACGATTCATTGGCATAATATCTTGGTATAGGCGGTTCGTACCAGCGCTCTTAAATATCACGTCATCTCTAACAAAACTTTTGAAGAAAGCTCGACAATGGAAATGGGACAACGAGCAACAAAAGGCTTTCGAAGAAATAAAAACTAAACTCACCGAATCTCCAGTTCTTGCATGCCCAGACTTCACGAAACCTTTTCTTCTACAAACTGATGCCAGTGACGAGAGCCTTGGAGTAGTCCTCAACCAGGAAATAAAAGGAAAAGAAAAGGAGATAGCGTACGCCAGCAGAAACCTAACCGACGCTGAGAAAAAATATTTAGTAACCGAGAAAGAATGCTTAACTGTTATATGGGGAATAAGGAAGATGTGACCATACCTGGAAGGATACCACTTCACAGTAATTACCGACCACCAGGCTCTTCGATAGCTACACTCGATCGAAAACTCTTCAGGAAGACTCGCGAGATGGGCTTTAGAATTACAACAATTAGATTTTGAGATCAAGTACCGAAAACGCAAACTGAACGTAATGGCAGATGCTTTATCAAGACAACCGCTACCGTATACCGAAGAAACCGATATTTTTTACATTACCGAAACCACACCGAAATGTTCTTGGTACGAGCAAAATTCTGCAAGAGTAAAAGAAACCCCTGAATTAAAACCGGACTATAAACACGAAAATGGACAACTTTACCGCCGCTTCCATATACCAGAAACCGATGAAGTAGGACTTTGTCGGTCCATTACCTCGTTCAAAAAAAGGAAATACAATGATACTTGTATTCCACGATAAATTCACGAAATGGACTTTACTGATATACGAAGTGCAACTACCTCCATCTTGATCAAACAATTTAAAGAAAGGGTCATTTCCAGATACGGATACTTCAAAGTTTTTATAAGCGATAATGGTAGTCAATATACCAGTAAACAGTCTATTAAGATGTTATGGGATACGCCATCAGCTAACACCACCGTACACTCCCCAAGCAAACCCTACCGAAAGAATGAATAGGACCATCAAGACAATGATTGCTCAATACATCAAACAAGACCAGAAAACTTGGGACGAAAATTTGACCGAATTAATGCTAGCCCTAAATACTAGCAAAAATGAGTCAACAGGTTATAGCGCTGCATCTGAATTATGATAGAGAAATATATCTACCAGAAACACTATATAATCAAGTCACAATAAGCACTCCATGTACCACCGAAAACCCTGAAATGGTAAACAAAAGGCTTAAGAAAATATACGATCTCGTGATAATCAACATGGCTAAAGCATTTAGCAAACAAAGTCATCACAATAACCTTAGGAAACGAAACTGGAAACCGAAAATTGGAGAACTAGTATGGAGGAAAGAACATCACCTGTCGGCAAAAGAGAAGAATTTCAACGCCAAGTTAGCGCCAAAATACGATGGACTCTACAAAATCCTGGAATATACATCACCGGTAATTGTCAGAATTAGAATGAGATTAATAAAAGTAATAAAATGGCACGAGGAAAATAAACTGAAGTCAGAAAATTCAGAAAGTCCAGCATCCACATGAAAACCAAAAGAACACAACCCTTTAAGTCCAAATGCGGAGAATCCAAAATGTAAAAATAATGCGGGCACAATATAAAAATAATGCAGGTAGAATGATATTAGAAAAATCTAAAGGGAAGATGATTTACCCGACGGGAAAAGAGTATAAAAGGGGAAGCATCAATCCATATAAATCATTAATCATCGAGATGGCACCAAGTAAAGAATTAATTAAAAAGGCAGACGAAGCAAGAAAATTAAACCAAGAAAAGGCTACCAAATTGAAAAGTATAGAAGCAAAGATGCAGAAGAAAACCGTGGTTAACATTAAAAAAAGTTCAAGCCGTGGATACCACCACCACAGGAAAAAAGAGGACGACAACTGTTTGAAGACTTTTTTGGTACCGACGATGAGGATGAAGAATTAAAACCTCAAACAGTAGATAAATCACCAGCTACCTATTTTGAGATATCGTCAGACGAAGAAATGCTAGCAAGAGCTCCAAGTCCTCGAACACCGGAGAAGTTAAGCAGCAACCGTCAACATCGCAACAACAACCATCCAAACAGCGACCATCAAAATAACAGCGTACATCCCATCAACAACCACCAAAACAACAACCACCACCACAACAACAACAACCACAGCAACAACCATCACAACAACAACTACTACAACAACCAGCACTACCACAGCAACAACCGCCTCCACAACAACCACAGCAACCACCACTACAACAACCACCACCACCACAGCAAACACCATTTCAACAACCACCGCCACAGCAACAACCATCACAATAACAACAACGACTACCACAGCAGCAACCACCCCAGACACCACGGATGGTAGACTTACGAACATATTCGCTGCGGGTAGACGAAATAATACAGGTCGTTGAAAAGAAACATCAGAACCGACAAAACCAACAACGTTGACATGTTCCTCAGCCACGCAGGTCGATGACATAATCCGGATCCTGAGGCCGAAAATATTAAAGCTCAAGCAAGGAAGGTACCGAAGATGGGAATTCAACCGACAAAAGGTTGAAAATGAAGCGGTTACATTGAAAGGCAAGGAGTGGAAGCGACATTTCGTGCCCGGCGAATTCTATGATTATATTTTTTTTTTGTTTTTTTTTAGTTTAGTTAATTTTAAGAAGTTAAAGAATAATAAATAACTTTTTTTCTAGACTAGATATTTAAAAAAAAAATTAGGAATTAGAAATTTATTGCCTTTTCAATTTTTAATTTTTTTTGAAATTTTATAGATTATTTTTAAAATTAACTGAATTTTATATACTAGGATTAAGAGAAGTTAAATTTTTTTTAGAAAAAAAGAAGAATGAATGATATATGTGGAAAAAAACTAAGAAAAACAAAGAAGAAGAAAAAAATAAAATTTAAAAATGTGAAAGAAAAATCGAAAATAAGAAATAATTTGTATTTTTTTTAACAACGAAGGGGAGAATGTAACGAAGTTCCATACTACAAAAAAACAATGTTATGTACAAATAAAACCCGCCGTAAACCGGATTTACTATGTTCGATATATACCGTATATTACTTATTTTTACCCGGATTAAGTAAAATAATAAAGCTGAGGTCAGGTGAACCCCTCAAAATAGTATAAAAGCAGAACTGAATTTGATAGTCAGTCAGTTAGTTTGGTGAACTCAGGCGAAGAACTTCGATGAGGAATACTGGTAAGTGGTGAAGTAATTATGACTTTTCTTTTCTATATATCTCCCGTACCGCTCCTGATATTTAATACGTTGACTGAACTACGACCGGCATACTTGGTACGTAGTCATTCCACGACATTATCAGGATACCTACCGTTGCCGAAACTTGTTCCACCTAAAGTTTAGGCCACAGTTAGATCCATAGGTCATCAAGATAGCCTCTACCTAGACCGTACCGAAATCCTACAAACCAGTACCCACGTGCTGTTTTTCCAGACCCTGCCCCTTCGTCAAAGATCTTGGGTTCACCTGCTAACTCACCTCAACAATTTGATTAAAGTTCACGTTTAGATATCAGTATCGCGTTGAGGTTCGTAATTATAGAAGCACCGCGTAAATCCGTGAATAATCCGGGTATTCTCACACGACATTTGTGACAAACCGACATACGTTTAACACCGATTACATTCCTCTACCAAATAATAAGATTTATTAAGTACATTAATATAAAATATAGCGTAGGGCATATTAATGTTCAGAATAGGAGTCTGACTTGAATAAAGAGTTTTTTTATTGTAATTGGAAATATAATTCTTTTATTTAGAATTTACACAAAATCACAGGACAACAAAAAACCCGAACCCTCGAGCGGCGAACTTTAGAACTTTGTTGCTCCTAAACCCATAACGAACTTTGCAAGAAAACTTGTAAGAGAAGAAAAAACCAGATTCAGAATATAAATTTGACTCACACGAAGGACATACATTTCTTAACCAAAAAACGTTATAAATTTGGCGCCCGAGCAACCTTTTAAAGGTTAATGAACAATGTTTTAAAAGTCTTCATTAATAAAATATGCGTGGTATATCTAGACGACATTGTGCTTTTTTCTACTAGTTTCGAAGAGCATCTCGACTCATTGAAAAAAATATTTCAGAGGCTAAGAGAATGCAATCTAAGAATACAAATCGATAAATGGCATCTCACGGAAGAATCTACAAACTACCTAGGACATATCATCACAAAAAATGGAATTAAGGCTGATGATAAAAAAATAGAACCTATCAAACTAATGAAGTTACCAACAAATACTAAAGAAATTAAAAAAATTTTGGGAATTACAGGCTACTATAGAAAATTTAAAAAATATTACGTAAAAGTAGCCTACCCAATGATAGGATATCTGAAAAAAAATGCAAAAATAAACACTAAAGATGAACAATATATCACAGCATTCAATAAACTGAAAAAGCTCTTAACGAGTGATTCAATTTTAAAACGACCAGGGTACTAATTACATAAAACGATCAATCGAAAAATTTGGTTTGTTGTATCGTTTTTGAATTACATAAAATGCTGGAGTTCATATAATATATTGTAGTATATGGTGAAAATAATGTTTAATAATAATGTGTAATACTATCAATTTTTCTTTATTTTTAATTTAGTATATTTATTTTTCTATTATTATTTTTAAATTTAATTCACTTAACAATACAAACTTTTCAACCTACTTAAAAAAAGCGTTATTTATCCATGACTTCAAAAAAAAGCGTCATTTATCCATCTTTCTGTTTTACAATAATTTTTATCTTTTATGTTTACTCTCATACAAAAAGTATAGAACTAAATTTGGTAAACACCAAATCGAAGCGAAGCCAAGGTTTTGTGTTTCCTACTAAATTTAAATGTTACAAATGTCAGTTCAAACGGTTGAATCGGTAAAACGATAACGATGAAATCGATTTATAAAATGCAAGTTCGATAATCGCATTTTCGTGATCGTTTTCATTATCGTTTATTTTAAGTTCGATTGATCGTTTTATGTAATTAGTATCCAGATTTTAATAAAATGTTTACCTTAACTACCGACGCCTCTAATTATGCTACTGGGGTTGTTTTAAGCCAAAGTGGCCACCCTAATTGTTACGCATCGCGAACCTTAAACGATCATGAGGTAAAGTATTCCACAATCGAAAAGGAACTACTCGCGATTGTATGGTCCGTAAAATACTTTCCGTAAAAAATTTCAAATCTGCACTGATCAAAAGCCACTTATTTGGTTGAATAATATAAAAGAACCAAACATGAAGCTCCAAAGATGGAAAGTTATGCTGAATGAATACGATTTTGAAATAACTTATGTTGAAGGTGAAGAAAATAACGTAGCCGATGAGCTCAGTAGATACTTCAATAAGGAAATAAACATTGATAATACCAATGAAAACGAAGTCATTTTTAATCATGAAATAAACATTAAACGACGATAATACCGACAATTGTAGCATTGAAGTTGAAGTCACGTCTACAACAGAATTGCAGTACTGAGTTCGTGACGAAAAATAAGTTTAAATTGTCTTTGCTAACATTTTTAAATAATTTTCAAGAGATGGCGTTGACGATCAGTCTCCACCAATTTTCCGTCGCCATGAAACAAAAGAAATGTACAGACATTTATTGCGTTTGGTAAATTTGACAGTTGTAAAAAAAAAAAAATACAAAGAAAAATTCCAAAGGTATCTACATGAAAATATATATCGAATACAAATAATTTAAATTTAATTTACGTTTCTCCAAATATTCTACGTCACTCTACACAAAATTTTTTCGTGTAGAAATAAATAGCAAAACATGAAAAAAATTTTCGCGATAAACACAATACGGAGCTTAATAAAGGAAAATCATAATATTTGTTTTTTATTAAATTTAATTTTTCACGAATCAAATTATTTTATGTAACATAACTAACTGCATATATCGTTTATTTGAAAATTAATAAATTGTAAATTTCCCGTGTCTCGTTTGGTTTGCTTAGAATTGTTACCAGTGATAAGTCTTATCAAGGCAAACAAATATCGTACATTTTTATGCTTAAAAAAAGTTCCGAAAAAATAACAGTTCTGTAACAGAAATGCATATATACAGGTTGTTTCACGAAACGTGGGCCATATTAAACAGGGTGGTAGGACTTGATGAGAAATGTTAAAAATTCTGCATTTTTATGTTCAATGTCTAGTTTCTGAAAAATTTGCCTATTATTCATTTTATTTATTTTATTATTATTCATTATGTGTATGTATAAACAAAAAAAAACTTTTTTTCTATAGAGTGATTATTATTACAAAATGTATTTCTATTGCAAAGGAATATGTGTACACTTATGTATAAATTTATAATATGTAAAAAAATATGCAAAAAAACATTTTTTCAAATAGAACATAATTTATTGTAATTACATGTTCGATCATATATATATTATATACAATTATACATGTATAAATGCAGTAAATTATGTTTTATTTGTAAAAACATTTTTTTGGATTCTCTATAACGAAGCACCCTGTATAATATTGTACTTATTTTTTAATTTATAAATTATTATTTTTATAATATAGGTATAGTAAATAGTAATATACAAATAAATGTAATGATACTGTAATTCCCAAAATTTTTTTAATTTCTTTATAGCCAGTTTCACAGTTGAAGTTTAAGCCAAAGTTTAGCTAAGCTTTTGTATATAGCTTAAGCTTCAGATAAAGACTACTAGATTTCACAGTTTATTTTTTTTTGCAGCTTAACTAAACCTAGTTTAACAAAAAAAAAATGTCTGCGGCTGCTTTGTTTTTGAAATTTATTATGTCAATATAAAAAGTGTCATGCGTATTTTATTAATTATGAAAAAATATTAGTAAAACTATATAAAATGTATGGTATGTTCTTTTTTTTTCTTCCTTTTTAAACATCCTCAGATATCTTTTATGGATTTTATTTATTTATTTAAATTCTATTTTTACGAATAATAATATGTGGGTGGTTTTTGTTTATTTTTTAAATTTTATTTAATCTGCTTTTAAATTTCTTTTTTTTTTGCATTTTTTTCTTAAATATTTTTTTTTTAAATGATAAAATTATCAACTTCTTGCTTTTACATTTCTTTTATTTTTTTCTTAATTCTTTTAAGAACTAATTTTCAAGAAATTACAATGAAAACACGATTGATTTTTTTTATATTTGTTGACATTTGGTTGACTCATTATATTTTTTACTTAAACTTAGTTTAAGCTCTGAAATTTGGCCGCTTAGGTTTAGCTAAATTTAAACTCAGTTTAACAATTAAGCTTCCACTGTGAAACTGAAAAAAGTGATTAAACTCAGTTTAAGACTTAAGCTTAAACTGTGAAACTGGCTATTAGTATTTGTTGGTAACTTCATTAGTTTGATAGGTTCTATTTTTTTATCATCAGCCTTAATTCCATTTTTTGTGATGATATGTCCTAGGTAGTTTGTAGATTCTTCCGTGAGATGCCATTTATCGATTTGTATTCTTAGATTGCATTCTCTTAGCCTCTGAAATATTTTTTTCAATGAGTCGAGATGCTCTTCGAAACTAGTAGAAAAAAGCACAATGTCGTCTAGATATACCACGCATATTTTATTAATGAAGACTTTTAAAACATTGTTCATTAACCTTTAAAAGGTTGCTCGGGCGCCAAATTTATAACGTTTTTTGGTTAAGAAATGTATGTCCTTCGTGTGAGTCAAATTTATATTCTGAATCTGGTTTTTTCTTCTCTTACAAGTTTTCTTGCAAAGTTCGTTATGGGTTTAGGAGCAACATAGTTCTAAAGCTCGCCGCTCGAGGGTTCGGGTTTTTTGTTGTCCTGTGATTTTGTGTAAATTCTAAATAAAAGAATTATATTTCTAATTACAATATAAATTATTATTTTACTTAATCCGGGTAAAAATAAGTAATATACGGTATATATCGAACATAGTAAATCCGGTTTACGGCGGGTTTTATTTGTACATAACATTGTTTTTTTGTAGTATGGAACTTCGTTACATTCTCCCCTTCGTTGTTTAAAAAAAATACAAATTATTTCTTATTTTCGATTTTTCTTTCACATTTTTAAATTTTATTTTTTTCTTCTTCTTTGTTTTTCTTAGTTTTTTTCCACATATATCATTCATTCTTCTTTTTTTCTAAAAAAAATTTAATTTCTCTTAATCCTAGTATATAAAATTCAGTTAATTTTAAAAATAATCTATAAAATTTCAAAAAAAATTAAAAATTGAAAAGGCAATAAATTTCTAATTCCTAATTTTTTTTTTTAAATATCTAGTCTAGAAAAAAAGTTATTTATTATTCTTTAACTTCTTAAAATTAACTAAACTAAAAAAAATCAAAAAAAAAAATATAATCATAGAATTCGCCGGGCACGAAATGTCGCTTCCACTCCTTGCCTTTCAATGTAACCGCTTCATTTTCAACCTTTTGTCGGTTGAAATCCCATCTTCGGTACCTTCCTTGCTTGAGCTTTAATATTTTCGGCCTCAGGATCCGGATTATGTCATCGACCTGCGTGGCTGAGGAACATGTCAACGTTGTTGGTTTTGTCGGTTCTGATGTTTCTTTTCAACGACCTGTATTATTTCGTCTACCCGCAGCGAATATGTTCGTAAGTCTACCATCCGTGGTGTCTGGGGTGGTTGCTGCTGTGGTAGTCGTTGTTGTTATTGTGATGGTTGTTGCTGTGGCGGTGGTTGTTGAAATGGTGTTTGCTGTGGTGGTGGTGGTTGTTGTAGTGGTGGTTGCTGTGGTAGTGGTGGTTGTTGTGGAGGCGGTTGTTGCTGTGGTAGTGCTGGTTGTTGTAGTAGTTGTTGTTGTGATGGTTGTTGCTGTGGTTGTTGTTGTTGTGGTGGTGGTTGTTGTTTTGGTGGTTGTTGATGGGATGTACGCTGTTATTTTGATGGTCGCTGTTTGGATGGTTGTTGTTGCGATGTTGACGGTTGCTGCTTAACTTCTCCGGTGTTCGAGGACTTGGAGCTCTTGCTAGCATTTCTTCGTCTGACGATATCTCAAAATAGGTAGCTGGTGATTTATCTACTGTTTGAGGTTTTAATTCTTCATCCTCATCGTCGGTACCAAAAAAGTCTTCAAACAGTTGTCGTCCTCTTTTTTCCTGTGGTGGTGGTATCCACGGCTTGAACTTTTTTTAATGTTAACCACGGTTTTCTTCTGCATCTTTGCTTCTATACTTTTCAATTTGGTAGCCTTTTCTTGGTTTAATTTTCTTGCTTCGTCTGCCTTTTTAATTAATTCTTTACTTGGTGCCATCTCGATGATTAATGATTTATATGGATTGATGCTTCCCCTTTTATACTCTTTTCCCGTCGGGTAAATCATCTTCCCTTTAGATTTTTCTAATATCATTCTACCTGCATTATTTTTATATTGTGCCCGCATTATTTTTACATTTTGGATTCTCCGCATTTGGACTTAAAGGGTTGTGTTCTTTTGGTTTTCATGTGGATGCTGGACTTTCTGAATTTTCTGACTTCAGTTTATTTTCCTCGTGCCATTTTATTACTTTTATTAATCTCATTCTAATTCTGACAATTACCGGTGATGTATATTCCAGGATTTTGTAGAGTCCATCGTATTTTGGCGCTAACTTGGCGTTGAAATTCTTCTCTTTTGCCGACAGGTGATGTTCTTTCCTCCATACTAGTTCTCCAATTTTCGGTTTCCAGTTTCGTTTCCTAAGGTTATTGTGATGACTTTGTTTGCTAAATGCTTTAGCCATGTTGATTATCACGAGATCGTATATTTTCTTAAGCCTTTTGTTTACCATTTCAGGGTTTTCGGTGGTACATGGAGTGCTTATTGTGACTTGATTATATAGTGTTTCTGGTAGATATATTTCTCTATCATAATTCAGATGCAGCGCTATAACCTGTTGACTCATTTTTGCTAGTATTTAGGGCTAGCATTAATTCGGTCAAATTTTCGTCCCAAGTTTTCTGGTCTTGTTTGATGTATTGAGCAATCATTGTCTTGATGGTCCTATTCATTCTTTCGGTAGGGTTTGCTTGGGGAGTGTACGGTGGTGTTAGCTGATGGCGTATCCCATAACATCTTAATAGACTGTTTACTGGTATATTGACTACCATTATCGCTTATAAAAACTTTGAAGTATCCGTATCTGGAAATGACCCTTTCTTTAAATTGTTTGATCAAGATGGAGGTAGTTGCACTTCGTATATCAGTAAAGTCCATTTCGTGAATTTATCGTGGAATACAAGTATCATTGTATTTCCTTTTTTTGAACGAGGTAATGGACCGACAAAGTCCTACTTCATCGGTTTCTGGTATATGGAAGCGGCGGTAAAGTTGTCCATTTTCGTGTTTATAGTCCGGTTTTAATTCAGGGGTTTCTTTTACTCTTGCAGAATTTTGCTCGTACCAAGAACATTTCGGTGTGGTTTCGGTAATGTAAAAAATATCGGTTTCTTCGGTATACGGTAGCGGTTGTCTTGATAAAGCATCTGCCATTACGTTCAGTTTGCGTTTTCGATACTTGATCTCAAAATCTAATTGTTGTAATTCTAAAGCCCATCTCGCGAGTCTTCCTGAAGAGTTTTCGATCGAGTGTAGCTATCGAAGAGCCTGGTGGTCGGTAATTACTGTGAAGTGGTATCCTTCCAGGTATGGTCACATCTTCCTTATTCCCCATATAACAGTTAAGCATTCTTTCTCGGTTACTAGGTTTGTAGAAGAAAAGGTTTCGTGAAGTCTGGGCATGCAAGAACTGGAGATTCGGTGAGTTTAGTTTTTATTTCTTCGAAAGCCTTTTGTTGCTCGTTGTCCCATTTCCATTGTCGAGCTTTCTTCAAAAGTTTTGTTAGAGATGACGTGATATTTGAGAGCGCTGGTACGAACCGCCTATACCAATACCGCCGCCTATATTATGCCAATGAATCGTCGTAATTCCCGTACATTCGTTGGTATTTTGAGTTCTTGGATGGCTCGGATTTTATCTGGATCGGTGCGAATACCATCCCTGCATACAACATATCCTAGGTATTTTATCTCTGTTTTGAAAAACTCACATTTATTCAGGTTTATTTCAGGTTTACAGATATCAGGCGGTTGAGTACTTCTTGGAGATGTTCCATGTGTTCTTTGAAACTCCTGATGACAACGATTATATCATCCAAGTACGCAAAGCTGTACGGCTCTAGTTCTGGTCCTATTACCTGATCTAAAATACGCTGAAATGTTGCTGGTGCTGAATGTAGGCCAAACGGCATCACTTTCCACTGGTATAATCCTCTTCATGGTACAGTGAATGCTGTATATTGTCGGCTATCCTTATCCAGTGGTATCTGCCAGTATCCGTTTTTAGGATCTATGGTTGAGATGAAATATGCTCCTTTTAGTTTGTCCAGTATTTGACCTATTTGGGGTAGAGGGTACGCATCTTTTATGGATTTCTCATTCAGGATACGGTAGTCTGTACAAAGTCTCTATACTCCTTGCTTTTTCTTTACGAGAACTATGGGAGAGGTGTAAGGACTTGACAATGATTCGATATTTTTTGCTCGTAACAATTCATCAATTTCTTCGTCTATAATTTTCTGCATTGCCGGATTGCGCGGGTAATAACGTTGTTTAAACGGTTATTCGGTCTTAATTCGGATCACATGTTTACCTACTGTCGTTGGCTGGTTTATATCGTTAAATTTTAGTACATATTTGTTCATCAGGTCCTGGAAATATGTTGCTTGTTTCTTTTTTAACTCGGTTGACCTATTAATGGTGAATAATGACGATGTTTGTATTTCTTGGTTGGATGGACTTAGTCTTTGTGTAAAAATGCTAGTGTTAATTTTCCTTTAATTCAGAAAATCCATTCCTAAAATCAAAGGTTCAAGAAGGCCTGGCAGTTTCTCCAATATTAGCTTTTACATGTTCAAATTCCTCCGCTGCTCACAGTAGTTCTGATAAGTTACTGAAGTCTTTAGGTTTGATATATAGCCGGTATGCAGGTAATAAATTTTCATATATCCTTTCTAACTTTTCTCCTTTACTAACCCCATCTTGCCATCTTTGCATGGATTGAATGGCGGTTATATATCTTTAGCCATTTCTCCATGTTTCTGGATTCTTGCTCTTATATCATCTGCTAACTTAATTTTGAATCGTGGAGGTAGGAAAAACGTCTTATAATCGGTGACGAAGTCATTCCATGATGACCGCTGGTCTTTGTTATTGCGGTACCACGCTAAAGCAGTTTTAGTTAGGACCTCGGGTAAGCATTTCAATAATTTGTCAAACGGAATTTGGTAACATTCGGCTAGTTCTTCAATTCGTTCAATAAAACTTAAGGGGTCTTGTCCTTGGTCAAACTTTACGTTACATTTACGTACTTTATCTATGATTTCTGCATCGGTCAGGCTGGATACTTCTGGTCTTTTTCTTTCGTTCTGCTCCTGTGTCATCACATACTGGTTACTCGATGTTGGTACGGATGGATATTGGTGTTGTCTACTAAAACCGGGTGTAGCCTCATTCCAATGAGTATTAAGATGGACACTTGATGTTGGAATTTGCTGGTGAGTTGACAGTGGTATTTGCAGATTGTTGAACATTGGTCGTGCTTGAAATTGAACACCAGGAAGGTTTGTAGCGGTTGACTGGGACGGGTACTGTACGGTTGTTTGATTACTAAATGCTGTCACATCTTGATTTCTGGACATGCGTGGATTTCGGGTATATATCCCAGTTATCGATGGGCTGTTTTCGGCGGATGAAAACACGGGTACGGTATATACGGCGGTGGTAACGGTATTCGGTTGATGAATGGTCGTGGCTGCGTAGTTTATTCCATAACTGGTGTTGTAATTTCTTCTTATGGTCAATTGGTTCAACAATTGCACTTCGGATGAAGCATGTGCGGCTAATCTTTGATGTCTGGATGACGTTGCGGTTGCATGATTTGCTTCATGATTGTAGCTTCGTTCTAATATCGATTCGTTCAGGTATGCCAAGACGATCCTTCTCTGCTTTTTCAGGTATTTTTCCAATCTAGCCCTTAATGTTGTTATGTGACCTGTAGTCTTTAATTTCCATTTTCAGCATTCCTCCATGAGTTCTTTCTTATTTAGTGCATTGATCCAATCGTCGTTACTGGGTAATTCTTCAACATCTGACATCTGAAGAAAATATAGGTCCCTGCTCGGGTGCCAAATTTATAACGTTCTTTGGTTAAGAAATGTATGTCCTTCGTGTGAGTTAAATTTATATTCTGTATCTGGTTTTTTTCTCTTACAAGGTTTCTTGCAAAGTTTGTTATGGGTTTACGAGCAACGTAGTTCTAAAGCACAGAAAAGCTCGCCGCTCCAAGGTTCGGTTTTTTCGTTGTCGTGTGATTTTGTGTAAATTCTAAATAAAACAATTATATTTCTTATTACAAAAAACAAACTATTTATTCAAGTCAGACTCCTATTCTGAACATTAATATGCCCTACGCTATACTAATGCTACATTTTATATTAATGTACTTGATAAATCTTATTATTTGGTACAGAAATGTAATCGGGGTTAAACGTATGTCGGTTTGTCATAAATGTCGTGTGAGAATACACGGATTATTCACGGATTTACGCGGTGCTTCTATAATTACGAACCTCAACGCGATACTGATATCTAAACGTGAACTTTAATCAGATTGTTTAGGTGAGTTAGCCGGTGAAACCAAGATCTTTGACGGAACGGAACGGCAACGGTAGGTATCCTGATAATGTCGTGGATTGAATACGGGCTCAACCACGTACTAAATATCGAAAGTGGTGCGGTGGGATTTCTTAGCAATATCGTGGACTGACTACGTACCAAGTATGCCTATCGTAGTTCAGTCAACGTACTAAATATCAGGATCGGTGCGGTAGGGATTTTTAGCAATGTCGTGGACTGACTACGTACCAAGTGTGGCTGTCGTAGTTCAGCCAACGTATTAAATATCAGGAGCGGTACGGAAGATATATAGAAAAGAAAAGTCCTAGTTACTTTACCACTTACCAGTATTCCTCTTCGATATTCTCCGTCTGAGTTCACCAATTCACTATTTTTAGGGGGTCACGTGACCTCAACTTTGTTATTATTTTACTTAATCCGGGAAAAATTAGTAATATACGGTATATATCGAACATAGTAAATCCGGTTTACGGCGGTTTTTATTTGTACATAACATTGTTTTTTTGTAGTATGGAACTTCGTTACAATTTCGATCTTGTGGAACCCTTTGGCTAAATCTAGGGTCGTGAAAAAATGGCACTTTCCTAATTTGTCGAATAATTCATCAATGTTTGGCATTGGATAATTATCGTCGATTGTTTGCTCGTTTAGTCTCCTTTAATCAATTACTGTGCGCCATTTTTGTTTTCCACTATTATCTACTTTTTTTGGCACGATCCAAATGGTAATAATAATCCACCTCGTAGAAATTTAGATTATAATTCGGGGAAATTTAACACTTCTAACAGATCTCGTAATAATTACAATAACTCAACCAATGTTGAACCGATGGAAGTTGAAAATGTTCAACAACAAAATTTTTCTGTAGAGCCTCAGGAAGCAAATTACCCATAGTAACTCTTACAATAGGCCATCAAAAATTTAAATGTATGATCGATATCGGTTCAGAAACCAGTATAATTAAATCACAACTTTTAGACAATTTCCCTGAAGTAAAACATTTAAACCCGTTATTATATTCTACAATTAATGGTATAAATATGGTCGATAGCGAAATCATCACTACTCCTTTACCAAAAGAATTCTGTGTAAGAGGAACTATTTCATGGAAGGTAATCACATTAAACAGAAAAAATTATGACGCAATAATTGGCCAAAATTTATTAACAAATTAATTATGGACCTGTTATCAAGAACTGTTTTTCAGGGAAGGGAATAAACTCACCTTCACTCATGAAGTACAACATGAAATCGTCACAATTAATAACGCCCCAATTTATTCAAAATATACCGTTACCCTCAAGCTCATGAAAAAGAAGTAGATAAGCAAATTTCTGAAATACTTTCACAGGGAATTATTAAAGAAAGCAATTCGCCTTACAATTCACCCTTATGGATATTTCCAAAAAAGCCAGATAGTTCTGGTGAACAAAAATGGCGTATAGTCATAGACTATCGCAAATTAAATGAAGTGACTGTGAATGATAAGTTCCCAATTCCCAATATTGCGAACATATTGAACAAGTTGGGAAAAGCACATTACTTTACAACATTAGACTTGGCCAAGGGCTTCCACCAAATCCTTGTTAGATCTGAAGACAGGAGTAAGACAGCGTTCTCAACTCCAAGTGGACATTATGCATACATCAGGATGCCATTTGGATTGAAAAACGCCCCCGCATCCTTTCAGAGGTTAATGAATTCAATCGTTACTTTTCAGATACAAACCATGGTCATCTGGGTACTGATTCTAGCAATCATCCCTCTAACTCAGGCAACGCTAACCATTGAGAAGATCTATTCAGAATCAGGATTTGCTGAGATAAGCGTTGACAAGGTTGAAATAGCAGATCAGTTCGATACAATTATACATATTATTCACCACGAAGAGATTTTGAACTTATAGTCGACCTCGAACGCAATATAGAAACTCTAAATATTACAAACAAAAATCCACTAATTGAACAAATTTACTCAATTAAAATTAAAACATTAACTTTATTTCCAAATAAAAATAAAAGAGGACTACCTAATATTGTAGGAAAAGGAATAAAATGGCTTTTTGGCACATTAGACGAAGATGACAGATTGGACAATCGAAACACGTTTAAAGGTAACAGACAAAAACAACCACAATACCATAAACACCATTAACCAACAAATAAAAATTAATGACAACTTCAATAAATCATTTACTTTATTAAAAAATATTCTAGAATCAGATAGGAATAAAATTAAAAATGAATTAAAAAATATCGATAATTTCGAAAGTAAAATATTAGAACAAGAAATATTTCTTGAACAACAACTAAGAATAAATGCCTTGAAAGAACAAGTATCACAAATTCAAAATAACATAATTTCAGCTAGAGTAGGGACGGATAGTTCACCCCAGTATATTAACTGTTCAAGCACTAATTATAGCATAGATAATAATTGGGGTAATGTACACAATCAAGCAATACAGTTTTGATGGTTTTGTTTTGAACTTAACTTACTACGTGATTCATTTCTACATTTTAAGGCCTAGCCAAATTTAGCTTGAGACCCTCAAGTCAAAAGCATCACGTTATCTTAAATCAATCAAACCATATGTACATAATATTTATGTATAAACAGAAAAATTAACTTAACTTCATTTAATGCCCAAGTCAAAGGAACGAGTTCAGATTAGATTCAAACGTGGTTCAAAATATAGAAATTATAACCTTGAATTTTTTACTTTTCCTAATATTTGAATGTAAACTCAAATATTAGTGCTAGTTTTATTTATGTTTTCAATTTTATTTAAATAAAACAAATAAAAGTTTTCACACACTTCGATAAATAACATAGCCTAAAACAATTTCGATCTTTCTCTCTTTCAATCCGTGTTTGTACGTTTATATTTCGACTCGATCCAGGAGAAAAGTCTGGATCGGATCGTTTGGATCCCATATGGACTCGATCTCCGTCTACATGGTTTTTTAGGGGATTCAGACCAGATTAAATTAAGAGTCAATCCATCATGTACACAGGGTAAATTACCAATTATCATTTAATAAACTGACCGTTTTTTGCATAACTGTCAGTTGAAATGATGTGTATGTGTAGTTGATGATACTGAGGTACTGACAATATGGTTTCGTGGTTGTTCAGTTTTTTTCATCAGTCGCGGACTGTCAGTTTAAATGATAATGTGTACCTCACTTAACATTCGTTAACTTGACTTGACTTGAGTCCTTGAGTGGCTTGAAGCCAAATTTGGTTAAGCCTTTAGGCCTTTAAACTACAGTCAAGCAAATGATTCATGCAGAAAAATTTCTTTAAAATCTTCATCAATTTTCTTTTATAACAATATTCTTATATTTATATTCAAATAAATGTTAAATATGTAATTTTAAAACAGATAACTTAAATTTTTTTTTCATTTGACAAATAAAAAATATAAAAATAAATTATTAAATTATAAAATTTAAAAAAAAAAAAGTGTACTAACTTTCAACACTTTCGAAAAATATAAATTTTTTTCACTTTTTGAATTTAATTTTTTTTATATGAAGTGACGTGTTCTAATAATACTTCATGTCACGTCACAATCTACTTAGGGACTAAGTTTTGTCGTTTTTGATTATGTTGTGCTTTTCATTCTGTTTGGTTGGCTGTTCTGTTGTGTTCTGTCTCTTGTGTACTGATTTTATTTAAAGCCGCCATTTGTGATTTGGTTTCTGAGTTAACTTGTGCTGTTTTTGGGGTTTGTGAAGTTGTTTGAAAAAATTATAATAGTTTAATTATTTGTTTTATATAAATAAAAAATTATAAAATAAATTAAAAATGTCTGAAGAAAAAAAGGTGAGTTTTTTAAATAATTGTATGTATTGTGAAATTTTTACATGTTAGGGACAATGACGCCGACAACCGACATGGCGCGGCGTTTTCTTTTTGCCAAAATTTTTGTGATGCGTAGGTAATATAATTTAGTTTTTTTGTAGTTCTTAATAAAATTTGAATGGGGAGGGTGCATATTATAGCGTGGGTTATTTTGTAGAAAAAATGATATTAATTCGTATCGTATGAGGAAAATGTTCTAAGAACTTTTAAAGCCGCTCTAATCATCTCATAAGGTTTCTCAGAACGTGTTTCACAATTTTTTACATACATACAGCTCACTCAATTTAAGGGCCGTAAATATATGTATCCTCATTTCCTTGCAAATTCATTTCGAATTTCTCCGGCAAAGCTGCTGTAATTCGAAAACCTGCGCAAAGTAAGAAGAAAGAACAAAAGAAGCTGGAACTTCTAACAAAAGATTTTAAGGTTATGATTATGGATAACCTTTCCTAAATTTTTAATTTTTTAATAAAATTAGATTTGGTTTTTTAAAGTGTGTGAAATTTAAATATGTAGTGTCAAAACGAAAACAAATTGTCATTGAAAATTCTGTTATTGATAGTAAGTATTATGGTTTTTTACTCGCTGATAAAAAAACTGATATGATTTGCGAAATCTTTTATATGAAGTGCTTCAAATCATTAGGACCTAATATGTTCTTTTTTATGTAAAAAATTTGTAATAAAATTTTAATAAAAATTTGAAAATTCTACTGTGCAATATGCACATCGTAGAGTGCATTGATTCTTGTATTCATTAAATATTGATATAACAATATCAAAAGACCTCAGTTGGCTTTTTTGTTAAAATTTTGAACCAAAAATATTAAACAGATAGATAGATAATCAGGTTAAAAACAATATAATTGAACATGATTTGAAACTCGCCATTCACTACCGATTCTTCAAAGTACTTTAGATATACATAGATGATACATACATATGTATTATATTCTATTATGAGTTCTATTAATGGATTGATAAATTCAATGCAGTTTAATGCTGGTGACCAAATTTATAAATTTTCATATTAACCCTTTGAGTATTTTCGTATTTGCTGAAGTTCTTGGTTTTTTCATACTTGTTAAGTACTCAAAATTCAATATACAACTCCAGTGAACAAACATTAACAACCAATGCATTTTTACAGAAAAGTTTAATCGATTATCAGTACATAAAATGGATTTCCCAAAATTAATCCTTTTTTACTACCTAGAAAATACAGTTCAACAGTGAACGAAATCCTTATTGCAGGTACTCAAAGCGGTAAAATAAAATATATACATAGCTTTGAAGTTATTTTGTTTTATATAAATAAAATCATTGTTCAAGCCTCGGAAGTGAAATAATTCACACACACCATTAAGAGAAACACATGTTGAACAAATATTATAAGAGTTCAAAGTAATTTAGACAAAAGTATGTATGTGATACCTTAATGTTTTCAGATTTGTACTAATTGAAGTAATATTGATTAAACATATAATATTTATGATCAAATATATACATAATTTCGATATTTATAATGTATAATGCAAGTCAATATATGTATTTCAAAAAACTAAATATGAATCTTACTTTGTAGCATTAATGTAAATCTATAGATATTTTTTATTTATTTGATCTAATATTACTTAAAACATAACTGCTTTACAAAATAATTCGATTCGCAATAGAAATACAATTATAGAATTCCAAGTTTTTAGTTTTTAAGATTGCTAGTATTTTTTGAACAGTATACTTTCACGTTTTCAGGACACATCAAAGGGACCGGAATCAGAACACATCAATTTAAAAGTATTAGGGCAGGATAATGCTGTCGTCCAATTTAAAATTAAGAAACATACTCCCTTACGGAAACTTATGAACGCCTATTGTGACAGAGCGGTAAGAGATTTGCATTGATAAATAATGTGGTATTAAAAAACATTAACTATATTTTTTATTTTTATTTTTTTTTTTTTTATTTTTTTTTTTTCAGGGCTTATCTATGCAAGTAGTTCGGTTTCGTTTCGATGGGCAACCTATAAACGAAAATGACACACCTACATCATTGGAGATGGAAGAAGGAGATACAATCGAGGTCTATCAGCAACAGACTGGCGGATATTATCAATTTTAATTTTTAAGATATAATACAATTTAAAAACAATGAAAAGAAAGAAACAAAAAAATACATATCGTCGGCTTGACTTCAATCTTACTTAGGTATCTAACATTTGGAATATTTTAAAGTTTGAAAAATAACAATCTCTTCAGCATTTTATTTACAGTTCTTCCTATAACATACAACTTAATTAAAAATCAAGCAAATTGAATTTATTTTTCAAAATATTTAGCAAGAAAAAAAAAAAAACTATTGTCCTTTTTTTATAGTTGAGCCGGCGATATTTAATTTATATACATATATATTTTCTTTGACTATGTGTCACATAAAAATACAATTAAAGAATCTTAATGTTAAAAAAAGTATGGAGAAGAATTTAAAAAATGAATTATAATTTTTAACACCCTTGTTTTAAGTGAAGGAAACATGTGTTTAGAGATCTTTTTATTTAATTTTTTTTTTTAAATGTTCTGAAATATAGTTCATTCGAGGATTTTTCTTTTATTCACTACTAAATAAGAAGTGAATGCTATTTCAATAAATAAAAAAAAATTAATTTTTAACCTTCTAATAAATTTAATTTTAAGTTTTTTTTTTTAAAAAAAAATTTTTTTTCCAGTATATGAATTAATTAAAATACAATTATTACACAATTATTGGTAACCACATTTAGAATATAGATAGTATATAAGGAAATTCTTCATTCACAATATAAACATGATATTGTGCTCTTTAATTCTAATTTCTACAATAAAAATAGTTTAATTTAAAGAAAGATAGGTATAAATAAGGACATTTGTATTTTAAAAATTTGAATGTGACTTTTCAGTTTTATTTTTATTCACGAGAAAAATTTAAAAAGCAAAATCACTTCAAAATACACAATAGAATAAAAAAAAGTCACGAAAATTCTGAAGTGCGACATAGAGTAATAATACAGTACTGAGTTACTGGTAATTAAAAGTGGAAAATGTCGACAGTTGGATTCAAGATAGCAGTTTTAAAAGAAGAAACCTTTTCTTGTAAATTATACTGTAATTGCTATTTAAATTTATATTAAAGACAATGAATGAAATTGGAAGAAAATATATACATATTTTGCTTTTGTTTTAATATGTAACATGGTAAAAATTAAACCCATTTTAAACATGAAAGGAAAAGAATGTGAAAAACCTCTGCATGAGTAGTTTAACTAGCTCAAAATAAACTTTCCGTACCCTAAACGTTTTATTCATATCAGTTATCAAAAAAACCCATACATAACATTTAATTATCGCCTCTAATTTTGATTCCGTTCGAACGAATTTTCACAATATTTTGTGTCTATCAAATGGTATGTGAATTTCATTTAAAATAAATGTATCTGGCTGGAATCAGTCGAGGGTTATGTTATATATAAATTTTCCTCATACCGTTCAAAAGTTCATCTGTGTTACAAGTTACAATTTTTTTTTTGCTTGTTATTCCTTGTGGAAACATCACCTCCACATAACTTCCATCGCACCTTCTTTACCATTTACTTTATTTGTGATCAAGTCTTGCTAGTTTCTGCAGCTTCTTTCACTATCATTATTTTCCATGATAATCTTTTATTATCAATTAAAGAATATTTTGTGTTCACTTGATGAGCCATATTTCAATAAAGTTTTTTTGGTTTTTTCTTTATTTAAAAAATAAATACACTTGGTTTACTTGACTCACAATTTTTTATTTAATAAATTTACAACGCGTTTCGATTTTTACATCATCTTCAGGTATAATTAATTTTTAAAATGAATTTTTTAACAAATTTTTCTTATTTTTATACTTATTCTAAAACTATTGAGATAGTGGTAAAAGAAGTGGTGAATGAAAGGGTAGGGTAATTTCATTTAATAAATCATCATTGTTCTTTATGGCCCGTCTAATTTCTAAACATTCTAAATAATCTAATTTTTTTCCTTTATTTATTTTATGTAAGATTTTAAAATTATTTGTACTGAAACTATGGTATGTATTTAAAATATGTTGGGCTATTGCAGAATTTGGGTTTTCCTCTTTTACTGCTTTTAAATGTTCATTGAATCTGGTTTTGAAGGATCTACCTGTTTGTCCTATGTAAATGTAAGTTGCATTGCAATTATCACATGACGCACGATAGACACCGGAATAAGAATAAGGATCATTTTTACTTTTATTATTAAATAATAACTTTTTTAAATTGATTCTGGTGGAATGTATGAATTTTAGATCGGTATTGTGTTTTAAATATTTTGTCAACCTATTGTTTATATGACCAACATCCCTTACTACTCATTCCACCCATTAAATATTAAATTAGCTTCCTTTCACTCCATGATTAATCGAGCATTAAATGTTCCACTTCCTAAAGTTAATTTTGAAAAAGAATTATCTATTATAAAAACTATAGCAGAAAATAATGGATACCCTAATAAAATCATTTTTAACCTCTTAAAGAAAAAACAAAGACAACAAACCATAAAAGAAATATACCCTGTGCAAAAACATGACATATCTAATATCATGGAGAAAATTAAATTATGTTGGTCATATAAACAATAGGTTGACAAAATATTTAAAACACAATACCGATCTAAAATTCATACATTCCACCAGAATCAATTTAAAAAAGTTATTATTTAATAATAAAAGTAAAAATGATCCTTATTCTTATTCCGGTGTCTATCGTGCGTCATGTGATAATTGCAATGCAACTTACATTTACATAGGACAAACAGGTAGATCCTTCAAAACCAGATTCAATGAACATTTAAAAGCAGTAAAAGAGGAAAACCCAAATTCTGCAATAGCCCAACATATTTTAAATACATACCATAGTTTCAGTACAAATAATTTTAAAATCTTACATAAAATAAATAAAGGAAAAAAATTAGATTATTTAGAATGTTTAGAAATTAGACGGGCCATAAAGAACAATGATGATTTATTAAATGAAATTACCCTACCCTTTCATTCACCACTTCTTTTACCACTATCTCAATAGTTTTAGAATAAGTATAAAAATAAGAAAAATTTGTTAAAAAATTCATTTTAAAAATTAATTATACCTGAAGATGATGTAAAAATCGAAACGCGTTGTAAATTTATTAAATAAAAAATTGTGAGTCAAGTAAACCAAGTGTATTTATTTTTTAAATAAAGAAAAAACCAAAAAAATCTTTTATTACTTTTACTCAAATGTTTCCCTGTAGTTTCCATTTGAGTGCTTTCATAAGTGCGTCAACGACGCTGGCGGCGTAAAAATCATCTTTATAAATTAGGCCTTTTTCACGAATTCATATTTGCGTGCACGATCTGATGCAATCTTGAGTCAACTTATGTATGACAGCAACTAAAGCAAATATTTATGGCAGAAATCTTGCAATCGTGAACAGCGTGCACGTCAAATATTATAATCATTTACCTTACTTTCCAGTGCAATCGTGGATCAGGTTCATTATCTCAAGCTTGTATCGCAGTCAGCTGAAATGCCTCAATAGTTTTCAGGCGACTGCGATGTTTATGTTGACGACGCATTCATGAAAGCACCCTTTATTTACTTACCATAAACCGCGCCGGATTTGTGTTTTTACACCGGTCTTCTTAAATACGGTATTCTTAAGTTTGTTGGTCAGGATAGTAATGCGGTTTCTTAATCTTTATTCATTTTTTTAACCAAATTGATTTCTTCTATTTAATGAAGTGAAGATATGCATATAAATGCATAATTGGCATAATACAAATGTATACATATACTTGCAAAAAAGTATCGAATACCTAGTAAGTATCGCAAAAAAGTATCGAAGTATCGAGTGAATGTACTCGATACCAAATACTACTCGAGTATTTTAGTCCAGCCCTACCACTATATACTGTACTGTCTAAATTATAGTGACGGAGGGAATACATTTTAGAATTCTCTACAGCTGTTCAGTTTGACATTTTAGTGAATTTCATTTTATTATAATTAGAAATTTGTTTACCAAGTTAAAATCGACATAAATATATGTAAATATAAATGAGTAAGTAGTACATCTATAATAGTCCAAACATAATCTTGTATTGAAGTGCTAAAAAAATTGATTTAATCGAGTTGGGTGTAAGTGACATAAATTTGTACTTGAAAACTACTACATACTAAAAATTCAATATGGATGCTGATGATGATCCAAGCCTTCATCGTTTAGAAGGTTCTTCATTAAATACAAAAGGTGGTTTGATGATTAAAACATCAAAGACCCATACATCTGTTGCATCACCAAAACCATCACTTCTTGGCTTGGATAAATTAGCAGAAAAAAAAAGAAAAGAACGTGAAGATGCGAAACGTTTGATATCGTTTAAAGACAGTGAATATGACGATAAAGATGCTGGTAAAAGTAGTTCATCGGGTTCGAAAGATCATATATTCAAACTTCCAGATGCTACAAGCTACCATAAATTAAGTCGTCACTACCGAAAAATAAAAGATGAAACGCCCTCACACACAGGAGGTGTATCGGATTTGGCGCGTAGTAGATTAATTGAACACTTAAAAAGAGAAAAGCATAAAGATCATAAGGGAGTGTATGCTTCATCAAAAGAAAGAAGACGATTATTTGACGATCGTGATGATGGCTATAGGAAATCACACAAACGTGATAGAGACCGTGACAGATATCGTAATCGTGATCATGATAAAGAATACAAAAAGGAACCAGATTCATCAAGAAGTGTAAGTTTTAAAGATGAACCTAGGACACCTAATTTTTCTGGTAAAGATTTAGTGTCTAGTTCATCATGGGATGATGATGATGAACGTCTTCCTTCAAGAAAATCCTCTTGGGACTTTCCTACACCAAAAACATATTCAGATGATAAATTTGAATGGTCAGCTCGAAGTAATAAAAAGTCAAGACGTATAAAAGGTGAAGATGATACCCCAAAATTTACACCGGCTTATAAGTATAATTCTTGGGCGACAGATCGCAAAAGATCTGGTGCAACTCCACAAATTGGTAAAGATGATGATCAACCCTGGGGACATGATGATGAAGATCGAGATATGTGGGAAGAAGAGCAAAAGCGATTAGATCGCGAATGGTATAATATGGATGAGGGATATGATGATGAGAATAATCCATTTAATGGGCCAAGTGCTGAATATTTTAGAAAACGTGAAGAACAATTAGAACAAAAACGTACAAAACGAATAAGCGCTCAACAGAGACAAATCAATAAAGACAATGAGTTGTGGGAGCGGAACAGAATGCTTACATCTGGTGTAGTAATGTCAATAAATGTTAACGAGGATTTTGATGAAGAAGCGATTGAAAGGGTACATCTACTCGTTCATCATATTGTTCCACCGTTTTTGGACGGTCGAATTGTTTTTACGAAACAACCAGAACCAGTTATTCCTGTTAAAGACTCTACTTCGGATATGGCATTAATTGCGCGTAAAGGAAGCGCTCTAGTACGTGCTTATCGAGAGCAAAAAGAGCGTAGAAAAGCTCAGAAAAAACATTGGGAGCTTGGTGGTACTAAGTTGGGTAATATAATGGGTATACAGAAAACTGCAGATGAAGAAGATGTAAAGTACGACAAAGAAACTGACACTGCAGATTATCGAAAAGATCAAAAATTTGCTGAACACATGAGAGATGCTGATAGTGGTGGAAAAAGTGATTTTTCAAAAAAGAAAACAATAGTAGAGCAAAGGCGTTATTTGCCAGTATTTGCAGTTCGTCAAGAGTTATTGAACGTAATTCGTGAAAATTCTGTTGTTATTATTGTTGGTGAAACTGGAAGTGGTAAAACTACACAGCTTACACAATATTTACATGAAGATGGTTATAGCCGTTTTGGAATGATTGGATGTACGCAACCAAGAAGAGTTGCCGCAATGTCTGTAGCCAAACGAGTCTCTGATGAAATGGGAACACGATTAGGTAAATTTTTATTTTAACGAAATATATAAAATTTTATTAAAATACATTAGTTTAAAATAAATTTTTTTAATACGCTTTTAAGGTGAAGATATCGGATATGCCATTCGTTTTGAAGATTGTACTTCTGAAAAAACAGTTATCAAATATATGACTGATGGTATATTGTTGCGTGAAAGTTTAAGAGATCCAGATTTGGACAATTATTCAGCAGTTATAATGGACGAAGCTCATGAACGATCGCTTTCAACTGATGTACTTTTTGGATTATTAAGAGAGGTAAGTACAACTTTTTATGTATGTATGTATATGTTAAATAAAAGAAATATTTAGTATTTCTTAACTGTAAAATGATACACCCATGTTTGAGTTCATGTAAGCAACTATTTCGTATAGACATTATGATTTATAAATTTTTGAAGTACAGGATGGGCCAACTTCGACTCACTGATTTTAAAAATTTGTAACTTTTGAGTTTTTGACTTTTTTAAATTCATGCAGAATATAGAGAATTGTATAAAATTTTATAATGCATACATACACAGTTCAAGAACGGGTCAAAATTATTGAATTTTATTATTTTCCCCGACGATCTATTGTTACAACGCAAAGTAAATACTGTAACCATTTTAATTCTGGAACAGCTCCCAGTGTAAACATGATTAAAAACTTATTAGTGACTCGTTTTGAGGAGGGGGTGCAGTATGTGATCAACCACGACCAAATTTTCATCGACCTGTTCGCAATGGAGAAGCTATACAGGCTGTACGACAGGGTGTCAACGATGATTCCACTGTCGACGTGTTACTCAACTGGGCATCTCCAGAACATCGCTAAGACGAGTTTTGAAACTTGACCTCAAGGTGTTTCCATATAAGATCAAATTTTTACAAGAATTATTACCATGGTGAGGGTGACAATGAAGATTCTTCGAGAGCTTTTCGGTGACCGAATTATTTTGAAAAATGCAGATTGACTTGGTCTACCCTTTCTCCAGATTTGACGGGTCCTGATTTTTTTTTTTTTGGCTACGCAAAAGGACGGGTTTACACGAATAAGCCACAAGCAATTAAGGAGCTTAAGCAAAATATTCGTGCAGAAATAACAAATTTAGAGCCCGATACAAATGCAAAATCCATTAAAAAAG
Source organism: Bombylius major (assembly GCA_932526495.1). Lineage (NCBI taxonomy): Eukaryota > Metazoa > Arthropoda > Insecta > Diptera > Bombyliidae > Bombylius > Bombylius major. The sequence goes on from OW052043.1 coordinate 31,519,963, forward strand.
CAATTCATTGTTAGGAAGAAAATGTCGGTCATTTGAATGATATTATTTTTCACAAATATAGTAAAAAAAATTTAAGAAATTACACTTTCATTTAAAAAAAAATTATAATAAAAGTTAAAACTGCAAAAGTTATTAGCGTTTTAAATCAGTCAGTCGAACTTGGCCCACCCTGTAGAATCATAATTCTTAATCTGCTTGGTCTTTAAAAATGTCGAGATATGAAAAATCTTCAAAATTATTTGTCGGGGCTATAGTAGTATTCATTTGGGATCGGCCAGTGATGGATTTAGGCTTAGGCATGTGAGACCTATTTTGTGTCTTTATCAAATAAATGTTAATAAATGATATGTGGATTTCATTTAAAGTATCTAGTATTTAACAATTTTACTCGATCGAATAAAACATTAAAAATCATTAAATTTAAAAACTTATATTTGAAGTTAAATCCATATACTATTTATTCAATAAAGACACCAAATTTTGTGAATATTAATTCCAGCGAAAAGAACTTTCGAACGGAATCAAAAATAGAGGTGTAGAATTTAGATATTTTGGGAATTTTTAAATTTAAACAATCGAGTTGTATGTTTGTATCTTTTTCATTTATCCAAATTTCACCTACTTTCAGTCAAGGTAAAATTTTGATAATTGTACTCACTACGATAAAATTCAAAATTCTACTTTGCAATGTCGGAATTTCATTCTGAACTGTCAAAATTTTAATTTTTCAACATAACAGGACCTTGTTAGCTAGGAGTGTCGAAGATATTATATCATATACCCTAATAAGCTAACTATGATAATATACACTCGCCTTAAAAGGAAAAGAAAAACCGTTTCACCTCGTCGAATATCATTGCCTGTTATTTTCGTAGTTTCAGATCTTAGTAAATAAAACAAACTGAAATTTTTGCACTATAAAAATTTTGTTTCCTTTATTACTTTTTATTATACGTACATCGTACATTTATATTATATCATAGTTCTAGGTATAATGTAAATAATATTTTTAGTCTTTTTTTAACAACTTACAAAACTAGAAAAAAAAAGTCTTATATAAAATATTCCTTATCACTTGAAGTATATATCAAAATTAAAAATAATATTAATAATTTTAATACAAAATAACAATAATTTAAATCAAAAAATTAATCTTTACAAAAGCGTACATCAGTTATGTATCATCATGAATTTTTAGATGAATGAACAAATTTGTAATTTTTAACTGTGTTAAGTTAATGCGAGAAAGTATTTTTCAAGCAATTTAATAATTTTGTTTTACCTACAAGAATGTCGTAAATACATTCTCAGTATCTCAAAAATGTAACAACAACAAAATTTCATAGTTTCCACTTTATTTTGAAGCTGAATAGGACTTCTGTCGATTGTTCATTACAAGAAGCATGCCTGCATTCATTCCAACGCTACCCCATTTAACACATTCAGACATCTGAATATAAATACTTAATAATATATATGTATATGTTGCAGGAGTCTGCATCTTCGAAAACGTCAAATGATCGTCAATTGACGATATTCAGCTTAAAACGTTGTATTGCTGAATTTCGTCAATTGACGATCATGTGAGGTTTTCGAAGATGCAGAGTATTTTGACTAATCTATCTGATAAAAATTTCTATAAGAAACTACAATATTAAGGAAAAATTTCATGGAATATATTTTAAATACATACATATATTGAAAATATCTCTTATTATTAATTTTCAAAATTTATTGTTAAAATCAATAAAATTTTAATCTTTATTGCACTTTTTGCTTATCATATCAAAAAAGTTAAGTATACTATGTTATTGAAATTTATAGTAATGTACATATTGTTTATTAAAATCGCGTGAGTTGAATCTCATCACGCATTTTTTGTATTTTTATTTTTTAGAATGACGTTTTTTGTACACAAAATTTATTTTTTTATAAATTTTTGAAAGCAAATAAATTACAATATCTTCGTATCAAAATAATGATACAATAAGTATTCCATAAAAATTTTATATTTACAAGATGGTGTACTAAAATCAAGATATGACTGTGTGGGCCATCGCTTCTCGTTATCTCTGAGAATTAATTATGTAATTACTCAAAAATCGTTTATCAAAATGAAATTAAACAGTAACAAAAATAAATTTGTATTTTTTGTTTTAATTTATTATTACAAATTTTCGTTACTATTATATTTTAAAATTTCTTTGTGTATTTAATAATCTAAACAAATAATAATTCTTTCGTTGTTTTTTTTTTTTTTTTTTTTTTTTTTTTTTGAAAATAAGAATTTTAATGTGAACTTATGTGAGTTATGGTTATTGTTTACAATTACTAAAACAACTTGTAATTAATTCACAAAGTGTTTTTTCAAATATTCCATGATAATTTTATGATATTTTTTCTTCTTTTTTTCTGAATATATAAATTTTTTGAATTACTTACCTGTCGTCTTCGAATGTCTTGCTGTCTACTTCCATATCTGCACCAATAAGTAAAATGTTTTGTGTTATGCCATAAGTTTTGTCTAGCTTTCTTTGCAAATGATACCTTTTTTACGTAAATTTATAAATGTAAAAAAGTTAAAATAATATATACATAAGTCATTTCTAAAAAATATGTGTATTATTTGAAAAGAAAAATTTCAAAAAATAATTGAAATTATTTACTTGTTCTCTAATGTCTTTTTCTGCATGTGGTTGTTTTTCTTTATCAGCAAAATTATTAATTCTTATTTTCCATTCCATTTTCCATATTTCATCTAATGTGATTTTTACTATTTTTATACCACTTTCACGTATTTTTATTGAATATATTTCTATTGTCTCTGGTTTTGGTTTTTTGTCTGTGAAAATAATTTAAATTTAATAAATACATTTAATATGCTTTTCTATTGTTATATAATAATTGTAAAAGATGAAAATAATGGTTTTCTCCTGACACAGTTATAAACTCATCCTATTTTTTCTATTTTTAAATGTTATGTAAACATAATCTGAAAAATTTATATTTAGGGTATTCATTTCAAATCTCGTAAGTCAAAGTGACGTGAAAGCACCTCGTAAAACACTAATCGTAATTGTAACTTAACTCTTCAAAAATTCTTTTTAAAGGTTAGTTTAATGAGTTATTGATTTGTTTATGCGAAATATGTATATTAATTCACTTATTAAACTCCAGATGGTAAAAATGACAAGCTGTCAAAATCTTGGTTTACACAAAATTTGTTTACGAGGTTTATCTACGCGACTAAAAAGTTGCGTACATTTACGCAGAGTTCGTAATTCTCAAAACAAAGGAAAAATTTACGAAGTCTCGTAAAAATACGAAGAATACGCAACTTACGCGAAATACGAGACTTACGTAATTTGAAATTAATACCCTAATTATTACATAAATGTATGTAAAATTTTGTATACTGTATGTGTGTATTTATTGAAAAATTAAAATATGGACAGCTACGCTCAACAAAACAGAAATGACTCAATTGAAAAATTTTATATACTTAGGTTTTGCCAATGTTTAGAATATTCCTATCTTTTTCGAACTTCATATGGACAGTTCTTATGCTATATGGGCCTTATTCTCAGAGTCGAGTGACATGAGGTAAGATGTCGTTTGAGATCGAAATTTATAATTGGTATTCTTAGAGTCAAGTGACATGAGGTTTAATCATCTGTTTCGTTTCACCTCTATTCTCATTGTCATGTGACAGTGAAGTTATCTCATTTCAATGCGAAAATTTGTCGGTTAGGGTTTTTATTTTTAATTTAAAGGTTGGAAAAATCAAGATAATTTCAATTTATTTAAGCATAGCTGTATAATATAATGTATAAATGTATATATGTATATTATGGTAAATTGGTAATAAAGGAGAAATTCGAAAATTTATCATGGTAGCTACTAGCTACTATAAGATGAATTGGACTATTTACACTTCGACCTAATAAGATATTTTGTGCCGTAGCTACCATAATAATCAAAAGTAAATCTACCATATTCAATAATACACCAGTTACCAAAAGTAATCATTTATCATATTCGAATATTTACCTTTTCGGTAAAATTGTTGTTACCACAGTGACCAAATTTTTTCAATGGTTGATTTGGCTACTTACCATATTGGTTAGCTTAACACATGGTAGCAGTACCAAAATGGTGCTTACCTACTGTGAATTTTTGAATTTCTCCAAAGCTTTTCAATGAACTACCAAAATTTGTTCGATATTAAGCCTAGTATACTGCTCGGTATAAATTTATCCACTCAAAAATTACAATTTCCGTGAATGAATTTAGCTCTCTATGGAGATTTATGTAGGCTAATGTAGAGTATATAGTATATTGTTCACCACCGAAAAATTGAAATTTTAGCATTACCCCCGTATTCTAGGTAATAGACTAATATTTACGACAGACCGGAGTTTAGAAACTGTCTAAACCTGTTTAAATGGATAAACTCCTTGGTCATTTTTTATATTTTTCATTGCATTGCATATGAACTGCCAATAAAAAAGTATTTTTAAGCGCCGGCTGTACACCGTTTATTTCTGTTCTGTATTTTGTTATTAATATTGCTATTGTCATTAAAAATAATATTGTACGGTGATTAGTTCTTAAAATTATTTAATTTAACTACTTTTTTTCTACTACATAATTATAATTGATGTAGACAAATTTTCAACTCAAAGTTACCAATGTCCATATGTTTCGATTCCTTTCAACCAAATTTGAAGAAAGTAGCAATTAAATCTTGAGTATATATTTCAGATTGAACTTTCAAAGCGTGTGCTTTTTTGTATAAATTATTCACTTGGTGTAAATTATTAAAATGTTTAATATCCATTCTTCAAAGAAAATAAAAATTTACACAAAATACAAAATGACAAAACCAGTTATTGGTCTGTCAGCAATCGTTCTTAACTAAAAGCTTTTTTTAAACTGGTTAAGTTAAACCCCAAAAGAGCTTTTGGTCTGTCTGGCCTATTAGTCTATTACCTAGAATAGAAGTTCATGAAATTAATACCGTGTCATACAGCTATTAGAACTAATCCCTCAATTTTCAATTTCAATTTCAAAAAAGCATATGCTTTTATCATATGACTGAAAAATTACAGATACATATGTATAAATTCACACCGTATAAGTTTTCAAACATAAGAAAAAGCATATGGTAAATAATGTAGTCTGAAGCAAGCTTAATTCAGTATTAATATTGAAAATGTCAAAAAATAACTTTCTCAATTCAACAAACTCCAATATCCTTCCATTAATCATGAAATTTTAATATTAATTAATATTATTTTCGACAACATCAAAATATTATGTTTAAGCGAGTGTGACGTGTCTAATTATTTATTTTTAATTTTTTTCTTTAAGAGTGCAAACAAAATGAATAGAAAAAAATAATAATCGCGAACATTCATTTACTAAATTATTTAATTTTCATTTACTTTAAACAGAGATACCGGCAACACAACGTTTAAGAAAATATCAACTGATATTGATTGTTTGTATCTGTTTCTCAAATCTGTCGTCTCTTTCTTTAAGTACTTAAAATTTCCATATATGTATTGTTACTAAATTTCCGTTATTTCAGTTTCTGTAATTTTGTTAAGAGGTTTTTGTGATTTTACTTTATGAAAAATACAACCGAAATAAAAACAAGTTAAATATATTGTACCTAATTTCAATCACTGATTTTTGCAATAAAAAATAATTTTAAAATCGTCATAATCAATTTTGTAATTAATTTTTTAATAATGCAAATGAATTTTATTACAGAATTATGTGATATTTTTGTTTAAAATACTGTTAAAAGTCGAAATTGGTTTCTATCTAAATTTTCAAATTTTAATAAGGTCAGAAAATATTGTAATACCTATATTTTAATTTTAATAGTATTTTTTTAATACACATATCTAAAATTCTTAATATTACAGATTTCTCTTTGAATTTTGTAATTTTCATCAAAAATTTTTCAAATATATTAGGTACTCTAATTCATGTGGATGTGGAAAAGAGTTAAAAATATTAATAATTTAAAAAATACTTGTATAAAAACTAATTTTTCTTCAAGTTGAAAATTTATACCTACCTACATTCTTTTTTAATAACAATACAATTGAGGAAAAAGTTTATTGCAAAATGAAATTTGTACTTATAACAATATTTTTAGTTAAGTTTTTTCTTCTTCTGTTTCAATTTGTTATTTAAATGTTTTGAAAATTATTAGTACATATCATATATTTCCGAAACAAATGAATTAATATTTTAATTACCTAGTTAAACATTTTTCTCATTTTACAAAAAAGAGAAAAAAAAATGATGAAAGAAGCAAAATGTGCAAAATTAATATCCGATTCAATAAATTATCATTAACTTATAAGAATTATAGAATGCAATATAAAAATAAAAGCAATAAGTATATTTTAAAAAACAAGGAGATTAAAAATATTAATTTTTCTTTCATACAAAATTCACATACATATTCGCATTATATTTGTTTTTCGAAACAAAATATATAAATATAAAAATTTGTATGTGTACGATCAGAATCAAAACAAAACTAAAAAATATCATATGGTATACAATACAACAACAAAATACCGCATTATAAGATAAATATTAGAATTATGGGCGTGTTCTTCATTATTCTTTATTTCTTCAATTTTCTTTACATGTTTTTTTCTTTTCACATCTCTCCTCTTGCACCCTTGTATAGTCTAACATCTCATGAGCTTATTCGAAGCCAAATTGGCAAACATACAGACACGAAAATTCAAAAATTTGAATTTAACGGATAAATTAAACCTCTATTGTAATATATAAATTCTCTTTGTCTGAATTTAGACAACGAATTTTATACATCGTTTAGACTTTTACATAGTTTTTAAACGAGTGGATAAATTTAGACCGAGCAGCATACTACGCTTTAATATAAAAGTTAAAATAAAAAATAAATTCGCCAACTCATATAAATCAGAAAAGAGAAGACTAATAACTACTGCCAATTATTTTGTTTATAGTTTACATCGACAGAATTAACTCATCTGTTGTTTTTTTAAATGCAATTCAAAATGAAAAAAACAAGACTTAATAATTTATTTAAAAAAAAAGGATTTCAGATTCAATTACGAAAATGTATACACTTTTTTTAAAATTTTCTTATCATTTAGTTTTTATTGAGTACCTACAAAATTCATTAATTTTATTGTTTTACTTTATTTTGTACTTCTCGTTTTTTAATAAGATGTTTAATTTATTTATTTATTGATACTCCTAAACTTATAAAAAATTTCAATCATAATTTCAGTTCAAAAAATTAAACATATTAATTTACTACGTATCGTACGTAATTCAATATTTTATAATTTTAACTTATCAATATCATGTATTATATATATTATAGCATTACTTTCCAGTCTATTTTTCACACTTTAATTGTAATCCATTTAACCTTCAAAAATATATACGAGTATGTATGTATGTATACATATTTTGAAGTTGGTATGAACAAGAATTATTTTCTTTATTTCTGTATTACAGAAATTAATTCAAAATACCTATAAAAAAATTGAATTTTATAATATTAACAATAATTTTTTCCCCTGAAAAGCGTATAGTTCATTTCATGTTCATTAGCAAAATGTTAAAAATAAAAAATATTTAGGTATTCAAGTGTTTTTTGTTATAATATATATCTACATACATATGCATATGTATGTACATACTTGATTTCATTAATTAAATGTTAAATGGAAAAGAAATAAGGCACTTAATACAAGCTGTATTACAAGTTTTGATACGATATTTTTATTTTTATTGTAAAATTTTACAATGATTATTTTTTGAAATTATGTATGCAGGGAGAGTACCTAGATCATAATTATTGTTTACATACATATTATACATATCAGTAAATTTATTAAAATAAAAAAAAAGGATCTTCGAATTGAATTTCGTTCAAGTTTTATCAAAAAATCGTAAAAACTTATGAATTTACATGTTAATAAAGTAAACAAACATTAACGGCCATTTTCACCATCAAGTCATAACTTATGACAGTCATAACTCTATTCACCATCCTAGTTTATGACCGTCATAATCAAGTTATGACCACCCATATACATATATAATTAAATAGAAATATAATATAATAAAAATATATAATTGAAATATAGAGTTGGGACAAAATATGAACATGGAAAAAGTGAATTTTACTTATTTGGATTTATTTGATAGTTCTTCGAAGATTATTAAAATCATGCTGAAAAAAGCTTTTCGGTGAATACCGATTTCAAGTGATAAGTTATGACCGTCATAAGTTTATTACCAACTTATTACCTGTTGGTGAATATGGATGTAAGTCTATAATAAGTGGTTATACCTATATCAGTTATATAGTAGGTATACATGCTCAAACTCATGTGCAATATATCAACGAATACTATAGTACATACCAAGAAAAATGATAATTTTTTATTAAAATCACAAATTATCTCTCTCATTTCTCATTTTTAACAGCCACCTCTTAAAATGTAGTATCACTTGTATGTACAAGTGTACATATTTCCAATGAAAATTTAAAAAAATTTACGATCTTTATGCCTACCACAATGTAAAAATGTATGTATGTAGTATGTACTATAGATACATATATATTATCTATCTATGTAGGTATGTATCAAAAAGCTTCAATAAATATTCGTTCGTACATACTAAAAATATCTATAGTAAGAAAAGCAATGTTTATCTTCATGACAGAGCTCTAAAATCATCGAAGATTGTATTTTTAATATTTTTATCATTATCGCAATTTGCATTTTATTTTTCTCCTCTTGAAATAAAAGAAAAAGCTTTCCATGTCATCGAATACTGTTTATGAATAATTTTTGAAATCAATTAACTAATACAGTACAGATATACATATATATAAAGGTACAATACATATTATTTTCTACAAAATATACAAATTTAAAGCAATGGTGATTTCTATCGAGACTAATTATATTGTTATTGTTTTGAATTTTTTTCCATTTTTTCTTTTTCTAATTTTGAACATAGGCTATATAATATATAGTATTGGATGTAGGCATTGCTATATTGCTATTTTTATACAATTATAATTAATTGTTTTTTTGTTTACATTTGTAATATGTACAAATCAATAACTTTTTAAATAATCACAATCGTAGTATCTGAATTTAACAGCTTTTAAGAATTTTCAAGAGAATAACCATATTATAGAGCGCGTATTATCCGTAGTACCAAACCGGTACTAGTACTGTTTTTGTCCCGGTATATACGCATGGTACCGAACCATTTTAGGCCGACCATTGCAATTTTAGTTTCAATTTTTCTTTTTTAAGTCTAGTATATGTATACATAGTACAGTATATAGTATAGTATACAGAATATTTCCGTTATCACTGACCAAACGAATACCACAGATAGGGCTCAACGAGACAAACAAAAAGTCGTATCGGAGAGGGTGGGGCAATCTCAACCGTTTGGCCGCTAGAGGGCGTTGAAGTTTTTTGCTCTTATTTCACAATATACCCTATAACTTTTTACAAGGGAACTCAAGCATCACTTTGTGTTAAGGAAAAATGTAGAGAACCCTTTGCCCTTTCATACCTGGCTGGTTCCTCTATTCTTAACTGTTAAAAAGTGAGACGCGTTCAATGTCAAAATTTTGTGAATTTTTCCCAAATTTTTGTGTTTAACCCTATCTTTCTCAAAAAATGCTTAAATTAACCTCAATTTTTTATTGCAGAAAATGAAAGCTCAATTGATTCTGCATCGATTTTCTATCTTCATTTTTTTCAAAAGATGCATAATATTCGAGATTCATATTTGAATTTGAAAATAGGTTGAGAGTGCCCTCCTCCCTCTCATACGATTTTTTGTTTGTTTTTATGAGCCCTATCTATGGTATAATTTTGGTCGGTGATAACGGAAACATCCTGCATAAGTATAATATAGTACACTTTTTCAATTATAGAATTATGCCTATTATAATATGAGATCTTTATAATATGTATCAGATTTAAAAAAAAAACTTCCTTATTTGAAGAATAATTAACTCATTAAGCAATATTACATATGTATGTAATGTATGTATGTATATTTTTATAAATTTTGTTATGTATATACACAGGTATACATAGAGAATATACATACATATAGAATTTGCATATGAAAAAAACAAAAATGTTGGTACTTTGTTTGAATGTAATAAGTAGGTTCTTTGAATTTCAAGTTAAAACTAAATAAAAGCCGTAATTAAAATTATGTTATTAGAAAGACTCAAGATTTTTAAATTTTAAGGTAGAGAAATATGTACATATAACTGAGCTGTTGTGAATTGAATAGTGATTATTTAATTAAATGCAACCAACATGCAGAGAATAAACAATTTTAAATACATACATACATATGTATGTATGTTATGTACATATATAATGTATCGAAAAACAAATAAAAGAAAGAATTAAATGTATGTACCTACTTTAATTGAATGTAATTTAATTACAATAATTACAGAATACGTTGTAAAACTATATACGAGTACATAGGTACATAATATGTATAAGTATGTAAATTAAAATTTTTAGATACCTATTTTTTATTTTGAAAAAAAAATATTTTCACCTTTAGTCGTCTTGCACATTACAATTCCAAACCAGCCATCATTTTCTTGCTCTTGTCGTATTTCAACTATAAAACCGCATTCCACAACAGCACAAAATATACGTTGCTCATCTGGTCCAAACCATTTTGATTCTCGTAATTTCTGAACTGCAACACTGCTTCCAAAAGTTGTTTTAACATTACCATTACTGTTACTGTTATTGCTGATGTTATTGCTATTTTGAAGTGGCCACCATTTAAGTGCATTCACAAAGCTATTTGATCGATTCATTTTTTTTTATTATTGGATTAAACTTTTAGTTTCAATATTGTTAAAATTTAGAAGAATAAATACAATATACAAATTTTAAAAATGAAAAAAAAAATTAGGTACTTTTTATGATTTCTTGACTTGTTGTGTTAAATATCAAAAACAAAATACACTAATTTATTTCAATGTATATATTCATGAAATTCACGCTTTGTTTAAGAAACGATTTATACAATTACACTTTTTCACTTAGGCGTAAAAAGATTTATAGTAGTTCTTTTGTACCTACATAATTTTTAGAAAGCTAAAATTTATTCAAGACTTTATTTGCGTTTACTATTGTTTATTATGCTAAAGCTTGTCATAGTTTTTCTTTTACTCTATTGCACAAAAAAATCATTTAACATTCAGTTAATTAACACTACTTTTATCAAGTTTAATCAAAAATAAAATCCTTGAATTTTATGAAATTATTTTTTCCCTTCCACTTATGTATCTTTCATATAAGATTTTACACTTAATTGCTAATTTGTCATGAGATTGATAAAATGGCATTATTTATTTAAAAAAGAAAAAAAAAAAAGAAGCAAAACCTTTTAATTCATCAATCAGTTTCAAATATTTTCCGTTTACACCAAAATAATATTCAATAAAAAAGATGAAAAGTGCAAAACAGTAATAACCAAACTCAGAGAAGCTCAAAAGTCAAATACCAGAATCGTAAATATTTTCATCTATTTTTATTTGGTTGAGCCGGTATCAGTGTTAACATCAGAATATTCAGAATTCATAACAAAAAAGCTATACCTACATACATACATATACGTATACATATGTATCAAAACAGCTCTCAACACTCAACAGTCTTAACAATAATTTACATTTTATGATAAAAAAAACTACGTGAAAAATTTTTATAGGAGCAACAAAAAATAAATGAGAAACAAAGTAGAATATCGTGAACGTTCAATGAAGATCAATACAAATGTAAAGTAAAAAAAATTTTAATATAGAAATATAGAAGTACAAGTATGAAAATACAAATGGGAGTATACTATTTTTATTTTTGGAAGTCAGTGTTGTGCTTATGGAGGCAGTACCCGACGAGTTTGTTGCCCTTGGTAATATTTAGTTAAAAAGATTTCCTTCGATTGAAATTGAAATCTGATCACCCCACACACGAGACAGATTTATTCAAACGCAATGTAAAAGAATATAGAAAAGTATGCCTATTTGCCTGTACTGACTTCCAAAAGTAAAAATAGTATAGTTAAAAACGTGTACAATTTATATAAATATATACTATATGTATATTATAGATTTAGAAAATAAAATGAATGTATGTATTTGTTTATTCAACCTATATATGTACTAGGGTGTCCCTTATTTTTCAACTTTCAGATTCTCCGTGTTTCACCCCCTAAATTTTTTGTACTTGACGATGTGAGAAAAACCTCAAAATTTAAAAGCTCTAGAAAATCATTTACCCGCGCCGTAAAAGTGTTATTTTTACCTAAGAAAAATGTACTAAAAAATAAGTTCGTATGTTAGTAGCACGTTTTCGTCAAAATCAGATTTAAAATTTGAATATCTCTAGACCTCGTGATCCAAAAACCTTGAAATTTCTGCAGGGAAAGTTTAAACTATGTTTAGAAGAAAACCCTTCAAGAAATATCCTGTCCAAATTTCAATTTCCTACTCTTACGGGAACATACCATTTCAAAGAGACGGAAAGGTCTACAAAAATTTCCTTAACATAGGTGGAAGGAGTTTTTTTTCTTTGGTGCCTTATAGCTCGCTCCCTGTTGCAGGGATCTTTTTTGTTCAAAAGAAAAATTTGTAGGGAATGACAAGAAAAATTCAATGATAAAAAAATCTGATATTTCTGTGTGGTAACCATCAGTGCTCATTTGAATTTAAAAAATATAATGGTACATAAGTATGCGTAGTATTTGTAGATATTTTTATCAAATAAATACATTTCCAAAAAAAAAAAAAAAAAAAAAAAAAAAAAAAAAAAACACCAAACAGTGTGCCAAGAAGTGGTTAAATTTGTTGCGATCATACAGGTTAATCACCAAAAACAATAACAATCAAGGCACATCAGATGATTAATGTTGACTGCACCTATTGTTGTTGGAATTGAATTAGTTGTTTTTGTAGGAAGTATTAAATTTAAATACTTCGACAAGATGGATGAGTTATTGGGAAATAGAGCGATACATAGAATCACTATTGTAAATGTGGAAGTTAACAGTTATAAAATACAGGTCGATAGAGGTGATCGCGATGTGTATGTTTTGAATTTTTTGTTGCTTTTGGACAACTCATACATTTCATAGTTAGGGGATTCAGTTCAAATTGCGTAAGTTTCGTATTTCGCGTAAGTCTTGTATTTCGCGTAAGTCGTGTATTCTTCGTATTTTTACGAGACTTCGTAAATTTTTCCTTTTGTTTTGAGAATTACTAACTCTGCGTAAATGTACGCAACTTTTTGCGTAGATAAACCTCGTAAACAAATTTTGTGTAAACCAAGATTTTGACAGCTTTTCATTTTTAATAAGTGAGTTTGTGGTTATGTTTTGAGAAGATTGTTATATGTATATGTGTAACAACCTTTAAAAAGAATTTTTGAAGAGTTAAGTTACAATTACGCGTTGCGTACTTTTACGATTTCAAATGAATACCCTCAGTATTTTAAAATATAAAAAAAATCTCAAATTGTAGAAAAAAACTACGAAAGTAGAAAAAACTATTTCAGCTACTGAAATTATTACTGTGTGCACATTATAGCTGCGTTATATAGGCACTGAGGAAGTGAAATATGCTCACATCAGTTTAGTTCAGCTCACTTAGTACCCAAAAGAACATGTTCACTTCATTATCATTGTGATTCCGTTACGGTGTCCGACCCGGAAACTACGGATAGGTCTCGGCAAGACGAATAAAAATTCGTATTAGAGGGGGGGAGGTTCAATCTCAACCGTTACGGAGTTAGAGGGCGGAAGATTTTTGGTACTTTTTCCGTTTTACGCTAGGCACACTAGGATCATTTTTACTTTTTCAAAGTTTGTAGAAGATCCCTGTGTCTTTCTACCACCATCTTACATGCTGCTGTACCTCTTACCGTTCAGAAGTTATAAGGCCTCAGAACCAAAATTTTGTAATTTTTTCACCCCTTTTTTTACTGTAACCCTAATTTTCTTGCAAAGTGCTCGATATTAACCCTCATTTTTTATTGCAGAATAAAAATGTTAAATTGATTATGCATCGATTTGCTTTCTTCATTTTTTTCGAAAAATGGATAATTTTCGAGATATCGAGAAAGACCTTTTGAAAAAACTGGAAAAATAAGTTATAAATAAATAAAAAAGTAAAATAAATTATCAATTTATATCAAATGTATATATGTATTATATAATTGTTATACACATATATATAATTTACATATAATATACATATATGTATACTTTCCCAGCAAGCATGGCAATAAGAATGCAATAGTGTTTTCGTATTACAGTGGCAAGTGTTGCCTATTGCGGCAATAGCAGTTTTCTTATCGAGGGCAATAAGGTTTGCTTGAGAAAAGGTTGACAGACATTCGTATTGCTGTGAGCTATTGCATTCTTATAGTACGATTCAAAAAAGATGGCACAGGTTCGCGCATGTCTTACATGTGTTAGTGATCTTCTTGTGTATACATATACGAAGGAAGAAACCTCTTTCTTAGAATTTACAACAACAAAAATTCATGTGTGTAAGTATCTTTTCTTCTGCGCATGTTTCTCTAGTATAATACGAAATGCCATCTTTTTTAAATCGAGCTATATTTCCATTATGATAAGAAAGCGAGCCGAAATTATGATACTTTTTCGTTAAAAAAGCAATAGGAATGCAAGTGAAATACGTTTAGAATGTAATTAAAGTGCAATAAAAGTGATGATTCGAATTCTTATTGCCTTGTAGTGTCGCATTCTTATCGACATTACGATAAGAAAGCAAGCCGAAATTATGATACTTTATCGATTACAAAGTAATGGAAATTGAAAACGTCAAATGGTCGTCAATTGATAAAAGTCAGCTTAAAACTTTGAACTGCTGAATTTCATCAATTGACGATCATCTTATGTTTTCGAAGATACACTTATAGAAATACATGGGAAACACTCGATTGTCGAGTTTACATTTATGTGATTTACTCATTATTTTTCTTCAACATAAAAGTGAATAACATAACATTTTTGAAAGTCTTCGACTGAATAACTTCACTTCTAAACACAAACTGAACGATATTATTAAGAATAAAAAACGATGATGATTCACTCAATTCCGTTAGATCACAAATATTATTGCCCATTTATCGCTCAGTCGTATAATCTGCAATAAAAATAGTTATTATTGCCCACTTATCGCTCAGTCGTATAATCTGCAATAGAAATATTATTGCCCGCTCGTTCTATTGCCTATTTATCGCTCAGTTGTATAATCTGCAATAGAAATATTATTGCCCACTCGTTCTATTGCCCATTTATTGCCAAGTTATTGCCACAAGTTCTTGTCCAATTATTGCCCGCTCGTTCTATTGCCCATTTGCTTGCTGGATTACAATGTATATCAAATATACTGATATTTACCAATTTATCATCATTGTTCATTGTTGAATTTTGAACGAAAGTAAATTAATTCGAAATTCATATAAAGTCAAGATTAAAGAATTGTTAAATTTTAAAATATTTTCAAATACATAGGTACCTTGAATTTTGTCAATGTTTTTTATTAAAGTTATTAAGCCACTTGCACTTTCATCGACGTGCTTTTAAGCACGAACTTTTTTTTAAACACGTTCAGTTTAGGTACTTTTGAGAATTTTAATAAAAATTATTATTGTTGTTTTGTTTTCTATTTTGTTTATGTTTTTAAAAGTTAAGTAACATATGTATATATATTTAATACTCTAACTTATTTATATCAAAAGATACAGACATATTATGTAAATTCAATAACCACATATATATCTTTGACCAAAAGCCAAAACATCTTAAGTCGGAAAAAGCTATTTTGCAGGAAAGCAATTTGAAGATAGAATTTGTTCTGTGAAAAAATTGATTAATTAAACTGGACTAGTTGCAATACAATCTTATCTATGGTTTTTTTAAACTAACTCTCATATTAGAAAATCAATTACGACCAAATTTGGAGGGTAGGTGAAAAATGGAAAAATAAATTCAAATTTAACACAAAACGCGTTTTGGCTTATGTCGACTTAAGATGTTTCGGCTTTTGGTCACAGATATAGTTTAAAAAAAGCACAAAAATAAAATCGTTTAATATTTGTTTTAATATTGGGCTTCAAGGTATATCTATTGTAATATATATAAGTAAACTCACAAGTAAGTCTGAACATACATAAATGTATAGTATATTATACATATATATTTGTTTTTATTAATTTTTTTTATTATGTACATATTTAATACATATATAAATTTACACACCTTTCAAATTTTTAAAGATTGAAAAATTAATCGTGGCTATTAGTGAAATCATCTAAAAATATAAATCTTTTAAAATACGTGTGTACTTACATACATACGTGTAGTGTGTATCTTTTATATTATTTATAAGTATAAATATAAATATTAATTTTGTATATATATGTATACACAGATATGTATATATATAGCTACGCATATGCGGGAGCATTCGTGAAGTATGTAGGTGTGTTTTGTACTTTCGTTTAAAGCACAAAATATATGGTAGTGATTAAAAAATTTAATCTACACAATCTACATTATATATGTATAAAATGCTTCTCCCAGTCACAGACGTTTGATATAATCATTAAGTTATTATTATAATATATTTTTATTTTTTTGAAAAAGTAGATCAATAGGTACTTGTTGACAAAATGTGTTTGTCGGATATATCGAACATTTTAAAACGTAAATGTAAAACGTATTGAGTAACATGATGAAAGTGAAAGAACATTTGTAGCCACTTCTGAAAAAACATAAACATATGCACATAAACTAAATCTATGTATATAAAGTTATGTATTTTCAAGGTGCATTTACCTTCAATGTACAATTATTCAATTACGTATATTACCAAGTATAGGTATATGAAATATAAATTTAGAAAGCGTCATCAAAATTCTTTTGTTACGACGAAAGAAAAGTATTTAATTAGCTCATGCTATAATTTCCATGCAATACATAGAAAATTTTAACAGAAATTTGAGAAATTTGAATATTTTCAACTCAAGTCAGTATACAAGCAGAATAATGCAATCAATTCTCATGGTTATCATTATAATATACAGAATCATAGGAAACAGCTTTCCCTTTACTGTGTATATGTGTATTCAGATATACATATGTATGTATACTATTTTTCTTTTTGGATGTCAGTACAGGCAAGATAGGCATACTTTTCTATATTCCTTCATGAATTGTTTGAATAAATCTATCTCGTGTGTGGGGTGATCAGATCTCAATTTCAATCGAGGGGTGTTAATCTCAACCGTTACGGTTAATATCGAGCACTTATCGAGAAAATTATGGTTAAAGTCAAAAAATGGGTGAAAAAATTACAAAATTTTGATTTTGAAGCCTTATAACTAATTTTGAAAATTGAACAATAAATTCAATTATCAATTCGACAAAGAGACAACTTGAATTTAATTAAATTTTGTTTTTACATTTTTGTTGATAAATATTTTAAATATTCAAAGGAGAACATAAAAAAAATGTACTTTAAAAAAAAAATTAGAAATATACATACATACTTGTTCACTTCTTTTACTTTTTCTCTATTTTGAATATGTTTTCTCGATATTACTTTTTTTAACTCAATACAAAACACAAAATTTCACTGGTTAAACCTATATACATACAATACATATTAGTCTGAGAGCCAGCGCCTGGCAGACCTACATTTAGTATAAGGGCTAAACTTTTTTTAGTGTATTGTCACTACTGTATGTGAAAAAGTTTGGGTGACTTAGGTAGATATCAGGTAATAAAGGTGCCCAAAAACAGGACCTACTTACTTTTTTGGTGTATAAATACGAAAATTTCCTTTCGCCAGAAGTATGTAGATGTAAAGTCAAATTTTGTTAAGTTTTAAAACCCATTTTTGGATCAATTCTTTGAAGCAATAACTTTTGTTAAAATTTTCCGATTCTTTTGGAATTTCTTTGAGATTTGGTTTTTTTAACACACTCCACATTGCATTGGGCGGTAATTCTGTCTACTTTTTATTAACTTTCAATAATAGATTTCGACTAATTAGCTTGTAAACTAATTTCAAGATTTATTTATATGATTTTTAACTATACTCTTGCCTCTTGTTCCAACGTTAATTGACTTGTATGAGTGGGAAAAAAAGTCGATAGCTTAGTCTTTAGAGTAACTGTAGTTATTGTTAAAGTAGTGCCTATTTTGAAAAATTTTTGAAAAATATGAATTTGTAATATGTACATTCATATTCATTATTTTTAGTTTTATTTTAAATTTAAAGCCCATATATGTACATATCCTAATAACTTTGTAATTATACATAGCAATTATCTTTAATCCTTCTGCTGAATTTTGCCAGACCACTTACTCAAAATACCAATACTGTTGATCAGTAAGTGATATGTTACCTTCATATTTATTCAGTTTTCCTTTAAAATTTTCTCTGCATTTGGAAAATGTTGTTTTCAATACCTATCCATAACGGTGGTTGTAAAAAATTAATAGATAATTACAGAAATATTTCTAAATTATCGGCAATCTTTAAGTTATTGGAAAAATTTGTATTAAATAATATTTCATTTAAATGTAAACCACTATAATTAATCCTTTTCAACATCATTTCACGCCCGGTAGATCCACTTCCGTATCTGAGTGCATTTGTAAAATGAGGTTAATTGTATAATATATTTATATACAGATTTAAATATAGTGTTCGACATTTAGTGTTAGTTAGTTGGTCTTGATTTTCCAAAAAACTTTCTTTTAATTATTCAGTCTTACCTCGACGTGTTCGAAAAGTGAAATACCTAAAGTATGAATCTTTTTTTTAATTTTTTTTATGATTTATAATAATAATGAATAGGCGCCACATAATATTTTTTTCTAAACACGTCAACTCATGTGACTTAATTTTCGTTTGTTTTTTAAACAAAAATTGGCACACACAAGAGCCAAAATTTTTGACTAAGAATACATCATTACAGATATACTTACACATTTTTAGAAAATATAAAACTATCTAAAATCATATGTGTATATTTCATTATCGTTTTGACAAGGTTAATAGTAAAATTGAAAGAAAAAATTAATTTGTGAGTTTTTCTTTTTGAGTTACACATTATATACTTAATTTAATTTACTAACTTAAGTCAGATCGAATTCATTTAAAGATTTCAAGCAAAATTGAGAAAACGAAAGGGAAAGATTTTACGCAGCATTCATATTTATTTACCAATTTGTTTGTGAAAAATTATTACACCTAGTCAAGAAAAATAAAAATAACATTTAATGTTTTATTTTGCATGGAAATTTGCCCATGAAATTTATTCAATGTTGTTTAAATTCGAGTTTATATGAAAATATTGGCTAAAGTAAAATGACCATCATTTTTACAAACAACTCCACATCAATTATTTGATACTGATTTTCAATTCCTTCTATTAAAATTAAAAATTTCGCTCTGATACACTGTACCGCAATTGCAGGATACTCGTCCAAACGTCACCAAATTTAGTTTACCAGTAAATTTCGATGTCTGATGTGATGACGAATCTGAAGTCCTTCTAGTTAGAAATTCTTGAAAAAAATTTTTGTAAAAGGGGAATAAAATTCGCATTTACAGAAATTTTATAAAAATGTTTTGTAAAATGCGTATAAAATTATATAATATAATAATTTATAAAAGTATGTACTGGACTATTATCGAACAGACCTAACACATATACAAATTGGGAAAAACCTATTAAATAAAATAACGAACTAAATACACGGAAATATTTTTTGTGTAAAGTGAATATAAATTCGTGTAAAATTGAAAAAACATGAATTTAAATGTTTTCAATTTAGAAATATGAAATTTACAAACTACATATAAATTCCAAATGACAATACCTCAAAAACAAAACAAGATATAAAATGTCAGAAAATTTTAATTTATATAAAAGAATAATAATACAATGATATCCACTAAATAGTTTAAATTTTCCAAAAAACTAGAAAAAATGCTAATAAAAATGCGATTTATCGTTTTACGTTACTTGTCAGTTGATGATTTGAAATTTTACCGGAGTAATATACAGGGTGATTTCATTAAAGTGTCCGACCCGAAAACTACGGATAAGTCTCGGCGAGGCGAACAAAAAATCGTATGGGGCAATCTCAACCGTTACGGAGTTAGAGGGGGGGAAAGATTTTTGGCTCTTTTCCTTATTTTACCCTATAACTTTTTACAGGGGCATGCTAGGCTCATTTACCTTTGTGCAAAAAAAGACCCCTGTGTCTTTCCATCAACTTCTTATCAACATCTTATCATTGGTTTCTCGAGCCGGATATAAAAAGATGGGTAAAATTGCTTGCGCGAAGCTTATCAAAAGGCAGAACGGCTTTACAACAAAAACACAAAATCTATGACTATAAGCAATGACCATAGAAACTAATAAGACTTGGCTTTAGTACAAATCTATGAAAATAATTTTTTTATTCAAAAATTCGTCTCGCATCCCAGTGAGAGCTTTTATTTTTCAAATCTAAAGCTTTGTTAGCTCAGAACAAAACCATTATAAACTTCATTTGTAATGACGAATACAACAACAAAACTTTGACGTTACATATTTATTTTTTGACAGTATTTTATGACGTCATACATTATGATTGCTTTGATCATGCTTTTCCAAATTTCTGTTAAAAATTTTCATTTTTTACAAATGTATAACAAAAAGTGATAATGATTACATTGTTGCCGTTATTTATATTTTTGAATTATTTTTTTTATTTGATCAAAAATATATATTTGCTTTGAAAAATTATTTTTTTAAATATAGAATATTATTTTTTTTCTATTCTTATATTATACCTCTAGATACTATATACATATATAAATATATATATCGCCCATTTCATGCATGACGGACGGGACATTGAAGAACATTTTTTGAATCTTTCTTCTTTTTTACCTTTATATAGTTCAAATGTATTTCAGTTAAATGTAAAAAATAATGATCCACCCAAAGACCTATCAAACCGAAAAGGAAGATGTTTTCCAAGATTTCTGATTTTAATTTTATATGTAGGGCGATAAGTGACTATGACGGACGGGACATGAAATCACACTCGTTTTTACACTCATAAATTCAACACTATTTTTCTTCGAAGTATATAACTTCACACCTCCTGTTTCATGGTAAATTTTTAGGTGGTAGTCTTAGCAAACTACGACAGAAATTTGTTATCTCTCCAACTCACCCAAGCCAAGATATAACAAATTATGTTTGCCAGGTCATATGACGGACGGGAGATGACGGATGGGACAATTCAAAAATTTCAAACAGATTTTATAAAATAAGAAGAAAATGATAAAACGAGTGTGATTTCATGTCGATGTATGACGTCATAAAATACTGTCAAAAAATAAATATGTAACGTCAAAGTTTTGTTGTTGTATTCGTCATTACAAATGAAGTTTATAATGGTTTTGTTCTGAGCTAACAAAGCTTTAGATTTGAAAAATAAAAGCTCTCACTGGGATGCGAGACGAATTTTTGAATAAAAAAATTATTTTCATAGATTTGTACTAAAGCCAAGTCTTATTAGTTTCTATGGTCATTGCTATAAGCTATGAAAAATCGAAAGATACCGTGGTCACAAAGCACTATATCCAAAGCTACATAGATATCGTGCATTTACTTTTGTGCAAACTTGTAGAAGATTTCTGTGTCTTTCTATCAACATCTTACATTCCGCTGTACCTCTTACTGTTCAGAAGTTATAAGGCTTCACAACCAAAATTTTGTAATTTTTTCACCCCTTTCTTTACTGTAACCCTAATTTTCTTACGTTCTTACGTAATGTTTTTTACGTTTTTACATATATGTAGTTATTATAGTATTTTTATTTTTGGAAGTCAGTATTGTCCTTATGGAGGCAGTAACCGATGAGATTTTGATAACTTCACATATACGAGTAATTGTTTATAGGAAATTCTAAAAATCATATTTCTGTCAACCCTAACAAAGGTACTTTTTAAATGTTAAAATATGCTAACAGGGTGTTTCAAATTGTACAGAAATCATTTCAACTTTTTTTGTTCAGAAAATAATTTTTAATAAAGCAGTTTCTGTACGAATTTCACATTCCTGTATCTTTATGGGTGTTTTTCTTTATTCGTTCTAAACGTTTGGAATATTCCATATGCGTTTCTTTATTCTATAAAAGTATTCCAAATGTTCCGTTCTATATTTCTTAACTTTTTCCGAATATATGGAACGCATTCTTTTCGATCCGCGAATGAAGATAGAATAAATGGAATAACCTTACTTTTGTTAATGTTGAAATGTCAAATATACGACTATAAACATAAACAACTAATTCTTTGTTTGGATAAAATATAAATAATTTAAATAATATAATAATATAAATAATGGACTCAAATAATAATGGTGAGAATAAATTATTATTTTTAAATAAAAATTTAAGTCATATCTAAATTAGAAGTAAAATAAAAATATAACATTGGTCAATCTTTTTCTTAATGTTTATTCTTTTTTTGTTTCTTTATACATTCTATTCCGCATATTCTAAAACCAGACGCGGCTCTACCTTAAGGGCTAATGGGACTAAGCCCCACCAAGAAATTCAGCTTAAATTGCATAATTTCATTAAATTAAATTTAAAACTAATTTTTAAAAAAAATTTGAAAAAAAATCCAAAATAATTTGCTGTAAATTGTTCTTCAAAGTACATGCAATATAGAAAGAGAATTGATAATAGAGTATATACAGGGTGTCCCGTTTGGTTTGCTTAACCTTGATACCAGTGATAGATCTCATCAAGACAAACAAAAAATCGTATCGGTGGGGGGGGGGGGAAATCCCAACGGTTTGTCCGCTAGAGGGCGTTGAAGTTTTTTTTTACTCTTATTTCACGATGTACCCTATAACTTTTTATAGGGGCACTCAAGGGGCACCTACTCTTTTGCAAAATTGTAAAGGACCCCTGTGCCTTTCTATCAACATCTGATTTGCTGCTGTACCTCTTACCGTTCAAAGGTTATAAGGCCTCAAATCCATAATTTTGTCATTTTTTCACCCATTTTTTAACTTTAACCCTAATTTGCTCGAAAAGTGCTCGATATTAACCCTCGTTTTTTTTTGCAGAAAAAAAAGGTTCAATTGATTCTGCATCGAGTTGCTATCTTCAATTTTTGCCAAAAATGCATAATTTTTGAATTGAATTGAATTTGATTTTGAATTTTGGTATGAAGTAAATGTATAGTTGTATACATACATATACTTATATTCATATTTGTTTACTTATCCTTTTTTATCTATTCTGTTTCAATTATAAATTTGTTTATAATTTCGTTACGTTACCGTTATTTTGTCAATGTATGTTTTTGTTGTTTTTTCTTTGAAATAGAAAGAAAATTATTTGCATTGCGAACTTCGATTAGAATAATTAAATAATAGTAGTACTCACAATCGGTAGAAGTTGACCGTAGAAGTCGAAATTGTGGAACATCAAACACTTCGAAGTGAGTCAGATCATGAAGGACTCTTTTCGAATATGTAGAAGTCGAAGTGGAAAAAATCGAAAAATCTGAAACTGTCAGCAATCTGTCAAGTAACATACACGAATTGACATTTGCTATAATGCAGATCAGCTGACTTTTTTCTATTTTTCGATTTTTCGATTAAAAACATGGTGTAACCAATGGAAATCGTAGAAGAATGGAAAAGTGTCAAAATCATATAAAATAATTTCGTGGTGGAAGTTTCTTTTTCGATTTTTTCCATTCTTCTACTATTTCTACAATTTCGATCAACTTCCACACATTGTGAGTACTACTAATCTTTCAAAGATTTTCTAAAGTATTTGCATTCCAAGTTTTTTATTGCGTTTTTTTCAAATTTAATTAATAAAGTCTTTTCTATTGTGAAAAGTATTTCAAATCAAAGTGAATTAAGAGTATCAAAGTGTGGGGTGAAGTGAATTTAGTGCTAATAATATAATCAATTTATATATTTAAAAAACACTCAAAATGAAAACAATTGGCAAAGAGCATATTTATTTTATAGTGAAAAGTTTTATTTCAAGTGAAGTGTTAAAATTAGCAACAAAATGGATGCAGGGGCAAATACAAGTAAACTATCTTCAAAAACCGAGAGGCGAGTAGTCGACGTAAAGGTAAAAAATACAATACTGAGTGCATATGAAAATTTTTTTAATATTTTGAAAAATACTTCCAAAGCTGTAGAAAAAAGCGAATATATTAAGTATTTCAGAAAGAACCGTTTATATTATAGAATATTAAAGGAATAGAAAATAACCGGAAATTTGGTGTATGGGTGCCCGGGGTGGGCGTAAGTGCATTTTAGATGAGTTCGACAAATGCGTAGTCAGAAGGGAAATGCATGCTTTTTTTTTAAAAAAACGAATTGCCCACTTTGAAAAAGCTATTAGAAAAATTAAAAGATAATACAAATTTCCCTAAAATAAGCCAAAGCACTTTGTATAAAATCATTAAAGAATTGAAATTTAAAGTCCTTAAAAGAGATAGAAATAGTTTTTTAATTGAGAGGGAAGACATTATTTTATGGAGGAGAAGCTATTTCAGAAAGGTCAAAAAATCTAGGGAAGAGGATGGAAAAATTTATTATTTAGACGAGACTTGGGTTAATGAGGGTCACACGAGGTCAAAAGTGTGGGTTGACACTGAGATCGCTTCAACCAGCCAAGCTTTCAAGGAAGGATTATCAACAGGGTTGAAAAATCCTTCTGGAAAGGGAAAAGATTAATTATACTTCACATAGGAAGTGAAGAGGGCTTTGTACAAGACGGACCTTATGTATGGAATCAAAAAAAAACTGAAGATTATCATGAAAAAATGACTGCAGTGGTTTTTGAAGAATGGCTCGAAAAAGTTTTGACAAACATTGAAAAAAACTCGATGATTGTAATGGATAACGCTCCATATCATTCGAGAAAACTAGAGAAGGGACCTACAGCGGCAACCCGAAAAGATGAAATAAAACAATGGCTAAATTCAAAAAATATTTCATATGCAGATGCCATACTTAAAACAGAATTATGCAGCATTGTCAAAAAACATAAAAAACAGTATGAAATATATGCAGTCGATAAAATAGTTACAGAAGCTGGACATACGATACTTCGATTACCGCCTTACCATTGTGAGCTTAATCCAATAGAAATGATATGGGCTCAAGTTAAAGGATTTATTGATAAACAAAATAAAACTTTCAAATTATCGGAAGTAAAGGAGTTATTAAAACAATCGATAAATAAAATTGACAAAGATTGTTGGTCCGGATGCGTTCGACATGTCGTTGAAAAAATAGAAAAAAATATGTGGACAATGGACTGCATTGTAGAAGAACAGATAGAACGCTTTATAATAAATATAGCAGATGACACTTCAACCGATTATGACACAGATGAGGAAATGGAATAAATAAAAAAATAAAGGACTTGAAGAGGAATAGGCCTAAAGGGGACAGCTCTTTGACAAAAACACGCGCCATTTGTTCTACCGCAAGGTGGTGTTGAAATGAACATATATTATAAAATACACCAAAATTTCACACAATTACCTGCTTTTTTGTAAAATTGGATAAAAATAAAAAATTCCATCTGGCAGCCCTTGGTAAATTTTAATTTAAAAATTTCCCTCGATCACCCCACACACGTAGAGATGGAAAAAAGCATGAAAAAAACAATTTCGTTGGTTTAACTTTAAATAATAATTTAATATTCAGTGTCTTTTAAATATTTTTTTTTTAACAGAACAAATCCAAATTCTATAAAAAATCATTAAAAATTCTCTTTGTTTCACAAATGGTGTTTGTACCTGACTGTAGGTACTAATAATTTGTAGAATTTTATAACACCATTGTTTATTTTAAAAAAATGCATTTAAGTTGAATGAAGTGTTACTATACAAAGTTTTTATATTATCTTTTGAAATATTTGTTGAATTAAATTTAAAATTTCCCTACTTATTTCAAAAAATTGAAAAAAACCTTACAAATGAATGTATGTATATAAAATTTCTATGATTATGAAAAAAACAAATGTTTTTTTCCGCTTTTTTGGAAAAAAACCGATAAAAAGCAACGGGTGAATGTTTTTTTTCATTTGTGAAAATAGCATGAAAAAAGCAGGATTTTTATGAAAAAATCCGGAAAAAAACGAAAACAACAATTTTTAAAAAATCGGCTTTTTGCTTTTTTCATCTCTACACACGAGACAGATTTATTCAAACAATTTGTGAAATAATATAGAAAAGTATGCCTAACTTGCCTGTACTGACTTCCAAAAATAAAAATACTATAGATAGTTACAGAATTTCGTCCCTGTTGTGTGTTAAGGTTACAATTTCACTTTCTTTTCAACATGTCAACAAAAGCAACTGCCAAAAAAAGGATATTTTTAAAAGTGTAATTTCCCGATTTGTTCGCATTGTTAATTGAATAAGTTAATAATTTTATTATAATTATAAGTGAAGTACATTTTCGAAGCTCGTAACTTTAGAGTCCATCAAAGATGACTCCAGATTCGTCATCAGGCCAAGAATTTTAGATTTTTTAAATAATTTGATACATTGCTCCGTTGCAATATTTCCATATATGTGTATATGCATGTTTAATCATATAAAGAATTTTCTTCTAGAATTAGAAAGTACTTACCTAAGCAGTGGTAAACCTACCCTGCTAGAATAGGACAGTGACACAGTAGCTTCTCTTTATTCAATTTTTTCTTTACAGGAAACAAAATACATATTTGCATTAATGGAAAATTAGCCTTTATAATTGTTTTTCTTTTTATTTATAGATTGTATCTCGTCGTCATGATTTAAAACTAATAGTAACATCTGCTACAATGGATTCAACAAAATTTGCAACATTTTTCGGTAATGTACCAACATTTACAATACCTGGAAGAACATTTCCAGTTGAAACATTTTTTTCAAAAAATACTTGTGAAGATTATGTTGATTCCGCTGTTAAACAAGCTTTACAAATTCATTTACAACCTCCCGAAGGAGATATTTTAATTTTTATGCCAGGTCAAGAAGATATTGAAGTTACATGTGAAGTTATAGCTGAACGTTTAGGAGAAATTGAAAATGCACCACAATTATCAATTTTACCAATTTATTCTCAATTACCATCAGATTTACAAGCAAAAATATTCCAAAAATCAAATGATGGTTTACGAAAATGTGTTGTAGCTACAAATATTGCTGAAACATCATTAACTGTTGATGGTATAATTTTTGTAATTGATTCAGGATATTGTAAGTTAAAAGTGTATAATCCTCGTATTGGTATGGATGCTTTGCAAATTTATCCAATATCACAAGCAAATGCCAATCAAAGATCAGGTCGAGCTGGTAGAACTGGTCCTGGACAAGCATTTAGATTATATACAGAACGTCAGTATAAGGATGAATTATTACCTTTAACTGTTCCTGAAATTCAAAGGACGAATTTAGCAAATACTGTGTTACTGTTAAAATCTTTAGGAGTTGTTGATCTTTTACAATTTCATTTTATGGATCCACCACCACAAGATAATATTTTAAATTCACTATATCAATTATGGATTCTAGGAGCTTTAGATCATACTGGAGCTCTTACAGCCCTAGGAAGACAAATGGCTGAATTTCCGCTTGATCCTCCGCAATGTCAAATGTTAATAGTTTCGTGCCAGATGGAATGTAGTGCTGAAGTACTTATAATCGGTAATAACTTTTTTCTCTTCAAATTAAAATTTATATATTGTATGTCAATACTTTTATTATTTATTTTGCTCATTTTAGTATCAATGCTTTCTGTACCTTCAATATTTTATCGTCCAAAAGGCAGAGAAGAAGAAGCAGATGGAGTTCGAGAAAAATTCCAAGTACCTGAATCTGATCATTTAACTTATCTTAATGTGTATTTACAATGGAAACAAAATAAGTAAATAATAATACAAATTAGTAATTTAAAAAAATTATTTTTCTTTTTATTAATATTTAGTTACTCATCGAATTGGTGTAATGAACATTTTATACACATTAAAGCTATGCGTAAAGTTCGCGAAGTCCGGCAGCAATTGAAAGATATCTTAATTCAACAAAAACTTCCAGTAAAATCATGTGGTTCTGATTGGGATATTGTTAGAAAATGTATTTGTTCTGGTAGGTTTTAAAAAATTTCAACATTTGTTTGTTTCAGCTTTTAAATTGTTTTCTTTCAATTTGACAGCATATTTCTATCAAGCAGCACGCCTAAAAGGCATTGGTGAATACGTTAATTTACGTACAGGAATGCCATGTCATTTACATCCAACATCAGCTTTATACGGCTTAGGTACAACTCCTGATTATGTTGTGTATCATGAATTAGTGATGACAGCAAAAGAATATATGCAATGTGCAACAACTGTGGATGGTTATTGGCTGGCTGAACTGGGTCCTATGTTTTTCTCAGTAAAAGAAACTGGACGAAGTGGTCGTGAGAAGAAAAAACAAGCAGCAGAACATTTAAAGGAAATGGAATTACAGATGCAACGTGCACAAGAACAAATAGAAGAACAAAAATTACAAGCAGCACAACGAGAAGAAGCATTAATGCCAAAACAAGAAATTTTAACTCCAGGAGCAACACCACGACGTACTCCTGCACGAATAGGGCTTTAAAAAATTATTTTGATCTTTTCATAAACTTTTATTTAGTTTAAATGTTAAAACAAAAATAAATGAAATAAGGCATTTCTCTTTAAAGAAGATTTTTGTTTTCTTAAGAAATGATAATAGAAATTATGAAATGTTTTCATCAATCCAAGTACGTAATTTATTCACAGCTACAAAAATTCCTGGATATTGTTTGGAAGCGCATCCAATTCCAGTAGAAGTGATACCAAATAATTTGTCATTGACAACAAATGGTCCTCCGGAATCTCCATTGCAGGCATCTTTAGAACCGTCACTCGTTGCAGCACAAAACATTTCATCAACTATTTTTGCTACACCTTCGTATGACTTTTTGCAAAAATCTTGTGAAAGAATTGGTAAGTATACTTTTTGAAGTTGACGTGGAAATGGTCCTTGATCCTTGAAAATTAATAAAAAATGTTGGCTTGAATTGTAGAATTTCAAATGAAAAATTTAAAATTGTATTTTAAAATGTGAAAGAAACTTTTGACTTGATTTAAAAAAAAATTATTCACCCAAAGTCTTCCCCAACCAGTAATCATTCCGAATTTTCCAACTGGTAAAGGTTCATCTTGCCTTGGTAATTCTATTGGTTTAACTTTGGAGTTAAATTTTAATTTCATGCTCAATTTAACAATGGCGATATCATTAAAATATGTCTTTTCTTCAAATTTTGGATGAACTCGAATACTTTCAACTTTATACAATTTACCGCCAACTGAACGTTTATCAGTACCAACACGTACTTGAAAAGCATTTGGATCAGAGTGATTTACAAAACAATGTCCTGCTGTTAAAATGATGTTTTCACTTATTATTGATCCACCACAAATATTTATTGGATAATAATGTAAGGTCACTTGCCACGGTACTTCTTCGATTGTTGCATTCATGCCACCCACAATTCGGCTAATTATATAATTTCTAGGAGCTATAAAAATAATAGATAATTATGTTTTAATATGTGTACATATTATGAATATAATAATTTTTTTAAATTTTTAAACCTGCATCAATTGCATTTAAAATCAAACACCAGCAAGTAAATAAGTAGAACATTTTTACTCCTATAAACCTTAATTCAAACTAAAGATGTCAATTTAAGTAACTCATTTTTATATGGTTTTACAAATTTTACGCAGTTAAATTTGTATATTTTTTTTCTCTACCTATTTCATTAATTAATTTATATTGATAAAAAATTCATAAATGAACATATTACAGATAAAAAAAAATTAAACAATGGTTTCAATTTCTTAATTAGCTAATTATTATAAAACACTTGTTTTCTTCAATTTTTTTCTTCTTAATTTTAAACAACTGAGAAAATAATGACGGTGTTTCAAACGCTTAGCAGTTCATTTGTCTTTATAGAATAATTTTATCGGTTTCTTATCAAATAAAAATGTAAAATTCTTTC
This sequence comes from Bombylius major, assembly GCA_932526495.1. Taxonomy (NCBI): domain Eukaryota; kingdom Metazoa; phylum Arthropoda; class Insecta; order Diptera; family Bombyliidae; genus Bombylius; species Bombylius major. The sequence continues at coordinate 31,550,241 of OW052043.1, forward strand.
TTTTTAATTTTGATTTTTATGATAATTTCATTTCCTAAATTGCCCGCTCCTAAAAATTTAAGAGTAGGGTAGATGTTCCAAATTCTGGCCGTTTTAGACGTTCGGTAACTTTGAATCGTTGCCGATTGAAAGTAATATTGTGTAAATTCTTCAAATTTTTTTAAATAAAACGGAAATTTACTTAAGAGCCAAATTTAGTGAAATGGCCTGCAAAGTGACCGCCTACAGCCTACATTTCTCAACCGATTTTAATGAAATTTCGAATATAGATAGGTTTAAGGGAATTGTGGTGCTTAAGCGAAACAGATTTTTGAAAAAGTCCTTTATTTCGAAAATACAAGGGTTCAAAGTGAGTCAGTTTTGCGATTTTGGGCCTTCAAAGTGACCACCTACAGCCTACAATTTTGAACCGATTTTCATAAAATTTTGAATATAGATAGGTGGAAGGGAATTGTGGTGCTTAAGCGAAACAGATTTTTAAATTTTGATCCTACAGGAACCCTCCCAAGCAATATTTTTTTGGCCACTTTGTTCTTCTTTTCTTATATCATGCCAATAGAACTGAAAGCCGTCTGTACCGTCCAGATTAAACTTTTTTTCGTCGCTAATATTGTCTTATTCCACTCATCTTCCCAAGTCATGTGGTCTCTCGCAAATGTCAGTCTTTTTTCTCTATGGATCCGGGTAACAGGTGGTTTTTTAACTCTTTTTTTTAAATTTTTAATTTCCATCAGCGTTCGGAATTTGTCTGATGCGCCTCTCTGTAACTGGCAAATCTAAAGCTACAATTTGTCTTTTACTCAATTGTTTGCTGGTGTCGTATCTTCGATTTTTTCCATAATTTTCACCTAATTTTAAAAAATTTATCGATTATAATCGACGATCGTCCCAATCTACGACAGATTTCTCTATTTGAAAGGTCAGCCTCCTTATAGGTTTTGATTTCGATTTTTTTCTCATTCAGGATCCCATGTGGTATTTCTGTTTCTGTTCTCAAAATTGATTATAACGGTACTGTTAATTACTATTTTATTAAATTTTTATATGAGTTTACTTACCAAAACACACAATAAAAAACATTTTAATTAATTTCAATTTTATGATAACAATTTTTATATGAATAAATACGGCTGACTTTATGTGAATTTTCTCTTAAAGCGTAGTACTTAGCTCAAAATAAGATATTTTGCCTATACAAAATCTATGTAAAAAAAAACCAAAATAAATGGGAACAAAAAAATTTTCTGTTACAATTTCGTAAGTGGTACTCAGCTGAAAATAAAAAAGAGTTGAAAATCTAGATGTTCACAGATAGCGTTGGCTGTCCGTTGGAGACCTTTTATTTTCATATACAACCGAAATAAATGAAGCTCCATTTATTTCGTACGGAAAATGAAAATAAATTGATTGTTTGGCATTTGTGAAGTTAGGTAATTTTAAAGCTCACGTGTTTTTTGTGATTTGTGATTTTTTCTTCTTTTTGTAGATTTTTTATTTCGTTCCGAAATAAATAGACTTTTTCCAACATAAAATTTATTTTCAGCTGAGTTACGCTTAAAACGTAACACAAATTGCACGTGATCACGGTAAATGACAATTACAAAATGACATGTACCCAAAAAACTGGTTTAAAGTGCATAAAAATGAAGTAGGAACAGTATAACATTAATTAATGAATCATAAGGGTCAGTGCTATCACACATCCAGTGTTCATAAATAAATTTGAAAAACAGTACTGCCTTTATAACAATTTCCTCCACTGTACATAGTACATACATACATATGTAGGTATATTAAATTTAAAAAAAATTAGATCTGTTTCGAAACTTTCATGTTTACGTATGTGTATGTATATACATACTTATAGGTATGTATGGCCGTATGTTAATATGTAGTTTTGAACGGCATTTAATATAGAAGAGCAGAATACTTCTATTCGGAAGCTACTGAAATGGGACTTTTATATTTAATAAATTTAAAAAAAAACTTCACTAATATAATTCTGACTTATACAAATACATGCCATAGTTAAATTTGGCTACTAATATTTAAATTCCACGTACAAAATCTTAGCAGATTTGAATTCACGAAAATTTAATGAAAGTGAAAATTAGAACACCTAATTCCACTTCCGCAAATTCAATGTCGTCAAACTATTATAAGTTGAATTCAGAGCACAAAAAGTATAAAGATATAACAGAGATGCGAAAAGGAAATCAAACAAAACCGTAAACAGGCCCTGTGCGGGCAGAGAAGGAGGTATCACATTTGTCTTTTTTATGAAAAAGAAAAAGCTCTCAATAGTTAATTTTGTTTTACACGTTATGTTCTCAAGATTGAATGCACACACGCAAGCGAAAACAGCTGTTTTACATTATTTGTGTATTTCTATTCTATATACACAAAAAGCATTAAAATATATTATACATATATGTATCTTCTCCCTTTTCGAGATTTTTAATGTACATATATTGCTTTATGATCATTATGAAAAAATAAGAAAAAACAAAACCATTGTAAATGAAACTATACATATTTATATGTTGTTATACATATTATATGTATACATTATTGATTATGCTTAGAACAAATGATTTTAGTTGTGTTTTTTTTTTATAGTTCTGTGTCATTTTTTTGCAGCTGAAAAAAATGATATTTGTTGTTGGTATTTTTTGGCTTGATTTTTTCCTTGCTTTTATGTTTTTTCTTTTTTCTGCTTGAGATGCTTGAGATATAAGAGTTCAAATTTGACAAGTCACACATTTTTCATAAGGAGTCAAAAATGTTACATTTTGTTTCTAAAAATTGATGAGAGGAAGTTTTATATTTGGCGCCGTATAACTTGCGCCCTGTTGCAGTGATATTTTTGGTGTCTTAGGGAGTTTTGTAGAGAATAAAAAGCAGAATATTGTGCAGAAATTTTAAGTCAATGCCTTCCCAGGGTCCCGAGGTATTCACATTTGAAGTCGGATTTTTTGACGAAAATGATGAAAAATAGAATGAAGTGTTAATTTAAATGTTTTTATATTTCTTGTCTTGTTTTGAAATTTATTTTGAAAACAAACAAAAAATACAAGAAAAGCGTAAAGGATAATTATAAAAATGCCCCTTCAAAATTATCTTTTTATATTATCAAATTTTACTGACCAACGAAAAATATAATTATAAATTCATTTAATAATTCCATAAAATTAAATATCAATGTGAAACAGATTTGTAGAGGTAGCTCAAGATTTCAAGAATAGGATCGAAATAAGCAAACAAAAATAAAAAATGCTTGAAAAAAGAAAAAAACATAAAAGCAAAGAAAAAATTAAGCCAAAAAATACCAACAACAAATATCATTTTTTTCAGCTGCAAAAAAATGACACAGAACTACCTATAAAGAAAAAAAACACAACAACTAAAATCATTTGTTCTAAGCATAATGTATAGGTACATATAATATGTATAACAACATATAAATATGTATAGTTTCATTTACAATGGTTTTGTTTTTTCTTATTTTTTCATATTGATCATAAAGCAATTTACAAACACAGTCATCAATCCCCATTCATTCTATTCAATTCGAAAAAGCTTCACACTAGAGCTTTCTCAGACCAGTTTTTGAGCTTTCTCAGATAAATTTCTATAAAAATGTAAAAATTATGAATTTCATACGTTCCTTGTGAAGGAATCTCTTTTATATTTCAATCCTCCTTGAGAGCATGCATGGGTGATAATCATGGTAAAAGAAACACTGATAAGGTAATATCAATCGAAACTCTCAGGCGCCATTAGAACGTAAGAAAGATCGTATATGGACGATCTGAGAAATGGAACATAACAAACATACATACATATAATACATTTTATTTGGAAATTTTACAATTTATTTTTCAAAGTAAGATATCTCAGCATCCTCTGAACCAAAAACTAATATTTTTGAATTAAAACATTTGCTGAAGTGTTGCTCAAAAGCTATCTTGTTAATTCTGTAAGTGCCATAGTTTTCAATCACAAGGACAAAATACGCGAAAAACCATGAAGAAGTACAACATCTTTAACCTTGTTTTCCACTTTATCTCAAAAACTAGAAAATAATATAGGACCTCAAAGAAGACAACACTAAAGAAAACATTTTAATGAAGATTTCAATATAAAAATAATAGTTTTTGGTTCACGGGATGCTGAGATACAGACCTTCAAAGTTAACTTTAGGTCTTAATTATGTTTGAATTTGTAAATGTGTGAAAATTCAACGTTTTTTAGTCTATTTTGCACAAGAAAACTGTAAAGGATAATATTAAAAAAAACACTTTGATAAATCTTTTAGTATAAAAATAATAGTGTTATGTCTACGGGATGCTGAGATACAAATCTTTGAAGTTGAAAATTAAGTCAAATTTGTGTTTGGTCTAGAAAATGTATGGAAAGTTTTCGACTCTTTACCTTGTTTTTGCACTTTATCTCGAAAAGTACAAATACTAGAAAAAAATCGTACGGCATAATTAAAGGGAACACTCCAACAAACAATTAGGTCAAATAATTACGGTTTTTGGTCCACGGGATACTGAAATACTTTAAAATTACTAAATTATTAAATTATTCTACATATGATAAAAATATGTACTTATCACATACATACTCATATTCATGAATCTTTTTTACGTCACGTTTCTTTTCTCATTCATTCTTAATAATACCTTACTAGTGTTTCTTTTACCATGGGTGAAAATGTCCTTATTGGCACAAATTGGATTTTATAGCCAAAAGATACAGTTAAACATTTGGAGAAAAAATTGACATATTTTAAAGAATCGTTATTTCTCTGTTTTAAGGTCTTGTAGGATAAACTCACAAGTAGTGCAAAAAAAAAATGCATTTACAAGAAATAGTCTAAACATTTATCATTGGTCAGCGCCAGACCAGTCTTCTTTCAGCTTCAATAACCGGTTTTTTATCCCACTTTTGGATAAAATGTACTACAATTCGCCTTCTCTCTACTAAAAACCTGTTATTGAAGCTGAAAGAAGACTGGTCTGGTCCTGGCCATTATTCATAACAATTGTGTCTTCAAAAAATTTGGTAAGGTGAAAATATTTTTTCAGTAAATCGAAATTTTATTCGCGAAAAATTCAACTTTATTGCTTTTTGTAAAACCTTTTTAGTAGGCTGAGTTACATCCATAATACATGTAATATGTTGGCTTGTCATTTAAAATTATTTTATTTTGTAAAATTATTATGTAACCATGTATTAATAGTCAATTATTATTTTAATTTATTATATTAAATTATTTTTCCGTTATATATTCATATATGGCATTTAGAAACATTCAAAAATTCGCTTGTAGGCATTTGAAAAAAGAATTACAGGTAATTATAGTTTCAAAGTCGTATAGTTTATATCTGATAAATAAAATGAATAATGTAAATTTTGGAAAAATTTTTAAAAAGAAAATACTTATTTACAATGCTTTTTCCAGATTAATAAGCTATATTCTGTCAACAAACAGGAACAAGTCTTAAAATGTAGAGGTAAATTGGTTTTAAATTCTGAATTTGTATCTATTAAATACTATGTAATAAAAGTTTTTTTATATTGAAGATTTTTCGATGAACATACAATCCTCTTTCAAATCAACAATTCACACTTCACCAAAATCTGTCAAAAATATCAGTTCTTATAGTTTTAATAATTTTTTTCTCAAAAATTCTTCATGTGATACTTCTACGTTAAGACTGCAGCATAATTTATCATATGAATCAAAAATTGATAACACATTAAGATTTTATACACTTGAACAAGAACCTCCAATTTCAGTAATTAAATTTTGGCCCAAAATAAAATTTCAAAATATTTCAATTACACCTAATGGGACCACGCATCAATTTGTATTTAATAAGAAACCAAAAATGACGTGTTCAGTTAAAGAAGATCTTTTAGATATTAAAATAATCAGGAAAATAAATTTTTTAAAAGCTTACAAAGGAAGCGATAAAATAAAAGAAGAATTTTTCTACAAAAATGAACCTTTTTTTAAGAAAAACTTAAAAATTAATAAAAAATCATTAAATTCAAAAGAATATAAGAAAATGAAAATTGTATCTAAACCGATAGTTTCTAAAGGTAATGTAAAGAAACCTACAATACATTTTTCTGTACCACATACAACTTTATGTGAATCTTCAAAACTGCCTCTTGTGGGGCGTATACGTCCGGGAGTTCTTTTTCAATCTGTGAATAGAATTTACACAAACACTGAAAAACCTTATACTTATAAATCTCTACGAACTGTAGTCAATCAAATAGTGTTATCAACGAAAAAGAATCAAAAACAATTTCCTATGAAAAAAGTACATGACGTTCTTAGAAAAGATAGTTTCAAATTCCATTTTCTAGAACCACAAAAATTCATGTCTTTTGAAAAAAAACCAAGCATTAAGAAAAAGATTTTTATTCCAAAAAATTTTATAAATTCAACAATGAATATAAATGTATATTAAGTGTTATAACTGTCGTTAAAAATATAATAAAACTTATTTGCTTTTGATTTGTTTAGAAAAACTATCAGTTTTTTCGAAAGATTCGAAAGATAAATGAAACCCTAATTAACCCTAATTGATATCCTTCTAAATTTTAATATTAAGAGAGTGATGTACACAAAAAGTATCAAGTATTAAGAGATTCCTTCACGAGGAACGTATGAAATTCATAATTTTTACATTTTTATAAAAATTTATCTGAGAAAGCTCAAAAACTAGTCTGAGAAAGCTCTAGTCTGAAGCTCTGTCGAATTGAATAGAATGAATGGGGATTGATGACTGTGTTTGTAAATTGCTTTTTGAGTTTATGATCAATCCCAGTAAGCAAATGGGCAATAGAACGAGCGGGCAATAATATGGCAATAATATTTCTATTGCAGATTATACGACTGAGCGATAAATGGGCAATAATATTTGTGACGTAACGGAATTGAGTACATTCGTTTTTTGTTCTTGATAATATCACTTTTATGTTGAAGAAAAATAATGTAAAAATCACATAAACGTAAACTCGACAATCGAGTGTTTCCCATGTATTTTTATAAGTGTATCTTCGAAAACATAAGATGATCGTCAATTGGTGAAATTCAGCAATTCAAAGTTTTAAGCTGACTTTCAGAAATTGACAACCATCTGATGTTTTTCATTTCCATTACTTTGTAATCGATAAAGTATCATAATTTCGGCTTGCTTTCTTATCGTAATGTCGATGGGAATGCGACACTACAAGGCAATAAGAATTCGATTCATCACTTTTATTGCCCTTTAATTACATTCTAAACGTATTTTATATGCATTCCTATTGCTTTTTTAACGAAAAAGTATCATAATTTCGGCTCGCTTACTTATCGTAATGGAGATAATTGCCGTGCTTGCTGGGATACGAAAAATAAAAAACAAAACCATTGTAATAGTTGAGTTACATAGCACGCTTCGCTTTGACAGGTAGAAGTTAAATGTCGTGTATTTAAATGTAATGTGTTACATAGCCGAAGCGCCGCACAGCGCAGAGAAGCGTCTCGCAGCAAAAGTTGACCAACTTTTAAACTTTTTATGTATACGAAGCGGAGAAATGTTATTTCTTAATTGTTTTTGTTTGAAAAATTCAGTTCAATGAAATTTAAAATAATTTTTAAAAGTGAAATACATAGTGCAGTAGAAAAAATTGAAATATAAAATACATATCAAAATAACTAAAAAGAATTTTTGAAGTTCAAGCAAAGGTAAAAAATTATAATTAAATTTAAAATAAATAACTGGACGTATCGAATTCTTGGTCAAACCTTCTTTTAACAAATTAAAAAGGATATCGAACACCTGGTTATTCATTCTTGTAGCAGTTTTGAACAAATACATATTCATCTTTCTTCAAATTTTTAAAGCTACTTTCAAAAAATCTTTTTAAAATTCTTTCTAAACCCATAAATTCTTGCCACGATTGATATATTAGATAAACCACAACAAAAATATCTAATATTTCCATATCATCCATTTTATTATTATTTATGTATATTTATGTATTTTTTTCAGTATTTATAATTTTAATTTTTAATTCAATTTTAATTCACAAATCAAAAATATATTCTGTCAAATGTGAAACACAAAGCGAAGCGTGCTATGTAACAAGGGAGATCAAATTGCAGCATAGCGAAGCGAAGCGCAGAGTAGCGAAGGTAGCAAAGCGTGCTATGTAACTCGACTATAAATGAAACTATACATATATTATATGTATACATTATGCTTAGAACCCAGCAAGCATGGCAATAAGAATGCATTAGTGTTTTCGTATTACAGTGGCAAGTGTTGCCTATTGCGGCAATAGCAGTTTTCATATCGAGGGCAATAAGGTTTGCTTGAGCAAAGGTTGACAGACATTCGTATTGCTGTGAGCTATTGCATTCTTATCTCCATTACGATAAGAAAGCGAGCCGAAATTATGATACATTTTCGTTAAAAAAGCAATAGGAATGCATATAAAATACGTTTAGAATGTAATTAAAGGGCAATAAAAGTGATGAATCGAATTCTTATTGCCTTGTAGTGTCGCATTCCCATCGACATTACGATAAGAAAGCAAGCCGAAATTATGATACTTTATCGATTACAAAGTAATGGAAATGAAAAACATCAGATGGTTGTCAATTGATGAAAGTCAGCTTAAAACTTTGAATTGCTGAATTTCACCAATTGACGATCATCTTATGTTTTCGAAGATACACTTATAGAAATACATGGGAAACACTCGATTGTCGAGTTTACGTTTATGTGATTTTTACATTATTTTTCTTCAACATAAAAGTGAATAACATAACATTTTTAAAGTCTTCGACTGAATAACTTCACTTCTAAACCCAAACTTAACGATATTATCAAGAACAAAAAACGAATGTACACTCAATTCCGTTAGGTCACAAATATTATTGCCCATTTATCGTTCAGTCGTATAATCTGCAATAGAAATCGTTATTATTGCCCATTTATCGCTCAGTCGTATAATCTGTAATAGAAATATTATTGCCATATTATTGCGCACTCGTTCTATTGCCCATTTATTGCCAAGTTATTGCCATGAGTTCTTGCCCAATTATTGCCCGCTCGTTCTATTGCCCATTTGCTTGCTGGGAAGAACCAAAACAACGACTCCTACAGTACCAAGCCTGAATGCTCAATTTTATTTTATTGTTTATACCTACATAATATGTGTTGTAAGTACCAAATTAACATTACAATTTATTGTTTTTAATCAATCATAACTAAGTTGTGATTAAAGTTACATGAAAATTATGTTCAAATGAAATGTAGAGAAGATCCTTAGCTTTATTTTCACCGAATATATTAAATATCTATGAGCAACGTAAATCAAAGAAAAAACGTGATAAATATTGAGTAACATAAAACTGAGAATCAGTTTTTCCTTAAATCTCCCAAATTACTAAAATATTAATGTTCTACAAAATTGTGCATTTTTATCAAATAAACATTTTTCCCAAATATTGTTATATCATAAAATTAATAGAAATTGAGTTTATTAAAGAAAAATGATAATTGCAAAATCCTATGAAATACATTGGTGTCTATTGCGGTCATCGATTCGACAGTCGATCGAAGAACTCTTTTCGATTCGATTGAATTTATTTTTGGTATTGTGTAACGCAATCGAATAGTCCTAAAAGACCACTTGTCCGTTACTGACAAATACATTTCAAATCAGCATTAACTTTTGTCATTTTAGCGTTTTCTCCTTGTCCCCAAGTGGTTGGACATGAGAACTAAAATTTTTGTGTGTAGTGTTTTTACATCACAAATGTATTTATTATACATACTGACGTGTTAAATTATTTTCTTGAGCCTGTGTGTATTTTTGTTTTGAGTCGATTCTCTGGTAACGGAGAAGCCATTTTGTGAGGAATTTTGTTAAAAAACTGTTGTATAAGAAAGGTGTACACGGTTGGAAATTTTGGTGTAAAATTTATAAATAATGATATACATATAAATCCTTACTTTTTTCGTTTAGCCTTAATAAGATTTACATTTATAAAAGTTATAAAATAATCTTATATAAGTAATACATTTAAATTATAAATAAATAATAAAATTTTGCTATAGAATTTACACTGGCCATGTATAAACTTATACGTATACGAAAAAAATATAGATTTGATACGTGGATGTATAACTACATTTTAAACGATTTTTTTATAAATTGTATAGACAGTTTGTTATTGAATCAATAAGCAGAATCGTATAAATATAAGAATTTTATATGTATTATACGTTTATATTAAATAAATAAAACCAGAAAATTAATTTCAGAAATATTTATTTACAAAAAAAACTTAAAGTAACTTATATCAAAGTTGTATAAGTAGAAGATGCCCAACGTCCATATATCCTCATGGCACTCAAAATTTTTGATCTGGGGCGTGATATCACACCCCACAACATGTTGCTTATACATTTGTTTCTAATAGTCATGTTTATAATGATATTCAGTAGCAATTATCAACAATTTTACTCATCGTATCAACATTTTAATCATGAACAAAAGGCAGTAGAATCGAGAAAGTTTAGAACAGACGCACAAGTAGAGTGCGGTAAAGTAGGAATAAATTCTTTACACAAATGTTGCTTAGTTTGAATTTTTTTACTATACCTATATTAAAATTAAAAACAACAAGTAACATTAAATATGAATTGTTGGTATTCTCGCTATATATATAGCTATAGCTATATACATACATAATTCTAACATACACACATTCGAGCCATACTTTATTGCGTTGTTTTCAAATTATAAGTAAAAATTTTTAAAACCATATTATTATTATATTGACTTGAAGAAATTTGAAATTTTTTTCGTTTTTCTTATTTTTGTTGTTGTTATATTGAAATCCAGTTTTAACCAAATTTTGTCGATATTTATTTTATTCTTTTTTGAATGCTTGATTGGTGTGGTTATTTTGCGGATTGAAGATTCTAAAAATCAGTTTTTTTCAAAACTCCTTTTCTATTATTTTTGGTATTTTCTTGGGGAATAAATTATATAGGTAGTATTCAAAGACCAGTTTTTTTCAAAACTATTTTCTTCGTTTATAAATTTGGTATGGATACCAGATTAAGTGCTGTAAAGTGTAGTATAAAACACTGCGGAAAATCAAGAAGATCGTGTCCTGGTTTGAAGATTTTCAAATTCCCTGGTTCTGATACTGTTAGTGGGAAACTTTGGAGAGAAGTTTGTGAATTTGATGAGGGAAAGAAAATTTACAAACAAAAGTGAAAATCACAGCGATTGGTTTTGCGAAAGTAATCCATGTGCTACTCATAGAAAGAAATTTTTAGAATTCCTTCTGACGGTACTGATAAGGAAGCATTGTTCATGGTCGGTTGAAAAAAATATATCAAGTAAAAATACAAAAATTAATGTACTTTCACAGAAGTAGAAAGCTCATTAAATACTCACCTACCTATATTTCAATATAAATGTAACATTTTTAAATAAAAATACATAATTTAAATTTTAGGTTTATTTTGCAACCCATTTGGGTATTTTTAAATTGCAAATCTAGACCCTTCAGAAAGTTTATTTTGCTCTTGGTTGGAACTATTATTTAAATACTTTATCCGTGGTATAAGGAAAAGGCAAAAATTTTCCTTAAGGGGGCTCGTTACTGGGTATTCTCCCTATGTCATATTTTTACACTAAAATACATATATATCTATTGCAAAAAAAACGACTTTTGATAAAAAGAATTTTAAAAATTCTCATATGTATGTATAGGTACATATTTTAAAACTGATCTTTAAAAAGGTATGCTGGAAAAATAGGCTAAATGCATAATTTTGGGTTCACAATGAAAGAAAAATAACTTGCTTTTGAACTCAAGGACTGGAAAATCAGTTTAAAAGTCCGAAATATAATAGTGCAAAACTGACAAATTACATATCTTTCCACAAAAAATATGAAATAACTTTTTTTCAAAATTATATGCGAATTTTCAATGAAAATAGAAAATTATAAAATGCATTTATACCTGCAAGTTTAAAAAGAAAGACAAAATTTGGTTAAAACTGGATTTCAATACAACAACAACAAAAATAAGAAAAACGAAAAAAATTTCAAATTTCTTCAAGTCAATATAATAATAATATGGTTTTAAAAATTTTTACTTATAATTTGAAAACAACGCAATAAAGTATGGCTCGAATGTGTGTATGTTAGAATTATGTATGTAAGTATATAGCTATAGCTATATATATATAGCGAGAATACCAACAATTCATATTTAATGTTACTTGTTGTTTTTAATTTTAATATAGGTATAGTAAAAAAATTCAAACTAAGCAACATTTGTGTAAAGAATTTATTCCTACTTTACCGCACTCTACTTGTGCGTCTGTTCTAAACTTTCTCGATTCTACTGCCTTTTGTTCATGATTAAAATGTTGATACGATGAGTAAAATTGTTGATAATTGCTACTGAATATCATTATAAACATGACTATTAGAAACAAATGTATAAGCAACATGTTGTGGGGTGTGATATCACGCCCCAGATCAAAAATTTTGAGTGCCATGAGGATATATGGACGTTGGGCATCTTCTACTTATACAACTTTGCTTATATTCAAGTATACAACTATAATACATTATACATAGGTATATGTGTACATACATACTTAGAAATTTATCTTAGATCTATTGTTTTTATAATTACATAAGTTCGATCCACAGATGACTTGCTAATTCCAACGCCTAAAATGTACAGCGATTTATTTTCTGAGTTCCTCAGATATTCCGAATTTGTAAGTCCAGGCTGTATGTTTTTGTATACAGAAAAGAAAATTTTCAAAATATAAAATATTTGAAAATAAATAAATAATTTAAAAATACCGGTTTAAATAGAAGAATCCTCCCTAATGCTACTTCGTCAGTCAAACGACTAAGTTTTTTGGAGGTGGAAGCAATCTAATTAAATTTATAAATGACAGGGTGCATCTAAAAATATAATGTATGGATATAGTAATGTATTAATATTCAGTCAGACACATTTTTAAAATTACATTTTTCTCGTTCAACTTCAGTATATAAAATTTTCTTCCCTGACTCCTTCACTCAAGTGAAAACGTGGTTTTGATACAATGGCCAGTTTAAAAAAATCCCATCACTCAATTCCGCATAATCGATTTTAAGATCATACAAAACCTGTAATAAATTTTAAAGTATAGAATTTACAAAATATTTTAATTCTTTATCAAAGTGTATGTTTATTCACTTTCACTATTTGTCTCACCTGATTTTCGTATTCACACGTGAAAAAAACACCCAAAGACATTTTAAATAATTTAAAAAGCGAATTAATACACAACTTACGCACTTGAAATAAGATAAATTTCAAGGGAATAATTTTTTAGAAAAACTAGTAATCACTTTGTTTGTACATAGTCAACACACAGTATTTAACACACGACTTATAAACTTGGAATGATAATTTTTCCATCGATATGCGAACAAACATAATCATTAAAACGGTACTTATATAAATTCTATACAAAAAATAGTAAAGAAATAATAAACTCAACTTATTAAAAGTTGGCATTATACAAATTTGGTATAAAATTAATACAATATTCTATATAAAAACTAGCATTTAAAAAAAACTGAAATTCCTTTAAACCAAAAATGGTTTAAAATCTATATGAATAATTATATATAGCATGCCTCATAAGACATTTAGTATCAAATGTATAAAAAATCGTATAGATTTAAAGATAATTATGTTTTTTATACTTTTTTTGGTATAAATCTCATATGTTCTTCATACAAGAGAAATCTATAATTTTAAATACTATAAAAATTATATGAACTTGGATATACATAAGCAATAAACCAAAAATACGATAGATAAATTTGTTATTTTACACCAAAATTTCAAACCGTGTAGAGACTTGATACTTCCACATTTATTACAGTTCACCTTCACTTTTAAAACTATATAGGTAGCGCATTCCTATTTTTTTGACCTTATGTTTTAAATTTATCTATAAAAAAAAGCGGTAACGCAGAAGACTGGTACACAATTTATTAATACATTCTTAATATTTCCTTTAGGAATTCTGTGAATTGTTAGATATTTAGGAATTGTCACTTTTATAGTTTTGTGGTAACACATGTACTATAAAAAAGTGTTTAATAAAAAAACCCATATAATTTATCTTTTACAATAAGCAATAATAATTTATGAGAACATTCCAGGTAACGCAGAAGACATTCTGAAGTAGTTAAAAAAATAAAAATGTATATTGTATTTGTAATAATATCCTAGAAATAAATGCCGATATCAGGTCAGCTGCCCATAAAAACAGAGAATTTTTTTATACATACATATGAGTATATACCTATTCTTGTCAACACTTTTACTGAAGAAAGTGAAATTTTGGTTTGATTTTATATAGAATCGACTTTTGGTTTTTCGTTAAAATTGTTTTCTTGTTTTATAATTTTTAACATTACCAAGTGCAAGTTAACACTTCGTTCTATTTAAAATTTTATACTCTCGAATCAATTTTAAGTAACAAAATGTAACATTTTTTGATTCTTTAGAAAAGTATGTTCCTGTGGAGCTAGGAAGTTGAAATTTGGCCAGGATATTTCTTAAAGAGTCCAACATTGCATAAACTGTAAACGGTGTAAATCCGTTTTCTAGGGCAAAAGTCATAGGGTAATATGCAAAACAAGTTATTTTTTAACAAAAAACTTTTTTTCCCTTTACATGGGGCCCTTTTTAGTTCATACGTTGATCCTTGATCAATTCTTGAACGTTTTTGTGACGTAGTGTGTTTTATTTGATTTAAATCGGTGCAACAATGCTTGAGATATAAGAGTTCAAATTTGGCAAGTCACAAAATTTTCATAGGGAGTTAAAAATATTACATTTTGTTTCTAAAAATTGATGATATATTTTTGAAGTAGACAGCAGAAGCATATGTAAAAATTAAGAAAATGTTCAAAAAGAATAATACAACACAAATTTCCAATGCATATCGCTTATATGAAAATAGACAAAGACAGAAGTTAAAGTAAGAAGAATTGATCAAAATCAATTTTATTAATTGTTTTAAATGTTTTTTATGTGATAATGACTTGAATTATTTTTTATTTATCATAATTTTTTTTTCAATTTAATTTTTCTTAAAATAATTTATTAATTTTAGTTTAAATAATTAGATACTTTTTGTTTAATACATATTCAGATTTTTATTTTTAAATTGTATTTTTCTTCTTCTTCTTCAAATATTCTTAAGCATTTCAGCTGATTTTCATTTTCGAATTAGTAGGAGGAATTAAGAAAATGAGTAAAAAGAATAATACAAATTATAAATGCATATCTCTTTTTTGAAGATAGAGAAAGAGAGAAGATCAATATTGATCCATATAAATGAATTTTTATGAATGTTTTGTTTTACATATATGTATGTAATTTATGATTATGAAATATTTTTATTGTTTATTATTATTTTTTTTCAGTTTAATTTTTTTTAAAAATATTTTATCAATTTAGTTTAAATACCTAGTCTAGATAGATTTTGTTCAATAATACGATTACAGATTGTTCGTTCAAAAATTTCACTTCTTCTTCTTCTTTAAATATCCTAATGCATATCAACTGACTTTTGTTTATTTTCAAAGTAGATAAGAAAAGTAGGAAGGATTAAAAAAATGTGTAAAAAGAAAAATACAAATTATAAATGCATATCACTTTTCTGAAGATAGATAAAATTGGAGAAATATTTGTTCAGTGATGAATATGGAATGAAATATTGAAACGCACAATTAATGAAAAAAACACAATTGTTGCATTTAATATTTTTTATATATACCTATTATATATTTATTTTTTTTTTCTTATTATTTTACTAATTCTAATTTCTTTATTTTTTTTATAATTCTTATTTCTTTATTGTTTTACTAATTTCTATTATTTTAATATTTGTAAGCCGTCGTTCAGGCCTCGTTCTTTTTGTTGTTCTAATTGAGTAATCACTAATACCCATGATACATACACGCTATATTATAGTATTTATATTATAATATCGATATTATAATATCATATATATTATAATAGAAATTGCACCCTGATACACAGTATATTATAATATCCGCCATAACTGAACAGCTGTCAAAGAAAATCAGCTGTTTTTATAAATACTTTATTGTGATTGCCAATCGAGAATATAGATTTGTGTTTTAAAGTTATGTTTTAAAGTTGTTTTGGTGAATTGAAGTGATTTATAAAAAAATACTGCAAGAATATATTCAAAAATGTACGTAAAACTGAAAAACTTATTAATAATGTATTTATTAAATAAAAGTAAAATAGAAATATTAGATACGGACTCAAAAATGTGTAGAATAATGGCGCTAAAATCATATAGAAGGATGCGTAACATGCATTTCTTATTGCTGAAATCAAAAAATAGGAATAAATGGTCAAGTGTAAGTAAAAAAATCTTTTAAAAACAATAATTTGAAAACTTTTTTTATAGGTTGAAAAATCTACATTTTGGGAATATGATGTGCCTCAATTTTCCAACACAAAGTTTAAAAATAGATTCAGAATGAAACGCACCACATTTAATGACATTGTACAAAAATTGTCTTTCTTGAAAAAAAAAGATACCTACTGGCGAAAATCCATCCCACTTGAAAAAAGAGTCGCAATGTCCTTGTATGCTCTTGGTTCTTCGGCAGAGTATAGAACGGTGGCTAGTTTGTTTGGTGTGGGAAGAACTACACTAGGACAAATTATTTTTGATTTTTGCCGCGCTATTATAAAAGTATACGGCAGTTGTTTCAAGGAATTTTATCCTCCAACACAGCAAAAAATTGAAGAAAATGTCCGTGGATTTTTAAAACTAGGATTTCCGCAGTGTTATGGGGCTATAGATGGATGCCACATAAAACTTAAGCCCCCTAAAAAAGAAGCAACTGATTACTTCAATTTCAAAGGCAGCTATTCATCAATATTATTTGCAGCTGTTGATTATCGGTACCGTTTTATGTTTATAAGTGTGGGAACACCAGGGAGATCAAATGATTCCAGTATTTGGGAATCATCTTCTTTAAAAAGACAGCACGAGGAAAATAAATTATTTGAAAATAATTCAAAAATTATTGATGAAGTAAAAGTGCCTGTACTTTTAATTGGTGATTCTGCCTTTAAACTTTCACCAATTGTAATGAAACCGTACAGTTTTGGTATTGACCAGCCTGAGGATGAACGCATCTACAATGAGCATTTATCAAAAACTAGGCGAGTTGTTGAAAATGCCTTTGGACACTTGAAGGCCAGATTTAGACGGCTTGGTAAAGGGTTGGAAAACAAGTTAGAAAATACCAACACAATTATCAAAGCTTGTTGTGTTCTTCATAACTTGTTGAATGAACACAATGATGACATAAATGAAAAGTGGCTTGAAACAACACAGCAGACAACCAGAAAAGCTAGAGAGACAAGAACAAGGAGAAAGAATGAAACATTAAATACTGGAATTGAAATAAGAACGGCCATTAAAAACTATTTACGTAGGTAAAAAAGAATTGTTTATTTTTATTTTATATTAATTTAATTTTTTTTAGTTATTTATTTTGCATCATTTCTATAATGTTTTTTAATAAAATATTGTTTTCCTCCATTAATTTGATTTTTTTGTTGTCGTTCTCGATAGATTTGTCTATAAATTTGTTAAAATTGTCTGACTCTGTCTTAATTATTTTCAACACTTCTCTTTGATAATTTGTGGATTAATTTACAGATTGTTGGAATGCTGATGATGTCTCCAGTATCTGTGTTGAGCCTGAAGTTGATGGTGTTGGTACTGAAGCTGATGCTTCCAAATCTGATAGTGGGGATGGAATTGAAAATGTCATTGGTGGAGATGATGATAACTGCGGTGAGAAATCATTAAATGGAGACGTAACGTCATCTGTATAAATAAAATTAGAAATAAATAAATTGAAAATTCAATGCAAAATGGTTTTGTTTTTACCACGAATTGTTTCTTCAGCTATTTCTGTTGCACAATTGCTTTTAAAGCCGCCAATTGCCTCATGGAGTATCTGGAAATGCTCCCATGTAGAAGGATGTCCTCCAGAGGTTCCAATTTTTTTTCTTTCGTCCCTATATAAAAAAAAAAAAAGTGTTCATTTATAATCAAACACAATAATATTTGATATCAACATTAATACCTACATATATCTTTTCGACACGTTGTTAATCCTTACTCTTATTTCTTTTGTTGTAAGGTTAATTCCTTCCTCGTCACATAATTTTTTTTGTAATAATAGAAGAACGTTTGCATTTCTCTTATTGCTCCTTAAATCAGCAATAAAATGCTTCCATACATTTACAAATTTCGCTGTATCACTGCCTGATAGTATTTTTCTTTTATTTTCCATTTTTAATATAATATAGTTCTTTTTAATTTTTCAAATTATTATTTATTTTCCTATCTTCAATTTCTTTAATTTTACTTCACAAATATGTACCACATTCACTTTACTTTACTAAAATAAATAATGACAATTGTTTGTGTCTTCTTCTTCGTTTAAAAAAAAAAGATTACCACAACATATTTTATATAGAAGAATGGTCTTAAAAGCTTCTTTTTTGGTTGTTGCATAAGATTTTTGGTATATGAAGGAGGTTATATTACATTAAGTTTAAGTATATTACGTTCCGTTACGTAATATCTATACAACATTTATATGACGGTTTTAATCTACTATAGAAGCTAATATTCATGGATACACACAAAAATTGTTCAATATTATAATATGAATATTGTAATATACTGCGTGTGTATCATGGGTATAATCAGACGCTAAAAGAAGAGTGAAATTACTAATCAATATTCGTCGTATTTATACTTTTTTTTTTATGAGCTTTTGAAACTTTATTAGCTTTAATGTAGTGCTGACGTTGCGTGCACAACTTTGTTGTTGATGAAGTCAATTGTGTTGATTTTGCTGCAGCGGTTGGTGTTGTTACAATCTCCCCCTCTGGAGCTGCAATCGACTCGATGCTGCGACAGGATGAATTTGGTTTCTTTGTACTTTTAGGTCTTCCTCGTGGTCTTAACATTCGAACTGGTTGTTGATCCTTGTCTGTTCCGCGATAAGGAGTTAAAGCAGATGCATGATATGTTCCCAGAACAATGTCGAAATTATCTTTATGTGCAATTTGATATGTTCAGACACCTGATTGACTGATGATCGTATATGGACCATCACGTTTTGGTACAAATTTCGATGTATAGCTCTTGTCAGCTTTACTGAGGATGTGTGTGTTGATCCAAACTAAATCGCCTATCTTGTAAGTAGGATGATCGTGTCTACCTTTGTCTTTATAGGTCTTTTGACGAGTTTGTTATTTTTCATGAATTTCTCGTGCTAAAAGAAAAGCATCATTAATACTTTGAAGATGTGGTCGTATTTCTGGAACAATATTAGCTTTCGTCACTATAGCTCGTAAATCATGCTGAATATCGTCAAGTGTTTGTAACTCTCTTCCAAACATTAATTGTGCTGCTGTGCTATGAGTGCTCATAGCAAAACGAATTGTAGATAATTTAGTTGACCATTGGGTGTGATCTTTTTCTACAAGAATCGCCAGTTCGTTCAACAGGATTTGCTTCAGGGTGATAGACAGGTATGAGGGCTTGCTGAACTCCTAACTCATGCAATAGGCACTGCATTATTGATGAAATGAATTGACTGCCGTTGTCACTTATTATTATCTTTGGTAATCCATATCTTAAAAAGATTTCGTTTAATAAATAAACAGCACAGTTTAGGGCGATAGCTTCTTTTAAAGCAACAAGCTCAACCCAACGTGTGGCTGCGTCTTCAACTATAAAAATCCATTTATTGCCATCATTAGTACAGGGTAATGGACCGAAAAGATCTATAGATAGAACTTCGAAACGCTGATTCATTGGTGATGTTTGGACTAAGCCTTGTGGTTTATAATTATGTGGTTTATAACGCTGGCATTCACTGCATTTATGAACGTAATCAATAATATCGCGTCTCATACTTGGCCAATAATATCGACTTTTGATGCGATGAGTAGTTTTTTCAATACCATAATGTCCTGCAGTTGGAGAATCGTGGTATTCTTGCAAGATTCTTAATTTCCCTTGCATAGGAACAACTAATTGTGCTTCATCTTTGTCGTTATCTTCTGTGTAGCGATATAATACACCATTTTCCATTATGTATCCTTTTTTTGTCCATTGAATATAATCATCATTTTTAACAGGACTTTCAAATGACTCAATAATTTTCTTTATGTCTGGATCTTTGATTTGTACTTCTCTAGTTGTTACTGCACTTTTTGAAGGAATGTCAATTTATACATTGCAAATATCTTGTGATACTTGAGAAGGGCGTGATAACGTATCGGCAACAGAATTGAGTTTTCCAGGAATATACGAAATATCGACCATATATGGTTGGAGCTGAAGAGCCCATCTAGCAAGACGACCAGTTAGTGATTTTATTGACAATAACCATTTGAGAGGTTGATGATCCGTTTGTATGTACACTTTATTACTTTCGATGTAACCTCTAAATTTTGATAGAGCCCAGATGACTGTGAGTGCTTCTCTTTCAGTGGTGGAGTAATTTCTTTCAGCGTCTGTAAGTAGACGACTGGCATATTCAATGGGATGCTCATCATTCTTCTCCCCCTGATTAGAACAGCTCCTAAAGCGTAATTACTTGCATCAGTTCTTAAAATATATGGCTTATTTTCATTTTCTTGTTCCAACACTGGAGAGGTAGATAAAATTTTCTTTAGCTTTTCAAATGCTTTTTGTTCATTATCATTCCATGTCCATGAAACACTTTTCTTTGTTAATCTTGTTAAAGGACGACTAATTTCCGCAAAATTGGGTAAAAATCTTCTATACCAAGAACAAGTTTGTAGAAAACTAAGTAGTTGTTTTACATTAATGGGTACTTTCCATTCACATATAACTCTCGTCTTTTCTACGTCTGCTTTAATACCACTTTTGGTCAGTTCGTGTCCAAGATATTTTATGTTGCTACAGCAAAATTTACATTTTAATCTTTGCATTCGTAGTTTGAATAGACGCATGCGTTCAAAAACTTGACATAAATCATTGATGTGTTCGAGAAATGTCTCTGAACAAATAATTATATCATCGAGATAACATAAAATCAAGACGTTAGTCAATGGGGTACGAAATCTGTCCATTAAACGTTGAAAAGTTGCTGGCGCGTTTCGTAGACCAAACGGCATTCTTATAAATCCGTATAACCCAAAAGGTGTTATAAAAGATGTCTTATCACGATGACTTTCATGAACTCTAATTTGCCAATATCCAGACTTTAAATCTAGACATAAATTTTGTTTTCTTTGCAGCATGTAGCAGGTCATCCATTCGTGGCAGCGGATAGGAATCTGGAGTCGTTATGGCGTTTAACTGTCTATAGTCAACACAAACTCTGATGGATCCATCTTTTTTTGGTACTAATACTGCTGGAGCTGCCCAAGGAGATTCGCATTCTTCAATTACTCCTTTATTCAACATAATTTCTAGTTCGTTTTTCAGCTGTTTCCGACGAAGCGAGGATATTCTATAAGGTGCGGCTGCTATAGGAGGATGGTTGCCTGTGACAATATGATGTTCAGCATACGGTGTGGCTTCACCGCTTTCCTCGAACAAATCAGAAAATTCTTGTAGTAAATTCTGCATTTTATTTCGATCCTTTTCCTCTAAATCGATTGCTTCATCTTTTCTTAGAAAAACATCTACAATAAACATGTCCACTTTAAGTTTCTTTGTCTTTTGTTGCCCTGGAGATGAATTACTTTTTCTTGGCTGGTTCGGAAATAAATTGTTTCTTCTTGGTGGTGTTACTAAATTCGGTGATATGGCGTCTCTGAAAATTTCTTGTATTGCGTGTGGTGAATACTGCTCTGGACTATCGTTTTGATATACATAGTGATAATGGTGGATAATTTTCATTTTGTTTTTCTTTCTTTTTATCCTTCTGTTGTGTCATAGATGGTTTGTGAGCTTGTACCAATGCTTTTGACGATGATGCTTGTGGAGATGGTACTATATTGAAGTCATCAAAATAATCAAAGACTTTTTGTGGGTTATCACCAAAATGCCATGTTCTTTGACCAAGGTCTAAGCAAATTCCTGTTTTTTCCAAGTAATCAATACCTATTAATGTGCGGTTACTGGTTGCTTCAGGTAAAACAATAAATCTAATTGTCTTCTGCTTATTACCCAGTATCATGTTCACTTTAGTTGACAATACTCGTTGTTGTTTCGAATGCCCATCGGCTAAAGTTATGTCGGCAAGTAGTTTACAAAATTGAACATTTTGTTTTACCAAGTGGTTGTATAATGAATTACTTGCAACACTCACTCTTGCAGCTGTATCAATGTGTGCTACACCAAACATCCCACATATATTCACAGGTATCGTTGGTAGACCAGATCCGATTGATGAATTTATTATATTAAAGCAAATATGTGAGGGACTATTATACTTATTTTTGCTACAAGAAGGACAATTACTTCTGATAAAACCTGGTGCTCCACACCCATAGCATTTAATTTCTAATTTTGGTGGTGCAGTTGGTTGTTCCTCCATTTTCATCTTTTCTGAGTCCTGCTGTTTCTTTTTTCTACATTCTGTTTCGTGTAGCTCCTTTCCCTTTATCTGAAGAATTATCGTTTTCTTTTTTATTTTCGCTACCATTTCTTTCAATTTCTTCCATTGTGTTTTCATAATTTCTTGCTTTGTCAAGCAAATCTTGAAAACTGGATATGTTTTCTCTAGGTACACATTTTCTAATGTCGACATTTAATAAACCATAAATAAGGTCGATCATGACTTCTTCAGAATGTCGGCCAGTAGGAAATTGTGACAGTAGAGCTCTTTTTTCGCAAATAAACTCATCGGTTTTCATATTTGCCTCTTGTTTATTTTGAAATAGCTCCATGTAAATTTTATATGATGGCTTAGTTGGGGCAAATGTTTTCCTCATTTGCTCTTTTGCATCATTCCAACTTTTAATACTGTCTTTCACACCTTGCCACCATGTGCTAGCAAAATCTTCCAACAAAAGGGGTAATCCTTTAAGTGCATCCTTTAAAATAATTTTCAAAACTTAATATTTTAGTATAAAATTATTTTCAGTGTAAAAATGTAGTGAAATTATTTGCAGTTTAAAATATCATGAAATTATTCGCAGTGTAAAATATAATGAAATCAGACCACTATGTACATAGATGTCAATATGCATAATGTACAACTGACTAACTGCAAGTTCGTCGCTGTTGCACATACATATATGTATATCCCTGCACAAAGCGAATAGCAATTCTCAATATATTTATTTTTATTTTTTTTTTAATATAGAAAACTCTAAAACACTTTTATTTATTTTTCACAATACATATATTTTAAAACAAAATTAGTCTTTGCTCGGGCGCCAATTGGAAACGCACAATTAATGAAAAAATCACAATTGTTGCATTTAATATTTTTTATATATATTATATATTTTTTTTTTTTCTTATTGTTTTACTAATCCTAATTTCTTTATTTTTTTATAATTCTTATTTCTTTATTGTTTTCCTAATTTCTATTATTTTAATATTTGTAAGCCGTCGTTCAGGCCTCGTTCTTTTTGTTGTTCTAATTGAGTAATCACTAATCAGACGCTAAAAGAAGAGTGAAATTACTAATCAATATTCGTCGTATTTATACTTTTTTTTTTATGAGCTTTTGAAACTTTATTAGCTTTAATGTAGTGCTTACGTTGCGTGCACAACTTTGTTGTTGATGAAGTCAATTGTGTTGATTTTGCTGCAGCGGTTGGTGTTGTTACAATCTCCCCCTCTGGAGCTGCAATCGACTCGATGCTGCGACAGGATGAATTTGGTTTCTTTGTACTTTTAGGTCTTCCTCGTGGTCTTAACATTCGAACTGGTTGTTGATCCTTGTCTGTTCCGCGATAAGGAGTTAAAGCAGATGCATGATATGTTCCCAGAACAATGTCGAAATTTTCTTTATGTGCAATTTGATATGTTCAGACACCTGATTGACTGATGATCGTATATGGACCATCACGTTTTGGTACAAATTTCGATGTATAGCTCTTGTCAGCTTTACTGAGGATGTGTGTGTTGATCCAAACTAAATCGCCTATCTTGTAAGTAGGATGATCTTGTCTACCTTTGTCTTTATAGGTCTTTTGACGAGTTTGTTATTTTTCATGAATTTCTCGTGCTAAAAGAAAAGCATCATTAATACTTTGAAGATGTGGTCGTATTTCTGGAACAATATTAGCTTTCGTCACTATAGCTCGTAAATCATGCTGAATATCGTCAAGTGTTTGTAACTCTCTTCCAAACATTAATTGTGCTGCTGTGCTATGAGTGCTTTGACAGGTAGCTGTGTTCATAGCAAAACGAATTGTAGATAATTTAGTTGACCATTGGGTGTGATCTTTTTCTACAAGAATCGCCAGTTCGTTCAACAGGATTTGCTTCAGGGTGATAGACAGGTATGAGGGCTTGCTGAACTCCTAACTCATGCAATAGGCACTGCATTATTGATGAAATGAATTGACTGCCGTTGTCACTTATTATTATCTTTGGTAATCCATATCTTAAAAAGATTTCGTTTAATAAATAAACAGCACAGTTTAGGGCGATAGCTTCTTTTAAAGCAACAAGCTCAACCCAACGTGTGGCTGCGTCTTCAACTATAAAAATCCATTTATTGCCATCATTAGTACAGGGTAATGGACCGAAAAGATCTATAGATAGAACTTCGAAACGCTGATTCATTGGTGATGTTTGGACTAAGCCTTGTGGTTTATAATTATGTGGTTTATAACGCTGGCATTCACTGCATTTATGAACGTAATCAATAATATCGCGTCTCATACTTGGCCAATAATATCGACTTTTGATGCGATGAGTAGTTTTTTCAATACCATAATGTCCTGCAGTTGGAGAATCGTGGTATTCTTGCAAGATTCTTAATTTCCCTTGCATAGGAACAACTAATTGTGCTTCATCTTTGTCGTTATCTTCTGTGTAGCGATATAATACACCATTTTCCATTATGTATCCTTTTTTTGTCCATTGAATATAATCATCATTTTTAACAGGACTTTCAAATGACTCAATAATTTTCTTTATGTCTGGATCTTTGATTTGTTCTTCTCTAGTTGTTACTGCACTTTTTGAAGGAATGTCAATTTATACATTGCAAATATCTTGTGATACTTGAGAAGGGCGTGATAACGTATCGGCAACAGAATTGAGTTTTCCAGGAATATACGAAATATCGACCATATATGGTTGGAGCTGAAGAGCCCATCTAGCAAGACGACCAGTTAGTGATTTTATTGACAATAACCATTTGAGAGGTTGATGATCCGTTTGTATGTACACTTTATTACTTTCGATGTAACCTCTAAATTTTGATAGAGCCCAGATGACTGTGAGTGCTTCTCTTTCAGTGGTGGAGTAATTTCTTTCAGCGTCTGTAAGTAGACGACTGGCATATTCAATGGGATGCTCATCATTCTTCTCCCCCTGATTAGAACAGCTCCTAAAGCGTAATTACTTGCATCAGTTCTTAAAATATATGGCTTATTTTCATTTTCTTGTTCCAACACTGGAGAGGTAGATAAAATTTTCTTTAGCTTTTCAAATGCTTTTTGTTCATTATCATTCCATGTCCATGAAACACTTTTCTTTGTTAATCTTGTTAAAGGACGACTAATTTCCGCAAAATTGGGTAAAAATCTTCTATACCAAGAACAAGTTTGTAGAAAACTAAGTAGTTGTTTTACATTAATGGGTACTTTCCATTCACATATAACTCTCGTCTTTTCTACGTCTGCTTTAATACCACTTTTGGTCAGTTCGTGTCCAAGATATTTTATGTTGCTACAGCAAAATTTACATTTTAATCTTTGCATTCGTAGTTTGAATAGACGCATGCGTTCAAAAACTTGACGTAAATCATTGATGTGTTCGAGAAATGTCTCTGAACAAATAATTATATCATCGAGATAACATAAAATCAAGACGTTAGTCAATGGGGTACGAAATCTGTCCATTAAACGTTGAAAAGTTGCTGGCGCGTTTCGTAGACCAAACGGCATTCTTATAAATCCGTATAACCCAAAAGGTGTTATAAAAGATGTCTTATCACGATGACTTTCATGAACTCTAATTTGCCAATATCCAGACTTTAAATCTAGACATAAATTTTGTTTTCTTTGCAGCATGTAGCAGGTCATCCATTCGTGGCAGCGGATAGGAATCTGGAGTCGTTATGGCGTTTAACTGTCTATAGTCAACACAAACTCTGATGGATCCATCTTTTTTTGGTACTAATACTGCTGGAGCTGCCCAAGGAGATTCGCATTCTTCAATTACTCCTTTATTCAACATAATTTCTAGTTCGTTTTTCAGCTGTTTCCGACGAAGCGAGGATAATCTATAAGGTGCGGCTGCTATAGGAGGATGGTTGCCTGTGACAATATGATGTTCAGCATACGGTGTGGCTTCACCGCTTTCCTCGAACAAATCAGAAAATTCTTGTAGTAAATTCTGCATTTTATTTCGATCCTTTTCCTCTAAATCGATTGCTTCATCTTTTCTTAGAAAAACATCTACAATAAACATGTCCACTTTAAGTTTCTTTGTCTTTTGTTGCCCTGGAGATGAATTACTTTTTCTTGGCTGGTTCGGAAATAAATTGTTTCTTCTTGGTGGTGTTACTAAATTCGGTGATATGGCGTCTCTGAAAATTTCTTGTATTGCGTGTGGTGAATACTGCTCTGGACTATCGTTTTGATATACATAGTGATAATGGTGGATAATTTTCATTTTGTTTTTCTTTCTTTTTATCCTTCTGTTGTGTCATAGATGGTTTGTGAGCTTGTACCAATGCTTTTGACGATGATGCTTGTGGAGATGGTACTATATTGAAGTCATCAAAATAATCAAAGACTTTTTGTGGGTTATCACCAAAATGCCATGTTCTTTGACCAAGGTCTAAGCAAATTCCTGTTTTTTCCAAGTAATCAATACCTATTAATGTGCGGTTACTGGTTGCTTCAGGTAAAACAATAAATCTAATTGTCTTCTGCTTATTACCCAGTATCATGTTCACTTTAGTTGACAATACTCGTTGTTGTTTCGAATGCCCATCGGCTAAAGTTATGTCGGCAAGTAGTTTACAAAATTGAACATTTTGTTTTACCAAGTGGTTGTATAATGAATTACTTGCAACACTCACTCTTGCAGCTGTATCAATGTGTGCTACACCAAACATCCCACATATATTCACAGGTATCGTTGGTAGACCAGATCCGATTGATGAATTTATTATATTAAAGCAAATATGTGAGGGACTATTATACTTATTTTTGCTACAAGAAGGACAATTACTTCTGATAAAACCTGGTGCTCCACACCCATAGCATTTAATTTCTAATTTTGGCGGTGCAGTTGGTTGTTCCTCCATTTTCATCTTTTCTGAGTCCTGCTGTTTCTTTTTTCTACATTCTGTTTCGTGTAGCTCCTTTCCCTTTATCTGAAGAATTATCGTTTTCTTTTTTATTTTCGCTACCATTTCTTTCAATTTCTTTCATTGTGTTTTCATAATTTCTTGCTTTGTCAAGCAAATCTTGAAAACTGGATATGTTTTCTCTAGGTACACATTTTCTAATGTCGACATTTAATAAACCATAAATAAGGTCGATCATGACTTCTTCAGAATGTCGGCCAGTAGGAAATTGTGACAGTAGAGCTCTTTTTTCGCAAATAAACTCATCGGTTTTCATATTTGCCTCTTGTTTATTTTGAAATAGCTCCATGTAAATTTTATATGATGGCTTAGTTGGGGCAAATGTTTTCCTCATTTGCTCTTTTGCATCATTCCAACTTTTAATACTGTCTTTCACACCTTGCCACCATGTGCTAGCAAAATCTTCCAACAAAAGGGGTAATCCTTTAAGTGCATCCTTTAAAATAATTTTCAAAACTTAATATTTTAGTATAAAATTATTTTCAGTGTAAAAATGTAGTGAAATTATTTGCAGTTTAAAATATCATGAAATTATTCGCAGTGTAAAATATAATGAAATCAGACCACTATGTACATAGATGTCAATATGCATAATGTACAACTGACTAACTGCAAGTTCGTCGCTGTTGCACATACATATATGTATATCCCTGCACAAAGCGAATAGCAATTCTCAATATATTTATTTTTATTTTTTTTTTAATATAGAAAACTCTAAAACACTTTTATTTATTTTTCACAATACATATATTTTAAAACAAAATTAGTCTTTGCTCGGGCGCCAATTAGAAACGCACAATTAATGAAAAAATCACAATTGTTGCATTTAATATTTTTTATATATATTATATATTTATTTTTTTTTCTTATTATTTTACTAATTCTAATTTCTTTATTTTTTTATAATTCTTATTTCTTTATTGTTTTCCTAATTTCTATTATTTTAATATTTGTAAGCCGTCGTTCAGGCCTCGTTCTTTTTGTTGTTCGCTAAAAGAAGAGTGAAATTACTTATCAATATTCGTCGTATTTATACTTTTTTTTTTATGAGCTTTTGAAACTTTATTAGCTTTAATGTAGTGCTGACGTTGCGTGCACAACTTTGTTGTTGATAAAGTCAATTTGTGTTGATTGTGCTGCAGCAGTTGGTGTTGTTACAATATGAATTTTATTTTAGATACAGTATTAGATCGGTAATTTAAACCTTTTCATTTTCAACACATAAATTTCTGTAATTTCAGTTTCTGTAATTTTGTTAAGAGGTTTTTTGTGATTTTACTTTATGAAATAGAATGAAATAAAAACAAGTTAAATATGTTGTAACTAATTTCAGTCATTGATTTTTGCAATAAAAAATTATTTTAAAATCATCATCATCAATTTTGTAATTATTTTTTTAATAATGCAAATGAACTTTATCAGAAAATTATTTGGTATTTTTGTTTAAAATAGTGTTGAATGTGTAAATTCGTTTCTGTCTAAATTTTCAAATTTTAACAAGGTCGGTTTAAAATTAGTTCAAATTATCGAGGTTACACTGTTATGTATATTTTCTACTTCTTTTTCATTGAATGAATATGTATATTGAAAATCATTATTGCCAGTTTTATGAAGAGTTATTTTGGTTGGGCTTCAAAATACACGGGATAAAGATTTTATTTGGCAACAAATAATATCTCTTTTTATTATATTTCACTTTAAAAATATTTTACGAATTTTATGTATGTAAAACAATTTATATGAAAAATTTGTGATTTAAGTAAGGGGTTAAAAAAGAATTATTCAGAAAATACTGTAATATATTTTAATCAGACGCGGCTCGTCCTTGAGGGCTAATGGACTTACCAAAAATTTCAGCCTAAAGTGCATAATTTTATCATAATAAATTTAAAATTAATTGTAGAAAAAAATTTGAAAAAAATCGAAAATAATTTCGTGTACATTACTTTTCAATGTACATGCAATATGGAAAGAGAAGTGATTATATAATATATACCATATATATAATATATATATGTATATGTATAAAACACTCTATGTACAACTATGTACATACAATATACATGGTTAAACAAATTTTAAATTTGTATAGGCTATAGGTATTGGTATTGATATTTGATAGGTTTTACGTTTAAATTTTTTTTTGTATAATCAGTTCAACAACTGTCCTGTAAAATTTCATATATTTTGTGTATGAATCATTCTCTCTTATTCATATTTGTTCAGAAGAAATTTGTGTTCGTAGGGCAGTTTCAATTCTGCCCTAAAGTGAGAAAATGTTTAATCATACCAAATAACAATACAACATTAATTTTTCTCTTAATTTTTTTCTCATAAGATTTTACATTGTTAAAAATATTTCTCTCATAATAAATTATTTCTCATTATTTTTGTAAAAATTGTTATAAATTTTAAAAACAATGTAGATATTCATATTGTTATTATTCATTCATGATATTTATTTTATTATTATTATACATATTATTTTTTATAATTAATGTTTTTTTTTCAATATTAAATAATGATTTTACACCATTTATAAAATTCATATTTTACAATAAGAAAATGTAAGTTGTGTAACAATTTATTTAATTTTATAAACATTTTAAATCAATTTTCCATGAATTTTGTTACAGCTTAGTGATGAATTAATATTTTACATAAAAAATTTTTACTATGTAAGTAGAGGAGGTATAGCGGCTCTAGACCAGGGCCGCTATTCTCGAAACCACTCGTAAAGTTAAGTATACGTAAATCCACCATTTACGAGTGGTTTTGACATATGGCTTATTCTCGAGATCCGCATACGTATATATTCGAATGAAAACCATTCGTAAAGATACGAGTGCCTATTTGCACTCGTAACTACTTACGAGTACTAAGTTAATACTGTCTAAAATAAATAAATAGTTATTTAATATAATGTATGTATGTATATACTCATACTATATATTATATATTACATTAAAAAACTATAAAAGTAAAATTATGAATTAAAAATATTATATTAATAATAAAAATAAAAATGATCGATACAATCCTTTGTTTAATGTCATCCACCATACACATTTTTTTAATTTGAGTAATTTTAGAAATTTCTCTTGGATATTCTCAAAATGACATACGTCATATATATTTCTTCTCTCATTATTCATTAAACCTCATCCCCCTTGTCTAAATCATCCGATACACAAACCAGTTTTGAACTTTAGAACTTTCACCATACTCGTAATCTATTCGAATGGTAAATAAATATTCGATTGATTTCAAGAATACGTGTAACATAAACCATTCGAAACAAAGTACTCGTAAAGATACGTATGCATAACTTTACGAGTGATCTCGAGAATCGCGGCCCAGGAAGGGTTTTGTGCACAGCTTTTTTGGATGACGTCATGAGCTTTGAGCTTTTTGGTTGTGGCGTGTGGTGTGCTTCGGGAGCTTTTGTGCTTTTTGGCTGTGGTATGTGGTGTGCTTTTGGAGCTTTTGTGCTTTTTGGTTGTGGTATGTGGTGTAGTAGGTAGGATTGGGGAGTTCTGGCACCACCACCGAGTGTGTAAAAGAATGTGTTGTTGTTTGAGATGAAGAAAAAATGAAAAAAAATGTTTGTGATGTCGGTGGGATGCGAATCCGAGACCTGTAGCATGATAGTCCGTGGCATATGTCATGGAGCTACAGAGAATCTTAATATGTGGTGATTATGTTGTGTGTATATATGACGAATTTTAATTCGTATGCTATTAGAAAAAAAAAAAAGATTGTGAAATAGTTGTGATGAGATTCGAACTCGCGAATAAAAATGGAAAACATTTTTATGTGTCAGATTTTTAATCATTTCTGTAATAAGATAAAAAAAGGATTGTGAAATAGTTGTGATGAGATTCGAACTCGCGAATAAAAATGGAAAAAATTTTTATGTATCAGATTTTTATTCATTTGTGTACTTTTAAGTGTATTATTTGATGTTTTTATTTCGGATTTCATCAAGTTGTGAAATTATTGTTTTGTGTGTGTGTGTATAAATTTTATCGGCACTTGTAAGCAGTTGAAAAAGAGTGGAGATAAGATTTTTGCCTATAAATGGAGACAATTTGTTGAAACGGTATCAGTCCATTGTGAAATTTCAAAGTGTTTAATAAATTAAATAAGTTAAATTTATATTAAAAAATGAAGTTTACATGTGAATTATGTAATAAAGATATTTCAACAAAATCAGTTTTAAAAAGACATGTTAATAGCATTAATGGTGAACGCATAGTTTGTGATATTTGTGGGAAACATTCAAGTAGGCAAAACAAATTATTATTAACATTATATTTAACAAAGAAGAAGCGATATGTTATGCATTATAGAAATCTACAACATTGTATTAAACATGGTCTTAAAGTTACTTCCGGACGCTAAAGATAATAATACTCTATTAGGCATAGACATGCTTAAAGATTTCGGAGTGAACTTGCACTTAGATGAAGACACCTGGAGTTACGGCACAGAGCCTCATAAAAGGTTTCCTTTTATTTCAAATTTCCCAGCTAACAAAGAAAACCAGAAGCCAGAAAATATCAAACCATCTACTTCCAAACAAACTCATGCTCGTGCATTACCGGAATGGATTGTCGATCTCGACACATCATCAATCGGGTCAAATGATGATGAGCCAACAGTAAGCTACCAAAAGCCATGGAAACTGATCAAATTGGAAACACCTCCGAAGAAAGTATCACGAGAACAAGATAGACAGTATAATCCAAGTGAAATTAACGCGATATTCGAGGACACACTTCCACCGGGAATGAGCACACCAAAAAGAGATCCGCGAACTGGACAATTATATTACAGTCCGGATAATATAAAAAGGCACGTTCGATTAGAGGCAGTCGACTTCTCAATTTCAAGCGACGAAGGGCAACACTTAACCGAAGACCAAGAGATTCAACTGAATGATTTACTCCGGTTGAATGAAAATTTATTTACAGGTGAACTCTCCTCAACACCGTTCATGGAACATCACATTGATACCGGGGATCATAAACCAGTGGCAGTACCTCCATACAGACTTTCCCCGATTAAACGCAAACAATTGGAAGAAGAAATTTCAAAAATGTTAAAAGAGGATATCATCGAAGAAAGTGAATCACCATGGGCTTCACCAGTGGTCCTAATACCCAAGAAAGATGGAAACATACGTTTTTGTGTGGACTATCGCCAGCTGAACGCCGTAACGACACCAGATAGGTACCCGTTGCCGAGACTGGATGATCTTTTACATACAGCGAAAGGCACTTCATTTATGACGACCTTAGATCTTAGATCTTCATACTGGCAAATTCCAGTAAGTGAAAAGGATAAGGACAAAACATCCTTTGTAACACCACTGGGTATGTTCCGTTTCACACGTATGCCATTTGGACTTCGCAATGCCCCAGCGACTTTTCAAAGGTTGATGGACAAATTCAAAGCAGGCTTGGCACCTATTTGTATTTTGGTTTATCTTGATGATCTGATCATTTGCTCCACAACGTTGGAAAATCATATAGATGACATGAAAAAAGTGTTCAAAAGATTGCATTTATTTGAATTAAAAGTCAATCGCGACAAGTGCAGATTTTGCTGCAAGAAAGTTAAATACCTGGGACACATATTGACTGAAGAGGGCATAATTGTTAACCCAGAAAAAGTTGAAAGTATCAAAAATTGGCCAACACCTATAAAAGTAAAGCAGTTACTATCATTCCTGCAAACGTGTTCATGGTACCGTCGCTTCATACCAAATTTCGCTGACCTCGCGCAACCTTTAACAAAATTAACAAAGAAGAAAGCAGCTTGGGAGTGGAATGATGCTCAGAAACAAGCTTTCCATGCTTTAAAGGAAAAATTAACAAGTTCCCCTATACTTAACCAGGCCGATGAAAACAGACCATTCATCATTAAAACGGATGCAAGTTCTTACGCCATCGGAGCAGTTCTCGTGCAGGGGGAGCGAAGCGAAGAACATGTAATTGAATATGCTTCCCGTTTATTAACATCTGCGGAGCGAAATTACACCACTACAGAACGTGAAGCTCTGGCAATAGTATGGGCGGTTAAACGTTTTCGAGGATATATAGAAATGTCACTGAAATCTCCGTCTGGACGTCTTGCCAGATGGGCCCTAACTTTACAATCATACGATCTAAAGGTAGTCTACATTCCTGGTAGAATAAATGTTGTCGCTGACTGCCTGTCGCGTCCACCTTATGAAAAGGAATGCACCGTTTGCAGTATAACCATCGACTTACCTCACAAATCATTTGAAGATCTTCGAAAGATTCAATTAGCGGATGAAGAATTACAAGACATAATCACTTGGTTGGAAGATACTAGTAAAGATGAAAAATTCTTGCGATGGTCCAAGAAAGGCTATTTAATGAATAATGGTGTCCTGTACAGGTACTCGCCCGACTCTGAATCCGAAGAGGGACAACTAGTTATTCCTAAAGAAGAAAGAAAAACGGTGCTGAAAGAATGCCACGACGCACCATATTCAGGACATTATGGCCTAGAAAGGACTTACAAACGTATATCTAATCATTATTACTGGAACGGCATGAAACAGGACATCGCAAAGCATATTGCAAATTGCATAGACTGTCAACGGTATAAAGTTGATAATTTAAAGCCTGCAGGATTGTTGCAAACTACACCAAACAATAAAAGATTTGAGATCATTGCTATTGACCTATTTGGACCACTTCCACCGTCACCAGATAACAAAAAATGGGTTTTCATCATAGAAGATGTTGCTAGTCGATGGGTCGAGCTTTTTGCGATGGTTGAAGCCACCGCAGAGTTCTGCGCAGAAATTTTATTAAATGAAGTTTTTCTACGTTATGGACTACCGCGAAGGATTATAAGTGATAACGGAGTGCAGTTCATCTCAAGCATAGTCCAAAACTTAACTTATTGCTTAGGCATCGAACAAATTTTTACGCCGCTTTATCACCCGCAATCAAATCCGGTAGAAAGGAAAAACAGAGACCTGAAAGCTCAGCTAGGAATATTAGTAGCCGATAATCATTGTTCATGGCCTGAAAGGCTCCCAGCAATAAGATTTTCTATGAATACCGCTTACTGTCAAAGCACAGGTCGTTCCGCCGCCTTCTTAACCTTTGGTCGGGAACTTAGAACTCCAGCTGATGTTCACCGAGATCCCCGAGCCATTTTAGAAGCTGAAAATTTTGTTCCTCAAATTACCCCAAAATTAACACAACTCCTAGAGATCATGCAGGAGGCTAAAGAAGTTAACTTGAGACTTCAAGAGAAAAATCATAGGTATACCGATCAACATCGTAGACCTGATCCCGGATACGACATAGGAGACAAAGTATTAGTCCGATCACACGCTTTAAGTAGTGCTTCACAAGGTTTCACGTCTAAGTTTGCACCAAAGAAGGATGGGCCTTATCTAATCCTGACAAAGAAAGGAGCATCGACTTATGAAATAGCGTCTACTGAAGATCCTGAAGTGCCACTAGGAAAGTTTCATACTTCCGCCTTATCACCATATACGGGGCCGGTAAATGAGCTACCCGTCCCTGTAAGACCTCTAAGAAAACGAGGACGACCTCGTAAAACCACAACGATGTCTCGCTCAAAGAGAAAAAACTAGCTTCTCGTCGAGACGTCTTCGGCGCTAGAGGGGGAGAATGTAGCGTGCCATCTCAATCCAATTCTCAATACGACAGTTGAACCCATATATACGCGGTAAAATAGAATAAAATCGAATAACATAGAATAACATAGAACTTCCAGTCTATCTGTCAATCCCCACCATTTACTATTTTATAATTTATCATTTTTCCAGTCAAAAAACGTATATAAGTCTGAAGCAGTCACATAGCGTGCTTTTTTATTATTCAGAATTTCAAGTAGAATAAAGACTAGCTACATGTTGAAATTGTAACAGAATGGGATAGTTATTATAGGAAATTAGGAGCTAGAGCTTTGATAGCAAGACCTAATTTTCATAATGCTACACAATTCACTGATAACATGATTGCTATACAAATGAAGCGAATGCATACTTATTATGATAAGCCATTTTATTTAGGATTTTGTGTTTAGAATTATCAAAATTAAATATGTATAAATTTCATTATGATTATATAAAACCGAAATATGGTGAAAATATTTTGATAAATTATATGGATACAGACTCTCTTATATATACTATTCAAACTGAAGATTTTTATAATGATATTAAAAATGATATTGATAAATATTTTGATACTTCTGAATATGCATTCAATAATCCTTATGATATTCCATTAAAAAATAAAAAAATGTTAGGTATGATGAAAGATGAAAATAATGGAAATATAATGACTGAATTTGATGGTTTAAGATCGAAAATGTATTTATTAAGTGTAAAAGATTCAAAAGATATAAAAAAAGCCAAAGGTGTAAAAAAGACAGTTGTTGATAATTTAAGTACCTATAGAAAATTATAGAGATTGCTTGTATAAAAAGAAATTATTTTATAGTAATAATATGTATGTATTTAGATCTAAAATTCATAATATTTATACACAAATAAATCATAAAGTAGCTTTAAGTTTTTCTGATGATAAAAGATTTATAGGAGAAAATGGGATAAGCACATATGCTTGGGGGCATTTTAGGATTAATATGGATATAAATTAAAATAAATGTTTTTTTAAAAAATTATATTAAATAAATTTATTATTACTAAAAAAAATAATAATACATGTTTTGTTTTTCTTTCTTTCTTCACAATTCAAGTACAAGGTTTTCTTTTGTGAACTCTTCATCAACAAAATTTCTTAGAAGACATACATTTTCTAAAGCACAGTACCCGCGCAACCAATCGATAAAGGTAACTTTGAATAGCTTTAAAGATCTTTTCAAAGATTGCGAAGAGGATCGATATCGCGCTACAAAGATTTTTCACCGTTTTCTTTATAGGTAACTTTAAAGATCTTTATCGACGAATCTAAAATTATTTTTTAAAAAAAATTTTTAATTCCATTTTAGTGCATTTTTTCGTTATGAAATCGAAGTAATTTTACTTGTTACGTATTGATAATTTAAAAACTGAAATTTTATACCTTACTTTTTTTTTGGTTCTCTGGTGGTTCGAACCAGTGCTCTATGGTTTCTAAGTCAGCCACCTCATGCACTGCGCCATTGTACGTTTTAGTATTGTTTAAACTAATTGTTAATATAAGCTCCACAGTTATCGACAAATAAAGAATTATCTTTATCGATCTTGATTAAGATGGAAGACAGATATATAGCTTGTCCCAAAAGAGAAGATACCTACACACATGCGTTTTTGTTGTTGTAAATTCGAATAAACAGGTTTCTTCTTTCGTATATGTATACACAAGAAGATCACTACGCCATGTAAAACATGCGCGAGAAAACTTCAACTCATATTATTTTGACTATATTCTATATGTAGCTTTATACAACGATAAAGATCTATATAGATATATTGCTTTGAAAATCTTTGAAAAATAATAATTTGAAGCTATCTATATAGAGCTTTAAGCGTCTTTATTTGCCTTTATGATCTTTATGGAGCTTTATCCAACTATATTCATCTATATAGATGAATAAAGATGCTTCACGACAGGTTGCTCGGGTATCCTCTATGGATATTACAACGCAGAACATGCGGATAGTTTTGAAGCAATGTTGCAAATTTCGGACATTCTTCTTCTTCTTCCAAATCGTATACTTCAATCTTATACTCAAGTATATTACTAATCCATTTTCGTTTTTCATGAATCATGACCTTCTCAGATTTGATCGAAGAAATTTTTTAACACTTTGAAAAGATATTGATCCTTCATTCCAAGTTAAACCATGATGATTTTTATGTAACCAATTTACTTGTGTAGGCCCGGCAGTTCTTAATGTACTACAAAATTATAGATCAATAAAATGTAATTTTATTATAATAATTAACTATTGATGTACTTAGAAACTAGGTAGGAATTACATATATGCCTCTTTCTTCAATAAACCGCCAAGCAGAACACATTACAAAATGTTTTAATATAAAGTATCAAGCTTATACTTGTTTCTTCTCTTTTGTTAAACGCGAAAAATCAAACGGTGGTTTATAATAAACACTTGAAATTCACGCGCATTGAAAGAAATAGCAAGTTCTTTAACAATAAACTTATTATTATAGTCTTTGAAACCTTGAACATCGATAATAATTTTATCAAACATTTTATGATATATATATGTGTTTTCTCTCACAAGTTTTTTGAAACACTAAATAAATTTCTATTTTATAATCTCATCTCATTTATACCAGTTTTCTAACTTCTCCATTCAGTGGATTGTACTCAATTATTCGATCATGTCATGTAGTAAACAAAATCCTGAAGTATTGTTAGGAATATTGATTTGATGAAAAATTTACTAGGATCAGCTTCTTTTTGGTTTTGTCGATTTGTCCATATGATGTGATTTGTATTTGGAATAGTCGGATATTCATATAAATCCCAGAAGCTAATACGAATTGGCTTCGCATTTCGAGTGATTTTAAGTAGTTTTAGTCTTTCTTTATCGTCTGCATTTATATGAGGTACTTTTTATAACACTTTTGTGAGTGTAATTTTATAGTCTACAGCTGCAGCTGATACTTGAACCGCATTTGCATCATTTCTTGCTCTAATTAAAATCAGATCATGTCTTACATTCACAACTATTTTTTTATAGTCTTCATGTCCTGATGTAGGCAATATAGTACTATTTCCTGTCCATCCTGCATTATACAGCATTGTACTTTGACTTTCGCTTAATGGAATGTAATTTTTTAAAACACTGCTGATTCCTACATTCCGACAACGATCAATTTCGACACCATTCAATTTATATCGTATTTCATCAAATAAGAAGGCCCTAGAATTATTCTTTAATTTATAATCAGGTATTACAGTTCCATCGTTTTTACGTATAGTTAATGTTCCTTCAATATATATAAAACTTTCACTTGGTAGTAAGTATAAATCTTGATTTTGAATAGAAATTCGTATTTCATCGCTATTTTTATACGATTCTACAAATGGTGAATATGTATGATATTCTTTTTTAGTAATACTTTCATCGAAGTGAGGTTCTTCTAAAATATCCAGTATATCATTCATGTTTGCTTTTCAAAACAAACCCCAATGACTTTAAAAATTTTTTATTTTCAATTGTTAATGATGGTTTCGTTGAAGTGAAGTCTCTTTGTGTTGTTGTTTGTTCAATAGGTAATGGTGTACTAATGATATTGTTACAAACCTGAATAATAAAAAAGAACTTCATTAATAAATCTGAATAAAATTATTTTTAAAACGAAGTTACCTTTAAAGCAGGATCATTCCACCATCCTGTTGCCTCATACTTTTCCTGAAAAGACAAGAAAATTGATTAAAAATTTAAGTTATAAAATTTACCTAAGCTATATAAATGTAAATAAATAAATGTTGTTGTTGGCTGTAAATAAAAGAAACTTTCAATTGAACACAAAATTTTTATAAATTGGTGC
Organism: Bombylius major; assembly: GCA_932526495.1. Classification (NCBI taxonomy): domain Eukaryota; kingdom Metazoa; phylum Arthropoda; class Insecta; order Diptera; family Bombyliidae; genus Bombylius; species Bombylius major. The sequence goes on from OW052043.1 coordinate 31,589,488, forward strand.
CCAAACCAGAAGTCCTTATTAAAATACAGCCGAATCCTAAAAAATAAATAAAATAAAGAAAAGAATAAATAAAGGAAGAAAGGAAGATGGACAATACAAGAAACAAAAACAACAAAGAACACATAAAAATTCTTTTTCACAACAACAAAAAACACTATCACCACACAAAAAACAAAAAACGATAAAAATCAATAAATTCGCGAATTTTCTGTAAAGAAATTGAAGATTTTCCAGTGAGAGTAAGAGAAGTTTTATACCACACTGGAAGTCTAACAATAACTTTCCATAGAAAATTCGCGAATTCCACAGAAAACTATAAAAACACCTACGGCAAAACACCAACAGTTTTAGTTTCAATTTTCAGTTGAGTTGATTCTATTTGCAAGTGTTTTTAGTGAGTTCTTTTTTTCCCGAATTTTTGTTTCACATATTTCTTGGTTAAATTTTTTCACAATAGTTTTTTTTTTTTTACTTAGTCCATTTTTTTTCACAATCTTTTTTTTTTGTTTCACGTAATTTGTTTTTTCCACTTTCAATCATTACAAGGTACGTACATTTTTTTATATATCACTGCACTTTTTTTTTCCTATTTCTTTTTCTTATACAAATTTTATTATTAATTTTCACTCCTTTTACTTACCTATCCTTTCATTTTTCTTTTATTTTTTTAACCACTTTCATTGTTATACACATTTTTGTATGACGTTGATTTTTGTCTTTATGTTAAGAATAAAATATATCGTGTTGTTTGCAAGCTTGATCTAAATGATTGATTCCTTGATCACCTCTAGCAAGACGTTGTTGTAGTTTTGTACCAGGTCCACAATATTGATAACCAGGAAGATGAAGCTCTACTGGTAACTTATTAATTAATGTATTCACTAATCCTTTACCTTTGTGAGTTTGAGTTCGACTAAATGTTTTTCGATTATATTTAATCATTTTATATGTTTTCTCACACAAAAAGATGAATAGAATGATGTTGAAAACCTATATATTAGGTATTTATAGTTTTTTTCTTTAGCTCTTATCATATAATATGCATATTATGCGTTTCATTAAACAACGTGATACATTAAATGTAAAAAATACAGATTTTGTAACAAATACTTCAAATAAAATTAAACATAGTAAGCTATTACCTAACAATGTACGTGCCGTTATTGTGGGTCCATCGAGTTGTGGAAAAACAAATGTAATGATGAGTTTACTTGAACACCCGAATGGTCTTAAATTTAAAAATATTTACATATACTCAAAATCTTTGTATCTACCAAATTATATGAGTATCTTAAAAAACTAATTTCACTAATTAAAAGGTTAGGATACACCACATTTTCTGAGAATACTGAAATAATGTCACCAGAACACGCTAAACAAAACTCTATTTTCATATTTGATGATGTTGCCTGCGAAAAACAAAATAATATACGTTCATATTTTTGTATGGGACGTCATAAGGATATCGATAGCTTTTACTTATGTCAGACTTATACACATACATATTCCAAAACACTTGATACGTGATAACTCAAACTTTATTGTAATTTTTAAACAAGATGAAATGAATTTAAAGCACATTTATAATGATCATGTAAACACCGACGTGTCATATGACAAATTTCGAGATATGTGTTCAAAATGTTGAAAAGATAATTACGGATTTTTAGTAATAAACAAAGATAGTTTATTAGATTGTGGACGATACAGAAATGGATTTGATACTTTTATATTATTATAAATAGACACGAGTGTAAGAGTTGTATATAATAATTATTATATCATCTACCGAGCTGTTCAAAGACCTGTTTAAGCTGTTTCAGAGCTGTTTAAGCTGTTTAAAGACCTGTTTAAGCTGTTTTATACCTGTTTAAAGACCTGTTTAAGCTGTTTTAGAGCGGATTTTGGGCCTGTTTAAGCTGTTTTAGAGCTATTTAAAGACCTGTTTAAGCTGTTTTTGGACCTGTATAAGCTGTTTCAGAGCTGTTTAAGCTGTTTTAGAGCTGTTTTTCGACCTGTTTAAACTGTTTCAAAGCTGTTTAAAAACCTGTTTAAGCTATTTTGGACCTATTTAAAGACCTGTTTAAGCTGTTTCAAGCTGTTTTTCAAAGCATCATTATGGAAAACGAGATAATTAAGAGTATTATAAAAACAAGAAATGCTATTCGTAAAAAATATCAAGCTTTAAAAACTGGTAAAGCAGAAGAAGAAATACAATTAGAAAGTGTTTTTAAACCAATAACTCAACGTTTGAAGAAAATAGTAGATAAAACTAATTATCCGGATATTAAATCTGAAGTAAAAGAAGAATGTGAGACTCAATTTAAGCCTAAACGTTTGAAAACTGAATTTTCAAGTACACCACATGAATATTCTATACTTTATTTAACAATTAAAGTCAGTATTGTGCTTATGGAGGCAGTACCCGATGAATTTGTTGCCCTTGGTAATATTTAATTTAAAAGATTTCCCTCGATTGAAATTGAGATCTGATCACCCCACACACGAGACAGATTTATACAAACGAAATGTAAAAGAGTATAGAAAAGTATGCCTATCTTGCCTGTACTGACTTTAATTGTTAAATAAAGTATAATAAGTTAGAAGAAACTTTGAAACACCTCAAACAATTAAACAACCTGATTTTTCACTGAAATTATTCGATGAAAGTTTTGATAAATCACAACAACTACAACAAACAGCATTTACAAACTCGCTAATTCGAATTTTGAAAGAAATGAAATTAAAAGAAGATGATATTGATTATAAATACGGACCACATTTAGATCATGATAGAAATATTTGGAAAATAGGAAACTCTCCTTTTGATATTAACGATAAAACTATTGTTATTGATGGAAACTTTTATTCTCTGACACCTGGTTTGATACAATTATTGTTTTTAAAACATACTAATAAAACGGTATGCACTAACGATGACTTCAAAAATTATAAAAAAATCATAATACAAACAAGTGCAAATAAACGAGATTAGGAGGACGGAGGACAAATATCTGGAAACAGAAGTACGAAGTATAGACTAATTAAGGGATTGTTTAAATCTCATTCTGGTTCTGGATTAATGCATTTACTAAAAGAAAAATCTAATTATGTATACTGGGATGATCCAAATGAATTAGTGAATAGATTGAAATTACTATTAGCATCTACACATGCAGGTCATAATAATCACAATAATGAGATAGTTTCAATAATTGAGGAATTAAGAGAAGCAGACATTATCGTATAAATTTATATTCTACAACGTGAAATTTATTATTTACATTATAAGCGTTGACAAGTTTGGACGTTTCTCTATTCGGAGACATCACCATGCTACAATTTCATCTGAACGTGGACCTCCTGGTCCTGTAGGTTTGCCAGGAATAGGTTTTATTTCAACAAATGAAGGAAACTTTAATATAAATTCAAAACGAATGGAAAATCTTGAAAATCCTTTAAATGATAATGATGCAGTAACAAAAAAGTATGTTGATAATGAAATCAATGCTTTACACGAAAAACTTATAAAAAAACATGAAGTGTTTATTGCAAAATATGATAAGATGTTGAATAATTTGAAAAATTCACCACCACCCGTTCACAATTCTCTTACAAAACAGTATTTAGAAAAACAAATAGAAACATTTCGTCAGGATCTTGCAAAGAATCAGGATATGTTAAAAAGTCACAGTGGAAAACTATATGGTTTAAATTATAATATTGAAAATATTCAACAATTTTTATTTGATGAAATAAAGAAAAAACATAAACCTGAAGAATCGATTTTCCCATTAGAAAGTGTACCAGAATAAATATGCAAAAACAACAACTTGTAGAAGAACTTCATAAACCTGTAAGAAAAAATTTTAAACGGCGACATGTTATGTGGCAAGCTGATTTAGTTGAAATGGGAAACTACTCTTCATTTAACAAAAATTATAAATATTTATTAACTGTAATTGATACTTTCTCAAAATACGCTTGGGTACACCCTGTTAAAACAAAAAATGCTAAAGATGTTACTGAAGCAATGAATAATATATTTAATATAACACAAACATCACCAAAAAATTTACAAACAGATTTAGGGAAAGAATTTTACAATACACAATTTAATCAACTTATGAAGAAACATAATGTTAATCATTACTCAACATATAGCACATTGAAAGCATCAATTGTTGAACGTTTCAATAGAACATTAAAAGAGATGATGTGCAAAGAATTCAGTATAAATGGATTGATAACGTAAAAGCGTTAGTTACAAAATACAATAACAATGTTCATCGAACAATAAAAATGCGTCCCAAAGATGTTAATAAAAACAATGAAAAATTTTTATTAAAGACAGTATACAATAACTTAGAAGTTTTTCATAACCCAAAATACAAAGTTGGAGACAAAGTACGAATAAGCAAATATAAACATATTTTTGAGAAGGGATATACACCCAACTGGACCACCGAAATTTTTTACGATAAAAAAAGTTCAAAACACGAATCCAATAACATATCTTTCAGAGGACTACGAAGGACAACCAATTGAAGGGGGCTTTTACGAAAAAGAAATAATTAAAACCAAACACCCGGATCTTTATTTAGTGAAAAAATTTTAAGAAAAAAAGCAAGCAAAGTTTTTGTGAAATGGCTAGGATTTTCTAATCAGCATAATTCGTGGATAGAGGAGAAAGAGTTATTAAAAAAAATTAAATAAAAAACCTTAAACTGTTTTTGTTCTAATGATATTTTATTTTTATTCTATTAAATTTTATTATAAATTATTGAAAATAAATTGGTATTATGTACATAAAAAACATTTCAAGTTGTGTTTTTCAATAAAATCTTTTCTTACAAAATTATTATTTGCTATAAAATTCCCTGAAACTCTACATACATTTACAGGCATGTACTCGTATTTATGGTTTTTACAATCAAAACAAAGTTTAATATTTGTATTGTTTTCAAAAAAATTATTATGATATTGAAAACTTATTTTAAATAAGATGTCGTTGTAACCTTCTTCTTCATCTAAAAACTCCATGTTGCAATTGTTGATGTTGCTGTTGAAATCTTCTTGTTCATCTAAAAACTCCATGTTGGAATTGTTGATGTTGCTGTTGAAATCTTCTTGTTCATCTAAAAACTCCATGTTGGAAATGTTGATGTTGCTGTTGTAATCTTCTTGTTCGTCTAGAAACTCCATGTTGTGAGTTTCAAAAGTTTCGTTTAGAAACTCCAAAATTTCTCGTGTTTCACTTATATTTTCCATTTTTAAAATTATAAAACCGATTAAGAAAGAATCACTTTCTCGACTTCGAAATTAATGAAGCATAAAAGTATTTCACATGTGTTTTATATACCTACTCGAATGTATTTTAAAAGCTTAATAATCGATAATGCTAACATTAGTCATATAATCCAAAAGCAAAATACTTTGTTAGAAATTCTTTTCTTCTGAACTTAAAAACAATGACGCAGCATAATCCATTTGAAAAACAAAAGATTTCATTGTTTCATTTTTAAAACAAGAACAAACATGTCTCAACATGAAAACTGATAATGTAGCAAAGCAACTATACAAAACGTACACACTCAACATATTATCATGCTATGAATATCATGAATTTGAAATAGGCCCTTATTGTGATTTTCGTCAAATGATCGAACAGCGTTCGATTTCAGATTTTGGTATTATGATTTTCGATTTTTTTCTTTTTTTTCGATTAAATCGAACAGCTGTTTCGATCACTTTTTTACTGACGAAACGCAATTTGTAATACGAAAAATATGAAAAAAAGATGGATATTTCAAAGAAAATGTAACTTTCAATGTTTTAAATGTAATAATAATACTAATTAAATGTGTTTTTATTAATTACTACAACATACGTTAATTATTATTTTAATAGGAAAAATACGGTAATAAGAAGCAATTAGAAGAGCTTGTGAATATCATGAAAATTCTGACATAAATTAATTTTTCTCACAGAAATCCCCAAAATTGTTACAAAACAATAAAATACTTGCCTTACTAATAACATTTTTTTAAAGTCGAATTTAACAAATGTCGACTCTAAAAACTGAGTATGCATTGAAGTTCTGTACACGAATACATACTTGAAAAATTAAAATCTTCAACATATTTTGTAAAATAGCATACTCAGTTTTTAAAGTCGACTTTTGCTAAATTCGACTTTAAAAAAATGTTATTAGTAACTTAAAACAATTTATTCAAATATCTTCAAATTTTAACAGCTGAAAAATCGTTTAACGAAGAAAATATTCACAATAATTCACGATAATGACGCTTGTAACCAATGTGTATGATGCAACGCTTTTTGGTTCGTTCGATTGAGTTACACAATACCGAAATTAAATTCAATCGAATCGAAGAAGATTCTTCGATCAACCTACGAATCGAAAATCACAATAAGCCCCATAGAGTGAATTCTAAGCAATGGTGGAATAGAACTCGCACGATTTCAAGACTATAACTACAGAACCGATCACGAGTATATTGATGCACGAAAATCGAAAATGTTAAACAAATAAATAATCATCAATAAAAGTCAATTCATCCTCAAAATCATTAACAGTTAAACAGCATTATTCAAAGTATAAAGATGGATTTTGAAGGCGAGTTTTACACAGATTATTTAACAGACGAAGATAGGAGAACTCTTGTGTACTATCGAAAATATATACAACAATATGAGAACATGGAAAAAATCACATCAATTCACGGATCTCATTACGTTGATTGTTGTTGGGCTAAAGATGATACAACTACAGGACCAGATACATGTATTTGTAGTTATAGACAAAATCAAGTTATCAAATTTAAAAATGAATTTGAAAAATTATTGAAATTTTACGAGAAATTGATTGGGTACTTAGAAAATGGAAATCTGGATATAATAGATAATATTTCATTATTTTTAAATGAATTTGATACATTTTTTGGTACAGAATAATATGAAGAAGTGGTATTCAACAAAAAAGAAATTGAAAATATTCGAGAATATTTAAACAACAGCAAAAGTGAAGAATTTACATCTAACGGCCATTATCTTGCATGTTCTAATCCTGAAGACAATGAAAATATTTGTGAATGTGATTTAATAGAAGAAAAACAAAGAGAAAAAACAGATAGAGCTAAAGAAGCTATTAGACTTATAAAGATATTCTTGGAAGAATATATTATAATTATTTTGCTGATTATTAGTTAATAAATAAAAACACTTGATATTCATTTTTAAAAAATTGTTTTTTTTTATTGATTTTATATTATGTTATTATAAAAACCAGGTAAACTTATATCAAATTAATGTGAATGTTCATCATAATTTATATTAGCTTCCGTTTCTGTTGAACATTGCTAATCTGATGCTGATTGTACAGGTTGCTGCTCATTCACTGTTATTTGCGGTAGTTGTTGTTCTTCTTCTTGAACATCATTAGACATTGGTAATTCGATAAAGTCTATACTGTAAGCTTTTCCTACTTGAACATAGTTGATTAAGTGATATTTCCCCTTGTTTAACCCTGTTTAACACTTCACTCATTTTACAAACTTTAAGATAAAATTAAATTAACACTTTAAAATTTCACGATGGACTGATACCGTTTCAACAAATTGTCTCCATTTATAGGCAAAAATCTTATCTCCACTCTTTTTCAACTGCTTACAAGTGCCGACAAAATTTACACACACACACACACACACACACACTCACACACACACACACACACACACACACACACACACACACACACACACACACACACACACAATAATTTCACAACTTGATGAAATCCGAAATAAAAACATCAAATAATACACTTAAAAGTACACAAATGAATAAAAATCTGATACATAAAAATTTTTTCCATTTTTATTCGCGAGTTCGAATCTCATCACAACTATTTCACAATCCTTTTTTTATCTTATTACAGAAATGATTAAAAATCTGACACATAAAAATGTTTTCCATTTTTATTCGCGAGTTCGAATCTCATCACAACTGGTGGTGGTGCCAGAACTCCCTAATCCTACCTACTACACCACATACCACAACCAAAAAAAGCACACCACACGCCACAACCAAAAAGCTCAAAGCTCATGACGTCATCCAAAAAAGCTGTGCACAAAACCCTTCCTGGGCCGCGATTCTCGAGATCACTCGTAAAGTTATGCATACGTATCTTTACGAGTACTTTGTTTCGAATGGTTTATGTTACACGTATTCTTGAAATCAATCGAATATTTATTTACCATTCGAATAGATTACGAGTATGGTGAAAGTTCTAAAGTTCAAAACTGGTTTGTGTATCGGATGATTTAGACGAGGGGGATGAGGATTAATGAATAATGAGAGAAGAAATATATATGACGTAAGTCATTTAATAATATGGTATACAACAACAAAATACCGCAATATAAGATGAATATTAGAATTATGGGCGTGCTTTTCATTATTCTTTATTTCTTCAATTTCCTTTACATGTTTCTTCTTTTCACATCTCTCCTCTTGCACCCTTGTATAGTATAACATCTCGTGAGCTTATTCGAAGCCAAATTGGCAAACATACAGACACGAAAATTCAAAAATTTGAATTTAACGGATAAATTAAACCTCTATTGTAGTATATATATTCTCTTTGATTTGATACAAACGATTTCGAATTTACCGGGTTCTGTCGATTTCTGCCGGAAAAAGTGACCATCACCCAATGATATAAATAGACTGGATGGAACAACTGTAGGAAACACCATACTGTAAAAATGGGACAACATTTATTTTGTTGTCTCACTCTTAGGGAATTCGTCATGTTTCAATGAACGAAGAATGATTTAAACATTTGATATTTTTAATAGATAGATGGAGGCACAATTTTCATTTAAATTAAAATGAAATTAACTGGATTTGAATTAAAATTAAATTTTAACTCGATAAAAATCAAATTGTCCTTAAATAAATCAGTAGCTTACTTGTAATTACGTTATTTCAATGGGAGATTTTTCAACGTTTTTAAATTTGAATATATTCAAATTTGACAGCTTTGACAACCAATGAGTGAAAGTGAGGTGGGTAATTGAATGAACGAAAATAATGCATTTATATATGTATGTCTTACTCTTAGGGAATTAACGAAATTTGGTTTGAGCCCACATGAAACAAATAGTTGTACAGTTCATATTATATATAAATTCATTGCCATCACCTTTGTAAAATTTCAGATTAATGTATCAAAAATGTATCATGGACATATCCTTTGCATCAATTGGATCTGTCACTGATCTATCAATGATGTATTCTGTGCTGACTGGGTAGTGAAGAAAATACAGAATAACAAAAACAATATGAGTGATCAGTGTTGATACGTATCCTTATAAAATAGGAAATTCTTTATTCATATAAGAAAATGAAAATATATGTAAGATCGTGTAAATAATAAATTCCTATACCTAAGGAACAAACTGCAAATTTCTCTTTCGAAGAAGGATTTTTGTAAAATGTGATGCTTACATCACAGTGACATTTCAGTGGAAAGGATACGCAGATCTTACTGCGCATACCTCCCCTTCGACAATCTTAATCGGCTGTACTGTACGTACTTGAGTACGGAAATAAAGAACAAAGCATGGTAAATAGAATATTCTATTTACCATGGAACAAAGTACGAATTCATCGGCTTACCTCATACATTTGTGTACTTTAGCTAATAGCTGTATGACACGGTATTAATTTCATAATTTCGTTATTAAAAATAGATAACAAGTATGTTTTACGGAAAAAGCAACTAAGAGCAGCTGAACAGGGCAACAAAATTAGAGGGGCGCCATTAGAACAATGTACATAATATTAAAATTTTATATACATTTTTATTCTTGTGCGAACGAATTCTGTGGTCACATTTTCAAACCATTTAAGTCGACATAAGCATCTTCAGACTTGAGCGGTCAGTGCTTGTGACCACAGAATATGTACTGCAGTTACATATACACATAAGTCTCGTGTGAATACTGTGAATGCCACAAAAACAACAATGTATAGCAAACTGTTCAAAATAAAATCTTGCTCGTATCGTATCGTATTCGATCTTCATAAAAACAAACAACAACAAAAATGCTATACACACAGTATGTTCAATTTCAAATCTGGCACAGTCTCTGTTTTATCATTCTTTGTGTTTCGTATGGGCGCTACAAAAACAACAATGTATAGCAAAGTGTTCAAATTAAAATTTTGCTCCTATAGTATGTTTGCCTTTATGAATGTAGGAAAATGTATGAAACATTCACATTTTTCATGTTGTTTTGTATTTTATCTTGAAAACTAAAAAAATTAGAACAATACTATAAAGGACAATACTAAAGAGAACACTTTGATAAATGTTTTTATATAAAAATATTAGTTTTCAGTTTGTGGGATACTGAGATGCAGATATTTAAAGTTGAAATTTGCGTCAAATTTGTGTTTGGTCTTGAAAATGTATGGGAATTTTTCGTCTCTTTACCTTGTTTTCCAATTTATCTCACAAAGTAAAAGTAGTAGAAAAAAATCGAATAATCTAATCAAAGAGGACCCCTTCAACAAATAATTAGGTCAAAAAATTACGGTTTTTGGTCGACGGGATGCTGAGATATCGAAAAAAAAAATTTTTAAATTTCCATATAAATTGTATGGTATATATAATGTATACTCACGGCCAGTGGCGTGTGTTTTTGCACAAAAAAAGATATTTTGTTCTACCGCATTTTGAGCTAGGACCTGGAATCGAATTTTGGTCTATATGGAGGACCCTAATGGAGGAATTGGTGAAGTTTCAAGGTCCTAACTCAAAAAGATCATATTCAAATTAAGGGTCAAAGTCCGAGTGTAAATATTTGTATACCAGGCCAGGCAATCCTAGGGTTAAAAGTCTACCTCAAGAGTGGTGTGGAAATGGCTTGAACATTTTAATATTCATTAAAAATTTGAACAAAATAAGGGCGAAATTTTGTTCTTCAAACAGGGCGAAAAATTAGGTTGGGCCGGCCCTGGGTGGAGTAAGCCAACACCTTTGATTTATTTACTTCTACATTAATTTATGCTAAACTAGAGCATATTTTAATTTGTATTAACCAAAAAAAACTTTTTATTATAATTTATGTTATTAAATATTTTCCATCATAGTGGCTTTTTTTCATTCAAGTAGAATACAAAAATATATACCATAATTGTAATATATTCTTGTGGAACAAAATTATACAAAATAAATTAAAATACAACAAAAAATTGAAAATGAAAAAGCTGTTTTTTTCTGACAAAGCGGAACTAGTTATATGTGGTTTTAAATTTTTTTTGATAATTTATTTTCAAAATCTTTCATTTTTTGATACATGTGAATATAATCTGCTTGAAGTTGTTGTTGATATTTTAAAACTTTCTCTTTTTCTTCAGCCCACTGTCGTTTCTCTAATTCAAATGCTTTTTGAACTTCATCTAATTTCTTTTTCATCAAGCACATTTTACTATCTTGATCATTATCATCATTTGATAGTTCACGTCTATGATAATGTGCATTTTGGGTGACATCTGGTAAATTTTGAACTCTAAACTGATCCAAATGATTTGTATCGAATGATGCACTAATTGGAAGACTTTGTGTAAAATTTAAATCATGATTTTCTATTGTAAATGACTTTGTTATGTCAATTATAAAATTTGAATTATTTTTTGCAATATTTTCATTCCACTGAGTATCTAAAAATGGATTCGATGTTTTTAAACAATTCACAATTATTTCTAAATCATTTTCTGTTAGACTATTCATAATTTTTGTTTCATTGCATTTTTTATTAGTGCAATCATAACTATCATTCATTTTTGTTTTATTTACATAATCTCCAAGATGCTCATGCTGTTGTTGATAACGATGATGATGATGATAAATATTTGTTAAATTTTCAAGTTTATATTTAAGTTGTGAATATTTTTCTGCTCTTTCCTCGCCGTATTCATACGTTTTTGCTAATTCTGATAACTTTTTACGTAGTTTTGCTAATTCATTTGTTAATGCTAGAATTACTTGATCTTTAAAAATGATTATACGATTTAATTGTGATTTCTCTAAGTCTGATTTTAATTCATCACGAATCTAAAAATATTTGAAAATGTTATGTGTTGCTCTAAAAATCAATGTCATGATAAGAAAAATAAACTTACACTAAAATTGTATATGTGTTCTTCTTCATCGCCTCTACTCTGAATTTCAGATTTCATGCGAATGATTTTATGTTCCTTAGATGTTAATTCGACCTTACATGAAAAATTAAGTTTAATTAGTCGAAGTTCCAACAAATTTTACAAAATCTTTTATCAATTTAAAAAACCACAATACTCTGCAAACTTCTGATTGTTTCTTTACTTTCTAAATTTATTGCTTAGAATTACAATGAGCATATGTTTATTTGTTTAAAAATCATGGTAAAAGAAACACTAGTGAAGTAATATCACAAACGGTAATATCTATACAGATGGTACAATACAAGCAGTGTATTATGATGTTTTCAGTAAAATTTCAGGTGGATTTTCGGAAAATATGTTTATACACTCATACACTCATACTGTTGATTTCGATTCATACAAAAATTATTCTTTCTATCAGAGCCTCCTTGGCTGGCCATCTGCAGGGAGAAAAATATTTTTTTTCAAGAAATTTTCATTTTGGTCTGTCTATATGGTATTTATATGGTTTTTGGTACAGCATAGTCATAGCATATAGAATAATAGCAGACAAAGTATGAATATCCAACCAAAGTAAAGCAGGAGGTATATATCATAGCATATAGATTATAGAATAATAGCAGACAAAGTATGAATATCCAACCAAAGTAAAGCAGGAGGTATATATACACTCATGAAATAAAAAACTGATTTTTTTTTTTTTTTTTTAAATTCAATTAGTGGAAATGAAATGTAAATATTTCACATTTTTCTAAACGGAAATTTCAATTAGTTAAAATGAGACAGACTGACATACACAAACGACAATATTTTTTGTTTTATTTTTCAGGTCACTGAATTAAATGTACATGTTAAATTGCTGATAAACAATAGGTCACTGAATATAATTTAACCAAATTTAACATATGTTCATAACATATGTTATTTTTAGGGTAGCCATACACAAGAATTATGAAATAAAATTTTTTGAAATATTTGTCCGTTAGATGGTGTTGTTATTATCATACTCTATATAGGGAGACATCTTCGATCAGCTAGCAATTAAGCAAATTGCGACTAGCAAATATGGCGGATTTGCGATTGCTAATTGCGATTACAAAAAATCATATCCTCGATTGTAATCGCAAGTTAACCATTTTTATTTTGTAAGCACTTTTGCTGAATAAGTTTTTACATACATAACCTATAATTTTCTATTATATTACGTTAAAAACTTCGTTATTTTTATTCAAATTTTTGAAATTTTAAAATTTTAAATCATAACCGAAATTATTTTGTTTATTATGAACTATTTTTTTTTCAATTTTCAAACTTCTACAGTCTCATAATTGTGTATAAATTTATAAATTCATATACAATGGTCTCACTAACCAATTCTATCCATTACAAGAAAAAAATATTCAAATTATATTGATAACATAAGTATTTGGGTTTGAGTTTCTACTTATTTATAAGAAATTTGAGGTTATGTGTTCTGTTAACTGAGTTTGCGACACCAACTTTGCGATCGCAAATTTTGACGGTTAATTTGCTTACTTGCGAGAGCAAAAACAATCGAGGATACCAATTCTATCATTTCAGCTAGCAAGTCTTACTTGCTTGCTTGCTAGCCGATCGAAGATGTCCCCCATAATTATATAGTATATATTTTTACAAATATAATTATATATTTTATATATTAATATTCACATTATATGAGTAGTATAATTTACAGAACAATGTAAAACGTAAATTACAAATTTCAATGTTTGAATTTTTTAATGTACTACCCACAAATGTATTCATTTGGTAGCACTAAATTATAAATTTTAAACTGCTGAATTCATACAATCATTCAACTTCATTGTTAATAAATTCAAATTCGAATTTAAAAACGGCGGAGGAATTTTTTATTATAAAAAATTATGATTATACATATGTACCTACTTTCTATTAATAAATAAAAATTAAGGAGAGATTTTTATTATATTAAACTTCTAATAAATATTATTAATTTTAATTTGAGTTTTTTTATGTTGAAAAAAGTTTTAAAGTATACTTTCAGATTATAGATATTAGATATTTATTTCAATTCAATTCAATCTAGAACTCAAGTTTGTATAAATAAAAAACATAACTTTGAATTCTAGATCAAGGTGGTGTGGAAATAGCTTCCTTTAAAATAAAATTTTCATTATTTATCTTTAAAAAGCATCACCAGATTTGTTACAAGTTACAAGAAAAGTAACAAGAAATTTGTTATTTTCAACCTTTTCTATAAAAGGTTAAACTTGTATAAAATATAAGTCTTATTTCATTTCCTAAAATAATAATTTTAGAAAAAATGACGTTATTATTTGTTGACGATTATTATTATGATTTAATAAATATTCCTTAATACTTGTACCACAATCAATTGAATGTCGTTTTTCAGTTGTTTTTTTCACATTATTATTAACAAGATTTAATTTTTGTAAATAAAATTTATTAATGAATTATAATTTAAATTATCATCTTTTTTTATATTATTATTATTATGATTTTGTACTGATTGTGATGATATTGATGATAAATTATTATTTTTATTCACTTTGTTTCAATATTATTTATTATTGTTATTAAAATTTACATACCTACCCTACCTATAATCATGGTCAATTTGACGTTTAACATCTGATTCATAGAACGCTGAATGCTGAATTGAAAAAAAAAATTGAAAATTGAAGTGGGAATAATTTTATGTTTTATCTCTTTTCAGCTTTAATAATTTATAGTTCTATTTATTAAAGTGAAAGCCAGACTCATCTCATATTTTTTTTTTCACTCACACCAATAAGAAAAACAACAATTTTCACAGAATCGAGAACACAATTTGTTCTACAGTTAGTATTCTATATTCTATGGCATAGTAAATTATATAACAAATATTGTTGCTATGGCAAATTACTATTATATTTATAGTTTTGAATTTTTTTCGTTTTGAAAAAAAAAAATGTACATACACTCCGCGTCACTTAATTACGGCCACTGATTTTTTAAAGTTATTTTGGATATTACTATAAATTTTGTTACGTGAGTATTTGTTTTTATGCTTGTATTTGAGAGTACGTTCTGTTACGAATATAATCACGTGAAACAATTTTTAAAATATAGTACCGTTATTTGTGTAGTACTCATTAAGTACAATCTCTTCAAAAAACATGCATTTTAAATGCGTCATTTGATTACGGCCAGTATTGAAAGTGTCTGGAAAAAAGAAAAATTTGAATGAAAAACAACTTTTTTTGTGTTATTTATATGAGATTTATTAATTTTTTATCATTTTCAATTAATTGTAATAATGATTGCTGCCTCCGTTGTGACGAATTTTTTCGAAAATTCGTGATAACATCAAATTGTATAACGATGTCAAGTACTTCAGCGAGATTTTTGTCCAAGCAGATTTTATTGCTTCTATTAGTGAAGCTTTATCTTCAAACTTTCTTCCTCCTTCATAGACCTTCCTTTACAGCCATCTCCGAATGTTTTCCATGATATTTAAACCCGACGAATATGTTAGCCACGGTAGAAATCACACATTTTGTTTTTCGGTGAACTGTCTAGTACGTCCTGCGGTGTGAATTGGAGCATTATCCTGTTGGTAAATCGAAGCCAGAGGACCAAACATTTAAATAAACTTTGGAAAAGCTTCTTCTAATATGGTTTTATGTGAAACTACAGTCATTCTCGTATTTTGAAAAGGTAAGTCAATCGTGCCATTAAATGAAATAGCTCCCCAAACCATAACACCACCCTGTATAATGCGGTTTCTGCTTAAAATCGTTCTTCTTTTCTTAAGTCATGAGAATAAAACTTAAATCCATCAGGACCATCCATATTAATTTCTTTTTCGTACTAAAACACAACTCGTTTCCACTTTCTCCTTAACGACATGTGATTTCTTGCAAATTACAATCACTTTTCTTTACGTGGCGTATTCAACGGGGATTTTTTTCTTCAATTTTTTAAATTGTTGATGCGTGGCAATATCAATTACGCGACGTACTGCTGATAAAATGGCAGGAACTCCGGTTTTAGCCTTGATTTTTGCTGCTGATAGGCCTGAGTTTGAGGCTGTGCGAAGAATTGCTCGTTTATCTTGAGAAATTGTAGCTTCTGTGATTCACCCTCTTCTATTCTGTCTATAATTTTCAGTAGTTTTAAGGAAAGAACCAAATACAGTTCTTCTTCTTCCAATTTTTTCTGCAATTTGGCGATTTGAAGAGCCTTCTTGCTTCAAAACCTCGATTTTTGCCTTTTCACTCAGCCAATGTCTTTTCTTTACCCATTCTTCAAAAAATTCAATAATTTGATAGCTAATAAACACTAGCAATACAATAAACGAAATAATTTTGAATAAAGTCGAAAAATTGTTCGTCATAGTAGTTAGAACACTAATTTTCAATACTGGCCGTAATCAAGTAACGAAAAAAAAATGCATGCTTTTTGAAGAGATTGTACTTAATGAGTACTGCACAAATAACGGTACTATATTTTCAAATTTTTTTTCCGTGATTATATTCGTAACAGAACGTATTCTCAAATACAAGCATAAAAACTAATACTCACGTAACAAAATTTATAGTAATATCCAAAATAACTTTAAAAAATCAGTGGCCGTAATCAAGTGACGCGGAGTGTACAATTTGCTTTGAAAAAAAGTTTTTTTTTTGAATATGAAATATTATTTTTTTCTATTATTTTTATTATACCTCTAAATACTAAATACATATCGTCGGCCTAGTGCTTATTTGTTCAATAGACTATTTTTTTTCCGAAATTGAGTTATTAATGCAGACATACTAATTTCGAATTTTTCTTTCAATTGGTGTACTCAGAATTGCTCTAGGTGCCTCCGTTTGGTGCGTAGTGTTGTATCTTATTTGTTATTGAACAAAATATATGTATGTTTAATTATTATGCTTATATGTTCAATATCAATTATTTTCTATATCTATACAGGGTGTTTCACAGTTCGTGTGCCAAACTGAGCAGGGTGGTATAGCTTGTCCCAAAAGAGTTGAAGTTTCGTATTGTACTACGTTGGCATGCGCAGAAGAAAAGATACTTACACACATGCGTTTTTGTTTTTGTAAATTCTAATAAACAGGGCCGGGTTCTTGTATGGTGATTGGTGATTGTCACTATGGTGATAGTAAAAAAGTGATCACCAAATAGTGATTGTTCCTGTATGGTGATCACCAAAAAAGTTATAATATTTTGAAGTGTAGTAGCGAATTTGTAACTGTCAGGTGTGTTTGTTGTCTTTTTTTTGTCTTTTTTTTTTTTGTAGAAATGAAAGTAATAAGGAGAAGAATGAGAGATAATAGTAATCCAAAGTCATTAATAAAATTTTAATACAATTTTTTGATTATTAACAACAATAATATTGTTTTTTTACAGTCTTCTGTGTACTATCCATTGCTATCTACAAATTATCATAAAATATTTTATAATTAATATATTAAATTACTAATTAATATATTAAACTACTAATTAATATATTTATTTACTTAAATTATTTTAAAAACACTCTAGGAATTTCAATTTTATGAAATGTGAACTGCAAACACCATACAAAATATATAAAAGTGACAGGTCTGATGCTGTCACCAAGAAAATGACAGTTTTTGGTGATTTTTTTTGGTGACAGTCACCATACGTGAACAGAAATTGCTGGTGACAATCACCAATCACCATACAAGAACCCGGCCCAGGTTTCTTCTTTCGTGTATGTATACACAAGAAGATCACTACTACATGTAAAACATGCGCAATGAACCTTCAACTGAAATAATTTCAGCTATAGATTCCGGTGAGAAACGAAAAAAAGCGTATGGGAGGGGGGGTCTATTTTCAATAGTTACCAAGATATTCAAGGTCAAAGACAATTTTTTCCGAAAAGTAACCAGTTTCACTTTTTGCAACATATTTCAGCGTTCGCTTCTTGTAGACAGATAAATGAAAATTATTTCTAAAGAGAACCTTCAGGCCTTTCAAAAAATGTCTTTTACAAAGTTTTATGTTAAATGGTTCAAAAGTTATTGTAACTCAAAATCAAAAAATTTTGAAAAAAATTAGTCATTTTTATGTTCAAGGTCGAATATCTCGAAAATAACCCTTATTATTTTTTAAATTTTTTATTTTTTCTCTAACATGGCTTTTGTTTTATTACATTATCTTTATCCGTTCATAAATTGTGAATCATAATTAAAGAGCAGTTTTTTCAAAATTAGTTAAATTTGTAGTTGTATACAAATGTCAATATCCACAATTTTGTTCTATATCCCACAACTAAAACAAAAATATTTGTTGCTCATAGAAGTTTGTTCAATATCCAAACGTATATCTCTCTATATATTAATGAATAACTTATAGAAAAATGGAAATTAAAATAAAAAAAATTAACTATGATGAAGCTAACCCAGTGTTTTTCCATTTACCCAAAAAATAATTTCTGTTGTTTTCTATTTTGTAAGGAATTTTATTCTTTCAAACTAAAATTTCGTTTTTCTCAAAACTTGATGCATGGTCTATTGAACAAATAAGCACTATGCCGACGATATGTATATCATATATTATCTTAGTTTATGTAGTTTGGGAGAAAAATATTAGTTCAAAGTTGCCGAATATTTTTTTTATTGAATTTTATTATGTCGATATATAGGTACAACTTTGAAAACGGATTTTTGACGAACACGGTTTAAAATACATACATATAATGAAGTTTTAAACTTTATTTTTAATTATAATTTTGTCATACAGAAATACAATATGCATATGTATGTTTTACATTCCTAGCACAAAAAAAAATTGTTTGCATATTTTTCATTTTCGAAATAGTTTTTGTAAAACAGTTTTCATAATATTTATGTTTTTATTCGTAATTCATATCATATGGGACATTTTGTTTTTTGCAAAAGAATTAATTACAAATTATAGAAGAAAAAAATTATTTTTTTTACTAACAATTATTTAAAAAAAAAAAAAAAATTGACAATATCATTTGTTTATTTATTTGTAAAATGAAAAATGACTGCGAAAGAAAAAAAAAGAAATTTGTGTATAAAAGATCAAAGAAAAAGTGATGTACAAAATAATATTTCTTTTTTCACATATGATAGTCCTCTTATTACATCAATGATATTTTATTAACATAAAAAAATAATATAACAATCAGTAAATGGATGCCTCACTTGCCAAAACGATTAACTCCATATAAAAAACGTCTAAAAAAATAATAAATTAGCTCCGATAATAAATTAATTATGATTCGAAGACCAAAAAAATATTTTTAATTTAGTAGTTTAACGGCTTATTGTCCCATTCAATTACTTCAAATTTGAAAAATTTAAAATGGCAAATGAGCCATCCAAATAATACCTACAATGACTACAATATGCACAAAATATGTACAGACACATAACAAATGTTACTATGGTAACATAAATATAAATATACATATGACATATATATGTTTATGTACTATCTGTGATTCATATTCATTCATTCAGAAAATAAAACGCTATTTTAATTTTTTTCTCTCCGAGAATAATTTTTGAATGGAAAGCTTTTGAAAAGTGGATTTTCCGAAAATCCACCTGAAATTTTACTGAAAACATCATAATGCACTGCTTGCACCATCTGTATAGATATTACCGTTTGTGATAATACCTTATTAGTGTTTCTTTTGCCATGTTTAAAAACCCTTATGCAAATGAAAATGTTTTTTTTACGAGTGTGATATATAGGGTGTCCAGTTTGAGGTGTTACAAAATTTGACCACAGATAAGTCACAGATAGGCTAAACTTCCGATTAACCAGCGTGAGCTATTGAAACGGGACTTTCTAACGGTAATTTGAAGTGCACTCTTTAATGTGACATACAAACGTATATGAACGAGTATGTCATTATTGGCGCATACTTCATTTTATAGTCAAAAAGTAACGTTAAAAACTTTTTGACGAAATCTACATGTTTTACAAAAACCGTTATTTCTACATTTCAGGATATTCCAGGATAACAGTTATTCCAGTTATTCCAGCTATGGACATATGAGGTATTGAGGTATCATTGTAAAGAAAACAAAATATTTTTTTATATTATATGTACATATCAAGATTGTCCTTTATCATGTTTCAGAGATATATTGTTATCAAAAGAAGTTGAAAAATCGATTTAAAAAAAAATTGAGAAAGAACAAGAAGTTCTATTTAAAATACATTATTACAGTTATCCTGGAATATCTTGAAACGTAAAATAACTGTTCTTATAAAACTTGTCGATTTTGTGACAAAATTTTCAACGATACTTTTCGTCTTTTCGGTTATAAAATGGAGTGACGCCAATAACGACATACATACATTATGTGCATATGTCAAATTAAAAAGGGTACTTTAAAGTCTCCCTCTCAACAAGATAAGTAAAAATCGTATGGGAGAAGGGGTGTTATTACAAAGGTTTCTGGGGTACGGGGGGTTAACGTGTTTTGCGACTTTTTTTAGTGAAATACTCTGTAATCTCCTTTGTCGTTTTAAAGCATATGCGCACACCTAGTGTAAGGGAACCCTTTTTCCTTCAGTCTTCAGTCTCTTATCACAAAAACTATTAGCGACCAAAGTCAAAAATTTACAATTTTTACCTAAAATTTTAGAAAACCCAGTATTTTCTCGAAAAACCTCTTATTATCATTTTTAAGTACAAAATGCATTAAGGGTAACATGGTTTTCAATGCAAAAAGTGGTAAGACGACTTCATACCATAGGCTGTAGCTTCTGAACCGAAGTAGATAGAATCATACAATAGGGAGATAATTTGTGCAAAAAAAATTTATGCTCTTATTTATTGTAAAAAAAGTGTATGTTAATAATGGGTTTTTTTTTAATTTTAGGTAAAAAATTGAATTTTTAATTTTGATCGCTAATAACATCAGTGGTAACAAAACCGAAGAGATGATGCTCATGTTACTTAAAAGGGCAAAATATTTCCTTTTGTTAGGTCTGCGTATCGTCGCTCTACAATAAACGACAACGGAGATACGGGGTGTTTCACAACAAATAAAATTTGCTAAAATCTTTTAAACTCCGGAAACCGCTGAGACTACATCCCCCTTCCTATACGATTTATTGCTTGTCCCGGCGAGACCTATCTGTGGTTAAATTTTGTAACACCTTAAACCTAAAACTTTAATAAAACGGTCCATTCTATCCTCTTTAGAAACAATCACTTCTATTGTAGATTCCGTTATTATTGTGAATATTCATTCGAACGTAAGCAACTTTCGAATGGAATCTACAATATGTAGAGGTGAATGTTTTTTAAAATATCAAGTAGAAAAGCCAAATTGTTTTTTGATTGTAAAATTTTTCAAATATTCTCGAACTAAGTTTTACTTACTTTTGCTTCTTTCAACTGCGTCTTAAGTAAAGCTATTTCACCATTTTTTTGACAAACTGTCCATTCGTTCTCTTCTAACTGACTTTTTAAATTGGAAATTAATTTATTCATTACATCAATTTTTTTCTCTAATTGATTAACACGGTCTGTTAATGTTTTTTCGGTAATTTTCAAGCTGTCGGCTTCATTCCTTTAATAAATTTTTTTTAAAATCATATTTTTTGCAAGATAGATGCATCGAATTTTCAGTAAAAGTACAGTATATCTCTCCGATTTCTTTTATACTAGTTTTAATAAGTTTTCTAAAATTTTCGAATATTTACCTCAATAATTCATTTTCATTTTTTAAATCATTGTATTGCTCTTTGAAACGATTTGAATCTTCCGAAAATCTTAATCGATTCTGTTTTAACTGGAATGATTGTATTGTTAACATTTGTTCAAGTTTTTTAATTTTTGATAAATGTTCTTTTTGTTGATTTTCATAAAAGCTTCTGAGTCGTTTCGTTTCATGTTCCCAATATGCTTCTTTATCCTTAACAAATTAAAAAATAATAATTAAAATAATTTAAATTTATTAATAATATCCTCTAAAATTACTTTGTGAACTTTAAAGATTACTTTTTCATTGTGTTCCATTGTCTGCCGCAAACATGATAATTCAGAATCTCTATCCTTCAAAGCAGCTTCTAATTCCGATATACCAGAGTCTGACGGTGATGGTGTTATATCAAACTGGTCTTGTAAAAATTTATTCACAAATTTCCTAAAGAATAAAAAGAAACACAAAGATTTTTACTTACATAGAAATGAGTTATTGATTAAAAATATATGGCTAATCCCATGGAAATGTATACCTGATGAAAATTTTCAAAAGTGAAAAATCCAAAATTTTTGTTTCTTGCGTCATTTGGGAGTCTCTAAATTTTTCAAAATGTAGATTTCAATCTTTAGACTATTCAGGTATCCTAAATAAGGACCAAGTATAGCTGATTTGTATTTTGAGTGTAGTAAAAAAATATATGTAGAAAGTGAGATGTGTGTGCGTCACAAATGTTGTGTAGTGTGAGTCACAAAGGAAATGTGTAATAAAATACTTAAGAAATGGAAAAATTATTTTATGTTTTAATATTTTAGAAAAATTAATCCTTTCCCTACATATTTTTACTTATGTTTCAACACAAAGCTCAAAAACGAAGAAGAAAACGAGATTTGAAAAAAAGACTATGAAATGACTTCCTTTCAGGTAGTGTGCGTCACATTAGTAACAAAATAAGTGAAATTTCCAAATTCCATCAATTTCATTTAAAATTTATATTTTTTCAAATTCTAGCACTCTTTTGCTTTAATTATGTAAAAACATGTGGTTCTCATTTGTCTTTTTCTATTCGAAATACAATATAAAGTTTTATAAGTAAACTATATTGTCAAATGTATGTCACGCGTGGAATTGACCATATACATATGTAAATTTTTGAAAGAAATGACGTATTTGAAAGAAATGTTCTTGTTGAAACCAAAAGTTTTATTTATAAAAAAAACGAAACTAGAACAATCTTTATGTTTTCTTCTAAAAATTTCAAATAGTGCTTCTTCAAAAATGAATCGCTGCCTTGGTGATGCTAATTGCTAATATTCTTCTGTTCGTGATGCGTAGGGTTGCCAGACGTCCCGATTTTGCCGGTATTGTCCCGATTTTTAGTATGAATTCCCGCGTCCCGGTTTTAAGACAAAAGTCCCGGTTTTTTTCCATGAATAAAAAAAAACTATTTCTTTTAATTTTTCAAGCTTAATTTTTATTAAAAAATTGTTTTCATTAGTTCTGTCTGTAATAAATAAAGCGTCATCTAGGTATGCAAGAGTGATGGAAGGATGGCATTGTGGTGAGGTGACGTTTTTATTTCAAATTTGAGATTCTACTGTAATTAAGTTCTACCACGGTATCACCTAAAATGACAAATTAAAGTAAAATGTCGAAAGACAGTAAAATTTATTTGACATTATGAATATTAAATCGGTAGACGGTGGTGCTGGCTCAACTCGTAAGAATAAAATACTAAATTTATTTGATTTTAAATTTAATTTGTGAAAAATCTTACAATTACAATGGACATCAGAAGTTTTTTTTAAAGAAACAATATGTCAGAAACGACCTTTTCCAACAGAAATCGATAAAGACACAGACAAGTTATCGAAAGTTACTCAAGTTAGCATGATAACCATATATTTGACTTGTCTGACTTCTTTGACTTGGGCATTAAGTGAGGTGAGACATCAATGAAAATTTTCACTTGATCAGAACTGTCCCGGATTATCAAGTTTGCAACCTGGCA
Source organism: Bombylius major (assembly GCA_932526495.1). Lineage (NCBI taxonomy): Eukaryota > Metazoa > Arthropoda > Insecta > Diptera > Bombyliidae > Bombylius > Bombylius major. The sequence continues at coordinate 31,613,470 of OW052043.1, forward strand.
ACCCTAGTGATGCGTAAACAATTACTTGTTGCTATGACAACGCAAAGTTTTTAGTTGGGTCGTTGGCGATGCAATGCTATTACATGACAGCTGAATATTACAAGGAATTTGGAATACTTTTTTGAATATGTGACAACGCATCATAAAAATTGCGTTGCATTTTTGAATTTGTGACAAGCATCAGCATCGTATCACCAAAGCAACGATTTATTTTTGAAGAAGCACATACTTACATTTTACTACTTTGACTTGTTGTGTCTATATCTGGAGTATAATTGAAAGATTCCATACTATCATTAATTTTAATTGCACGTACACATCGTCTTCTTGCAAGATTAGCACAATAACTATAACCATTTCGAAGATCTGATGTGCCTTTTTTAAATTACAAAATACATTATAAAATAAATTATTACTTTTTTTTTTATTTTATTTTTAAAATAAAAAATTATTAATAAGTATGTAGGTAGGTACATATATAAAGATGAGGACTTACTACCAAATTTTAAGTTTGGACCTTGTACTAGTGCCAAGGATGGTGTCGATCCATAACTATCACAATATTCAACATATCTATTCGGTATACTATAATCTGGTTCGAATGGAATTGGTTTAAAAGCAATTGGTTTTAATAAATTTTTCACCTTAAAGAAAAAAAAATTAATCTTTTGTTAACTATTATTTTTTGTTATACCATACTTGATGTATATTTCTTGAATTTAATTTAGCTTCATTAGATGACGATGATTCAATGATGCTTAAATTTTCCTTAAATTTTCCGACAGATTCCTGTTGCTTTTCCTTCGACGAAAATAGGTGTTGATAATGCTTTTGAAGCGAATTTTTTATTACTGAAGAATTACTTAAAAATGCAGCACTATCACCTTCTTCTTCTCCTATCCTATTTTCACTATACTCAGTTTTCATTTCAAACATATTTTTCAAATTTTTAAATTTTGATTTGTTATGAATAACATCAAAATCATTTAAATTTCTGGAACTTCCAAAATTGCTTTTAAAACTTTTCTGCTTATGATTAACCTTTAATGTACCCGTATTAAAGCCAGTAATTTGATCGTCATCATGATTATAGTGAACATTTGGTAGTCCTAATGTATTTTTGGCAATTAAAGAATTTGCATTCTCTAATGATGCTGATCTTACATGACCACGTTGTTTAAGAGCTTCACATGAATTTTCCATAGTTAATATTCAATCTAAAATATTAAAAAGAAAAACACTTCTAAATAACCACATACATATATAAAAATAAATATTTATTTTATTTCATATTTATATAACAAATCGATCACAAGCGTTTTCTAACACCTCTTTGTTATCAATTCTAAGTATCAGATAAACCAAAAATCTTTGTTGGAAAACGGCGTTTCAGCAACATCTTCGTAACTTAAGATCACTGCAACATCGCAGAAATGTTGCTTCTCTGGCTTTGTTTTATATACCTATGTAGTTATACTACCATGGTAAGTATTATATTGAAATCAAAAATCTTGTGGCTTCAGGTTCACAAAAGCCATATTCATTGCCATCGATGTTAGAATTGTGTCAGTAATTCTTTAATAACAATTTCTCTTAAACTGCGCCATAGTGTTTCCTCAGGAAGATTGATATTAAATTTGGATTTCAAAAAATAATTTTTTAGCAGCTTTTTAGACACAACCTCATTCATTCATTGACGATATAAATTCTAAAATTTAGGCACACGGTACTTCTTTCATTTTTTATAAAACATATTGTTACAAAATTGGCCTTTGTGAGAAAGAAGAGTAGAAAAAAAATGGATTCAAAAAAAAAATCGTAAAGAAGAAGAAGTAATAAGGCGTCCGAGAGGGATTTTTATAGACGAAAGAGACGTAGAAAAAAATATGGGCCAAAGACTGAAAAAATGGGAAAGAATGAAATAAAAGGCAGTTTTACAATTTAAAAAAAAAATTCTAATATTTATTATAGATAAAAAAAACAGAATTTACAAATTTAGGGTCTATTACTAAAAAATTAAAAAAAATCTAATTACAATGTAACAAAAAAAAATAAAATTTAAAAAAAAAATTATCTAAAAGGAAAAAAAATAACTATGGCAATAAAGAAAGATGTCCGCTAGTGAAGTGAAGTGAACCAACTACCAACTGAGTAAAGTCAGTCGAACGTACAACTGAATCTGATTTAAGTGTACTTCACACTTAACGATTTATGATTTGACTAATGTAATTTGTTGTTGTTACAAAAACAAATTACACTAGTCATTTGATAAATCAAATGATAAATCGTTAAGTGTGAAGTACACTTTACACGGAAGTGAGGAAGATCAGATCGAAACCGAGTCTGAATCACTGCATCAAACTGAGTTTGGGTTGAGAAGAATTTACTAGTCGGCAACACCGATGGATTTTAATTAAAGCCACTTATTGGCCGATATCAAATTGACAGCAATTTCTTTCCATAAACAGGTTTTTTCTGTCTTCGAGCTGATACTACAGTATTTGTATTTTGGGAAATTTTTTTTAAAATTTTTGTGTTTATCCTTGTCCTTCTCAAAAAAAGGCTTAAATTAACCCTGATTTTTTGAGGCCTTATAACTTCTGAATGGTCGGAGACACAGCAGCAGGTAAGATGTTGATGGAAAGGCACAGGGGTCCTTCACAATTATGTAAAAAAGTTGGTGAGCCTAGCGTGCCCTTGTAAAAAGTTATAGGGTAAAATATGAAAAAAGTACCAAAAATCTTAGGAATAGAGGAACAATTAAGGCATCATTAGAAAGGACAAAGGGTTCTCTATATTTTCGCCTAATACTAAGTGAACCTAGAGTGCCCCTGCAAAAAGTTATGGGGTGTTTGGTGGAAAAAGTGCAAAAAAACTTCAAACCCCTCTAGCGGCCAAACCATTGGGATTCCTCCCCCCCTCCAATACGATTTTTCGTTTGTCTCGATGAGTCCTATCTATGGTATCCTTTTGGTCGGAGATAACGGAAACACCCTGTATAGCTTAGATAAATTTTATTACTTTAATTTTTAATCAATTTTTTTTGTCTTTTCAGGAAAAGTGTGAGGCAACAGCATGGTGGAATGATCCTGCTTTAAAGGTAACTTCGTTTTAAAAATAATTTTATTCAGATTTATTAATGAAGTTCTTTTTAATTTTTCAGGTTTGTAACAATATTATAGAGTGAGAGCCAGCACCCAGTAGACGAATGTATGTACTCGTATGTAGATATGTTTACAATAAACAAAATATTCTTTCTAAATAAATAACGAGTAAAATAAACTCACATTACTGATTACAAATATATTTTGTGGTTTTGACCAAAACCATCTAAGGTGCGTTTCATATTTATAACGCCACTTGAAATTTCAAAATTTCCAGAAAACTATAGACCCTAGGTAAATACAATGTTCTGGAGAAATGGTAAGAGCAATGAGGGGAAAACAACCACCCCCTTTTGCCAAGTTTATGACGTCATCAACTACCCCAGCAAACAAAAGTTGTATTTTAGGGTGTTTCATAATTATAACGCCATGTGTATTTTCAACTATTACATATATATAATAATTGTTTGTTTAAAAAAAACTTAAGGTCTATAATACCAAACTCCTCCTTTCTTTGAATTTACTTGAAATATTCGCTTTTCTATGTCATTGATAAAATTTTCAATTGATGTTGAGTCAATAGCGCTCCACTCTTCTAAAATTGCAACTTTTAGAGCCTCGATAGATTCGTATTGACGGTTTAACCTGTATTACTCTGCGAACTAGAATCCTCCACAGATTTTCAATTGGATTTAGATCCGATGAGCATGCATATTGATGTAGTTTGGGAACCAGGGTTTGCTCCCACGCCGTTTACGTAAATTTACGAATGATTTCAAAAATAGCGGTCGGTCGAGACTTTATCCTTATTTTACATTGTAATTATTATTGTTAATTAAATTAATATTATTTTTGTTTTTTTGAAAAAAGTTTCAAGCTTTTATTAAAACTGTTTCTGTTTTAGTTTTTTTATTATTATTTTTCATTTTAATTAATATTTATTACACATTTTTTATGTACAATTCAAAATATTTTTATTTTCTTAGCTTGATTATTTTAATTCAATTTTTTCAGATTTTTAAGTATCAGCAAAAACTGTATTTGTAGACCTTTTCGTGCCTTTAAAAAAATATGTTCCCAGAGCAGTAGGAAGTTGAGTTGTGGCCAGGATATTTCTTGAAGGGTTCTCTTCTAAATAAAGTTTAAACGAAAAAAATTTGTTAACTAGGGCAAAAGTTGTAGGGTAAAATGCACGAAATCTTCATTTTCCAAAAAATTAAGGTTTTTCCCTTCTACATTAAAACTAGGAAATCAGGTTTCCTACTATCATTGTATTAAAATTACATTACGTTGAGTAATTTATAAAATTTTACTCTTTGTCAAAGTAATTTCTTTACTTTCTTTCTCTCTTTTTTACTTCTTCAATGGAGTAAAACTACTCGTTGTGGATTTAATATACATCATTCAATAGGAAAATTACAATTTTAACGAAGTAAATTTACTATAATAAGAAGGATTTACATTAAATAATAGTAAATTTACTGAAACAAAGTGAATATACTCAAAATTTTACATTTTACTTAGAAAAAATGTAATGTTACACATTTTTGGTAATATTCCTACAAGAATAGTTGTAAAGTTTATGTTGAAACATAATCTTGTACGTATTTTTTAATAATTTGATTACCTATATTTCCAATTTTTATTGAAACTATTTCAAAAAATTATCGAAAAAAGAAAAATGCAGCATCATATGTATTTAGACAAAAAAAAAAGTTCAAAAATTGTTCCAGTATGTTCCGATTGTGAAAAAAAATGTAAGAGCATTAAATTTTATGGTAGACTTAGTTTGCATATAACAAATACGGTTTTGACTACAGTCAAAATAATATGAGTTGGCGAATCTCGCGCATGTTTTACATGTGTTAGTGATCTTCTTGTGTGTACATATACGAAGGAAGAAACCTCTTTCTTAGAATTTACAACAACAAAAATACGTGTGTGTAAGTATCTTTTCTTCTGCGCATAGTTTTCTAGTATAATACGATTAGGCATCTTTTTTAAATCGAGCTATACATAGTATAAATAATAAGATGCTTCAAAAGAGCTCCTTATAAACTATGACCAAGGAGCGCATCAATTATCAAATATGCTTCTCTTTAAAGCGCTTCAATATTCAGCCGCTGGGTCCCTATAGTTTATTATGGTAATAGCGATCTGACTCATACATATGTACATAGAAGAAGCTATATTACCGCCTTTAAAAATGCATAATGAAAAAATCTCATGTACAGTCACGTATTATTATGTTTTATTTTTATGATGTATGTTGGGTTTACTGATCACTCTCTCTTAGAGTAATACAGTATAGCATAACGGATTTGAACCAAAACGTTGGATCTGTACTGTTTTTACTAATAGATTTTTTTTGTTAATGTAGTTGTGAGAAATTGTATATGTGTTTGTGAAATGAAAGTGTCACAGCTCCTTACAATAGATTAGCTCTGCCAAAACCCTCTACAATAAAAGCCTCCTACTGGTGTTGTGTATGTATTAGTAAGAAGTGCCATGTTTTGTTTTGACATTTTAGTTTCTTATGGTTTCTTAATAAGAGTGGTGGAATATTAGTGTAAAGAAATAGTGTTTTAGCTGAATATTTTTGGTTTTTTAAATAAAATATGGTTTATAAAAGTTTTGAAATATAATAAATTAACAGTGTTATAATTTTTAAAGTGCACAATAGTCAAAAAGTTAAATAAAAAGGTGAAAAATATTGTGCCTTCTTACCTACTTTTAAGAGAAAAAATTAAAGTATGACTACATAGTACATACCTATCTATGGTGAGGTTATATTATTTATATGTAATAAAGTGAATAAATTGATTTGATTTAATAGAATTTAATTTATTAGTTATCACAAATTAAGTGTCTATTTGCCTTCATTACACAATAAAGATTATGTACCAAATTATTTACTTTTTCATAGACTTTTTTTATATAAATTTTTGTGATTATGTTATGATGTGAGAAATTGATTTGATTCAATAATTTAACAATTAATACAAACTTATAAATAAAATTTTATTAAATTAAATGAATTTGTTCTGTATTTCGTTCACTTTATTTATTTTTTTCATATATTTGTGTTTACATTTCATTTCAATTTATTCACTTTTATAATATAACCTCACCATAGGTAATGTAGTCATTAGTCACATGTCAATATATAGGTATAGAAGAAAAAAGTTTATATTATTTATTATTCTTTAAACTTTAATTATTCATATAAATACATATATGTATCAGAATTATTATAAATTAAATTTCATTAAATCAAATCAATTTATTCACTTTATTACATATAAATAATACATATAACCTCACCATACTTTAATTTTTTCTCTTAAAAGTAGGTAAGAAGGCACAATATTTTTCACCTTTTTATTTAACTTTTTGACTATTGTGCACTTTAAAAATTATAACACTGTTAATTTATTATATTTCAAAACTTTTATAAACCATATTTTATTTAAAAAGCCAAAAATATTTAACTAAAACACATTTTCTTTACATCACTATTTGTACTACCAGCATTGAATGTTTTGACGTTTCAACACTTTTATCGTGTTTGATTGTGTTAGTGCAGAAAGCCACAACTCGGCTTGTGATACAGAGGGTTTTGGCTCTGCTCTATATCACCCTATAGGTTTCGTTTTGTTTATAGCTTGAACTTGAACCAAAAGAGATGAAGTTTCGTATTGTACTACGTTGGCATGCGCAGAAGAAAAAATACTTACACACATGCGTTTTTGTTGTTGTAAATTCTAATAAACAGGTTTCTTCTTTCGTATATGTATACACAAGAAGATCACTACGCCATTAAAACATGCGCAATGAACCTTCAACTGAAATAATTTCAGCTATATGCTGTTTTGATATTTACTTTTTTTCCATCTTAATTTTTCGAATTAACGAAAGAACAAACGTATATCACCTAATAACCATTAATCCGATATTTTAAAATAATTGTTCCTCTATAATTTGTAATGGATGTTATGTTATACAATTTATTAAAAAATGCACTTCATGCTAAATACGAAAATATTTCAAAAAATATATATACATACATATATTTTTTAATAACTATGTTTTATTTCGTAAAATTAATTGAATACGTTTCACAAAATTTCTACCGCTGCAATATTAATACACAATATAAAGTTTTGACAATCAAAATGACAGCTAAACCAACAATTTAGTATCTTCTATTTTTTTACATGGGTTAGTGACAGCAGTCACAGCCAGGCTTTTATTATAGTAGGTTTTGCTGAAGCTGAAAGTTGCTACTTTTCTACTTCATACTACAGCTACAACTACAGAACTGACTTTTAAAAGTTTTGACAGTTTATATTTGAATTTTGAATAGTTAACTGTTAATTGTTTTTAATGAATTTTGAATAGTGAAAGTAATTAATATATCTATATGTTAAAAAACATAATTTTAGAATATCTATTATAATTATATGAAATAATTACTCTTTTTTTCTATTTATTTTGCTGTCAAATGTCATAACAAATTAAAATACACCTATCCGTCAGTTTACACGGTATTCGATATACATACACGGTTTCACTTTAATGTGGCCTATTATGTATTCCGACCAAATTTCAATCTAATCGAACAAATATTGACAATATTTTGTGTCATTCTCAAACAAATGCAAATATATGCTGTAAGAATTTTATTTTAAATATCTAGTAATCTTTGCTTTTCAATGTTTTATTCGATTGCAGTCGAAAATTATTTCAATGCCTTTTTTCCGATCGAATAAAATTCTTAAGCAAAAATTTAAAATCATTTAATTTCTTATAGAATATAGGGTGTATCCTCATATGTCCAGAAAAATCGCAAATTGCGATTAGCAAATATGGCGGATTTGTGATTGCTAATTGCGACTGGTATAAATCACATCTTCGATTGAAATTCCAAGTCGGCCATTTTTGTTCATTCAGCACTTGTCTGAATTCATCTTAATATCAAACATAACCTTTAATTTTTGACAAGTGATTTTTTCTGATTTAAATTCTCTGTTGCAGATGTAGGCCCCTATTCTAGGTAATAGAATTATAATAGATCTGTTAACCTATTAATTAAGAAGTTAGTAGAAATGGTATTGTACTTAATAGAGTTTGTAGAGTGTGAAAAGTTAATAGGCTAAGAGATTTGTAGACTTTTAATAATAAATGTAAATATGAAAATAGTAATAATATATTTAAACTTTTTCACGTAAAATTATATTATTATTCAAATCTTACTTATCAATTCTCTGGTTTTCCATCCTATGGAGTTAAATGTAAAAAATCAACAATTCCTCCAGCATTATTTATTTTATTCTATTATTTTTTTTTTAATTCTTTTTACACAATTTTAAAACATTTGAAAGCACTCTTTTGTATTTATTTTTATTTATTTTTATATTCACTCTCTATTCACTTAATAGACTAATAGCTCATTCACAGGAGCCATTAGTTAAGAGACTTTTCTAACCTTAAATATCTATTAATTTATTTGCTAGAATACGAAATCTACTAATTAAAAGTCTCCACAAAATTAAAAGATCAGCTGATCAACAGTCTCTTAACTAATAGAACAGAGTAGGTCATTTTCAAATAAATTGCTGTTGTCACTCCGATTTATGTAAGCACATTTTCGTCAAAAATCAGTTTTTAAATTCGAATATCTATGAATCCTTTGATACGAATAATTTTAATTCAAAATTTTAGTTCTAATGTTCAACCACTTGGGACAAGGAAAAATCGCTAAAATGACAAAAGTTAATGCTGATTTGAAATGTAACTGTCAGCAAAGTAAATATAACGGACAAGTGGACTGTCTTTATGTTATTATAGAGCATTGAGTAAGTAAATATACAAATCATTTTATTCACTTTTATAATATAACCTCACCATAGGCAAAGACTATATAAATTACTACTAATTCTTTTTTTTAAATTTAATATAGGATCTGGTGATACATAGTTATAAAAAAACATTCATGATCATGTACATACATATAAAGACTGCTAATTTGCATATTACCACTTTTAAAATTTCTGATAATGATTTTTATATAAAATTTATTAATTTGCATATGGTTTATCAGGTCGAATATCAAAATGATACTTTTAGAAAATAATTTTATTCATAAATTCGATCAAAAATCCTAAATTTTACAGTACTAAAAATCGTTTTTGTAATAGGAAATCATAATTCTTAGCAAACAAAAATTTCAACAAAATCATCTCTAATAGGCAATAGTATCAATTTGTGTGATTTACGTATAGCCAATAGGATTGCTTGAAATTATATAATGACGACATATACATATAAAAAACAGTTGGAAGTATGTATTATAAATAATAATAATAAAAATAATTTTAAAAAACATTCTTTTTCCTTATTACCCTTCTTCCTTTACTTCTATACATTTTTCAATGCAAAAGACCAAAAATATAGGTATAGCTCGATTTAAAAAAGATGACTAATCGTATTATATTGTACTAGAAAACTATATGCGCAGAAGAAAAGATACTTACAAACATGCATTTTTGTTGTAGTAAATTCTAAGAAAGAGGTTTCTTCCTTCGTATATGCATACACAATAAGATCAGTAACACATGTAAGACATGCGCGAGATTCGCCAACTCATATTATTTTGACTATAATCACCGACCACCGTACAAAAAAATGTGTATATGTGTTTGAGAAAAATTTGACAAAAAATATATATCACACTAAATATTTTTTATTTTTCTTGAAGGAAGAAATTGAATACAATGCGTATAGTTAAAACGTAATATGTCGTCAACACATACATAATTATTTACGATCGTGTACATTTTTTTCTTTTTTTTTTCACTTTATTGGTATATTTTTGTGTTTTGTTGGTTTTTAGAAGGGATATATGAGAAATGTATACATGAAATTTTGTTTTTGTTTGCTTGTGTGTATATTTTAAAATGTATTAAAAACTAGCATTAGATATTTTATAATGTAAAAGAAAATAAAACAACATGCCTATTGATTATTCTGATCTCCTGATCCTTCACGAATAAAATTTTCATATTTGTCAATGAAGATGAACAAACTACGAAAATTTTCTGGATATAGAAATTTAGAAAAATATAAAAATATATTTTTAAAATGATTTTTAAAATTTGAAAAAAGAAAAAAAAATTTCGGAAGGTCACTTTTTGCTGAGACTTCTGCAGTAGAATTGTGTCAAAATTGCAGTAGATTTCATTAAATTGCAGTAGAACCATTTTTTCTCTATTTAAAAATAAAAATCATAAGAAAATACACACACGTAGTGTATGTATCTACATATATCTTTTTAAAAAATCAAAAAAATAATTGAAGTATAATAAAAACATATTTTTTTTATTTTTCAAAAATTTTCCACTCCTCAATATAAGTAAAATAGTGATGAAATTTTTTGATTTGTGACTTAAATACAGCACAAAATCAGCATTTAAAAGTGCAGTAGAATGGTGTTACTGCGCAGTAGGCACATTTCTCGTTAAAAGTGCAGTAGAACTACTGCGATTGCAGTAAAGTGACAACCCTGATAAGAAGGCACAATATTTTCCACCCTTTTTATTTTATTTTTTGACTTTTGTGCACTTTAAAAATTATAACACTGTTATTTTTTATATTTTAAAACTTTTATAAACCATATTTTATTTACAAAACCAAAAATATTTAACTAAAATACTTTTTCTTTACACTACTATTTGTACTACCAGTCTAGTGATTGCGACTAATTAATCGATTAATCGAATTAGTCGATTAATTCTTGATACTTTTAGTCGGATTTTAGTCGATTAATATTGTACACGACTAAGCGACTAAATGACTAATTTAACTTTAATGTAGTCGCTCTTGACTAATTGTAATTTTTCTTCAATGTTCTATGTGTACAATAGTACAATACGAAACCTCAACTTTTTCGCCTTCTACTATGATACTTAATTGATAACAATTGCCAACTTCATTTGCTTTTACTATTTATACCATCCATAATCCATATTCCATATCCATCCCATCAATAACCAGACCATATTATTTGTCAAGTGTCAAGTGTCAACAGTAGCGTGTTTTTCTTAATCTGATGAATTTGTTATGAAGTGTGTTTTTAAAGTTTCTAACTTTTTGATATCTAATTTAATTTTAAATTCTAAAATACAAAATGTTAACTTAAATAAAGTGTTTAAATTACACATGCTCTCCTATTTTAAGGAAAATCTATGAAATCAATCGATTAATTTTCGATCGACTAATTTCGATTAATCGACTAAAAGTAGCTTGATAAGTTTTGACTAATTTGATTAATCGATTGATTTCAGTCCGATTATTTTTAGTCGACGACTAAACTAACAGTTTTCGTAATGTTAGTCGATTAATCGACTAACTACAAAGATTCCAGACATCACTAACTACCACCACTGTTGTTTTGAAAAATTGACACTTCTAACTAATACATACTAGACATGTGAAAGATTGACTCTTTTAGGTGAGTCAGTTCAAAAGAGCTCGCTCACCAAAAAGAGTAATACAGGGTCCAGACGAGACTTTTTTATGTCAAGACTTATGTCTTGACATTGTTCATGTCTTGCCATATTTTTCATGTCTGGGCATTTCATGTCTTGCCATTTCAAATAAGTGAATATAAAGTGTAAAATTTTTGAAATATATTTTTGTGAAATTTTGTCCAAATAACTTTGTAAATTTAAAAATTAATTTAAATTTATTAAAAAATTCACATTTGCAATCCTATATATACTATACACAAAATGTTTATATGTGTATTAGTGTTTTTCTCTCTTTACTAGAAGAGAAAAACAACTACCAGTGTAAAAATTCTCTAAAAATTATACCATTATCTCTCTGCGCAATCATACCATTCGCTTTTAATTTTTAATAAACTCTAATATATATATTACATATTTAAAAATACACAGTCTCACAATGTTTATACCCACATACATTTTCATAGTTTTTAGTCCGTAATTCATATAGCAAAACAGCACACTAGAAAACTAGCTCAAAAAGTATCAGACGCGGCTCTACCTTAAGGGCTAAAGAATTTTTTTATTTATTTGTTTATTTCTTCTTTCAAAAATATTATTTATAAACAAAAAAAAATTTTTCAAGTGGTACTACATTTTCAGAGGTGACTGTTAAAATATTCGGTAAAAATAAAGCTAAGGATCTTCTCTACATTTAACTAGAACATAATTTTCATGTAACTTTATTCACAGCTTAGTTATAATTGATTAAAAACAATAAATTGTAATGTTAATTTGGTACTTCCAACACATACACAAAATGAGCATACACCAATGAGTCTTGGTACTATAGGAGTCGTTGATAGGAGTCGTTGGTTTAGCCCCTAAAGTGAGAAAATGTTTTAATACAAAAATATGTAACAATACAATACAAATTTTTCTCTTAATTTTTTTTTTTTCATAGGATTTTACATAGTTAAAAATGTATCTCTCATAATAAATATTTTGTTTTAAAATTATTTTTGGAAAAATTTTTATAAATTCTGAAAACAATAAATATTTTTATTATTTTTATTTGTTCATTATATTTATTTTATAATTATTGTATTAGTAATTATAAATAGTACTTTTTTTCCATTTTAAATTACCAATTTTACACCATTTATGAAATTAATATTTTACAAGAAGAAAATATTAATTTGAAACTATTTGTTTAGTTTTATAAACATTTTTAATCAATTTTCTATAAACTTTGTTATAACTTAGTGATGAATTAATATTTGACATAAAATTTTTTTACCATGTACGTAAATGTTCTAATAATACATATTCGTTTTTTTCTGTTTCATCTATATACAATAGTGAATGATCATTTTATACTAATGATCATAATGTTCGTTCTCATCTAATTTTTTCCAATACAACATAATGTTTAAATTTTGTTGCTTGTTTTTTTTTTTATATATAAATTTTATTATTGCATTTTTTTTAAAATTTTTATATATGGAAGGAATGCGACTAGCCAACTTTGAGATATTATATATTGGGCTATGTTGTATTAATTTAAGTCAAATAAGAAGCACTATTCAAGAAAACATTTCACCTGTGTATTTATTAGGCTTTCAAAAATACGTATAATGCAAATTTCCAACCGTAAATTGAGGAAATAATACATACATATTTCCTTAAAAAAATCTTCAATATTATTTTTCTCTTAATAAAATTTGTTTTTTAAAAAAATGATTTAAATGAAAGCACCTTAAACGAAAATTTGAATAGTGAAAACTTTACCACAAAAAACAGTAATAACTTTGCTTTTGCAAGTAATTCAAATAGTGAAAATATTTCAAGTAATAATAAATTAAAAAGAATGTCACTCCCAAGTTTTTCTAAAGTACATGCAGAAACAATACCCGATTTTGACGGGAATGTTAACGAGTTACAATTCTTTATCGAGAGTATTAACAGTATAGAAGAAAATTTTTATGATAAAGTAAACGTTTCAAACTATCAAATCGTGGTTATTTTTCGTACTATCATTAGTAAACTTAAAGGCCTTGCAAGAGAAGTAGTTAACATAAGCGCTGCAAGCAATATTCGAAAATTCAAACAAAACATGTACAATAATCAAGCTCTTGAAGTTTTCTTAGCAGGATTAAGAAATCCTTACGGTTTCATGGTCCGTACAAAAGAACCGAAATCCATGCTGGAAGCAATAAACTTTATAAAAAAAGAAGTAAATATAAAATATTTTCAAAACTCCCATAATAATTATCCCAAAGCTCAACAAAATCAAAGAAAACCTCAACATACTTATTACAACAACGATTTCAAGCACGCTTTATATACACCGAGCTCAAAGAATAACATATACCCTCATACTTTAAAAAATAATGAATCTAAATTGTATTTCCCACCATCAGTGCAGCAAGACAATCCTAGTTACACTCAATATCAGACAAACCAAATACTTTCTAACAATCGAACTCTTGGCCCAAAACAAGCATTTCCTACAGGTCCAGTAAATATAACACCAAAACAAAACCAAGCATATCAAAAATTACCAACACATACGCAAGTTTTTGGCAAATCAAAAAACGTTTGGAAACCAAATCCTAATCAAGTTTCTACCCAAAATAAACCCACACCAATGAGTTTAACATCCCGTTTAACAAATCACTCAAAAAATTCACAACCCTTAACTCCTAAAATTGATATAGACGAACTGTACAATACAGAACATACAGACGACTCAAAAATCTGATTGAATTTCCAGAAAATGAATATAACACAGACGAATACGAATATTTAGAACAAACAAACGACTATGAATATCAAAATTTTTGCCAGGATCTGAAGAGCTCAGCCCCAATATAATAGACTTTAATTCTTCTTTTGACAAACGACAACTGCCTTTTATTACCATAAAAGAACCCTATTTGAAATTACTAATGGACACAGGTTCAACAAAATCATTTTTATGTCCACATGTCATTGAAAAATACTACTCAACCTATAAAAAATACGATCCTTTCACAGTAACCACATCCTTCACTTCATCAAAACATAATTTTTCAGTAACCATACCCGCTTTTAAGGAATTTAATGAAAACTCAATGATAAAATTTCACTCATATAAATTTCATAATCACTTCGATGGTCTTATTGGTATAGACATTATAAATTCTCTCAAAATAGTGCTAGATTTTTCAAATTTAAAACTAATTTCACCACATTCAGAAATTGAAATAGAACTAATGAATACAAGCAAAACAATTTTGGTAGAAAAACTACTTACACCAAATTCTATTTCATTATTAAAAATTCCAGTAACAGTTAAAAATGGGGAAATCATAGTTCCAAAACAAATTATAAATAACTGTATCATACCAGAAACTCTAACAATTTCTTACGATGGATTGGCAAATGTTGAAATTCATAACTTTTCAAACGAAGAAGTAAACCTCACAATACTGTATCCTATCAAAACTATACCAATAAAAAATGATTTCGAACTTTACCACATGGATATCGAAGAATCAGAAAACCAATGTCATAAAAACGACGTTACAACACTTTTAAGAACCGATCATATGAATGAACAAGAAAGAATGTCTATTACTTCCTTATGCAAGCAATACGCAGATATTTTTTATACCGATAATATTCCACTTTCATTTTCTAATCAAATCAAACATAGAATTCTAACAACTGATGAAATACCTATATACCAGAAAAGTTATCGTTATCCATTCGTTCACAAACAAGAAGTACACAACCAAATACAAAAAATGTTACAACAAAATATTATCAGACCAAGTAATTCTCCATGGTCATCACCAATTTGGGTAGTCCCAAAGAAGGCAGATGCGTCTGGAAAAAAAAATGGAGAATTGTTGTCGACTACAGAAAACTAAATCAAAAAACTGTAGATGACAGATACCCAATTCCTAACATTAATGACGTTCTCGATAAATTAGGAAAGTGTAACTATTTTTCTACAATTGACCTAGCGAGTGGTTTTCACCAAATAGAGATGCATCCCGAAGATATAGCAAAAACAGCATTTAACGTAGAAAACGGACACTATGAGTTCCTCAGAATGCCTTTTGGTTTAAAAAATTCTCCAGCCACATTCCAAAGAGTAATGGATAACGTACTTAAAGGTCTACAAAATGAAAT
Source organism: Bombylius major (assembly GCA_932526495.1). Classification (NCBI taxonomy): domain Eukaryota; kingdom Metazoa; phylum Arthropoda; class Insecta; order Diptera; family Bombyliidae; genus Bombylius; species Bombylius major. Next base: position 31,629,263 of record OW052043.1, read on the forward strand.
TTGTCTGGTATATGTCGATGATATTATCGTTTATTCAAAATCTCTACAAAAACACCTTGTAAATCTTAAGAAAGTATTTCAGCGTCTCCGTGATGCTAATCTTAAGATTCAATTAGACAAATCCGAATTTTTAAAAAAAGAAACTGCTTATCTTGGACACATTATTACACCCGAAGGCATAAGACCCAATCCAGACAAAATAAAATGTATAAAAAACTACCCATTACCAAAAACAAGTAAAGAAATAAAAGGATTCCTTGGCTTACTAGGCTACTACCGCAAATTTATTCCAAATCTGGCAAAAATTACAAAGCCCATGACAGTCTGTTTAAAAAAAGGTAAGAAAATAGATTTTAATTCTGAATACATTCGCTGTTTCGAAATATGTAAAGAACTTTTAACAAACGAGCCAATCCTTCAATATCCAGACTTTTTCCAATCTTTTAACCTATCAACTGACAGTAGTCAATTCGCTATCGGAGCAGTGCTTTCACAGGGCGTACCAGGTCAAGACAAGCCAATAGCATACGCATCACGTACATTAAATGATTCAGAACAAAAGTATAGTACAATCGAACGCGAGTTACTCGCTATTGTCTGGGCTACCAAATATTTTCGCCCCTATTTGTATGGTCAAAAATTCTTTATTTTTACAGACCACAAACCACTTAATTGGCTTTTCTCAATAAAAGACCCTAGTGCAAAGTTAACAAGATGGAGACTAAAGTTAGAAGAATTTGATTACACAATTATGTACAAAAAAGGCTCAGTCAACTCCAACGCTGATGCTCTTTCCCGAATAAGAATCAACGAAGTAAACATTAATACAGTTAGTCCTAAAAACGACTTACAGAATAATAATCTTGACAATGTATCTGTTATTGGAAACATTGACGAAAATCCAGACACAGATGACCCTGCACTCGATGACCAAGAAGATTGTAACACTATACATACAAGCGAGGAGAATCCAATCTTTGAAATCCCAATTTCAGAGATTCCAATTAACTACTTCAAAAATCAAATTTTAATAAAAATCGTTCTAGTACCATTGAAGGCACCGAAGGTCATTCAATTATTCCACAACAAGCTTCGAACAATCATTGAGGTTTCCGAAAATAACTTCGAAAAAGAAATTATTGATATTTTCAAAGAATTATCTCTTACAAATAAAAATTACGCCATACATTTAGACAAAGAAGAATTTATACCCAAAATGTGTAATGTGCTACGAAAAATATTTAAAAACCCTACTTTTAAACTATTCCTTTGCAAACAGATACTTGAGGATGTCAAATTAGCCCCCCAACAAGAAAACATTGTAAAACAATATCATGATAGTATAACTAATCACCGTGGAATTCAAGAAACAGAGTCCGAAATAAAACGTAATTATTACTGGCCAAATATAAAAAAAAACTGTAACAAATATCATTAATAATTGTACGCTATGCCAAATAACAAAATATGAACGCCATCCTCCAAAACAAAAATTCAGCGTCACCCCGACACCTACCAGACCCTTTGAAATCGTTCACTTAGACACATTTTCTATAAAAAAGCAGAAATTCCTCACAATAATAGACAAATTTTCAAAATATGCACAAGCTTATCCTCTAGATGGACAAACCGCAATACATGTTTCAAGGGCTTTTATTAATTTCATGAACCATCATGGTGTGCCAAAACTTTTAGTTCTCGATAATGGCTCTGAACTAAAAAATAATATTATCAAAGACCTGGCAAATCTCTACAAAATAGACGTGCATTACATTACACCCTTAAATACAAATTCTAACAGTATAATTGAACGATTTCACTCCACAATTACTGAACATCTGAGAATATTGAGCCAAACAAAGAAAGATCTTAACATTATTGATCAAATGCCTTATGCAATTCTTGGATACAACAATTCAATACACTCTGCAACTAATCAAAAGCCCATTGACATTATAAACGGTCATTTAAATACTAAAAGTCCCCTAAATATAGACGTAAACAAACTGTTATATACAAATTATATCAATAAGCACAAAGAGAAAACTGCCGAAATATACAAACATCTACACCAAAAAATGGCCAAACAAAAAGAAAAAGTCATTGACAAGTTAAATGAAAATCGGGAAGAGCCCCTAACATACGCCACAAATACCTTAGCTTATCACAAAACCAGAGCAAGAGATAAATCAGCTCCTCGATTTAAAGCACATGTTGTCAATTCTGATTCAAAACTAACCATTAAAACTAAAACAAATTCCTACTATAAAAATAACCTAAGAAGACCCTTAACTAACCAAGATACTGTTTCTTTACAGGACGTTACTCGCTCTAATCCAACCCCGGAATTTTACCATTCAAACTGGGACATGCTAAGCTTAGAGCATCACACCACACATTTATACACTATTTCGACCTAAAACCGATTGAAATCGAACTTAAATCTATTTTACAACACTACAGTAGCATAAAAACAGTTAATGTAACGGACAAACCATATTCAACGCGAATAAAAAATTTAAAAAATATTGTAGAATTTCAACTCAATCTTGCTGATGAAAAACTAAAATCCCTTAATCATTTTTCAAACGAAAGAGTAAGAAGAGGCGTATTTAATAGTTTAGGAACAGTATTTAAAAGCATAACAGGAAATTTAGATGCCGAAGATGGTAGAAAATTCGACGAAGCAATAAATACTTTAAAATTTAATCAAAATAATTTAGTAAAAACCCTAAACAAACAAATTTCATTAACTACAAAAATAATCGATGACTATAATAAAACTATTAGTCTCATTAAACAAAATGAAATCAATTTAGCTGCAAAAATTAATGATATCACGAAAATAACCACAGTCAATTTTGATAATTTTCTACAGGTCAAAACTTGTCTCGACGAAGTTATAACAGTCGTAAATTCAATTTTACAGATTCTTAACAATTTAGAAAACGCCGTAACATTTGCTAAATTAAAAATCTTACATAACAGCATTTTAAAACCAAAAGACTTGGAATACATGATTCAAAAACTTCTGCAACATTATTCTCCAAACGCATTGTTTTTCGGTGGTGAAGTTTCCAATATTCATAAATATTACGAAATTTTAGAAGTCGAAGCATACATTTCGAATTATAAACTAGTTTTTAATATCCATTTCCTCATAATGAGCTACGAGACATATCTGTTCTATCACCTGTACCCTGTTCCCAACAAGCATAATGAAATAATTATTCCATTTAAACCATTTCTGGCAATGGGAAGTAAAATTTACTATTATGGAGAGAAAGAGTGCAAAAATATTTATTCAACATACTACTGCGAAAATTCGATGCCATTTAGTCAACCACAACAAGAAGAGTGCATCCATGAAATTCTCCAACTAAAATACAACACATCAAGTATATGTAATACAGTACCAGTAACAATTAAAGCAGAAATCATCGAACCAATTTCATCAAGCTATTACATTGGAATATTTCCCAACAATACAAAAATAAAACTTGAATGCAGAACTTCCGATTTTACAACAATCCACTGCACGTATCTTATAGAATTACCTTCAAATTGTAGTTTCCAGACGGCAGAATGCACATATTTCAACAATGAAAACGCCATTAAGGGCCAACCTTTACTTCTTCCACAAATTGAAACACCAAAATCAACAGTCAGAAGCTCACAAAAACTTATCTTGAATAACTTGTCGCTGGATAAATTACACCAGATATATAAAGAACAACAAACAATACAAGAAGTTAGTCTAAGAAGCTTTCCGGAGAGTTTTAGTTACAACTGGATCCTACTAATATGCTGTTGCATTACAATCATAGTTTTAGTCGCGATAAACTGCATCAAAAACTTCAAAAACATTTTAACAAAACAAAAAGATCAATCGCAATCAAAATCAACTACCAGTACTAAAATTCAAGTAGGAACGTTGCCATTCGAACAGGATATGGAACCTTGATAACGTCCTCTAGGGACTCTTCTGGTGAGGGAGGAGTTACATATGGTTCCCATATGTTACATTACACCTTTCATTTATTATATACTTCACACAAATGGTCATAAACAAATCAGCATTTTTGATGAGAACTATCTACAATATGATTTTCCACCTGCAATAAAACACCTTATTTCTTACATCTAAATAATAAGTTAGCAATTACATTATGAGAAAGTTTTTAGTCAATTCATGAGAAATTTTAATAAATAAATTATTATATTTGAAATTAAGAAGTTAGATTTAATAAAAATTCTAATTAGTATTTTAGTCTGATTTTTACCATCAATCAATTAAGTACAAAATTTTAATCGGTCTTCAAAATTTTAAAAATTGTAAAGTTCAGTAAAGAATTAATAAAGTATTCAGTAAAATTTTAAATTTTGTTTCTTTTATTTTTAATACATATATAATAAACACGTATAACTAGCTGACGGTTGTAATACACTCACACTCGTTACAACTTGGTCGTGCCACCATAAGGTGTATTTTGAGCAGTTGTAAAAACCGGTTTTAAACCAGTTTGCGACGGTTGTAATGCTACTTGGTGTGTAGTTGGTGTTATGGTTTCTTAATAAGAGTGCTGAAGTAGTAATGTAAAGAAATAGTGTTGTAGTTAAATATTTTTGGTTTTTTAAATAAAATATTTTTTAAAAAAGTTTTAAAATGTAAAAAATAACAGTGTTATTATTTTTAAAGTGCACAATAGTGAAAAAATAAAATAAAAAGGTGGAAAACATTGTGCGTTCTTACATTCTTGTAATAGTAAAGACAGATATCGGGTATATGCCCGTGCAACCAAGCTATATAGCTAGCTATAAAGAACTATAAAGATTTGCGTGAAGGTCTTTATAGAAAAAACCAAGGTTTTGATTTAGATCGACATCGATTTTAATCACGAAATTCGACGTCAGCTATAAAAGATTTCGATAAAAATCTTTATCGAAATTTATAGACCATACAATTTTTTTTTTTCATTTTTTTTCTTGCTTTTTTTTATCTTTATTTATATTATATAAAAACAATTTAATTTGAAAAATTTACTCTTGAGATTCGAACCACCGACCTTCGTGTGTAAAGCCATCCTCTTTGCATTGCACCATTCATCACTGTACCGACTATAGAGCTTATTGTAAATATAAATTGTTCGTTTAAAGACCGATAACGATTCTTGACGATTCTTCATAGATCGTTGTCCGTCTTTGAAATACTTTGAAAATCGATAACGATCAATATAGATTTTGTCTTTGAATCTCGTTATCGTCGATATCTTTATTCGCCTTTATTGTACTATATTCCCCTTTAATCTTCGTTAAGGATCGATATAGATCTATAATCTATATCATAATATTTTTATAATTCTCTTCTCTCTCTGCAATATAATTCTCTTGAGAGCAGGATTTAGATATCTAAAAAGATCTATAAAGAACGTGAAGCTTTTTTGTATGTCTTTGAAAATCGTGCAATATCTATAAACATCTATATAGTTGGACAAAGTTACTTCACGACAGGTTGCACGGGTGGTGGGTATGAATTTCCGGGTATTCACTATATCCGCATTAAACCCGATATGTGTCAGCGGGTATTCATTGGATATCCGGGTATACATCGAAAGCAATCGAGTATGAAGCGAGTAACCTATACCCATTAATTATTTCAATTATTTATAATAAAAATTAGAAGGGATATTTCAGAAATTGAATCAACAACTCCTTATTTTTGATAAAAATAATTTTATAAAAACTCATATTTTATATGCGAAAAATTGTAATTTAAGTGAAAAAGTTACACATATATTTTTTAAGTGTAGAATGTATTTTAGAATAAGGTATTTAAATAGATCCGTAATTATAATCCTAAAAATAAGAAATTAAAGAAAACAATAACTTAAACGGAGTTTTTAATTTTTCAATATTTCTCATCTTGATCTATAAATTCGCTATGATAAATATACGAAATAGTAATACCGAATTATTCTACATATTTTATTCACAAATTCACTGAACATTGTGACGTCATAGTCAAAACAAAATGGCGAATCCAATTCTCTAGTGAGTATACCATCTATTCTCTAATTATCTTGTCCCATACCCACATAAAACAGCCGAGTATTGACAGTGTTGTGAACTTGAAATGGGAAATTTCAGAATAAAAAGGCAAATTGGAGCTAACTTCATACAAAAAAAAAACGTCAAATGTGTAGAAATGTGAATGTGATGAAAAGAAGAAGAAGAAGACTAAAATTTAAAAAAATCGTTATAATAAACATTAATATAATTAAATATCAATTATAATAATAATAATTGTTAATATAATGATAATAAATTAAAACACTAATAAAATTATTATAAATTCATTTAAAATTTCAATTTCACACAAATTCCAACCATATAATATACGTACGATACCCGGGTTATGTGTGTCACCTATGCGAGTATTGTCAATACCCGGGTATTCATCCCCACCATATACCCGATATCTGTCAGTACTATAAGAGAAAAAGTTGACGTGTGACTGATGTTATGTGATTTTGAAACCTGTGATTAAATCATAGGTTTGTTAAAAGAGCAATCACAGTCAGAGCAGTGATTGCGATTTATGGTTGTGATTGCGATTCATGACTGCTTGATTTTATTTTTAAAAAGTATGTATGTATGTATACTTTGATATAAAGAGCAGAGCAGTGACTGCGATTTTTGAAATATATAAGTAAACATATGTTTGTATTCGATTCGATTTCCCAAATTATTTTCAAATTTTATTCATTGAAATTACTTTAACCGTCATTACATCTCTTTATAATAATTAATTTAAATTAATTTAAACTTCGAGTCAAAAATAAATTTCAAAAAAAAATTAAAATCGTATATATAACATACGTACCAAACATGTTCTGGTTGAATGAAAATCCAAAAAAAAGAGAGAAATAAAATCGTAGTATTTCACTATTCAGTCAGTAACTCAGTACTATACTATTTTTCTTTTTGGATGTCAGTACAGGCAAGATAGGCATACTTTTCTATATGTATATTCTTTTACATTGCGTTTGAATAAATCTGTCTCGTGTGTGGGGTGACCAGATCTCAATTTCAATCGAGGGAAATCTTTTAAATCAAATATTACCAAGTCAAAAAACTCATCGGGTACTGCCTCCATAAGCACAATACTGACTTCCAAAAAGAAAAATACTATAGTATATATAGTAGTGAATCATACAGAGTATTCACAGTCACAGAAAAAAAGAGCAATCACTAAAAGATATAAAATAGCAGTCTGTGATTAAATCACAGGTTTCAATCACTGTGGGTGTTTTTCTTTATTTATTCTAAACGTTTGGAATATTTCATATGCGTTTCTTTATTCTATAAAAGTATTCTGAATGTTCCGTTCTATATTTCTTAATTTTTTCCGAATATATTGAACGCATTCTTTTCAATCCACGAATAAAGATGGAATAAAAACAGAATAAATGGAATTAACCTTACTTTTATTGATATTGAAATGTCAAATATACGACTATGTTTAAACAACAAATTGTTTGGATAAATAATATAAATAATATAATAATATAAATAATGAACTCAAATAATAATGGTGAGAAAAATTATTATTTTTAAATAAAAATTTAAGTAATATCTAAATTAGAAGTAAAATAAAAAGATAAAATTGGTTTTAGATGGACGTATGGATGCTTGCAAGTGGACAAGTGGGGATATAAAATGTGTAATTGATCTTTATGAACAAAATATAGATAGATTTGATAGATTTCCAAAAAAAAAATATGGGAAGACATCCCAAAGCAATGGAAAGTGAAAAGGTTTAAAATCAATGTACAAAAAGATTAAAGATCATAATAATAAAAGTGGAAATAGCAAAAAAATTTGGGAATAAAAATTAAATTTATTTAATTTATTTATTTATTTATTATTACATATTATTATTATATTAATGCACAATGTTATTTCACATAACCTCAATCTTTTTTATAATATTTATTCTGCTTTTGTTTCTTTATTCAATCTATTCCGAATATTCTAAAACTTATTCCGTTCGTTCTATTCCTTCTACGGAATGAATAAAAAAAAACAGCCTGTGATGTGATTTGAAAAGAGCAATCACAGTTTGCTCCTGCTCTTTGAAAATCTCAGTTTATGACGTTTATGTCAAGGTAAATAGAATACAATAGGTATGGTATTAGCCTAGACATACCGCAATATAAAGTACAAATAAAGTACGTACTTTGGCTTTGTACTTTATTTTGGTGACACACCGTTTTTTGTACTTTATTTTGTACTTAATTTTGACGTTTAAATTTATTTTGAATGAAAATTGTTCAACTGTTGATAAATATTTAAATATTTGTTAAATATTTATTAAAAATATAAAATTATATATCACAATAATTGGTGAATTATATAAAAATCTTCAAAAAAGGTTTGTATTAAATTTGGTTCAAAAATTAAAAATGGCAGCTACCATAACCAAAAGTATATCTGTCTCAATATTTCTATATATACAGAAAAGAGATAGATATTCTTTTGGTTATTATGGCAGCAACCATGTTTATTTTTTATTTTTAAATACATTACTTCACACATTTTTTTTTACTGGTGCAAGGCTCAACACAAATTTTACTTCTACTATTGACAACAAGTGGCGCTGAAGATCGTACTTTACACCTACAGTACATAAATTTTTGTGCTTAGCTAAAGTACACAAATGTATGGGGAAATTCGATGAATTCGTACTTCGTGCTTTATTTTTGTACTCAAGTACGTACTTTAGTTTGGTCTGCCTAGGCTATAAGATTTTTTCTTCTTTTTCATATTTGCAATACTTGAAAACTAGGTGCGCTCATTCTTCGTTGCAAATATTCGTAGTAAAAGTGCAAGGTAAATAGAATACAATAAGTATGAATTATGATTGAGCCTGTATACTCTCTTCTCTCAATTATGTGACGTCACTCAGTTGAAATTTTTAAATCATGGTATGTATAATATATAGTAAAGTATATGGTATGGTCATAAATTTAATTTAAGGAATTTAATTTAACAATAAAAATACATATTTTAATATATTATGTTGAAATTTTTTTATATTTTCTATTTATTTTTCTATTTACATGCCAGTTTTCATTTGGAAAATTCAAATATTTCACTTTTATTGTTTTGTTTTTTTTAATTTTAAATAATAAATTTTTTAAATAATTTCTTCTGAGTGACGTTTAAAAAAAGCTGACAAAGAGAGAGAAGTTTCGTTTCATACTGGCTCAATCATACTAGTGATGGGAACTATCGAATAGTACTATCGAATAGTTCGAATAGTCAGCTCAAAAATATTCATTCGAATATCTATATTGGTACTATTCGATGTATTCGAATGATTGATAAATATTCGAATATTTATGAACGAATAAAACGCAACAAATAATTGACATAAAGTTACATTTTCTTTCATATTTTGCTTTCTTTAACTTTCGTAACAAAGTTAACTTTAATAAAGACGGAAACACAATGTGTAGCTGTGGCGTGAGGTTGTAGTATTAAGTAGAAAAATTTCTCCTTTCCGCTTCATCTAACTACAGCTACACACTACTGTTATACTTTTGACAGCTTGTAGTACTACATGAACTACATACTACAGCTACACATTGTGTTTCCGTCTTTAACTTAATTAACAAACGGCTCAGCTTATTAGAAACAGACAAGGTATATGCAAATGCCACTTTACTCGACTCTCGCTTAAAAAAAGCTGCATTTGGACTTTAAGCTAATGCAAAAAAAGCACAAGAATGGATTTTCGAAAAAATGGTATCGTTATTTTCAATTTAAACATGCATGGTAACGATAAATATTGGTGAAGAAAATCACCGAAAAGAATTAGAAACTGAAAAGGTTAATTCTAATGGTATTTGGAATTTTTTTGACAATAAATTGAAAAAAAAATCCAGAATAACACTCTAATTTCGTTTCGGCCGATGTGGAATTAAAACGCTATTTAAGTCTCAAATATATTCAAAGAAGAGAAAATCCCTTAGATTTTTGGCAGCATAATAAAAATATTTTTCCTATATTGTAGAAATTGCATTTAAAATGTGCATGTGTTACAGCAATATCTGTATCATCATGAAGATTGTTCTCCAAAGCCGGGCAACTGGTTTCTAGTAGACGAAACCTCCTTTCAGGTCCCACAAATTATGAACTTTTGTTTTTGAATAATAATGTAGAATAAGTTGAAAAATTTCCGCAAATCAATATTCTTTTTATTTTCGTTTTGTTCTGTTATGTTAAGTTTTTAAAGATGGTTTTGTCATATATTGTTACGTTTTTTTTCTTTTTTCAAATACTTAAGACTCTATATAAAATTACAATGACGACTCTAAAAATAAAGAATGAATATATTCGATATATTCGATAGTTTAAACTATTCGTTATTCGTTTATTCGATAGTTAAAACTATTCATTATTCATTTATTCGATAGTCAAAAATATTCGATAGTTCCCATCACTAAATCATACCTATTGTTTTCTATTTACCTTGGTTTATGTCATCACTACGTGTGACTAGTGACTACCTTTGGCATAGCATATAGAATAATAGCAGACAAAGTATGAATATCCAACCAAAGTAAAGCAGGAGGCATATATACACTCATGAAATAAAAAACTGAATTTTCTTTATTTTTTTTAAATTCAATTAGTGGAAATGAAATGTAAATATTTCACATTTTTCTAAACGGAAATTTCAATTAGTTAAAATGAGACAGACTGACATACACAAACGACAATATTTTTTGTTTTATTTTTCAGGTCACTGAATTAAATGTACATGTTAAATTGCTGATAAACAATAGGTCACTGAATATAATTTAACCAAATTTAACATATGTTCATATCATATGTTATTTTTAGGGTAGCCATACACAAGAATTATGAAATGAAATTTTTTGAAATGTTTGTCCGTTAGATGGTGTTGTTATTATCATACTCTATATAATTATATAGTATATATTTTTACAAATATAATTATATATTTTATATTTTAATATTCACATTATATAAGTAGTATAACTTACAGCACAATGTAAGACGTATTTTACAAATTTGAATGTTTGAATTTTTTAATGTACTACCCACAAATGTATTCATTTGGTAGCACTAAATTATTAACTTTAAATTGCTGAATTCATACAATGATTCAACTTCATTGTTAATAAATTCAAATTCGAATTTGAACAACGGCGGCAAAACTTTTTTATGAAAAATTAAAATTATACTTTTTTATTAATAAATAAAAAATAAAAAGTGGTGTTTTTGGATAAAACTTCAATAAATATTATTTTTATTTTGAAAGTTTTTTTTTTTACGTTTAAAAAAGTTTCAAAGTATATTTTCAGGTATGTGAAATAAAAAACATAACTTTGAATTCTAGATCAAGGTGGTGTGGAAATAGCTTCCTTTAAAATAAAATTTTCATTATTTATCTTTAAAAAGCATCACCAGATTTGTTACAAGTTACAAGAAAAGTAACAAGAAATTTGTAAGTTTCAACTTTTTCTATAAAATATTAAACTTGAATAAAATTTAAGTCTTTTTTCATTTCCTAAAATAATAATTTTAGAAAAAATGACGTTATTATTTGTTGACGATTATTATTTTGATTTAATAAATATTCCTTAATACTTGTACCACAGTCAATTGAATGTCGTTTTTTTTTTCACATTATTATTATTAACAAGATTTAATTTTTGTACTGATGTAATGTAATTTTGTACTGATTGTGATGATATTGATGATAAATTATTATTTTTATTCACTTTGTTATTTTCAATATTTATTATTGTTATTAAAATTTTCATGCATGGTTAATTTGACGTTTAACATCTGATTCATAGAACGCTGAATGCTGAATTGAAAAAAAAAATTGAAAATTGAAGTGGGAATAATTTTATGTTTTATCTCTTTTCAGCTTTAATAATTTATAGTTCTATTTATTAAAGTGAAAGACAGACTCATCTTATATTTTTTTTTCAGTCACGCTAATGAGAAAAACAACAATTTTCACAGAATCGGGAACACAATTTGTTCTACACTTAGTATTCTATATTTCTATATTCTATGCTATGGTGACTATTAATTATGTAAAACAAATTATCATTTAGAAATATTTTGAATTTAGAAACGAAATAAAATATAAAGAATAAAATATTAAATTTTTTGATTTTTTTAAATATAAAAAATAAAAATTGAATTTTTTAATTTTTTTAAATATAAAAAATAATGTGTAAATTTTTTGATTTTTTTAAAAAAAAAGGATAATATATTAAAATTTTTGATTGTTTTTTAATTAATAATAATAATAAGGTGTAAGTTTTTTGATTTTTTTAAATATAAATAATAATAAGTGTTAAAGTTGAAAAAGAAGTGAAAAATTATGGGTCGACATTTTGTCAGATGCAAGACTGAACATAGACTAGGACTACTGCCACCGTCGAAAACGAGTTTATAACCGGTTTTAACAACTTCTGAAAATACACCTGATGGTGGCACGACCAAGTTATAACGAGTATGAGTGTATTACAACCGTCAGCTAAAATTATTTTAGACTATTCTTATTATACCAAGTAGGAAAAAAATTGTTACAACTAGCGCATTCGTACCAATGTATTTTGGCTCTAATAGGTTACTGCGCCCTACGTAGGTAGTTATTATAAATATGAAAGTTGTCACCAAAACAGACTTCCGCGAATTTTTTTCTCTTTCTTTCATCTTCATTTTTTGTCATTTTAACAGTTTATACGGCACAAAAATAATCCGAATTTTGGATTAAATTAATATTTTTAAATAAGAGTGTGTGTGGAATCGAGTAAATTTTTACTACGGTAGTAATTTTTGACATTAGATTTTGTGGTAGAATAAAATTTACCGTGGTAAAAAAAAAATTTTCACATTTGCTGTGCGTAATGGAGTAAATTTTAAAAGCTACAAAATTGTGTACTTGTTTCGATATTTTGACTTTACATTATTTTACTATTAAACTGTCAAAATTTATACTAGCCCCAGAGCCAGAGTAAATTTTGACAGTTAAATTCACCACGTTTTATGTCAAAATTTACTACTGTAGTAAAAATTTACTCGATTCCACACACACTCTAATGTAAAAAATCTAAAATTATTACATTCTATAAAATTAATTGAGTTTTAAGGTTATGGCCCTTATTCTGATAGTCGTATCACTTGTTATGCGATGTGAACTTACAAATATGGTATTACCGTATTCGATTTAAGTGATAAAAATCGAAAAGTGGTGAATATCACAAAATCGATTATTTGTGCTATTCTGGTATTCACATAGAACTGTCATTTTATCGGTTTCAGGTGATTATTTAATCACGGAAAAAATTAAAGTGAAGATGATGAGTTTAAACAAAAAGTAAGAGAAGAAAAATACATTTAGACTAAATTTTACTTCTTTTTATGATAATATAAACTTTTTTCACAAAACTAAGAAAATTTCTAACAGAAAACAGTTTAAAACTTTAGTAAATTTTATTTTTAAATCACACTTAAACGTCTCTTAAACTTTGAATAAATAAAACTATTCAAACGAATTAAATGTCAATTAACAGTGTTAACGTTTTTATTTAGAATTTTATCACATTACTTATATTATAGTATCACATGAATACTGTAATACCGTTTTTGAATTTAAGTGATACATCTCGTGACAGTGATCTAAAAGTGATACGAATAGTAGAATAGGGGCCTATATTTTTACATAAACGAAGTAATCTGAGCTTGAAATTATCACAATTAATTCAATTAAACAGTTTATAAGGTAAAAAATAATCCGAATTTTGGATTAAATTAGGAGTACGCTATAAACGGCAAATTGGGATTGACATAATACATGCAAACGTTGATACTTTTATACACGTATAGTATACATATTCTTCTTCTTTCACATAAAAAAAAGAAGAAGAACGAATCAGCTTCACTTTCACCATAAAAATTAAAAACCGCCCTATTGCAGATTATACGACTGAGCGATAAATGGGCAATAATAACTATTTTTATTGCAGATTATACAACTGAGCGAGAAATAGGCAATAATAACTATTTTGAGTGCACATTCGTTTTTTGTTCTTGATAATACCGTTCAGTTTGTGTTTAGAAGTGAAGTTATTCATCAGTCGAAGACTTTCAAAAATGTTATGTTATTCACTTTTATGTTGAAGAAAAATAATGAGAAAATCACATAAACGTAAACTCGACAATCGAGTGTTTCCCATGTATTTCTATAAGTGTATCTTCGAAAACATAAGATGATAGTCAATTGATGAAATTCAGCAATTCAAAGTTTTAATCTGACTTTCATCAATTAACGACCATTTGACGTTTTCCATTTCCATTACTTTGTAATCGATAAAGAATCATAATTTCGGTTCGCTTTCGTATCGTAATGGATATAAGAATGCAATAGCACACAGCAATACGAATGTCTGCAAAAAGTATATATATTATTTTTTCAATTAATTCTGCACCGATTTGCTATCTTCATTTTTTTCGAAAAATGCATAATTTTTGAGATATTAAAAAAGACCTTTTGAAAAAACTGAAAAAATAAATCTGAAATCATTGGATTTATTGGACACGTGTTTTCATTGCAGTGTAAATTAAAAATAGGAGCTAGAAGTACTAATTTTCAAATGCAAATATCTCGAGAACTATGAATTTTTGGAAAAAAATAACTATAGCAAATCGGTGCAGAATTAATCAGGCATTTTTTTTCTGCAATAAAAACTTGGGGTTAATTTAAGCCTATTTTGAGAAAGACAGGGTTAAACACAAAAATTTGAGAAAAATTCACAAAATTTTTTTTCAAACAGTTGGAAGAAGAGGAACAAGTAAGATATCGTTGAAAAGGTCAAAAAGTCTTCTACATTTTTTCTTAACTAAAAGTTATAGGGTACATCGTGAAATAAGAGCAAAAAAAGAGACCTATCTATGGTATCAAGGTTAAGCAAACCAAACGGAACACCCTGTATAAATGAAACACGTTGTAAGTTTTTTTTGATAGTGTAAGACCAACTTTATATGCTTTAAAAATTTATAGTGTTGTTAAATAACAAAAATTATTTTTCAGCTGTCATTGTCACTTAATATCAAAAAATAATGCCAACAACACTGGCAACGCGTATAACGCACCAAAAAGTAGAAAATTGTTGAACTTTTTGAGCGTTATGCGCGTTGACCATTTGGTCAGCTCTCATAAGAAAAGCTTATTTCTACTAGCTGTCATTTAACGCACCAAAGGCAACGCACCAAACGCGTCCATTGGAATTCCACCTTTATTGCCATGCTTGCTGGGCGCCATATTGCAACCGCCTCACACATACATATAAAAAAATTCGGATTAAAACCAAAAAAATGGGGCTTAAGCCAAAATCCGAATTAGCGAGTTTATAGCAGATAAAATTGGGAGCAAACCAAAATCCGTATTAAAAGTGGATTACGTATATACTCGTACATTTATATTTCTGACTATTTTCAGCATAACTACCAGTGTAGAAGTGTAAAAAATCATGTATGTAGGTAGATGTAAAAATTTTGAGATCGTTATCAGTGTTTCTTAAGAGTTTACCCACTTTATAGTATATTGTTTCACTTTGGTATTGTCCTTTAAATGATCGTTTTATATGGAACTTAGCTTATATCGCTTCGTTTTATCTTATACTATAAGTAAGTATAAACACGATTATCTATATCGCTTTAATTCATACCTATCGTTTTAAAAAGTAAGTACAAACGTACTAAATAAGTATGAAATAAATATTTTTTAAAATTTTACTATACTACATATTTTTCTTTTTGGATGTCAGTACAGGCAAGATAGGCATACTTTTCCATATTCTTTCACAAATTGTTTGAATAAATCTGTCTCGTGTGTGGGGTGATCATCGGGTACTGCTTCCATAAGCACAATACTGACTTCCAAAAAGAAAAATACATACTATATAATCCTAAGTTTGGTAAAAGTAAACTGATATCGTAAAATTATAAAACATGTGCATATACATATGTATAATACTTATGTGTTCAACCAACGACTCCTATAGTACCAAGACTTAATACTCAATTTTATTTTATTGTTGTTTTATTCTTCAAGTGGTACCACATTTTCAGAGGTGACTGTTAAAAATGAGAAATGAGAGAGATAATTGTAATTTTAATAAAAAATTATCATTTTTCTTTAATAACTTAATTTCTATTAATTTTATGATATAACAATATTTAGGAAAAATGTTTATTTAATAAAAATCTACAAATTTGTAGAACATTATAATTTAATATTATTAGTAATTTGGGAGATTTAAGGAAAAATTGATTTTCAGTTTTATGTTACTAAATATTTATCACGTTTTTTCTTTGATTTACGTTGCTCATAGATATTTAATATATTTGGTGAAAATAAAGCTAAGGATCTTCTCTACATTTCATTTGCACATAATTTTCATGTAACTTTAATCACAACTTAGTTATAATTGATTAAAAACAATAAATTGTAATGTTAATTTTGTACTTCCAACACATATAAACAACAAAATAAAATTGAGCATTAAGTCTTGGTACTATGGTATAGGAGTACAAGACTTAATACTCAATTTTATTTTATCTATATATATAAAACTGAAATGTCCGTTCGTGTGTAGCCAATTTACTCGCGAACCCCTCGACGGATTTTGATGAAATTTTGTGTGTGTGTTGCTTATATTGTGAGGAAGGTTTTAGGCATAGTTTGATTTATTTACGGTGGTTGGTGTTTTTAAAAATTCAAGAAATTTGGAAATACATGAGTTTTTGTATTGAATGTCATTTAGAATATCGTATATATGTACATTGAAAAAAAATTTTTTTTAACGAAGCAGGCGTATAAAAAAAAAATAAATGTTTTTTTTGAATTTGAATTGAATTTAAGTGCGGTTTTAGTGAAAAAAATGATGAAATCACTCAATGTCAAATGGGGCGTTACATCAGCAGTAACGAAGCAATATGGCGGATTTTTTCATTTTTTTACTTTGTGTCAAACTGATACATTTGCAAAAACATTGCTATACTCCGAAATACCACAATATTACACTTGGAATAAGTCTTCGAAAGTTTTCCAATGACGCAAACAAGGTTAACCAGTTGAAGGTCATCCAAATGTGTTTTCAACAGATGCTTTAGGACGAATTTACACAATTCACCCCAACAATGCTGAATGTTTTTACTTGCGTGTGTTGTTGATTAACGTTCGTGAACCAATATCATTTCAAAACTTAAGAACGATTGATGGCCGATTGTCTACAACGTATAGTTAAGCATGTCAACGATTGCATTTACTTGAGGATGACACGCATTGGGATTTTACACTTGCCGACGCATCAATTTAAGCTCATCCGCGTCAAATACGAACATTATTTTCAGTAATAATATCAACATGTTTCCCATCAAATCCACTAGAATTGTGGATGAAATTTCGAGATTACATGACAGATGATATTTTACATAGAATGCGTCGCACCACTTCAAATGTAGAATTATTTATCACAATGGACATGTATAATGAAGCATTGATTATGATTGAAGACATGTGTTTAGCGATCGCAAATAAAGCATTAACACAATTAGGCATGATATCGCCAGATCGTCCAATGCACGACATATTTAATCAAGATTTCAAACATGAAAAACAATTTGATTGCAATAAATTGAGAACATTTGTACAAACAAATACTGAAAAATTGAATAATCAACAAAAACATGCCTACGATCCAATCATGCAAGTTGTTAACGACGAAAGTGATGGAATATATTTTTTAGATGCGCCTGGGGGCACTGGAAAAACATTTTTGATTTTGTCGATTTTAGCAGCCATACGATCGCAAAATAAAATAGCATTGGCACTCGCTTCTACTGGAATTGCTGCCAATCTATTGGATGGCGGTCGAACAGCACACTCTGCACTAAAGCTGCCATTGAACATGCAGTTCGCCGAAAACCCTACATGCAATATCCCTAAGACATCTGGAATGGCAAAAGTTTTGCAACAATGCAAAATAATCGTATGGGATGAGTGTACTATAGCCCATAAGAAATCATTAGAAGAATTAGATAGAACATTACAAGATCTACGAGGAAATCAAGAACTGTTTGGTGGTGCCGTCATATTGTTAGCAGATGATTTTCGACAAACATTACCTGTTATTCCTCGATCTACTCCTGCCGATAAACTGAATGCGTGTTTGAAATCTTCAAATTTGTGGAGACATGTAAAAACCTCAGTACAAACATGCGTGTTCAATTGCAAAACGATACATCAGAAAATGAATTTTCAAAACAATTGTTGGACATTGGAAATGGGAAAATTCCAATCAATAATTTAGATGGATTCATAACACTACCTACCACTTTTTGTAGTAAAACACAATCAAAAGAAGAATTGATTCAAAGCGTGTTCCCAAATATAGCACAGGAACACAAAAATCATGTTTGGTTGAGCGAACGAGCAATATTGGCAGCAAAAAACAAAGATGTCAAGGATCTTAACACGGCTATTCAAAATGACATAACAGGTAGATTAGTTACATACAAGTCAGTAGACACTGTTATGAATCAAGATGACGTGGTGAATTATCCCAACGAATTTTTGAATTCATTTGATTTGCCAGGAATGCCACCACATAATCTACAATTAAAAGTTGGAGCACCAATTATTATGCTTCGCAATATAAATCAACCACGTCTTTGTAATGGCACCAGACAATTGCAGTGAAAAAGCTAATGGAAAACGTTATCGAAGCAACTGTTTTGAAAGGAAAATACAAAGGCGAAGACGTTTTGATTCCCCAAATTCTAATGATTCCATCCGACTTGACAATTGATTTTAAACGATTTCAATTTCCTGTTCGTCTTGCTTTTGCGATCACCATCAATAAGGCACAAGGCCAGTCTTTGGAAGTCTACGGTATAAGTTTGGAATTTCCATGCTTTTCACATGGACAGCTCTATGTTGCATGCTCACGAGTAGGCAAACCATCGACATTATTTGTTTACACGACAGATGGAACAACAAAAAATGTTGTCTACCAAAAAGCTTTACAATAAGCATTTCTTTAAGAAAAATTATTAAAATTTCATTTGAACACATTATTTTAATTAGGATAACAACTAATTTAATTTAAAAAAAATAATTTGAATTTTTGTCGTATGTATGCATGAAGTATATTTCCAGAAATCGATAGTTTGATCTAAATCAAACTCATCCCGCAACCTACCCGAAAGGGCAGAACAACGTCTGCCGGGCCCGCTAGTTGTTTATATGTGTTGGAAGTACAAAATTAACATTACAATTTATTGTTTTTAATCAATTATAACTAAGTTGTGATTAAAGTTACATGAAAATTATGTGCAAATGAAATGTATAGAAGATCCTTAGCTTTATTTTCACCAAATATATTAAATATCTATGAGCAACGTAAATCAAAGAAAAAACGTGATAAATATTTAGTAACATAAAACTGAAAATCAATTTTTCCTTAAATCTCCCAAATTACTAAAAATATCAAATTATAATGTTCTACAAATTTGTAGATTTTTATTAAATAAACATTTTTCCCAAACATTGTTATATCATAAAATTAATAGAAATTAAATTATTAAAGAAAAATGATAATTTTTTATTAAAATCACAATTATATATCTCTCTCATTTCTCATTTTTAACAGCCACCTCTGAAAATGTAGTACCACTTGAAAAATTTCTTTTTGTTTATGAATAATATTTTTGAAAGAAGAAATAAATAAATGAATAAAAAAATTCTTCAAGTAGTACCACATTTTCAGAGGTGACTGTGAAAAATGAGAAATGAGAGAGATAATTGTGATTTTAATAAAAAAATATCATTTTTCTTTAAAATTTAATTTCTTTTAATTTTATAATATAAAAATGTTTGGGAAAAATGTTTATTTAATAAAAATCTACAAATTTGTAGAACATTATAATTTGATATTTTTAGTAATTTGGGAGATTTAAGGAAAAATTGATTTTCAGTTTTATGTTACTAAATATTTATCACGTTTTTTCTTTGATTTACGTTGCTCATAGATATTTAATATATTTGGTGAAAATAAAGCTAAGGATCTTCTCTACATTTCATTTGCACATAATTTTCATGTAACTTTAATCACAACTTAGTTATAATTGATTAAAAACAATAAATTGTAATGTTAATTTGGTACTTCCAACACATAAACAATAAAATAAAATTGAGTATTAAGTCTTGGTAAGGCTTGGTACTATAGGCTGGAGTCGTTGGTTCAACCAACAAGTCATATTTCTAATTTAATTTCTTGCACTCAAAATACACTTTCTCAAATTTTTTTTTTTTATACACAAACACAAGTAAGAAAATGCAAAGGAACACGTATTGCAAAATGATTACACAGTTTGATGATCTTAACTTTTTTATTTGAGAAATTAATTTTTAATAATTTTTTTAAACTTTTTTCATATTCATTACCGAAAACATTAAAATGTCTTTGAATATTTTTTTTCCTTCTTTTTTAAATTATTATTACATCGATTTTAAGTATAAGAATGTCTGTTTTCAGTTTAAAAAAATGTTTATCGTTTTAAAATTATTGTGTGTATTTTAAATCAGGCAAATATTAAATTTAATACGATTTTTAAATATTATTACAGCCAAATTATATGTCTATTCTATTAGTATCGCATCGAACAATTGCTAACAATCGACTAAGTGTTCCAGACTCCAGGTATTCAAGGTACAAGTAAAGCCGTCGTCATCGTCACAAAAAAAAAAAAGTTCAGATTTAGACTTTCTATATTATATGGACATGTTTCACATAAATATGTAGGTACAATGTACATACATATATGTATGTAATAAAAATTGTATCTCATGGATGTTAACCAAATCACTATAAGTATACATATTTGTTGCTTATTTTTATATGTACATATAATAAACCATACATCTTTGGTTCATGTTAATGTTACAGGTTCAACAGCACCAATCTAAGTTCCAGATCCCAATATTGAGGTATTTGTCTAGTTAAGTGAACTTTAACTGAATGAATCGAATAGATGGATGAATATTTAAAAAAACTTTTGCCTTTTTTTAAAAAAGAGTAGGAAGAATGAAAAAAAATTTTTCACTCACGAATGATAAAACAAAAAGAATTTTATTTTTCATTCACTCATGAATTTTATAATTTTGTTCTTAATATCGTTTCTTTTCATTCGTGAGTGAGCATAAAAAAATTGAGAATCAAAAATAATTATCATTCGTGATATTTATCACTAGTGATAAATTCGTGATAAGAATTGGTATAGCTCGATTTAAAAAAGATTTCAAATCGTATTATGTATATATATACTAGAAAAATATGCGCAGAAGAAAAGACACTTACACAAGTTACACACATGCATTTTTGTTGTTGTAAATTCTAAGAAAGAGGATAGAAAGAATACATAATGAATTTTTCATTTCTATTCGTTTCTATTCTTTTTAATTCGTGAAAAGGAACGATATGGAATGAAATTTTTCTTTACATTCGTGAATGAAAAAAATTAGTATACAGAAATATTTTTCATTCTTTATGAGTTGAGTGGTAAGAATTTGTAATTTAAATATCATTCGTGAATGATAAAAATGTAAAAAATAATTATCATTCGTGAATGATAAAATTGGTGAAAAATTGAATTTTTTTCATTCGTGAATGATATTTTCCGCACTCTGTTTTTTTATTTACTGGTTGTTCGTTTTATTAACTTGAAAAACTGCTTGTGCAGTTTAGTGTTTCACAACATCACACCTTTCATTCATTCAGTAAAGATGAAGAAAACAAGTCAGTAAGTTAGTGCACATAATATTACCATATATTATAAAATATTATATGTACAATGTATATAAAATATAAAATACATACATACATACATGTGTACATATAAGCACTGATTTTATATTTATATCATTTTGAATAAAGCCAGGAGGTGAAATAGTCATGACCATGAACAAATACAGATTATTTTTTTCGAAAATTTTTCTTTAGTTTCTGGTTTTAAAAATACTCAACTTTAAGACTACAATACTGTTTAAGTTACGGCAAATTACATTCAAATCACCGTAAAATAATGACACAAACTATAGCTTGAACCAAAAGAGATGAAGTTTCGTATTGTTTGTAGGTACTACGTTGGCATGCGCAGAAGAAAAGATACACACATGCGTTTTTGTTTTTGTAAAGTCTAATAAACAGGTTTCTTCTTTCGTATATGTATACACAAGATCACACTACACATGTAAAACATGCGCAATGAGTTTTTAATTGAAATAATTTCAGCTATGGGGGACATCTTCGAACGGCTAGCAAGCAAGCAAGTAAGACTTGCTAGCTGAAATGATAGAATTGGTATCCTCGATTATTTTTGCTCTCGCAAATAAGCAAAATAACCGTCAAAATTTGCGATCGCAAACTCAGGTAACAGAGCACATAACCTAAAATTTCTTATAAATAAGTAGAAACTCAAACCCAAATACTTATGTTATCAATATAATTTGAATATTTTTTTCTTGTAATGGATAGAATAGGTTAGTGAGACCATTGTTATGAATTTATAAATTTATACACAATTATGAGACTGTAGAAATTATTAACATTGAAAAAAAAAATAGTTCATGATAAACAAAATAATTTCGGTTATGATTTAAAATTTTAAACTTTCAAAAATTTGAATAAAAAAAACGAATTTTTAACGTAATATAATAGAAAATTATAAGTTATGTATGTAAAAACTTATTCAGCAAAAGTGCTTACAAAATAAAAATGGTTGACTTGCGATTACAATCGAGGATGTGCTTTTTTGTAATCGCAATTAGCAATCGCAAATCCGCCATATTTGCTAGTCGCAATTTGCTAAATTGCTAGCTGATCTTAGAATTTTTATAATAAAACTTTGTACGAGTATATACGTAATCCAGTTTTAATACGGATTTTGGTTTACTCCCAATTTTCTCTGCTATAAACTCGCTAATTCGGATTTTGGCTTAAGCCCTATTTTTTTGGGTTTATTCCCAATTTTGTTATATGTTTGTGTGCAATGCAATATTGCGGTTTCTAATTTTTATGGTGAAAGTAAAGCTGATACGTTCTTCTTTTTTTTATGTGAAAGAAGAAGAATATGTATACTATACGTGTATAAAAGTATGAACGTTTGCATTTATTATGTCAATCCCAATTTGCCAAACGGCGTACTCCTAATTTAATCCAAAATTCGGATTATTTTTTACCTTATAAACTGTTTAATTGAATTAATTGTGATAATTTCAAGCTCAGATTACTTCGTTTATGTAAAAATATAGGCCCCTATTCTACTATTCGTATCACTTTTAGATCACTGTCACGAGATGTATCACTTAAATTCAAAAACGGTATTACAGTATTCATGTGATACTATAATATAAGTAATGTGATAAAATTCTAAATAAAAACGTTAACACTGTTAATTGACATTTAATTCGTTTGAATAGTTTTATTTATTCAAAGTTTAAGAGACGTTTAAGTGTGATTTAAAAATAAAATTTACTAAAGTTTTAAACTGTTTTATGTTAGAAATTTTCTTAGTTTTGTGAAAAAAGTTTATATTATCATAAAAAGAAGTAAAATTTAGTCTAACTGTATTTTTTTTCTCTTACTTTTTGTTTAAACTCATCATCTTCACTTTAATTTTTTCCGTGATTAAATAATCACCTGAAACCAATGATCACAATAGCACAAATAATCGATTTTGTGATATTCACCACTTTTCGATGTTTATCACTTAAATCGAATACGGTAATACCATATTTGTAAGTTCACATCGCATAACAAGTGATACGACCTTAAGAGGTTTCTCTCCATTATTAGCGTCACCAACATATCTAGCTGTTGTTTATTGCTAAACACTTGTTTCCTATAAAAAATTTTAAACTGGAGAATTTTTGTTTATTTATTATTTTTCTCTTTACTTACGTATTATTACTTTCCATTATATTTATATTTTATATAATTTATTTTATAAATGCTCTATTCCCAATAAAAAAAAAATTCTTTTTATTTAAATAACGCACTTCATACAAAATTTTAAAAAAATATATAAACATTTTGGAACTTTTCAAATAAAAAATAAGAATTATAAAAATAATTGCTTAATTTCTTCACAACTACCCTCTCTTTTAACGGTTTTAAATTTAAACTTATGATGAAAAATATGTAAGAATACTCCTGTATTTTTATGTATCATCTTTTGTTATATTTCTTGTAGTTTTGTATTATTGGTATTTGACAATGATTCATTTACAGAAAATGAAGATGAATGTGATAAAGTATCTTTTTGCTGCTTTATTGATTGATTAATTTCGAATTGTAGTTTTTTTGCAGTATGAAAATCTTGATGTTCTAATAATTTTGTAACTGATATATGCACATTACATTCTCCACATAATTCTGTTGGCTCATCATCACTACTTGAATTATTCGGAAAAGTGTTATCATTATTTTTATTATTCGTTGAATCATTTTTTTTTACAAGGAATCTATCGATGCTATTTTTGATTAATTTATTATTCTGTATTTTATTTTCTATTGTTTTCAATTTTTTAATTGGAGGTGATAATGATGATTTCATTTTTAATTTAATTTCTTCACGATATTTTTCTCTTTGTTCACGACTCAATTCAAATGCATAATGATAGTCCAAGTGCGTCTGAAGTTTATATGTTAAAATTTCTTTGCCACATTTTTCACAATTAACGTAAATATTTTCGGTTAAATCTGGTGTTGCAAATTCAGCATAAGTTTTAGTGTAATCGTTAGTAATATTAGTGTAAGATTTATTTTCAAAAATCTGTTTACTTGTAGAAGATATAGGATCATTATGAGCTTCTTTTTTGTCTTTACTTACTTGCTGAATATAATTCACCGAATTATCATTAGAAATCACTTCAGAAATATTTATAAAATTATTTACTGATGAACTTTCTTCAGGAAAATCTTCTAATACTTTTATATTGTTTTTATTTATTTTTTTATCGTATTTATCAATAGATTCATTTTTTTCTTCAATCGCACTTCTTGTTGTAATTGCATTTATAAAAAATGATTTCATTTCGTTTTTATTTTTACAGTGGTTAACATTTTCATTGGCATTAACTTCTTTGTCGTAGCATCGTTTATCGAAATGAACAGTAAAAAAACCGTCTTTTATTTTTTTCACTGACATCGTGGGTGTAACATTGTCATCAAAATCATCATTTTCTACCTTTAACGATTTTTCATCGGTTTCCTTCTTAGACTCCAGATTTTTTTTACAATTTTCATTTGTTGATAAAGTTGAGAAATTACTCTCTTCAACCACTGTTTCTTCAGTTGTAACTGTTGTTAATTTATTATTTATAAACAAATTTTTTAATATATTTTCCTTACAAGAATCATTTTCTTCAATTACTGCCTCTTCTATTTTATTTTTTTTCGCATGATTCATAAATAGTTTTTGTAACATATTTTGTTTGGTTTCAAATTTCCCAACACTTATACCTAAAAACTTTATTGAATTATTTAATAAATGTTCGTTATTATGATTTTCCACTATATTTTTAAAAAATTGTTCTGTATTTTTTTTAATCAGTTCTAATGCATATTTAGCCAAAACTTCTGATTCATTTGATATTTGATTTGCACTTCTTGAACTTGATACATCATTTCCATTTATTTCCTGTATATAATTTACAATCATTTGTTTTGCTTTACGATTATTTTCGATTTCGTCTTTTTCCATTCGATCACATATTTCTTTTGATAATTCTAACAGCCAATGTTTTAATGTATCTATATCAGTAATACAATTTCTGCCAGGAAATTTTTTACAGCATCCAATACTTTTAGAATAAAATTTCGGTGTTACAGCCTCTAAATCAATACCACGTGAAATTAAATATAGCCAGGAACTATGATTACAAATATAAAAGAATAAAAAATTCATTACGATTTTTGTTAACCACTAAAAAAATAAGCGTATTGCCAGCAACAAGATAAGATGGAAAAGTTGTTGTTGATCGATTATGTTTGCCAGTGGAATGATAAGAATAAATAATGATTGGTAATATGTATATTAAAAATAATTAAAAATTATTTCCACATTTTCTGCAGTAAAAAATTAACACTATTTAGCTAAAAACGGCATTTTTTAAATGCATATAATAATCTAAATTAATAATTAATTTTTCAATATGCATAAACATAAAAAAATTTGAAAATACATAATAGGGGATAATTTCAAATTTATAATTTAAATATAAAATTAAGGCCATAAGGCAATACAATTTAATATGTACATATATGTATATTCTAACCTTCATTGCATAATTTGAATTAAAAATTTAGAAAAAAAATTTCAAAACCAAGTTCAACAGTTTATAGGTGAATATGTACATTCTGCTAATTTGATAAGATGTTTAATACTTACCCGTTTTTCTCGTCAAATTTCTTTTGTAATTCACTTTCTGAAAATTGCTGTATGTCACCCATATATCGGACTCTTAATCTTTCACAAACATCTTCACCAAATTTACCACCTAAACCTTTAACTTTTCCAACTGGTAATGTACTGTGAATTTTTCAAGGAAATTTTTAAAGAAATATTTAAAAAATCTTATTTTTGTTAACTTACTTGAATAATTGCTTAATTTTATGTAAAGGCAAGACTGTTTGTTTATTTGGTTTATTAATACCACATGCTAATTTGGCAAGAATTTTATTATGTGCAATTCCAGCTGAGCATTCATAACCAGTTTGTTCTTTAACTTTTGCTCGTATTTCACTAACAATTGAAGCTCCAATTAATAATTTTAAATCGCTCTTTTGAATGGCTGGAAAATCACTATCATCCCATTCAACATCAAAATTAAAATCAACTCTTGTTGAAATACTTTGAATATAATCTCCAACACTATCGTAGCCAACAGCATAAGTATTTACTAATTCAGATGGTTTTAATTGAAATGAACCCTATTCAATAGTAACTTTAAATTTAATTTAAAAAAGCAAATAACGTATTACATACATACCTGATTCATTTCTTCAAGACGTTTTAACACATTATCTGTAATATCCAAGTAAGCTTCATCAACACTTGCCCTTTCTAACAATGATGTAAAACTTTGCAGTACCACTGCTATTTCCTTCCCAGCTTCTCGATATTTTGTTAAATCTGCTTTTTCACGAACATTTGGAACTTTTACTAATTCAATATCAGGACATTGGTGTTTTGCTTCATCACCGCGCATATGGCGTGTAACTCCTTTTGCACGTGCAGCATAATTCACTGCTATTATTCTTTAAGGTATTAAAATAAATATTAATTCATAAGTTTCGGAAGAGTTTAGAAAGTGTAAATTACCCTCCACCTTGCCATGTATTGTATTGCACCACAGCAATTGGCTTTCCCGCCAAAGATGGATCTAATTTTTCTTCAACTTGGCAATAAAAACAATCCATATCGACGAGTACTACAATTCGATCATATTTATTTGTAATATTTACGAATGCCTTTTTTGATGACATTGTGACGTACTTGTTAAATCACAAATAAAAATCAAAATCCAATCCAAACAAACAGAAATCGATCCAATAGGCAATACCAATGACTATATACCAAAACTATCTATAATAAAAGCCTGGCTGTCATTGCTGTCATGTCACTAACGATACCATTACACCATGGATGACCATGGATACTAAATTGTTAGTTTAGCTGTCATTTTGATTGTCAAAACTTTATATTGTGTATTAATATTGCAGCAGTAGAAATTTTGTGAAACGTATTCAATTAATTTTACGAAATAAAACATAGCTATTAAAAAATATATGTATGTATATATATTGTTTGAAATATTTTCGTATTTAGCATTTTTTAATAAATTGTATAACATCCATTACAAATTATAGAGGAACAATTATTTTAAAATATCGGGTTAATGGTAATTAGGTGATATACGTTTGTTCTTTCGAAAATTCAGGGAAATATTGCATTGAGGACGTCATGTTTATTTAACGTGGATCCTTCCAATTACGCTAATTCAATTTCTAAAGTTAATTCCATGTACATTCTTATGAAATGAAATTAATTTCTCACAGGCGTAGTTTTCGAAAGCCTAAAAAATTCCAGGACATTTCTATAAGCCGGTCGAGTCAAACTGTATGTGGAATAATACAATGTTTAGTCTTCTGTGAAATTCGAATCTAATGCACTGTCTTTTCATCACATCATTCCACTATTTTTTCTACTGCAAGGAGCTCTTGATAATACAGAGTCCAGACGAGACTTTTTTATGTCAGGACATTGTTCATGTCTTGCCATGTTTTTCATGTCTGGGCATTTCAAATAAGTGAATATAAAGTGTAAAATTTTTGAAATATATTTTTGTGAAATTTTGTCCAAATAACTTTTTAAATTTAAAAATTAATTTAAATTTATTGAAAAATTCACATTTGTAATTTTTGCAAAACTGGCTATATCAGACACTTCAAATATTTTAGCTTTGTCCTGTATTTTTCTTCACAAAATATGGTCACCGACCACCGTACCCATAATACAATATCAATAGAAGATTGACATTTCACAGCTCTAGTATACCTTCTATCCAATACATACAAAAATCTACTTCCAGGCTTTTATTATATGTAGTAGGTTTTACCTCCCAGTTAACCATTAAGAGTGTGTGTGGAATCGAGTAAATTTTTACTACAGTAGTAAATTTTGACAGTTAAATTCACAACGTTTTATGTCAAAATTTACTGTTGTAGTAAAAATTTACTCGATTCCACACACTCTAAGGATATATATTCCACCTATCTAATATTAGATATATTACTTCGTTACCTTCTCGGGTCTCACGATCAAATTTTTTCTATACAGGATGTTTCCGTTATCTCCGACCAAAAGGATACCATAGATAGGGCTCATCGGGACAAACAAAAAATCGTATTGGAGGGGGGGAGGAAATCCCAACGGTTTGGCCGCTAGAGAGCGTTGAATTTTATTTGCTCCTATTTCACGATGTACCCTATAACTTTTGACAGGGGCACTCAAGGGTCACTTTGTATTAGAAGAAAATATAGATAACCCTTTGTCTTTTCTAACAATGCCTGAATTGTTTCCCTATTCCTAACTTTTAAAAAGATATACGCCCTCAAAATCAAAATTTTGTGAATTTTTACCCATTTTTTGTGTTTAACCCTGCTTTGCTCAAAAAAGGCTTAATTTAATCCTCATTTTTTATTGCAGAAAAAGCAGGCTCAAATGATTCTGCATTGAAAAATGTATAGTTTATGAGATATTGCATTTGAAAATTAGCACTTCTAGCTCCTATTTTCAATTTACACTGCAATAAAAACACGTGTCCAATAATCCAATGAATTTCAGACTTATTTTTTCAGTTTTTTCAAAAGGTCTTCCTTAATATCTCGGAAATTATGCATTTTTTGCAAAAATTGAAGAAAGCAAATCGATGCAAAATCAATTAAGCTTTCATTTTCAATAATAAAAAGTTAGGGTTAATTTAAGCCTTTTTTGAGTAAAGCAGGGTTGAACACAAAAAATGGGTAAAAATTCACAAAGTTTTGATTTTGAGTAAGGTATTGTTACAAAGTGCAAAGGGTCCTCTACATTTTCTTCTAATACAAAGTGACCCTAGAGTGCCCCTGCAAAAAGTTATGGGGTGTTTGGTGGAAAAAGTGCAAAAAAACTTCAACGCCCTCTAGCGGCCAAACCGTTGGGATTCCCCCCCCTCCAATACGATTTTTTGTTTGTCCCGATGAGCCCTATCTATGGTATCCTTTTGGTCGGAGATAACGGAAACACCCTGTATAAAAATCACTGTTGCCAGCTAACTTTCAAGTTTGAATGCTAAAATCTGGAAAAACAAATGCTAAATATTCGCACACAACTGCCAAATTCCATGCCAAATGCCAAAATATTAGAAATATGTTTATGCATGAATTTTTTTTCAAAAAGTAGACATGCCTACATAAATAAATAAACAAATTTTTTGTATTTATAATACATATATTTTATTTCTAATTAAAAACTGGCAAGGCAATGGCTGGCTAGTAATTTAATTTTATCTTTCACGTGAACGTAATTTGTAGTTGTAGAAAGTTGTAGCTTATGCGAGTAGAACTTTAAATGAAAATGAAAAGAAATATTCAGTCACTGAATAGGAATCTTTAGCTGTCATATGGGGTATAAGAAAAATGAGACCGTATTTAGAAGGTTATAGTTTTACCACCATAACAGATCACCAGGCTTTACTTTGGCTCCAGCAATAAGAGACGCTACGACTCCAATTTTAATCAAAGGTTTTAAGGAGAGGATTCTTTCTAGATATGGTTGTCCAAAAATATTGATTACAGATAATGGACAACAGTATGTTAGCAAAAAGTTCAAAGAGTTATTAAATGAATACCAGATTAAACACCAGTTAACTCCACCGTATACACCGCAAGCTAATCCTACCGAAAGAATGAACCGTGTGATAAAAACAATGATATCACAATATATAGATACAGATCATCGAAAATGGGATGAGTATCAACCGGAACTAATGCTAACATTAAATACCAGTAAAAGCGAATCAATTGGATATAGTCCAGCATTCCTTAATTATGGCAGAGATATTGTTCTACCAAAATGCTTGTATGAAGGAATTACAGGCAAAGTAGACAATAAAGAATCACCAGAAGAGAGAAAAACAAAATTGGAAGAAATTTTCGTACTAGTAAGAATAAATTTGAGAATTGGCGTAGCAAAACAAAGCCGATATTACAATCTCCGTCGAAGAAACTGGAAACTAGGAATAAATGAACTTGTACTACGTAAAGAACACACCTTGTCATCAAAAATTAAAAATTTTAACGCAAAACTAGCTCCAAGGTATAAGTTTATAGTAACGAAAATAGTATCACCTGTTATAGTAAAATTAGCGGAAATGAATGGAAAAGCGATAGGGACAAATCACGTTAAGGACCTGAAACAATATTACCAGCGAGAATAAAAGAAAAAAAAAAATTATTTATTTTGTATTTAGAAATAAGCTTATCTGTAAGAAAAATGAATTGAATAGTTTTAAGTTACATATGTTAAAAAAATTTGGACTTAAATCTAAAAAAGCTTGCAGCTTTCAAAATGCGTAACTCGAAAACAGTATAAATACAGAGCCGATTTTCATATTAGATTCATTATAGTTTGTAATTCTAAACTAGTAAGTAATGGTAGGAAAGTAAGAGTAAGTAGAAAATCATGTACAGGTAATATACAGAGTTTGTAATATTTCTAGTAGGCTTTTCTTCTTAATAGCTAAAAGTTGGCGAAAACGTTTCCACGTGGACGTGGAATGGATTCAGTATATCTGAAAGTTGGTAGAAACTAGTATTGCATCCAGATAGCTATTTTCTAACTTTACTTTCTTTCTTGAAATAGCTAACAGTTGGCGAAAACGTTTCTACGTCCCCTCAGTATATCTGAAAGTTGGTAGAAACCAGTATTGCATCCAGATAGCTATTATCTAACTAGTATTTTCTTGAATTAGCTAAACAGTTGGCGAGAACGTTTCTACGTCCACTCAGTATATCTGTAAGTTGGTAGAAACTAGTATTGCGTCCATATAGCTATTTTCTTACTATACTTTTCTTCTTAATAGCTAACAGTTGGCGAGAACGTTTCTATGTCCACTCAGTACGTGAACTGTTCGTTTGCTTGTTGTACTTGCTTGTCGAAACTCGAAAGTTATGTAGGAACTTAGAACTATGGTATTCTGAGAGATTAGTTTAGTTTTCAAATGTACTTTGTTAAGTGCGGTTGTGAATAAAATGTGCGACTATTCATGGGTTTTACACAGTTCTTCCCCACGACCAAGTTCGGTTGCCAGGGGAGTAGTTCGGTATCCTCATCTTTCTTCACTTTTTCAACCAAACTGATTTTTATTTAACGAGGTGAAGATACTAACACATATATACAAAAACAATGTTTTTAAAGAATTTAAAATTCAAATACATTGAAAAATTTGTGTATGTACAGTACAGCCAAATAAGATTGGCGAAGGGGAAGTGTGCGCAGTAGGATCTACGTATCCTTTCCACTGAAATTTCACTGTGATGTAAGCATCACGTTTTACAAAAATCCTTCTTGAAAAGAGAAATTCGCATTTTGTTCCTTAGGTAGGAATTTATTATTTACATATATTTTCATTTTCTTATTCATAAGAATTTCCTATTTTAAAAGGATACTTATCATCACTGATCACTCATATTGTGTTTGTTATTCTGTATTTTCTTCACTATCCTTTAAATTTTTTCAACTAAAAAGAGGATATGCCTTGTGTGTGCGATAGATGATCGCTAGTCATTATGCTTACTGAGTGGAGATTTAATCTTTATTTTCTTTTGCTGTTTTCTTCAAAAAAGGGGAAATGAAAGGATATTTTTAATATTTTTAAAATTTCTCCCACCTGCGCGACTTTTCGCCAATCTTATTTGGCTGTACTGTACAATGAATTGAGAAGAAAGAAAGAAGACGCGTGTAAAAGTAAAAAGAAGAGCTATGTAAAACGGCACATTGGGATGATTTTGCTGTTTGCGCTGCTTCGTTTATTGCTATATATAATTTAACGAAAAAACGTAAATCTCGTTGTTGGGTACGACCATATCTAAAATCTAAACAATCTCAAAACAGATACATTGAGTGGATTTAGAAACTTTGCAAGGATCTCATCCAATGATTTTGAATATCTTGCAAAAAAAATTGGTCCACTTGTTGGAAAAAAAGACACGAGTTTCACACATTTGATCCTTTTTAAATTTTGTGTTTCTATATTGTTGATTTGATGGATCCCATAATACAGGCTTTTGTTTTTTTTGTTTCGTTTTGTTTTGTTCTATTTTAATTCACACTGTATAGGTATAACTGTTATTTACACTGCAAGCAGCTTTCTTGTTTATAATTTAAATAGAAGGCATACTGAACGTCAGGTGTGTGTGTTTGAAAATGGGACAACATTTATATTGTTGTCTTACTCTTAAGCAATTCGTCATGTTTCAATGAACGAAGATTGATTTAAACATTTGATATTTTTACTAGATATATGGAGGCACAATTTTCATTGAAATTAAAATTAAATTAACTGGATTTGAATTAAAATTAAATTTTAACTCGATAAAAATCAAATTGTTCCTAAATAAATCAGTAACTTACTTGTTAATACATTATTTCAATAGGGGATTTTCCAACGATTTAAATTTAAATATATTCAAATTTGACAGCTTTGACAACCAATCACCTATACCAGACCTTTCTTCTTTCGGCTTCAACAACCGGTTTTTTAGTAGAGAGAAGGCGCGGTGAAGTAAATTTTATCTAGAAGTGGGGAGAAATGGATAGAAATTTTGTTGACAAGAAATTTCCGTCTTCACTGATCATCAAACTAATTTATACAAAGTTTACTATGGTATGTTTACCACTACGATAGCTTATGTCCTACATGTATATGATTGACGACAAGTAATAACGACTACGTGTGGTACTGTAGTATCAGCTCGAAGACAGAAAAAACCTGTTTATGGAAACAAATTGCTGAAACTGACACTGTCAATTTGGTATGGGCCAACGAGTGAAAGTGAGGTGGGTAATTGAATGAACGAAAATAATGCATATATATGTCTTACTCTTAGAGAATTAACGAAATTTGGTTTGAGCCCACATGAAACAAATAGTTGTACAGTTCATATAATATGGACCATATTATATATAAACATAAAGTCGTTGCCATCACCTTTGTAAAATATCAGATTAATGTTTCAAAAATGTATCACATGGACATATCCTTTGCATCAATTGGATCTGTCACTGATCTATCAATGATGTATTCTGTGTAGTGAAGAAAATACAGAATAACAAAAACAATATGAGTGATCAGCGATGATAAGTATCCTTATAAAATAGGAAATTCTTTATTCATATAAGAAAATGAAAATATATGCAAGATCGTGTAAATAATAAATTCCTATACCTAAGGAACAAACTGCGAATTTCTCTTTCGAAGAAGGATTTTTGTAAAATGTGAAGGTACGTATACACGACAGGAGACTTTGGTCTCTAGAGACCACTTTCTAGAGACCAAAGTCTCCAAAGTGTATACACGGTAGATAACTTTTGTTACAAGAGACCTAAAACTAGATCTCCGGAGACCTCATAAAAAAAGTCTTCAGTATTTCGGTCTCTTAAGTGTATACACGACTTAAATTTAAGTCTCTGGTTTAGGTCTCTTATTTATATCTCTGGAGGTTTGACGTTTTCATTAATGATGGCGTGTGCGTGATTCTTTTTTAAAGAATTTTGTTTGCTTTTCTTTTAATTTGTATAACAAAGCAGAATAACCAGAATAATTTTGAATAGTTGTAAAGGTCGTATACTATTTGTGAAATTTAATTGATAATATTAAATTGAAAAAAAGAAAACCATCAGTTGCATATAAAGTTAATGAATAATTTTGGAATTTGAAAGAGGTACTTTCTATACTTTATATTTATATTTTAATATGCAGATTCAGCTGATTCAGGAAACATTCGTTTTAGCTATCATCTTGTTATAGATTCAAGTAAAAATATAAACCTAATTTATATGTATTTTCTTTGGTCCAACTCATTTTCTAAAAATTTAAATATAAATAATTTCAGATATTTTCGCATTTAAAAAATAATTTAAAACTTACCTTCAAAAATAAATATAAAATAACATATAAATAAAATCACATACAATATTCAGACAAAAAAACAAACAATTTGTGAAACAAATGTCAAAAATGGTCTCCGGAAACCGAGAGACAAATATCAAAACGTTTTAATAACCAGAGACCAGTAATGGAGACCATCGTTTAGCTGTTTACATGATAAGAGACCAAAAGTTTCCGGAGACCACTGGTCTCCTCGAAATTTGCAGGTCTCTTGAGTGTATACACGAAGTCTCCAGTCTCTTGATACCACTTTTCGGTCTCTAGAGACCAAAGTCTCCTGTCATGTATACGTACCTTGATGCTTACATCTCAGTGACATTTCAGTGAAAAGGATACGCAGATCTTACTGCTTTGACAATCAGTGAGTGAGAGTGAGATGGGTAATTAAATGAACGAAAATAATGCATATATATGTCTCACTCTTAGAGAATTAACGAAATTTGTTTTGAGCCCACATGAAACAAGAAGTTGTAGAGTCCACGTACAATGACAAGTATAATGTCATTGGAGTAGTGGCAGTTCAACTGTCAAATTACTTTGTTAGCAAGTTGGGTTTGTAATTGGCCAGTTCGATTTAAGATTTGTTTACCTTTAAAGTTCAAATTTAAAGATCACACCAACTGGTGTTTAAACTTGAAATAAATTATGGCATGACATAAATTATGTCTGATAAATGTTCATTGTTGTTGTTGCATTTTTATGGCAAGACATAAATTTGACAATTTACTTTGAATTAATTTGAACTCGATTTCGAAAAAGTTTATTAAGTTGATATATACGTACATAAATACTTGATATATTATTTTATCATATTTAGTATTTGGAAACTTTAGTTGGCATTTTCTCGATTTCTTTAAAATAAAAGAATTTATAAAAAAAAAATTATTATGTATTAGTAAGTCATAATTTTTTTTATTGAGTTTCATTAAAAAAAAAACGAGTTGAAACTGAATTAAAGTTGGATTGCAATCAATTATTACGTACATATATACTCGAAACAACTATGATGAATGTTACTCTACAAGTGAAATGTCTTGCTATGATAAGCCCAGGGCCGCTATTCTCGAAACCACTCGTAAAGTTAAGTATACGTAAATCCACCATTTACGAGTGGTTTTGACATATGGCTTATTCTCGAGATCCGCATACGTAAATATTCGAATGAAAACCATTCGTAAAGATACGAGTGCCTATTTGCACTCGTAACTACTTACGAGTACTAAGTTAATACTGTCTAAAATAAATAAATAGTTATTTAATATAATGTATGTATGTATATACTCATACTATATATTATATATTACATTAAAAAACTATAAAATTAAAATTATGAATTAAAAATATTATATTAATAATAAAAATAAAAATTATTGATACAATCCTTTGTTTAATGTCATCCACCACACACATTTTTTTAATTTGAGTAATTTTAGAAAGTTCTCTTGGATATTCTCAAAATGACATACGTCATATATATTTCTTCTCTCATTATTCATTAAACCTCATCCCCCTTGTCTAAATCATCCGATACACAAACCAGTTTTGAACTTTAGAACTTTCACCATACTCGTAATCTATTCGAATGGTAAATAAATATTCGATTGATTTCAAGAATACGTGTAACATAAACCATTCGAAACAAAGTACTCGTAAAGATACGTATGCGTAACTTTACAAGAGATCTCGAGAATAGAGGCCCTGGGCCGCTATTCTCGAAACCACTCGTAAAGTTAAGTATACGTAAATCCACCACTCGTAAGTGGTTTTGACATATGGCTTATTCTCGAGATCCGCATACGTAAATATTCGAATGAAAACCATTCGTAAAGATACGAGTGCCTATTTGCACTCGTAACTACTTACGAGTACTAAGTTAATACTGTCTAAAATAAATAAATAGTTATTTAATATAATGTATGTATGTATATACTCATACTATATATTATATATTACATTAAAAAACTATAAAAGTAAAATTATGAATTAAAAATATTATATTAATAATAAAAATAAAAATTATTGATACAATCCTTTGTTTAATGTCATCCACCATACACATTTTTTTAATTTGAGTAGTTTTAGAAATTTCTCTTGGATATTCTCAAAATGACATACGTCATATATATTTCTTCTCTCATTATTCATTAAACCTCATCCCCCTTGTCTAAATCATCCGATACACAAACCAGTTTTGAACTTTAGAACTTTCACCATACTCGTAATCTATTCGAATGGTGAATAAATATTCGATTGATTTCAAGAATACGTGTAACATAAACCATTCGAAACAAAGTACTCGTAAAGATACGTATGCGTAACTTTACGAGTGATCTCGAGAATCGCGGCCCTGGACTATAATAAGCTCTTTTCAGGACTACAATAACTCCTTATTAGGACTACAATAAGTTCTTTTCAGGACTAAAATAACTCCTAACCAGGACTAGAATAAGTCCTTTTCAGGAATACAATGTAATTAACACAGAGAGTCAAATAAAACATACCAAAAGGCAATTGAATAATTCTTTAGAACAACCAATTTACCTAATTTTGAAAAAACTGCCCTTAAATTATGATTCATAAATTATGAATGGATAAATATAATGCAATAAAACAAAAGCCAAGTTAGAGTGAACAAGATAAGCTTTCATTTAAGCTAAAAAAATTAAAAAATTAATAAGAGTTTTTTTTCGAAATATTCGACCTTGAACATAAAAATGTCGAATTTTTTTCAAAATTTTTTGATTTTGAGTTACAATAATTTTTAAACTATTTCACATAAAACTTTGTAAAAGACATTTTTTGATAGGTCTGAAGGTTTTTTATGGAAATAATTTTCATTTATCTCTCTACATTGAGTGAATGCTGAAATATGTTACGAAAAGTAGAACTGGTTACTTTTTGAAAAAACTTTTCTTTGACCTTGAATATCTCGCTAACCACTTAGAATAGACCGCCCCCCCCCCTCCCGTACGATTTTTTCCGTTTCTCACCGAGATCTACCACCCGTCCACCCTGTTCAGTTTGGCACACGAACAGTGAAACACCCTGTATATCATTCCACCATGCAGTGCAGCTTGCTGATTTCTGTCAGTTATCTTGTTTATGCACAACAGTTAAAACGTTTTAACGCTAAAACGTTTTAAACATCGTTTTGAGATAATACACTTTGATTGGTGTTTATGCATAGTACAACATCAAGGTTAATATTATATAGGTTACATCTTCCCATAGGCATTACCTACTTACAATAAAAAAGTGATCAATGTGACGTCACAAGTATCAAATAATTGACATAAAAAACAAACAAAAATTTCTTTCATATATGGGAAGATGTAATCCAAGGTTAATATAATATATAGGTTACATCTTCCCATATATGAGTGTGTGTGGAATCGAGTAAATTTTTACTACAGTAGTAAATTTTGACATTAGATTTTGTGGTAGAATAAAATTTACCGTGGTAAAAAAAAATTTTCACATTTGCTGTGCGTAATGGAGTAAATTTTAAAAGCTACAAAATTGTGTACTTGTTTCGATATTTTGACTTTACATTATTTTACTATCAAACTGTCAAAATTTATACTAGCCCCAGAGCCAGAGTAAATTTTGACAGTTAAATTCACCACGTTTTATGTCAAAATTTACTACTGTAGTACAAATTTACTCGATTCCACACACACTCTATGAAAGAAATTTTTGTTTGTTTTTATGTCAATTGTTTGATACTTGTGACGTCACAATGACGTCACATTGATCACTTTTTTATTGTAAGTAGGTAATGCCTATGGGAAGATGTAACCTATATTATATTAACCTTGGTACAACATTTCGTTCTTACTCAAAACGTTTTGAGTAATGTCACCTGGAGTGCGTTCAGAAACGTTACTATGGTTAACTATGTTGTTGTTAACTATAGTTAACTATGGTTACTTTGAACCGTTCAGAAAGGTCGTGGTATAGTAAAACATAACCACCAACATAACTTTCAAGCGTTCAGAAACACCCATAGTATGGTTAATTTTTAACCATCTGTAGTTAAAAACTTACCACACATTCGAGAGCATGGTAAGTCATAGTTAACGATAGTTATCAGCTGACTCGTGTACTAAGTGACAGCCGTATATAAGGTGAAAAGTGAATTTCTTCAGTAAAATTGAAATTTTTTTGGAAATAACGTAAATTTAGGAAATAAAATACATAATGGAATTTAATTTCTACCAATATTAAAATAAAATTTAAATGTCCTTTGACAATTTTTGACAGCTGATAATTGTAACCACGGTGGTAACTATATGAGCGTTCAGAAACTAGTTAAATCCAACATAACTTCGATAGTCAAGTAACATAACCACAGTTAAACTTTACTATACCATTACTATGGTTATAGTAACGTTTCTGAACGCACTCCTGGTTGTTCTGGTGGTGTTGTTCATACAGTGTTATCACCATAGATTTTTGTGGTTTATTTCGAATGCCAGTAACTTCTCTCTTCTTGAAAATATCTTTTTTTTTTCAAACACAGAAAAAAATGTTTTTTTTTTAAATTTTATCTTTTTATGCCTCTAAGTAACACTTGTTTACTTAGTTCTACAATTAATAATAACCGCACATTAAATGTTATTTGAAAATTTAAAGTAATGTTACTAACACTACTCTAAATCCTCATATCGATGTTTTGTGGCTTACCAACACTATTTTGAAATGTCAAATATGACAATTCACTTAAAACGAAGTAAGTGTTTATGCACATTTTAAAAACGAAATGAAATTTTGAATGCGGATTTAATAGTGTATTA
The DNA here is from genome assembly GCA_932526495.1 of Bombylius major. Classification (NCBI taxonomy): domain Eukaryota; kingdom Metazoa; phylum Arthropoda; class Insecta; order Diptera; family Bombyliidae; genus Bombylius; species Bombylius major. The sequence goes on from OW052043.1 coordinate 31,668,947, forward strand.
ACTCAAAACGACGTAGAGCTTTAATGCGTTTTGAAATTTTGTTTATGCATCCGTATTAAGTCAAGACGGAGTGAGTTAATGCGAAGTAACGCTTAGCATAAACAAGATAAATTAAAAACAATGAAAATGTACTGCAGTAGGCTCAATGTGAACTGAAAATTTCGGTTGCGGTTCAATTAAATTTTATTTTAATTTTCGGTTTACGTTCGAACAAGGTATCCTATATTGTGTATATTTTTCTGAGTAGTAATTTGAAAAAGAAGAAGAAGATCAGTTTTGACATATCGTTATTCGTTACAGCCAACGCTCAATTTAAATTTATTTTAAATCTGGTTTTGATGGTATCCTGTAGTTTTTTTATAAATAATTTAATTTAAAAGGACAAAAAAACTTTATTTATTAAAATTAATTTGATTTCGTTATTTTAAAAGAATAATCGCTTTAATAAATTTATATTAATTATTTGTTGAAATGAATTTACAAAATATTTTTAGACACAACACATAACACAATACTCTATTAAATGACAAACAAAACAAATATGACAAATTGTAATTGACAATATTGACAATACGAATTTGACAGACGTTTGCGCTACCATTGAGCCAACAAAAGCGACAGTAGTTTAGGTTTGCAGTTTCGGTTTCAGTTTACCATTGAGCGTTGGCTGTGAGGGACGAAAAGCTTCTATCTCCCACGAAAAAATATCTGAGAAAACTTTCGTTTATTACTCAGTAGCTTATGTTACACGGAATATTATTTTTATTCATATAACATATACATATACCTAATTTCTATTATTCATATCCTTCTAAAAAAATTTTACTGTATGCAATATGCATTAAAAATATACGCATAAAGATATAATAAAAAAAATATTCAACTTGTACATTATTTTCTCGATTCGAACAAAAAATTATACCCACTCTTTTACTGAATATGTACGTACATACGTGTGTATATATTTTGATGTTTGAGAAAGCAAATATCTATCCCTTCCGAAATTTTTTTTTCTTTTTTCAAATTTTAAAAATATATTTTTATATTTTTCTAAATTTCTATATCGAGAAAATTTTCGTAGTTTGTTCATCTTCATTGACAAATATGAAAATTTTATCTGTAATGGATCAGGAGATCAGAATAATCAATAGGCATGTTGTTTTATTTTCTTTTACATTATAAAATATCTAATGCTAGTTTTTAATATATTTTAAAATGTACACACAAGCGAACAAGAAGAAAAAAAGTAAATTTTCATGTATATTTTCTTATAATGTAATGTAATTAATTCTTTCATGTAATTAAGGATCATAGGTGTGCGAAAGGGGTCAAAAGTGTTATTTAAACGAAGTTTTGTCACAAAAAAATCGTTTATAATTCAAAAAAGATACACTTTTGACCCTTTTCGCACACCTATGATCCTTAATTACATGATAACGGATAGCGCTATTGAACTGAAACTTTTTTTTTTTATTATACATAATATTAGCTTTCAAAATAAATAAAAAAAAATTTTCGTTAGTGAATTTTTTTTTTCAGGAGCCCAATTAATTGAGAAAGTTTTAGGAAAAAAAAATCATAAATTTCAAATTTATGGCCCTTTTTCTTGAAAATGGGATTATTACATACAATAAGTAATGCACCATATGAAAGGTAATTTTAATAGCCATTTATAACAAAAAGAAAAATTTTGATACATAAGGTGCAAAAAAAGTTACAGGTGATTTAGTGTTTAGAGGTCTTGCATAAAACTCATAATTTTGAACGCCCTCTAGCGGCGAAAATAGACACTATCGAAAGTTTCGCTAGTACAATTTTTCTCATGAAATAGTCCAGCGAATATCGTGGTACCAATTAATGTACGTAGAAACGGAACACCCTGTATATTCCTCCTAAAAACAACTAAAACACCAAAATATACCAATGAAGTAAAAAAAAAATGTATACGATCGCAATGAGGATTGAAATATAAAAGAGATTCCTTCACGAGGAACGTACGAAATTCATAATTTTTACATTTTTATAAAAATTTATCCGAGAAAGCTCTAGTCTGAAGCTCTTTCGAATTGAATCGAATGAATGGGGATTGATGACTGTAAATTGTAAATTGCTTTATGATCAATATATGAGAAAATAAGAAAAAACAAAACCATTGTAAAAATGAAACTATTCATATATGTTGTTATACATATTATATGTATATGTTATGCTTAGAACTATATATTATATAGGATGAATGATTTTGGTTGTTGTTTGTTTCTTTTCTTTAGTTCTGTTTATTTTTTTTCAAGTAAAATAAATGATAGGTATTTGTTGTTGGTGTTTTTTGGCTTGATTTTTTCTTTGCTTTTATGTTTTTTTTTTTTTCAAGCATTTTTTATTTTTGTTTGCTTATTTCGATCCTATTCTTGACCTACCTCTACAAATCTGTTTTACATTGATATTTAATTTTATAGAATTATTAAATGAATTTATAATTATGTATAATATTTTTCGTTGGTCAGTAAAATTTGATAATTTAAAAAGATAATTTTGAAGGGGCATTTTTAAAATTATCCTTTACGCTTTTCTTGTATTTTTTGTTTGTTTTCAAAATAAATTTTAAAACAAGACAAGAAATCTAAAAACATTTAAATTAACACTTCATTCATACATTACATTACATTCATAACAATTAACACCTATGCAATTTTTCCAGAAATTTTTAAATTCACTTTTTATTCAAACACTGATAAATTTCCACTGAACTAAATTAAATATTTAAATGATATGCACGCTATGTTTCCTCACACAATGTGGGAAACAAGAAAACTTGTGCGCGCACACAAAGTATGTGTCCCCATCAATAATAAAGTTCGGTCACTGTGCTCGCACAGTGCACTCAATGTTTCCACCAATGTTCACAAACATGAAAAACATATCATTTGGTGGAAACACCTAGAGAAACATGTGCGGTCACAGTGCGTTTAAAATTTTTTTCCTTTAAAATTTTTGTGCGCGCACAGTGCGGTCACCGCAGTGGAAACGCACCTTAATATGTATAACAACATACATGTAAATATGTATAGTTTCATTTACAATGGTTTTGTTTTTTCTTATTTTTTCATAATGATCATAAAGCAATATGCATACATTAAAAATCTCGAAAGTGGGAGAAGATATATAATATATTTTAATGCTTTTTGTGTATATAGAATAGAAATACACAAATAATGTAAAACAGTTGTTTTCGCTTTTCTTTTTCATAAAAAAGACAAATGTGATACCTCCTTCTCTGCCCGCACAGGGCCTGTTTACGGTTTTGTTTCATTTCCTTTTCGCATCTCTGTTATATCTTGATACTTTTTGTGCACTTGATTTTTGTTCTGATTGTTTTTTCAAAAGCTATTTATTATTTAAAAATTATTTTTTTGAAAGTGGTATAAGTCCACTTTTGATGAAAAATAAGTTAAGAGCCAAATTTAGTGAAAATTTTTTTCGAAAACAACAACAACATCGTCTGAAATGTATTTGTGTCTTCATCAACACAAGCAAATAAATTTCTTCTAAGTGTTGGTGTACATGATTTGAAAAAATTTCAAACCGAGTTCACCATTTAGTCTTAATGTCAACAGAATATGTTCTCGTGCTCTAAGAATACAAACTTAATATATCAAAAATATGTTCTAAGTTAACTGGGTAGCGATCATATTGCATGGTAAAATGTGTACATCTTTTCTTTTGTTCTACAGGCTACAGCTAGCATACAGCAGCTGTTATGCTATGCTATGCTGAAGTTGTTATTGTTTCTTCTCAATGGCCAGTACCAGACCTGTCTTCTTTCAGCTTCCCCACTTTTGGATAAAATGTACTACAACTCGCCTTATGTCTTCAGAAAAAACCGGTTATTGAAGCTGAAAGAAGACAGGTCTGGTACTGGCCAATCATTATTTTCCACACAGTACGTACAATTTACCTACGTTGAATAGTTTTCATTCTTTTATGAAATCTTTGCTGTTGCCTAATTTTTGACTAATTTGCTAAATAATTTTTAAATAAACGCTATGCACTTTGTAAAACTGACAACACAATTATTTTGAACAAACTGTATGAATATAATATCATATCATATAAAAAATTATACTCATGCAATATAAACGGAATTCAATTAGATGAAAAGGTAAATTAAAAAACAGATTGTATTTTGGGGATCTACATATAATTTCCGGTAGCAAACATTCGAAATAAAAACACCTACAACACCTCTATAAAACTCCCTTCGACAAACAACTTTTTTTTCACCTCAATGGGGCCCTCGGTTCATACCTTGATCCTTGAAAAAAGTAAACATTTTAATTCTTGAACTATTTTCTGACTTATTGCATTTTATTTGACTCAAATCGATGCAATACAGCCTGATATATAATAGTTCAAAGTTAGAAAGTCACATATCCTTCCATGTAAAAATTTAAAAAAATAAAATAACTCAAAATTTTTGAATTTTACATAAAAATTTTTTCGTATATTTATATACAATACAATGTGCAGCCTAAGTAAACAACAAAAGTTTTACATGCTGCTTACGTACTTTTTATCATCACACATACTACCCTACAATCGCAATCTTTATTGCATCGCGTTTATAGAGTTTATACTATCTGTGTAACTCTTATTCAAACCTAAAAGTATGCAAAAAAAATCCTGTGATTAGAAAAAATAGTAATAAAATTTTATGAAAAATTAACAATTTGTTTTATTTATAATAATTAAACTACGTAACCAATTTCCTTGAAATTCATTTTAAACTTTTTGGAAAAGGTTAAATTTAAATCTTATAAAAAGAAATCACAATATCTAAACGTTTTAATACATGAAAAATGTGTGAAAAGTTGAGTGAATTTTTGTTTTGTCTGTACCTTGGGAAATCGAATATAAAAAAATTTAAGGATCAAAATTTAAAAATGTGTTTCGCTTAAGCACCACAATTCCCTTCCACCTATCTATATTCAAAATTTCATGAAAATCGGTTCAAAATTGTAGGCTGTAGGTGGTCACTTTGAAGGCCCAAAATCGCAAAACTGACTCACTTTGAACCCTTGTATTTTCGAAATAAAGGACTTTTTCAAAAATGTGTTTCGCTTAAGCACCACAATTCCCTTGCACCTATCTATATTTGAAATTTCATTAAAATCGGTTGAGAAATGTAGACTGTATGCGGTCACTTTGCAGGCCATTTCACTAAATTTGGCTCTTAAAGTAAATTTCAAATGAAGATTGATTTGCCCTTTGAACTATTTATAATATTAAAACCATTATAGATTATTATGCCGCAAAATTGTTCACCAGCAATTAAGCTGTTATATAAAAATTGTATAGGAATTAGGAACTGAAATAAAAAACATTATAGTATTTTTCTTTTTGGAAGTCAGTATTGTGCTTGTGGAGGCAGTACCCGATGAGTTTTTTGCCTTGGTAGTATTTAATTTAAAAGATTTCCCTCAATTGAAATTGAAATCTGATCACATCACACACGAGACAGATTTATATACACGAAATGTAAAAGAGTATAGAAAAGTATGACTAACTTGCCTGTACTGACATCCAAAAAGAAAAATAGTATAAGTATCAACATTCTGCATACACTTTGCATCACTTGAATACATAATCAAAAATATTTATCATTTTGTTTGTTTTTATGAAGATCGAATACTATAGGAGCAAGATTTTATTTTGAACAGTTTGCTATACATTGTTGTTTTTGTAGCGCCCATACGAAACAAATAGAATGATAAAGCAGAGACTGTGCAAGATTTGAAATTGAACCTAAAGGTACGCGTCCACGATGCAATTTTTCTTGCGCGAAATATATCTTGCACGCAAGAAAACTTGCATACTCTCTTACACAGCAGCAAGAATTGCACGAAAAATGTGCAATATTTCTTTCACGCAAGAAAAAAATATGTTTGCAAAAAATTTTTACTGCACCATTGCTTACACAGCAATGAAATTTTTCTTGCGTGAATATAATTTTCTTGCACTGTCATTTTCAAATTGAAAAAAAGTTTAAGGTTTCGTAGCTAAAAATGTCATCGAAAAATAAAGTTAAAGTAATTGCGATATTATTAACTTTACTAATTAACAGAAAAAAAAATAAAAGGAAAAAAAGAAAATTTTGGCTTAAACCCTGGATATTACGTAGAGAACAGAATAATTCTAACAAATTTTTAACTTGATTTTTATTCCAGTAGATTTTTGGTGATTCCATTTTAAACCCTAAAAATAATTATAAACATCTTTTTTATAATTAAAAAAGAATTAAATGATAAAAAAAAAATGAATGAACGTAACAAATCCAGTTTATTTTTTCAATCACAATTAAATAATGACAATCAGCTGATTCTATTGCAATATATCTTGCGTGAAATATTTCATGATCGAATTCGTAAATATTTCTTGCATGAAATATTGCGCTGATTAGTTTTTACACTACGCAATTATTTCATGTTGCGTGCAAGTGAAATATTTCACAAAGATGGCGTTTTCTCTGCAATATTGCATCTTGCTTAATAGTTTACACAGTGCAATGTCCATTTCATGCAATTTTATCATGTTGCGCGCAAGAAAAATTGCATCGTGGACGAGTACCTTAATACCTAATACCACAGAGTAGATACTAACAAGAGGTACACTATATACTAGCTCAAATATCAGCAAAATTTTAAAAATTTCATGACCTGGGGGTCGATTCTGTTTCGGTGAAGTGAAAACGTGTAAACAGTTTACACGCTTACACTGCTAATTCCGATTCTAATACAGTGTAAACGTGCAAAAATATGTCAAAAAGTTTTCATATGAAAATATTTTTTGCACTGTGAAAAGTATCAGTGTAAAAAAAATTTGTCATTAAAATTTTTATTTATTAATAATAAAAAGAAAAAAAGAAAAGAAATGGAAAAGTAGAAATTAAGTTTACATTAAAAAAAGAGTTAGAATTAATAAAATTAGATTTAATAGTATAAATGAGACTATTAAAAGCAAAAGTTGATCTATTCCACTTTTTGAAAAAATTGAGTTAATGATGGTAAAATGTTCGTTGTGTTGAAGGCTTTTAATCTGAAAAATTTCAATTTTGAAAACTGCATTGATGCCCCTGAAAAATGGTTGTAAAATTTGGCATTGCAAGCAAAACTTAAACTATTCCAACATAATGTTGGTAGCAAAACTATAACTATTCCAAAATTTGCTTACTAGTAGGTATTTACTAAATTAAACATTGATTTTTTAAAATCCATATTTGAATTAAATTCAGAAGCTTAGAGTTATATATGTATTTGAAAGGAATTACATAAAATAATCTTTTATTTATTCGTTGATTACTGAAAGCAGCGATTTAAGCAAAATTTGTGGTAACAATAGAAGATCGTATCCTTCGACCTTCACCTATCAGTATTTAATTCTTGTTCTTATTATTATGTTATTACTTATTATGTACTTATTACACGTCGCAAAATTGTGATTTCATTATAAATATAAGTTTTTATAATAAACAATACAAAAACACAACTTTTTTTTACTTGATTTGACAGTTCTCATATCACGTCGGTGAAAAAATTTAAATCAGCGCCTCATTCAGCAGTATGTTTGCACGAACGCAACAAGAATCGCTTATTTGGGTACTGTGCAGTGAAAAAGTGAAAACAGTGTGTGAAACGTCAAGTGCAAACTTTTTTTTTCATGTTTTCACTTCACCGAAACAGAATCGACCCCCTGTACGGGAAGTGTGACAGCCAACGCTCAATGGTGAACTGAAACCGAAACCGAAACCGAAATGACGTTACGGTTCAATTAAAAACAATGAAAATGTACTGCAGTAGGCTCAATGTGAATTGAAAATTTCGGTTGCGGTTGAATTAAATTTTATTTTAATTTTCGGTTTACGTTCGAACAAGGTATCCTATATTGTGTATATTTTTCTTAGTAGTAATTTGAAAAAGAAGAAGAAGATCAGTTTTGACATATCGTTATTCGTTACAGCCAACGCTCAATTTAAATTTATTTTAAATCTGGTTTTGATGGTATCCTGTAGTTTTTTTATAAATAATTTAATTTAAAAGGACAAAAAAACTTTATTTATTAAAATTAATTTGATTTCGTTATTTTAAACGAATAATCGCTTTAATAAATTTATATTAATTATTTGTTGAAATGAATTTACAAAATATTTTTAGACACAACACATAACACAATACTCTATTAAATGACAAACAAAACAAATATGACAAATTGTAATTGACAATCTACGTGTTTATGCCTGCTCCGAATTTAATACGGATTTTGGTTTACTCCCAATTTTTTGTCGTATAAACTCGATAATTCGGATTTTGGCTTAAGCCCAAATTATTTGGGTTTAATCCCAATTTTTTATATGTATGTGTGAGGTAAAATGCAATATGGCGGATTCTAATTTTTATGGTGAAAGTGAAGCTGTCACGTTCTTCTTCTTTTTTTTATGTGGAAGAAGAATAATATGTATACTATAAGTGTATAAAAATATCAACGTTTGCATGTACTTTTTTAATCCCAATTTTACCGTTTCTACGCTACTCCCAATTTAATCCAAAATTCGATTTATTTTTTCACCGTATAAACTGTTAAAATATTGACAATACGAATTTGACAGACGTTTGCGCTACCATTGAGCCAACAAAAGCGACAGTAGTTTAGGTTTGCAGTCATGGTAAATAGAATAGGAAGGTATGCTGAAAAGGGGGTTTTAACCTAAAATAAAAAAGTCAGTTACAGATGACGTACTTGCGAAGAAATTTTGAATTTTTATAAATAAAAACTGTTGCACGTTCACAATAATTATATATGTATACATTTTTTGTTTGCAACTCTTCAAATTTTTTTCATTTTCTGTTCAGATTGTTTTCAATTAATTAATTGTATAAAATTTATACAAATATTTTTCTCATCATTTCTGTGAAATATCGAAAGTATACATTTTTTTGCTACCTAAAATATTTTATATATTTTAGGTAGGTATTTATATACATTTTATCAGAATCACATACTCATATCCCATACTTTATAAGCTCATATTATAAAAAATCTAAAAATAAAATATTTGTTTTAATTGTGTAAATTTTTTTCTTTTTCATTTAATTTTATCGTTTTTATTGTACCATCACGACCGATTGTCTTCAAATACAAACAATCATTTATATCATCTGAATAATTAATTTGCATTAAATGTTTTTTTAAGTATATTTTTTAAAGTATATTTCAATTCAACAATATTATTTTTTAATGAATATAAATAAACATGTCCTTGGCGGTTACATATTAAAAACCAACGATTTTTTATAATTTCTGCCGTTGTAAACCATTTTTCTTTAATTGATGATGGTAATCGAAAATTAATATGATACAATGGATTTTCAATATTTTCATATGAATTTATATAAATACAATTACCATTATCATCACATAATAATATTTCTTTAGTTTCATCACATATAAAAATTGATTTAATATAACTTTTTGTAATTTCAATTTGTTTAAATTTTAAATTTTTTGGTTTTTTACAACCATGTTCATAAATTAAAAGTTTCTTATAACCGCTATGAGCTGTTAATAGATAAAATTTTGCAATTTCTGGGTTTGTATTTTTATTTAAAAACAGCCCATTACTAATCCAATCCGTAATTTTCGAACAGGAAAGTAGTTTAAATTCTTCGTTGATATTTTTTCCTTCATATTTCTAAAAAAAAGAGCCAAAAAGACAATTTTCCTAAGATTTTAAATCAAAATATTTTACTACTCACACAATTATGAGAGATCAAAGAAAATTCTTTTGCTCCATACGTTAAAAGAACATTATGATCTGTTTCATATTCTAGACCATGGATTTTTTCTTTGAATTTACAATGTAATTTTTCACGTTGAACTTCATTCGGCTCATTCTTGGGGGAGTCTGCTGATGATGTATTCAAATAGCTATTGTGCACCACATGAAGTTAATTTCCGATTGCTGTAGAAAAAAAGGAACTGATTAGAAAAAATAACTATCATAAGTATGTATAACAATTTGAAGATTTATAAAAAAAACTGTACATGAACCCTTAAGGAGCTTAAAAGGTTTTAAGGAGTTCGTTTTTGCAGAGGTGTATTTAGTAGTCTATCTTTTAATAAATAATCTTCCTCCACAAAATGATTTGAACACACGGCCCAATTATTTTTCATATATAAAACATTTTACTGGTTTCACACCACAGGCCCGAATCCACTTCTCAAACATATTTTTTTCAGATGAAAATCTGAAAAATTTAACTTTTTCTTTTGTTTTTCCTGTATAATTTTTACAGGACATCACCACACATTTAACCATTTTAATAGATTTTTTTTTTCAATAATATATAGTCAATTATAGTTTTTAAATATATTTAAATTCACTTTATTTATAAAATAATACAACTTTATCACTAGCCACTATGCAAACTACATATAAAAAAAAATGTAAACAAAAACCTTTTCTTCGCAGCTACGTCATCAACTTATTGTAATGTCACTAAAAAACGAAAAAAAATCTCCGCCATATTGCTTTTCAGCATACCTTCCTATTCTATTTAGCATGGGAGTGGAGTTGAGTCGACTTTAATAATGTCAGTTCAATTTTGTGTAGCTTTACCAGAGGATAAAAAAGAAGTTCTTCAATTCCTTAGAGAATCATATTATTTAGAAGAACCTCTAACAATTGGGAGTGAGCCACGGAAACAAACCTACGAGGATGAAGAATTCAGTATATCAAATCTTCAATATGAAACATGCATTAAAGCAGTAGAAGTCCTTGCCGATTCTAATAAAGAAAGAATTATTGGAATAGCTTTAGCTGGACCAAAATATCCCAACGAGGTAAATTATTTAGAAGAAATAATTGAAAATAGTAAAACTTCTAAATGGATAAAATTATTAAAATTGTTTACAATATTGGAGCGTAGAGCTAACGTATTTGAACTTTACAATGTAAAAAATGCAGTGCATTTACATGTATTAAGTGTGAATAAAGAGTCAAGAGGAAAATCAATTGGAGCTAAATTAATAAAAAAGTGTATGGAAGTTTCTAAGCAGTTGGGCTTTCAATTATTTACTACCGATTGCACAAGTGTTTATTCAATCAGGCTAGCAGAAGAATTAAATATGGACTGCGTGGGAATATTAGCATTTGAAGATTATCGAGATGAACAAGGTAAACAAGTTTTTGATCCACCATTACCCCACAAATATATAAAGACTTTCGCGAAGATGTTGTAGAGGTGGACTTGAAATTATACAAACATATATTAATATCTGCATTAAATTGATAGATATATGTATACACTATGTAAAAAAAGTATTGGCACCTCAAATAAATTTTTAAAAATGGTTAATTTTCAGGTACATAATGAAACGCTCTGAACTTTCAATTTATAATTTAAAATGTTTATTCAATTACCTTTCAAATAGTATACAATATATATAAAAAATGTAATTTAAAAAAATTAAAATTAGTAAAATATTTCATAAACTTCAATTTAAACGCAAAAAAAGTATTGGCACCTATTATTAAAATTTCGGTTATCACGTATGTACCGTTATTAAAATTGAAAAAGCTGCATTATTTTTTTATTATCGGTTTATTATTAAGTCCAATTATCATTTGATATAATTATTTGTAGAAAATTTTTTAAAATGGCGCCTAAAAACAAAGAAATTAGTGTTGTTATTCGGAATTTGGTTACTTCTTTAAAAAATCATGGAAAATCTTATAAAAACATAAGTGATATTGTTAGAAAACGAAATCAAGTGTTAGGAATATAATAGAACATTTTCAAAAATCCAAAATAATCAAATTTTGCTAACGTTCTAGACGACCTTAGCATTAAGTGTTAGGGAAAAGAGGTGAATTCTTAATTGGATCCGTATTAATCTGTAAACTAGCGCTCCATTTTTGAAAATTAAAGTTAAAAAAATGTTTGATAAGAAAGTATCTGATCAAACTATTATAGATATTTTGAACAAAGTTGTAACATCGCTGATAAAATGGACCCTCCATACTCTATTAGCTGCCATACAACCACATAACATAGCAACTCCACCTGCATGTTTTACTGTTGGTATTATATTTTTGTTTTTCAAAGCCGCATTCTTTTCTTTTTAAACAGGACATACTCCATCTGATCCACAGTAATTAATTTTCACTTCATTAACGAAAATTACATCATTTCAAAGCGATATATGCTTATATAAATGTACTGAGTAGCAAAATTCAACCGTTCTTTCCTATTCTTCCATACTGATGTATGGCCTTTTGCATGCCATTCTGCCATTGATTTTATTTTTTTTTTAAATATGTATAATAATTTGATCAGATACTTTCTTATCAAACATTTTTTTAACTTTAATTTTCAAAAATAGAGCACTGGTTTACAGATTAATACGGATCCGATTAAGAATTCACCTCTTTTCCCTAACACTTAATGCTAAGGTCGTCCAGAACGTTAGCAAAATTTGATTATTTTGGATTTTTGAAAATGTTCTATTATATTCCTAACACTTGATTTCGTTTTCTAACAATATCACTTATGTTTTTATAAGATTTTCCATGATTTTTTAAAGAAGTAACCAAATTCCGAATAACAACACTAATTTCTTTGTTTTTAGGCGCCATTTTAAAAAATTTTCTACAAATAATTATATCAAATGATAATTGGACTTAATAATAAACCGATAATAAAAAAATAATGCAGCTTTTTCAATTTTAATAACGGTACATACGTGATAACCGAAATTTTAATAATAGGTGCCAATACTTTTTTTGCGTTTAAATTGAAGTTTATGAAATATTTTACTAATTTTAATTTTTTTAAATTACATTTTTTATATATATTGTATACTATTTGAAAGGTAATTGAATAAACATTTTAAATTATAAATTGAAAGTTCAGAGCGTTTCATTATGTACCTGAAAATTAACCATATTTAAAAATTTATTTGAGGTGCCAATACATATTTTACATAGTGTATATAAAACAAATTTATTACAATGTTTTAATATTCATACATACTTACATAAATAAACCGTGTACAAAATCCTAATATATGTATGTAAGTGAGCTATTAAAAATATTGTTATTAATTTATATTAAACTAAAGATGCTTGATAATAGATTTTTTAATATGTACATATTTAATCTTAATGGGCTACGTAAGGTAAGTTGTCTGAGGTCTGTGAGAAAATAGAATTGTCATTGATGATACATACTAGTAATGTTCCCTACCAATTGATCATGTATTTACTTACCAAAAAATTGAGAAATCAACATAGTACGAGTTTATGCCTGATTCGCTTTTAATACGGATTTTGGTTTACTCCCAATTTTATCTGCCATAAACTCGCTAGTTCGGATTTGGCTTAAGCCCAAATTATTTGGGTTTAATCCCAATTTTTTTTTTATGTATGTGTGAGGTAAAATGCAATATGGCGGATGTTAATTTTTATGGTGAAAGTGAAGCTGTCATGTTCTTCTTCTTTTTTTATGTGGAAGAAGAATAATATGTATACTATAAGTGTATAAAAATATCAACGTTTGCATGTACTTTTTTAATCCCAATTTTACCGTTTCTACGCTACTCCCAATTTAATCCAGAATTCGGATTATTTTTGCTCCGTATAAACTGTTAAATATTTGAGGAGCAAGTCAATTTTTGATGACTGAACATTTACACATCAGGTGAGGTGGTTGTTACAACCGTCGCAAACCAGTTTAAAAATGAGGGTGTTCAGAAATTAAGAACTGCTGCATTTCTTAATTGCAGTGCGTCTAAAACTCGACATCTGCCCATGCAGTTTTTGTTTCGCTAATGCATGTACTTAAACAACAACATAACGTGACATCGGGAGTGGGTTTTTTTTCTAAAATTGTATTTTATGTGCAACTAATCATTACCATAGATAAAGAATTCATTTTTATCTTTTAATTTCACGTTTCACCTTCACTATTAAAATTTATAAATTGTAATTTTTTACTGCACGTGCAATTTGTTCAGAAACATAATTCTGCAAAAATGTTGTATGTATGCATAAATCTAAAACTGCATTAGCAATAAGAAAGTTCTGCGCAAGTGCTTCAAGTAAGATCTTCATTTCTGATCACCCGCAACACCTATTTTTACCTGCTCAAATTACATCTGATGGAGGTATCTGATTCTTATTATACCAAGTTATATAATACCATTCCACGATTGCATGAAAGTAATTTATGAACATGGTTTTTTCGCCATCAGCGACGACGACGCATTTATGATAGCACTAAGTATCTTCTATTATTTTTTCTCTTGAAAATAAAAAAATTTACTGTCAAAACTTGCGATCGCAAAATTGGTGTCGCAATATGAATTAACAGAGCACATAAACTCGAATTTCTCATATACATAATATGAGGCGTTCCATATCAAAACTCGTCTTATCCACTTTTTTTTAAAATTGAACTGAAAGCACTAACGGTTTCTTCTGAGAAGAACTCAAATAAAAACCAAAATATTATCATAGTACAAAGAAGACAAGTAAAATTACTTCTGCATAACGGTAAATAAAAAATTACATCCAATTATAATGAAGAACGTTATCAGTAATAAAAAAAGAAAAAAACTTCCTATAAGACGGAGAGAGACTTGTAGTATGTACCTTAAAAATTTACATGATTTTATATGGAAAGAAAAGCATATCTTTCTTCTTCATTTCTAAGAAAAAAAAACAACTAAATTTCTACACAATTATATTGTACCTCCCTCAACTATATCAATGTGTGTATCACAATATATTTTACAAAACTTATATTCTCACCTACACATGTTTTACGCATACACGTAAAAAATGAGAATAAAAATGCCTCCCTCAGTTTCCTATCTGTATTGGTTTTATATGTAGTTTGTATAAGGTAAAGCGTAGTTATATTGAATCACTACTAAGTATTTATTTTGTTTATTATTATTTGTAAGAAGATAGTGAAGGAAATGTAATAGATACATATTGTTGAGTTCAAGTAAAAAGGTAATTAATAAATTATAATTTTAATGAATTTGCAGTAAATTTCCATATATTGAGTTTGAAATTACGTTTTTGCTTCCATTTTACCCAATATGGCAATAAGAGTATGGTTTACTCTATATATTGAATAACTACGTATATAGAAAATTTAAATTTTTTATCTTTGTTGTTCCCTAATGATTTATCTTTTGGATTATTTCTAGCAAAATACACTTGCATTTTACACATACATTGAAGTTTTTCAAAATTTCTTATCAAATTTTGTATGGAAAATTGAAATGTGATGTTGCTATTCTTCTTTATGCTATGATATTATCACATAAAAATTTGTCTAATCCTTCAGATTCATTCAATTAAAAATTACTTTTTTTGCAAAACTTGCCTTATCCATGAGTTATGTCGTTTCAAAACTCGGCTTATCCATTTTCACTAAGAATTACATTAATTAACGTGATATTAAGTATCAAATATTAAATATAAGAAATTTTCTTGTTATTTCTTGAAAATTTATAGCGGTGGTTTTTATGGAGAATTGTTTGATAGTGAAATATGTTGTAAAAAAAATCTAAATTCAAAGTTAAGCACTTAGTCAATATTAATCTCAAGTGACTTAAATTATTATTGTTGTTAGAAAATCGAATTAATTAAAATTTTGAATATTTGTTTTGAATCGTACTATTTAAAAAAAAGAAATGCATTTTTTCTTATTAATAAGGAATTTTTTGATGTAAGATATTTTCAAGCTTCTTTTTCTCTTAAAATAAATATTTTGAGATATAGGTACATATATCTCATAGAACAATTAAATAACTGGCGACAAATAGGCACTATTTTGTTTTGTGTAACAATGGAATTCGAAAACGAATACAACATCTTTCTATGATAAATTTTGAAAATTTTGTTTTGATTTCAAATACCTCGCATAATAGCTGCTTTCGATTTGCCATTTCCAAGTACTTGCTAGTAGATAAGGTGAAAGTCTGTGCTAAATCATCTACACGTAGCTACTCATGTAAAATTTTTCAAGTAGATACAAGTAGTTACGCACAATTTTTACAACAGAGGGCTTTATAGTTTAAAACTAAGAGCACTAGATGTGTTTTTCTTTTTTGTATGTATATTATGACAAAATAAAAATTATTTTTGGGTTGTGACACCTATCAAAATTTTTGTGTCGTTCGATTTACCCATTTATCCAAGACACATTTTAGTACTCGCAAGTACTTGGAAATGGCAAATCGAAAGCAGCTATTGTGTATGTATGCTTATATGATAAACAGGTACCTTGTACTAATTGAACAATGATGTATACAGATGTATCAGCACCTTGTGCATATAAACATTTTTGAAAAAAGGAGTACCTTGTTCATTGTTGAACAAAGGAATGAAAATGAATGAATGTATTTACTACCTTGTGCGTAGGTACATTCATGTAAGAAAGGCAGTACCTTGTACTTGATATGTCTTAATAAAACAACCTTTATATTTAATTAACAATTATACTTTATTACATGTTGCTTCTTCTGATGCTTACAGTGGACTGACTGATACCTACTCAGCTTATCATATATTGATACTCTGTAATACTCTTATTACATACAATTATATTTGTACTTGTCCGTTAGGTCTATTTCTATTTATAATTATTATTATTATATACATCAATTCTTCTCCACTTAGATAAAATTTATACATATATACAGATACATATGAATAGTGTATTTACAATATTTTGCATTACATTTCTTTTGAATAATTTTATTTTTAATATTTACAATATATTTTTATTTTGAATTCTTTTTGATCTTCTTAACTCTATTTCACTTAAATTTTTTTGACTTTTATTCTTCTTTTTCTTATTTTCAGTTTCTTCCTGAACTAGGTTTTCTTCTGCACTTAAAAACATTTCTTCATCATCTGATATCATCTGTTTATTTACTTTTTCCATTTCTCTATTGTAATTCCTATTTTCTGAATCGTTTTCATTTTTACTATAATTCTCATTACTTTCACTTAAATTATCCAATTCTATATTCGACTTATAATGTTTCAAAAACGGACTAAACTTAACCCTTTTTCTATTAAACTTTTTGAGCTGATTAGTGTGAGCTGTTCGAATTTTTTCATTCACTTTTACTTCATATAGATTTTTAGTTACTTTTTTAATTATTTTACCTGGAATCCATTTTACATATGTTTTAAAATAATTCCGATATAAAACTTCTTCATCTTTTTTAAATTCGATTAGGTTTTTAACTTCTTTTTTTTTTTTTTAACTTTTGTTTTTGACAATTATTTTCAATTTTTAAGTTTTCTTTTGAAAACAATTGTTTTTTTCTCATTAAAATTCCAAAATACGTTTGAGGTTGAAATTTGAAAATATATTCTGAAGGACTCTTCCCAGTAGAAGTTGTAGGTGTATTACGATATTTTAATAAAAAATTATAAATTTTACAGTTAAATTCTGTTTGGTATCCTTTGCAGTCTAATAAACATTTTTTAAAAGCTGACTTAACCGTTTGAACTGCCCTTTCTGCTAATCCGTTAGATTCCGGATGGTATGGAGGACTATTAAGTACTTTTATTTTATTATTATGACAAAAATCAATGTATTCAGCGGAACTAAACGGCGGACCATTATCAGATACAATGACCGTAGGGAGACCTAAAACAGAAAACCATTTCCTTAAAGTCTCTATAACTTTTGTAGCATTTGTTTTTCTCAATGGTTCTATCTCTATCCACTTTGAATAACTATCAACTAGAAGTAAATAATGAATGCCTTGGAATTGAAAAAAATCGATATGAATTCTTTGAAAAGGGTACAATGACTTATTCCATGTCGAATTTGGGACATTTTTCACTACATTTTGTGTTACTAAGCAGCTTGTGCAACATTTTGCGAATTCTTCAATATCTAAGTCTATTTTTCTCCACCATACATAAGTACGAGCTAGCATTTTCATACGAACAACACCCACGTGTGCATCATGTAATAAACATAAAACATTATACTGTAAATTTTCCGGTATTACTAAACGATTTCTATAATAAATGCATCCATCTTCACAACTAAATGATTCGGTTCTTTTTTTAAAGAAATTAACTTCTTCAATATTTTCATCTTCTTTAGAAAAGCCCCACATTAACCCGTTATAAACCCTATTTAGTATTTTATCTTTTTGAGTTTCTCTTTTTATATCTTCTAAATCAATCAAATTTAACTTGTCTCTACTATTTTTTAAAAGGTTTATCGAACATTCGGATACATTTGTAGAATCATTTAAAGGCAATCTAGACAACGCATCTGCATGTTGTATTTGAGATCCTTTTTTATATTTAATTTCATAATCATACATAGAAAGTTTAATTGCCCATCGTTGAAGTCTAGCTGCAGCAACAGATAAATCACTTTTCTTCAAAAATTTCACGCAATGGTTGATGATCAGTATAAATTATGAACTTATGACCATATATATATTTGTGAAATTTTTGAACTGCAAAAATGACTGCTAGAGCTTCACGATGTGTCTGAGAGTAATTTTTCTCTGCATCACTTAATGTCGTTGATGCAAAAAGTACAGGTTTTTCTTGACCCTCTATAACGTGCGCTAAAACTGCTCCTACCCCATAAGGACTTGCGTCACACGTTATCACAATTTGTTTATTAGGATCATAATGTTCTAAAATATTATTTTCTACAATTAATCTTTTTGCTCTTTGAAAAACTTGTTCCTCCTTTTGTTTCCAAATGAATCTCTTATTTTTCTTTAATAATTCATATAATAACTTCAATTTAGATGCTAAATTTGGAATAAATCGATTGTAAAAATTTAATAACCCGAAAAAACTTTTTAATTGTGTTACATTTTTAGGACTAGGTGCATTCACGATAGCTTGAATCTTTTTCGAATTTGGTTTTATACCTTCACTACAAATTTCATGTCCTAAATATTCTACTGAATTTCTAAAAAAATTACATTTTTCAAAATTGACTCTAACATTAAATTCTTCTAATTTGCGTAACACAAGTTCTAAATTTTTTTCACACTTTTGTAAATTTTCTCCGCCTATCAATAGGTCATCTAAGTAACAGCCTACATGTTTTATTCCTTTTAAAATTTCATCCATTATTCGCTGGTGCTATAGACACACCGAAAGGTAATCTTGTATAGCGATATAATCCTTTATGCGTATTGATTGTTAAAAACTTTTGAGACTCTTCACTGACCATAATTTGTTGATAAGCACCCGTCAGATCTAAAACACAAAATACTTCACAATTAACAAACTGAGAAAACAAATCATCTATTCGCGGTAAGGGATAAACTTGAGATTCTATCGACTTATTGATTGTCACTTTACAATTAATACATAATCTTAATTCTTTATTTTTCTTAGGAACGATTACAACAGGTGATGCCCACTCACTAAATTTTACCGGTACTAAAATCTTTTCATTTACTAGTCTCTCTATTTCACTTTCCACCTTATCTCGAAGTCCAAAAGGTACACAATAAGGCTTACAGAATACAGGTGTAGCATTAGGTTTTAATTGCAAGTTTACACTGTATTTTGAAATAGGTTCTTTCAAATTATTTGAAAATACTTTAGGAAATTTTAAGCGAAGACATTGAATTTTGTCATTTTGTTCATTTTTTTTAATACTATTTACGTGAAAAAATTCTCTCCATCCCGGAAATAAAATGTCTAACCACGTACGACCAAGCAAGGGAGTAAATAGCTTTTGTGTTTTTATAATAACCAATTCTAAAGTATGAATTTTATTTGGATCATATATATCACTTACTGAAACAAAGGCTTTTCCAACAACTTCAACTGATTGTCCGGTAATAACTTCCAAATTTCTATCTTCTTTTGTAATTTTATATTTGCCAAACTTTTTTTCAAACAAGTTTATATCAATTACACTCGAACATGCTCCACTATCAACTTCCATTTCAAGTTTTACCTCATTTACAGTTAAAGCTATTTTAATCGGTTTTCCACTACAAAAAGAAATATTATTTAAATAACCAATTGTAAAATTATTATCTAAACTTACTTCTGTATTATCTTTAGCCACATAATTAATTCTACCTTTATTTTTGTATGTTACCTTACAGTATTTTGCTACATGACCTTTATTTCCACATTTAAAGCAAGAAAATTCTCTATAATTATTCCTATTGAACTTTGGACCTTTTACTTTATTGCTCCCATGTGATCGACTTCTATGGTATATTGATGCGCCACCGCCACGTGTATAATTTCTACTTCTTCCGGTCATAACGGTATTTGCAGTTTCCGGTCGTATGACTTTCATTTGTGAATTGGTAAGCTCCATACTTTTAGCTACTTCGTATGCTTTATCAAATGTTAAATTAGATTCGTTTAACAACTTTTGTTGAATCTCTTCTTTATTCAGTCCACAAACTAATTTATCTCTTAAAGCATCATTTAAGAAATCTCCAAAATCACATGTTTGTGACAAGGTTTTAATTTCTACCACATAGTCACTAACAGATTCATGTATTTTTTGATGTCTTTTATAAAATTTGAATCTTTCTGCTATAACATTCACTTTAGGTTTAAAATATTTTTCAAAAAGATTGACCAATTCAATAAAAGTCTTTGAGTCTGGCTTTTCCGGTGCCGTCAATGATTTTAAAATTTTGTAAGATTCTGACCCAATCAATGTAATAAAATATGAAACTTTTTGTTTGTCGTCAGTTACCTTATTAATTGATAATAGATGTTCAAGTCTTTCTTTATATTCAATAAAATCTTCCCCCGGAGTAAAATATTCAATAGTACCAATAAAACTCATGGTTATAATTTCTTTTTTTTTTTTAAAACAAAACACGTGTTTTTTTTTTACTTTTTTATCCTCGTCGCCAATTGATATGTCTTAATAAAACAACCTTTATATTTAATTAACAATTATACTTTATTACATGTTGCTTCTTCTGATGCTTACAGTGGACTGACTGATACCTACTCAGCTTATCATATATTGATACTCTGTAATACTCTTATTACATACAATTATATTTGTACTTGTCCGTTAGGTCTATTTCTATTTATAATTATTATTATTATATACATCAGTACTCAATTAAAAAATGATTGGTTGTCGATCATCCGTTTGTCCAAATTCCTTTGCTAATTGTTTGTAATTATTGCTATTATAATTGGTTATATTTACATCCTTTATCTTACACTTATGAAATTTTGAGAAAGGGAAGTTTGAAATAGTTAAGATCCCAATTTAGTGAAAAATTTTTTCGAAAACAACAACAACATCGTCTGAAATGTATTTGTGTCTTCATCAACACAAGCAAATAAATTTCTTCTAAGTGTTGGTGTACATGATTTGAAAAAATTTCAAACCCAGTTCACCATTTTATCTTAATGTCAACAGAATATGTTCTCGTGCTCTAAGATTACAAACTTAATATATCAAAAATATGTTCTAAGTTAACTGGGTAGCGATCATATTGCATGGTAAAATGTGTACATTTTTTCTTTTGTTCTACAGGCTACAGCTAGCATCCAGCTGTTATGCTATGCTATGCTGAAGTTGTTATTGTTTCTTCTCAATGGCCTGTACCAGACCTGTCTTCTTTCAGCTTCACACTTTTGGATAAAATGTACTACAACTCGCCTTCTGTCTTCAGAAAAAACCGGTTATTGAAGCTGAAAGAAGACAGGTCTGGTACTGGCGTACAATTTTACCTACGTTGAATAGATTTCATTCTTTTATGAAATCTTTGCTGTTGCCTAATTTTTGACTAATTTGCTAAATAATTTTTAAATAAACGCTATGCACTTTGTAAAACTGACAACACAATTTTTTTGAACAAACTGTATGAATATATCATATCATATAAAAAATTATACTCATGCAATATAAACGGAAATTCAATTAGATGAAAAGATAAATTAAGAAACAGATTGTATTTTGGGGATCTATAATTTCCGGTAGCAAACATTCGAAATAAAAACACCTACAACACCTCTACAAAACTCCCTTCGACAAACAACTTTTTTTTTCACCTCAATGGGGCCCTCCTTGGTTCATACCTTGATCCTTGAAAAAAGTAAACATTTGAATTCTTGAACTATTTTCTGACTTAGTGCATTTTATTTGACTCAAATCGATGCAATAGAGCCTGATATATAATAGTTCAAAGTTAGAAAGTCACATATCCTTCCATGTAAAAATTTAAAAAAATAAAATAACTCAAAATTTTTGAATTTTGCATAAAAATTTTTTCGTATATTTATGTACAATACAATGTGCAGCCTAAGTAAACAACATAAGTTTTACATGCTGCTTACGTTACTTTTTAACATCACACATACTACCCTACAATCGAAATTTTTATTGCATCGCGTTTATAGAGTTTATACTATCTGTGTAATTCTTATTCCATCCTAAAGGTATGCAAAAAAAATCCTGTGATGAGAAAAATTAGTAATAAAATTTTATGAAAAATTAACAATTTGTTTTATTTATAATAATTAAAATACGTAACCAATTTTCTTGAAATTTATTTTAAACTTTTTGGAAAGGGTTATATTTAAATCCTTCAAGAAGAAAACACAATATCTAAGCGTTTTAATACATGAAAAATGTGTGAAAAGTTTAGTGAATTTTTGTTTTGTCTGTACCTTCGAAAATCGAATATAAAAAAATTTAAGGATCAAAATTAAAAAATGTGTTCCGCTTAAGGACTACAATTCCCTTCCATATATCTATATTCGAAATTTCATGAAAATCGGTTGAAAATTGTAAGCTGTAGGTGGTCCACTTTGCAGGCTATTTCACTAAATTTGGCTCTTAACGAAATAAGAAAATAATATAAAAATTCAGTTTATCAAAACTACCTCAGTCGTGAAGTTTAATAATTTTTGTTTAAAAAGTAAATAGTCATTATATCAAAATATTATTAAGTTTAAAAAAATTGGTGATTTAACAATTGTGATGGAACAAAATATAAAAGAAGCAGAAAAGGGAAAAGCCAGAAAAAAAAGTGATAATAGCTGTTATTCTTTGGTCGCTGTGATCAGATCTTTCTCAGTTTAACACCTCACTTAAATCAGTTGTCTTATTCTTCTTACTTAACTGAGCAATCGAGCCAAAGAAACGTACTTTGCTCATTTGGTTCTCATATCTCATTTGGTAATCACATTAACATCAACTATTAGAAATTTGACTTTAGATATCTACTTACTTTGAATTACCACTTCGTATTCCATGTCGTCTGTTTTTAAAAAACGTTATTTATCAATTGTCAAATATCAAATACGTTTCTTCTTCTTATTTCTCAGTATCTTACATCATCTGAGAAAAAATATTTTTCCTCACTAGGATCTGATAAATATCAAAAGGATGCTGCTGCCAGCTACAGTGCAATAGAAAAAGTACGGAGCAAAGAAATGCTCATCTCAACTGAGAACTGAGAATTATCAGATCACAGCGACCAAAGAATAGCAGCTAATATAATAACTGGGCTGAAAAAATTTAAATCAAATAAAATGTTAACTTTTTTAGGTGGCACCGAAGGATGCACCAGTTTTCTCAACGTGTAAGCATTTTGACAAGTCTTATAAATGTGAAAAACTGACGATACAAGACATTAAAAAATTCCATGAAGCCTTTTATTGCAGTCGTAACAAAATTGATCAAGATTGTTTTATTTTAAACTCAAAAAATGAGTAAAAATTCACAAAATTTTGATTTTGAGGTCGTATATCTTTTTAAAAGTTAGGAATAGAGGAACAATTAAGGCATCGTTAGAAAGGACAAAGGGTTCTCTATATTTTCTTCTAATACAAAGTGACCCTAGAGTGCCCCTGCAAAAAGTTATGGGGTGTTTGGTGGAAAAAGTGCAAAAAAACTTCAACGCCCTCTAGCGGCCAAACCGTTGGGATTTCCCCCCCCCCCCTTCCAATACGATTTTTTGTTTGTCCCGATGAGCCCTATCTATGGTATCCTTTTGGTCGGAGATAACGGAAACACCCTGTATAACCTCAGTACCTCACCATAGATATGTAGTCATTATAGGTATAGAAGAAAAAAGTTTATATTATTATTCTTCAAACTGTAAGTATTTATATAAATACATATACATATGTATCAGAATTATTATAAATTAAATTTGACTAAATCAAATCAATTTTTTCTCTTACAAGAAGGTAAGAACGCACAATATTTTCCACCTTTTTATTTAATTTTTTGACTATTGTGCACTTTAAAAATTATAACACTGTTAATTTATTAAATTTTAAAACTTTTATAAACCATATTTTATTTAAAAAACCAAAAACATTCAACTAAAACACTATTTCTTTACACTAATATTCCACCACTCTTATTAAGAAACCATAAGAAACTAAAATGTCAAAACAAAACATGGCACTTTTAACGTTTTAACTAATCCATAAAAAAAACACCACAGCTCGGCTTGTGATATAGATGGTTTTGATAATGAAGATTAAATGCACTGCACACATAAAAGCGAAAACATTATTTGTTTATTTCTATACTATGTATATATTATATTTATATATACACAAAAAGCATTAAAATATTTCTTTCTTCCCTTTTCGAAATAATAATACAGCTGAAATAAATGATATGTATTTGTTGTTCTTGGTGTAGATTGCTGTATGATCAATATAAAAAAATAAGAAAAACGAAAAAAGGTTACGTTGTTATTGTGCCACGATTCTCGATCTGGAAACAGTACTTTGAGTGGTTTTTCAAAGTTATACACTGTTTCTATATCGTCGGTCACTTGACTGATTTGATAATTTTTAAATTCTTCAAGAATTTTCAAATTAATTATAAGTGAGATCACTCTGTTTAAGTTCTCTATTTCTCTGAAATTTTAAAACCCAATTTAGTGCCTCTTTCTTAATTTGTATATTAAGAGGTGGCAGGTTGAGCATGGCTTCCATTAACGCCGTTGAGATGGTCCTAAGAGCTCCTGTAATACTAAGACAGGCTAGTCTCTGTATTTTGCTGAGTCTGTTTTGGACCGTTACTTGATTTGTCTTTGGCCACCATATGGCTGAAGCATATGTAAGTATGGGTCTTATGATGGCTGTATAAGTCCAATGTACCATTTTTGGTCTTAGTCCCCTTGTTTTGCCAATGAGTCTGTTGCAATTCCATAGGGCTAGTGTGGCTCTTTGTATGAAATTGGTTATGTGTTTATTCCAAGTGAGCTTGCTATGCAGGACGACTCCTAAATATTTGACCTCACTTGAAAATTGTATTTGTGTCTCGTTCAATTCGACTACTCCGGAGTATATAAGCGTTAGTTAATAGTTAGGCGTAGTTGGTGAATGCAACGCTATTTTGACCGTAGATGGGAGCAGTTTCATCTACACCTGAAATCCCAATGGAACGCATCTATTATTTTTTTTAAATACTTGTCAAATTTAGCCCAATTAATTGAGAAAATTTTGGGGAAAAAATCATAAATTTCAAGTTTATGCCCTCTTTTCTTGAAAGTGAAATTATAACATACAATAAATAATACACCAAATGAAATGTAATTTTAATATCCATTCATAATTAAAAGAAAAATTTCGATACATGGTGTGCAAAAAAAAGTTACAAGCGATTTTGTGTTAAAACGTCTTGCATAAAACTCATAATGTTGAACGCCCTCTAGCGGCAAAAATAGACACGATAGAAAGTTTCACTAGAAATTTTTTTTATGAAATAGTCCAGGGAATAACGTGGTACATACCACTCTTGGTACGTAGAAACCAAAGTGTATATACTATACTATAAAATGTGGACACTTCCCCTTCTTTTTCCTATCTTTTTTCGACCTTGGTACCGTTACTCATTTATACTTGTTTGTTTTGTATAAAAATATTTTTCTATACCTGATCACCCTTTACTTATCTAAAAATAATAATAAAACAGGTACACAAATACATGCATTTACAGTGGGTCGCATTTTTTATATACGAGATAAATTTGGTTTAAAGTTTTGTAGTAGCATTTCATTTTTTTTTTCTTCACATTATTTTGTATGCGACCTGGAATATATATGAAACTAAACAACCAACAAAATGTACATGCTGGGTCGCAATTCAAAAAGCATGCAAAAGAACACATAGTTCGTGCTCTCTCTAACTTCTGCTTTTTTTTTTTTCATGAAATCTCTTGTTTAACTTTTCTTATTCATTGATTGTTGTTGTTTTAAAATCATGAAAAAAAATTTTTTTAAGGGGAAAAAAGTGTCTTTTCTTGTTATAAATCTATATTCTTTGGTAGAAACAAAACACCCTGTATACGAAACAAGAAATCTGGGGTGGTAGAGTTAGTACGTAACTTCATTCGAGTTGTTTCGTTCGAGTTTGAACATTTTTCACTGTTATGTTCTAAAAGGACTTAAGGAGTAGCAAAGAGGATTTTTTTGCTACACCCCTTTTATTTATAACTTTTTAATATAAAAAACAACAAAAATTTTATTACATTTATAAAATAAATTTTATTTTAAAAATAAAGCAAAATAATAATAGAATAAAAACTTTAATAATTATTTAATAAATTTATAGTTATTAATATTAAAATCTTAATA
Source organism: Bombylius major (assembly GCA_932526495.1). NCBI lineage: Eukaryota > Metazoa > Arthropoda > Insecta > Diptera > Bombyliidae > Bombylius > Bombylius major. The sequence continues at coordinate 31,695,626 of OW052043.1, forward strand.
TTTTATAAAAACTTCTAATCTATTCAAGAGCTAAGAATTGACTACATTCTTATTTTATGTATTATTCTTAATTAATTTACAAAATGCATATTTTGTTTAGGTCAGCAATAATCAAAAATGAATGAACAATGCTATGCATGGTATGTATTAACTTAGAAACAATCATTATTATTGTAAGACGTATCATGTGTATATCAAGTGAAAAGAATTTTAATATAAACAAAATTTATTTAACATAAACAAAATCACTGGAATTTAACCAAAGTCAAAGAAAGAGTTATTCATATTATAATTACAATGTATACACATGCATAACATCACCAAGTACACACCAAGTAGGATTACAACCGTCGCAATCCAATCAAAAACCGGTTTTTACAACTGCTCAACTGCCACAAATGCTTTGAAAAAAACACACTTTTTGAAAGGCCTGAAAGTTCTCTTTAGAAATCATTTTCATTTACCTCTCTACATTGAGCGAAAGCCGAAATATGTTGCGAAAAGTGAAACTGGTTACTTTTCGAAAAAAATTGTCTTTGACTTTGAATATCTCTGTAACTATTGAAAATAGACCTCCCCCCTCTCATACGATTTTTTTCGTTTCCCACCGAGATCTACCACCCTGCTCAGTTTGGCATACGATCTGTGAAACACCCTGTAGATGAATTTCTGAGATTAACATCCATATTCACCAACAGGTAATATGTCGGTAATAAACTTATGACGGTCATAACTTATCACTTGAAATCGGTATTCACCGAAAAGCTTTTTTCGGCATGATTTTAATAACCTTCGAAGAACTATCAAATAAATCCAAATAAAATTCACTTTTTCCATGTTCATATTTTGTCCCAATTCTATATTTCAATTATATATTTTTATTATATTATATTTCTATTTAATTATATATATGGGTGGTCATAACCTGGTCATAACTTGATTATGACGGTCATAAACTAGGATGGTGAATAGAGTTATGACTGTCATAAGTTATGACTTGATGGTGAATATGGCCGTAAAACTCAAATAAAGATTGATTTACATTAATGCGAACGTCCGATACGAGATCTCGTTGAAGCTGTCAAATTATTTTCACTGAACATGTTGTAGCATTATATTATACATTGGTCCCAGATGCAAGAATACGATACGAGAGAATTTCAAAAATTGAAAATTTCTCGTTGCGAGATGCGATGACAACTGTCAGAAGTGTCATTTATGTAGAAAACATATTCTGTGGCTGTGGTTTCAAAATATTGCTAATAAATAAAATATTATAATCATCAAGTTATTATAATTATATCAAATAAATAATAATAGATAGAGGAAAAAAGATAGAAAATAATAGATAGATGAAAAACTGAGATAAAGTAAAGTCAGAATATGATGTTTTGACATTTAACTTTAAGTATCGTCATAGAATATAGAATACTAACTCTAGAACAAATTGTGTTCCCGATTCTGTGAAAATTGTTGTTTTTCTCATTGGTGTGAGTGAAAAAAAAAATAAGATGAGTCTGTCTTTCACTTTAATAAATAGAACTATAAATTATTAAAGCTGAAAAGAGATAAAACATAAAATTATTCCCACTTCAATTTTCAAATTTTTTTTTTATTTCAGCATTCAGCATTTAATTGTGTTACATTTTGATTGTGTTACGATAGCTTGAATCTTTTTCGAATTTGGTTTTATACCTTCACTACAAATTTCATGTCCTAAATATTCTACTGAATTTCTAAAAAAATTACATTTTTCAAAATTGACTCTAACATTAAATTCTTCTAATTTGCGTAACACAAGTTCTAAATTTTTTTCACACTTTTGTAAATTTTCTCCGCCTATCAATAGGTCATCTAAGTAACAGCCTACATGTTTTATTCCTTTTAAAATTTCATCCATTATTCGCTGGTGCTATAGACACACCGAAAGGTAATCTTGTATAGCGATATAATCCTTTATGCGTATTGATTGTTAAAAACTTTTGAGACTCTTCACTGACCATAATTTGTTGATAAGCACCCGTCAGATCTAAAACACAAAATACTTCACAATTAACAAACTGAGAAAACAAATCATCTATTCGCGGTAAGGGATAAACTTGAGATTCTATCGACTTATTGATTGTCACTTTACAATTAATACATAATCTTAATTCTTTATTTTTCTTAGGAACGATTACAACAGGTGATGCCCACTCACTAAATTTTACCGGTACTAAAATCTTTTCATTTACTAGTCTCTCTATTTCACTTTCCACCTTATCTCGAAGTCCAAAAGGTACACAATAAGGCTACCATCAAACAATTTTAGCTACGAAAATTTTCATTTAGCTACCTACCAATAGCAAATCTAGCTACCACCATGGTAAATAGAATAGGATGGTATGCTGAAAAGGGGGTTTTAACCTAAAATAAAAATATCAGTTACAGATGACGTAACTGCGACGAATTTTTGAATTTTTAGAAATATAAACTGTTGTACGTTCACAATAATTATATGATAATTTATTTATTTCATTAATACAGAATGATTTTTATAATAAAAATATTGCAATTCTTACTAATAATAACACAAATACTTATACTACTGTACTTTAATAATAATTTATTGTTATAATACTTGTATAATTAATTAATATTAACAAATTATTAAAGTGCAGGAGGTATTAATTATTTACCTGTAAAGTTTATAATTTTAAAATGCTAACATTTCTTTTTGGTGCTTCTGTAACTAATGTATAAACACAACTTTGACTATGACAATCTTTTATCACATTTTTTCAACCATGAACAATTTTAACTTTTTGGAAAATGTAGAGAAAGCATATTTAAATCTGTTAAATATATGTATATGATTCTTGATGATTCTTCATCATTATAATCAGAATCTTTAAATGTACTTGAACCACCATCATCACCAATTATATTATTATTATTATTATTTATTGTTGACTTTATAGGTTTTATACAATCATTTTTATCATTTATTAATTCACTATTTTGAGGTATGTATTACATATTTTTACAACTTTTTATTTTCAAGATCAATTTAAATATGTATGTACTTTGAAATTTATATGAAAAAAATAAAATAAACATTTAAATACATATTTATTTGACAACATTAACATTAACAATAATAATAATAACAATTATTTCTCATGTATTCAATACATTTTACTGGTTTCACATTTTTTTCAGATGGAAATCTGAAAAATTTAACTTTTTCTTTTGTTTTTCCTGTATAATTTTTACAGGACATCACCACACATTTAACCATTTTAATAGGTATTAATTTTTTTTTTCAAATATATAGTCAATTATAGTTTTATAATTTATTTATAAGTCACTTTATTTATAAAATAATTAGTTAACCATTAGCCACTATGAAAACAACATATAAATAAAATGTAAACAAAAACTTTTTCGTCGCAGCTACGTCATCAACTTATTGTAATGTCACTAAAAAACGAAAAAAAATCTCCGCCATATTGCTTTTCAGCATACCTTCCCATTCTATTTACCATGTACCGCGTAGCTAAATTGGCATCACTGGTGGTTGCTCGTATTTCGTCCTTTGTTATTCGTTGATCGTTGGTTGCTGTATTGTGTTCATGGCATTAAAGTGTTGCTATTTTCAAGATGATAAGTGATCTGAGAGAAACTAAAGTGATGACAACAATAAGTGCGTTCGAATCACACGATTTCTCTGATAATTATCAGTTCCACAGTTCCACATTTGTTCTACATTTGTTCCACTCACCTAGTTTTCCATTCTTTTCAGTAGATGTCGCTAGCTTTTAACTAATCTTAAAGTGAAAAAAGTGATAAAATTTTTTTTGGTTCACTTGCTGTGTGGAACTAATCAAAAAAGAAGAAGACATGTTTAAAAAGTTGACTGTTTATAAATTCTAAATTGTCAAGATGGAATATGAAGTAGAAGTACTTACTCACTAAATTTAATTAAGTTTTTCACTAAAAATCAACTGCCTATGTACATAAAAGAACTCGAAACTTCGACTGACAGTCAAAAATCAGCTAGCTGATATTTTTGACGTTCCAGTCATCCAAATTTTTCAGTTTAATATCAATTTGTACGATTTGAAGCTTCGCTTATTTAAAATCAGAACCGAACTGATAATATCAGATAAATCGTGTGATTCGAACGCACTTAATATCACTTCATGACTTCATCAGTTCCAATAAAACACAGCTATTGTCATTTTGTCAAATTTAATCTAAATTTTATTATTCTATTTTCTAGTCAAGTGTGCGGGTGAAAGGTGTTAAATATCAAAAGTATGTAGAAGCTTAGATTTAAATTACAATATCAAGCTAATCTCAGTTTTCTTTATATTTTATAATATAATAACACAATAGTTTTTATAAAATGGCCAAAAAAACAATAATTCAATTGAATTGGAGTTAAAATTTCAACGTTATCTATTTATTTATTATTCGACCAGAAATGACCTTAATAGAATTTCATTAATTATGATTTGACAGTTTGATTTAAAATTTTTATTTTTATTTATTTACAATTAACAATTTATAATTATTTATAATTATACTAGCCTAAGTTATCTTAGATCTAGTATATATGTATGTATATACATCTTAAAATACTATATTGTCTGCTCAAACAGCTAATAGCTGGTGCAAGAGCAGTACAAAGTTCTGTTGTGATTTTAACAAATTTTACAAATTGTGTAGTTTGTACAATTTTAATAGATTATACATTAAGTAGAATGTTAAACTATTAACATTTTTGATTTTTATTTTTATGAACATGTAGTATTAGTTTTTTGGTAAAGCTCTTCAAATTTGGTATGTCCTTAATCCTCTTTGGAAGTTGATTGTAGCTGACTGTTGCTTCCCTTAATATTCCAATTTTGGCTTTCACTGTTCTGAATTTCTCAATGTGGATGAGATGAGCTATTCTGGTGTCATAGGTATGAAGGTCTTTGTTTTTCTTGAGTGGAGTGTTGAACTTTATTTGTCGGTTAACGATCTTGTGAATCAGTCTGCAATTTTCAACCTGAATAATGTCATAAAGCTGGATATTATTTGTTTCTTCTATAACTTTTCTTGAACTTGTGCTCCAATGATACCCATATAAGTTCTTAATTGATTTATGTAGAACTTTTTTAACTCTTTGAATATTGTTAGGGGATCGTAGCAAAATCCGGATTTTTAAAATCCTGGTTACAAAATCCGGGAAAATTAAAAAAATCTAGAAAGTTCAAAATCCGACAAGTATGGAATCCGCTATGTTCAAAATCAAATAATTCTATTGTTTTGCAATTATGAAAATTATTTTAGAGGTTTGTTATCAAAATCTTATCCAACTTTCTTGCTCTAGTTTCTTATAATATTATGTAAATACTTCGACTTTTTTTCAATCCTATTCAACTTAGTTTTTTAATTTTCTTTTTGTTATAAGTTTTTGAATTTAGAATTCTTATTTATAACGTGTCTTGTCATGTGCTGCAGTAAATACATAAAATACTATGTAAGTATTCAAATTAACACCCTTTGTTATACACTCTTATATCTCATACAATTATAATACTGACACACTTGAGTTTAGGATTAGGTAGATATTTTTGTTAGTTATATTATTGTGTTTATTTAACTTTTTTTAAAAAATTGTTCAAGCAAGTTCAATGTTTTTTAATTGTGTTAAAAATATATATTTTTTAATGACTAAAAATCCGGCAGGATTTTTGCAGGATTTTGTACCTGCCGGATTTTAAACATCCCGGCTTATGTACTTCATGGATTTCGTACTTCCAGGATTTTGAAATTGCCGGATTATGATATCCCGTATTTTGTTATACCGGATATCGTAGTACCGGATAATGATACAAACCCGTTAGCTACTTTTTTATCATTGTAATTACTGCGTTTCACTGCACCAGTTATTGGAGTCACTTTTTTAATGATTTTGACAACATGTGATGACCAATTTAACTTCTCATCGATGATTGTACCTAAATACATAATTTCAGCTACTCGCTCTATTATCGTGTTATCTATAATAATTTGTGGTTTTATGTCCTTTTTGTTTCTTGTTTTGAAGAACATAACTTTTTTTTTCAGAATTCAAGGTGAGCTTGTTGCCATCTACCCAATTCTTGAATTTTACCAGGTCTTCATTTACAGTTGACTGCAATTCTTCTTCATTTCTACCCGAATAGATTAACACCGTGTCATCTGCATAAATTTTATAATCTGCTTTTAGCTGCATATTTTGTATGTTGTTTATGTACAGCAAATACAATATAGGTCCCAAAATCGATCCTTGCGGTACACCAGTCTTCAGTACAAGGTCATTGCTTATTGTGAATCCTACTTTAGTTATTAGTACAAGCTTTTCTATTGTTCAAATAACTTCTGAAAATGTCATTCCTCTTGCCTCTTACGCCTAACTCTTGCAAGAATTTCAATAACAATTCATGGTTGACTGTATCGAAAGCTTTTTGTAGATCTATGAAAACCACACTAACATACAAATTCTTCTCTATTGCATTGATAATAGCAATTAAAACTTCATTTGCAGAAGATTCAGTATTACTTTTCTGCTGGAATCCGAATTGGTTCTTGTCGTACCCACCAGTAATTTTTATAAACTCTTGCAATCTTTTTGCCAGAATTTTTTCAATCAACTTACCCAGAGTGCTTAGTAATGATATTGGGGTATAATTTTTTTGTTGTGTCTTATCGCCTCCCTTGAAGATTGGGATTATGGTTGCATTCTTGAGACAGTTAGGAAACTCACCATTTTCAAAACAGTCATTAATAAGAATCGCTATTGGATTACTGATTAAGTCAGCTATTTTTATGAGGTCTCTATTAGTGATACCGTCTGACCCTGGAGCTGAGTTTGGTTTCATAGAGAGAATGGTATTATACACTTCCACTGCATTTGTTGGGTTAAGAAACATTGAATTCACTACTATGTTATTGCAAATTGGTGTCTTGTATGAGATTTTTTTGCTCAAATTGCTTCCAATTTCACAAAAATACTGGTTTAAGGAGTTAGCTATGTTGATTTCTTCAGTGATGACTGTATTTTCAATATTGAGATATTCAACCTTCTCTTGCTCTTTCTCTACTTTACCTAGAATATCATGATTTATTACCTTCCATACTTTTCTGCTGTCATTTCCAGCCAATGCTAGTTTATTAGAAATGTAATTTCTCTTACATTTTACTACCATGCAATTGACTTTATTCTTTAATATCTTAAAGTTTTTAATGATTTTGTTTTCTGGATACTTTTTCATAGTTTTGTATAATCTATCTCTTTTTTTCATCATTTTATAATTTTCTCATTTATCCAATATTTTCTGTGTGATTTTAATTTTTTCACATAAGTGCATTCTTTCTTTACTCTTACAATCATATTTTGTATTTCGTTGAAGCTATTATAAGTTATAGTAATCAATTTCATTACTATTAGGGTGGCCAGAATATCTCTTTTAAAGAGAACATGTCCTCTATTTTTATGAAGGTCTTTTCTCCACTTTTTGTATCAATTTGTTCTCTTTTGTTCTCTTTTTTGTTTCTCACAATTTAAATCTATGTATATAACAATCAAATTAAATACATTCTGCAATGTTTTTCGCAGTTTGTTTCAAACAATTGCCCTTTCCATTCCTTTTCCGTTTCGTTTCCGTTACAAACTATGAAATGTTCTCAGAATTACTAAAATTATGCCAATATTTCTTCCACAAAAATGCGAATGTTGAACGACTTTTTTCTTTGATGGGATTGCAGTGAATAAAAAAACGAAACAGATAAAAATTTCGACTGTTCGCAGTACTCTTTCAATTTTGTATAATTTTAAGGATAAAAATTGTATTGATTTTTTTAAGGAAATAAAAGATAATACTAATTTTTTAAGAAAAGTACAATGTTCTCAAAAATATGAAGTTTCTGATTCTCCCAGTGATAATGAATAATTGATCTGTATTTTACTTATTTTTTTATTTTTAGATTTATATTTTTGTTTTTAAGATTTTTTTTTTTTTTTTTGTACTTTTTTATGTTTATTGTTATTAATAAAACCAAATGAATTGACTGATTTTATTTGTATCATTTTATTATTATTTTTTCATGCTTTCAATCAATTGAACTAAGGATTTTTTAAAGTTCTCTTTTTGTTCTCTTTTCTATTTCCTAAATGTTCTCTTTTTCAAATTTACAGTCTGGCCACCCTAATTACTATATAACCATGTTTCATTTAATATAATTATATCAATATCATGTTTTGACTTTATCAACATTTGTAGTTCATTTAATTTGTTTCTTAGACTTCTCATATTTACATAGAATAGGTTAAATGTTTTAAGTGAAATATGATTAATTTACCAAAATGAATATTTGCAATTCACACTGTAATAAAAGCACGTGTTCAACAATCTAATGAATTTCAGACTTATTTTCCAGTTTTTTCAAAAGGTCTTCCTCAATATCTCAAAAATTATGCATTTTTCGAAAAAAATGATGATAGCAAATCGATGCATAATCAATTACACATTCCTTTTCTGCAATAAAAAATTAAGGTTAATATCGAGCACTTTTCGAGAAAATTAGGGTTAAATTTAAAAAATGGGTGCAAAAATGATAAAATTTTCGTTTTGAGGCCTGATAAGTTCTGAACGGTGAGACGTATAGCGGAATGTAAGGTGGTGATAGAAAGACACAGGGGTCTCCTACAATTTTGCAAGAGTGTAGATGAGACTAGCGTGACCCTGTAAAAAGTTATAGAGTAAAATATTTACATTAAAATCCTACATTCTAAAATAGCCTACTTTCAGTAGTATTTTGTTTACACTGTATCTCTTTCTTTTCTGTTCTTTTTTTATTTATTTTTTTTTATATTATTTTTTTTGAGTACTATGTTTGGGGATTTTGTGTTCAGGGATTTCGTGTTTAGAAATTTTGTGTTTGGGGATCTCGTGTTTGTGCTGGGGGATTTCGGGGGTCTCCCATTTTGTCTTTCTAAGAACCGACAAAAACGTGGATTTTGTTTTTGGGGATTTTTTCTTTGGGGTTTTTTTTTGAAAATGGGGATTTTGTCTTTGGGGGTTGTGGGTCACTCCCCGAGACCCCCGAAATCCCCCAAAAAAAATCCCCGAGCACAAAATCCCCAAACACGAAATGCCCAAACCCAAAATCCCCAAACACAAAATCCCCAAACTCAAAATCCCTAAACACAAAATTCCCAAACACAATGCTTTAAAAAAAAATATAAAAAAAAAAATTTAAAAAAGAACAGAAAAAAAAAGAGATACAGTGAAGACAAAATACCACTGAAAGTAGGCTATTTCAGAATGTGGAATTTTGATATAAATATGTTTTTAAAATACATATATACAAGGTTACTCAGTTACGGTGTCCCAGCCGGAAACTTTGGTTAATTCTCGGCGAGGCGAACAAAAAATCGTGTTAATGGAGTGTTGTAATCACAACCGTTACATTGTTTTATCATCCTCTAGGGCGGGAAATATTTTTGGTACTTTTTCGTTATTTTATTCTATAACTTTTTAGATGGGCACGCTAGGTTCACCTACACTGTTCCAAAGTTGTAGAAGACTACTGTGTCTTTCTATCAACACCTTAAATGCCGCTGTACCTCTTACCATTCAGAATTTATAAAGCCTCAAATCCTAAGATTTGTCATTTTTGCACCCATATTTTGATTTTAACTCTAATTTTCTCGAAAAGTGCTCGATATTAACCCTCATTTTTGATTGCGGAAAAAGAATGCTCGATTCTTCACCTATTTGCTATATTCCTTATTTTCGAAAAATGCATAATTTTTGAGATATTGAGGAAAACCTTATGAAAAAACTGAAAAATAAGTCTGAAATTAATTAGATTTTTCAGCATATGCTTTTATTACAGTGTAAATTGAAAATAGATGCTCCGAAAGCTAATTTTCAAATGTTAATTATAATTTTCGAGATATACAAATTTATACATTTGCATATACATATTTCTTCTGGTATAAAATATAAATAAATGTACATATTAAAAAAAATCCCCAAGTGGAACATTTATCGAATCGCTTGCGATTCGTGTTTAGGGATTTTGGGATAGGGATTTTGTGTTTGGGGATTCTTTTGGGGATTTTACAACCAACCCGTACTTATAAGTTCAGTTCAGCTCAGCTAGCTCCGCTTTCTGTCTGCGCGTAACCTAACTGATGGTAAAACTGATGCTGACAAAACAAAATGATTTCGTGGTTTTCAGTTTATCAGTCGACGTCAATTTAAATGATAATGTTTCCTCACTTAAAACATCAAAATAAAATTTTAGTAAAAAAAAATATTTAAATTATTTTTTAATAAGATATTTTATTTTTATTAATGTTATTTTCTTTAATACTTATTTTTTGCAGTGAAAGTCATTATCATAATACTCATTCTACATTTCTTCGGATGTGTTAGCTTATTAAATATATGTGATTTAAAAACATATTTCGATGCAATTACAACAAAGACAATTTGCATTAATTCGGAAAATTTAGTTAAAAATACGATATATCTATTATATGATGTAAATCCAGTTGAAGGATTTAATTTAAGACGTGATGTATACATTCGAATGGCAGTATTCATAAATAATCTAAAAAAAAAATCAAAATTTCGCAATGTGAAACTTGTTTTACCACCATTTCCTCATCTTTATCATTGGAGGTCATCCCATATAGATCAAGATAAAGTATTTTGGAATCATTTTTTTGATATGAATAGTTTAAGAACTTTTGCAACTGTTTTAGATTTTTATGAGTTTGTGAATGAATTCCATCAACAAGAAAATTCAATATTGCCATCAAATAGAATAGAAATAGAAAATGTAATTCAGCTTCAACATTTCGAAAATATGTTTGCCAATGGAGTTTTTACAGATAAATTTGAATTTAATGATAAATGTTCGAGAAAGGAACTAAATCATAGACAATTACTTGGATATGATAATGTAACAGAATGTAACTTCTTTTGTTTAAAATTTCAAGGAAGCTCAATATTACTAGAAAATGTTTTAAAAATCATGCTGAAGAGGTAAAGTTTAAGCTGTATTTTTAAAATATAGTTGAGTATCTTTCTTTTCCTTTGTTAGAAATATTCGACAACCAATTTCAGTATTATTTCTCAATGCTGAAATTGTACTTCATGATCAATGGGGAAACAAACAATATTGGCAAGCAAGACGATCAATGAGATTTAATTCAAATTTAGTTGCAATTGCTGATTTATACAGAAAAAACAATTTCAATTCAACAAATGAGTTTGATTTAGTGCAACGTCCAAATAATTGGATTCATGAGAAAGTATTTGAAATCATTTAATATTAAAATTTAGTATTTTAAACTTTAAATTTTTTATTTTACATATATGTATTTATAGAAATATCGTGGTGCTAAAGGTGGTGAATACTTATGTGGACATATAAGACGAGCTGATTTTGTTTATGGACGTGAAAATACTACACCGTCATTAAAATCTGTCGCAAATCAAATTCGCTCAAAATTGAATGAACTGAAATTGAATAAAATTTTTGTTTCAAGTGATTGTTCAAAATTTGGTGATTTATTTTTTTATTTATAAATATTCTTTTACTAATTGTGATAATTTTCCCGCAGAGTTTAAAAACTTAAAATCATATTTAGGCAGAACAAAAGTTTATAGATTTTTTCCAGAATCAATTGAACAGAAAAATGAAATTAAAGATGGTGGTCAAGCGATAATTGATCAGATAATTTGCTCAAATGCAAGGTAAAGTTTATAAAGATTAAATTAAAACCAAATATATTCAACTCGAATATCATTGCTATAGGTACTTTATTGGAACTTATGAAAGTACATTTACCTATAGAATTTATGAAGAACGTGAAATATTAGGTTTCCCAATGGAAAGTACTTTTAACACATTTTGTAAAAATGAAGATTTGTCTAACTGCGAAAGGAATTCTATTTGGCCAATTGTATATTAAAAAAGAAAATGTAAAGATATTTCTTTTCTTATATTTTAAAATTACTACAAAGTAGAATACTTGTTTAAGATCTTAAACGTCAGTATATTTATTATTGAAATAATAAAAACATGATTATAAATACGAGGATAATTTTCTTCGACCTAACCTAACTAACAAATTGTGTATTGATTTAATTTACAGTAAATAATTAGCTTTAGAAATGAAACCTTTGGGCCTTATTAACATTTTTATAAAATCGAATTTAACAAAAGTCAGTTCTAAAAACTCAGTATGCTATGAAACTCTTTACAAAATATGTTGAAGATTTTATTTTTACAAGTATAAACTACAAGTATTCGTGACTCGTGTACAGAACTTCAAAGCACAGAGGAGGTAATATAATAAGAGGTACACTAAGTACTAGGACGAATAACGGCAAAATTTTTAAAATTTGATGACCTGTGCGGGAAGTGTGAGGGACTTGTGAAAAGCTTCTATCTCTCACGAAAAATATATGAGAAAACTTTCGTTTATTACTCAGTTGCTTCTTACACAAAATATTATTTTTATTCATACAGGATAAACATGTACATATACCTAATTCCTATTATTCATATAGTTCTAAAAAAAATTTTGCTGTATACATTGAAATACAAGCTAAAATATATGTAGATACGCATAAAGATATAAAGAAAAAAATATTCAACTTGTACATTTATTTTCTCGATTCGAACAAAAAATTATACCTACTGCTTTATTAATATGTACGTACATAATATGTATGTTTGTATATACTTTGCTGTTTGAGAAAGTAAATATGTATCCTTTCCGAAAATTTTTTTTTTTTTTCAAATTTTAAAAATAATTTTTAAAAATATATTTTTATATTTTTCTAAATTTCTATATCCAGAAAATTTTTCGTTGTTTGTTGATCTTCATTGAGAAATATGAAAATTTTATTCGTAAAGGATCAGGAGATCAGAATAATCCATAGGCATGTTATTTTATTTTCTTTTACATTATAAAATTTTTAATGCTAGTTTTTAATATATTTTAAAATATACACACAAACAAAAGCAAAATTTCATGTATACATTTTTCATATATTCCTTCTAAAAACAACAAAACACAAAAATATACCAATAAAGTGAAAAAAAAATGTATACGATCGTAAATAATCGGTACTTTCATTAATGCGTCGTCAACCTACGTCGACGACTCGAATGCACTGGAATTGTAATTAGAGTCGTCAATTGTGCATGCAAGCAGTTATTAGAATAAATTAACATGATTCGGCATCTTCAAATACGACGTCACAATCTTTATAAAATTTGATAATTTTTAATTAATTTAAATTTTATTTTAATTTAAAATCGAACTCAAGAAATATCAGAAAAAAAATGTACAACACTATTCGTTTTAATTGAAAATAAACGCCGCAGTCGCCTGAAAACGATTGAGTAATTTCAGCCGACTGCGCTGCATGCTTGAATTAATGAACATGATACCATTCCGCGACTGCACTGGAAAGTCATTTATGAACATGATTTTAACGCCGTCAGCGTCGTCGACGCATTTATGAAAGCACTCAATGGCCAGTACCAGACCTGTCTTCTTTCAGCTTCAATAACCATTTTTTTGTAGACAGAAGGCGAGTTGTAGTACATTTTATCCAAAAGTGGGGATAAAAAACCGGTTATTGAAGCTGAAAGAAGACAGGTCTGGTACTGGCCAATGTGTATGTGTTGACGACATATTACGTTTTACCATATAGTAACCACATCATGATGACTGCATCGATGAGCTCATCATGAATGTCTCGATGAAAATCATGATGATTTTTATTCTACAGTCGGGAAAAAACTCATTTATATACTTCAAATGTACATAGTGATGAGCTCTATGAGCATTTCCATGAGTATCATGATGATTATCATTAGGAAACTCATCGATGTTTTCACTGATGAGTTTTTTAATGATAATCATCACGATTTTCATTAGGAAACGCACTGATATTAAATAAGAATTGATTTTTTTCATCATAGTCTAGGAATAAATGAAAGAAGTTATTTTTTTATTAATTCAAATTAAATTTATTATGTCCTTTTACATTTTCTTCACGTTTTAAATTATTTTTCTTATTCCTATTACTAATATTACATATAACGATTGCAATTATTATTTTTTTTCTTCCTCATTTGGCTTGATATTTCTCCTGCAATAAAGAAAAATTATAGGTATACTTATTAAAATCAAATCTGCATTTATGTTTTCGTAAAGTGAAAATATAAATACCTTACTTTTTTGTACACTTAATCAGCTTGATCCTGGGTAAATCCTGTTAAATTTTTTTTTACAATTTCACTTTATGTTTTTCACACAATCACTATTCACTTCGAATGATTTTATTTTATTTTCAATTTTTGTCTTATTAATAGAATTTTAACAAATGTCGACTAAGTATGCTATGAAATTCTACAAAGTATGTATTAAAAACATTTAAATTTTTATTACTGATGACTGTTCTGATGAAAAAATCAAGAAAGTAATCGAGAAGATCATGAATAAAAAAATATTATATACTCATTTTTTGTACATAACACTAATACATCCATATTTTGACAAATACAACTTTACCGTTTGCTTCGTCCGTACCCGACCCCTCAAAAAATTGAAAAACTGATGAGCGATGGTTAGTAGTGTAACTATACGCATATTGTATTCAATTTATTATCCTTCAAGAAATTTCTTTTAAAAAAAAAAAATTTAGTGTGAAATTTTTTGTAAAATTTTTCTCAAACACATACACATATACACATTTTTTTGTACGGTGATCAAGAGCCAAATTTAGTGAAATAGCCTGCAAAGTGGACCACCTACAGCTTACAATTTTCAACCGATTTTCATGAAATTTCGAATATAGATATATGGAAGGGAATTGTAGTCCTTAAGCGGAACACATTTTTTAATTTTGATCCTTAAATTTTTTTATATTCGATTTTCGAAGGTACAGACAAAACAAAAATTCACTAAACTTTTCACACATTTTTCATGTATTAAAACGCTTAGATATTGTGTTTTCTTCTTGAAGGATTTAAATATAACCCTTTCCAAAAAGTTTAAAATAAATTTCAAGAAAATTGGTTACGTATTTTAATTATTATAAATAAAACAAATTGTTAATTTTTCATAAAATTTTATTACTAATTTTTCTCATCACAGGATTTTTTTTGCATACCTTTAGGATGGAATAAGAATTACACAGATAGTATAAACTCTATAAACGCGATGCAATAAAAATTTCGATTGTAGGGTAGTATGTGTGATGTTAAAAAGTAACGTAAGCAGCATGTAAAACTTATGTTGTTTACTTAGGCTGCACATTGTATTGTACATAAATATACGAAAAAATTTTTATGCAAAATTCAAAAATTTTGAGTTATTTTATTTTTTTAAATTTTTACATGGAAGGATATGTGACTTTCTAACTTTGAACTATTATATATCAGGCTCTATTGCATCGATTTGAGTCAAATAAAATGCACTAAGTCAGAAAATAGTTCAAGAATTCAAATGTTTACTTTTTTCAAGGATCAAGGTATGAACCAAGGAGGGCCCCATTGAGGTGAAAAAAAAAGTTGTTTGTCGAAGGGAGTTTTGTAGAGGTGTTGTAGGTGTTTTTATTTCGAATGTTTGCTACCGGAAATTATAGATCCCCAAAATACAATCTGTTTCTTAATTTATCTTTTCATCTAATTGAATTTCCGTTTATATTGCATGAGTATAATTTTTTATATGATATGATATATTCATACAGTTTGTTCAAAAAAATTGTGTTGTCAGTTTTACAAAGTGCATAGCGTTTATTTAAAAATTATTTAGCAAATTAGTCAAAAATTAGGCAACAGCAAAGATTTCATAAAAGAATGAAATCTATTCAACGTAGGTAAAATTGTACGCCAGTACCAGACCTGTCTTCTTTCAGCTTCAATAACCGGTTTTTTCTGAAGACAGAAGGCGAGTTGTAGTACATTTTATCCAAAAGTGTGAAGCTGAAAGAAGACAGGTCTGGTACAGGCCATTGAGAAGAAACAATAACAACTTCAGCATAGCATAGCATAACAGCTGGATGCTAGCTGTAGCCTGTAGAACAAAAGAAAAAATGTACACATTTTACCATGCAATATGATCGCTACCCAGTTAACTTAGAACATATTTTTGATATATTAAGTTTGTAATCTTAGAGCACGAGAACATATTCTGTTGACATTAAGATAAAATGGTGAACTGGGTTTGAAATTTTTTCAAATCATGTACACCAACACTTAGAAGAAATTTATTTGCTTGTGTTGATGAAGACACAAATACATTTCAGACGATGTTGTTGTTGTTTTCGAAAAAATTTTTCACTAAATTTGGTTCTTAACTATTTCAAACTTCCCTTTCTCAAAATTTCATAAGTGTAAGATAAAGGATGTAAATATAACCAATTATAATAGCAATAATTACAAACAATTAGCAAAGGAATTTGGACAAACGGATGATCGACAACCAATCATTTTTTAATTGAGTACTGATGTATATAATAATAATAATTATAAATAGAAATAGACCTAACGGACAAGTACAAATATAATTGTATGTAATAAGAGTATTACAGAGTATCAATATATGATAAGCTGAGTAGGTATCAGTCAGTCCACTGTAAGCATCAGAAGAAGCAACATGTAATAAAGTATAATTGTTAATTAAATATAAAGGTTGTTTTATTAAGACATATCAATTGGCGACGAGGATAAAAAAGTAAAAAAAAAACACGTGTTTTGTTTTAAAAAAAAAAAAGAAATTATAACCATGAGTTTTATTGGTACTATTGAATATTTTACTCCGGGGGAAGATTTTATTGAATATAAAGAAAGACTTGAACATCTATTATCAATTAATAAGGTAACTGACGACAAACAAAAAGTTTCATATTTTATTACATTGATTGGGTCAGAATCTTACAAAATTTTAAAATCATTGACGGCACCGGAAAAGCCAGACTCAAAGACTTTTATTGAATTGGTCAATCTTTTTGAAAAATATTTTAAACCTAAAGTGAATGTTATAGCAGAAAGATTCAAATTTTATAAAAGACATCAAAAAATACATGAATCTGTTAGTGACTATGTGGTAGAAATTAAAACCTTGTCACAAACATGTGATTTTGGAGATTTCTTAAATGATGCTTTAAGAGATAAATTAGTTTGTGGACTGAATAAAGAAGAGATTCAACAAAAGTTGTTAAACGAATCTAATTTAACATTTGATAAAGCATACGAAGTAGCTAAAAGTATGGAGCTTACCAATTCACAAATGAAAGTCATACGACCGGAAACTGCAAATACCGTTATGACCGGAAGAAGTAGAAATTATACACGTGGCGGTGGCGCATCAATATACCATAGAAGTCGATCACATGGGAGCAATAAAGTAAAAGGTCCAAAGTTCAATAGGAATAATTATAGAGAATTTTCTTGCTTTAAATGTGGAAATAAAGGTCATGTAGCAAAATACTGTAAGGTAACATACAAAAATAAAGGTAGAATTAATTATGTGGCTAAAGATAATACAGAAGTAAGTTTAGATAATAATTTTACAATTGGTTATTTAAATAATATTTCTTTTTGTAGTGGAAAACCGATTAAAATAGCTTTAACTGTAAATGAGGTAAAACTTGAAATGGAAGTTGATAGTGGAGCATGTTCGAGTGTAATTGATATAAACTTGTTTGAAAAAAAGTTTGGCAAATATAAAATTACAAAAGAAGATAGAAATTTGGAAGTTATTACCGGACAATCAGTTGAAGTTGTTGGAAAAGCCTTTGTTTCAGTAAGTGATATATATGATCCAAATAAAATTCATACTTTAGAATTGGTTATTATAAAAACACAAAAGCTATTTACTCCCTTGCTTGGTCGTACGTGGTTAGACATTTTATTTCCGGGATGGAGAGAATTTTTTCACGTAAATAGTATTAAAAAAAATGAACAAAATGACAAAATTCAATGTCTTCGCTTAAAATTTCCTAAAGTATTTTCAAATAATTTGAAAGAACCTATTTCAAAATACAGTGTAAACTTGCAATTAAAACCTAATGCTACACCTGTATTCTGTAAGCCTTATTGTGTACCTTTTGGACTTCGAGATAAGGTGGAAAGTGAAATAGAGAGACTAGTAAATGAAAAGATTTTAGTACCGGTAAAATTTAGTGAGTGGGCATCACCTGTTGTAATCGTTCCTAAGAAAAATAAAGAATTAAGATTATGTATTAATTGTAAAGTGACAATCAATAAGTCGATAGAATCTCAAGTTTATCCCTTACCGCGAATAGATGATTTGTTTTCTCAGTTTGTTAATTGTGAAGTATTTTGTGTTTTAGATCTGACGGGTGCTTATCAACAAATTATGGTCAGTGAAGAGTCTCAAAAGTTTTTAACAATCAATACGCATAAAGGATTATATCGCTATACAAGATTACCTTTCGGTGTGTCTATAGCACCAGCGAATAATGGATGAAATTTTAAAAGGAATAAAACATGTAGGCTGTTACTTAGATGACCTATTGATAGGCGGAGAAAATTTACAAAAGTGTGAAAAAAATTTAGAACTTGTGTTACGCAAATTAGAAGAATTTAATGTTAGAGTCAATTTTGAAAAATGTAATTTTTTTAGAAATTCAGTAGAATATTTAGGACATGAAATTTGTAGTGAAGGTATAAAACCAAATTCGAAAAAGATTCAAGCTATCGTAACACAATCAAAATGTAACACAATTAAATGCTGAATGCTGAAATAAAAAAAAAATTTGAAAATTGAAGTGGGAATAATTTTATGTTTTATCTCTTTTCAGCTTTAATAATTTATAGTTCTATTTATTAAAGTGAAAGACAGACTCATCTTATTTTTTTTTTCACTCACACCAATGAGAAAAACAACAATTTTCACAGAATCGGGAACACAATTTGTTCTAGAGTTAGTATTCTATATTCTATGACGATACTTAAAGTTAAATGTCAAAACATCATATTCTGACTTTACTTTATCTCAGTTTTTCATCTATCTATTATTTTCTATCTTTTTTCCTCTATCTATTATTATTTATTTGATATAATTATAATAACTTGATGATTATAATATTTTATTTATTAGCAATATTTTGAAACCACAGCCACAGAATATGTTTTCTACATAAATGACACTTCTGACAGTTGTCATCGCATCTCGCAACGAGAAATTTTCAATTTTTGAAATTCTCTCGTATCGTATTCTCGCATCTGGGACCAATGTATAATATAATGCTACAACATGTTCAGTGAAAATAATTTGACAGCTTCAACGAGATCTCGTATCGGACGTTCGCATTAATGTAAATCAATCTTTATTTGAGTTTTACGGCCATATTCACCATCAAGTCATAACTTATGACAGTCATAACTCTATTCACCATCCTAGTTTATGACCGTCATAATCAAGTTATGACCAGGTTATGACCACCCATATATATAATTAAATAGAAATATAATATAATAAAAATATATAATTGAAATATAGAATTGGGACAAAATATGAACATGGAAAAAGTGAATTTTATTTGGATTTATTTGATAGTTCTTCGAAGGTTATTAAAATCATGCCGAAAAAAGCTTTTCGGTGAATACCGATTTCAAGTGATAAGTTATGACCGTCATAAGTTTATTACCGACATATTACCTGTTGGTGAATATGGATGTTAATCTCAGAAATTCATCTACAGGGTGTTTCACAGATCGTATGCCAAACTGAGCAGGGTGGTAGATCTCGGTGGGAAACGAAAAAAATCGTATGAGAGGGGGGAGGTCTATTTTCAATAGTTACAGAGATATTCAAAGTCAAAGACAATTTTTTTCGAAAAGTAACCAGTTTCACTTTTCGCAACATATTTCGGCTTTCGCTCAATGTAGAGAGGTAAATGAAAATGATTTCTAAAGAGAACTTTCAGGCCTTTCAAAAAGTGTGTTTTTTTCAAAGCATTTGTGGCAGTTGAGCAGTTGTAAAAACCGGTTTTTGATTGGATTGCGACGGTTGTAATCCTACTTGGTGTGTACTTGGTGATGTTATGCATGTGTATACATTGTAATTATAATATGAATAACTCTTTCTTTGACTTTGGTTAAATTCCAGTGATTTTGTTTATGTTAAATAAATTTTGTTTATATTAAAATTCTTTTCACTTGATATACACATGATACGTCTTACAATAATAATGATTGTTTCTAAGTTAATACATACCATGCATAGCATTGTTCATTCATTTTTGATTATTGCTGACCTAAACAAAATATGCATTTTGTAAATTAATTAAGAATAATACATAAAATAAGAATGTAGTCAATTCTTAGCTCTTGAATAGATTAGAAGTTTTTATAAAATATTAAGATTTTAATATTAATAACTATAAATTTATTAAATAATTATTAAAGTTTTTATTCTATTATTATTTTGCTTTATTTTTAAAATAAAATTTATTTTATAAATGTAATAAAATTTTTGTTGTTTTTTATATTAAAAAGTTATAAATAAAAGGGGTGTAGCAAAAAAATCCTCTTTGCTACTCCTTAAGTCCTTTTAGAACATAACAGTGAAAAATGTTCAAACTCGAACGAAACAACTCGAATGAAGTTACGTACTAACTCTACCACCCCAGATTTCTTGTTTCGTATACAGGGTGTTTTGTTTCTACCAAAGAATATAGATTTATAACAAGAAAAGACACTTTTTTCCCCTTAAAAAAATTTTTTTTCATGATTTTAAAACAACAACAATCAATGAATAAGAAAAGTTAAACAAGAGATTTCATGAAAAAAAAAAAAGCAGAAGTTAGAGAGAGCACGAACTATGTGTTCTTTTGCATGCTTTTTGAATTGCGACCCAGCATGTACATTTTGTTGGTTGTTTAGTTTCATATATATTCCAGGTCGCATACAAAATAATGTGAAGAAAAAAAAAATGAAATGCTACTACAAAACTTTAAACCAAATTTATCTCGTATATAAAAAATGCGACCCACTGTAAATGCATGTATTTGTGTACCTGTTTTATTATTATTTTTAGATAAGTAAAGGGTGATCAGGTATAGAAAAATATTTTTATACAAAACAAACAAGTATAAATGAGTAACGGTACCAAGGTCGAAAAAAGATAGGAAAAAGAAGGGGAAGTGTCCACATTTTATAGTATAGTATATACACTTTGGTTTCTACGTACCAAGAGTGGTATGTACCACGTTATTCCCTGGACTATTTCATAAAAAAAATTTCTAGTGAAACTTTCTATCGTGTCTATTTTTGCCGCTAGAGGGCGTTCAACATTATGAGTTTTATGCAAGACGTTTTAACACAAAATCGCTTGTAACTTTTTTTTGCACACCATGTATCGAAATTTTTCTTTTAATTATGAATGGATATTAAAATTACATTTCATTTGGTGTATTATTTATTGTATGTTATAATTTCACTTTCAAGAAAAGAGGGCATAAACTTGAAATTTATGATTTTTTCCCCAAAATTTTCTCAATTAATTGGGCTAAATTTGACAAGTATTTAAAAAAAATAATAGATGCGTTCCATTGGGATTTCAGGTGTAGATGAAACTGCTCCCATCTACGGTCAAAATAGCGTTGCATTCACCAACTACGCCTAACTATTAACTAACGCTTATATACTCCGGAGTAGTCGAATTGAACGAGACACAAATACAATTTTCAAGTGAGGTCAAATATTTAGGAGTCGTCCTGCATAGCAAGCTCACTTGGAATAAACACATAACCAATTTCATACAAAGAGCCACACTAGCCCTATGGAATTGCAACAGACTCATTGGCAAAACAAGGGGACTAAGACCAAAAATGGTACATTGGACTTATACAGCCATCATAAGACCCATACTTACATATGCTTCAGCCATATGGTGGCCAAAGACAAATCAAGTAACGGTCCAAAACAGACTCAGCAAAATACAGAGACTAGCCTGTCTTAGTATTACAGGAGCTCTTAGGACCATCTCAACGGCGTTAATGGAAGCCATGCTCAACCTGCCACCTCTTAATATACAAATTAAGAAAGAGGCACTAAATTGGGTTTTAAAATTTCAGAGAAATAGAGAACTTAAACAGAGTGATCTCACTTATAATTAATTTGAAAATTCTTGAAGAATTTAAAAATTA
This sequence comes from Bombylius major, assembly GCA_932526495.1. Taxonomy (NCBI): domain Eukaryota; kingdom Metazoa; phylum Arthropoda; class Insecta; order Diptera; family Bombyliidae; genus Bombylius; species Bombylius major. The sequence goes on from OW052043.1 coordinate 31,717,861, forward strand.
TCAAATCAGTCAAGTGACCGACGATATAGAAACAGTGTATAACTTTGAAAAACCACTCAAAGTACTGTTTCCAGATCGAGAATCGTGGCACAATAACAACGTAACCTTTTTTCGTTTTTCTTATTTTTTTATATTGATCATACAGCAATCTACACCAAGAACAACAAATACATACATATCATTTATTTCAGCTGTATTATTATTTCGAAAAGGGAAGAAAGAAATATTTTAATGCTTTTTGTGTATATATAAATATAATATATACATAGTATAGAAATAAACAAATAATGTTTTCGCTTTTATGTGTGCAGTGCATTTAATCTTCAGAATCAAAACCATCTATATCACAAGCCGAGCTGTGGTGTTTTGTATGGATTAGTTAAAACGTTAAAAGTGCCATGTTTTGTTTTGACATTTTAGTTTCTTATGGTTTCTTAATAAGAGTGGTGGAATATTAGTGTAAAGAAATAGTGTTTTAGTTGAATGTTTTTGGTTTTTTAAATAAAATATGGTTTATAAAAGTTTTAAAATTTAATAAATTAACAGTGTTATAATTTTTAAAGTGCACAATAGTCAAAAAATTAAATAAAAAGGTGGAAAATATTGTGCGTTCTTACCTTCTTGTAAGAGAAAAAATTGATTTGATTTAGTCAAATTTAATTTATAATAATTCTGATACATATGTATGTATTTATATAAATACTTACAGTTTGAAGAATAATAATATAAACTTTTTTCTTCTATACCTATAATGACTACATATCTATGGTGAGGTACTGAGGTTATACAGGGTGTTTCCGTTATCTCCGACCAAAAGGATACCATAGATAGGGCTCATCGGGACAAACAAAAAATCGTATTGGAAGGGGGGGGGGGAAATCCCAACGGTTTGGCCGCTAGAGGGCGTTGAAGTTTTTTTGCACTTTTTCCACCAAAAACCCCATAACTTTTTGCAGGGGCACTCTAGGGTCACTTTGTATTAGAAGAAAATATAGAGAACCCTTTGTCCTTTCTAACGATGCCTTAATTGTTCCTCTATTCCTAACTTTTAAAAAGATATACGACCTCAAAATCAAAATTTTGTGAATTTTTACCCATTTTTTGAGTTTAAAATAAAACAATCTTGATCAATTTTGTTACGACTGCAATAAAAGGCTTCATGGAATTTTTTAATGTCTTGTATCGTCAGTTTTTCACATTTATAAGACTTGTCAAAATGCTTACACGTTGAGAAAACTGGTGCATCCTTCGGTGCCACCTAAAAAAGTTAACATTTTATTTGATTTAAATTTTTTCAGCCCAGTTATTATATTAGCTGCTATTCTTTGGTCGCTGTGATCTGATAATTCTCAGTTCTCAGTTGAGATGAGCATTTCTTTGCTCCGTACTTTTTCTATTGCACTGTAGCTGGCAGCAGCATCCTTTTGATATTTATCAGATCCTAGTGAGGAAAAATATTTTTTCTCAGATGATGTAAGATACTGAGAAATAAGAAGAAGAAACGTATTTGATATTTGACAATTGATAAATAACGTTTTTTAAAAACAGACGACATGGAATACGAAGTGGTAATTCAAAGTAAGTAGATATCTAAAGTCAAATTTCTAATAGTTGATGTTAATGTGATTACCAAATGAGATATGAGAACCAAATGAGCAAAGTACGTTTCTTTGGCTCGATTGCTCAGTTAAGTAAGAAGAATAAGACAACTGATTTAAGTGAGGTGTTAAACTGAGAAAGATCTGATCACAGCGACCAAAGAATAACAGCTATTATCACTTTTTTTTCTGGCTTTTCCCTTTTCTGCTTCTTTTATATTTTGTTCCATCACAATTGTTAAATCACCAATTTTTTTAAACTTAATAATATTTTGATATAATGACTATTTACTTTTTAAACAAAAATTATTAAACTTCACGACTGAGGTAGTTTTGATAAACTGAATTTTTATATTATTTTCTTATTTCGTTAAGAGCCAAATTTAGTGAAATAGCCTGCAAAGTGGACCACCTACAGCTTACAATTTTCAACCGATTTTCATGAAATTTCGAATATAGATATATGGAAGGGAATTGTAGTCCTTAAGCGGAACACATTTTTTAATTTTGATCCTTAAATTTTTTTATATTCGATTTTCGAAGGTACAGACAAAACAAAAATTCACTAAACTTTTCACACATTTTTCATGTATTAAAACGCTTAGATATTGTGTTTTCTTCTTGAAGGATTTAAATATAACCCTTTCCAAAAAGTTTAAAATAAATTTCAAGAAAATTGGTTACGTATTTTAATTATTATAAATAAAACAAATTGTTAATTTTTCATAAAATTTTATTACTAATTTTTCTCATCACAGGATTTTTTTTGCATACCTTTAGGATGGAATAAGAATTACACAGATAGTATAAACTCTATAAACGCGATGCAATAAAAATTTCGATTGTAGGGTAGTATGTGTGATGTTAAAAAGTAAAGGATCAAGGTATGAACCAAGGAGGGCCCCATTGAGGTGAAAAAAAAAGTTGTTTGTCGAAGGGAGTTTTGTAGAGGTGTTGTAGGTGTTTTTATTTCGAATGTTTGCTACCGGAAATTATAGATCCCCAAAATACAATCTGTTTCTTAATTTATCTTTTCATCTAATTGAATTTCCGTTTATATTGCATGAGTATAATTTTTTATATGATATGATATATTCATACAGTTTGTTCAAAAAAATTGTTGTTGTTTTCGAAAAAATTTTCCACTAAATTTGGCTCTTAACTATATTTTTGGTCTTTTGCATTGAAAAATGTAAAGAGGTAAAGGATAAAGGGTAATAAGGAAAAAGAATGTTTTTTTAATATTATTTTGAAGTGAAATGTATAAATTTGTTATTTAAAGCAATACATGTAAGTACAGTAAAACCTGTGAAGTTGACCACCCTTGTAAGTTGACCACTCGCATAAGTTGACCACTTTTGAGCCACATGACTGTAAATAAGGACTGTACACGAAAAAATTGACCTGTTTATTTTTTTGAATATTTTAAAAACTAAATGTCCGATTTTATTCAAACAAAATTTTTTTTATTTCTTTAAATGTACTTTACGAAATGTGTTTTTAAATTTTTCGTTATTATTTTTTAGTATAAAAATATTTTACTTTTCTATTGAGTCCTCGCATAAGATTTTGTACAGTTGTATTTGTCACCGTACTGTAGGCTCTTTTCTACTTATTTTGAAAGTCAATATTGTTTTTTGTTTCTTTTTTAGTTCTTTTCAAATTACTTTTAATAAGAGCCCAATATTTCTCAATGGGCCGTAGTTCGGTGCAGTTTGGTGGAATACCCTCTTTGGGCACCCCATTGATGTTATATCTTTTGTACCACCCCATTGTTGTTGAAGCGTAATGAGATGTGGCCAAATCAGGCCAAAAAATTACAGAGCCATTAAACGTTTTTCCAGGCATTCCTCAATGTACCTCTGTAAATTTGTGGTTCTTGTTGTCACAAATTCGCGGCTTCTTAGGCAACATGTGCAAATTGCCTGCCATACCATGTACTGTTTTGGGAATTTCCAAATTTTTTGTGGGGAGTATTGTTTGTCTACATTACCCTTTTTATGTTGATGTATAAAATTCATGGCCAGGTAGTGACTTAAAATTTGCTTTGCAATAAGTCTCGTCGTCCATGACTACACAATCGAATTTCGTCAGATAGCGTTCATACAGTTTTCTCGCTCTTGATTTTGCTACACGTTCTTTGTACTCTGACCGATCAGGTACTTTTTCCATCTTAAAAGATCTCAAACTATAATTTGTTTTTACTTTTTGTACGTATGACGCCGATGTACCGACAATATTAGCCATATCTCTAACCGAAGTGTTGGGATTCTTTGCAAACTTCCACTTTATGGTTTCAGCTAATTTTTTATTAGCAGGGCCAGGCTTTCTACCTGAACCCTGACTTCGCAGCAATGTCTGACCCTGCCTGTATTTATTAATAGTTCTTGAAACGGTGTTGATTGATGATCCTGTTTCCCTAGCCAACTTTCGAAATTTAACTGTTGAGTTTTTCAAATATTTGGACAAAATTAATTTTTAAGTATCTTCTTCCTTACTTGACATTTTATTTTCAACGCGAAAAAAAGAAAAAAAAAACAAAAGACAAACTGAGTAATTCTTCACAAGAACAATTTTAACCGATTTTGAAAAAAATGCTCTTGAATTATGCTCAATAACTTTTGAACGGATGAAGAATTTGCAATAAAACAAAAACAATATTAGAGTAGATAAAATAGGCTTTTGTTTAAGTTAAAAAACTAAAAAAAATAATAAGGGAAATTTTCGAGATATTTGACCTTGAACATAAAAATGACGATTTTTTTTCAAAATTTTTTGACTTTAAGCTACAATAACTTCTCAAGTATTAAACATAAAACTTTATAAAAGACATTTACTGAAAGGTCTGAAGGTTCCCTATGGAAATAATTTTCATTTAGCTCCCTATATTGCACGAGCGCTGAAATATGTTGCAAAAAGTGTAACTGGTTACTCGTCGAAAAAAATTTTGTTTGACCTTGAATATCTCGGTAACCATTGAGAATAGACCCCCCCCCCCCCTCCCATACGATTTTTTTCATTTCTCACCGAGATGTAGATCCACCACCCATTTCAGTTTGGCACACGAACTGTGAAACACCCTGTATATTATTGAAAAAAAAAAAATCTATTAAAATGGTTAAATGTGTGGTGATGTCCTGTAAAAATTATACAGGAAAAACAAAAGAAAAAGTTAAATTTTTCAGATTTCCATCTGAAAAAAATATGTTTGAGAAGTGGATTCGGGCCTGTGGTGTGAAATCAGTAAAATGTTTTAAGTATATGAAAAATAATTGGGCCGTGTGTTCAAATCATTTTGTGGAGGAAGATTATTTATTAAAAGACAGACTGCTAAATACACCTCTGCAAAAACGAACTCCTTAAAAGCTTTTAAACTCCTTAAGGGTTCATGTACAGTTTTTTTTATAAATCTTCAAATTGTTGTACATACTTATGATAGTTATTTTTTCTAATCAGTTCCTTTTTTTCTACAGCAATCGGAAATGAACTTCATGTGGTGCACAATAGCTATTTGAATACATCATCATCAGACTCCCCAAAGAATGAGCCGAATGAAGTTCAACGATAACGTGAAAAATTACATTGTAAATTCAAAGAAAAAATCCATGGTCTAGAATATGAAACAGATCATAATGTTCTTTTAACGTATGGAGCAAAAGAATTTTCTTTGATCTCTCATAATTGTGTGAGTAGTAAAATATTTTGATTTAAAATCTTAGGAAAATTGTCTTTTTGGCTCTTTTTTTTAGAAATATGAATGGGCTGTTTTTAAATAAAAATACAAACCCAGAAATTGTAAAATTTTATCTATTAACAGCTCATAGTGTCCTTTTAATTGTTGAATATTGTTTTCATGAAAACGCATTTAAAATTTTAGAAAAATATTCATGTATTGATAAATCCACAATGTATTGTTCGCATTTAATGGAATCAAATTCAAATTTAACAATTTTTGGAGGTAATTAGGGAATTTTTTTCGTATTAAATTAATTTCATTTTGTATTTTATAGGAAACGCATTTGGTGAAGTGATTATCTGGACCATAAATGGTGAAAAAATTACCAATCATTATCCAGTTTTACATCGTATTTCTGCTCATTCTGGTGTAATATTTTCTATTGATGTAAATATGAAATTTATGTTGATGACAACAACTTCAGATGATAGATCGATACGTTTTCGGAAAATACAAAATAAAATGATCCATGATACTACCACCGTTGATGATGATTGGAAAAATAAAGAAATTATTATGAAAAAACTAAAACATTATTAACAACCAGTAATGACGGAAATTTAATTAAATTTGAATTAGAAAAAATTTTCAAATCATTCAGCGTGAATGGTGATGATGATGATAATTTAAAAGTTAAATTATATCAAGAAATTCCAACAGTGATAAATTCATTCAATATTAATAATTTCACAAAATTTTGTTGGAATTACAACAGATTACAAATACATTTATATAAAAACATTTAATTGGGAAATAAAAGAAGATATTCAATTGAAAAATTGTACAATTTTAAAAACATTTGTAACAAATGAAAATAATTGTTTAATTTTAATTGGCGGTTATAAGAAACTTTTAATTTATGAACATGGTTGTAAAAAACCAAAAAATTTAAAATTTAAACAAATTGAAATTACAAAAAGTTATATTAAATCAATTTTTATATGTGATGAAACTAAAGAAATATTATTATGTGATGATAATGGTAATTGTATTTATATAAATTCATATGAAAATATTGAAAATCCATTGTATCATATTAATTTTCAATTACCATCATCAATTGAAGAAAAATGGTTTACAACGGCAGAAATTATAAAAAATCGTTGGTTTTTAATATGTAACCGTCAAGGACATGTTTATTTATATTCATTAAAAAATAATATTGTGGAATTGAAATATACTTTAAAAAATCTTCATAATTATTTTGGTGTGACACATTTAATGCAAATTAATTATTCAGATGATATAAATAATTGTTTGTATTTGAAGACAAGCGGGCGTGATGGTACAATGAAAACGATAAAATTAAATGAAAAAGAAAAAAATTTACACAATTAAAACAAATATTTATTTTTAGATTTTTTATAATATAAGCTTATAAAGTATGGGATATGAGGATGTGATTCTGATAAAATGTATATAAATACCTACCTAAAATATATAAAATATTTTAGGTAGCAAAAAATGTATACTTTCGATATTTCACAGAAATGATAAGAAAAATATTTGTATAAATTTTATACAATTAATTAATTGAAAGCAATCTGAACAGAAAATGAAAAAAATTTGAAGAATTGCAAACTAAAAATGTATACATATATAATTATTGTGAACTTACAATAGCATATACAACAGTTTTTATTTCTAAAAATTCAAAAAGTCGTCGCAGCTACGTCATCTGTAACTGATATTTTTTATTTTAGGTTAAAACCCCCTTTTCAACATACCTTCCTATTCTATTTACCATGGTCATTATATCCTATCAAACAATCCTATTGGCTATACATAAAGCAGACAAATTGATACTATTTCCTATATTAGAGATGATTTTGTTGAAATTTTTGTTTGCTAAGAATTATGATTTCTTATTACAAAAACGATTTTTAGTACTGTAAAATTTAGGATTTTTGATCGAATTTATGAATAAAATTATGTATTTTCTAAAAGTATCATTTTGATATTCAATCTGATAAACGATATGCAAATTAATAAATTTTATATAAAAATCATTATCAGGAATTTTAAATGTGGTAAAATGCAAATTAGCAGTCTTATGTACATGATCATGAATGTTTTTTTATAACTATCATCAGATCCTGTATTAAATTTTAAAAAGAAGAAAAGGAATCATTCACTTTAACTTCTCATATACAGGGTGTTTCCGTTATCTCCGACCAAAAGGATACCATAGATAGGGCTCATCGGGACAAACAAAAAATCGTATTGGAGGGGGGGGGGGGAAATCCCAACGGTTTGGCCGCTAGAGGGCGTTGAAGTTTTTTCGCACTTTTTCCACCAAACACCCCATAACTTTTTGCAGGGGCACTCTAGGGTCACCTTGTGTTAAGAAAAAATGTAGAAGACCCTTTGCCCTTTTCAACGATACCTTACTTGTTCCTCTTTTCTAAACTGTTAAAAAGTTAGAGTCGTTTAAAATCAAAATTTTGTGAATTTTTACCCATTTTTTGTGTTTAACCCTGCTTTATTCAAAAAAGGCTTAAATTAACCCTCATTTTTTATTTCAAAAAAAGAAGGCTTAATTGATTCTGCATCGATTTGCTATCTTCAAGTTTTGCAAAAAATGCATAATTTTCGAGATATTAAGGAACACCTTTTGAAAAAACTGAAAAAATAAGTCTGAAATTCATTGGATTATTGGACACGTGTTTTTATTGCACTGTAAATTGAAAATAGAAGCTAGAAGTGCTAATTTTCAAATGCAAATATCTCGAAAACTATGAGTTTTTTGCAAAAATTGATTCACTTCGAGATTATATATATATATACTTCCAATTACCTTGCGTATGGATCAAATTCTGACCTGTAAATTTGAACATCAAAAAATAAATTTATGTTTTGCACCTGCTACTGCTCCTGTTTTCTAACAAAACTGAAATAAAACACACTATAAATGGCACAGAAAAGTAAATAATTAACTAAGTATAAAAATAATTTAATAAATTTTTTTATTTTATTTTTATTTATCACTATTTTATTAATTTGATAAATTTTATTATTTTAATTAATTTTATTTATATTTATCACTATTTTATTGATTAAAAAAATTTTATTAATTTTAATAATTTAATAATTTTATTTATATTTATCACTAATTACCAATTTAAATAATAATTAATTAATATTTTATTAATATTTATTACCAATAACCTAAAAATTAAAAAAATTTCATAACCTCTAAAATTAAAAATACATCTATTGGATACTAGCATAACTAAAAATCTGCTGTGGTGAATTTTAGTGGTGAAATAGGGGTAGTTGAGTGTAGATGGGAGTAGATTCATCTACGCCTGAAATCCCAAAGGAACGCAGCTAATATGAATAGGAGTAGTTGAGCGTAGATGGGGGTAGATCACTGATATAAATAGACTGGATGGAACAACTGTAGGAAACACCATACTGTAAAAATGGGACAACAGTTATATTGTTGTCTCACTCTTAGGGAATCCGCCATGTCTCAATGGACGAAGATTAATTAAAACATTTGATATTTTTAATAGATGGAGGCACAATTTTCATTTAAATAAAGTTCAAATTATCTGGAATTGAATTAAAATTAAATTAAAATTCGATAAAAATCAAATTGTCCTTAAAAAAATCAGTAACTTACTTGTTAATTAATACGTTATTTCAATGAGGGATTTTTAAACGTTTTTAAATGTCAATATATTCAAATTTGACAGCTTTGATAATCAATGAGTGAAAGTGAGATGGATAATTGAATGAACGAAAATAATGCATATATACGCTTCACTCTTAGAAAATTAACGAAATTTGGTTTGAGCCCACATGAAACAAGAAGTTGTACAGTCCAGACTATAAAAAGTCATTGCATACAACCGACATACAGTGGCGGATTTAAGTGTGATGCCGCCCTAGGCAATGTCTCATATGGCGCCTTTTTTTTTTTTTGCTTGTTAGATAGAAGTTTAAAACGAAACGTTTTTTTTTTTTTTTTTTTTTTTTGCTTGTTAGATGTAGAAGTTTATTTACTCTCTTGCAATTTATTTACTCACAGCAATGAAGAGAGGTTTTTTTTTTTTGCTTGTTAGGCTAAAATTTGCCGCCCTAGGCAATTGCCTCACTTGCCTAAGCCTAAATCCAGCACTGCCGACATAAACATTTTTCCCAAACATTGTTATATCATAAAATTAACAGAAATTGAGTTATTGAAGAAAAAGATAATTTTTAATTAAAATCACAATTATCTCTCTCATTTCTCATTTTTAACAGCCACCTCTGAAAATGTAGTACCACTTGAAAAATTTTTTTTTGTTTATGAATACTATTTTTGAAAGAAGAAATAAACAAATGAAAAAAAAAATTTTATAAACTGCTTATGTTTTCCATTGGATTTTAAAATCAAAAATCATAAATGTGTATTTAAACTAATAATTTTATTCCTAGTTGATTTGAAAATTAACATCAGTAAAAATATACATACATGTATACATTTTTTTATTTGAAAAGTAGTTTAGTTTTCGTCAACAACCAAAAACACTACAATTTTGATTTACAACTATATAATGCACTACTATCTAGTCATGATGAAACAGTTTTAACATCTCCAGTTAATGCAATACATTCGATTTCAACAAGAGCATCCATAGGCAAACGTGCTACTTGAACGCACGATCGAGCAGGAAAATCATGAGTAAACACTAAAATATTTTGAAAATTACCAGCAAAGTACATAGTAATGATATATATAAAATCAAATTTAAAAAAATATAATTTGTGGAAATTTTACATCTATAAATCTAAATAAATTTAGAAATATTCTATATATAGTTGCGTTTTATTGGAAGTGAGAAATTGATATGTGGTCACTTTAGTTTTTCTCAGATCACTATCACCTTCACACACTTCGATTCCACATACTTTCCCACCAAAAAAGCTAGTACATAAACTAATCTGAGCAAGAGAGTAAATAAAGTGTTGCTCATTTGCAATTTGCTCAGAGAGCAAGTGAAATTTCTAGTAGCAATCGCTAATCTCTATTGTTGATCCGACGGTTATCATCAAGTGAGAAAGTGAAAAATCTAAGAATTCAATTTCTCAGTCCCAATAAAACACAGCTTATGTAATATGTGATAAGTTATACATATGTAATGTAATATGTACCATATACATTATACTATTTTTCTTTTTGGATGTCAGACGTCAGTACAGGCAAGATAGGCATACTTTTCTACATTCTTTCACAAATTTTTTGAATAAATCTGTCTCGTGTGTGGGGTGATCAGATCTCAATTTCAATCGAGGTGAATCTTTTAAATTAAATATTACCAAGGCAAAAAACTCATCGGGTACTGCCTCCATAAGCACAACACTGACTTCCAAAAAGAAAAATACTATAAAGTGTCACTTATTTTTCAACTTTCAGATTCTCAGGGTCCTACCCCCTAATTTTTTTTCGTTCTTCAATTTAAACTAGAAATACCAAAAAAACAGGTAAATTTAACATCATTTACCCGTGCCGATTTCACTGTGATTTTTCTTTCGTCGAAAAATGACGATTTTGTTCACTTTACTCTGTACCTTTTGCCCTAGTTAACGATTTTTTTTCATTCGTTTCGTTTGTGTGGAAGAGAACCTTTCAAGGAATATACGGCCTAAATTTCAACTTCCTACTACTCCGGGAACATATTTTTTTAAGGCACAAAATGGTCTTCAAAAATTTTTCAACATATGGGAGGAAGTAAAATTTAACATAGGAACCCATACGTTCGTATGTTGGCACGTTTTCGTCAAAAATCAGATTTCAAATTTGAATATTTCTGGACTTCGTGCTCCGAAAATCTTGAAATTTCTACAGGGCGTTCTTCTTATCATTCCTTATAAATTCCCTGCAACAGGGAGCGAGCTACAAGGCACCAAAGAAAAAAACTCCTTCCACCTATGTTAAGGAAATTTTTGTAGACCTTTTCGTGCCTTTAAAAAAATATGTTCCCGGAGCAGTAGGAAGTTGAGTTGTGGGCAGGATATTCCTTGAAGGGTTCTAGAAGGGAAAAAACGTTAATTTTTCGGAAAATGACGATTTTGTGAATTTTACCCTATCACGTTTGCCCTAGTTAACAATTTTTTTTTCATTTAAACTTTGTTTATATTTTCAGTACATTTTCTCAGGTAAAAAGAACCCTTTGTCGGCACGGGTAAATAATTTCCAAAAGTTATGAAATTTTAGGATTTTAATTATTTTGTAATAACTAAAAAAATTGAGGGGTAGCACGCGAGTTTCCAAAAAAAAAAAATTTTCGTAGAACAAATAAGGGATAGTCTAATATACATATACATACATATAATATTTCTAGAAATTTGAAAATAAAATATGTAATAGATATCTATACTTGATTTATTAATTGAGGTCAGTATAGTGCTTATGGAGGCAGTTCCCGATGAATTTGTTGCCCTTGGTAATAATTAATTTAAAAGATTTCTCTCGATTGAAATTGAGATCTGATCACTCCACACACGAGACAGATTTATACAAACGAAATGTAAAAGAGTATAGAAAAGTATGCCTATCTTGCCTGTACTGACTTCAATTAATAAATCAAGTGTACCTTATTTTGATTTTAAGTTACACATAAATTTAAAAATTATAAGCAAACTATTTTTGTTTTAATTTTTAAGTGAATAGCTATATACCTTTTTTATATATTTCGTTTACGGTTCCAAAATCGTTTAAATCTTTAACAAAAACTGTGTTTTTGATAATTTTTTCAATGCTTGATCCAGAAGCATCTAAAACTGCTATTAAATTTTTAAGTGCTTGTTCAGTTTGTTCAACAACTCCACCACTAACTAATTGATTAGTATGTTTATCAAGGCCAATACATCCTGATACGTACACCGTACGATCGGCAACAACTGCCTGGCTATTTGGAAAGAAATTATGGATAAATACAAAAAACTAACCTTTAATTGAAGCTTGTAACTTTAAAAAATGAATTCTTACTTGTAAGGAGCAACTGGCTTTGCTGCGTTTGAAGTGCTTATTAATTTTCTAATTAAAGTAGCCATTTTTCGTTTGAATTAATATATTGAAAACTAAATAATGTGAAAAAAATCAATCTTTCATTGGATTATGTATTTTCAACTGTGATTACTTAAGTTTTTTTCTAAGAAATAAGATGCAAGCAAGATCAGAAAATTTATAAACAATATATGACATATTGAACTTTGGAAGCTGATAATGTGATAAGCTTTATCTTGTATTTTTTAAATTTTCTTGTTTCTTATGCTGGATTTCTTCAGAAGTCTCCGCTAGCTGGGTATCACCTAAGTGTAGGTGACAGCTAGCTAGAGGTTTGGATTTCTTCATTAATGTCCAATTTCTTCAGGTCAAGTTATCTTCTTAATAACTTTAAACTGGGGATAAATCAAGAATTTGGTTTTCTTCACATCCAGTTAAGACTTATTAAGAGGATAAAGTTATCTGGTCATGATAGTACCGATTAACTCAAGATTAAAAATATTTTGAAAACAGCTTTGAAATTGGTTTATATTTTGACTAAAGCTTTGAAAGCTAAAGTTTTAAAACTGTTTTTAATGTTTAAATTTTTTTCATTAGAATTTTATTTTATTAGAAGTGGTTATGGATATTTTTATTAATAATATTGTTATTATTTTTAAATTATTTTATTTTTACTTTAACTAGCAACTTCACTGGTCACTGGTAATATTAAAAATAATGAAACGGTTACTTAACTTCTTAAAAATTATTCAAAATTAATCATGAAGTTGAACCTCATTTATATTCGGAAATTCGGAAACAACATTTTCTATCTCGGTGATAACTTATCTGTGCTTTGGATGAAGAAAACCAAATTAGATTTATCGGTAGTTTAACTTTAACTGGAAGTTCATTATTAAGAACTATGAAGAAATTGGACATAAAACATTCTGCTAACTAGCTGTCATCTACATTTCTCATTCTCAAACCTGAAAAGCATAAAATTTTAATCAGAACTTTAAAGCTTAGTAACAGCTTTCAAGCTGTAACGTATTATTTCAATATTTTTCATGTTGTAACGTATTATTTGAATATTTTTAAAGTTGTAAAGTATTATTTGAATAGCTTAAAGCTTCTTGAGTTAGGTAACACCTAAGTAAATAATCAGTACTTCATCTGCCACCTAAATTTAGGTGGCAGTTAAGTGCTAGTCAGAGGTGAAGAAGTGCAAATCTCTTTATTATCTTTCTGCTAAAGTTAGGGACAAGAAAGTTGAGACTGAAGAAATCCAGCATTAGTTACAATTTACAAACATGGTACATATAAGTTTATACGTAATTCGCTTTTAATACGGATTTTGGTTTACTCCCAATGTTATCTGCTATAAACTCGCTAATTCGGATTTTGGCTTAAGCCCAATTTATTTATATATATATGTGAGGTAAAATGCAATATGGCGGATTCTAATTTTTATGGTGAAAGTGAAGCTGTCATGTTCTTCTTTTTTTTTATGTGGAAAAAGAAGAATATGTATACTATAAGTGTATAAAAGTATCAACGTTTGTATGTATTATTTTATTCCCAATTTACAGTTTATAGCCTACTTCCAATTTAATCCAAAATTCGGATTATTTTTGCCTCGTATAAACTGTTAAATTGATTTTGAGAGTATTTTATGACGTCATACAATATGATTTTCATTTTTGACAAATAATAAATATTAATAATGATTTATTGCCACGGCAACATAACAATTAATTACGATTTAATTTATAGTTTATACTTTTGATTTTTTTTTCGTTTTGAATAAAAATTTTTTTTTAAATATGAAATATTATTTTTATATACTTTTTATCCACTTACTTTTTCCTTTGTGGGTAAGAGTGTTCCTCGTGACGTAATTGAAATTTTGGAAAGAGTTTTAGGGTAGTAAACGTGAACGGATTTACATGGGGTTTTCGGATTTGGGATGAGTGAATAGAATGCTTCCTGTCTAGAATCGATCTCTTTCTTGAAAATAATTAAATATGATGGAATATTCGAAAAATATGAATTTAGAGGACGGAGAAAGTTACTGAGAAACTTCCGAAACGTCCTCGAATCGAACAACTCTTTACTTGAATATCATCGTAGTTACAGAGGCTTTATAATCAATTTTTAAAAAGTATATGTTATAAAAGTTTTTTTAACCTATAAGCTTATTAATTTATTTATTAATTATTTTATTTTATTTACCTATGTATTTTTTAATTTTAAATATTCAACTTTTATTTTCTGTTATTTTTAGTATACCTCCAAATAGTATATACATACATATTATGTACATATATACATACATATATCATATTTCTTCGTTTTTGTAATTTGGGAGAAAAATATATTTTAATATTTTTCCAAATTTCTATATCCAAACATTTTTTCGGTGTTTTCTCATCTTCATTGAAGAATATGAAAAAATTATTCGTACTGAATTAAGAGATCAGAATCAATAGGCATATTATTTTATTTTCTTTTACATTTATAAAATATCTAATGCTAGTTTTTAACCTTAGGACCGCCTAATCGACAATGTCAAAGTTTTGGCTTTTTTTTTTTAAATTTCAATTTCAAAGATCTGTATCCTTAACCTATTAATTAATAAGTTAGTAGAAATGGTATTCTACTTGATAGAGTTTGTAGAGTGTGAAAAGTTAATAGGCTAAGAGATTTGTAGACTTTTAATAATAAATGTAAATATGAAAATAGTATGCCATTAATAAAAATAAATAATTTAAATATATATCAAAAGTGATTTTAAATTTGTAAAAAAAAAAAAATTTTGATATTTAAACTTTTTCACGTAAAATTATACTATTATTCAAATCTTACTTATCATTTATCTGATTTTCCGGAGTTGAATGAAAAAAATAAACAATTCCTCCAGCATTATTTATTATTTTTTAAAAATTCTTTTTAAACACTTTTAAAAAAGCACTCTTTTGTATTTATTTTTATTTTTTTTTCTATTCAAAAATATTTTTAGTTATTTTTATATTCACTTATTAAACTAAAATAGCTCATCCACAAGAGAATTTTCTAACCTCAAAATACCTATTAATTTATTCGCCAGAATACGAAATCTACTAATTAAAAGTCTCCACAAAATTAAGAGATCAGCTGATCAAAAATCTCTTAACTAAAGAACAGAGTAGGCCATTTTCTGTTATCTAATAGGTCAGTAGCTTAATAGCTTTTAGTCTATTACCTAGAATAGAGGGGTTAGTTTCTTAATAAGAGTGCAGAAAAAATAGTCTAAAGAAATAATGTTTTAGTTAAATATTTTTGGCTTTTTAAATAAAATATGTTTTATAAAAGTTTTAAAATGTAATAAATTAACAGTGTTATAATTTTTAAAGTGCACAATAGTCAAAAAATAAAATAAAAAGGTGGAAAATATTGTGCCTTCTTAGTTCTTACCTACTTGTAAGAGAAAAAATTGAAGTGTGACTACATACCTATGGTGAGGTTATATTATAAAAGTGAATAAATTGTTTTAACTTATAGTATTTTTATTTTTGGAAGTCAGTATTGTGCTTATGGAGGCAGTACCCGATGAGTTTTTTGCCTTGGTAATATTTAATTTAAAAGATTTGCTTCGACTAAAATTAAGATCTGATCACCCCACACACGAGACAGATTTATTCAAACAATTTGTGAAAGAATATAGAAAAGTATGCCTATCTTGCCTGTACTGACTTCCAAAAATAAAAATACTATAGTCAAATTTAATTTAATTCTGATACATATATGTATTTATATAAATACTTACAGTTTGAAGAATAATAATATAAACTTTTTTCTTCTATATATAATAGATGGTTTTAAATGAAATCAATTTATTCACTTTTATAATACATATAACCTCACCATAGGTATGTAGTCATACTTCAATTTTTTCTCTTACAAGAAGGTAAGAACGCACAATATTTTCCTTTTTATTTTATTTTTTGACTGTTATGCACTTTAAAAATTATAACACTGTTAATTTATTATTTTTTAAAACTTTTATAAACCATATTTTATTCAAAAAACCAAAAATATTTAACTACACATTTTCTTTACTTTACATCACTATTTGTACTACCAACAGTATTGTTTTGAAAGATTGACACTTCTATCGTGTTTGATTGTGTTAGTGCAGAAACTCAAAGCACGGCTTTGTATATAGATTGTTTTTTTGGTAAAAGTGAAGCTATCACGTTCTTCTTTTTTAAGTGTGAAAGAAGAAGAATATGTATGCTATAACGCTATAAAGGTGGAGTTTCAATGCACGCGTTTGGAGCGTTGCGTTTGGTGCGTTAAATGACAGCTAGTAGAAATAAGCTTTTCTTATGAGAGCTGACTAAATGGTCAACGCACACAACGCGCATAACGCTCCAAATGTTGAGAAATTTTCTACTTTTTGGTGCGTTGTACGCGTTGCCAGTGTTGCTGGTATTATTTTTTAATATTAAGTGACAATGACAGCTGAAAAATAGTTTTTGTTATTTAACAACACTGTATAAATTTCAAAAGCATATAAAGTTGGTCTTACACTATCAAAAAAAACTTACAACGTGTTTCATTTATATATACTAAAGCAAAAAAAAACTTTTATTAAATGTTCAATACAAATTAAATAAAAAAATATTCCTTTAATAATATATTATAATTTCTTTCTAGCTTAAATAAATTTATTTATATAATATTAAAATAAAAAAATTAGAAGTTTTTTTTATAAAAAAAAATTGGATAGTGTAATACCAACTTAATGTCTTAATTGGATATTTCAACGCGACAAACGCTTTCATTGGGTCAGCAACGCCGTCAACGCTGCAAACGCGCAAGTGGTTGTCATTTAACGCACCAAACGCAACTCCACCTTAAGTGTATCAAGTATCAACTTTGCATGTACTTTTTTAATCACAATTTTACCGTTTATACGCTACTCTCAATTTAAACCAAAATTCGGTTTTATGCGGATTATTTTTTCCTTATAAACTGTCTAATGGTGAAATCATTTATTTTATATATGATATAAATGGCCAGTACCAGACCTGTCTTCTTTCAGCTTCAGTAACCGGTTTTTTATCCCCACTTTTGAATAAAATGTACTACAACTCGCCTTCTGTAATCTGTGATCAAAAAAACCGGTTATTGAAGCTGAAAGAAGACAGGTCTGGTGCTTGCCAATATGTATTTATATATCTTTCCACCATGGTTACAAAAATGTATGTACCTCACGCTGAAGTTCATCTTAAATAGAATAGGGATGTATGCTGGATAGATATGCATAACCTAAAACAAAAATTCGACAGCTTAATTGACGTCATTCGAGAATTTAGCTTCTATGATTTTGAACTTTGAAATTCAAAAATATTTGACTTACAAACGACTGTTAAAAAATTATGTTTGAAATTTATGTCATACAAAATATTGGGGGACATTTTCGATCGACTAGCAAGCAAGCAAGTAAGACTCGTTTCCACTTTCTCTTTAACGACATGTGATTTCACGCAAATTCCAATCGCTTTTCTTTACGTTACGTATTCAAAGGAGATTTTTTTCTTCAATTTTTTAAATTGTAGATGCGTGGTACTATTAATTACGCGATGTACTGTTGATAAACTGGCAGGAACTCCGGTTTTAGCATTGATTTTTGCTGCTCGTTTAGCTTGAGAAATTGAAGCTTCTGCGATTCGTTCTTTTCAATTCTGTCCATAATTTTCAATAGTTTTAAGGAAAAGACCAATTACAATTCTTCTTCTTCCAATTTTTTCTGCAATTTGGTGATTTGAAGAGCCTTCTTGCTTCAAAACTTCGATTTTTGCCTTTTCACTTTCTGACAATGTCTTTTCTGCACCCATTCTTAAAAAAATTCAATAATTTGGTAGCTAATGAACACTAGCAATTTAATAAACGAAATAATTTTGAATAAAGTCGAAAAATTGTTCGTCCCAGTAGTTAGAACATTATTTTTCAATACTGGCCGTATTCAAGTGACGCATTTAAAATGTATGTTTTTTGAAGAGATTGTACTTAATGAGTACTACACAAATAACGGTACTGTATTTTAAAATTTTTTTCACGTGATTATATTCGTAACAGAACGTACTCTCAAATACAATCATAAAAACTAATACCCACGTAGCAAAATTTATAGTAATATACAAAAAAACTTTAAAAAATAAGTGGCCGTAATCAAGTGACGCGGAGTGTATATGATTGACGACAAGTAATAACGACTACGTGTGGTACTGTAGTATCAGCTCGAAGACAGAAAAAACCTGTTTATGGAAAGAAATTGCTGAAACTGACACTGTCAATTTGGTATGGGCCAATAAATGTTGTTTGATTTCGTGTCAGCGGGAAGATGAGTATAAAAGAAAATGTACGAGTATAAACATTTTTCCCAAACATTTTTATATCATAAAATTAATAGAAATTAAGTTATTAAAGAAAAATGATATTTTTTTATTAAAATCACAATTATCTCTCTCATTTCTCATTTTTAACAGCCACCTCTGAAAATGTAGTACCACTTGAAAAATTTCTTTTTGTTTATGAATAGTATTTTTGAAAGAAAAAATAAACAAATGAATAAAAAAATTCTTAAAAATGAGAAATGAGAGAGATAATTGTGATTTTAATAAAAAATTATCATTTTTCTTTAATAACTTAATTTCTATTAATTTTATGATATAACAATGTTTGGGAAAAATGTTTATTTAATAAAAATCTACAAATTTGTAGAACATTATAATTTGATATTTTTAGTAATTTGGGAGATTCAAGGAAAAATTGATTTTCAGTTTTATGTTACTAAATATTTATCACGTTTTTTCTTTGATTTACGTTGGTCATAGATATTTAATATATTCGGTGAAAATAAAGCTAAGGATCTTCTCTACATTTCATTTGAACATAATGTTCATGTAACTTTAATCACAACTTAGTTATAATTGATTAAAAACAATAAATTGTAATGTTAATTTGGTACTTCCAACACATACACAAAATGAGCATTAAGTCTTGGTACTATAGGAGTCGTTGGTTTATTCCCAATTTTTTTATGTTTGTGTGAGGTAAAATGCAATATTGCGGGTTCTAATTTTTATGGTTAGAGTGAAGCTGTCACGTCCTTCTTCTTTTTTTTATGTGAAAGAAGAAGAATATGTATACTATAAGTATATACAAGTATCAACGTTTGTATGTATTATTTTATTCCCAATTTACAGTTTATAGCCTACTTCCAATTTAATCCAAAATTCGGATTATTTTTTGCTTGTATAAACTCTTTAAATGATAAAATTTCAGGATTGCCGTAGTCATTGGAAGTATTGCCTTGATTTATTAAAAATGAAATTATGAAATGATATTAAACATTTTTTATATTTGTTTTAAAATTTAAATTTATTATTTATCACATCGCGTGAAGACATCTGATTAAAGTTGCCAACTTACTTTCAAGTTTTAGTGTTGAAATCTGAAAAGAAATAATGTAAAATGCTAAATATTCGCAGAGAAGTACGAAATTCCATGAAATATGCTGAAACATTAGGAATATGTTTATTCATGTACAACATTTTTTCAAAAAGTAGACATGCCTACATAAATTAGCAAATTCAATTATATAAAAAATTTTTTGTATTCATAATATATCATATTTTATTTCTGATTGAAAACCAAAACAATGCTATAAAGTTAAAAAATGATTAACAAAATATAAACTTCAAATAATGTAAAAAAAATCAAACATAACATAATAAAATTAAAAAACTGAAAATGAAAAAAAAAAAGCGTAAAACATGACTCGTATTAATCTATAACTATTTTTCTATTTCTGTGTAGTGTAGTGTAGTGACAGTTTACTCAAATGCAGTTTGAGTTGAAGATGGCAATTCAATTTCACCACTAACATTAAAATAATGTTTTTTTTAAAGTTTTTAAAGTTTTAGTTAGAAAAGCACACCTTAAATATATATTTCCACCATGCAGAATGGTGAATTTTGCAGAATTTTGAAAAAAGGGATAGAGGGAAAAAATACTAATAATATCTACTTTTGAGGGAAAAATAGGTAGGAACGGAAATTCCGTCTTTTGAATATTTCCAAGATTTAGTATTTGGAAAAAGATAAAAGCATATCGACTGTGTAGTAGTGACACCACGTATCTGCAAAATTCAAACTTTTCAGTACAGACAAAAAACATTTCAATTCATAGAACAAATAATACTGTGACATAAAAATTGACCATTGTTAATTTATTAAATTATTAACAATTTTTAATTTTTATAAATGAGATTGTGTGTATTGATATCATATAAATAATTTAATACTAGTATCTCAATTTCAATAAAAGTGTTAGATACGTGGTGTCACTACTACACAGTCGATATGTAGGTTATATGCAAAAGCATGAGTTAATATTTAGTAGTTGTAGTACATTTTTAAAAAACTAATAGTGGAGTGGAGATGTTTACCGTATAGTTTCACTAAGGAAGAAAAGGAAAAAAATTTAAAAAATCTAACAACTGAGAATTTCTGGAAAGTAGTTTTGAAGTTCAAGAATGTTATGTATGAGCCACTATTCCCTAATCTTCAAAAATTGGTGAAGTACACTTATTATAATTTTTTATTTTTTTGTTTATATTATGGAATATTTTTTGTTACTTGTTTATAATTGTTTTTTTTGTCTTGTGAAATAGTTTTTCAAATAAAAATATTGAAAATGTACTTATTCTTTCATTAAAATAGCGATAGGGAATATTGTGGGAAATTAAAAAAAATATTAAGGGAAAAATGAGTTATGTCAGATCAAATTCAGGGGATTTTTGTACAAGAGCATCCTCCAACACTGATGTATATCTTATAGTAAGTGCGTTCGAATCACACGATTTATCTGATATTATCAGTTCGGTTCTGATTTAAAATAAGCGAAGCTTCAAATCGTACAAATTGATATTAAACTGAAAAATTTGGATGACTGGAACGTCAAAAATATCAGCTAGCTGATTTTTGCCTGTCAGTTGAAGTTTCGAGTTCTTTTATGTAGGCAATAGAACGAGCGGGCAATAATTGGGCAAGAACTTGCGGCAATAACTTGGCAATAAACGAGTGGGCAATAATATGGTAATAATATTCCTATTGCAGATTTTACGACTGAGCGATAAATGGGCAATAATAAATATTTTTATTGCAGATTATATGACTGAGCGATAAATGGGCAATAATATTTCTGACCTAGAGGAATTGAGTGTACATTCATTTTTTGTTCTTGATAATATCGTTCAGTTTGTGTTTAGAAGTGAAGTTATTCAGTCGAAAACTTTAAAAAATGTTACATGTTATTCACTTTTATGTTGAAGAAAAATAATGAGAAAATCACATAAACGTAAACTCGACAATCGAGTGTTTCCCATGTATTTTTACAAGTGTATCTTTGAAAACATAAGATGATCTTCAATTGATGAAATTCAGCGTTTTCCATTTCCATTATTTTGTAATCGATAAAGGATTATAATTTCGGCTTGCTTTCTTATCTTAACGTCGATGAGAATGCGACACTACAAGGCAATAAGAATTCGAATCATCACTTTTATTGCCCTTTAATTACATTCTAAACGTATTTTATTTGCATTCCTATTGCTTTTTTAACGAAAAAGTATCATAATTTCGGCTCGCTTTCTTATCGTAATGGAGATAAGAATGCAGTAGCTCATAGCAATACGAATGTCTGTCAACCTTTTCTCAAGCAAACCTTATTGCCCTCGATAAGAAAACTGCTATTGCCGCAATAGGCAACACTTGGCACTGTAATAAGAAAACACTATTGCATTCTTATTATGCTTGCTGGGAACGTAGTATAATACGAAATCAACTCTTTTGGGTTAAGCTATAATTGTGTTTATGTCATAATGAGAATATATGGGGAATTCCATTTGTAACGAGTGTGACATGTTGACTCTTGAATATTGAAAAACTCGTACTTGCCTTCTAGTAAAAGCAAAACAGTTACGATAAAAAAGAAAACTTTAAATATCTCTAATCAGAAGGATCAGATTTCAAATATCATGGATTTCCATATTTCACTGAATAACCTAAAATTTCCACATAAACAATTCCAAAAATTATTTTTAATTATACTGTAGACACTTTGAAGAATCTTTTGGAAAAATTTGACAAGGAAAAATGCAATACTATTTTCATAATTAAAAAAAAGAAATGTAACGGGTTTGACACATTTTGTAATTAACGTGATAGTGAAACGAATTTCTGTTCTCCATAGTTTTATCGTAAATAATTTAACACTAGATACACTAAAAATTAATATACATATACCTATCCAAACCAGTTTCATTCACATTAATTTTAAGGTTAAAAGTTGTCGGTTTGCATGGAATTTCCCATATGTGTTATTGCTTTTAGAAGCCACGCCCACAATGAACTTTTTCCCAAAATGAAACTGTGTTTAGTAACAGCGACGTAATTGTGTCATAATGGGAACATAAATGACATAAATGTTGTTGCTTATTAGAAACAATGCCCAGAATAGGATTTTTTCCTAAATAGACACATATAGATATAAAGGAACATTTACGTCATTGCGTTACTAAATGTGTTAATATGGAAACTATGACCATTTACACACAGTTTCGTCACAGTTACGAATAATTTTGTAGCCATAACAAATGTGACTCAAGTAACAAATGGCACAGAATGCTAGTTGAGGGGAATTGTGATTAGTCTGTCGGTGTCAGGTCAGTGTGGGAGTGGAGTCGACTTTAATAATATTATATAAAACGTACTTCTTTTTTTGTACACTGTTGTTCTAATATTTTTTCTTCAGCTTAGTCGAAATCGTTTCATCTCTGGTTTCAGAGCACGTAAATAGAAACTAGTGTGAATTAACGTTGACAAAACCGAAAAATTGCTATCATGAACGTCAAACAAATGACTAGTTCTGACAAATCATGTGATTATGAAGATTTTACACTCATTCTTAAGACGGGAATACAATGCTTTCTCCAAGTATGCCTCCAAGTATGTAACCTGTTGGTGTTCCTCAAGGAAGAGGACATCGAAATAGCTCTTATTCAGGAGCCGTGGGCTAAAGATTTAACCGTCATGGGTCTTTTGGACAAGCAGTATAACCTGTTCTAGAGCCGAAAAAACGAGAATTTTAGTAAGTCAAGAACCTGCCATCCTTGCTAAGAATCTTAATCATCTAATCTTAGCTCGGCCGATTTGACAGTTGTCAAGATAAACAATGCAGGGGAAGAGGCCTATATCACGTCCGCATATATGGCCTATGACAAAAGCTCGCCTACCGAAGAATTCCAGGAGCTCTACGACCATGTTCTGGCAAGAAAAGCCGTTGTGCTAGTAGGAAGCGACGCCAACGCCAAACACACGCTATAGGTTAGCTCCGAAAACAACGAACGTGGTGAGCACCTTTTTGATTTTATCATCAGATCTAACCTGCTGGTGTGTAATAGAGGTAAAGCGACAACATTTATTTTCCCCAGCACGGATATCCATGCAGGGTAGAAAGAGGTGTTGGACGTTACGTTACGCACAGATAGGGACAATTTCAGAATAGACAACTGGAGAGTATCGGAAAAAGGCTTATTTTCCGACCACAGGTATATACTGTTCAGTGAATCTGAAAACAGAAATACCTGAACCCTTCAGAAATCCAAGAAGAATCGACTGGAAGGTTTTCAGTCGAGTCTTCAGAAGCAAACTCAATCTGACCGAGAGCAAGACAGATTGGAAACCATGAATGAACTGGACACAAGAGTAGAGTCGTTTGAAAGAGCCATGAGTGTGGCATTCAAAGTCTCGTGCCCGCCGTGGTAGAATAAAGAGCTCACAGTCCTAAGACAAAGAACGAGAAGACTCTTTAACACCAGCTACAAACATAAAAACTAGCAACCTTATAAGGATTCTCTGAAGATATACAAGAAATCCCTTAAGAAAGCCAAGAAAAAAGGTTGGAGAGAATATTGCCAATCTATTGAAAATCTAGGAGATTCAGCCAAGTTATGCAAGATCCTGTCTAAAGAGAGAACATGTCCTACTTTCATTAGAAAGGAGGATGGTTCGTGGACAGAATCTGCGGAAGAATCCCTTGAAACCTTAATGTAAACTCATTTCCCGGGATGCCTCAGCATTCAAACAGAGATGAGGGTTTCAGAAAACCAATGTATGACATAGGCTAGTATAGGAAACCTTATTACCAGGGCAGGAATTTTCTGGGCGATAAGCACCTTCGAGCCCTGGCTATGAATCGCCAGTACCAGATGGCATATACCCTATTACGGAACTGCAGGACATAGTGGTTCCGTGGTTAATGGTAACCTTTAAGTCATGTTTGTGGCTCGGGTATGTACCCTCGAATTGGAGACGTGTACGAGTAGTTTTTATACCAAAGGCTGGAGTAAGAGGACATGAATCCGCGAAGGACCAATCAGTCTTACTTCTTTCGTGCTCAAGACTCTGGAGCAGTGATGTTAACCGTACAGTAATTACTGTTTTGTACAGTAATTTGCCTCAGATCAGTAAAACAGTAATTCAGGCAAAAAATACAGTAATATCAAAAAACGTACAGTAATGTACAGTAATTTTCAATTCTTAGATTTTACCATTTCAAATTGAATAGTAATCATTTTAAATTTGAAAAAAAAAATGAATCCAACAAGTTGCTAAAGCAACAAAATGACTCTACTACCTACTTAATTGACTACAACTTTTTCAAGTAGCGCTAATATTTTTTCCAGAGTCTGGAGAGACTTTTTGACATCCATCTCAGGAAGAAGATGGAGGTGAGAGGGCTCTCTCAGTATCAGCATGCATACATTAACGGAAGATCAACTGAGACGGCACTGCACGAAGTAGTGCGCACAGTTGAAAAATCTTTACAATTCAAACAATATACCTTAGCACCTTCCTAGACATCAAAGGTGCTTTTAATAATGTTCGCACGGAAGCTATTTTAGACTCTCCAACCGAGTTAGAGGTAGAAGAGGGTCTTAGAAAATCGCTGATCTCAATGTTGAGGTCAAGAGAAATCCGGCCGGATATGGGTGAATGCAAGGGGGAGTTATATCACCTTTACTGTGGCTATTTGTGATCAACAAAACTCTGTCGAGACTTGACAGGGACAAAGTCAAGACTGTCGCGTATGCAGACGACCTTGTTATATTAATCTCAGGACTGTTTCCTTCTGAAATCAGCAAGATCATGGGAAGAAACCTGGGTAAGGTAAGCGCTTGGACAGAAAGTTGCGGCTTGAGTACCAATCCAGGCAAAACAAAACTGATGCTTTCAACTACTATAACCAAGGTGCCAACTTTCAACTTACAAAAGTTAAACGGAGTAACCTTGTCATCAACTTTCAGCGCGAAGTATTTGGAAGTAATTTTCCACTTATGGGGCACTTGTGTGGTGGCCGGCCCTAAGCAGAAAGTATAACCTCTCTAAACTCAGTAGAGTGCAGAGAGCGGCGGTAGGGGGTGTCACGGGAGCTTTGAGATCATGCCCAACGGACGCACTAAATGTGGTCCTGCACCTTCTCCTCCCAGATCTTCGCCTCGTGCTGTGCGGCCGGACTCAGAGAATCTGGGTGGTGGATCGCAAGACTGTATGGCCAGAGCTGCATTCTAGAAAAACTATCAATAGAATGGGCTAAAAAACCTACGGATTACCTTATCCCCAAACTAAACCTTGAAAGGAACTTCAAGGTGAAATTCCCCATAAGGAGAGAATGGAGAATAGGGGAGGGGATGAAGGATTACAATATCGAAATATTTACGGATGGATCTAATTGTAAGACGAACGAGGGTGTTGGAGCAGAAGTGTTCTCTGATAACCTCCCTTTATCTATCCGATTACCAAACCGTGCAAGTGTTTTCCAGGCGGAAACATTTCCTATTCTTGAGGCCTGCAAATCATGTAGAGAAACTGCTACAGCAGGCAACAAGATAGGTATTTTCACCGACAGCCAGGCCGCGATCAAAGCCTTGAACTCGGCGAACATCTCTAAACTGGTAGCACAGTGCAGGGAGGAGCTAACTTCAATTTCGAAAAAGGCTAGTGTCACACTCCTCTGGGTTCCAGGACATAGGAACATTGAGGAGAATGAGAGAGCCGACTTTTTTGTGAGACAAGGGTCGGAATTGCACGAAGCTATGGCAAAGGAAGTGTATCTTCCTCTTGATTGTGTGAAGAGAGCTCAATCACTTTCTAGCAATAGCTAACACCCGCTGGAAAGGTCTTCCGAGGTGTGCAATCTCGAAAAAAACATGGCCATCTTATAACAAACAGCGAACTGAAAGCCTCATTAACAGAAGCCGAAGAGACATTGTCAGGGCCACAGCATATGTCACAGGGCACTGGCCAATAGAGAATCATGCAGAGAAAATGGGTATCCCCTTCAATAGCAACTGTCGTAGTTCCAAGAAAGCAAATGAGAGAAAGGAGGTAGGAGACATTATACGATTCCTTAATGGAACAGAATGGCTATAGTGATCTACCGGTATTGCCTAAGGTTACGCAAGGTGGTATCAAAACGGCACTTTGAGTGCTAATTGGGTCTTCGAAAGATGTCAAAAACCGCCACGTCAGCCAACTGAACAACCAATCTTTGCTTTTCAATGTTTTATTATATTGTAATCGAAAATTATTTCAATGTCTTTTTTCTGATCGAATAAAATTCTTAAACAAAATTGTAAAATCATAGATTACTAGATAAGAGTAGCATTTGTTTGAAAATGACACAAAATATTGTGAATATTTATTCGATTCGATTGAATTTCGATCGAAATACATAATTGGCCCAACGTATATACCGCGTAAATCGAGGGATGAGTGTACATACTTCATCATTGTGTTTGCCGATATTGATGTCGCGCTACAAGTGTTACTATGCTACTACAACTTCACGCTACTGCCACAAACTACACATTGTATTCCAGCCTTTATGTTCACACACTTAAGTGAATTTCACAAAACACGGTATAGATTGAACCAAAAAAGATGAAGTTTCGTATTGTACTACGTTAGCATGCGCAGCAGAAAAGATACTTACACACATGCGTTTTTGTTGTTGTAAATTTTAATAAACATGTTTCTTCTTTCGTATATGTATACACAAGAATATCACTACGACATGTAAAACATGCGCAATGAACCTTCAACTGAAATAATTTCAGCTATATAATAGTCCGAAACTTCAATTCCACATGATACATGATGAAGCGATAATTCTGTTATTTATCACTTCATCACTTAGGAATTACGTATTTTGAGAGCAGTTTTAATGTCAAAGTTTCATATGAATTGAAGTTTGGGGATTATTACGTAAATTTGTAAATAATTTGTATTTTTAATTTGTTTTTAAATGTTGGTTTTTCCGGTGAAATTTGTTAAAGTAAGTAATTTTATTTTTTAAATGTTTTTTCGGACACTTTAGAAAGTGAGGCTATTTTCAAAAAGAAGATAATTGAGTTGAGCAAAGCTGAAATGAACACATTATGTGAGGTACACATTATCATTCAAACTGACAGTTTTTTTCTCCATAAGTATCAGTTAAAATGATAATGGCTGTTTTTCTTTATTCATTCCGTAGAAGGAATAGAACGAACGGAATAAGTTTTAGAATGTTCGGAATAGAATGAATAAAGAAACAAAAACAGAATAAACATTATCAAAAAGATTGAGGTTATGTGAAATAACATTGTGCATTAATATAATAATAATAATAATAATAAATAAATAAATCAAAATATTCCCAAGTTTTTTTTCTATTGCCACTTAAATTATTATGATTTTTAATCTTTTTGTACATGGATTTTAAACCTTTCCACTTTCCATTGGCTTGCTCCCCCAGAGAGAGGTTTATTTCGAATTTTCTGCATTTCTTTGGCAATGTCTTCCCATATTTTTTTTATTTGGAAATCTATCAAATCTATCTATATTTTGTTTACAAAGATCAATTAAACATTTTATATCCCAACTTGTCCACTTGAAAGCATCCATACGTCTATCTAAAACCAATTTTATCTTCTTATTTTACTTCTAACACAAACAATATAATAATATTATTATATTGTTTGTGCTTCTAATTTATTCTTACCATTATTATTTGAGTTCATTATTTATATTATTATATTATTTATATTATTTACTAGCGGGCCCGGCAGACGTTGTTCTGCCCTTTCGGGTAGGTGGCGGGATGAGTTTGATTTGGATTCAAACTATCGATTTCGAAATATACTTCATGTATACATACGACAAAAATTCAAATTATTTTTTTTAAATTAAATTAGTTGTTATCCTAATTAAAATAATGTGTTCAAATGAAGTTATAATAATTTTTCTGAAAAAAATGCTTATTGTAAAGCTTTTTGGTAGATCATTGATTAATTATTATACATAATATAATTAATAATAATATATTAATGATATAATAATAATGGTATAATAATTAATCAATGACAACATTTTTTGTTGTTCCATCTGTCGTGTAAACAAATAATGCCGATGGTTTGCCTACTCGTGAGCATGCAACATAGAGCTGTCCATGTGAAAAGCATGGAAATTCCAAATTTATACCGCAGACTTCCAAAGACTGGCTTTGTGCCTTATTGATGGTGATCGCAAAAGCAAGACGAACAGGAAATTGAAGTCGTTTAAAATCAAATGGCAAGTCGGATGGAATCATTGGAATTTGGGGAATCAAAACGTCTTCGCCTTTGTATTTTCCTTTCAAAACAGTTGCTTCGATGACGTTTTTCATTAGCTCTTTCACTGCAAGTCTGGTGCCATTACAAAGTCGTGGTTGATTTATATTGCGAAGCATAATAATTGGTGCTCCAACTTTTAATTGTAGATTATGTGGTGGCATTCCTGGCAAATCAAGTGAATTCAAAAATTCGGTGGGATACTTAATTCACCACGTCATCTTGATTCATAACAGTGTCTACTGACTTGTATGTAACTAATCTACCTGTTATGTCATTTTGAATAGCCGTGTTAGGATCATTGACATCTTTGTTTTTTGCTGCCAATATTGCTCGTTCGCTCAACCAAACATGATTTTTGTGTTGCTGTGCTATATTTGGGAACACGCTTTGAATCAATTCTTCTTTGGATTGTGTTTTACTACAAAAAGTAGTTGGTAGCAAGGTTAATATAATATAGGTTACATCTTCCCATAGGCATTACCTACTTACAATAAAAAAGTGATCAATGTGACGTCACACGTATCAAACAATTGACATAAAAACAAACAAAAATTTCTTTCATATATGGGAAGATGTAACCTATATATTATATTAACCTTGGATTACATCTTCCCATATATGAAATAAATTTTTGTTTGTTTTTTATGTCAATTATTTGATACTTGTGACGTCACATTGATCACTTTTTTATTGTAAGTAGGTAATGCCTATAGGAAGATGTAACCTATATTATATTAACCTTGAGTTGGTAGTGTAATGAAGCCATCGAAATTATTGATTGGAATTTTGCCATTTCCAATGTTCAACAATTGTTTCGAAAATTCATTTTCTGATGTATCGTTTTGCAATTGAACACGCATGTTTGTACTGAGGGTAAGTGTTTTTACATGTCTCCACAAATTTGAAGATTTCAAACACGCATTAAGTTCATCGGCAGGAGTAGATCGAGGAATAACAGGTAATGTTTGTCGAAAATCACCTGCTAACAATATGACGGCACCACCAAACAGTTCTTGATTTCCTCGTAGATCTTGTAATGTTCTATCTAATGCTTCTAATGGTTTCTTATGGGCTATAGTACACTCATCCCATACGATTATTTTGCATTGTTGCAAAACTTTTGCCATTCCAGATGTTTTAGGGATATTGCATGTAGGGTTTTCGGCGAACTGCATGTTCAATGGCAGCTTAAGTGCAGAGTGTGCTGTTCGACCGCCATCCAATAGATTGGCAGCAATTCCAGTAGAAGCGAGTGCCAATGCTATTTTATTTTGCGATCGTATGGCTGCTAAAATCAACGAAATCAAAAATGTTTTCCAGTGCCTCCAGGCGCATCTAAAAAATATATTCCACCACTTTCGTCGTTAACAACTTGCATGATTGAATCGTATTTGTTTGTACAAATGTTCTCAATTCATTGCAATCAGATTGTTTTTCATGTTTGAAATCTTGATTAAATATGTCGTGCATTGGACGATCTGGCGATATCAGCCTAATTGTGTTAATGCTTTATTTGCGATCGCTAAACACATATCTTCAATCATAATCAATGCATTCTTCTACATTTGAAGTGGTGCGACACATTCCATGTAAAATATCATCTGTCATGTAATCTCGATATTTCATCCACAATTCTAGTGGATTTGATGGGAAACATGTTGATATTATTACTGAAAATAATGTTCGTATTTGATACGAATGAGCTGAAATTGATACGTCGGCAAGTGTAAAATCCCAATGCGTGTCATGCTCAAGTAAATGCAATCGTTGACATGCTTCACGGTACGTTGTAGACAATCGGCCATCAATCGTTCTTAAGTTTTGAAATGATATTGGTCCACGAACGTTAATCAACAACAAACGCAAGTAAAAACATTCAGCATTGTTGGGGTGAATTGTGTAAATTCGTCCTAAAGCATCTGTTGAAAACACATTTGGATGACCTTCAACTGGTTTTCCTTGTTTGCGTCATTGGAAAACTTTCGAAGACTTATTCCAAGTGTAATATTGTGGTATTTCGGAGTATAGCAATGTTTTTGCAAATGTATCAGGTTGACACAAAGTAAAAAAATGAAAAAATCCGCCATATTGCTTCGTTACTGCTGATGTAACGCCCCATTTGATATTGAGTGATTTCATCATTTTTTTCACTAAAACCGCACTTAAATTCAATTCAAATTCAAAAAAAAACATTTATTTTTTTTTTATACGCCTGCTTCGTTAAAAAAAATTTTTTTTCAATGTACATATATACGATATTCTAAATGACATTCAATATAAAAATTCATGTATTTCCAAATTTCTTGAATTTTTAAAAACACCAACCACCGTAAATAAATCAAACTATGCCTAAAAC
Source organism: Bombylius major (assembly GCA_932526495.1). Classification (NCBI taxonomy): domain Eukaryota; kingdom Metazoa; phylum Arthropoda; class Insecta; order Diptera; family Bombyliidae; genus Bombylius; species Bombylius major. The sequence continues at coordinate 31,749,292 of OW052043.1, forward strand.
CTTCCTTACAATATAAGCAACATACACACGAAATTTCATCAAAATCCGTCGAGAGGCTCGCGAGTAAATTGGGTAGACACGAACGGACATTTCAGTTTCATATATATAGATATTATATTATTTATACATATTATTTATATTATAAGTAAGGTTAATTCCATTTATTCTGTTTTTATTCCATCTTTATTCGCGGATTGAAAATAATGCGTTCCATATATTCGGAAAAAATTAAGAAATATAGAACGGAACATTCGGAATACTTTTATAGAATAAAGAAACGCATATGGAATATTCCAAACGTTTAGAATGAATAAAGAAAAACACCCAATGTGTATATGCGTAACCGATGGTAAAACTGATGCTGACAAAATGATTTCGTGATTGTTCAGTTTTTTTCATCAGTCGCCGACTGTCAGTTTAAATGATAATGTGTACCTCACTTTACACTTTTCACTTAATCATTTCCAATAAAACACGGCTATGATGGCTATTAAGGCCAAAACACATTCAAGCTTTCCTCAAGGTAAGCTTCTACGAAGCCGACCTCGAGGTTGCTTTAAAACTAGCCGTAAAAAAGTGAAAACACAATTAGGTGACCCGAAAACTGCCAATATAGGTTTACATTTTGTTTGTACATTGCATATAACATATAACAACATAATATAGTAAAAATGTAGTTTTATAGACAAAGTTACTTCCTTTTCCTTGCTTTTACTATTTCTGGCCGAAGTAACTATCTTTGAAATTGATTTTTTCAATTTTGAAGTGTAAGTGTTTTAAAATTGGTATTATTATTAGTAACTTTTGTTATATTTTTAAAATTAAAATCTTTTAGTGTTAATAAAATGAATAAATTATCATTTAAATATTGTTAACGTGCAACAATTTTCAAATCTTCAAAATCAAAAATTCGTCGTAGTGACGTCATTTGCAACTGACTTCTTGTTTTTTAGGTTATGCAGTACTTTTCAACATACCTCCGTATATTATTTAGCATAATATAAACTCACAACTCCAGGCATAAAGAAAAAATATTCAACATTGACTTGTTGACCAGTGCCTACTTCGATAGACATGTGAAAGATTGACTCTTGTCTCTTTTACTTCGTGTCAAAACCTGCCATGAATTATAGCAAGACATATGTCTTGCCCTAAATTTTTAAACCTCTGGGACTCTATTCTCAAGATCACTCGTAAAGTTACGCATACGTAAATTCACCATTTACGAGTGGCTTTGACATATGGCTTATGTTCTCGAGAATCGAGTTCCGCATACGTGAATATTCGAATGAAAACCATTCGTAAAGATACGAGTGCCTATTTGCAGTCGTAACTACTTACGAGTACTAAGTTAATACTGTCTAAAATAAATATATAGTTATTTAATATAATGTATGTATGTATATACTCATACTATATATTATATATTACATTAAAAAACTATAAAAGTAAAATTATGAATTGAAAATATTATATTAATAATAAAAATAACAATTATTAATACAATTCCTTACTTAATTTCTCAATAGTTTCATCCACTCGTGACTCGTGTAAACGAAACTGAGAGGAATATTTTTGTGGTAACTTGGTGCTAAAAGCACTAAAAGTAGTGCTTTTTTAAAATAAAAACGCGGAGCAAATTTTGCGACGCGACGTAGTGCTTTTTATGGTGCTTTTTAACTTCCACTTTTTTAATCATTTTTTCAATATAATACAAAGAAATTTTTAAATTTTAGTTAAATTATGTACTGCTGTTATTTATTTTTTTCATTTTAAGTACATTTAATTGATTAATTGTTCATTTTGTCTCATCCCTGTTACTTGTGTGTCATCCCTGTTACTTTTGTGTCATCCCTGTTACTTTACTTTTGTCTCAACACTCTCTACTGTCAAAACCCTTTTAAAGATTTATCACTATTCGTTTTACGTATTCTCTGCCTTCCCTATTCTAACGCATCTTTAGCAGTTTTTGCTTCTCCAACCCAAAAACTGCGCAGCAAAAGTAGCGATGTGGGACCTTAGCTTTAGAAGTAACTTAAAACAGATTCGGTAAAAGTATTTTTCGTGGCTAACTTAAGCTAAGGTCCCACATCCCTACTTTTACTGCGCAGTTTTTGGGTTGGAGAAGCAAAAACTGCTAACCCTGTTCACACATAGTGAGTGCTTGTAACCCGCTACTTTTACTGCGCGCAACCTGGTAGCTGCAACTTCTTGCAAAGAAAACTGCGAAGGTGTTCACACATAACTCGCAGTTTTTGCTGCGCGCAACCTTTGTTGCAGTATTTTACTGTTTAGCTTATTCATTATTGTTTACATGTTTAGTTTGTTATGAATTTTCAACCAGTTCAGATAATATGTATTTTTTCTTCAATTAAAGATAATAATTTGTACACTAATTTTTTCGGCCAATTGTACTTAGCCATTTCCTAAATTTATAATAAATTAGTTTAAACAAAATTTATTTATGTTAAATAATAATTTACATATTTTGAAATACTTACCGTAAAAAATAATAAAATTTGAATCACTAGACTACACTACACTTATCAAAATTTCTCAACACTCTAATCATGGCAATAACAAACGAAAAGTTGCAGACGCAGCCGCAGCAAAGTTTCAACCAAATCAATATTTTTTTGTTGCGTTTGCAACTCATTGTTTAGCTATTCACACATCGCTACTTTTGAAACTGCAAGTTGCAACCGCAGCCTGGCTGCAGGCGCAGTTTTCAAGGTTTCTACATTGATCACACATCGCTACTTGCTGCTAATGCAGTTTTTTGTGCTGCGCAGCACCAAAAGTAGCGATGTGGGAACGTAGATTTAGTGGCTAGATTACCAGTGTGGCTAAATTAAAATACTTGCGGAAAATTACTTTGGCGGCTAAAAATAGCCACTAAGTGGCCAATTTGGCAACCCTGGTAATGTCGGTAATGCACGCATTACATTTTCATGTCACATACTGCATACATCACACTCACAGAGCCATCAGCCAAGCCAACAGTAATCAAAGTGACGAAAAAGTGGTATATTTACTATTTTTATAATATAAGGGATTTGTGGTAATTACTAATTACTATACTAGTAAGTGATAAAGTAAAGAAAAAGTTAATATTTTGTACTAAGCTATTTATTTATTTCTTATCTAGTTCAGAAAATGCGGAAGAAATGTGGTGAAATTTTTATATGCGGAAATGATTACTTTACGTATGTGTGTTTGATCTGTGAAGCTTCATTTAGAGAAGTTGAAAATTATCTCTTTCATATTAGGTGTAGTCATTCTAATAAATTTGGGAACTTTGTTGAAAAAAGTAATGAGGAACACATAAAAAACTTGCCTATTAAAAATGACGATGAGATACATGAATTACCAGATTACACAGCTGAGTCCTATAGTCTTTTAAGCACTTTGATAATTGAAAGCTGTGGTGAAGAATCTACAGATGAAAAAGATAGTTTGTATGATGAAGTACCCATAAAAATTGAATCTTCAAATGAACTCCCTATAAGTTTTGAAATATGCGAAAATAGCGATAATGAACATAATATTGAAGAAAATTTATGTGAGCTGTTTTCTTCTGAAGAAAGGGAAAATGTATCTAGAAAGGTAAACTGTAGCACATGCAACAGAAAGTTTGCTACAAAACAGTCTTTCAGAATTCATCTTAAATATTCACTTGATTGTAAACAAAAAGTAAACGAGATTGAAAATAATTTAAAAAAGTGCCAATTTTGTAATCGTTGTTTTAGCAGTGTTCGTAGAAAAGAATCTCACGAAACCATTCATACTGGCGAAAAAAGACTTCTTTGTGAAATATGTGGGATCCAATTTCGACATTTACAAAACTTGAACATGCATAAAAGTAGTCATTTTACTGTAAGACCATACAAATGTCAAGTATGTAACGCTGCATTTAAAAACTCAGTAAAATTACGAGATCACAGTTTAAGGCATGGAGAGAAAAAGTATCTATGTGGCTATTGTAAAAAAGGATTTTATACGAATGCAGAAAAAAGACATCATGAAAGAATTCACACAGGTGAGAAACCATTTAAATGTGATATATGTGGGAAATCCTTTAGAACGTACAACCTTCATAAAAAAACATGTTTAAAAAGACAATATAACTCCCCAGAAAAAAAAAATAAAATTAAAAAAAAATTCGACTGTCCAATATGTAATGCTCAATATACACAATTACACGGTTTAAATCGACATGGGAGAACTCAGCATTCTGATATTCAGCAATTTCAGTGTCCAATTTGTGATCAAAGCAGTGATGTATTTATGGAATTTTGTTATCATGTGAGATCTCATAGTCATAGCACAAAACAAGAGCCTAGAAATTCAGATGAAGAGATATTGAAAACATAAAAAAACTAATCAAATTACATACCTATGTGAAAAAAATAATTTATATATTTTTAGTTTTAAAATTTTGTTAAAAAAAAATAATTAAAAAATAACTATCAAATTGGTAAATGTTTTTATTTTTTTAAAAAACCAAAATCACCTCGTAACTTCTACCATATACATACTAATAAAATAATAATATAACCAACGTAGAACAAAATAGTGTGCCTAGTTTTTAGAATACTGACAGAATAGATTAACCTACAACTTTTTTTTTCATCAAAGCTTCGACGTCGTTTTGCAAAGTTTTTATAAAATTTCTCTAAACTTTGACGTCGTTGATTTTGATAGGATTTTTTGACGTCATACATTATGAATATGATTGCTTTGATCATGTTTTGGCATATTATTTCTGTTAAAAATTTTCATTTTTTACAAAACTATAACAAATATTAATAATGATTGCATTGTTGCCGTATTGCATTGTTGCTACGGCAAAAATACAAATTACGATTTATAATTTTGAATTTCTTTTCGTTTTGAATTTTTCAATGAATATGAAATATTTTTTTTTTCTATTATTTTTAATATACCTCTAAATACTACACTGTAAAAAAAATTTTCCTACATTAAAACTAGGAAATCAGGTTTCCTACTATCATTGTATTTAAATTACATTGCGTTGAGTAATTTATAAAATTTTACTCTTTGTCAAAGTAATTTCTTTTCTTTCTTTCTCTCTTTTTTACTTCTTCAATGGAGTAAAACTACTCGTTGTGGATTTAATAGGTATACATCATTCAATAGGAAAATTACAATTTTAACGAAGTAAATTTACTATAATAAGAAGAATTTACATTAAATAATAGTAAATTTACTGAAACAAAGTAAATATACTCAAAATTTTATATTTTACTTAGAAAAAATGTAATGTTACACATTTTTGGTAATATTGCTACAACTTACAAGAATAGTTGTAAAGTTTACTATTAAAAAAATAGTAATTTTCAATGCATTTTTTATATATACGAGTATATATCATATATCTTAGTTTTTGTAATTTGGAAGTAAAATATGAGTTCAAAATAGCCAAATGTTTTTTCTGTAAATTTTATTATGTCGTTTTTTAAAATCGACAATTTTACCTCATATTTTTCGACAAAAATATGTTTATAAAATTGTTCCTCTATTTTCATTTTGTTTAATTTTTTTTTCACCATATGGAGAACTTTTTTGAAACCGATTTTGGGTTGCCAATTTGAATACTATGCTATAAATAATCATAAAATTATTATTAATTATTATTATTATTATTATTATTTAAACTTAAATAACGATTAAATTTCCCTTCACACTTCATCCAGACTTAGGACTGGCAACTTACAATAGTTGGTGTGTTTAAAAATTTGTGAAGTTCAAAGAGTTATTTAAATATGAACAGATTTTGTAATTATTTTTTGTCTTATATTTGTTTTTGCACTTGTTATATTTAAATGTCAAAAATAACTTAATATGACGCATTACGCGTTTTTTAAATTAGAAAGTTTTTGGTTTTTATACGATTTTCTCTTGTCTCCATTATCAATTTACAATTTTTCCATAGAAGAACTGTAATCATGAATTCTATTATTTTATGATGATGTTGAAAACACAAAAACAGACGCTTTTTATTTGAGTTAATTTGTTTTATTTTATATTAGTTTTGTAATTAATTAATCTTGTAGTTTATTACTTTGTTTTAATTTCCACTGTGAAACACCTTCGGCTTAAACTAAGAGTTTAAACTTACTTGTCGGTTTAACTTAACTTCAATTTAAACTTACACTGTAATACTGGGCATAAGCGCGGTAGAAGGAGAAGGTTAAAAATTTTCCTCAAGAGGGCTCGTTACTGGGTATTCTACCCTATATATATACAATATGGGATCAAAACCCTCTATATCTATATTGTAGTAGGTTTTGTATGGGATACATAAATGTATAATAATATGTATATAAACTATTCGAAGTAAAAGAGCATCCCAGCGGCGATATTTAATATTGATGACATTTTCCTCAATGTTGTCATCAATGAACATAAGACAAATGGAACAAATAGAACAAATTTAATATATCATGAGTAATATATAAAAACGTAGTTTAAACATTTTTCATTTATTGATTTTTTAAAGTCATCGATGTTGTCATCGAAAGAGTCAGCTATGGCAATGACTATATAATTACATCATAAAGACAGCCCACTTGTCCGTTACTGACAGTTACATTTCAAATCAGCATAACTTGTCATTTTAGCGATTTCTCCTTGTCCCCAAGTGGTTGGACATAGAACTAAAAATTTGTGTTTGTGTTTTTATATTACAATATATGTGTACAATCATATATACTGTACGTGTGAAATTATTTTCTTGAGCATGTGTGTATTTTTGTTTTAGGTCGATTCTCTGCTAACGCCGAAGACACTTTGTGAGGAATTTTATTAAAAAATTCTTGGATAATAAAAGTGTAGAGACTTAATACTTGTACATTTTTCTATACCTCACTTTTAAAACTATATAGCGCATTCCTATTTTTCCGACCTTATGTTTTAAATTTATCTGAAATAAAGGCGGCAACGGCGGCAATAATTGTCTCATTTATAGTTTTATTGTAACACACGTCCTTTAAAAAATTATTTTATAGAAAATTTATATAATTGATCTTTTACAATAAGCAATTAAAATCTATGAGGACATTTCAGGCAACGCAGAAGACATTGTAAAGTTATTAAAAAAAAAAAAATGTATATAGTATTTGTAATATTATATTAAAAATCAATGCCGATATGAGGTCAGCTGCCTATAAAAACAAAGAATTATTTTATATGTAGCTATTCTTTTTAACACTTTTTCTAAAAAAAGTAAAATTTTGATTTAATTTTACAGAGAATCGACGTTTGGTTTTTCGTTAGCATTTTTTTCTTTTTATATAATTTTTAACAGTACCAAGTGCAGATTAACACTTCGTTCTATTTCAAATTTTATACCCTCGAATCAATTTTAAGTAACAAAATGTAACATTTTTTGATTCTTTAGAATCGTGAAGGCTGCACTTGGGAGTTCATGCAATATTAGACCGTTCAAAGAATATTCTGGCCAAATTTCAACTTCCTAGCTCCACAGGAACATTCTTTTCAAAAGAATCAAAAAATGTTACATTTTGTTACTTAAAATTGATTCGAGGGTATAAAATTTGAAATAGAACGAAGTGTTAACTTGCACTTGTATTTTAATGTTAATATTCATTTGAAAGAAAAAAAGCAAAAATTACACATACATACAGTATGAGCTCGATAATTTGGACTGATTAAATAGGCCTTGTTTAAATTTTAAAATAGTTGAAATTTTTGGATAGAAACCAATTTGTAACTTTCAACGCTATTTTTGAAAAAACAATAAATAGTTTTGTAATAAAATTAGTTTTTGTTATTATAAAAACCGATTATGATAATTATATAATGAATTATTTCTACAAAAATCGGTGATTTAAATTAGGCAGTACATGTTTAGCTTACTTAAACTTTATTCTATTTTATAAAATAAAAATCATCGAAAAACCTTTTAAGTACCTATTGAAATTTTTACCAAAAACTTTACGCCTCCACAAACTGGCAGTGAACCAACAGTGTCAGTCAACCAATTGAGAGATTGTTCGTTCGAGCATTTAACCCAAAGGGCGCCTTCCCGAACGGACATACCCTCAAATCTAGGAGAAACTTTCGTATCTCCAAGTCGCTTCCACAGTTGGTTTTCAACAAAATCGAGATGCTTCTGTTCCATTTTCATTGCTGGATTTTCAGCCACAATTACCACAGTTAAAGCCCTCGAGGCAGCTTCAGCAAAGCTGCTCACTGAGGTCTTTTCCTGCTCCTCTGTGACTGCCAATCCAGCAGATGGTCCAGGAACATCCCGAGGTTGTTGCATCTCAGGGTTTTTAGGCCCTTCGATGTTTCTCGTCACAGAAGAGTCCGCGGATTCAGCCTTAGCTTTCCTCCTCTTCTTCTTCCCAGACGGCACAACTGCTTTGTCAATCTCCCGGGAGCCACTAGCCTCAAGAGAGAGATCTTCTGCAGACTTACCTCTTTTGATGCCCGTGGCTCCAGAGGTAGAAGGATCAGAGCCAGATGCTGCAACACATTCGGTGTTACTCACCTCCTGTGTTTTAGCCCTAGCCCTAGCCCTCCTTCGACGCCGCAATTGGTTTTTGGTAAGTTTGCCAGTTTCGGACGAGGCTTCCAAGGTTTTCTTGGCCTTTTTCACCATGTCTTCTACCAGCTCCCTTACTTTCAGATCAGAATTAGTCGTACTTTCCAAAGGATTTCCGACCCTTTCCTGATCTGTCAAAAGGAGGTTCTCCATTGCCGCGTCAATGATGCCTCCTGCACTGAACATGATGTTGCCACCTGCAGATCCGATGTGGCAGCCGCCGCCGAAGCGACGGGAGGATTTGGAGTTTCCTCCTTACCTCCTGCAGACATTAATCCTTTCGTTTTCATCATGTTTGCTTTGTTTACCTGTATGCTCAGGTTCCACGCAGCCTATTGGAAGGGTTGAGAAGTTACGTGGAATTTTGTGCATTGGTCCCGTTATTGGCCTCCCTTCCAACCTGCCAATAACGCTCAACACTCCCGCCTCGTGAAGGCTGCACTTGGGAGTTCATGCAATATTAGACCGTTCAAAGAATATTCTGGCCAAATTTCAACTTCCTAGCTCCACAGGAACATTCTTTTCAAAAGAATCAAAAAATGTTACATTTTGTTACTTAAAATTGATTCGAGGGTATAAAATTTGAAATAGAACGAAGTGTTAACTTGCACTTGTATTTTAATGTTAATATTCATTTGAAAGAAAAAAAGCAAAAATTACACATACATACAGTATGAGCTCGATAATTTGGACTGATTAAATAGGCCTTGTTTAAATTTTAAAATAGTTGAAATTTTTGGATAGAAACCAATTTGTAACTTTCAACGCTATTTTTGAAAAAACAATAAATAGTTTTGTAATAAAATTAGTTTTTGTTATTATAAAAACCGATTATGATAATTATATAATGAATTATTTCTACAAAAATCGGTGATTTAAATTAGGCAGTACATGTTTAGCTTGTTGTTGTTGTTGTGTGGGTGGGGGGGATGCGGATACGGCATCCACGAGCACTCAGACAGGAGAGTCCATTGTACTTAGCGCCCCGTCTCTAGTAAAATCTCCTCGTTTTCTTAACAAACGAGAGGACTTTGTCTAGGGGTTGAGAACAGATGTCTTCCATTCTCATTACATCAGAGTTCCATGTATGAAGCCTTATCCTAGAGAAGGCCGGGCAACAGCAGAGATAGTGCTCTGTTGTTTCGGCCTCCTCCTGGCAGGCCCCACACGTTGGGTCCCTGACCACTTTCATGACCGCCAGATGGTGGTTACACGTGTTGTGCCCTGTAATGAGCCCAACGAGAGCCCGACAGTCTTTTCTACTAAGGTTTAGAAGAAATCTAGCCGTTCTTTCCTCAGGCTTTTTCACAAAGCATTTCGTACCACTGCAACCAAGTAGGGCAGACCATCTTTCCGCATGGATTTTCTCCATGTGTTTGGTGATCCATCCACTGATCAAGGCGCAGTTGATACCTATCGTTGGTTCCGGTCCCCATACAGAGTTAAACGAGCCCTCCTTCGCGAGGGCGTCGGAGAGTTCATTGCCCTCTATAGCAGATTTAGCAACGCGTCGAGGGCTACACCAGGAGCTGAGCTTAAGGCACCAGTGATCCCAATGCAGATTTCTCTCTGTAGCCCATTAAGTATTCGAACACAGGTGTTAACCTTAGTCCGTCTCCAAAAGACCACCGACGCATATGTTATAATGGGTCTAATAACTGCCACATACAACCAGTAAGTCATATACGGCCTTAGCCCCCATGTCTTACCAAAGACCCTCCGACATTGCCAAAAGGCACACCGTGCCCGAGAGACCTTGTTGTTGACATGACTTTTCCACGAAAGCTTGGTATCTAGTGTTACTCCCAGATACTTTACCTCCGTGGAGAGTTCGATTACCACACCCTTAAGGCTGGGTAGTTTCAGACCGTCCGTTTTTCGTTTCCTCGTAAACAACACAATAGTTGTTTTCCTAGGATTAACAGAAAGTCCGTGTTTTTCACACCAGCTTTGAATCTTGTCAAGTGCTATCTGTAATTTATTACAGATAAGCGCCAACGATTCACCAGCGATCAGTGAGCATACATCATCAGCATAAGCTTGAGTATGTACACCTGTTAATGATTGCATCTCATCCAGTAGTGAGTCAATAAGCATGCTCCAAAGCAGTGGCGAAAGAACACCCCCCTGAGGACATCCTTTCACCGCCCTAACTAAGTCTCATTCCCCATCGATCATACCGTCAGTGAACAACAGTCTGTTGGATAGCATGTAGTGGATCCATCGAACAAGCGTTGGCTCCACTCCATGTCCACCAGCAGCATCGCACAGAGACTTATAGTTTGCATTGTCGAAAGCCCCCTCAATGTCCACGAACACACCTAATGCGTACTGTCCTTTATCGTGCGCCTCTTCGATCCTGGAGACTAGATCGTGCAGCGCAGACTCACAGGACCTTCCGCTCTGATAAGCGTGTTGTTTGCTGTTGAGAGGAAATCTGAACAGTGCAAAGCCCCTAATGTGCTTCTCCACTAGTCGCTCCAGACTTTTCAGTAGAAATGACATTAAACTGATAGGTCTGAAGTTTTTTGCCAAGGTATAGTCATCTTTCCCAGGTTTGGGAATGAAGATTACCTTGACTTTCCGCCATTCAGAAGGAACGTAACCCACCGCTAGATGTCACTTCCTTCTTTCAGCATTGCTGGATAAATGCCGTCCATCCCCGGTGTCTTGTAACTTTTGAAAGATGACAAAGCGAACTTTATTCTTTCTGTAGTTACCACCTTCGACGCGACAAACCAGTCGAGTCTAGAAGGTTTCGAAGCATGAGCTGTGAAACCACCCGTTAAGCCTTCAACCTGGCAGCCCGAAAAATGAGCGTCCAAGAGAAGCTGTAGCTTGGCTACACTGTCGCACTGAAGCACTCTGTATAGCCTGGCTGTTTCGTTCAAGCTTGTCAGCTCTTCACAGTAGGTTCTGAAAGATGAGAGTTTGGCAATCCTCACCCTCTTCTTGTATTCCCTCTGCAAAGATCTGTATGCATCCCAGTCCACTTCCGCTTTAGATTTAAGAGCTCTATTTAGAAACTTCCTGGACGATTTTCTGAGTTTCTGTAGTTCAGGGTTCCACCAAGGAACACTTTTACCACTTCTACTCTTTCTGTTAGGACAGGCGCTCTCGAATGCATGTGTCAAAGAAGTATTCAACTTGTGAACAGCTACTTCAACCATAGCCGCCGATCGCACTTTAGGTACTGTAGTTACTTCATTATAAAGTAGCTTACGGTACTTTGTCCAATCAGTTTTTCTTGGATTACGACCCGCAGGGATACTATTAGTAGCCACCGCGACTCGAAATTCAATGTATCTATGGTCAGAGAGAGTTTCCTCGTCTAAGACCTTCCAATTTGTGATTAGATCTTTAGCTATCTCGTTAGAGAAGGTAAGATCAATCACCTCCTGCCTTCTGCTGGTCACAAAGGTTGGTTTAATGCCGACATTGTTGATCATCAGATTTGAGAATAATAGATATTCCAACAACTTTTCCCCCCTGGAATTGCATTTACTGCTTCCCCAAAGGGTGTTCTGAGCATTAGCGTCACAACCAATGATCAGCCCCATGTTGTTGGATTCTGCATACCTTACAATTTCTACCAGCTCGCCCGAGGGAAGTGGGCCAATAGAATCGTATGGCAAGTAGGCAGATACAACAATGATATTGTATTTTCTACCCGCCATTTGGTGTGCGAAAATAACCGCTACAATGTCTTGACTGCAAAACTGTCTCAACATTGTTGCCTCGATTGTTTTTGAGACAATCATACAGGCACGCGGACGTTCAGATCTTTCAAAATGAAAGAGCCGACCCCAGGAGACCCCACCTAAACCGCAGATACGTTTTCTACATATCCATGGTTCTTGGATTAAGGTTAACTGAGGTAATGTCTGCAGTCTTGAAAGTCTGTCACATAGTAAAGCAGTGGCAGACTTACAATGTTGCAGGTTAATCTGGGTAACTAACAGTCCATTCAGGGATTGCTCCATAAACAGACACGTTAAGAACCTTTTCTCTCAGCTGCTTTTTTGAAAAGTCTAAACTTGACTCTACTAAGAAGCAGATGAGGTCTTAGCCCGTACACGTTCTCCAGGACACTCCTCGACTCAGGGTTAATGCCCAACACCAGGTTATAGCCTTCGACCTTGTCGTCAGCCTTGCCGGTATTGAGTGCATAGACGCGCCAAGCCTTGGTGTTGAGTCCCGGATTCTGTGCACTGAGCCGGGTGAGAATCTCTTTGGGATTCCTTGGTTTCCCTGGAATCCAGACTGTCACCCGTATCAGTTTGGGGAGGCCACTAGTTTTTTTTACCAAAAACTTTACGCCTCCACAAACTGGCAGTGAACCAACAGTGTCAGTCAACCAATTGAGAGATTGTTCGTTCGAGCATTTAACCCAAAGGGCGCCTTCCCGAACGGACATACCCTCAAATCTAGGAGAAACTTTCGTATCTCCAAGTCGCTTCCACAGTTGGTTTTCAACAAAATCGAGATGCTTCTGTTCCATTTTCATTGCTGGATTTTCAGCCACAATTACCACAGTTAAAGCCCTCGAGGCAGCTTCAGCAAAGCTGCTCACTGAGGTCTTTTCCTGCTCCTCTGTGACTGCCAATCCAGCAGATGGTCCAGGAACATCCCGAGGTTGTTGCATCTCAGGGTTTTTAGGCCCTTCGATGTTTCTCGTCACAGAAGAGTCCGCGGATTCAGCCTTAGCTTTCCTCCTCTTCTTCTTCCCAGACGGCACAACTGCTTTGTCAATCTCCCGGGAGCCACTAGCCTCAAGAGAGAGATCTTCTGCAGACTTACCTCTTTTGATGCCCGTGGCTCCAGAGGTAGAAGGATCAGAGCCAGATGCTGCAACACATTCGGTGTTACTCACCTCCTGTGTTTTAGCCCTAGCCCTAGCCCTCCTTCGACGCCGCAATTGGTTTTTGGTAAGTTTGCCAGTTTCGGACGAGGCTTCCAAGGTTTTCTTGGCCTTTTTCACCATGTCTTCTACCAGCTCCCTTACTTTCAGATCAGAATTAGTCGTACTTTCCAAAGGATTTCCGACCCTTTCCTGATCTGTCAAAAGGAGGTTCTCCATTGCCGCGTCAATGATGCCTCCTGCACTGAACATGATGTTGCCACCTGCAGATCCGATGTGGCAGCCGCCGCCGAAGCGACGGGAGGATTTGGAGTTTCCTCCTTACCTCCTGCAGACATTAATCCTTTCGTTTTCATCATGTTTGCTTTGTTTACCTGTATGCTCAGGTTCCACGCAGCCTATTGGAAGGGTTGAGAAGTTACGTGGAATTTTGTGCATTGGTCCCGTTATTGGCCTCCCTTCCAACCTGCCAATAACGCTCAACACTCCCGCCTCGTGAAGGCTGCACTTGGGAGTTCATGCAATATTAGACCGTTCAAAGAATATTCTGGCCAAATTTCAACTTCCTAGCTCCACAGGAACATTCTTTTCAAAAGAATCAAAAAATGTTACATTTTGTTACTTAAAATTGATTCGAGGGTATAAAATTTGAAATAGAACGAAGTGTTAACTTGCACTTGTATTTTAATGTTAATATTCATTTGAAAGAAAAAAAGCAAAAATTACACATACATACAGTATGAGCTCGATAATTTGGACTGATTAAATAGGCCTTGTTTAAATTTTAAAATAGTTGAAATTTTTGGATAGAAACCAATTTGTAACTTTCAACGCTATTTTTGAAAAAACAATAAATAGTTTTGTAATAAAATTAGTTTTTGTTATTATAAAAACCGATTATGATAATTATATAATGAATTATTTCTACAAAAATCGGTGATTTAAATTAGGCAGTACATGTTTAGCTTACTTAAACTTTATTCTATTTTATAAAATAAAAATCATCGAAAAACCTTTTAAGTACCTATTGAAATTTGGGTGTTGAAAAAACCAAAAGTTGAAAATAGGAAGGGAAAAATTATTGAGCGTACACTGTAATTTGAAATAAAATTCTTATTCCAAAAAATATTTATTCACGCGAGCATATTTATTTGTAGCAAAAGTACAACAACAACAAGAAACAAAAAAATCAAACCAGAAAAAAAAAAACAATAACCATTTATTTCAGCTTTAAAGAATGCTGTATCAAATAGGTATACATACATACATAACTATATGCATGTGGACAAAAAGAAAAAGACAAGAAAAAACCATACCAGCAATATATGTATGTATAATTATAGGATATAATTGCAAAATCCTATGAAATGCATTATCTATTCTGTATGTATACACTATACATACAGTATAATATATATCTATATGTCATATTATTTAATGATCATTATTTTAACGGACAAGTTGTATACCTATATAGTTTTTGAATGAATTGACTCATAATTTATATATGCGCTTATACATATTGTTTCTGTACGTTTTTCGTTTTTGCGATCTGCATTTTTTTTTCTGTATACGCAATTTCCATATTGTCTCTAAAAATCCACGTTATTATTATTGTATAATATGTTTATACCAATGATTATAGATTAACACAATAGATATTCCGCTTAGTACATTTGTATTTTCACTCTATTTCATTAAAGGCTCCTAAACGAAACCTTCTTGTCTGTCCTATCTGGCGAGAAAAAATAGAACTAACGTTTTGAATTTCAAACTTAAAAAAAATGATCGAGTGATTTTTTTTATTATCCATTCGCTCATGCTCTTGTTAGTTTTTTTTTTTTTTTTTGTGTATAACCAAAAATCATATAACTACAAAGATAAACAATTGCCATATATCCTCATGTCACCATTAATTTTTACTTCTACACCTGATATCAGGTGGCTACATGTTTACTGAATATTATCAACATTTTATGCTTATGCAACAATTTTAAAATCCAGAGCAAACCAAAAATACGTTGATGTTGCTAAACATTATATGTACCCAATAATGTGTCTGTTTACCAAATATAAATAATGGTTGTTGCTACGGCAACATAAATTACGATTTATACTTTTGAATTTATTTTCATTTTGAATAAAAATATATATTTGCTTTAAAAAAAAGAAT
Source organism: Bombylius major (assembly GCA_932526495.1). Classification (NCBI taxonomy): domain Eukaryota; kingdom Metazoa; phylum Arthropoda; class Insecta; order Diptera; family Bombyliidae; genus Bombylius; species Bombylius major. Next base: position 31,764,919 of record OW052043.1, read on the forward strand.
TTTTAATACTAAAATATTTTTGACTTGAAAATCAGAGTTTGCTTAGATTAAATTTTAATGAATAAACATTATAGTATTTCTAAAACTAGCATTAGATATTCTATAATGTAAAAGAAAATGAAATAACGTGCCTATTGATTCTGATCTCCTGATTCATTACGAATAAAATTTTCATATTTCTCAATGAAGATGAAAAATATTAAAATATATTTTTAAAATTTGAAAAATAAAATGTATTTTGTATATAGTATATGTATATACGAGTATATATGTAGTATTTAGAGGTATAATAGAAATAATATTTCATATTAAAATAAGCTTAAGGTTAAAAAAACTTTTATAACATATACTTTTTAAAAATTGATTATAAAGCCTCTGTAACTACGATGATATTCAAGAAAGAGTTGTTCGAGGACGTTTCGGAAGTTTCTCAGTAACTTTCTCCGTTCTTTAAATTCATGTTTTTCGAATATTCCATCATATTTAATTATTTTCAAGAAAGGAATCGATTCTAGACAGGAAGCATTCTATTCACTCATCCCAAATCCGAAAACCCCATGTAAATCCGTTCACGTTTACTACCCTAAAACTCTTTCCAAAATTTCAATTACGTCACGAGGAACACTCTTACCCACAAAGGAAAAAGTAAGTGGATAAAAAGTATATAAAAAAGAGCAACAACCATTATTTATATTTGGTAAACAGACACATTATTGGGTACATATAATGTTTAGCAACATCAACGTATTTTTGGTTTGCTCTGGATTTTAAAATTGTTGCATAAGCATAAAATGTTGATAACATTCAGTAAACATGTCGCCACCTGATATCAGGTGTAGAAGTAAAAATTAATGGTGACATGAGGATATATGGCAATTGTTTATCTTTGTAGTTATATGATTTTTGGTATAACCAAATCAAACCAGTTTCCAGTATAACTTTGTGTATACCTATATTTATATAATATATATAACAATGTATATACATTCATATATCTGCCGTACAAAGGCTAATCGGAGCAATTACATATTGATAGTTTTGAGAAAAACTCAGTTGAAATTTTTGATACTTCAACCATTCATATTTCGAACGTTAAAAAATATATGCTCATAATGAGACAATAGGTATGTTCAGTAGACACAAACATATGTTATACATATTTTTTTTTCTGAATAGATACGAATATTTTCTGAGATTTTAAAGAGAAATTCATTTCACCATTGTAAAGTTGAAGAAATTTATACGACTTAATCAAAGGGAAAAAGAGGTATACGACTTTACGCCTTTTAACCAATGTAAATTTGTTGGTTTTCTTAAAGAATATTTTTTAAAAATACAATGGCTATTTAGAGTAAAATATTTTACGCTCAATCACCATTGTAAAATGAATGATAATGTCTATGGTTTTTCGGTTTAAGATCGTATATCTTTGTTTTGCTGAAGTATTTCAAACAAAATTACAATGGTTAAAAGGTGTAAGATCGTTTGCTGCTTTTTGCCGTTGTATAAATCGTATAATTTCCGTGGGAATGCAAGTGCTCTGAATTTCCAACCTTTATTACTCCACAACCAAGCTTCGTACAGTTACATGGTTTTCAAAAATTTGAAGATAAACAAATACTTTATTTAAAAATGTTATTAACTCAAAAATGCAATTGCTCCGATTAGCCTTTGTACGGCAGATATGTACATACTTTTGCATGTACACAAATGCGTGTTTACCGTCTGTGCACATTTCATTTAATATTTGTTTTTTTTTCTTCTTTTTTTAAAATTTGTTTCATCGGTTAGTATAATATTTTTTATTTTTTCATCTATAGAACATCAATATGTTTGTACATACATTATGTATGTAAATATATTGTATTGTATAGGAATATGAATTAGAATTTGTTTTCTGATTATTGAATGCATGATAATATGAAAAATTTATCCAATTATTTTTATTTTTTTTATAGTTTTTGAAGCTATGAGAAATTTTACTGAAATCCAGAATCCAGATCCCGCTTTTTTTTGTTTTTATTTTATGTAACTATAAATTTTTTTTTCAAATGAAAAAGGGAATTAAGATATTTTGTTCTCAATTCAAGTACCTAATTAACAACATTACAATACACATTTAAATACATTTTATTTACCCATATTTATATTTCAAAATGTTACATAATGTTAGGTAGTTAGATATGTTGGACTCTACAAATTTTGATCAATTAGGTGTACCTATAAAATTTTATTAAAACCTTACAGCCGGGAGATGATCACAGTCATTATTAGAAAATTAGAAAATCGCTAATGTTAATGTTAATGTTAATGCAAAGTGTTAACATTATAATGTACCTACGTGCATTATAATATACAGACAGTAGCGATCATGAAAGTCGCCTAACTAATAATTTCTAAAAACTTTTCTCGATACTATCTTTAAATTTTGGTGGGGATGGATGATGGTTTGTTTTTTAACTAAGTATGTGTGTTTTTTTAAGGTATTTTCTATAAGAAAAGAAAAACCATACATGATTCTGTAATACAGCTTAATAAATAAATTATTTTTAGAAAAATGAAAATTATTTGAGTCATGCGTTTTTTCCGCTACTGTATAAACTACAATCTGCATATACAAAAATACATACTTGTATATGCTAAATGGGAAAAATACAAAATTGAGAAAAAAACAGTGACTTCAATTAAAGTTTACAATAAATTTTGTATTTAGGTACGAAGCAACAACAAAATTCAAATACGGTATTATAAAAAAATTGTAAATTTGGTTGGGTACTTGAAAAATGAAAAATAAAAACAACAATTATTTTTTTATATGTGTGTTGTTTTTGTTTATATTAATTATAAATTTTCATATAGTACATCAACGAAAAAATTGTATGATGATGTCATGCACATTTACTCCGTCCTCATTTTCCATATAAAATTGTCTATGGTATTTTTATTTTTGGAAGTCAGTATTGTGCTTATGGAGGCAGTACCCGATGAGTTTTTTGCCTTGGTAATATTTAATTTAAAAGATTTCCCTCGATTGAAATTGAGATCTGATTACCCCACACACGAGACAGATTTATTCAAACGCAATGTAAAAGAATATAGAAAAGTATGCCTATCTTGCCTGTACTGACATCCAAAAATAAAAATAGTATAATTACAGTTTTGAGGATTTTTGTGTATGTTAAATTTGTTTTTATTGCAAAAACGGTCATAACGTATTTTTAAATCTAATGTTCTAAGCGATTCCTTCTTGTCTGTCCACTCTATGAACAGATTTAGAACTAAAAATTTATTTTTCAACAGCTTTTCTATTCTGGAATATCTACTTCTTATTAATTATCTTTGTTTATACACTCAAACACTCATACTGTTGATTCCAATTCATACAAAAATTATTCTTTCTATCAGAGCCTCCTTGGCTGGCCATCTGCAGGGAGAAAAATATTTTTTTTCAAGAAATTTTCATTTTGGTCTGTCTATATGGTATTTATATGGTTTTTGGCTATGGTCAGTTATAGCAAAAAATATGTAATAAGAAGAACTCTTATTCATATAAAATTTCTTCATATAAAAATTTTTATTCTGGGGTTCTGGCGCGAGTACCCCAAGCTTTTATTTTAAAAGCTTAGTTATGCTCTCTCAAAGTTTTCTCTAAACTTTGACGTCATTTTTTTTGAGAGGATTTTTTGACGTCATACATTATGATTGCTTTGATCATGTTTTGGCATATTTATGTTAAAAATTTTCATTTCATAACAAATTACGATTTATACTTTTTATTTTTTTTTCGTTTACAAGATCAAATTAAAATTCAATTGTTTTATTTTTCCCTACTTTGATTGATTTTTTAAATACATATGTATATATTTGCAAATTATTTAATATACAAGAAAAGTATCTTCTCTTAAATAATATACAGGGTGATTCCGTTACGGTATCCGACCGGGAAACTACGGATAGGTCTCGGCAAGGGGAACAAAAAATCGTATTGGTGGGGGGGAGAAGTCTCAACGGTTTAGGAGTTAGAGGGGGTTAAAGATTTTTGGTACTTTTTTCATATTTTACCCTATAACTTTTTACAAGGGCACGCTAGGCTCACCAACTCTTTTATATAATTGTGAAGGACTCCTCTGCCTTTCCGTCAACATCTTACCTGCTGCTGTGTATCCGATCATTCAGAAGTTATAAGGCCTCAAAACCATAATTTTGTCATTTTTTCACAGATTTTTGGACTTTAACCCTGCTTTACTCAAAAAAAGGCTTAAATTAACCCTCATTTTTTATTGCAGAAAATGAAGGCCCAATTAATTCTACATCGATTTGCTATCTTCATTGTTTTCAAAAAATGCATAGTTTTCAAGATATTTGCACTTGAAAACTAGCATTCCAAGCACCTATTTTCAATTTACACTGTAATAAAAGCACGTGTCCAATAATATAATGAATTTCAGACTAATATTTTAAAATTTTTAAAGAGGTCTTCCTCAATATCTCGAATTGTTATGAGTATGCATATATGTATATTTTTTACAACTGTATAAATGTTTTTTATGTGATTGATAATGACTTGAATTATTTTTTGTTTATAATTTTTTTTCAGTTTAATTTTTCGTAAAATAATTTATTAATATTAGTTTAAATAGTTAGATAGTTTTTGTTTAATAATTCTATTACAGATTTTTATTTTTAAATATGTAGTATTTTTCTTTTTCTTCTTCTTTTAATATCCTAAAGCATATCAGCTGACTTTTATTTTCGAATTAGTAGGAGGAATTAAGAAAATATGTAAAAAGAATAATACAAATTATAAATGCATTTCACTTTTTTGAAGATAGAGAAAGACAGAAGACAAAGAAGAAGAAGAAGAATTGACCAATGTCAATATCAATTATAAATATAATATGAATGTTTTATGTAATAATGATAAACATACTTTTATTGTTTTTTTTTCTTACAGTTTAATATTTTTTGAAAATATTTTATCAATTTAGTTTAAATAGTTTAGAAAGTTTTTGTTTAATAAAATAAAACTATTACAGATTTATCCTTCAGAAATTTCACTTCTTCTTCTTCTTTAAATATCCTAATGCATATCAGCTGACTTTTGTTTATTTTCAAAGTAGGTAAGAAAAGTAGGAAGGATTAAGAAAATGTGTAAAAAGAAAAATACAAATTATAAATGCATATCACTTTTCTGAAGATAGACAAAGACAGAAGAAATATTTGTTCAATGATCAATATGGAATGAAATATGAATTATATTTGAGATACAGTATTAGTTCGGTAATTTGATCCTCTATATTTTCAACACCTAAATTTCTGTAATTTCGGTTTCTGTATTTTTGTAAAGAGGTTTTTTGTGATTTTACTTTATGAAATAGTATGAAATAAAACCAAATTAAATATGTTGTACCTAATTTCAATCACTGATTTTTGCAATAAAAAATTAATTTTAAAATCGTCATAATCAATTTCGTAATTATTGTTTTAATAATGCAAATGAATTTTATTACAGAATTATGGGGTGTTTTTGTTTGAAGTAGTGTTGAAAGTGTAAACTGGTTTCTATATAAATTTTAAAATTTTAACAAGGTCGGTTTGAAATTAGTTCAAATTATCGAGATTATACTGTTATGTATGCATATTTATTGAATGGATATATTGAAAATCATGTTTGTAAAAATTAATTTTTCTTCAATAGTTGAAAATTTTTACCTACCTACATTCTTTTTAACCCTAGCATTGCCTTATTGATAAAATACGATCCCTTTGAGCTAGGACCTTGAAACTATTTTTATACTAAAACATTTATCAAGTGTTCTTTTTAGTATCGTTCTTTACAGTATTATTTTAGTTTTTTTAGTTTTCAAGATAAAGTGCATAATAACATGAAAAACGTGAATGTCCATACATTCTTGTACATTCATAAAAGCAAACATATATTGTTGGCTTTGAAGTTCTATATCTCAGCATCCTCTGAACCAAAAACTAATATTTTTGGATTAAAATATTTGCTGAAGTATTGCTTAAAAGCTGTCTTATACAGTAATTCTGTAAGTGCCATAGTTTTCAACCAAAAAGACAAAATACGCGAAAAACCATTAAGAAGTTCAACATTTTCAACCTTATTTTCCATTTTATCTCGGAAACTAGAAAAAATATGAAACTGTAATAGCAACAACATTAAAGAGAACACTTTAATAAAGATTTCAGTATAAAAATAATAGTTTTTGGTCCATGGGATACTGAGATACAGCTCTTTGGAAAAAAAATTTTAAAATTTCCATATAAAATGTATGGTATACATTTGTATACTCACGGCCAACACTGAGAAAAATTTAAGATTGCAAAATGGCTATAAAATATAACTAACAGTTTCTTGAAGATTTAGTTATAATATTAACAATATTAGCAATAATCTATAGAATTTCTAGCTAATTTTTAACCATTTTGGTAAAATACATGACCAAATCAATAGATTTTCAAAAGAGCCATAACTATTATCACGGTGATCTTAAATTATAACTAAATTGCTCATTACCTGATACCTTTTTTTTCTAAAATTCAAAAACTATTTGTCTTACATACATATTTCCACGATAGTGTCGTATGGTTACCAAGTCCAATGTATAATATAAGCATATCACATAGAATGTATTGCTAAAATAGCCAAAATATAATCGGACAATTCATATATATAGGGTAATAAATTATAGCCAATTTAGTATTATATAATGATCGCTGAAGCTAGAAATTATAACCAGAATTCATAACCGCTTTTCTTACATAGGTATATAAGAATTTTAATCAGTTCATTCTTGTATTTCAAGACTGTAGGCATACCGCATGCGTGTGATTCTATTTGTAAATAATATTTGTGAATAATAATAAATATAAAATAATAAATATATAATAATAAATATAATATGTGGTGATATATAATAATAAATATAATATGTGGTGATATAATAATAATAAATATATAATAATAAATATAATAATAATATATAATATATGTGATATGGACGATACTGAAATCGATAATTTTTTAAAATACAGTGGATTCTCCCATTTGAGTGATTATTTTAAGGGTAAGTAACAACAACACAAATTTTTTATTTAAATTAAATTGTACTTTTGGAGGTTTTGATTAACTTTTTCTCTAATTAATGTACATACATACTTATATATTATATAAATAAAAATGTATTTTTCAGGACAGTTCAACTTTAATAGAAAATAAGGAAAATTTTGAAGACCAGTTACGTAAAGAACACAAAACCCTTCAGCCAACAGTTTTTTTAGTTGGAGAAACTTATGGTAAAATCTCGAGACAAGTTATATTATTTTTTTATATATAAACGTGTATATTATTTTGATTTTTCAGGTCAAGTTGAGGCATCATATGTAGTTATTAATGACGTTTTGTCAATCAAGTTTTGCAAGAATTAGATTCAATTTATTTTGATATTCATGCGTGTTGTTATGTTGTTGATTTTAAGAAAAAATTAACTTGTATTCAAATAAGTAACGATAATTTTCATGAAATTTATTATTTATACAAATTCAAATCAAAAAACTTTGTTGTATAATTATCCATATTTGTATTTTTAAAAGTAAGACCTTGAAATAAATTTTTTTAATATTACATCTAAACGTATTTCAACTAAAAAATCTATAATAAAAGAATCATAATATTGTAAGAATTGATTATATTATTAATATAATTTGTCATGTAATATTGCTAAGTATATTTACATTAGGTGTACAGCTGAATTTTTACAACTACATATGCAAATATTTTGAATTTCCCAATTGCATTTTTTTTAAATTTAATTCATTTACATATTATTATTATTACTATCATTATTATTAGTATTATTATTATTATTATTCAATGTGGACTTTTTGAAGGAAAAAAATATTTCTAATATGAAATATTTCTAGTTCTTATTTTAAGAATTAAGTATAATTATATGTATATATAACCTATGTATATATTTTTGAAATAAATTTTTTCAATATTATTATTTGTGTTTTTATGCATTATGGTTTTATTATTTTACTAAACTGAATATTTTACTATAGCCAGGACACACCTTCATTAATAACTGGATTACTTATAAGCATTATAACTAATGTGGTAAACAATATTACTCAACATGCCCGTTTATATTTTGAGCAGTTTTTCAATAAAATATTACTATTTTGGTTATTTTAGTATGCTATTCTAGAAAAAACATTATTGCGATTGGTACATTAAATTTATTACTACTTTTGACAAATTGGAGTTGAATATGGGTTAATACGATATAACTATATTAGTATTTAATTCTTTCTTAAAGCATCATTTATTATAACAAAAATTTGCAATATTTTTATGGCATAGTTAGAAATAATTTGGCACAATCCTAATTTTAGCTATATAAATAGCCATAGGGTGTAAAATTTTTAGATCTCCTGGCTATAATTTTTCTCAGTGAAATTTGTGACATTCTTGATCAGGCAATCCTAGGGTTAAATAACAATACAATTGAGGGAAAAGTTCATTGCAAAATAAAATTTGTAGGTACATACCTACTAATATAACAATATTTTTAGTTAAGTTTTTTCTTCTTCTGGTTCACTTTGTTTTAAATATTTTAAAAATTATTAGTACATATGTACTTACATATTATACATACTTATATATACCTACATATTTTTCAAAAATTATAAAAATAATTGATCTATTAGTTAAACTCATAATACCCGCATAATATGATAATAAAAAATTTTCCTAAACTTAAGTTGAATTACATACATTATGTAGGTATATCTACTACAAAAAATTAAAATAAATTCTTCTTTTCAGAATGAAAATAAGTTAAAAAAAACATGAAATTTGACAACAACAAAAATCATAAAAAGGAGTAAAATTTATATCCGATTTAATAAATTTATCATTATTTTATAAAAATTAAAAAAAATGATTTAGAAGCAGAATATGTTAAAAAATATGAAAATTAAAATTTTTTTTTTCATTTTATACATAATTTACATATCACAAGACACATTAATATCATAATCAACAATCATTATTCTCAATTGTATTGTTTTTGTTTTTCGAAACAAAATATAAATATCCAAAAATGTATACAATCAGAATCAAAACAAAATTTAAAAAAATCATATGGTATACAAAAACAATTTATACAATATGTAATGTGGTCGTTTTATATGAAACAAATGAATAAAATTAAAAAAAAATTTATTTGCTCAGACGACCTGAGTGACGTCACAAAACAAATGAAAAAATTTCTTTACATTGCCTTGTAATGTGTATGCCGTGCTTAATGTATGACGTCAAAGTTTAGAGAAAACTACATATATATATGTTGTATCAATGATTATAGATTAACACAATAGATATTTCGCATAGTACATTTGTATTTTCACTCTATTTCAATAAAGGCTCCTAAACGAAACCTTCTTGTCTGTCCTATCTGGCGAGCAAAAATAGAACTAACGTTTTGAATTTCAAATAATCGAGTGATTTTTTTTATTATCCATTCGCTCATGCTCTTGTTATTTTTTTTTTTTTGTGTATAACCAAATCAAACCAGTTTCCAGTATAACTTTGTGTATACCTATATTTATATAATATATATAACAATGTATATATGTACATATTTTTGCATGTACACAAATGCGTGTTTACCGTCTGTGCACATTTCATTTGAAGTTTGTTTTTTTTTTCTTCTTTTTTTAAAATTTGTTTCATTGGTTAGTATATTTTTTATTTTTTCATCCATGGAATATCAATATGTAATATGTATGTACATACATTATGTATGTAAATATATATTGTATTGTATAGGAATATAAATTAGAATTTGTTTTCTATTATTGAATGCATGATAATATGAAAAATTTATCCAATTATTTTTATTTTTTTTATAGTTTTTGAAGCTATGAGAAATTTTACTGAAATCCAGAATCCAGATCCCGCTTTTTTTTGTTTTTATTTTATGTAACTATATATTTTTTTTTTTCAAATGAAAAAGGGAATTAAGATATTTTGTTCTCAATTCAAGTACCTAATTAACAACATTACAATACACATTTAAATACATTTTATTTACCCATATTAATATTTCAAAATGTTACATAATGTGAGGTAGTTAGATATGTATGTTAGATATGGACTCTACAAATTTTGATCAATTAGGTGTACCTATAAAATTTTATTAAAACCTTACAGCCGGGAGATGATCACAGTCATTATTAGAAAATTAGAAAATCGCTAATGTTAATGTTAATGTTAATGCAAAGTGTTAACATTATAATGTACCTACGTGCATTATAATATACAGACAGTAGCGATCATGAAAGTCGCCTAACTAATAATTTCTAAAAACTTTTCTCGATACTATCTTTAAATTTTGGTGGGGATGGATGATGGTTTGTTTTTTAACTAAGTATGTGTGTTTTTTTAAGGTATTTTCTATAAGAAAAGAAAAACCATACATGATTCTGTAATACAGCTTAATAAATAAATTATTTTTAGAAAAATGAAAATTATTTGAGTCATGCGTTTTTTCCGCTACTGTATAAACTACAATCTGCATATACAAAAATACATACTTGTATATGCTAAATGGGAAAAATACAAAATTGAGAAAAAAACATTGACTTCAAGTTTACAATAAATTTTGTATTTAGGTACGAAGCAACAACACTTCAAATACAGTATTTTAAAAAAATTGTAAATTTGGTTGGGTACTTGAAAAATGAAAAATAAAAACAACAATTATTTTTTTATATGTGTGTTGTTTTTGTTTATATTAATTATAAATTTTCATATAGTACAACATCAACAAAAAAATTGTATAATGATGTCATGCACATTTACTCCGTCCTCATTTTCCATATAAAATTGTCTAATTACAGTTTTGAGGATTTTTGTGTATGTTAAATTTTTTTTTTTATTGCAAAAACGGTCATAACGTATTTTTAAATCTAATGTTCTAAGCGATTCCTTCTTGTCTGTCCGCTCTATGAACAGATTTAGAACTAAAAATTTATTTTTCAACAGCTTTTCTGTTCTGGAATATCTACTTCTTATTAATTATCTTTGGTTGTATATATAAATTGAAAAAAGCTTCAAATCATTTTTGAATTGAAAGCTCTGAGAGTACAATAATACATATCCCTTTTGTTTTTCCCCTCTGCTCATAATTCGTTTAAAAATTTTTGAATTTTGAAATTACAAAGCTATAAGAGTTCTTCTTATTACATATTTTTTGGTTATAGTCATTGATGAAAGCATCTATGTTGTTGTTGAACAATACAATAGAAATCACAGTTGATAGTTGCTGACTGCTGTCTGCTACTATGTACTAAGTAAGTCTGCTACTGGTAAGTAATTCTATGTTGTCAAGGCATAAACGCATAAACCTAAAATTGCATTTTTAGACATAAGCGGTTATGCCATGCCGTGGTTTTCTGCTATGACGATTGCTATGAAGAAAAAAGCTTTTTGTCTGCTACTATAAAAAAAAACCTACATTTGAGCATCGAAACTAAAAAACAAATCTTGAAATATGATCCAAGGACCTTTTTGGATCTTGAGTTGTTGTTGTATTACATACAAAACTATGATCTGATCTGGATTAGATCATAAAGAACACGCAGCTAATATTTAATGGCACAACTATGTACAAGTTTTTCTTTTTTTTTCATCGGCAGTACATGTTTTAATTTTTCTATTCAATTTTTTGATTCTAAAAAACATTCGACAACGGAAAAACAATGTTTTAATTTTGATTGTTAAAGGGACGGAATGAGATAATTCAATATGATGTTTTATAAATCCTGTTGTTTTATACAAATTATCTCCATTCACTGCCTGGAATATATTTTCTAATTGTCGAATGTTCTTTAGAAACTCTTCTTTGGGTTTCTTTAAGCCTCCTTCACTTTTTGCATCAATCCAGGTGTATGTACTGTAGAAGAAACAAAATGAATTTTGTATCAAACTGATCAACCTCATGTATTATATTTTCATACTAACCATGATTTGCTGGTTCCCTCAAAAACATATTCTTCTTTCAATTTTAATTTTCTTGCGATGAACCCAGCTATGTACTCCAGTGCATCATTTTCAAGACCGTAGGGAATGCATCAATTTTTAGAGTTCGTTTTTGCAGAGGTGTATTTAGCAGTCTGTCTTTTAATAAATAATCTTCCTCCACAAAATGATTTGAACAGACGGCCCAATTATTTTTCATATACTTAAAACATTTTACTTGTTTCACACCACAGGCCCGAATCCACTTCTCAAACATATTTTTTTCAGATGGAAATCTGAAAAATTTAACTTTTTCTTTTGTTTTTCCTGTATAATTTTTACAGGACATCACCACACATTTAACCATTTTAATAGTTTTTTTTTTTAATAATATATAGTCAATTATAGTTTTTAAATATATTTAAATTCAGTTTATTTATAAAATAATACAACTTTATCACTAGCCACTATGCAAACTACATATAAAAAAAATGTAAACAAAAACTTTTTCTTCGCAGCTACGTCATCAACTTATTGTATTGTAATTTGTAATGTTACTAAAAAACGAAAAAAAATCTCCGCCATATTGCTTTTCAGCATACCTTCCTATTCTATTTACCATGCTCTATGTATTTTATTCAGGTACAATTGTTTTCTTGTTCTGTTGTCAAAAATCAAAAGTCAAAACGACTTCGTTCGTACTGGTTCGTATATACTACTGTTTTTTAGGATTTATTTATAATGATATTATACATTATAGTTATTATATTATAATTAGTGAATGAATACTTGGTGGCGTATATGTAGGTACATTAGCAGATGTGATGGACAATATTTTATCTTTCACAAAATATAAATGCAGGTTTGAAAATTTATTTCTGATTTAATAAATAAAGGTATAGAAAAAATGTTTATGTTAGTGTCAGTTCTACATTAAATAAGGATGTAAAACAGAATGGGAAAAAATTCATGTTGGATGGTAAAGATGATACAGCGTGGAACTCGGACCAGGTTTGTATCCACATAACTTTGTATGTAGTTATATGAATCAATTAATAATATTGAAAAGTTTTGTAATAGTATTTAATATATTAAAATGTTTTTCAGGGCTTGCCACAATGGATAATTATTGAATTTGAAACTCCTCAAACGATATCATCATTTAGTTTTCAATTTCAAGGTGGCTTTGCTGGAAAGGATTGTGTAGTTTATGTTGAAAATGAATTGCGAAAAATTGTTCACGATGAAAAATTTTATCCTGAAGATATTAATTCTGTGCAAAATTTCAAATTAAAGAATGCGTTAGATAATGTTTCAAAAATAAAGTACACATTTGAGACAAGTACCGACTTTTTTGGAAGAATTATTGTATATAATTTAGAAATTTATAAATAACATTTGTTAAAATTAGAATTATAAAATTGTTTGCACTTTAATTGCTTTCGAATATATTTAAAGCTAGGCCAATAGATACACCAAGTGTTATCGTTATGTGCTCAGAATAAATTTCGACTATCAGTTTTATTATATTAAAACTCTCAATTACTTTTCACCTCTACTTTATTGTATACCTACATATATACTTTTTTTTTGTAAAACAACCTTTGGTGTAAAATGCATGCAGGGTCGAACAAGCAAAGCACATGGTTTTCAATGACAAAAAGTGAAGAGATGATTTCATTCTACCGGCTGTAGCTTCTGAACCAAAGCAGATAGTCATACCGTAGTAAGCTATTAGCTAATTTTTACAGAAATCTTACAGTTAAAAGTCCAGGGGACTTGCACAAGACTAATTCTGGAAAATCATATGAATTTGAAAATTTTACACTCATTCTTAATACAATGGCCAGAACCAGACTAGTCTTCTTTCAGCTTCAACAACCGGTTTTTCATCTCCACTTTTGGATAAAATGTACTACACCTCGCCTTCGCTCTCCCAAAAAACCGGTTGTTGAAGCTGCAAGAAGACTAGTGTGGTTCTGGCCAATGGGTGTTTTTCTTTACTCGTTCCGTAGAAGAAATAGAACAAACGGAATAAGTTTTAGAATATGCGGAATAAAATGAATAACGCCGTAAACACAATACAGCGATTTTCGTTGTCGGTTGTCGTTATTGTCACAATCTCGATGTATTGTTTTCAGTATAAAGAAACAAAAAAAGAATAAACATTAATAAAAAGATTGAGGTTATGTGAAATAACAATTGTTTGTGCATTAATATAATAATGAAAAAATAAAAAATCTTTTTATTGGTAATTTGAAGATGCAGATATTGAAGAAAATAATAGTAGCTTACATGATACGGATAAATAGAACAGCACAAGAAAAAAGAAACATAATAGCTAGACAATTAGAATAGATAAATATAATTTAAAAATTGGAATTAACAGAAAAAAAAACTGATAAATAAAGTATAATTTAAAAAAAGGGTATTTATTTTATCAAAAATAAACTTCACATTAAACAAAACAAAACATATAACAGCGTATACCAAACGTAAGGCCTCATTGGCATATAAAAAATAAAAAAATAATTTTTAGTTTGTAATGTTTGATTATGTAGTTTGGCAATAAGCATTTATAGATTATTAATGCAAAACTATTGTGAGGCAAATTGAATTGCCGATTTGACCACAGCGCCTAATTGGCTAAAAAGCCTAAGGCCCTTATTATGTAAGTCGATGCGAATAGAATCGACTCGTCTTTTTCAAGTCTATTGAAATAAGTCATCATGTCATGGTATTCGGTACTTTCATTAATGCGTCGTCAACCTACGTCGACGACTCGAATGCACTGGAATTGTAATCAAAGTCGTCAACTGTGCATGCAAGCAGTTATTAGAATAAATGAACATGATTCGCCATCTTTAAATATGACGTCAAAATGTTTATAAAATTTATTAATTTTTAAATTATTTAAATCTTATTTTAAATTTAAAATCGAACTAAATAAATATCAGAAAAAAAATGTACAACACTATTCGTTTTAATTAAAAATAAACATCGCAGTCGCCTGAAAACGATTGAGTAATTTCAGCCGACTGCGCTGCATGCTTGAATTAATGAACATGATACCATTCCACGACTGCACTGGAAAGTCATTTATGAACATGATTTTAACGCCGTCAGCGTCGTCGACGCATTCATGAAAGTACTGATTTTAACAGTTTATACGATGAAAAAATAATCCGAATTTTGGATTAAATTGGGAGTAGCGTAGAAACGGTAGAATTGGGATTAAAAAAGTACATGCAAACGTTGATATTTTTATACACTTATAGTATACATATTATTCTTCTTCCACATAAAAAAAAGTAGAAGAACGTGACAGCTTCACTTTCACCATAAAAATTAGAATCCGCCATATTGCATTTTACCTCACACATACATATAAAAAAATTGGGATTAAACCCAAATAAATTGGGCTTAAGCCAAAATCCGAATTATCGAGTTTATACGACAAAAAATTGGGAGTAAACCAAAATCCGTATTAAATTAGGAGCAGGCATAAACACGTAGATTATGTAAGCCTATAGACTTTTTAAAAAAGAGTTACCGTTTAAAAGGAAAATTTTCTACTAGACATTCTGTCAAATCACGTTTGTTTTTGTTGTGTTTATAACTATACTCTATTTAACAATTAAAGTCAGTATTGTGCTTATGGAGGCAGTACCCGATGAGTTTTTTGCCTTGGTAATATTTAATTTAAAAGATTTTTCTCGATTGAAATTGAGATCTGATCACCCCACACACGAGACAGATTTATACAAACGAAATGTAAAAGAGTATAGAAAAGTATGCCTATCTTGCCTGTACTAACTTTAATTGTTATATAAAGTATAGACATGTCACACTCGTTTAAATAGAATATTAAACTTTGAAAAATGTCTAAACACGATGGTAACTCAAAAATAATATTAATGTTCAAATTTCATGATTAATGGCTGAGAATAGACTTGGACTGCTGCCACCGTCGCAAACGAGTTTATAACCGGCTTTAACAACTCCTGAAAATACACCTGATGGTGGCACGACCAAGTTGTAACGAGCGTGAGTGTATTACAACCGTTAGCTAAAATTATTTTAGACTATTCTTATTATACAAAGTAGGAAAAAAATTGTTACAACTAGCGCATTACAACCAATGTATTCTGGCTCATAGGGCCAAAATACACTGGGGATGATTACAACCGTCTGATCCAATTGAAAACCGGTTATTACAACTGATTTACGTATAATAACCAGTGATGCCTTTTAGCCTGACTTGTATCGTACCCATTTCGGAAGCTCCAACGTGCCAAACGTACCCACTCATTTTTTGGTACGTACCAAAATGGTACCATGAATTAAAAGACAAACTTATTCATAAAATTTTATTATAACATTATATGCATAACAAAAATTATAAAAGAAAAGTCTAAAGAAAATGAAAAACAAAAAAGTACACATACCTATATAAAAAAAATAATTCTCTTTTTGAGATAACTAAAATAAAAAAATAAATCAGTCACGAATCACAATTTATAAATATTTATCCTTTAAATTCTTAGCTAAAATTATAGCCTCCACATTTTTCTACTTTCTTTCTACAACCATATACTAATAAAATAATAATATAACCAACGTAGAACAAAATAGTGTGCCTAGTTTTTAGAATATCTGACAGAATAGATTAACCGACAACTTTTTTTTTCATCAAAGCTTCGACGTCGTTTTGCAAAGTTTTTATAAAATTTCTCTAAACTTTGACGTCGTTGATTTTCGTTGTTTACAAATGCATAACAAATATTCGTTGCTACGGAAACAATAAGAATTACGATTTATATTTTTGAATTTTTTTTCGTTGTGAATAAAAATACATATGTACCTACCTACATATTTGTTTTGGAAAAAAAAATTTTTTTTTTTTTGAATATAAAATATTTTTTCTGTTATTTTCATTATACCTCTAAATACTATGTATATACATATATCATATATCTATTCTATTTACCATGGTTGTAATCATCCCCAGTGTATTTTCACCCATACAGGCAGCCATAAGTAAAATAGTGAATGCCGGGAATTTTGTCGACTTTTCTTTTCACTCTTTTCAGTCATTTTTTGTTTTGGACTTAATTAATTGTAAGTGGTGAATTTAAACCATAAAGTGGAATTTTTAAAATTACATTATATCATAAGAAAAAAGTTATTTTGATAAAGGCAATTAAGAATATTTTTATAAATCCTGTTTTTTGAATATTTACAAAACAGAAATGTCTTTGAAACGTGGAGCAACTACAGAACTTAATCACGAGAATTGGAACCAGGAAGAAAAACCGGAAGAAAAGGGAAATTTTGCCCATGCATCTTCTGAGGAATTGCAAAATCGTGTAATTAAAAAAGCCAAGAGAAAATTGACAGAAGAAGGAGCTACAAATAAATCAGTTTTCAGCTGTTTTAAAGGTGAAACAATTATGATTTTATTCTTTAAATCTAATAAATTTATTAGTGCATGTGTAAATATGTGTATTATGTATACATATAATAATTCGTCATCCTGGTTCTTTTTTGTGGTATACGACAAAATCTGCTTTCGAGAAAAATGAACACAAAGTTTGGAAAATAAAAAAGACTACCTATATATGAGAAATTGTGGATATATGGAGAAATATTAATTATTATTAAATGGAGAGAGCTAGAGAAATTTCAATTGAAGTTACAGAAAGAGCACAACAATACAAAAGTTTTGTTGTACATAGTTCAAAAATGACCAAAATGCGTATACCACAAATAAGAATCAAGACGACGATATGTATATATGTATGTATATCTAAATTTTTAAGAAATTTTCTAATCATTTTAATTATTCTAAACACATCAACATTGTTTGAATTTTCCAAAGATTCCTAAATATCAGGGTTTTAGTAAAATAATTCTATTTATAGGATTTGGTTCAATTGCTTCGGCCTCAACAGTGAGTTCAACTAGCTCACCATTTTCATTCCTGTCAAAATTATCATCATCCTCAACTACTGCAGTAAATTCAACACAAAAGGAGAGCACAAAGCAAGGAATTTCTGTAACTAGTTATGGAGACAAATCCAAAGATTTTCAGTTTGATCATTCGGCTACATATTATGCAAATCTTAAAGCTTTGAATCAAGCTGTATCGAAGTGGATAAAACAACATGTAGATGAGAATCCTTTATGTATATTGAGTCCAATATTTCAAGATTATGAAAAGTACCTCACAGAAATAAACGATAAGCAAAAAAATGGAAATACATTTGGGCGAACAAATAGTTCCACTGAAGCTGTAACAGGTTTTAAACTGCCTCCTATATTTACAACTAATATTGCTGGTACTTCAGTCAGTAGTTCATCGAGCACATTCACATTTTCAACAGTGAAACATACTGACAATAAATTACCTGAAACTTCAATTTCTACACCAGCAACTACAACGCCAAATAGTGATATTTCTGCATCTGATAAACCATTTGTATTTAGTGTTTCGAAAACTGATGAAGCGACAAAACCAACTGGTTTTATTGGTTTTACATTTTCTTCAACGACAAATAAACCTTTTACATTTGCTAATCAATTAAATCAACAATCTTCTAGTGCATTGTCAACGGATAAGCAAGACAATAAAAATATTACAACGAGAGAAGAAGATGATACTGATGATCAACCTCCAAAAGTTGAATTTACGCCAGTTACTGAAGAAGGTAGTGTTTATTCAAAAAGATGTAAAGTTTTTATAAAAGATGACAATAATTATAAAGATCTCGGAGTTGGTACATTGCACTTGAAACCTTTGAAAGATAAAGATAAAACACAGTTAATTGTTCGGGCTGACACAAATATTGGTAAAATTCTACTAAATTTAATTCTAAATGACGGGATTCCAACACAAAGGATGGGTAAAAATAATGTAATGATGGTGTGTATACCAACACCTGAAGCTAGTGAACAAAAAGCAGTTGCTGTATTGTTACGCGTGAAAAGTGGAGAAGAAGCTGATGAATTATTGAAAACAATAAACAAATACAAAAAATAAAAATTGTGTTGGAAAGAAAATACAAATTCAATATTTAAAAGTCAAGCTATTTCTTTGTTTTTAAATCAATCTAAACTCTAAATGATGGAGAAATTTTGAATTTAATTATTTAAATATTTGAAAACTACATTTTTTTATTAAAAACAGTATACAATATATTATTATTTCTTTAAATTTTATTTTATGTACATTTAATATTTTAGGATATAATAATTCACAAATATGGCGTAAAACATTTCAATTTTTTTTAACAGTTCGTTCTATTTTCTCCGTACAAAATCTCCGGGCTATATTATCCCCAAAATACGAAATCCCAAAACACAAAAAAATCCAGAATACTTTTTTCTTTTGAATATTTACAATTTTTTGAAAGAAATACATACATATGTATAAATAAACTTTATTTATATTTTTCTCATAATTTTCTGGTAAAACATACTCAATTGTTTTAATATATTGTCCTTATGTTCGTAATAGAAATTTTTAAAATATTTTGTGCGCGAAAATAATGCTTCTTCAAAAATGAATCGCTGCTTTGGTGATGCTAATGTTCTTCTGTTCGTGATGCGTAAACATTACTTGTTGCTATGACAACGCAGTTTTTAGTTGGCGATGCAATGCTATTACATGACAGCTGAATATTACAAGTATTTCGAATACTTAATTTGATGCGATGCTTTTTTGAATATGTGACAACGCATTATAAAAGTTGCGTTGCATTTTTGAATTTATGACAAGCATCAGCATCGCATCACCAAAGCAATGATTCATCTTTGAAGAAGCACATAATAGTTATTCAAAATATTACACAGAGTAAACGAAAACATACCATTTTTAATAAATTAAAAATCCTCATAAAAAATTCAGAGTATTTTGTGTTTGGGAATTTCGTGGCCAACCCAGGAAAAGTATGTTCCCGTGAGACTAGTAAGTTGAAATTTGACTAGAATATTTTTTTAAGGGTCTCTTATTGAATACACTTTGAATGGTAGAAGTCCGTTCACTAAGGCAAAAGTTAGGGTAAATGCACAAGAAACTCATTTTTTTGATAAATTTCATTCTCGTGTATTACAAACCTTGAATTCTTTGTGATCTATGTCTGTTTAAATTTTCAGTACACTCATATTTCATATTTTCATATAATCAAGAAAAGCTCAAGCAATTTTAAAATTTTTGCTAACCTGTTTCAAAAAGTATATAAAAGCATTATATATGGTCTTTGCCTATTAGTTTTGTTTGTGCTTGCAACAACGTGATTGAAAAATGAAATATACACATACTCTCAACAACAAATTTCATTTTGATCTAATAAAATGGAATTTTCATATCATGCATTTATAATAAAAAGAATCAGAAAATTATTTTACATTAAAATAGTAGAAACTATCTAATAAAAATATAACATACATATTAGAAAATTGAACAAATTAAATTACTATTGTCTTGTATTTAATCATCAAAAAATTGCCCACGAAGAGCAAATCGATTTAAAAACGGTTGTGCTTTACAATAAAATAATTCATTATTTTGTGTTTTATTTAAATAAAGTCCTTTTTTACGTATTCTTGCTAGAAGTTTATCTGTATTGAATTGTTGTCTTGATGGCATAGTTGTTTTTAAAATTGTTTGAACAAAGTCTTTAAGAATTGAGTTATTATTTTCAGTTTCTTTAATAAATTCTGTTGACGATAATGATGCCGGTGGGGTGATTTCATGATTATTATTAAGTTCTTTGTGTAATAATGATGGTTTTGGTAAGTCTTCTAAATTAATTGGTTCAACTGAACCAATACCAGTCTCTTTTTCATCATCATCATCATCATCATTGTATTCTTCAATTCCCATTTGACCCTGAACATCATTATTTCTAACATTATTTTCTACAAGTATTATAATATCATCAATTGGTGTTTTATTTTTGTTTTTATTCAAACTTTTATCAATTTCTCCTCCTAAATTTGTTTCTGATACACTATCTTCCTGTCTTTCAATAAATATCAATCCGTCATTTTTTTCTTTTTTTTTCTTTTGTAAAAATAAATTATAATCATTTTCATGTTTTAAAATTTTTGACGATGTTATAGCAATTAAATCCTTATAGCTTTTTAATAATTTTACTTTACCCTCAAGAAAATTAAATAATTCAATTTTTAATAAAATACTTTCTTTCTCATATTCATTTTCATCAGCTATAATTTCTTGTCTTAAGATTTCAGCTTGTTTTAATCGTTTTGCTAATCTTTCAATATCTTTTATATAATCACTATTTTCCAAATTATTCAAAAGTTTATATAATTGTGTATCAATCGTTTTAATTGCAATTCGTATATCATGTTTTTTTTGTGCTTTTAGCATAGTTTCATAAATTTTACGATCTATATCATCATCAATTCCTATTATATCGTCAATTTTTGTTATATTCAATATATTATAACGAATATTATGTAAAAATTTTAAAATTTTATCTAATATATAATCAGTTTTTATTTCCTTTGACGTCATTTTAAAATATTGTTCTTGTAATTTTGATAAATCATCGATTACATCTTTATAAATATCTAATTGCCCATTATATTTTGACTTTTCAAGTAAATCATCTAAAAATAAATCGGATGTTGTTGGATCGGTATTATTCCAAAAGTCTGATGTATCGATTGAATTTGTAGAATTTTTCGCTCCGTTAAAATGTTTTGTAATTAATTTTGTAAATGCATTTAATACATTTTGTAATTGATTTTCCTTCAATTTTATTGATTCACTAGTATCATACATTGTTTTTAATGGTTCATCTTCTAATAATTTAAATTCTTTTAGAATATCATCAATTTGTTTCTCAGTTTTATTAATTTTTTCTATTTCGTGTAGTTTTTCACCATTTTTATGTTTCTTATCAATAACATGTGATAAACTGCTTTCGTTATTTAAATTATCATTAGCAGTATTAATAGTTTTAAAATTTGTTTCAGTTACTTTTTGAATTTCATTTTCATTTTGAATTTCAACATCTATTCTTTCAAGATTTTTCATAACTTCCATAGCAATTTTACGTGCAACATCTTCTGAACTACTTTCACTTGTGTAGTGTTCCTCCATAAATTTCGAATTTAATTTTATTATTGTTTTATCAATTTCTATTTCTGGTATACTGTTTATATTACATTTATTTTGTTCATATTTTGCATTTTTAAAATTATTCCAATAGTTATCTTCATTACTAATTCGGTCTATTTGTTTTATTTTTAAACTTTCGCCAATAAAATCTTCATCATTGAAATTTTCGAAAAAATTGTTTTCTCTTGATTTATCATAGCAGCAATTCAATGCTGATGGATCAATTGGATGTGCTTCTGTATTAAAAATATAACCACCAGCATAAATAACACATTCATGTTTTTTTGTTACTTTTGATGGTAGAATTGTACCATATTCACCTTCATTGTGAAGAAAATTTGATTCATCAAATAATAAATATAAATATTTTGTTGTTTCAGCCAAGAAAAATGACTCCATACGATCTTCTTTTCTGTGGTCACGAACATTTTTTATCTATAAAATAAAATAATTAACGTAAAAATTAAATTTTTTTTTAGTTATAGTAAAATTTTTTTTTTTGCAGATCTGAAACAATTTACCGTTGCATATCCACATGATGTTCTGGCACTATACTGGATACTTCTTAAAATATCTTCACCAACTTCTAAAAGATACGGATCTCTTGTTGCTCGATACAAATACATTACCGACTCAATTAATTCTGGTCGTAATGGATAATTTTCTCGATTGGCTGATGCCTCCCCATTTGGTATATTGTAAAATTCTGGTAAAAATCCGTATTGTCTCCATACTGAGTGATAATTGTGTAATGTACGCATCGCTAATGATGTTTCACCAACTAAACTCAAAACACCAGGCCAATATGCTTCTAACGATTGAAAAACAGGCAATGTAACTTGTCCCTTATTCATGCTAACCCAAACATGCCAGTCATCTTTTCTTAAATATTTATCAATTGCTCTTCGACCTTCCTGAAATAATTCAAGTAACTCTGGTCGATTTAATAATAAAGCTCCTTTTACCAAATATTCATAGAATGAATCAACTCCTGCGCCAATTCCTGAATCTTGTGCAGTCCATCGACCTGTTTGCACATCAATGTGATTTCCAAAAAGACCAATTGGAGATCTATAATTCCATAATGCGTATAATGCATTCAATGCAACCTCTTCGTATATTGGATTACCAGTTAATCGACTTAGTGTTCCAAATTCGACTATAAATGTTCCTACACCAGCAGTACAGGTTACAGAAGTTTCTCCTGATGGAACACCATATCGTAAATTTACTGTACCGTATGGCATTCCAGTTTTTGTATCAAAAGCTGGTAATAATCGTTTTGCAACATCTTCAGCTAATCTTAATAGTGTACCATTACATGGCCAACCAAGTTCAAGTTCTACGCCAGCTTTATCAGATATTAAATGTGCACTTAATAAACCACCAACAATACGAATATTAGTTTCAAAAACTGATACATTAATGTCAGCATCAAAATTTGATTTATCCTGTATAAGTTTAACAACACGTCGAAATTCCGTATAATTACCCATTACAGCCAATGTATCTAAAGCATCAATTAAAGTTAAAGAATAACTTCCCCAAGTATTAATTCCATCACACGACAACGGACGTAATTCATCATAACCACTAGCATAATTTAAATAACCATTATAAGCATGTTGAAACATTTCTCGAACTTCTTCACTAAAAGAAATAAAACGATATTTGAATTAGACATACATATGAATAATAATTTAGTTCAATGTAATAACTTACCGCAGCCTTTTCAAATCCCGTTTTGTATACTCTCTAAAAGAGTACACATAATTGGAAAATATAACTAACAGAAAAAAATATTTGCAAATAAAAAATATTCTATTTTTCATTTTACTCTTTTGAAAATTTATAGTTTTTAGTTTATGTTTATACCAAAGAATCTATTATTATAAAGTGTCCAAACCAAACTTCATAGAAACACTGATAACGATCTCAAAATTTTTACATCTACATCAATGACTTTTACCACGTATACATGATGAGATCCAAAGATCCAGCGATTGAAAGATCGTATTTCGATCTGAGGATTTCAGTAACCTGTCCTGGAACGAAAGATCGAGTTCAGTTTAGATTCAAATGTGGTTCAAATTCAAAATATAGAAATTATAACCTTGAATTTTTTACTTTTCCTAATATTTGAATGTAAACTTAAATATTAGGGCAAGTTTAGAGTTTTTACATGTCCCCAAATATTTCTTTTTGCCATTTTATTTATGTTTTCAATTTTATTTAAAAGAAACAAATAAAAGTTTTTACACACTTCGATAAATAACATAGCCTAAAACAATTTTGATCTTTCAATCTTTCAATCCGTGTCTGTACGTGTACGGTTATATTTCGACTCGATCCAGGTGAAAAGGCTTGATCGGATCGGTTGTATCCCATATGGACTCGATCTCCGTCTACATGGCTTTTAAGGGGATTCAGGCCGGATTCAATTAAGATTCAATGCTTCATGTATACGTAGTATTTATATACAGGGTGTTTCCGTTATCCACGACCAAAAGGATACCATAGATAGGGTGGATAGGGCTCAAGGTTAATATAATATAGGTTACATCTTCCCATAGGCATTACCTACTTACAATAAAAAAGTGATCAATGTGACGTCACAAGTATCAAATAATTGACATAAAAAACAAACAAAAATTTCTTTCATATATGGGAAGATGTAATCCAAGGTTAATATAATATATAAGTTACATCTTCCCATATATGAAAGAAATTTTTGTTTGTTTTTATGTTAATTGTTTGATACTTGTGACGTCACATTGACGTCACATTGATCACTTTTTTATTGTAAGTAGGTAATGCCTATGGGAAGATGTAACCTATATTATATTAACCTTGGATAGGGCTTACCGAGCCAAACAAAAAATCGTATTGGATGGGGGGGGGGGGGGGGAATCCCAACGGTTTGGCCGCTAGAGGTCGTGGATAACGGAAACACCCTGTATAATATGTTAACAGTTTATACGGCGAAAAATAATCCGAATTTTGGCTTAAATTGGGAGTACGCTATAAACTGTAAATTGGGAATAAAATAATCCATGCAAACGTTGATACTTTTTTATACTTCTATAGCTATCTTATAGCATACATATTCTTCTTTTTTCACATAAAAAAAAGAAGAAGAACATGACATGACATAATTCTCATTTTAATTTCCACTATTTCATCCATCGCACACTGGGTAGTAGGTACAACCTTCGCAAATTAGTTTGAAAACCTGTTTTTTTTACAACTGCTCAAATTTCAAAATACATCTGAAGGTTGTGGTTGCACGACCAAGTTGTAAGGAGTGCAATGATATAAATAGACTGAATGAAACAACTGTAGTAAACACCACCAGGGCAGACTGTAAAAATGGTACTAAATTTATATTGTTGTCTCACTCTTAGGGTATCCACCATGTCCCAATGGACGAAGATCAATGGCCAGTACCAGACCTGTCTTTCAGCTTGAATAACCGGTTTTTTAGAAGACAGAAGGCGAGTTGTAGTACATTTTATCCAAAAGTGGGGATAAAAAACCGGTTTGAAGCTGAAAGAAGACTGGTCTGGTACTGGCCAATGACTTTATATATAACATGGACTGTACAACTTCTTATTTCATGTGGGCTCAGAACAAATATCGTTAATTCCCTTAGAGTGAGACATTTTGATTTTTATCGAATTTAAAATTAATTTTAATTCAAATCCAGTTAATTTGAATTTAATTTAAATGAAAATTGTGCCTCCATCTATCTATTAAAAATATCAAATGTTTAAATCATTCTTCGTTCATTGAAACGTGACGAATTACCTAAGAGTGAGACAACAATATAAATGTTGTCCCATTTTTACAGTATGGTGTTTCCTACAGTTGTACTGTCCAGTACTATATAAAGTCATTGGCCCACATGAAACTAAAAATTTGTACAGTGCAGTACTATATTATATTATTCATTGGTTAAAAACCATCAACATACATATATAGATGAACTGAACTGGCTTTCTGCACTAACACACTTAAGGTCGATTCACACATTTCAGGTCAGTCTCAGTTCAGTCTCAGTTCCGATTATTCGGATGGTATTATTGTATGGAGTTCATATGTACATATTCACACATGTCCGTTCAGTCTCAGTTCAGTCACCGATCAGTCAGAATTTCTCGGTGTCAGAGATTTCCGATATCGTCGTCAACGTTATTTTTTGAAATGACTGACGGAGTTCTGATAGCTTTCAGTTTTTTTTTGTACATTGTTGAGGTAGGTTGTGTTTTTTTATGTGAGCAAAATGTCTACTGACGAAAAATTAATTGAAAAAGTATGGGAAAATACTGTGTTGTACGATTTATCAAATAAAAAATATATATATATATATTTACACAATATTTTAACTCGCACTTTTTCAACCTATAATAAAATACAACTGATTGAACTGATATGTGTGAATATAAATCGACTGAAACTGAACTGAGACTGACCTGATATGTGTGAATATAAATCGACTGAAACTGAACTGTGACTGAACTGAGACTGACCTGAAATGTGTGAATCGACCTTTAAGTGTGTTTAAACACGACAGAAGTGTCAATTTTTCAAAACAACACTGCTGGTAGTACAAATAGTGGTGTAAAGAAGATGTGTTTTAGTTAAATATTTTTGGTTTTTTTAATAAAATGTGGTTTATAAAAGTTTTAAAATATAATAAATTAACAGTGTTATAATTTTTAAAGTGCACAATAGTCAATAAATAAAATAAAAAGGTGGAAAATATTGTGCCTTCTTACCTACTTGTAAGAGAAAAAATTAAAGTATGACTACATACCTATGGTGAGGTTATATGTATTATAAAAGTGTATAAATTGATTTCATTGAGTCAAATTTAATTTATAATAATTCTGATACATATATGTATTTATAAAAATGCTTACAGTTTGAAGAATAATAATATAAACTTTTTCCTTCTATATATTGATGGTTTTAAATAAAATCAATTTATTCACTTTTATAATTCGGAATCCAATTAAAAACCGGTTATTATAGGTAAATCAGTTTTAATTACCGGTTTTTAATTGGATCTAAGGGTTGTAATCCTACCTTAATGTATTTTGGGCCTATGTCTGCATTCAATCTTCAGCATAATGGCGTGATTTACACTATCAGCCAAATGATGTATACATCACTCAACCCAGATAGCATTTTGGTATCGATACTCGAGTATCAAATAGTCTCCAATGTTTTTCCCCTTTTCCAATGATGAATAATTGAAGATATTTTGATTCCTACCATCAATAAAGATGAGTTTGGTGGTGGTAGTCAAAATGGTGTTGTTAATGGCTGTATGATACGGTAATAATTTCATGATTAATTTCGTTATTAAAAAGAGATAACAAGTATGTTTTACGGAAAAAGCAACTAGAAAGAAAGAGAGATATGACTAACACATATTTCAGTATTAATACTGAAAATGTCAAAAAATAGCTCTCCCAATTCTCCAAATTCCAATATCCTTCCATTAATCATGAAATTTGAACATTAATATTATTTTTGAGTTACCATCGTGTTTAGACATTTTTCAAAGTTTAATATTCTAATTCTATTTAAACGAGTGTGACATGTCTAATTATTCATTTCTAATTTTTTTCAGTGAGTGCAAACAAAATGGTAAAATATGAAAAATATGAATAATTAACCATACAGAATAAAATCTCACCAGAAAACCGATCGTTAAAATTTGTTTTAAATTCAAATTTAGTGGTGAGGTTTGTGTATCAGGAATATAAATAAGTAACTGCAATGATTATAGATTAACACAATAGATATTTCGCGTAGTACATTTGTATTTTCACTCTATTTCATTAAAGGCTCCTAAACGAAACCTTCTTGTCTGTCCTATCTGGCGAGCAAAAATAGAACTAACGTTTTGAAATTCAAAAACTTAAAAAAAATGATCGAGTCGAGTGATTTTTTTTATTATCCATTCGCTCATGCTCTCAAAAAGGATTGAAATATAATAGAGATCCGAAAAGGAAATGAAACAAAACCGTAAACAGGCCCTGTGCGGGCAGAGAAGGAGGTATCACATTTGTCTTTTTTATGAAAAAGAAAAAGCTTTCAATAGTTAATTTTGTGTTCTATACATATGACTTAAATTTTATTTTACTTATATGCTGAAGATTAAATGCACACATACAAGCGAAGACATTATTTGTTTATTTTTATACTTTATTATAATATATACATGTATATATAGATTATATATGCACAAAAAGTATTAAAATATTTCTTTCTTCTCCCTTTTCGAGATTTTTAATGTATATTGAATATACATATATGTTGTTATACATATTATATGTATACATTATGCTTAGAACAAATGATTTTAGTTGTTGTGTTTTTTTTTCTTTATAGTGCTGTGTCATTTTTTTGCAGCTGAAAAAAATGATATTTGTTGTTGGTATTTTTTGGCTTGATTTTTTCTTTGCTTTTATGTTTCTTTCTTTTTTCAAGCATTTTTTATTTTTGTTTGCTTTTGCTTATTTCGATCCTATTCTTGACCTACCTCTACAAATCTGTTTTACATTGATATTTAATTTTATGGAATTATTAAATGAATTTATAATTACATATAATATTTTTCGTTGGTCAGTAAAATTTGATAATATAAAAAGATAATTTTGAATGAAAATTTTAAAATATTTATTATGATGAGCTCTAATTTAGCATTTTGTTGAAGGGGCCTTTTTAAAACTATCCTTTACGTTTTTTGTGTTTTTTTTTTGTTTTCAAGATTAATTTCAAAACAAGACAAGAAATACCTATAAAAACATTTAAATTAACACTTCATTCTATTTTTGATCGTTTTCGTAATTTTTTACGGATTTTTATCCGACTTGAAAGGTAAATATCTCGGGACCCTGTAAAGGCATTGACTTAAAATTTCTGCACAATATTCTGCTTTTCATTCTCTACAAAACTCTTTATGACACAAAAAGATCACTGCAACAGGGCGCAAGTTATACGGCGCCAAATATAAAACTATTATGAAAAATTTGTGAGTTGCCAAATTTGAACTCTTATATCTCAAGCATTGTTGCACCGATTTAAATCAAATAAAATGTACTAGGTCCAAAACTGTTCAAGAATTGATCAAGGATCAACGTATGAACTAAAAAGGGCCCCATATAAAGGAAAAAAAGTTTTTTGTTAAAAAATAACTTGTTTTGTATATAACCCTATGACTTTTGCCTTAGATAACGGATTTACACCGTTTACAGTTTATGCAATGTTGGACCCTTTAAGGAATATCCTGGTCAAATTTCAGCTTCCTAGTCTCAAGGGAACATACTTCTCTAAGGAGTCAAAAATGTTACATTTTGTTTCTAAAAATTGATGAGAGGAAGTTTTATATTTGGCGCCGTATAACTTGCGCCCTTTTGCAGTGATCTTTTTGTGTCATAAAGAGTTTTGTAGAGAATGAAAAGCAGAATATTGTGCAGAAATTTTAAGTCAATGCCTTTACAGGGTCCCGAGATATTTACCTTTCAAGTCGGATAAAAATCCGTAAAAAATTACGAAAACGATCAAAAATAGAATGAAGTGTTAATTTAAATGTTTTTATAGGTATTTCTTGTCTTGTTTTGAAATTAATCTTGAAAACAAAAAAAAAAACACAAAAAACGTAAAGGATAGTTTTAAAAAGGCCCCTTCAACAAAATGCTAAATTAGAGCTCATCATAATAAATATTTTAAAATTTTCATTCAAAATTATCTTTTTATATTATCAAATTTTACTGACCAACGAAAAATATTATATGTAATTATAAATTCATTTAATAATTCCATAAAATTAAATATCAATGTAAAACAGATTTGTAGAGGTAGGTCAAGAATAGGATCGAAATAAGCAAAAGCAAACAAAAATAAAAAATGCTTGAAAAAAGAAAGAAACATAAAAGCAAAGAAAAAATCAAGCCAAAAAATACCAACAACAAATATCATTTATTTCAGCTGCAAAAAAATGACACAGAACTATAAAGAAAAAAAAAAACAACTAAAATCATTTGTTCTAAGCATAATGTATATATATAATATGTATAACAACATATAATACATATGTATAGTTTCATTTACAATATGGTTTTGTTTTTTCTTATTTTTCATATTGATCATTAAGCAATTTACAAACACATTCATCAATCCTCATTCATTCTATTCAATTCGACAGAGCTTCAGACCAGAGCTTTCTCAGACCAGTTTTTGAGCTTTCTCAGATAAATTTTTATAAAAATGTAAAAACTATGAATTTTGACGTTCCTCGTGAAGGAATCTCTTAATACTTGATACTTTTTGTGCTCTTGTTATTTTTTTTTTTGTGTATAACCAAATCAAACCAGTTTCCAGTATAACTTTGTGTATACCTATATTTATATAATATATATAACAATGTATATACATATATATATATGTACATATTTTTGCATATACACAAATGCGCAAAAAGTATAAAGATATAACAGAGATGCGAAAAGGAAATGAAACAAAACCGTAAACAGGCCCTGTGCGGGCAGAGAAGGAGGTATCACATTTGTCTTTTTTATGAAAAAGAAAAAGCTTTCTATTGTTAATTTTGTTTTACGTTATGTTCTGAAGTTTGAATGTAGACACGCAAGCGAAAACAGCTGTTTTACATTATTTGTGTATTTCTATTCTATATACACAAAAAGCATTAAAATATATTTATATTATATATCTTCTCCCTTTTCGAGATTTTTAATGTATATTGCTTTATGATCATTATGAAAAAATAAGAAAAAACAAAACCATTGTAAATGAAACTATACATATTTATATGTTGTTATACATATTATATGTGTACATTATTATGCTTAAAACAAATGATTTTAGTCGTTTTTTTTTCTTTATAGTTCTGTGTCATTTTTTTGCAGCTGAAAAAAATGATATTTCTTGTTGGTATTTTTTGGCTTGATTTTTTCTTTGCTTTTATGTTTTTTCTTTTTTCAAGCATTTTTTATTTTTGTTTGCTTATTTCGATCCTATTCTTGACCTACCTTTACAAATCTGTTTTACATTGATATGTATTTAATTTTATGGAATTATTAAATGAATTTATAATTATAATACCTATTTCTCGTTTAATTTAAATGTTTTTATATTTCTTGTCTTGTTTTAAAATTTATTTTGAAAACAAACAGAAAAAACAAGAAAAGCGTAACGGATAATTTTAAAAATGCCCCTTCAAAATTATCTTTTTATATTATCAAATTTTACTGACCAACGAAAAATATTATTATTATTACAATAGAGGTTTAATATATCCGTTAATTTCAAATTTTTGAATTTTCGTGTCTGTATGTGAAAAGAAGAAACATGTAAAGGAAATTGAAGACATAAAGAATAATGATGAACACGCCCATAATTCTAATATTCATCTTATATTGCGGTATTTTGTTGTTGTAATTGTGTACCATATGGTATTTTTTAGTTTTGTTTTGATTCTGGATGTACAAAAATAATACAATAGAGAATATAAATTAATGTTCACGTTGTATTTTAATACATATTATGTATGTGAATTTTGTATGAAAATGAAAATATTATACATAAATAATTTTTTTATTAATTTTTATATTGCATTCTATAGTTCTTATAAAATAATGATAAATTTTTTATTCGGAAATCAATTTCACAATTTTTTTCTTCTTTTTTGTCAAATTTCGTTTTTTATTTTTTTTAAACATATTTTCATTCTGAATAGAAGGATTTATTTTTATTTTTTGTACATATAGTAGGTTGAATGATTGGTATATGTATGTACATACCTATGCATATGTATATATACCATTTTATCAGACTGTTTACTTTACATTGAATTTGATTCATTAGAAATTTTACTGTAGATATAATATACCTAGTAGGTATTCAACTAAAGTTTGAGAAAATTTTGAATTATCATACCTATCATGGTGTAATGCAGTGATGGGAGATACTATACTCTGAAAGTCCCTGAAATTTTTGTCGAAAATCCCTTTTTTCCCCCAGATCTTCTTTTTTCCCCTGAAAATTTCCTTATTTAGTAAATACAATTTTTTTTCAAGAAAACTTCTTTTATTGAAAACCAGTTACATTTTACATAGTTTTAAACAAAAACGAAATATACAGTCGCGATCGTACCAGAAGTCAAAATATAATAGAGACATTTTTATGAAATTTACTATGATAAATGATTGGTCCTTTACTCGTTCTTGATATACTCACAAAATTTCATATCAATACAATAATTATTTCTTAAGTTTTAATTAATCAAATAAAAATACGTCATAAATTTACATATTCGTACACTTTGTAATTATTCTGCAGATGATTTTACAATTTACCGTTATGATTTTCTTCAACAAACTTTTATTGATTTATGCTATTACTTATAAGTTTTAGTTAAAAAATGCTAGCGTATTAAAATATAAATAATTAATTAGGTAATTAATTTTCTATTAAAAAATAATATTAAAAAAATTAAATCTTGAGTATCAAATAATGAGATGCAAAGGCAAAAAAACGACTTTAGAAATTAGAAAGTTAATTGTTGATTTGAAAAATGAATGTAAATCATTACAAATCATCAGTGAAGTTCTAAAAAGACCAACCCAAAGCAACCATTCTCGACAAATCCTTGCAGTATGCTTCGGATCAAATTATCGAATTCTGTTCGGTTCGTTAAGCAATTATCCAACTTAGTTAAAAAATACAAGGCAAATGTCATCACTCATCAGCAGATCTTATTCTTACATACTTTTTAGAAATTACTCGTAAATTAATTTCCTAATAATAGAGTAAAGTAAAGCCAAGAGTTGTAGTAGAAGGGTAAAAAAAATGCTGTTTCATTAATAGTACTATTTACGTGAAAACATTCCATTTTTAAAAATTTTTTATGCTTTTACTGAAATTCCCCGAAATCTTGTAAATTTCCGTTGTTTTTCCCTTTTTCCCTCTTCGATAAATTTTGATGCTAAAATCCCTCAAAAAGGGATTTTTCGCTCCATCTCCCAACACTGGTGTAATGATATATAAGGTGTGTGCTTTAAACGTAAACAAATTTCGAATCGAACTGGCCAATCAGAACCCAGCTTGCTAACAAAGGAATTTGACATTTTAACTTAAAAAAAAGTGCTGTCACTAGCATTTTATTTTCCATTATGGTGGAATGATATTTATTTTAAAATCATTTCGTGTTGTGAACTGTGTGAAAATAATTTTTATTCTGTTATTTTTTTTTAGTTATAAATTATTAATATTAAATTAATTATAAAATAATAAATAAATTATTATAAAATATTAATAAACAATGGTGCGCTGTGTAGTAAAAAAATGTAAAAATAACTACGAAAAAGTGAGAAAAATGAATCTAAAAATAAGTTTTTACACATTCCCGAAAAAAACAGAAATATGTGAAAAGTGGATGAAGATTTGTGGAGAAACATATATTAATTTAAAAACATCCCGGATTTGTAGTGTTCATTTCGACGACGACAGTTTTCTTCAAAATAATTGTTTAAAATCAGAAGCTAGTCCCACTAAGTTTTTGCCGTAACTTTTATTTATAATTCATAGTGTTAAAAAAAATGAAAGAAATAAAAAAAAAATTGAAAATTTAAAATTCAAAAATAAAAAAATACAAAAATTTATAACTTAAATTTTTTTGTTTTATTTAATAATATATGGCAGCACTAAATTACCAAATGCCAACTCGAAGTTTCTAAAGCACACACCGTATACCTATATCATTACACCATGATAGTATGATACCTATTATCATATACTAATAAAATAATAATAAAACCAACGTAGAACAAAATAGTGTGCCTAGTTTTTATTTTATGATGATGTTGAAAACACAAATCGTCGCTTCTGAACCAGCGAGATTACAGTTCTTCTATGGAAAAATTGTAAGAATTCAAACAAGAGAAAATCGTATAAAAACCAAAAACTTTCTAATTTAAAAAACGCGTAATGCGTCATATTAAGTTATTTTTGACATTTAAATATAACAAGTGCAAAAACAAATATAAGACAAAAAAAAAATAATTACAAAATCTGTTCATATTTAAATAACTCTTTGAACTTCACAAATTTTTAAACACACCAACTATTGTAAGTTGCCAGTCCTAAGTCTGGATGAAGTGTGAAGGGAAATTTAATCGTTATTTAAGTTTAAATAATAATAATAATAATAATAATTAATAATAATTTTATGATTATTTATAGCATAGTATTCAAATTGGCAACCCAAAATCGGTTTCAAAAAAGTTCTCCATATGGTGAAAAAAAAATAAAACAAAATGAAAATAGAGGAACAATTTTATAAACATATTTTTGTCGAAAAATATGAGGTAAAATTGTCGATTTTAAAAAACGACATAATAAAATTTACAGAAAAAACATTTGGCTATTTTGAACTCATATTTTACTCCCAAATTACAAAAACTAAGATATATGATATATACTCGTATATATAAAAAATGCATTGAAAATTACTATTTTTTTAATAGTAAACTTTACAACTATTCTTGTAAGTTGTAGCAATATTACCAAAAATGTGTAACATTACATTTTTTCTAAGTAAAATATAAAATTTTGAGTATATTTACTTTGTTTCAGTAAATTTACTATTATTTAATGTAAATTCTTCTTATTATAGTAAATTTACTTCGTTAAAATTGTAATTTTCCTATTGAATGATGTATACCTATTAAATCCACAACGAGTAGTTTTACTCCATTGAAGAAGTAAAAAAGAGAGAAAGAAAGTAAAGAAATTACTTTGACAAAGAGTAAAATTTTATAAATTACTCAACGTAATGTAATTTAAATACAATGATAGTAGGAAACCTGATTTCCTAGTTTTAATGTAGGAAAATTTTTTTTACAATGTAGTATTTAGAGGTATATTAAAAATAATAGAAAAAAAAAATATTTCATATTCATTGAAAAATTCAAAACGAAAAGAAATTCAAAATTATAAATCGTAATTTGTATTTTTGCCGTAGCAACAATGCAATACGGCAACAATGCAATCATTATTAATATTTGTTATAGTTTTGTAAAAAATGAAAATTTTTAACAGAAATAATATGCCAAAACATGATCAAAGCAATCATATTCATAATGTATGACGTCAAAAAATCCTATCAAAATCAACGACGTCAAAGTTTAGAGAAATTTTATAAAAACTTTGCAAAACGACGTCGAAGCTTTGATGAAAAAAAAAGTTGTCGGTTAATCTATTCTGTCAGTATTCTAAAAACTGGCACACTATTTTGTTCTACGTTGGTTATATTATTATTTTATTAGTATATGCTATTATGTATTATGAATTTAACTATAGTATTTTTATTAATGGATGTCAGTACAGGCAAGATAGGCATACTTTTCTATATTCTTTTACATTTCGTTTGTATAAATCTGTCTCGTGTGGGGGGTGATCAGATCTCAATTTTAATCTAGGGAAATCTTTTAAATTAAATATTACCAAGGCAAAAAACTCATCGGGTACTGCCTCCATAAGCACAATACTGACTTCCATAAATAAAAATACTATAATAGATCAATTATTTCTACAATTTTTGAAAAATAAATAAATACCTGAGTAATTAATATATTAATTCTTTTGTTTCGAAA
This sequence comes from Bombylius major, assembly GCA_932526495.1. NCBI lineage: Eukaryota > Metazoa > Arthropoda > Insecta > Diptera > Bombyliidae > Bombylius > Bombylius major. Next base: position 31,800,806 of record OW052043.1, read on the forward strand.
ATATATGATATGTGAACCAGAAGAAGAAAAACTTAACTAAAAATATTGTTATGGGTAAAAATTTTATTTTCTAAAGAACTTTTCTTTTAATTGTATTGGTATTGAAAAAGAATGTAAGTATAAATTTTCAACTTGAAGAAAAATTAGTTTTTACAAGCATTTTTTGAATTATTTAATAGTTAACTCATTTCCACTTCACCTTTTGCGGTAGAGTTAATGATGCGTTTTTTTTAGAGGTATCCCCATTAGGCCTATTTCTCTTTTAAAAATTTTCCCAAAATACATGTAACTCCAATTTGACAAAGAAGATTCCGAAAAGAAAAGTTTTTAATATTTTACGATTGTTTAATAGCGTATTTTTATACACAATGTCAAACAGGAGTTACAGTTTACAAACAAATACTATTAAAATATTTGAATTTTAAATCCTTTAAAAAATAGTTTTTGTGTAAATGTGTTAGTATCTCCACCTCTTTTAAATAGAAATCATTTTAGTTGAAAAAGTGAAGAAAGATAAGGAAACCGCACTACTCCCCTGGACGACGAACTTCCGCGAATACCGTCGTGAAGAAGAATGTGTAAAAGGCATGAATGATCAATATGGAATGATATATGAATTTTATTTTAGATACAGTATTAGATCAGTAATTTGAACCATTTTATTTTCAAGACATACATTTTTGTAATTTCAGTTTCTGTAATTTTGTTAAGAGGTTTTTTGTGATTTTACTTTATGAAATAGTATGAAATAAAACCAAATTAAATATGTTGTACCTAATTTCAATCACTGATTTTTGCAATAAAAAATTAATTAATAAATTGTCATAATCAATTTTGTAATTATTTTTTTAATAATGAAAATGAATTTTATTACAGAATTATGTGGTATTTTTGTTTAAAATAGTGTTAAAAGCCTAAATTGGTTTCTATCTAAACTTTCAAATTTTAACAAGGTCGGTTTAAAATTAGTTCAAATTATCGAGGTTACACTGTTATGTATATTTTCTACTTCTTTTTCATTGAATGAATATATTGAAAATCATTGTTGCCAGTTTTATGACGAGTTATTCTGGTTAGGCTTCAAAATACATGGGATAAAAATTTTATTTGGCAACAAATAATATCTCTTTCTATTATATTTTACTTTGAAAATATTTTACAAATTTTATGTATGTACATATACCTATGTAAAATAATTTATATGAAAAATTTGTCATTTAAGTAAAGGGTTTCAAAAAAGAAAAGTTATTCAGAAAATACTGTAATAATTTTAATAGTATTTTTTTAATACACATAGGTACCTGAATATTATAGAGTTAAAACTATTAATAATTTAAAAACTGCTTGTATAAAAACTAATTTTTCTTCAAGTTGAAAATTTACACCTACATACATTCTTTTTAAATAACAATACAATTTAAGAAAAAATTCATTACAAAGTAAAATTTGTACTTATAACAATATTTTTAGTTAAGTTTTTTCTTCTGTTGGTTTAATTTGTTATTCAAATGTTTCGAAAATTATTAGTACCTATCATATACATACATATTTCCGAAACAAATGAATTAATATTTAATTTACCTAGTTGTAGTTAGTCATTTTTCTCATTTTACAAAAAAGAAAAAAAAAACTGATGAAAGAAGCAAAATGTGCAAAATAATATCCAATTCAATAAATTATCATTAATTCACACTAAAAAATATCATATGGTATACAACAACAAAATACGGCATTATGTATAAGGTGAATATTAGAATTATGGGCGTGTTCTTCATTATTCTTTATTTCTTCAATTTTCTTTACATGTTTCTTCTTTTCACATCTCTCCTCTTGCACCCTTATATAGTCTAACATTTATGAGGTTATTTGAAGCCAAATTGGCAAACATACAGACACAAAAATTCAAAAAATGAGATGTCTAAACCATAATATAGATACAGATGATAATATTAAAGTATTAAGTAGTCGACAAAATAAAATTTCAGGAAAGTGGTCCATAGTTTTTGAAGTAACAGGTAAACTATATGAAAAAATAAGAGACAAATACATTAACATAGATTGAAATGTACATTATGTTAGAGAAACATTTAGAATTTTAAGGTGCTTCAAGTGTCAAGAATATCACCACTCACAAGAAAATTGCACAAAAATAATGTTGCCTGTAGAAAATGCTCTGGTAATCACTCTACCCGCGATTGTAATGAATTAATAGAAAATTGTATAAATTGTATTAAACACAATCAAAGACTCGCAAATAGAACTTCAACCCATCAAAACAACACGAATGTTTCAAGTGTCAACCATAACCACACAGCTGACAGTTTAAATTGCCCCATTTACCAGTATAAGTTAAGAGCTCTACAAGAAAGAATAAATTACTACAATGAATCCCTATAACATGAAAGAAGGCCACATTAATCATAGTTCACTTGAAACATTTAACCTATTCTATGTAAATATGAGAAGTCTGAGAAACAAATTACATGAACTGCAAATGTTGATAAAGACACACCATGATATTGATATAATTATATTAAACGAAACATGGTTATATAGTAATGAAACTGATTACTATAACTTAGCAGGGTTTAATGCCGTTCATAATTGCAGAGATAATGGTAGAGGTGGTGGGACTGCAATCTATATAAGAAATGAAATAAACACCCATGTTCCAGATTCCGCTAAAAGTGGAAGTGGAATACGAATTCAAATCCATGCGAAATGGAAAATGGTGTTCTTGATTCCACGCGGAATTATATATTTCGAACATTAATTTCGAATCAGCTGTTACTTGTCATTTGTAGATGAGGCTTTGGAAATATTTTGCATTGAAATAATTTAGTTCTTGAAAGTGTTGTAAAATTTGAAAAATATATTATTTTTTGAAAAAAAAAATGTTAAAATTAATCGTGTTCAATAATTCTACTGTATGTATTACCTTGTTATCAATATATTTCCTTTCATGAATATTTTTCACTTGTAACTTTTTTTCTTTACAGTACTTGAATTAACTGAAGAAATTAATTGTAAATACTAATAATGGATAGCGCTCTACTGTATTTAATAAATAAAGCAAACGACGAAGAAAATGCTCTTTATTCTTGTGTTTTTCCCTTTAAAATACATTGAATGTACATATTTATAAAAATATTTATAAATTTATGAGAACCATAATACACAATTACTTACATATTTTAACATTATTTTTAATTTAAATTTATTCACTATTTATATAATTTATTTAATAAATTTAAAAAAAAAACTTCACTAATATAATTTTGACTACACAAATACAAACCACGATTGAATTTGACAACTATTATTTCAATTCCACGTACAAAAACATTGCGGAATTGAATTCACGAAAATTTAGTGAAAGTGGAATGCAGAACACCTAATTCCACTTCCGCAACTTCAATTCCGAAAAAGTGGAATTCAGAACATGGGTGAAAGTATAATATTATCCTTCATAGAAACGAATACAACTCGATAATCTTAGAACTCTCACAAAATAATAAAAGTAATATCAAACTTTTTACATTATATAGAGCACCAAATGAAAACCCAACAGAATTTATAAGTCACTTAGGCAGAATATTAAACACTTACCAGAACCTATTACTTGTAGCAGATGTTAACTTTAATCTACTAGATCCAGATTCAATTACAACAGAATACATGGACTTACTCAGCTTAAGTGGTTTCACAATATGTAATGATCTGAGCAAACACCATGCTACTAGAATAACTGAACGCTCAGCAACAATCTTAGATCATATATCTACCAACCTCAACACTGAAACCAACAAGATATCACTGAAACTGGAAGACTTTATAGAAACTGATCATAAAGCTATTTTCGTCAAAGTTGAAGGAGTTAAGTTAACATCATGTCCTAGAGAGATCAAAAATGCTAAAATAATTAATGATATTAAGTTCAGGCAGAAAATTGAAGATGAACTAAAAATAATGAAACACAACATTAGTTTCCACGAGCTGCAGAATATGATTGTAAGAGTTAAGAAAGAATGCACTACTGTTAAAACATTAAAATCACACAGAAAAGATTGGTTAAATGAGAAAATTCTAAAAATGATGAAAAAAAGAGACAAATTGTACAAAATTATGAAAAAATTTCCAGATAACAATATCCTCAAAAGCTCTTTTAAGAAATTAAAGAACACAGTCAATAACATGGTAGCAGAATGTAAGAGAAATTACATTTCTAATAAACTAGCATTGGCTAGAAATGACAGCAGAAAAGTATGGAAGGTAATAAATCACGATATACTAGGTAAAGTAGAGAAAGAGCAGGAAAAAGTTGAATATCTCAATGTTGATAATAAAGTCATCACTGAAGAAATCGACATAGCTAACTCCTTAAACCAGTATTTTTGTGAAGTTGGAAGCAAGTTGAGCAAAACAATCCCACACAAGACACCGATTTGCAATAACACAGTGGTGAATTCAATGTTTCTTAGCCCAACAGATGCTAGGGAAGTATATAATACCATACTCTCTATGAGGCCAAACTCAGCACCAGGGTCAGATGGTATAACTGTTAAAGACCTCATAAAAATAGCTGACTTAATAAGTAGTCCAATAGCGGTTCTTGTTAATGACTGTTTTGAAAAAGGTGAGTTTCCTGACTGCCTCAAGAGGTCAACCATAATTCCAATCTTCAAGGGAGGTGATAAGAAGCAACCACAAAACTACAGACCAATATCCTTACTAAGCACTCTGGGTAAGTTGATAGAAAAAATCTTGGCAAAAAGATTGCAAGAATTTATAAAAACTACTGGTGGGTACGACAAAAATCAATTCGGGTTCCAGCAGAAAAGTAGTACTGAGTCTGCCGCAAATGAAGTTTTAATTGCTATAATCGATGCGATTGAAAAGAATTTGTATGTTAGTGTGGTGTTCATAGATCTGAAAAAAGCTTTCGATACTGTCAACCATGAATTGTTATTAAAATTCTTGCAAGAGCTAGGCGTAAGAGGCAAGAGCAATGACATTTTCAGAAGTTATTTGAACAACAGAAAAGCTTGTACAAAAGTAGGTGTCACAATAAGCAATGACCTGATGCTGAAGACTGGTGTACCGCAGGGATCGATTTTGGGACCTCTATTGTACTTATTGTACATAAACAACATACAAAATGCGCAGCTAAAAGCAGATTATAAGATTTATGCAGACGACACAGTGCTTATCTATTCGGGTAGAAATGAAGAAGAATTGCAGTCAACTGTAAATGAAGATCTGGCAAAATTCAAGAATTGGGTAGATGGAAACAAGCTCACCTTAAATGCTGAAAAAACAAAAGTTATGTGCTTCAAAACAAAAAACAAAAAAGAAATAAATCCACAAATTATTATAGATAGCACGGTAATAGAGCGAGTTGCAGAAATTATGTATCTAGGAATAATCATTGACGAGAAGCTGACTTGGTCATCACATGTCGACAAGATCATTAAAAAAGTAGCTCCAATAACTGGAGCAGTGAAACGCAGCAATAACAATGACAGAAAAGTAGCTAACACCATTTATAAATCTTGCATTCTTCCGCATATTAAATATTTAATAACAGTTTGGTCCCAAACTACAGCCACCAACATTGAAAGAGTTAGAAAAGTTCTATATAAATCACTTAAGAACTTACATGGGTATCATTGGAGCACAAGTACGAGAAAAGTTCTAGAAGAAACAAATAATATCCAGCTTCAAGATATTATTTTTGTTGAAAAATGTAGGCTGATTCACAAGATCGTTAACCGAGAAGTCAAGTTCAACACTGTACTCAAGAAAAACAAAGACGTGCATACTTATGACACCAGAATAGCTCAACTCATCCACATTGAGAAATACAGGACAGTAAAAGCCAAAATTGGTATATTAAGGGAAGCAACTGCCAGCTACAATCAACTTCCTCAGAGGATTAAGGACACTCCAAATTTGAAGAGCTTCACCAAAAAACTTATACAGCATGTACATGATAATAAAAACAAAAATGTTAATAGTTTAACGTACTAATATATAATCTATTAAAAATAATATAAACCACATAGAAAAATGAATGTATGCACATGAGATTAAAATAACCAAGTTGAATGAAAAGGTAATATGAATGTTAAAAATTAATGGTGTTAAGTCGGAACAATAACCAAAATTATTATTAATAATACATTACAATTTAATTATAATATTGTAAAGTTCAAAGACCGCTTACTTCCATTAATTATACTTTTTAAGAATTAGTAAAATTCCATTGACTTAACATACTTTAAAGTTTAATTACCTATATTTTGTTTATGTTGCATTTTGGTTATGTTCTATTTTGCCTATGTTGCATTTTGCTTATGTTGCATTTATTATGGCAATTATTACGCTACATAATATATTATGTTACTATTTACTGTATAAAAATATGAAAAATATAATTTTGCTTAATTCATCAATTCTTGAATTTTAATATAAGTTAATAATAAACAAATATAATGTAATGAAGTAAATGAACTTTGTAACCATATTTAACTTATTATTATTATTATTATTATTATTATTATTCATATTACCTATAAAATGTATTGATTTTAAATCATATATAAAGACAATTTTTAATTAATAAAATCAGTTTTAATTTGAACAGCAATTAAGTGTGTTTTTTTCTTAATTCGTCAAATTAAGCTTCAACGTTCGCTAGAATCAGAGCTACCTCATTTTAGTGGACAATAGATATTATTTAGAACCAGAGTTACCTCGTTTTAAATAATATCCACCAATAACAACTGAATTAGAAAATCTAGTTCAGAATTTCAACCTACTTCAATAGTTAATTGAAAATTAATTCAATTTCAATTACGAGAGCAAACATTTTTTGGTGACCCCGACGTGATATTTTGCGAAGAAGAGCAAAATATTACAATTCTAATAATTTTATTATTACAAAAAAAAAACAAGTTGTAGAAAACTTTATATTTTAATTTTTCTTTATCAACTGAGAAGTAAGGCATAATACTTCATCATGGATCAATTAGCAGCAGAACAGGTGGCCATTGGCAAGGAAATTGAAGCGATGACAAATAAGTATCGCAACGATAATCCTGAAAGGAAAACTCTAACGTATTTAGAAACTAGAATCCGCCAGTTAAATGAATTATGGAAAAAATTCAAGGAAAATGATAATAAAATTAATGCAATTCAACCATTACCAACAGAACATTTGTATTTTCAACGAAACTACTTCGTTACAATTAATACTGGCTATGAGCTCATCAGCACTGAAATGATGGATCTTTGGAAGCACTTAAAAGGCTCACAGTCTGTTGTCAATCCTACGCAACAACAAACTCAATCAACCACTCATGATAGCGATGATTCCTCCGAATTAATAGACAACGCTGGTCCTTCGAACATTAATACTAAAAATTATCATTCTAACGCAAATGATGAACATCCCAATAGCATTACCAAAGGTGATTCTTCCGATTTAATGGCCCATGGTAATTCTTCCATAAAATTAGTGAGAAGACAAGATACGTTGATGAATGCATTAAGAAACATTATAAATGGCATAAATATAACTCAAAATCAGTCAAAACCATACCTTGAATTAAAATTAAAAACAATAAAGGGTTATTGGTCTCAAATTGAAGACCAACACAAACTTATTTGTGAACAAATCGAAGATCCTTCAATCTATAATTATAGTGATCAGGTTTATTTTGAACTTGAAAATGAAATACAGGATGTGATGGTAGAAATACTACAGTACCTGGAACAATTGTCAGCAAATAAATCTATCACTGAACAAGTACCAAAAAATCAAGAACCTATAACAATGGGACAAACATTAATGAAGTTACCTAAAATAATACTACCTAAATTCAATGGAAATTATCTAAGCTGGCGACAATTCCACGATTTGTATACCCAAATGGTTCACAATCAACCACTAAGCAATGCTCAAAAAATGTGGTATCTAAAATCTAATTTGATCGGTGAAGCTGAGAGGTTAATAAAACACCTTAGCATAACCGACGAAAATTACAACATTGCTTGGCAAATTCTTAAACAGAGATATGATAACAAACGGTTGATAGTAACAACACTCATAGACAAATTACTATCACAACAATCAATAACTGTTGAATCTGCTACAGCAATAAAAAGCTTACATGACACCACAAAGGAATGTCTGCTCAGTTTAGAGAATTTAGGATTAAAAATTTTTAATTCATGGGATCCTTTTATCGTTCATATCATAACAAAAAAATTAGATAAAAACACTCATAATTTATACGAACAATCGTTAAAATCACCACGTGATATACAAGAAATAAATGAATTACTTAAATTTTTAGAGATGCGTTTCCAATCACTGGAAGCACTTGGGAATAAATCATCTAACAAGGGCGGTGACAAACAAAAAAAATTTGCAGGTTTTTTATCAAACAATACAAAATCGATGTGTTGTTTAAATTGCAAGGAAAAGCATGCCATTTATCAATGTAAGGAATTTTTGAAACTGACTCCTCAAGAAAGACAAAAAAGGGCATCACAACTAGAATTGTGCTTAAACTGCCTGAAGAGAGGACACAATACGACGAAATGTCCGTCTAGAGCATGTTTCAAATGCAATAAAAAACACAATACCTTATTACATTTTCCAACAGCGTCAAGCAGTGGTGAAAAGGTTGTTAATACAACTGAAAAATTTGAACAAGGTCCAACACCATATACAGCAGGAACAGCAAATAAAGAACATACAGAACTAACCAGTTACGTTTTCCTTGGAACTGCCGTGGCTTCGGTCAAGGATCGAGAAGGAAATGATGTGAGCTGCCGAATACTCTTAGATTCGGGATCACAACTTAATTTCATTACTGAAAAATTAAGAAAAAAATTAAGATTAACCAATGTGGACCTACCAATTGATATTTCAGGCATCGGCAAAGCAAAATTAAAGCTCAACAATCGTGTCAACATAACAATAAGGTCAAACGTTAGCAATTATAGCAGTCAATTGGAAGCTTATGTTATTAAAGAAATAGCTGCTCATCAACCACATCGATACGTTAAAATAGACAAGTGGAACATTCCAAAAAATATTAATTTAGCAGATTCAAGTTTCAATAACCCACATGAAGTTGACATTTTACTAGGAGCTGAATTATATGGAGAACTTATGCGAGTAGGACAAATTAAACTCGACAAACAATTACCGATACTCCAAAACACAGTCTTAGGTTGGATAGTATTAGGGAAGGCAACAATACAAGAAAGCGAAGATTTATTTTGTGGCATAACAAATGTGGAACTAGATAAACAACTGCAAAAATTATGGCACATGGAAGAATACAATGAAAATCCCGCATTAACAATTGCAGAGAAAAAATGCGAAGAATATTTTGATTCCACAACCACTCGTGATAAGGTAGGACGATTTATAGTAAGTTTGCCAATTTTAAGTGACACAGAGTTACTAAAAAATTCAGAAGGCACTGCTTTTAAACGATTATTGAGTATTGAAAGAAAATTGGCGAAAGATGAGTCACTCAAAAAACAATACTGCGATTTTCTAGCTGAATACTTGAAATTAGGACATATGGAGGAAGTTAAAAAGGACGAAATAAAGGGACCTCATTACTTCCTACCACACCATTTTGTCTTAAAACCTGACAGCAGTACTACCAAATTAAGAGTAGTATTCGATGCATCTGCCAAAACAGCTACAAATTTATCATTGAACGATTTGATGCTAGCAGGACCTAAAGTACAAGATGATTTGATTTCCATTATAATACGATTTAGAATGAAACGATACGTGTTTACGGCTGATATAAAACAGATGTACAGACAAATCTGGATAACTGAAGAAGATAGAAATTTACAACTTATAATGTGGAGAAATGACCCTTCAGATCCAGTCAAGTGCTATCGACTTTGCACGGTAACATACGGGACAAAATCAGCACCTTATTTAGCCACCAAATGCCTGCAACGTTTAGTTGAAGAAGAAGGTTCAAATTACCCAGTTGGGAGAAGGGCAATTCGAGATTTTTACGTAGACGACGTTATAACAGGAAGTAACAATCTCGCAGAAGCAGTCCAAATGCGAAATGAAATACAATCATTATTAGAAACTGGCGGATTTGAACTGCATAAATGGTGTGCTAATCATCCAGATCTTATTAAAAACATTCCTAATAATAAATTAGAATTACAGTTACAATTTTTTGCAAAGGAAGATAGCCATATAAAAACATTAGGACTTCTGTGGCACCCAGTCACTGACCATTTCAGTATATCAGCAGTTTCAAAATCTCACCATCAAATCACAAAACGCAATATTTTAGCCGACATAGCACAGATATATGATCCACTAGGACTTATCAACCCAGTAGTCGTCACCAGCAAAATTTTTCTACAAGATCTTTGGAAACTAAAATATGATTGGGACGATGAACTTCCAACCGAACTACAACAAAAATGGTCTAAATTTGTTCAAGAAATTATTAAATTAACAGCACTACAAGTACCAAGACATGTCATTGGAGTAACTGATCCAATTTCAACTCAAATTCACATATTTTGCGACGCCAGCGAGAAGGCATATGGTGCAGTTGCATATGTAAGATCAAAAGATAAAAACGGAAAAATATCAGTACGATTATTGTGTGCAAAGTCACGAGTGGCACCAGTGAAATCAACAACTTTACCACGACTAGAGTTATGCGGAGCAAAACTGGCTGCAAATCTCGCAAAACGAATAATACAAACAATTGACGACGAAATTGACGAAAAAATATTCTGGACTGACTCACAAATCGTATTATCATGGATTCGTGGAGAACCAGCAAAACTAAAAACATTTGTGGCAAATCGAGTATCAAGTATACAAGAAATATCAGATACACATCAGTGGAGGTATGTTCCAAGCAAAAACAACCCCGCCGATCTTATATCTCGAGGAACATTCCCTGAACAATTATTAAGTTCAAAACTATGGTTTAACGCACCAGATTTTCTTTACAAACCAAAAACAACGTGGCCAACTAACAAATTAGAAAATGTTCGAATAACAGAAGAAGAAAAACCTACTAAATTGGCACTCAACGTGGCTGTAAGCGAAGAGTCAACACACCCACTTTATCAAATAAATCATCGCAATTCATTTAGAACATTACAAAGAGTAATGGCATACATGCTTAGAGCAGTCAGGCTTATGAAGCATAGAGGAAACAATAAGGAAGGATTTTTATCAACCAAGGAGCTAGAATTAGCAACACAAGAAATTGTGAGGGAAGTACAACGAACAAGTTTCGCAGAGGACATCAAGGCATTAAAAAGACACAAGCAAGTGCCTTCAAATAGCACTATATTAAGTTTAGCACCATTTTTAGACAAATACGGGCTCTTACGTGTGGGCGGAAGGATAGAGGAGGCAAATATAACTTACGATGCGAAACATCCTCTTCTTTTACCAGGAGAACACTTTGTGTCCAAATTAATATATAATCATTTGGATACATTACATTTACACGCAGGTCCTCAAGTTTTAAATTCCATAGTGCGACAAAAATTCTGGATATTACAAGGCAGAAATTTAGCACGATCTACAGTATCTAATTGTGTTCGGTGTACCAGAATAAGACCTCGATTAATGAATCAAATGATGGGCAACCTTCCAGCTAGCAGAGTACAACAAGCTCGTCCATTTTTTAACTGTGGAGTTGACTTCTGCGGTCCATTTTATACCCACTTTAAAATAAGAGGCAAAAGACCGTTAAAAACATATATTGCTGTCTTCTGTTGCTTCACAACAAAGGCAACGCATTTGGAAGTAGTCTCTGATCTGACAACAGAAGGGTTTATCGGAGCACTGAAGCGATTTATAGCAAGAAGAGGAAAGTGCCAAAAAATATTTTGCGACAATGCAAAAAATTTTGTGGGAGCTAAAAACCAATTAAATGAATTACATTCAATCCTAACAAATAAAGGATCAGTCGACAAAATCGTGAACATGGCAGGAACTCACAACATCCAATTTAATTTTATACCTCCGCGCGCGCCGCACTTCGGAGGCCTGTGGGAAGCCGCCGTGAAATCCACAAAATATTTGTTGCAAAGAAGCATAACATCAGCAGCATTAACATATGAAGAACTGTGTACGGTTGCAACAGAAATAGAGTCAATCCTAAATTCCAGACCGCTAACCGCAGCATCATCGGATCCAAATGACCTCACACCAATAACACCAGCACACTTTCTTATAGGAGAATCGCTTACAGCAACTCCTGATCCATTTACGGCAACATCAAAAATGTCATTGGCGTCAAGATGGGCTCTAGTAAATCAAATACGTGAAGAATTCTGGCAACGCTGGCACACTGAGTATCTACATCTTCTTCAACAACGAGCAAAATGGGCAAAGGAATATCCGAATGTATTACCTGGTACTCTTGTATTGGTGAAGGAAGACAATCAACCTTCTTTAAAATGGCCTATGGGGAGAATAGTAGAAACGATAGAAGGTCCTGATGGAAAGGTTAGAGTAGTGGATGTAAAAACACCAACTGGGATTTATCGTAGGGCAATACACCACCTAGCACCTTTAATTACGGATCTAGCGGACGAATCACCACAAGAAGAACAAGGAAGTTACGATGCAGATATGGAATCAAGGAACCAAGAGGATAATATTGACCTTGTTAACAAGGAACAAAAGGCACCTCGAAGAAAGAGACGAAACAATGACACCAGCGTAGCTACTGGATTGAAGGTTTTATTACTAACTTCGTTAATTTCACCTAATTTAGGTTTCAGGGTACAATCACCAGTTGAAATACACCAAATTAATAGTAATGCCGGAGTATACTTCGAAAAACTAGGTAATGCGATAGTAACTAATAGTGATTGGAGAATCATAGTATATTATGATTTGAAACCATATTGGGCTGCATTAAGCACAATCGAGCAGGGTATTCAAGGAATGAAGCGATTGGCAAAAACAATTAAACCTAACGATTATCAAACTGAAATCGTAAAGGAATATCAGCATCAGTTGCAGGAATTTAAAAATATTAATGAGCTCCTAATAAGTAAAAACGTAACTACGAAGGCAAGTCGAAGTAGAAGATCTCCACTCAACTTTATTGGAAACGCTTTGCATGCGCTTATTGGTGTTTTGGATGATAATTATGCAGCAAAAATGTCCGAAACCATCGACAATGTGAAGCAAAACGAAGGTCATTTACTGAAACTTATACAAAATCAAACATCAATTGTAGAGGCAACAATGAACATAATGAAAAAATCAGAAGAAGATAAAATAAGCCAAATGAAATTCTTACAAGACACTATAGAAAAGATGTATGAAAAATTAAAACATGAAACTTCTGAGATCAAGCAAGAAAGAATTAATCAAGATTTCAACACAATGTCAATACTATGCCTAGCACTAATGCAAGATTATAGAAACATACAACATTCCATATTAAATACGATAACAACAACACAACATGGAAGAATCAGTCCACTAATTTTAACACCAGATCAGCTTAAAACACAATTAGACATCATCAGAAATAATTTACCTCCAACACTAAAGGTTCCATGTTTTGTTGATGAATCAAACATCTTAACAATATACAAATTACTCAACGTACGTTACCATTTAAACCTGGAATACGCAATATTCATAGTAACAATTCCAATGGTAAGGGAAGTCATCTACGAGCTATATATGGTACATCCGCTACCAGTACATATAAACAACACTTTCGTTTCACTCGATCAACCATCAGAATATATATTAATAAATCCACATCGAGATCAATTTTATCGATTATCAGCACTAAGTATGATGAATGGAATTCAGGTGCAGGAAGACCTCTATCTAATTCATCAAAAGGGGCCAATGAAAAATAAGGGTGCTCAAGACAACTGTGAGATTGAACTTTTTACCCAACTCACATTACCATCATCGTGCAAACTAAAAATAACACAACCATCGAAAACATGGATAGCATTAAATCATCCAAATCATTGGCTTTTTAGTTTAGACAAGGAATATTCATTCACATTTGTATGTCAAAGTGGAATTCTGCAAAAACAACTAATGGAAACTGGGCTCCTGATTCTCAACGATGATTGTACGCTCAAGGACGGAGAACTCAGTATAAGCAGCTCACATAACAAGGAAACAAAATTAACTACCTACTTTCAGCCATCTATAAATATTTCAACACTTGCAGTACAAACCAACATCACTGATCATCTACCCGCTATGCTGACGGCCTTAAACTACACCGAACATTCTAAACTAATTCATAAATTAAATGAACAATTAGACAAAATCAAACTCGAACAACAACAATCACTTAATGAATTACAGCCACATGATTTACATCAGTTTGTAATAGGATATACTACAATAATAATTATTGCCGCAGTGATCATATATCTCGTCATCACTTACTTAAAAAACAAACCCAAAACGCTACATATAATCAGCAAACCAGAAACAAAAAAACGACGAATAACCACACCAGACGATTATAACTTTGAAGTCTACGACTTCAAGAGGGGGCAGAATTTTAAGTCGGAACAATAACCAAAATTATTATTAATAATACATTACAATTTAATTATAATATTGTAAAGTTCAAAGACCGCTTACTTCCATTAATTATACTTTTTAAGAATTAGTAAAATTCCATTGACTTAACATACTTTAAAGTTTAATTACCTATATTTTGTTTATGTTGCATTTTGGTTATGTTCTATTTTGCCTATGTTGCATTTTGCTTATGTTGCATTTATTATGGCAATTATTACGCTACATAATATATTATGTTACTATTTACTGTACAAAAATATGAAAAATATAATTTTGCTTAATTCATCAATTCTTGAATTTTAATATAAGTTAATAATAAACAAATATAATGTAATGAAGTAAATGAACTTTGTAACCATATTTAACTTATTATTATTATTATTATTATTATTATTCATATTACCTATAAAATGTATTGATTTTAAATCATATATAAAGACAATTTTTAATTAATAAAATCAGTTTTAATTTGAACAGCAATTAAGTGTGTTTTTTTCTTAATTCGTCAAATTAAGCTTCAACGTTCGCTAGAATCAGAGCTACCTCATTTTAGTGGACAATAGATATTATTTAGAACCAGAGTTACCTCGTTTTAAATAATATCCACCAATAACAACTGAATTAGAAAATCTAGTTCAGAATTTCAACCTACTTCAATAGTTAATTGAAAATTAATTCAATTTCAATTACGAGAGCAAACAAATGGTAATAATGGTAAGGGTAGTAATAGTAGTAAAAATGGTAATAATATTAATTATAATGTTTTCAAAGAATCTGAATGTTTGAATGTGAATTGTGAAAAGTACATATAATTAATTCATGTAAAATTAGTTAAAAACACATCAGAGCTTTGTACTGCTCCTGCACCAGCTATTAGCTGTTTGAGCAGACAGTAAAGTATTTCTTAAGATATATACTAAATCTAAGATAACTTAAGATATTATAATTATAATTGTATAAAGTATTAAGAAATGAATCAGTAATTATTAAAATTTTTAATTTTGATTGTAGTTTTAAGTTTTTCAAGTATGTACATATGTATTTATTTATTTATGAAATAAAAAAAAAAAAAAAAAAAAAAAAAATATTGAAATTAGAAATATTTTTTTTTATGTGAATAAATTAAAAATAAATTTTAAAAATTATATAAGAATAATGGTTTAAAAATAAAAAATTCATTTAATTTAAAAAAAAAAAAAAAAAAAAAAAAAAAAAAAAAAAAAAAAAAAAAAACTTTGCATGTACTTTTTTAATCCCAATTTACCGTTTATAGCGTACTCCCAATTTAATACAATATACGGATTATTTTTGCCGTATAAACTGTTTATATGATGTATTTGACATGGCATCACTAAAATCGTAGACGTCATAAACGTCAACCATTTTTAAAGCATTTTTGTAGGGAGGAAATTTGAATTCAAATTTTCAAATTTTTAAATAAAATTTCCAAAAAAAAAAAATTTAGAATTTCGATTTACTCTAATATAACAAACAATTAAGGTAAAATTTATTATTAAATGACAAAGGTAAAAATAATTACATACAATATTTGTAATTTTTGATCTGTAGGAGATCAACAAAAAAATTGAAATCAACAATGTCTGACTTAGATATGGTTGAAATCAAGGAAGAACCTCATGAAGATATTGATAGAGAAGATAATGTCGAACCTCCAACACTTGGTCCAGCGGCTCTAGGTTTACATAGAGTTGGTACAGCTTTGCCACCCAAGCCACAATCACAACCAAAACAAGTTTTAAATGCCAGGGGAATGCCAGCAAGAATTCGTAAAAAAAATAAATTGTTTTTTGATGATGAATTAATTAATGATCACAGAGCATTAGGCTCTCCACGAAAAAGTATAAAATCAAGTC
Organism: Bombylius major; assembly: GCA_932526495.1. Classification (NCBI taxonomy): domain Eukaryota; kingdom Metazoa; phylum Arthropoda; class Insecta; order Diptera; family Bombyliidae; genus Bombylius; species Bombylius major. The sequence goes on from OW052043.1 coordinate 31,817,300, forward strand.
CATCATCAACTACTAAAAACCTACCCGTGACTCCGACAAAAATTTTAAAAAAACGAAGAGGAGTTGTTTCAAAATACATGAAAGTGAAAGATGAAGAGGAAACTCAAAATTCGAATACATCGCCTGCTCGTACACCAACGCCTGCAGTCACACAAAAATTGATAATTCCTGTTGATAAAAAAATGGGCCATCAAATTGGACTTTGTTTACGTAATTTACTTAAATTACCAAAAGCTCATAAATGGGTTAGTTTTGAATGGTTCTATTCATATATCGACAAACCACTTTTTGATGAAATGAATGATTTTCAAGTTTGTCTTAAAGAATCATTTCCAAAATTAAAAACAGAAATGCTCACACGAAAAGAATGGACAAAAATACGTTCAATGTTTGGTAAGCCGAGAAGATGTTCATCAGCATTTTTCAATGAAGAACGGTGTGAATTGGAGAGACATCGTCAGAAGATACGTTATTTACAAAATCGAAAATCAGCTGATTTGAATTTTGTTAAAGATCTACCAAATGAAATTCCTTTACCACTACCAGTTGGAACAAAAGTTACAGCACGTCTTCGTCATCCACAAGATGGTATATTTAGTGGTACTGTTGATGCAGTTGATTCATTAACTAGTAAATATCGCATAAAATTTGATCGTAATGGCTTAGGAACTCATTCAATACCAGATTATGAAATTGTTGCACTTGATTTTCATGAAACGATATCTATATCAAGTTTAGTATCCGATTTTAGACCACGATTAGGTTTAAATGGTAATTTATTATCATCGCCATCGTCAAGAGCACGTAATGCATTAAATAAAAGTGACCCACTTTTAGGTCAAAACTTATATCAGAATCAATTTAAAAATCCAGTTTTAGCTAGGGAAACAATTGGTGGATATCCTGTAAAATTACTTGAATTAATTGTTCGCACTAAGAAAACATTATCTACAAAACATACAAAAATTGAACGTTTAAAAGAAATGAATAATGAAGCAGAAATGCAAAAATCATTAACTGATGATTTTAAACGTCGTTATGCAGCTATTTTAATATCATTAGAAAAACTAAATCGTGATTTAAAAGATTATTTACAACAATTACATGAACTTTCATTTGAAATAACAAAAGAACCTCATATTCAAGCAATGTTAATGCCATCACATTTACGTGAAATATGTCGTGAAAAAGCTGAGGAAATGGTTCATCGTAATAATCATAGTGAAATAGATGATGAGAAAATTTTAAATTTAATTACAAATCTTGCAACGATTATGTTAGTCGCTAGTAATTTATCATCATCTTCACAAGAAATAAATCAACATACATTAAAAGTACTTGATGGTTGTATTGAAGAAGTTAAACAACATTTACATCCAGATAACATTGAAGTTTTCCAGAAAAGTGTACAAATTCATTTACATCATATTCAACTTGGTTTAGGACAAATGGCATCAAAATTTAATAATAATAATAATAATAATAATAGCAATAATGGTAATAATACCAATTGTAACAGAAACATCGAAACATCAATTGATGATGATGAAGATGATGATAATGACCATGATGACGATATGTGAATAAAAAAGAATTAATTTTCAATTCAAAGGCAAACTAGTTTAGGAAGAATGTATATTATTACTTTTTATTTTTGAGTCTTTGTATGTTGAAGCAATATTCTATGGTTTATTTAAAAACGACATATAAAGTGTAAAAACTGTGATGAAATATTTTTCAAAAACTCATCATAGTATGTTTTTAATTAATTATTATTTAAATAAGGAAGAGAAACATATAATTTTATCTTCCACTGCAAAAATTTTTAGAAAAGAATACATAATATGTAGATATATGATCTTTTTATGATTATTTACAGAAAATTTTACGATAAAAAAGAGTTGATATCTTAAATTTTGATTTATTAATTAGAAATGATTTTAAATTCAACACATAATTTTTAGAATAATTTACAATAGAATTATTTTTATATTAGGTAAAAAGAAAAATTAATATAAGTTAAATTAAATACGACTCTTTCTTTTACAAAGACTCTAAAAATTATTTATAATAGAAATTAATAATAAATAAAAATGTTTACAAATTATGTATTAAGAAGATATAAATTAAGAAAATGAATTAAAATGTGTGCTTACTATATGACATTTTCATAATTATTCTGGAATTTGTATATTTTTACCAGTAAAATTAGAATCCAGACAAAAAAACATATAAATAAAATTCCTAGAATATTATAGAAATATTGTCTTGTTTCTGCAAAGAATAATTTATTCAACATATTATCAAGAAATTATTTAATATTTTGTCATAAAATTTACCTTCAGTGTTAAATATTGATCCTTTAATTACAAAAATATCAAATATTTTCATTGGAATATTATCAACAATACATGAATATGAGCCTGTGCTATTCATTTTTATTTCATTTAAATGTAAATCATTTTGAGTATCAATTTCTATTGTAATTTTTCTTATTTCATTAAATTTAGTTATATCATCTGTTTTATTTAATAAAATTTCATTATTTAGAATCCATTGTACATTTGATGTCTTAGAAGAGCTTTAAAAAACTAAATTAGTTAAATGTAAATTTGTTTACTCACTACTTACTTTGGACAAAATACATCAATGTTTTGACCTTCTTTTACATTAATAATTTCATATTTTTTAAATTCAATATTATTTTCAAGTATTTCATTGACACAATTCGTTACACAAAAATCATATTCTTTGAATATACTTATATTTGAAATTAAATTTTTGATAAATGGATAGAATTCATAAATATTTCCGGACCAAATCGGAAATATTAAATTTCTATTATTTTCGTATATTCTTATAAAAGGATATACGAAACGGTACTTTTTCGTATTGAATTTATTTAAATCACATATGCATTTTCCCCAATTTGTCCAAAATAATCCTAATTCATAATTTTCTTCATCAATACTTTCCATTTCTAGTTTGATTTTAGTTTGCTTTAATTGCTGATCTCTATAATCAATCCAATCGGCTACTGTACCATTAATAATTGGATCATTATTTGTAATAGATTGTATCATATATGAAATATTTTTTATTATAACTCGTTCTGTTGAGTTATTTTTGTTTGAAAAATTTGAAACTTCACAATTTATAAAATAATTTTGTTTTATCGACTTTGCTTTTGTAATCAAAAGAGTTTTCGTATCTTTTTCATTTTTCATTTTATGTTTAGAAATTTTTGATTTGATTTTTCTTAGAGATTTGTTTGATTGTTTTGATAATATTATTTTGGACCATTTAACGATTTCATTTTCTGATAGATTTGGCTCATCACTAAAAAAGATCTTATTAAACTTAAGTCACAATATAAGTGTATATTTCTGGCTTTTTATTATTAAATTATATAATGGAATGAATTCGAAAAATTTGAAAATAACACCTCTATTCTGGATAAGTCTGTTATTTTTCTCACTTCTTTAAACTTTTTATCATAAGAGATTTGTTAGCAAATTACCTACCATTTGTGACATTCCAATCTTATAAAATCATTTTCATTAACGTATACAATTTGATATTCAAATCCTTCATAATTTCCAATTGGTTCTGTAATATTAAAACATTTTTTTTTAATATGTTCCATAATTTTTGAACCAATAACACTTTTGGAAGTGAGTAAATAAACAATAAACACTCGAAACATTAATATTAATTCTCTGTTTTTAAATTTACAATATTAAATAGAAAATATACATATGTATATACAGTTACATTAGCATGTATACTTCTGAATACACAAGTAGACATTGAGTTTTCTTTAATAAGAATATTATTAATCACTTTCATTACTACTTTCTTCTTCGCTAGATGCCATCAACCATTCAATTAATTTTGTTAAATTCTTTTTAACTTCTTCTGATTCTTCAGATAATTCTTCATACCATGAAATTATAACATCTTCACTTAGAAATTCTTTATCATAAAAATAATGAATTATTTGTGATGATTTCTCTCTAAGCTCTGTATGTTTATTTAAACATTCCTGGAAAAAAATTAATTAAAAAAGAAATACACGTACGTAAGTATTCAATTATTAAAGTGATAAAAATCCTTCTTACTTCAATTGCTTTGAGACAATCTGACATTGCATCCTTAGTTTTAATGTAGTTCGAAATTATCGGCTCAAAATATTTTAGAATTTGTAATAAATTTTGTAATATTCCAGATTTCGTTAATGTATTATTTTGAATATTATATAAAGACAATATTGCTTTTATTACATTAAAATTAACTTCTTTTAAAGTCATATTGTATGCATAACGTGATGAATTAATTTCAAGAATCAAGCAATCTGGTTTTGATTTATCTTGAAAACCACGTGTTAACGAATCAATGACCTCAGATAAGAAAACTATGTAGAAAAAAATAATTAAAATTTCATATTGAGATAAATACACAAATTTAAGAAACGAAAAAGAAATTTAAAAAAAAAAATCATACTGTTTGTATCGTCTAACACTGGTGATGGTGCTTTACTGTATTCTTCTTCATCACTTGATGAATTATAATGACTTTCTTCATAGCTAAATGAAATTTTTTTCATTTTTAGTATTCCTGTTTTAATTGGGCTCAATTGTTCATCATCATCTGAATCTGATACATAGATATTTTCCTCATCATTTACCAAATATGCTTTATCTCCAATTTTTTCACTTTCTATTGTTAATATAAAAATATAGTACATATATATTTTAGTATTAAATTAATTTATAATTAATTACATACGGTCATCTATAGAATTCTTTTGTAAAAGTTTTGCTGTTAATTTTGAATTTTCCGGAATGACTACATCAGATCCAACAACTGTTCCATCGGATAGTGTTGAATTTTTGCCAATTAAAACATCTGATCCCACGACACAATACTCTAAAATACAATTGTCCTCTACAGTCACATTATCGAACAGAAATGAGTTCTTAAGTATGCAATTTTTTCCAATTTTACACTTTTTTCCTAATACAACACATGAAATATCTGATCTATCATCAATTGATGATCCTGCTTGAATTACAATATTATCTTGTAGATTAACTTTTAGTATATTTGCTTTTGGACTTTTATAAATATTATTTTTCAAGAAGCAATAATTCTGCCATAGATTACATATACCCATGTCTGGAACTAAAGGATATGCCCATCGATTTATAACATCATTACTGACAATTTGGTATGTAATCCAATTACTAATTTTTCTGGCATATTGTCCATGTGGCAGTAAATGAACATAAACACGACTGTCTAAAATTTCTTCATTAATAAGTAATTCTCGAATAAAATCATCACGATTTTGAAAATCGAAATTATCACTAAATAATGGAAGAAATGATGGTGAACATATAGCAATTTGTGGATCGATTAAATTATGGTGTACTGCAACATTTGAATTATTTAAAAAAATTTCTAACGGCATGTTAATGGTTCTTTCATTTAAACTTTGTTGTATAATTCTTTGATGAAATTGAAGACGTTTACTGTCAGCATCCATTGCTATTATAATTTGATCTCCGATTCGAAGTTTAGAAGAATCCTCTTTTAAGATTATTGTTAAACTTGCACCTTTATCGAATTTTGCAGTCTTTCTACAAAATAAAAAAGAAAATTATATAATGTTTGTAAAATTTATTTTGTTTTCATACTTATGTTGTTCTAAAATTGGTAAAAGTTTTGCATTTGTTACAGTATCAGTGCCCATTAAAATAAAATATCCTCGAATTAGACCTTTTCCGTCTAAATCACGTAATGCGTCACCTAATGTGCCTTCTGCACCAATGACATGCACCTTCATGTCTATTGACCAAGTACATCCTTCTTCTATTCTCTGCCTACAATTTTAAACTTCCTTTCATTATTAATTTCTTATCAAAATAAAAATCCTTTACTTTATATGTCTTCTCACATCACTTGTAAAGGAACTGGAAAATACAAAAATCTCTTCAATTCCACTTCGATTTAAAGATTCCAATGCATAATCCAAAAGTGGTACGTTAACTAAAGGTATTAGAGCCTGCAAATTTAAAATTAGAATAAATGAATGTAATAAGTTTTGTTAACTTACCGTGGACATTTCATCAGAAAGAGGACGAAGATTAACATTGTTGTCAGCAACTAACACCGCTTGAATAACTTCTTTTTCTTTAAATTGACTCATTTTTTATTTTAATAAGAAGAAAAGAACTAAAACTTTCCTTAAATGAAAATCAACCTAATTCGGGTAAATCTACAGTTCTACACAATCTATCTACACTGTTGTCTCGTCTGTACTAACCAAACCACTACGTACTAAGGTGAAATTATGGACAATGGGAATGGACATCATATGGACATGTGTCATATACCTCGTATATGCGTAGCGTTAATTCGCATTAACTCACTTCGGCTAGTGATGGTTGCTAATAGCAATGGGGTAATTTACACGATACAGCAATTGCTGGACGAGTTTTTGGCGTTTTGCTTTGAACTTGCTGCGTGATGTACTCTTGCATTTACACGGTCGAGCAATCATCCATGCAGCAAAATGACAGCAAATGCTTCTTCTTTAAAATTTTCATCCATTTTCTTTTGTTCGAGTATTCTTCTTCATTAATCAAGTATTATTTTTAATACTGCTTTCACAAAGTCGAAGAAGAAATAAAGCAGAGTTGAAAAAATTACGAAAAAGGAATAGAGGAAATGGCAATTGCTCGATGAAATTTTTGGTACACAAGTGATGTGCTACCCCTCAATTTGCCTCACCCCGACCGCGTTGGAATCGTTGCTTGATGGTTGATGGATAGAGCAATTGACGTATCGTGTAAATTGCGTGATTCATTCATTCAAATACAATACAAAATTTAATGAAGATTATTTATAAAATTATTGAAGTAAAATAAAACATGCAACAATTATGAAAGAATGACTTTTTTGATTTTCTTAGCTCAACAAATACATACATATGTAAATGTATGTACATTTTTACTAAACTTAAACAGGAATTCATTTTTATACCAAAGAAGAGAAAAATTTACACAGATTTGAAGGTTAGGAACTAGTCTTGAATTGAATTGACCGTTCCATTTATTCCTGGTGATGAAGTACTCTCAACTACTCCGGAGTAGATGAAAATACCAAAATGGGACGCAGCTATTGAGTACTTTCATGAATGCGTCGACAGCGCTGACGGCGTAAAAATTATGTTCATAAATGACTTTCCAGTGCAATCATTAATTCAAGCTTGCTTCGCAGTCGGCTGAAATTACTCAATCGTTTTCAGGCGACTGCAATGTTTATTTTCAACTAAAACAAATAGTGTTGTACATTTTTTTCCTGACATTTCTTTAGTTCGATTTTAAATTTAAAATAAGATTTAAATTATTTAAAAATTATTAAATTTTATAAAGATTGTGACGTCATATTTGAAGATGAAGAATCATGTTCATTTATTTCTAACAAATGCTTGCATGCACAGTTGACGACTCTGATAATCTGATTACAATTCCAGCGCATTCGCATTCATGAAAGTACTCATGGTGTCGTCATTGAAAAAATAACGAGTGTTACAACGACATGGGAAAACGTCAAAATCTCAACATACAAAAAAGAACACATTAAGTGGTTGTAATAACCGACGCAAAAGCTGTTTTTACAACTGCTCAAATTACATATAAAGGTGGCACGACAAGTTGTAACGAGTGTGGGTGTATAACAACCGTGAAGCTAAAATTATTTTAGATGATTCTTGTTATACCAAGTTGGAAAAAAACTATACCATTATTGTTACAACCAGCGTTAAATTACCGGTTTAAGCACCTAATGTGTAGAGTTTGTTAAAAATTAAAAGCGAATGGTATAATTGCGCAGAGAGATAATGGTATAATTTTTAGAAAATTTTTACACTAGTAGTGTTTCTTTTCTTCTAGTAAAGAGAGAAAAACACTAATATACATATAAACATTTTGTGTATAATATACACCGTTTCGTGTGCCAAACTGAACAGGGTGGTAGATCTCGGTGAGAAATAAAAAAAATCGTATGGGAGGCGGGGGGGGGGGGGGGGTCTATTCTCAATGGTTACCGAGATATTCAAGGTCAAACAAATTTTTTTTCGAAGAGTAACCAGTTCCACTTTTTGCAACATATTTCAGCGATCGCTCAATGTGGAGAAGTAAATGAAAATTATTTCCATAGAAAACTTTCAGACCTTTCAAAAAATGTCTTTTACAAAGTTTTATGTTAATTGGTTTTAAAGTTATTGTAACTCAAAGTCAAAAAATTTAAAAAAAAATTCGTCATTTTTATGTTCAAGGTAGAATATTTCGAAAAAAAACCCTTATTATTTTTTAAATTTTTTAGCTTAAATGAAAGCTTATCTTGTTCACTCTAACTTGGCTTTTGCTTTACTACATTATCTTTATTCGTTCATAATTTATAAATCATAATTTAAGGGCAGTTTTTTCAAAATTAGGTAAATTTGTTGTTCTAAAGAATTATTCAATTGCCTTTTGGTATGTTTTATTTGTTTCTCTGTGTTAATTACTTTGTATTCCTGAAAATGACTTATTCTAGTCCTGGTTAGGAGTTATTGTAGTCCTGATAAAGAGTTATTGTAGTACTGAAAAGACCTTATTGTAGTCCAGGAAAGGACTTTTTTAAAATTCTAGAAAGGACTTTTTGTAGTCCTGGAAAAAGTTATTATTACCTAAAATGCCTTTTACAAATTTTTTTGACAGCTCAATCAAAATCCCAGACGTGCTAACTGGGCACTCTACTGGGGACATCTTCGATCGACTAACAAGCAAGCAAGAATCCTGTGAAGTCTTGCTGTTCGACACTCAAAGTGTACCCCGGATAACCTGTTGGTGTTCCTAAAGGAAGAGGACATAGGCAAAGCTCTTATTCAGGAGCCGTGGGTTAAAGATTTAACAGTGATGGGTCTCCTGGACAAGCAGTACAACCTGTTCTACAGCCGAAAAACCTGAAATTCTAGTAAGTCAAGAACCTGCATCCTTGCTAAGAAGCACATTAAAGCATTTCTGTGTTCTAATCTTAGTTCGGCCGATTTGACAGTTGTCAAGTTGGGCAATGCAGGGGAAGAGGCCTATATCACGTCCGCATATATGGCCCATGACAAAAGCTCGCCTACTGAAAAATTCCAGGAACTCTACGATCACGTTCTGGCAAGAAAAGCCGTTTTGCTAGTAGGAAGCGACGCCAACGCCAGACACACGCTATGAGGTAGTTTCGAAAACAACGAACGTGGTGAGCACCTTTTTGATTTCATCGTTAAATTCAACCTGCTGGTGTGTAATAGAGGTAAAGCGACAACATTTATTTTCCCCAGCACGGATATCCATGCAGAGTGGAAAGAGGTGTTGGACGTTACATTACACACAGATAGCGACAATTTCAGAATAGACAACTGGAGAGTATCGGAAAAAGACTCATTTTCCGACCACAGGTAACGTACAGCCCAATAAGATTGGCGCAAAGTTGCGCAGGTGGGAGAAATTTTAAAAATATTAAAAATATCCTTTCATTTCCCCTCTTTGTAGAAAACTGCAAAAGAAAATAAAGATTAAATCTTCCACTCAGTAAGTATAATGACTAGCGATCATCTATCGCACACACAAGGCATATCCTCTTTTTATCTGAAAAAAATAACAACATCCTTCCATCCGATGTTGTTTGTATGACGAACGCCAATCATACTACTGAAAAACAATTTAAAGGAAAGTGAAGAAAATACAGAATAACAAAAACAATATGAGTGATCAGTGATGATAAGTATCCTTTTAAAATAGGAAATTATTATGAATAAGAAAATGAAAATATATGTATATAATAAATTCCTACTAAAGTAACAAATGCGAATTTCTCTTTCCAAGAAGGATTTTTGTAAAATGTGATGCTTACATCACAGTGAAATTTAAGTGGAAAGGATACGCAGATCCTACTGCGCATACTTCCCCTTCGCCAATCTTATTGGGCTGTACTGTATATACTGTTCAGTGTGAATCTGAAAACAGAAATACCTGAACCCTTCAGGAATCCAAGAAGAATCGACTGGAAGGTTTTCAGTTTATTCAGTATATTAATCGCAGGACTGTTTCCTTCTGAGATCAGCGAGATCATGGAAAGGAACCTGGGTAAGGTAAGCGCTTGGGCAGAAAGTTGCGGCCTGAGTGTCAACCCAGGCAAAACAAAACTGATGATTTTTACAACCAAAACCAAGGTGTACTAAAGTTAAACGGAGTAACCTTGTCCTTAACTTCCAGCGCGAAGTATTTGGAAGTAGTTCTCGACCCTAAACTTAGCTGGAAGCAGAATATTGGAGAGCGTGTAAAAAAGGCATACATAGCCTTCTACGCATGCAAGAAAACCTTCGGAAAAGGGTGGGGCCTGAAACCACATATGTTACTGTGGATGTATACAGCAGTAGTACGTCCAATCCTCACTTATGGGGCACTTGTGTGGTGGCCGGCCCTAAGCAGAAAGTATAACCTCTCTAAACTCAGTAGAGTGCAAGGAGCGGCGGTAGGGGGTTGAGATCATGCCCAACGGACGCACTGAATATGCACCTTTTCCCCCCAGATCTTCACATCAGCTATGTCGCCAAAGGAAGTGTAGCTTCCTTTTGGTTGTGTGAATAGAGCTCTCTTCAATCACTTTTAGCAATAGCTAACACCCGATGGAAAGGTCTTCTGAAATGTGCAATCTCGAAAAAGACATGGCCATCTTATAACAAACAGCTAACTGAAAGCCTAATTAACAGAAGACGAAGAGACATTGCCAGGATCACGGCATGTATCACAGGGCACTGGCCAATAGAACCAACCAAAGGCTATCAAACTTTTACCAGTGACATATAGTATGTAAAGTGAATAAGTGATATGACAAATCAAGTAGTGTAAAGGTACTTTAACCAATTCTATTCATTGAAAGAAAAAAATATTCAAGTTATATCTGCCGTACAATGGCTAATCGAAGCAATTGCATTTTTGGTGATTTTGAGATTATAACATTTTCAAATAAAGTATTTGTTTATCTTCAAATTTTTGAAAACCATGTAACTGTACGAAGTTTGGTTGTGGAGTAATAAAGGTTGGAAATTCAGAGCACTTGTATTCCCACGGAAATTATACGATTTATACAAAGGAAAAAAGAAGCAAACGATCTTACGTTTTTTAACCATTGTAATTTTGTTTGAAATATTTCAGCAAAACAAGGATATATGATCTTAAACCGAAAAACCATAGACATTATCGTACATTTTCCAATGGTGTTTAAGCGTAAACGATTTTACTCTAAATAGCCATGGCATTTTAAAAAAAGTCCTTTAAGAAAACAAACAAAATTACAATGGTTAAAAAGCGTAAGATCGTATACCTCTTTTTCCCTTTGTAATAGTCGTATAAATTTCTTCAACTTTACAATGGTGAAATGAATTTCTCTTTAAAATCTCAGAAAATATTCGTATCTATTCAGAAAAAAAATATGTATAACATATGTTTGTGTCTACTGAACATACCTATTGTCTCATTATGAGCATATATTTTTTACGTTCGAAATATGAATGGTTGAAGTATCAAAAATTTCAACTGAGTTTTTCTCAAAACTAATAATATGTAATTGCTGCGATTAGCCATTGTACGGCAGATATTAACTCAGTTTGCAAAGTTTTCTGTCGTGAAGAAAAATATTTCTTTCAGCTTCGTTTACACGACGACAGCCGGCAATCGACATTTCTTCTGTGAATAAATTTATATAAAAATTGTCGCGAAGAAAATGTCGTGTGCGTTTACATTACATCAAATATTTCGTGAAATATAGTAGAATAGATAGTAAAATATTCATGATAGAAAAAGTTCACGATATAAACTTGAATTTTGTTGCACTACTGTTTACACTAGAAAGTGAATTTCTTTCATGAATATTTTGAAAATGTCATGAATAATCTTCACGACAGAAAACTTCAGGAATAAATCGCAAATGTAAATGGCCCCTTACTTTCGAGAGCAAAAACAACTTAGGATACCATTTCTATCATTTTAGCTAGCAAGTCTTACTTGCTTGCTAGTCGATCAAAGATGTCCCCCATAATCACATTGACACATTCACAATCGCAACCACAACACCAGACATTAGACAACCCAGATAGCACAGGCCTGATGAAGAACTGATGTTGGACTGATACTCAAGTATCAAAGTATCGATACCTTTTATTTACCAAAACTGATGTATTTATATGGACAATGTCGGCATTTTGAGCATTCTGATTCGTTGAATTTGAAAAAGGGGAAATTGACTGTTATTCCTTGCATCAAATATGTATCGATACTGTATTGATGTTTTGTACTGATGCAGTACTGAAGAGTGGAATCAAAAAAGTAATATTTCTTGCATTTTCGTTAACAAAATAATTGTAAGCTTTAAATTCTACACTTTTCATATGTAATTTTTTGAAGTACTATATCAGTCGTGCATTTTATAATTTTCCCCTTAGTCATACGATGGTAGGAATCAGAAAAGAATCAATTCTATATCAGTAACACTTTGGTAACACTCATCATTTCGTTTTCTTAACAACACCATTTTGACTACTACCACCAAACTTATCTCTATTGATGGTAGGAAACAGTGGTTCGAATGAGCCAAAATACATTGAGTACGAATGCGATAGTTGTAACAATTTTTTTCCTACTTGGTATAATAAGAATAGTCTAAAATAATTTTAGCCGACGGTTGTAATACACTCACGCTCGTTACAACTTGGTCGTGCCACGATCAGGTGTATTTTCAGGAGTTGTTAAAACCGGTTATAAACTCGTTTGCGACGGTGGCAGTAGTCCTAGTTTATTTTCAGTCAATGAGGGTATTTTTCGTGAGATATTGTATATTAAAAGTCATTTTTTAATTTTAAAATCAATATTTATTGAAAAATAAATTTAAAAAACGGATTTGACAATATTTTTTTTATAACTAACTATGTATAATTTTAACATATTTTCCTACATATACATACATATGTACACACATGATATAAAAAGTGCTATTCACTTTCTAAATCGGTAGGTACTTAGGTAGTGCATTTACTATCGAACGATATATAAAATTCTTCGAAATTAGCTTGTTCTGGTTAAGAAAATTGTAGAAGAATTGTAATACTTCGGCAGAAAAAAATGGTTGTGACTTTCTAGAGAGAGGTCGTAGTGAGGTGATATTTGGGTCGGATGTTAATAGGAAAACATTCAAAAACAATTCATTTGTAACTTGCAAGGAACATTTTCGCGTTCGTTTTTCTCTAGTAATTTCACATCCCTATTTCTCGGTTCTTCAGAAAGTTGGCCAATTGGGATAAAAAATGAAGGTACTATACTCTATCAGTGTTGCCGCGATGTCCCAATTGGGACAAAAGTGTCCCTTTTTTGTGTTAATTTTTTGTGGTGTCCCGAAGTCCCTTTTTTTCTAAAAATGTCCCTTTTTTTATTACGACACAATATTCTACTTTTTAATATATTATTATATTAAATTAAACTGAATAGAATTTAATTACAGAATTTGTAAAGAGAATTTGTCATCTGAATATATATTATGAAACGTCATTTATTTTCATTATATTGTAGTTCAGTGTTCATATCATCATGTACATATTCTCTTGTAATTGTCAAATGTGAAGTGTCAAGTTGTAAATTGTAAATGTGAATATAATGATTTTACGAACCAGTGGTTACTTACTTACTTCCTGTTCCTTCTTTCGTATATGTATATCACTACGTCAAGTAAAACAAGCGCAATGAAACTTCATCTTTTTTGGTACATGCTAAATACATACATATATACGTTCTTAAAATGAGTATACATAGGTATTTGAAAAAACTGTTAATTTTTTGTTTTTTTTATATTGTTTTGAAATTAATTTTTATATTTTAAGTTGTTTTTTACACAAATGAACAATTAACTATATCAAAAATTTCAGATTTTTTTTTGAAGAAAATGTAATCCATACATCCTTCTCCCAATATTTAGGATGTTGTCCCTTTTTTCAAAGATTTGTCCCCTTTTTTTCATATTTTGTGTCCCGTAAAAATTTGGCATCGCGGCAACACTGTACTCTATCCACAAAATTTCTTCACTACAGGTTTTATGGAAGAGTTCATTTTTACCCAGTGTCGTTACATTTAATAGCAGTATATTAAACTACTCATACCCCAATCTGTTATATGTGCAATGAGACGCTGGAAAATAGAAAAAAACAATAACAGCCATCCCTTTGTTCTCGCCAGTAACTCAGTTGTATTGTACGGCGACTGATTATTTTTCATTCTTGTATTTCAATTTCAATTCAAGCAATAAACATACATAGGGTGAAATACCCAATAATAAGCACTTTATTTTGAACTGATTAAAAAATATTTTTTTTAAAACTTTAAAATAAAAAATATTTTTTATTGCTTTTATACATAAGTATATGTATACTATTATAAATATTAAATATAAAAAAATTGATGTATTTTTCTTTACCTTTTGCAACGTAACGCCTTTAAATTGAAAATATTCTGTTTAGTAGGTACGTTTAATATGCGAATCGGTTGCAAAATAAAACGAAAATTTACATTATTTTTATTTAAAAATTTTACATTTATATTACAATATAGGTAGGTGAGTACTTAAATACAGAAGAAATTGAAATATTGTACTTCTTGAAAAATGAATCGTTGCTTTGGTGATGTGATGCTGATGCTTGTCACAAATTCAAAAATGCAACGCAACTTTTATGATGCGTTGTCACATATTCAAAAAAGAATCGCATCAAATCAAGTATTCGAAATTCTTTGTAATATTCAGCTGTCATGTAAAAGCATTGCATCGCCAACTAAAAACTTTGCGTTGTCATAGCAACAAGTAATGTTTACGCATCACAAACAGAAGAACATTAGCATCACCAAAGCAGCGATTCATTTTTCAAGAAGCACATTATTCCAATGTTTATTTTTTTCTTCAAGTGCTCGTTACTGGGTATTTTCCCCTATATTCTGGATGAACAAAAATTAATAAAATGAATAAAGAAGAAGAAGATAAAAATAATGAAAAAATTCATGCGCACACACACGCTGATGAGCTAAAAGTTGGTTGATTGAATAATCGAGATGTGTGTATAGAAAGTAGAATGAATAATAAATAATCACAAATTAGTGTTACTGTTCTTAAAAATAAAAAATTAAATTTTATATATAATATGTACATATGTATTATGAATTCAAAAATAAAGAATCATTACATTTATTTGTATATTATATTGTAAAAATAATAATTTATAAATTCAAAAATATGTACAATATTATACAGGGTGCTTCGTTATAGAGAATCCAAAAAAAAATGTTTGCAAATAAAATATAATCTACTGCATTTATACATGTTGATGGAACATGTGATTGCAACAAATTATGTTTTATTTGAAAAATGTTTTTTACATATTTTTTTACATATTATTATAAATTTATACATAAGTATACAAATATTCCTTTGCAATAGAAATAAATTTTGTAATGAATACTCACTCTATAGAAAAATGTTTTTTTGTTTTACAAACGTATAATGAGTTACTTATAATAAAATAAATAAAACAAATAATAGGCAAATTTTTCAGAAACTCGACCTTGAACATAAAAATGCAAAAATCCGACCACCCCGTTTAGTACGGCTCACGTTTCGTGAAACATCCTGTATACATGCATTTCTGTTACAGAACCGTTAGTTTTTCTTCACATTTTTTTAGCGTAAAAATGTAAATTTTTTATCATTTTTGAAAAAGTTTATTTTCTGTATGAACGTGAAGTGCCGTAGTAAAAGAAAACAATAAATTTATAATTTATAATTTTTAATAATAATTAAATTTAAACAAAAAAAAATATTATATTATAATTTTCCTTTATTAGGAAACAATTTTTACAAAGTATGAAATTTTATAAAATTTTAGTACAAAGGTAAAGCCGGTAAAACTTATCAAAAAGTTCATCCGATTTTACATAGCCAATTTAAACTAAAGGGTAACATTGCCGGTGATGAAAATTTATGAAACACATTTATGTAATTACTCAAAGAAGAAACAAGACAAAATGTGTCCATAAGACCTGCAGTGAAGAAATTTTGTGGATAAAGTATATGTATTAAGTATTAGAGTTCCATGAATTAAAATTGTATGTACTGTGACAGTCATGTAATACAAAGAATATTTTTTAACAAATATTTTTGCCACTTCAATACGATAATTTCCAAATTTTTCGCAGCAATAGAGTATCCATTCGAAATTGTTTTTAAAATTACTGCAAATCTATTAATTAATTCTTCATCAATTCCTTTAATCTTCAAAACAGTTGAAGCATTATTAAAAAACTACCTGTGGTATTACTACCATTCGACGTGCCGCTACTTCTCGACATTGGTTTGTCAATAATTAATCCCATTTTCTTTTTAAAAGGTTTTTGTATGATTGCTTTTCGTTCTTGGAGCATTTGATTTACTTGTAGTCCTCACTCCTCTGGCCATCCACTTTTTCATTTTTTGTCTATATGGTATATGTGTATATCGAATACTCAAGACAGTGGATCCAGGCGTATAGCGTGGAAAGACCAAAATGGCAAGATGATTTGTCTTCCACTTTCTTAGAAACTTATATTACAGCTTTTTGTTGAAAAATCTTGATCTTTTTTTTTGAATTTATTAGTTTACTCTTTATCTGCATATATATATGTAAATTTTTTATATATTCTGCTACGCGTTTGAGCTTTTCGTATCTGTCTTCATTGCATTGCAAATGTTTAAAAGATGTATAATTTTGAAGTCTTTGTCGGAAAGGTACATACATAATTCAAAACAAAATACTATTAAAAGCGCAAAAGAAATAATAAAAAAAAAGAAATGATAAAACATTGAATTTTGAAATATAACAACATTGAATTGAAAGTAAGTAACCGTTAATATATGGAATCGAACATTTTTAATGAGGATACGAAGGACATAAAGTTAGTTATAAAAATTTGGAGCAAGTAGGAGTAGCTAAATTTTATGGATATATTAAGTATACATTAGGACCTCCAAAGTCTACTAAATATTAAGGTGGGACCAAGTGGGATTAATTTTGTAACTCAAAAGAAAGTGAGAGTATACATTTTTTTCGTGAAAATTTGTAATAAATAATGTATTTGCTACCTGTACCCTTGTCCTTTCAAAACAAAGAGGTATATTATGAAATTTAAATTCTTCTCACCTGTATCTCTTGAACACATGTTAAGCAGATTTTTTCATTTTACTTTGGTTATTAAAAAAAAGTGAGTAGAAAGTCCCTTTTTTTCGAAAAATCTATTTTGTTTTTCCTATTCCGATTCCTATTCCCTGCGGCAATTTTTAATTCTATGGAGGATTACCTTTCTGAAAAGTGTCATACTTCCTATTTTTTAAGATATCAGAAATTTGAATTTTGGCCAGCCATTTGTTCTGCATCGACTGCATCGAACCACTGTGCACTGGTAGGAATCAAAATATCTTTATTAAATCATCATCAGAAAAGTGAAAAAAATATTGAAGACTCAATTAGTATCAATTATACCCAACAGCCCGTATCTGTATGTTTTCTCGACTGCTTTACTCGATTTGACATAATTCTCGACTTTAATGTTTCTGTAACTGTGGTGAATCAAGAACCGAATATCTGTCAATCGAGTTTATTCCTCAGCAGCCCGTTTCTGTATCATTTCTCGATTGGTTTTCTCGACTGCTTTACTCGATTTGACATGATTCTCGACTTTAGTGTTTCTATAACTGAGGTGAATCGAGAACCGAATATCTGTCAATCGAGTTTATTCTCTGATTTAATTTTTACATATAATTACGAAGAAATGATGTTTTCACTAGAATATAGTATAATATAATAATACATTCAAACTAAATTAAAATTTTCATTTTATATCGGAAATAATTTCTTACAATAGTGTAGCGTATTCCTCTCGCTTCGTTCAAAATTGAAATACTTCTCTTTGATTCTTCAGGATTATATATTTCCAATGGAATGGCAATTTAATACATAAAATCAAAATATATAATTAAACTCTTTAATAAGTGAACAATGGTGGGATGTACATTATCAGTCAAATGACGTACGCCCTTTTGACGTTTTGCTTTGAATTTGCTTTGTGACTGGCTCTCGTATTTACACAGTCAGTCAAATGATGACTTTCTTTTATTCTTCATTCATTATTATTTCATCGCACGTTTATTGGACATTTTTACAGAAAAAACCATTTTCAAATTGTAAATAAGCTGCTATTAAAACTTTGAAATCCAGCTGTTTTAATTCATTTATAATTTCATAAAACGCGTCATTCATTTTAATTTTGTTTGAGTAATCTGGATGACGTCTGTTATACAATAACTCATATTTTTGATAAATGGTTATTAATACCTCGTCATTGGCATTTCCATTTCATTTCTGTTTCTGTATTTAAATATGTTTTAAATTAGCTTTTCTTGTTAAAAAGCTGAGTACTTTTTACATAATTTAATTGAATTAATTAATTTTACTTACTTCAAATTCAAAGCTTTAACAGACTTTTCAAATTCAGTTTTTTAAATCTTAAAAAAAAAACGCTCTTAACTCCACTGGAGCACGGTCGAATGTAAATGAAAGAGAAGTGAAAAAATTACGAAATAGGAATAGAGCAAATGTCAAATTGCCTGATTAAATTTCTTGGTACATCGCTTATGTGCTACCCCTCAATTCGCCTCAACACTCTTATAGTAAAGACAGATATCGGGTATATGGTGGGTATGAATATCCGGGTATTCACCAGAGTAGGAAGAATGAAAAAAAATTTTTTCACTCACGAATGATAAAAAAAAAAGAATTTTATTTTTCATTCACTCATGAATTTTATAATTTTATTCTCAATATCGTTTCTTTTCACTCGTGAGTGAGCATAAAAAAATTGAGAATCAAAAATAATTATCATTCGTGATATTTATCATTAGTGATAAATTCGTGATAAGAATTGGTATAGCTCGATTTAAAAAAGATACCAAATCGTATTATATACTATAGTATTTTTCTTTTTGGAAGTCAGTATTGTGCTTATGGAGGCAAGACCCGATGAATTTTTTGCCTTGGTAATATTTAATTTAAAAGAGTTCCCTCGATTGAAATTGAGATCTGATCACCCCACACATGAGACAGATTTATTCAAACGCAATGTGAAAGAATATAGAAAAGTATGCCTATCTTGCCTGTACTGACATCCAAAAAGAAAAATATGCGCAGAAGAAAAGATACTTACACGTTCATTTTTTTTGTTGTAAATTCCAGAGTGCGGAAAATATCATTCACGAATGAAAAAAATTCAATTTTTCACCAATTTTATCATTCACGAATGATATTTAAATTACAAATTCTTATCACTCATAAAGAATGAAAAATATTTCTGTATAGTAATTTTTTTCATTCACGAATGTAAAGAAAAATTTCATTTCATATCGTTCATTTTCACGAATGAAAAAGAATAGAAACGAATAGAAATGAAAAATTCATTATGTATTCTTTGGAATTTTTCTGGAATTCTGGAATGAAATTTTTCTTTACATTCGTGAATGAAAAAAATTAGTATACAGAAATATTTTTCATTCTTTATTAGTGATAAGAATTTGTAATTTAAATATCGTTCGTGAATGATAAAAATAATAAAAAATAATTATCATTCGTGAATGATAAAATTGGTGAAAAATTGAATTTTTTTCATTCGTGAATGATACCCTATACCCAACTACCCAAGATAAATAGAATACTAAAGGTATGATATTCCGGTATATGGTGGGCATCTGTCTCTTTCTTTCGTGACGTCAACACTTGAAAAATTTTTATGAAATGTTCTGAAAACAAAACAAATGAATTGAAGTGAAGTATAAAGTGTGCTACATATTTGTGAAATATTTTTTTGTGTTTTTATTTTATTAAATTGAAATATATAAATTAGTTAAAAACTTTCATAAAAATGGTGAACTGTGCAGTGAAAACTTGCAAGAATTATAGTATATACATATAGTTCTTAAAAAAAATTAAACAATAAGAGGTTATTTTCGAATGTATCTTGTCCTATACTCACATAAAACAGCCGAGTATTACAGTGTTGTGAACTTGAAATGGAAATTTTAGAATAAAAAGGCAAATTGGAGCTAACTTCATATGAAAAAAAACTTCAAATGTGTAGGAATGTGAATGTAATGAAAAGAACAAGAAGAAAACTAAAATTTGAAGAAATCGTTATAATAACCATTAATATAATAAAATATCAATTATATAATGATAATAAATTTAAAAAGTAATAAAATTATTATAAGTTCATTTAAAATAGCACAATCAGATTATTGGTGGCTATTCTAGAGAAATTCTTAAGTAGTGAATTTTTCTGCTAAAAAAGTATGTAAGCAGATGATGTTTATGATGTTAGCAGATTCTTAAAAATTCGTATTCTGGTAACTATTTTTCGAAATCTTTATGAAGCTGTCAACAGAGATTCGAAATCTGCTAACAAATGTTACTTTAACTTTAAAATAAATTTAAATTTATTCACTATTTATATAATTTATTTAATAAATTTAAAAAAAAACTTCACTAATATAATTTTCGACTACACAAATACAAGCCACGATTGAATTTGACAACTATTATTATTTTAATTCCACGTACAAAAACATTGGGGAATTGAATTCACGAAAATTTAGTGAAAGTGGAATGTAGAACACCTAATTCCACTTCCGCAACTTCAATTCCGAAAAAGTGGAATTCAGAACATGGGTGATTATTTATATAATTTATTTAATAAATTTAAAAAAAAAAACTTCACTAATATAATTTTGACTACACAAATACAAGCCACGATTGAATTTGACTATTATTTCAATTCCACCTACAAAAACATTGCGGAATTGAATTCACGAAAATTTAGTGAAAGTGGAATGCAGAACACCTAATTCCACTTCCGCAACTTCAATTCCGAAAAAGTGGAATTCAGAACATGGGTGCAAAAAGTATCAAGTATAAAGAGATTCCTTCACGAGGAACGTCACAATTCATAGTTTTTACATTTTTATAAAAATTTATCTGAGAAAGCTCAAAAACTGGTCTGAGAAAGCTCTGGTCTGAAGCTCTGTCGAATTGAATAGAATGAATGGGGATTGATGACTGGTTCGTAAATTGCTTTATGATCAATATGAAAAATAAGAAAAAACAAAACCATTGTAAATGAAACTATACATATATGTTGTTATACATATTATATGTATACATTATGCTTATATAGAACAAATGATTTTAGGTGTTGTGTTTTTTTTATATACTTTTTATCCACTTACTTTTGACTTTGTGGGTAAGAGTGTTCCTCGTGGCGTAATTGAAATTTTGGAAAGAGTTTTAGGGTAGTAAACGTGAACGGATTTACATGGGGTTTTCGGATTTGGGATGAGTGAATAGAATGCTTCCTGTCTAGAATCGATCCCTTTCTTGAAAATAATTAAATATGATGGAATATTCGAAAAATATGAATTTAAAGAACAAACTGTTACTGAGAAACTTCCGAAACGTCCTCGAATAACTCTTTACTCGAATATCATCGTAGTTACAGAGGCTTTATAATCAATTTATAAAAAGTATATGTTTTAAAAGTTTTTTTAACCTTCAAGCTTATTCTTTATAGTTCTGTGTAATTTTTTTGCAGCTGAAAAAAATGATATTTGTTGTTGGTATTTTTTGGCTTGATTTTTTCTTTGCTTTTATGTTTTTTTCTTTTTTCAAGCATTTTTTATTTTTGTTTGCTTATTTCGATCCTATTCTTGACCTACCTCTACAAATCTGTTTTACATTGATATTTAATTTTATGGAATTATTAAATGAATTTATAATCACGCAATTTACACGATACGTCAATTGCTCTATCCATCAACCATCAAGCAACGATTCCAACGCGTTCGGGGTGAGGCAAATTGAGGGGTAGCACATCACTTGTGTACCAAAAATTTCATCGAGCAATTTGCCATTTCCTCTATTCCTTTTTCGTAATTTTTTCAACTCTGCTTTATTTCTTCTTCGACTTTGTGAAAGCAGTATTAAAAATAATACTTGATTAATGAAGAAGAATACTCGAACAAAAGAAAATGGATGAACATTTTAAAGAAGAAGCATTTGCTGTCATTTTGCTGCATGGATGATTGCTCGATTGTGTAAATGCAAGAGTACATCACGCAGCAAG
The DNA here is from genome assembly GCA_932526495.1 of Bombylius major. Lineage (NCBI taxonomy): Eukaryota > Metazoa > Arthropoda > Insecta > Diptera > Bombyliidae > Bombylius > Bombylius major. The sequence continues at coordinate 31,839,628 of OW052043.1, forward strand.
TTCAAAGCAAAACGTCAAAAACTCGTCCAGCAATTGCTGTATCGTGTAAATTACCCCAATTATAATATTTTTCGTTGGTCAGTAAAATTTGATAATATAAAAAGATAATTTTGAAGGGGCATTTTTAAAATTATCCTTTACGCTTTTCTTGTATTTTTTGTTTGTTTTCAAAATAAATTTTAAAACAAAACAATAAATATAAAAATATTTAAATGAACACTTCGTTCTATTTTTGATCGTTTTCGTCAAAAAATTCGATTTTAAAGGTAGATATCTCGAGACCCTGTAAAGGCATTGACTTAAAATTTCTGCACAATATTCTGCTTTTCATTCTCTACAAAACTCTTTATGACACAAAAAGATCACTGCAACAGGGCGCAAGTTATACGGCGCCAAATATAAAACTTCCTCATCAAATTTTAGAAACAAAATGTAACATTTTTGACTCCTTATGAAAAATTTGTGAGTTGCCAAATTTGAACTCTTATATCTCAAGCATTGTTGCACCGATTTAAATCAAATAAAATGTACTAGGTCCAAAACTGTTCAAGAATTGATCAAGGATCAACGTATGAACTAAAAAGGGCCCCATATAAAGAGAAAAAAAGTTTTTTGCTAAAAAATAACTTGTTTTGTATATAACCCTATGACGAAAACGATCAAAAATAGAATGAAGTGTTAATTTAAATGTTTTTATATTAAATTAAGTCTTGTTTTGAAATTAATTTTGAAAACAAAAAAAAAACACAAAAAAACGTAAAAGATAGTTTTAAAAATGCCCCTTCAACAAAATGCTAAATTAAAGCTCTTTATAACAAATATTTTAAAATTTTCATTCAAAATAATCTTTTTAAATTATCAAATTTTACTGACCAACGAAAAATATTATAATTATAAATTCATTTAAAAATTCCATAAAATTAAATATCAATGTAAAACAGATTTGTAGAGGTAGGTCAAGAATAGGATCGAAATAAGCAAACAAAAATAAAAAATGCTTGAAAAAAGAAAAATAACATAAAAGCAAAGAAAAAATCAAGCCAAAAAAATACCAACAACAAATATCATTTACTTCAGCTGCAAAAAAATTACACAGAACTATAAAGAAAAAAAACACAACACCTAAAATCATTTGTTCTATATAAGCATAATGTATATATGTACATATAATATGTATAACAACATATATGTATATACAATATACATTAAAAATCTCGAAAAGGGAGAAGAAAGAAATATTTTAATACTTTTTGTGTATATATAATATATATATTATGTACATATATATTATAATATAGTATAAAAATAAACAAATAATGTTTTCGCTTGTATGTGTGCATTTAATCTTCAGCATATTATCTAAAATAAAATTTAAGTCATATGTATAGAACACAAAATTAACTATTGAAAACGTTTTCTTTTTCATAAAAAAGACAAATGTGATACCTCCTTCTCTGCCGGCACAGGCCCTGTTTACGGTTTTGTTTCATTTCCTTTTCGGATCTCTATTATATTTCAATCCTTTTTGTGGGTGTCTGTATTAAAATTAGAAAATGACAGAAGTTAGCAGAAAACTTAAACGATAACGAAATCGAAAATAGGACCTGCTAGCTAAGTTAACGAAAAATTAGCAGATTTTCCTGTAATTTGTGGTACCAGAAATCAGAATACCAATTTTTGTCTTAGCAGGTTTTTTTACGAGCTGTCAAAATTTTGTATGAAAGTTAGCAGAATGTCAAATTAGCAGAAACCTACAAAATAGCTCCCATTAACTGTCAATTGGCGTCAAACCGTAGGAATTTGAATGTCAATTCTATTATTCCATTTCGATTCACAATACAAATTATAAACCACAGCAGCTAGCTAGTAGCTACAGCCCACAAATTTCTCCAGGAGTGAATTTTTTGAATTATAGAAAGAAAAGAAACACTAATACTCGATCAATCATCGAGAATTACCAATCGAGAACATAAGAAGCCATTTTTGATCGAGAATTTCTCGATTAAGTAAGTTACAGAACAGAAACAAGCTACAAGTATCAGTATTCAGTACTAAAATGCTATCTGGGAAGTAGTGAAGTGCAAGTGTCATGACAGACTTGTTAATTTAATTGCAGTTTGTTTAGTTAAATTTCAGTTAATGCGGTTCATGGTTGCATGCGAATTGCGAATGACTACGGATGTGATTGTAGTGTATTTGGTTTTCACAGTTTAATTCATTTATTACTTTTTATTAAATTTTTAAAAGCCAAATCAGTGTTCAAAATATATGTGTGTAAATTTCTCAAGTGTTGAATTTAATACAACGCAGATTAGAGAAAAATAAATGTATGTAAATACTTCTTGCAAATTTTCACATTATTTTGGTTTCTTAACATATGTATGTATATTTGGAGTTTAACACAAATTTGAAAAAAAAAATGTTTTTGTAGTGTACATGTACAACAATTCAACCCACTTAAGAAATTTTTTGGCAAAAGAGGAAAATAACAGAATTTAAAGTTGAAAAAAAAGGTAACACAAATCTATACTATACATAAAGTATCTCTCGAATTGTACATGTTCATTTTATTCTGATGATATTATTAACAATTTATGTTAGTAATCAAACTATTTATCATTGTTGTGTGCTATTTTGTGTTATGAGTAGGTTTTTAATAATAAAACACTTTCTTTAATTTTCTTCTAATCACTATTTTATTTTATTTAATTGGAAAATTACTTTGGTGGCTAAGCCACGAAGTGGCCGAATTGGCAACCCTGATCTGCGCATGCTATATAATTTATAATAATAATAAAATATACCCCCCAATTCTACATAAGAGTCTCTTATTTCTCTTACTTCTCTAAACTTTTTATCATAAGAGATTTATTAGCAGAAATTGGTATTCTACATAGCAGACGTGTGGTGATAATAATGTGTAAGAGACTAAGAGGTTTTGAATTCACCAAAATCAGCTGATTATCATGACATTTGTTTGAATTTGAATGTACGAGTTTATGCCTGATTCGCTTTTAATACGGATATTGGTTACTCCCAATTTTATCTGCTATAAACTCGCTAATTCGGATTTTGGCTTAAGCCCAAATTATTGAAATGGTGAAAGTGAAGCTGTCACGTTCTTCTTCTTTTTTTTATGTGTAAGAAGAAGAATATGTATACTTTAAGTGTATAAAAGTATCAACGTTTGCATGAATTATTTTAATCCCAATTTACAGGATTATTTTTGTTAAATAAAAATTTGAAATCATAGGTTACTAGATATTTTAAATGTTATTCATATAGCATAGTTTTTACTGATTTTTGATTAAACGGTTTTTAATTAACTTTAAACAGTATAACTCAACTTTTAAATAATTTGTGAAAAAAGAAAAAGTGAAAGATTTACATTTTTATTCCCGCGTATTTAGAAAATATGTATATAATATATATAATATAAAATATAATACTATATTCATTTAAAATTAATGATAGTATTTCTTCCATTTTATTTATTATTTTTATATTATTTTTATTTTATATTATTATTTTTATTTTCTTTTATTAATTTTTTTTTTTTAATTTTTAATTTCTTCACTTTTTAAAAACTCCACTTCTACACAATAACAATAAGAGGACCTCACCAATGACCTGCTAAGTTAATAGACTTTCGAGGTTAGAAACGTCTCTTATCTTCTTATCCAGAATACCAAATTCTCTTAACTAAACTCACCACAATTTTTAAGAGATCAGCTGATTGGTGACATCTCTTACCTCTTACCTAGAATAGCAATTTCTGCTAAGTGTCTGCTAATTGCATTTAAGAGGCTAAGAGTCTCTTAGTCTCTTATGTAGAATTGGGGGGTAAGAGTCTCTTAGTCTCTTATGTAGAATTGGGGGGATAATTGAAGAATTTTTTTATTCATTTGTTTATTTCTTCTTTCAAAAATATTATTCATAAAGCTCCGTATTGTGTTCGAAGCGGAAAAATTTTTCATGTTTTGCTATTTATTTCTACACGAAAAAATTTTGTGTAGAGTGACGTATAATATTTGGAGAAACGTAAATTAAATTTAATTTGAAGTTAGTTTGTCATTTGTTTTTTTCGATTTTCACGTAGATACCTTTGGATTTTTTTTTGTATTTTTTTTTTTTTACAACTGTCAAATTTACCACACGGAATAAATGTATTTACATTTCTTTTGTTTCATGGCGACGGAAAATTAGTGGAGACTGATCGTCAACGCCATCTCTTGGACATTATTTAAAAATGTTAGCAAAGACAATTTTAACTTATTTTCCGTCACGAACTCAGTACTGCAAAACAAAAAGTGAACGGAATATTTTCTTGACGGAATTCCGCCACCTTTGTTTTACATGTAATTTATATGGGAAAAGAAATTTCGCTTCGAACACAATACGGAGCTTAAACAAAAAAAAATTTTTAAAGTGGTACAACATTTTCAGAGGTGACTGTTAAAAATGAGAAATGAGAGAGAATTGTGATTTTAATTAAAAATTATCTTTTTTCTTCAATAACTCAATTTCTGTTAATTTTATGATATAGAAATGTTGGAAAAAATATTTATTTAATAAAAATCCACAAATTTGTAGAACATTATAATTAATTATTTGTAGTAATTTGGGAGATTTCGGGGAAAATTGATTCTCAGTTTTATGTTACTCAATATTTATCACGTTTTTTCTTTAATTTACGTTGCTCATAGATATTTAATATATTCGGTGAAAATAAAGCTAAGGATCTTCTCTACATTTCATTTGAACATAATTTTCATGTAACTTATTTTATTTTATTTTATTTATTTATTTATTAGTCTAAAAAGACTTTTAACTATGCAGTATATTTACAATTCAATTACACTTTTTTTTTTTGTTTATAATTTCAAAGCAGATTGCTATTACTAATTAATTTGATATATTCTTTCAATTTAGTCTTAAATATATTAATATTTAGTTCATTTTTTATTTCAATTGGTAACTTATTATATAAATCTAATCCCTTATACATTATATACTTTTGTGTACTTTTTTTTTCAAATTTATTTACCCTATACCAGCTTTTTCTTCTTAAAGAATACTTATGTACATCCTTATTACACTGTATGAGAGGATCTTAGTTATGATTGATTAAAAGCAATAAGTTGTCATGTCAATTTGGTACTTCCAACACATACACAAAATGAGCATTCAGTCTTGGTACTATAGGAGTCGTTGATTAAAATGAGACTATTAAAAGCAAAAGTTGATCTTTTCCACTTTTTGAAAAAATTGATTTAATGATGGCAAAATTTTCGTTATGTTGAGGGCTTTTAATCTGAAAAATTTCAATTTTGAAAACTGCATTGATGCCCCTGAAAAATAGTTGTAAAATTTGGCATTGGAAGCAAAACTTAAACTATTCCAACATGATGTTGGTAGCAAAAGTGTTACTTTACTATTCCATTGAAGTTTAAAAACTTCCTCTACAGGCAACCAAATGTTTCACGAGTGGTCTACAAAAAATAAGTAGGTAAAGAAAGGAAATAAATTGTATGGCAAGGCAAGGTAGGGTCTATGTTCACCCCCTCCCCGTTACGAGCGTTTGAAAATTTTCAGCTAGGCAAATTTCCATTACGGCTATTATGTATGATAACTACTGAACCATGTCAAATATTTAAAAGTTGTTGATACTAAATTAAAGGGAACTAATTGCTTTTACAGCAGTGCGAATTTAATCGCCCTACGACAAACCATTCAAAAATTATCAGCATTCAAAGTTCAATTGCAAAATTTGCGAAATTGTAAAATTTTCGCTTCGAAGCAAAATATGTCGAGAATTTACTTTAGCCACAAATAATATAATAATACAGATGGGTATTGTAAATGAACTGAAATGTTATTCAGTGGTAATAAAGAAGAAGAACAAACAATTTTTATGTTTGCGTCTTAACTATAGTTTTTTTAAAAACTTAAAACAACAACAACATTACCGAACAACTTTGAGTTTTTTTATTTATGTTTCCATTTTTCATTTCATCATGATTTTTTGATTTTTTCCATTTCTAACTTGTAGCTGACATTTACCTTGTTTATGCACAAAGATTAAAACTTATTAACTATAAAACGTCTTAAGCATCGTTTTGAGATAATACATTTTAATTAGTGTTTATGCGTAATACAACATTTCGTTCTCACTCAAAACGTTAACCATCTGCGTGTGTAATAACAATTACTTGAAACGAATAAAATGTAAATGCACACTTTAAATGCGCATTGAAATTTGGTTTATGCATCCGTATTTAGTCAAGACGGAGTGAGTTAATGCGAATTAATGTGTCGCATAAACAAGGTAATTGTTTATGATTTGTTATAAACATAGGTTTAGAAAGTGGGGCATCCAATTATCAAAAAAGTGAATACAGTAGAATCTTGATAATTTTACTACCTGATAATTTCCTATATTTACAGCTTACTCTATAATTTCAACAGCCATAATTTATACATGAATTTACACATAAAATACATATTTGAACATGTTAAATCGCAAAAAATCTAAATTTGATTTGATTTGTGAAAGGCTTTATTTTTGATTTTTTTTTTGTGTTAATTAAAAATTGAGAAATATGAAATAAATAAACTAATCTTTTTTTAATTTCATGTGTGCGTTTTACTTCCATACATACATATTTAGTTTAAATTTTGTATTCAATAATTTCTACTATCCCGTAATTTCAACGAGGGTAGTTTTAATTAGGTAAAATTATCGAGATTCTACTGTACATAAATCTAAAATACCTAATTCTTTAAACCATACAATGTCGGTTGAACTGAACAGTTTCTTGTGCGTCAGCAAAAGTAAAATACAGTACAGCCAAATAAGATTGGCGAAGGGGAAGTGTGCGCAGTAGGATCTGCGTACCCTTTCCACTTAAATTTCACTGTGATGTAAGCATCACATTTTACAAAAATCCTTTTTAAAAAGAGAAATTCTCATTTTGTTACTTTAGTAGGAATTTATTATACACATATATTTTCATTTTCTTATTCATAATAATTTCCTATTTTAAAAGGATACTTATCATCACTGATCACTCATATTGTTTTTGTTATTTTGTATTATCTTCAATTTCCTTTAAATTATTCTTCAGTACTCAGTAGTATGGCATTCGTCATACGAAGAACATCGCATGGTAGGATGTTGATGTTTTTTTCAGCTAAAAAGAGGATTTGCTTGTGTGTGCGATAGATGATCGCTAGTCATTATGCTTGCTGAGTGGAAGATTTAATCTTTATTTTCTTTTGCAGTTTTCTTCAAAATAGGGGAAATGAAAGGATATTTTTAATATTTTTAAAATTTCTCCCACCAGCGCAACTTTTCGCCAATCTTATTTGGCTGTACTGTACAATATTGTATGTATACAATATACCTACATACAATAATAATGTCTTTTATTTGCTTGTCACATATTTTTGTTGTTGTCGGTTAACAATTATTGTACCTAAAGGAAAAGGAAACAAAAAACTGAAAACTTTGTCAGTTTATTTTATTTTATTATATAACATCATGATAGGTTTATGCAAAGAATTTAGAATACTATATAAGAAGTCTCAAGTTGTAAATTTTAAATAAAAAAGCTTCAAACATTAGATCCCAAGATCAACGGGGAAACTTTTTCTCGAATAAAATGAGATACCAACTTCAACGTGCATAATAAAATTTCTCTGAACTTCGACGTTGTTTACAAATGCATAACAAATATTCGTTGCTACGGAAACAATAAGAATTAATTCACTTTATTACATATAAATAATATAACCTCACCATAGGTCATACTTTAATTTTTTCTCTAACAAGTAGGTAAGAAGGCACAATATTTTCCACCTTTTTATTTTATTTTTTGACTATTGTGCACTTTAAAAATTATAACACTGTTAATTTATTATATTTTAAAACTTTTATAAACCATATTTTATCAAAAAAACCAAAAATATTTAATTAAAACACTATTTCTTTCCACTAATATTTGTACTACCAGTACTGAATGTTTTGACGTTTCAACACTTTTATCGTGTTTGATTGTGTTAGTGCAGACATCCATAGCGCGGCTTCTATATGTAGATGGTTTTGGTAATACCATATACGTAAGATCACATCACATAACAAGTGATACGACTATCAGAATAAGGGCCTATATTTTTGAATTTTTTTTCGTTTTGAATAAAAATATATTATGTACATATTTGTTTTGGAAAAACAAAAGTTTTTTTTTTTGAATATGAAATGTTATTTTTTTCTGTTATTTTTATTATACCTCTAAATACTATGTATATATGTACATATATCATATATCTTTTTTTTTTTAATTTGAGAGAAAAATATTAGTTCAAAATAGCTGAATATATTTTTTTATTAAATTTTACTATGATATATGTATATATGTACATACATTACTATACAGGTACGTTGAAAAGAAAATATGTAGGTAAATGTTTTATGTATTATATGTATGTATATACAAATACATATCTATATAATATGTGCCTATACATATGTACATACGTAACTAAAATTAATGATATTTTTATAAAATGTACTCACTTTTTATAATATCCGAATTTATTGTTTCATTATTTTTAATTTCGGGTGTGTTACTTTATATGACCCTGAATTTTGAATTTCTTTACTTTTCCAAGAACAATTTTTTCGAAGCAGAACTAAAAGTACAAAATCCAGCACTTTTTCTCTGTGTTCAATGCAAGGATTTTGGTCATCAAACCATTTAGGAAACATCTCATAGGTTTTTTCTACGCAAGCGTCAAAGATGGTTCTTCGTATATTTTGTAAACTAATGTGAGTATTGTAAATTTTTTCGAAAATTTGGAAATGTAATTTACATATTTCAAAAAATTTTCTGAAGGCGACTGCAAATACATTTCTTTACTTTGTGTCTGATGTGAATAATCTTTATTATGTATAAAATATTCAGATGGTGAAGACAAATTTTGATCATGTTTTATCATTTCCTTTATACAATTTTCACATTTAATTTTATTCAAAATAATTTTTAGAAGAACATAGCCTACAAAATATCGTTGCGCGTTTGTTTCTAAAAGCAAATCTTCATTAGAGATTGTCTCTTCAAACTCATCATCTTCGACACTTGGTGATTTTTGTATTTCATGCATTATGGCTACCAAACTGTTTTTATTATACAAATTTTTAGTATTATCATCTTCAATTTTTTTATCATTCATTTCTAACATTTCGTCATTATCATTTTCACAATTTTTCGTGGAAGATGATGTTATTATTTTAAGGCTCATGATTTTACCTACTATACGATGAAATTCATATATTGAGGGATTTCTACTGTTTCCACCTTTAGAGCGTACTTGAACGTATTTTCTAACGGGTCTTGATTCAATCTAGAGGTAAGTACATATGAAATACCCACATTAGAATCAAAAAGCTCCATTGAAAGCAATAAAATTGCTTTGATTGATTGCATGAGACCGCTAATGCAAAATACATTCTTTTTTATTTGCAATTTTTTAAGATATTTAAAACTACTTTCTAGAAATTTGGTTACAGGGTTATTTCTTTTTAATGGTACTTTGAAAATATTTTCTTCAGAAACATATCTGCTATTAAGACAATCAAAAGTTTTATCTAGAAATGTAATAAAATCTATCGTAGCCCAGGCCTCTTTTTCCAATTCAAAAGGATATTGTCCTAGCTCAATGCAGGTTTTAATACCTGAAGCAACAGTTCTACTGAAAATTTGAGTCGCATATTTAACCCTCATTTTATCAAATTTTTCCGGATAGACATGTTTTTCTGTAAGTTTTGGACATATTTTAGTAGTTTTTGATTTATTATCCATTTCATATAATTTCTCAATAACTTTCCAACTGACGACTCCACTTTCTGTATTTATATCGCTATTTTCCAATGTGTTTCTGATGGATTTTATCAAATGTGGTACATCCAAAATTCCAAAAATTTTCTTATCATGAAAATAAAAGAAAGGAATTGTTTCAGAAATTTTTAAAAGTTTGAAACATTTTCTATTGTTTGATCCTTGGTCACAAATAACGGATCGAATATCTAGCCCTATTTCAAAGGCCTTTTCCAAATTTTGTTCAACTATTTCTTTTAGTTTTTCACCCTTTATAACTTCTTCAGAAACATAATAACTGAATACATACTTCCAGTTTGATGCAATACCACGTATCAAAAACACACTTTTTGCAACATTGTTTCCTCTTTCTCCTTGTTCATAATCTACTACTCCATCTATTTGATCTAAAAATGTGTCATAAACTAATTCCCTGCGAATTTTCACTTCATCCAATATCAGAGAACTTTGTTTTTCAAATGGACTCATTGATGATACTATTTTTTTTAAATTTTCAATTAAATTTGTGGTGAAGCCAGGTTGCATATGTTTTAAAGGATTCCATCGATTTAAAGAAGATTTAGATGGTAACGCAAACCCTAAATTCTCGCGCATAAATAAATATGTTGAGCTTGATTTATAATAAATACTTTGGGCAATTATCTTTTGTTGTTGAGTCCATTCTTTAGTTGTACATTTTTCTCTTATTAACATTTTGCAAAATTCTTTAGAATTTTCATCCAAATATTCAAAATTATACAAGTTTTCTTGCGTAATATTTGCATTTGTTTTTAGTTTTTTAATTTCCATTAGTAGCTCATGATTTTCTCTTTCCAATTTTTCATTTCTTTCCAACAACTTTGCATTCTTTTTTCTATAAAAGTAAAGATTTTTTTCATTTTTATGACATCGAGGACAAACAAAATTATCATTCAGTTCAATTTTTCCTGTTGAACGTTTTTCTGGTGGTGATAAATTTTCTAATTCATTTATGTTCAAATCGCTATTGTTGTCATTAAAAGCATTTGAATATGTTCTTTTGTTTAATGGAAAATAAGTTTCTGGAAAGTCATAGACAGTATTTGTTATATTTTTTTCAGGAATAGTAGAAAAGGAGTCAGATATATTTTCCTCACTGCTAATTTCCAAAAATAAAGTTGGAGCTGCATTTGCCAATAGTTTTCTTTTGCCTAAAAATTTTTTTTCAAAATGCTTTGAACAAATAAATTTTCCTCTGGTATGGTTCTCAATTTTACACGCAGATTCCCAATTAGCATTTAATTTTTTGTTTTTTGTAAATTTAAATAATTTTTCATTTAAATTTGTGCTATTACATGTTTCAATGCAACAACGCCTTAATTTTTTAATTTTTTCCGTTGATTCCTTGTTACAATTTTCAATAGTGATATCTATTTGTAAAAATAATGAAGGAATTGCACCACCTTTCAGTTTCTTCTTTCCTTTACAGCTTGTGTCAAAATGTTTTTCACAAACAAATTTTTTTGAAGCTAATTTTGCATCAATTTTACAAATTTTTACCCATTTTTCTCTGAGATCTTTATTTTTAGGAAACGTGAATAATTTGCAACTTGTAATAGATGAACCACTACAACCTTCAATGCAACAATACTCATAACGCTTTTTCTTAGCCGTGATAACGGCTGATTGGTTTTTCTTTTCTTCACTCATCATAAAAAGTATTTTGAAAATAATCCCTAAAACAATAATAAAAATAAAAAAAAAATTTAACCTCAGCAATAAAAGTCATGTATGATTTAACTGATAAAGTAATTACGATGAAGATGAATCAGATGAAGATTTTGGAAGTAAAAAAAATCAACACTTTTAGATACTATGTTACAAATCACAATTCGTCCCTTAGATATTGGTTTGCCGGCCATGTGCAAAACTGTTGTTTCGAGAAAATCGCATTCAAAGTTTAGTCCACTGTATAAAAATACATAGCGATAGAATTTTTATAGAATTGTATCTCAAAAACCGTTAGAGATAGAAGTAAACGGATAACACGAATCAATTCAGCATACTCAAAAATATAAGGAATGGTTCCTAACTCAAAATCGCAAATTTGGCGTATGGAGCAAACCAATATCTGAGCGGCGAATTGATGGACAACCACTTAGTGATGAGGATGTTAAAGAAGAAGTTAAAAAAATACTTATCCAGCATAATCACCTTTTTCTGCCGTATACCAAAATGCTAAAACATCAGCTCCAATTTCACTTCGATGAGATGCAAAACTATCGTTATTCCACTTCAGTGAGAACACAGTTTGGTAGCAAAACTAAAACTATTCCAAAATTTGTTTACTAATATTTACTAAATTAAACATTGATTTTTTAAAATCCATGTTTGAATTAAATTCAGAAGTTTAGGGTTTTCATATAAAATAAAAAAATTATTAAAGTTGCATTTAATTTAAAAGTTATACGTTTTTCCTGTTTTTCTCAAAACCATCTAACATGGAATAAGTATACTTTTGCTTTTAATAGTCTCAAATATTATCTTCTCCCTTTTCGAGATTTTTAATGTATGGGCTTATTTCGAAACGCAGTAATACCGTATTACTGCATTGTATCAAATTCTAAAACATCAAACATCAAATTCTTGACAAAGTCATTAATTCCAAAACGTCTTGCTACGGTATTCATAGTGTAAAATATGAGCAGATAATGCAGTGAAAATTTCTTTGATACAATGTATACATAAAACCACAACCATGTGTATTACAACAGCTGTCATACTGTATTCACTATATCAATTTTGACGTTTCGAAATAAGCCCTATATTGTATATGTATACAGTTTCGAACAAAACATTTGCAACTACCTATAATTCTTTAAAAGAAAATGTTCTATATTGTTAGTATTTTGTATGATGTTCCTTATTATTAAAATATTAAAATATTTTTATTAGCTTGGTTTCTTGTCTGTCTGTTCGGTACAAATTTAGAAATTGATTTTTAACCAACTTTTTGATGAGATAGAGACTTGAAACTTTCAACATAGCTCAGAACTGCATGACAATGCAATATTACATCGCTAATGAAAGTTTTAAGATTTTACTTTTTATGATATTCGGTCCTCAAATTTGGTCTAAAACAAATAAAATACTATAATGTTTATTCACTAAAATTTAATCTAAGCAAACTCTGATTTTCAAGTGAAAAATATTTTAGTATTAAAAATTCTTTTTTATTTGATTAATTATTTTTATTATTATTATATACTTTTTATCCACTTACTTTTTCCTTTGTGGGTAAGAGTGTTCCTCGTAACGTAATTGAAATTTTGGAAAGAGTTTTAGGGTAGTAAACGTGAACGGATTTCCATGGGGTTTTCGGATTTGGGATGAGTGAATAGAATGCTTCCTGTCTAGAATCGATCCCTTTCTTGAAAATAATTAAATATGATGGAATATTCGAAAAATATGAATTTAAAGAACGGAGAAAGTTACTGAGAAACTTCCGAAACGTCCTCGAACAACTCTTTACTTGAATATCATCGTAGTTACAGAGGCTTTATAATCAATTTTTAAAAAGTATATGTTATAAAAGTTTTTTTAACCTTTAAGCTTATTTATTTATAACTACAGAGCATCCTTTCGACATTGAGTCTATTATATTAATAACTTTCATTGATACCTTTTTCCTTTCACGTCTTATGACCCTGTATAATTTTTTTTATTGTGGTAGAAATTTGCCCCAAGTTTTGTTTTTTTTTTCATTAGCTGCCAAAGGTTCTCGATCGGGTTTAGATGCGGCGATTTTGAAGGCCATTTCTTTGCTTTTATGTTATTTTTTTTTTTCAAGCATTTTTTATTTTTGTTTGCTTATTTGGACCTTATTCTTGATCTACCTCTACAAACTTGTTTTACATTGATATTTAATTTTATGGAATTATTAAATGAATTTATAATTCTAATATTTTTCGTTGGTCAGTAAAATTTGATAATTTAAAAATATAATTTTGTATGAAAATTTTAAAATTTTTGTTATGAAGAGCTTTATTTTGCATTTGGTTGAAGGGGCATTTTTAAAATTATCCTTACGCTTTTCTTGTATCTTTTGTTTGTTTTCAAAATAAATTTCAAAACAAGACAAGAAATACCTATAAAAACATTTAAATTAACACTTCATTCTATTTTTGATCGTTTTTGTCAAAAAATCTGAATTGAAAGGTAAATATCTCAGGACCCTGTAAAGGCATTGACTTAAAATTTCTGCACAATATTCTGCTTTTTCGCTTTGGCCAGGATATTCCTTAAAGGGTCCAACATTGCATAAACTGTAAACGGTGTAAATCCGTTTTGGTTTTGTTTTTTCTTATTTTTTCATATTGATCATAAAGCAATTTACAAACCAGTCATCAATCCCCATTTATTGTATTCAATTCGAAAGAACTTCAGACTAGAGCTTTCTCAGACCAGTTTTTTTGAGCTTTCTCAGATAAATTTTTATAAAAATGTAAAAATTATGAATTTCATTCGTTCCTCGTGAAGGAATCTCTTAATACTTGATACTTTTTGCGGCTGTGTATTTCGTGGTGAATCATCATGATCACTGTCTTCGCTACTTTCTTTTAGTTTAATCAACATTAACAGTGGAAAAAATATTATCCTCTTTAATTTAAAATAAAAATATTTATTTAACTTACGTCAATGATTATAGATTAACACAATAGATATTTCGCATAGTACATTTGTATTTTCACTCTATTTCAATAAAGGCTCCTAAACGAAACCTTCTTGTCTGTCCTATCTGGCGAGCAAAAATAGAACTAACGTTTTGAATTTCAAACTTAAAAAAAATAATCGAGTGATTTTTTTTATTATCCATTCGCTCATGCTCTTATTTTTTTTTTTTTTTTGTGTATAACCAAATCAAACCAGTTTCCAGTATAACTTTGTGTATACCTATATTTATATAATATATATAACAATGTATATATGTACATATTTTTGCATGTACACAAATGCGTGTTTACCGTCTGTGCACATTTCATTTAAAGTTTGTTTTTTTTTCTTCTTTTTTTAAAATTTGTTTCATTGGTTAGTATATTTTTTATTTTTTCATCCATGGAATATCAATATGTAATATGTATGTACATACATTATGTATGTAAATATATATTGTATTGTATAGGAATATAAATTAGAATTTGTTTTCTATTATTGAATGCATGATAATATGAAAAATTTATCCAATTATTTTTATTTTTTTTATAGTTTTTGAAGCTATGAGAAATTTTACTGAAATCCAGAATCCAGATCCCGCTTTTTTTTGTTTTTATTTTATGTAACTATATATTTTTTTTTTCAAATGAAAAAGGGAATTAAGATATTTTGTTCTCAATTCAAGTACCTAATTAACAACATTACAATACACATATTTAAATACATTTTATTTACCCATATTAATATTTCAAAATGTTACATAATGTGAGGTAGTTAGATATGTATGTTAGATATGGACTCTACAAATTTTGATCAATTAGGTGTACCTATAAAATTTTATTAAAACCTTACAGCCGGGAGATGATCACAGTCATTATTAGAAAATTAGAAAATCGCTAATGTTAATGTTAATGTTAATGCAAAGTGTTAACATTATAATGTACCTACGTGCATTATAATATACAGACAGTAGCGATCATGAAAGTCGCCTAACTAATAATTTCTAAAAACTTTTCTCGATACTATCTTTAAATTTTGGTGGGGATAGATGATGGTTTGTTTTTTAACTAAGTATGTGTGTTTTTTTAAGGTATTTTCTATAAGAAAAGAAAAACCATACATGATTCTGTAATACAGTTTAATAAATAAATTATTTTTAGAAAAATGAAAATTATTTGAGTCATGCGTTTTTTCCGCTACTGTATAAACTACAATCTGCATATACAAAAATACATACTTGTATATGCTAAATGGGAAAAATACAAAATTGAGAAAAAAACATTGACTTCAAGTTTACAATAAATTTTGTATTTAGGTACGAAGCAACAACACTTCAAATACAGTATTTTAAAAAAATTGTAAATTTGGTTGGGTACTTGAAAAATGAAAAATAAAAACAACAATTATTTTTTTATATGTGTGTTGTTTTTGTTTATATTAATTATAAATTTTCATATAGTACAACATCAACAAAAAAATTGTATAATGATGTCATGCACATTTACTCCGTCCTCATTTTCCATATAAAATTGTCTAATTACAGTTTTGAGGATTTTTGTGTATGTTAAATTTTTTTTTTTATTGCAAAAACGGTCATAACGTATTTTTAAATCTAATGTTCTAAGCGATTCCTTCTTGTCTGTCCGCTCTATGAACAGATTTAGAACTAAAAATTTATTTTTCAACAGCTTTTCTGTTCTGGAATATCTACTTCTTATTAATTATCTTTGCTTACGTTTACGTATTTGACAAAAAACGAAATTTATTTGATAAATTTATCTTTTTTACTTTATGCATTTTACGGACGGAAACGAAAACAAAGTACATAACCCTGAAAAAAGGAAATCCATCTTTTGGAAGTTTTAAGAATTAAAAATACTCTGGTGGTAAAAATCAACATAACTACTCCTGACTATAATGATCAACCGTACTTAAATATGAAATGATACAGTTGGGAGTACTTGGGAGTAGGACAAACTACTCCGGAGTAGATGAAACTACCAAAATGGAACGCACCTAATGATGTAGTATGTAAACCGAGGGATAGGTGTATTTGAATTTGTTATGACATTTGACAGGAAATTTTTTTCTATTTTTATAATCTGGATTTTTTTTATTCCAGATAATTTCATATATTTTTAAAATTGCGATGAATTCCTCTATGGAAATCATTTTCGCTATTCAAAATTCATTGAAAAAATTAACAATTAACTATTCAAAATTCAAATACGAAATTTCAAAACTGTCAGAAGTCAGTTCTGTGCTTTATTTATCATATATGAAATACTTAAATCTACATTAATTTTATTCTTGCAAACATGATAGACAAAAATAATTAGTATGTGATTTACATATACTTTTTATATATTGAACACAAAATACTACTTTTATTGTCATTTTTGAAGGACAAAATTTACAACGAGCTCTCTTCACAGGTTCTATATTTTCTAAGATAGGCTTATGAGTTCGAGAGATAATAATATGGATTGATAAGAGATTCTCCAAGTTCTTCCAAAAATAATCACCTTTTATACATATAATTTATTCTTATTCAATTGTGGATTTATTAATGTCCATATTACATACGCGTTGTAAGCAGATATGTCTAGCATATTATAAAACACTATCACAGGCCAACGGTTAGTTTTTCTTTACAAGTGTAGGAACTCACAAGTTGATCCAAAGTATCTACTGCGCATTTTGTGGCATTGTAATCCAAGGTCATTTTTGGTTTCTTATCTCTTCCATCACAAATTTCTTTGCCATGGTATAAAGTGCTCAATAAAACATCATTTTTTCTCTTATGCCTTTCCAATTCTGAAACAAGATCACAAACCACACGTCCCTGATTTTTCTCTGGTTTCAAATCTGGTTGTTTTCCGATGTACTCTTGTAACTTCAATACATAAGAGGTTTCACTATCACACAACGTCCAAAATTTAATCCCATATATATTGTTTGAAAGGACAACGTCCTCGAAAACTAACTATACTTTATCCAATAAGTTTTTGCACCACAGCGCTTATGGACACATTTTGTCTTATTTCTTCTTTGAGTAATTGCATAAATGTGTTTCTGATTTTCATCACCGGCAGTGTTACCCTTTAGTTTAAATTGGCTATGTAAAATCGGATGAACTTTTTGATAAGTGTTACCGACCTAACCTTTGTTTTTCAAAATTTATAAAATTTTGTATTTTTTAAATGTTTGCTAATAAAGAAAAATCATAATATTTATTTTTTATGAAATTTAATTTTTCACGAACCAAATTAATTTATGTATACATAACTGCATATTTCGTTTATTTGAAAATTAATACATTGTAAATTCCAAATGGATTTTTAAAATACAAAAATGATATTGCTAAAGCTTTACATTTTTATGCTTAAAAGGAAGTTCTGAAAAATAACGGTTCTGTAACAAAAATGCATGTATACAGGATGTTTCACGAAACGTGTGCCATACTAAACGGGGTGGTCGGATTTGATGAGAAATTTTAAAAATTCTGCATTTTTATGTTCAAGGTCGAGTTTCTGAAAAATTTGCCTATTATTTATTTTATTTATTTTATTATAATTCATTATACGTATGTAAAAACAAAATAAGTGAAGTGAGTATTTATTACACAATACGTTTCTATTGCAAAGGAATATGTGTATATTATGTATAAATTTATAATAATATGTGAAACATTTTTTCAAATACGTTCCATCATATGTATCACATGTATACTTGTAAATGTATAAATGCAGTAAATTATGTTTTTTTTTTGCATTCTCTATAACGAAGCACCCTGTATAATATTGTACATATTTTTGAATTTATAAATTATTATTTTTACAATATAATATACAAATTAATGTAATGATACTTTGTTTTTTAATTCATAATATGTAATGTACATATAAAATATATAATTTTGAATTTAAAACGATACTACTATCAAGTTATATAATTACATATTACTCAGCAACACTAATTTGCGATTATTTATTATTCATTTTACTTTTTATACACACATCTCGATTATTCAATCAACCAACTTTTAGCTCATCAGCGTGTTTGCGCATGAATTTTTTCATTATTTTTATCTTCTTCTTCTTTATTCATTTTGTGAATTTTTGTTCATCGAGAATATAGGGGGAAATACCCAGTAACGAGCACTTGAAGAAAAAATATTGGAATAATATTTCAATTTCTTTTGTATTTAAGTAGTCACCTATATTTTAATATAAATGTAACATTTTTAAATAATAATAATTTAAATTTTTATTTTGCAACCCATTTGGATATTTCCATTCTCTAAAATTAAACGTACCTACTCAACAGAATATTTACAATTAAAAGACCTTACGTTGCAAATGGTAAAGAAAAATGGTGAAAAACGAAAACAAGAAAATAAAATGAAAATTTATTAAATAAATAGTTATACCTGTTACATAATAGTAAATACATTAATTTTTTTATATTCAATATTTATAATAGTATCTACATATATACATAAGTATAAAAGCAATAAAAAATATTTTTTTTCTTAAAGTCTTAAAAAAAATATTTTTAATTCAGTTCAAAATGAAGAGCTCGTTACTCGGTATTTTACCCTACGTATGTTTATTGCTTGGTATGGTATGGTATGAAGGGCTGTTTGCTTCAAGAGAAGCAATTTCACTCGGAGGCCTAAAGGCCCATTGTGAATACCCTTTTTGTTTAGGATATTTTCGTGGGAGTTGGCTTATACCAAAGTTGTATAAGTAGAAGATGCCCAACGTTCATATATCCTCATGGCACTCAAAATTTTTGATCTGGGGCGTGATATCACACCCCACAACATGTTGCTTATACATTTGTTTCTAATAGTCATGTTTATAATGATATTCAGTAGCAATTATCAACAATTTTACTCATCGTATCAACATTTTAATCATGAACAAAAGGCAGTAGAATCGAGAAAGTTTAGAACAGACGCACAAGTAGAGTGCGGTAAAGTAGGAATAAATTCTTTACACAAATGTTGCTTAGTTTGAATTTTTTTACTATACCTATATTAAAATTCAAAACAACAAGTAACATTAAATATGAATTGTTGGTATTCTCGCTATATATATAGCTATAGCTATATACATACATAATTCTACATACACACATTCGAGCCATACTTTGCGTTGTTTTCAAATTATAAGTAAAAATTTTTAAAACCATATTATTATTATTGACTTGAAGAAATTTGAAATTTTTTTCGTTTTTCTTATTTTTGTTGTTGTTATATTGAAATCCAGTTTTAACCACATTTTGTCGATATTTATTTCATTCTTTTTTGAATGCTTGATTGGTGTGGTTATTTTGCGGATTGAAGATTCTAAAAATCAGTTTTTTTCAAAACTCCTTTTCTATTATTTTTGGTATTTTCTTGGGGAATAAATTATATAGTATTCAAAGACCAGTTTTTTTTCAAAACTATTTTCTTCGTTTATAAATTTGGTATGGATTCCAGATTAAGTGCTGTAAAGTGTAGTATAAAACACTGCGGAAAATCAAGAAGGTCGTGTCCTGGTTTGAAGATTTTCAAATTCCCTGGTTCTGATACTGTTAGTGGGAAACTTTGGAGAGAAGTTTGTGAATTTGATGAGGGACAAGAAAGTTTATTTATTTGTCAGAACCATTTTTGTGAGGAATTCATTGGGCAAAAAAAGTTGAAACGAGATGCCATTCCAACAAAATATTTGCAAGGACAGAGTGAATTATTAGAAGATAATTCAATGATGATTGATATTGAAATGAGTTCAATAAAAAGGCGACGATTATCAGAAAATGATTCTGAAGTTGGAGCTTGTTGCCTTTGCCTTAAAAACCAAAAAGCGGCAGAGGTTTTTAAAAAAAAGTATATTAATTCTTTAAAAAAAATAAATACACTTGCTAAGAGAATTAAAGCCTTGAAAAAAGGAAAACATGTTGTAGCAGCAAATTACAAAAAAATGAAAAAAAGAAATTTGGCTAAAACAAAAAATGTGAATTTGCAAAGTCAAATAAAGGACCTAAGCGTGTCAGAAAATGCCAAAATCTTAAGCATAATGCTTTTGAAAAATGAAAAAGCCCGAAAGTATAATGAGAAAGAGAGAACTATGTGCTTGAATATTTTTTACAGATCTACAAGTATGTATATGTTCCTTCGCAATGGAATGAATTTGAATTTACCTCACAAAAATTCTCTTTATAATTGGGCTCCTGTGAAATATTTACAACCTGGAATTAAAAACTCTGCCATTCCAATGCTACACAAAAGATGCCAAGAAATGAGTGAAAGGTCAAAACAAATTGTCCTAGTTTTTGACGAAATAATTGTGAGAAAAGACTTGACATATAATAGCCAACTTGATCTGATTGACGGAATAGAGGACGTAGGATTATACCGAAGTCCACTTGTTGGAAAAGAAGTTGGTGTATTCATGGTTCGAGGTCTTTTTGATAAATGGAAAAGCATTTTAAATTACTTTGTTAGTGAAAAAGGTCTTACAGGTTCCCTCTTAAAATCATTATTACTTGAAAATTTGAAAATTTTATCTGAAATGGGTTTTAAAGTAAAAGCAATTGTTTGCGATCAAGCTTCCAGTAACAGAAATTGTTTTAAGGAGTTAGGAGTAACCCCAGAGAAGCCTTTTTTTTTTGGAAAAACGAAAGAATAATAGCCATCTTTGATTTTCCACACTTACTTAAATCCTTCCTTCCTTAAGGGGACTCGTTACTGGGTATCCTCCCTATGTCATATTTTTACACTAAAATACATATATATCTATTGCAAAAAAAAAACGACTTTTGATAAAAAGAATTTTAAAAATTCTCATATGTATGTATAGGTACATATTTTAAAACTGATTTTTACAAAGGTATGCTGGAAAAATTGGCTAAATGCATAATTATGGGTTCACAATGAAAGAAAAATAACTTGCTTTTGAACTCAAGGACTGGAAAATCAGTTTAAAAGTCCGAAATATAATAGTCCAAAACTGACAAATTACATTATCTTTCCACAAAAAATATGAAATAACTTTTTTTCAAAATTATATGCGAATTTTCAATGAAAATAGAAAATTATAAAATGCATTTATACCTGCAAGTTTAAAAAGAAAGACAAAATTTGGTTAAAACTGGATTTCAATATAACAACAACAAAAATAAGAAAAACGAAAAAAATTTCAAATTTCTTCAAGTCAATAATAATAATATGGTTTTAAAAATTTTTACTTATAATTTGAAAACAACGCAAAGTATGGCTCGAATGTGTGTATGTAGAATTATGTATGTATATAGCTACAGCTATATATATAGCGAGAATACCAACAATTCATATTTAATGTTACTTGTTGTTTTTAATTTTAATATAGGTATAGTAAAAAAATTCAAACTAAGCAACATTTGTGTAAAGATTTTATTCCTACTTTACCGCACTCTACTTGTGCGTCTGTTCTAAACTTTCTCGATTCTACTGCCTTTTGTTCATGATTAAAATGTTGATACGATGAGTAAAATTGTTGATAATTGCTACTGAATATCATTATAAACATGACTATTAGAAACAAATGTATAAGCAACATGTTGTGGGGTGTGATATCACGCCCCAGATCAAAAATTTTG
Source organism: Bombylius major (assembly GCA_932526495.1). NCBI lineage: Eukaryota > Metazoa > Arthropoda > Insecta > Diptera > Bombyliidae > Bombylius > Bombylius major. The sequence continues at coordinate 31,861,827 of OW052043.1, forward strand.
AGTGCCATGAGGATATATGAACGTTGGGCATCTTCTACTTATACAACTTTGCTTATACTGAAAACCATTTCGATTTTTATGTTTATTGCTTAAATTGAATGGAATCAAGAAAAAATAATCAGTCGCCGTACAAACAACTGTGTTACTGGCGAGAACAAAGGGATGGCTGTTATTGCTTTTTTTTTCTATTTTCCAGCGTCTCATTGTACATGTAACAGATTGGGGTATGAGTAGTTTAATATACTACTATTAAATGTAACGACACTGGGTAAAAATGAACTCTTCCATAAGCGCTGTGGTGCAAAAACTTATTGGATAAAATATAGTTGTTCATCCACGGTTACGTTTTTTCGGGGTTGTACATTCTAGGAAGTATCTCTACCCACTTTTCCCACAAATCACGTATAGCAGATTCTCACTGTTTTTTTTTTATTTTTAAAACCTACATTGTCACGCTCAGACATTTCTAATATATTTTTTTAAATTTTTAATTTTTATTTTTGAATTTCGATAAATATATTTTTTTATGTTTTAAACTCGAAAGACACACAATAAATGAAAATATTGATAATCATTTATTCAAACGAAACCTTCGAATGAAGTACATATGGTTTTAATTAGTAGTATTTCCAAATAATAAAAAATACTTCACAAGATTGTCGAATTTCATAAAATCAAATGAATTGAAATAAATTCAAGTAAAGGTAATAAAATATTGAATTTCCCATTCATTGCTACATACAGGACATATGTCATTTGTTATAATTTTTAAATACAACAAATTATTATTAGATACAAAGAAATTGAATCGTCGGGTCATTAAGATCCGAGCGAAACATTAGGTATATTTTCTATAATTCAGTAAAAAAAAATTTTTTTTGAATCGATTATGTGTTAGAAAATAAAATATTATTATAAAATGCACAAAGTCAGTGAACATCAATTATAAAGTCTCTAAAGTACCATAACATAACTATGTTAAAGTGAAACTTCGTTTCGGGTCATATAAAAGCTTTAAAAAGCTTTCAAAAAATTTTATATGGAAGTGATGACGGTGATCATCACCATCACCATACAGAAACTCACCCCAGGATTAAGAGATTCCTTCATGAGGAACGAAAGAATTCATAGTTTTTACATTTTTATAAAAATTTATCTGAAAAAGCTCAAAATCTGGTCTGAAGCTCTTTCGAATTGAATAGAATGAATAGGGGACTGAAGACTGTGTTTGTAAATTGCTGTATGATCAATATTAAAAAATAAGAAAAAAAAAACCATTTAAATAAAACTAAACATATATGATGTTATACCAGTGGCGGAGCCAGTAGTATTTTTCCGGGTGTTTAGATTTCTAAAAGAAATGAAAGTTATATTTTGTTTCTATTCAAAATAATTTAAAACACGAGTTTCCACTCCACCCAAGAGGTATCGCTGTCAGAGCGTTAACCGATATAAAGTGGTCGGTTTCCCTAAAGAGAAAAATGTGTAAAAAATAGAAAGAAAAACTCAAAAATCCGTTTAAAATTTCCAATTTTTCATTAGGCCTATCCCACTTAAACAACTTAATAAAAATATAACAAAAACAAAGCATAAAAAATATAAAATAATAATATACATTATTGTATAAAAAATACAATAAACGAAAATATCACTTTTTTTGCACTTCAATGTTCATCTCAAATTCAATTTTTCTTGTCCTTTCGCAAAATTTCTCAATAACTTTTTCGTGAAAATCTGGCCTAGTTCTCAATTCTTTTAATAATTTTTTTTTCAATGGTATCAAAGCTAACTCCGTCAACCTGTTTTGTGCCATCGAATTTCGCAAATATGTTTTAATTCTCTTTGAACAAGAAAAAGATCTCTCAGCGCTAGCTGTAGTTACCGGAATAGTTGTAATTAAACAACTTAATTTGAAAACTTCGGATAACGTAGCTTTGAGATTGTTGCGTAAAATATTTTTTTAAATTTCAGGTACTGGCAGGTTAGAAAAAAAGGAATTTTTATTATAAATGACAGTAAGTTCATTTTGCAATTTTAATAAATCAAATTGTTCTGGGTATGCTATTAACGCATTTAATTCAGTTATTGGGAAGATTTCAGAATACTTATGAAATTTTTGAGCGTCTAACAACTCAATAAAATTTAAATCTTTCATATTTTCAAAGCGTACTTCCAGTTGCATTATAATAGTGTCTAAAATTTCATTGAAAAGCTGCCTTTAAATTTTCCATAATATGCGTGGGTCTACTGTTTTTAATTATCAACGATTTTTCTTCTATGTTTTGTCTTGAAAAAGACATACATAAAAGATTTTCAATGACGCAATTACAAAGAGAAGCATTTTCCGCGTTCTTATCCATCTTTACAAAATTTAAAAAAAAACTGTTTAATTTTTCATGTGAAATATTTAATATTCAAAATTTTAAACTACCAACGACAAAAAATTCCGTTTCAAATTCGAACTATTTTTTTAAATTTTTACCCCGAGAAAAACAATCTATTTATTTTTTACCTTCCAGCTTCAACTAAAAGAAATTTTTCACCACGACACACACAATTTGAATTATTATCTAATAAAAAAGTTGTATTAATTTAAATTTAAATGAAATTGAATTTATTAATTTTAATTTTCTTCAAATAAAAAAGGTAACATCTAGTAAGGAAAATAACAACGTTCATTTTCAAAAAATGAATAATATTACTATTTGAAGCATAAAATAGAAAGGAAACGAAAAGTAAAAAAAAATATTTTCTCATAATATTCTACTATGGTGTTCACTTTAAAATATGAACACCTTCTATATAAAATAATATGAAGAAAAAAAGAGAAAATGTAATTAGAAAATTTTAATGATCAGGTTCATAACAATTTTAGGGTGTTCACTGAACACCCTGAACCATACCACCCTCCGCCGTTAGTTATACATATTATATGTATGTATATTATATTATGCTTAGAACTTAGAATTTAATGATTTTAGTTGTTGTTTTTTTCTTTTCTTTAGTTCTGTGTCATTTTTTACAACTAAAATAAATGATATTTGTTGTTGGTGCTTTTTGGTTTGATTTTTTCTTTGCTTTTATGTTATTTTTTTTTCTTTTTTCAAGCATTTTTTATTTTTGTTTGTTTTTTCGATCTTGACTTACCTCTACAAATCTGTTTTACATAAATATTAAATTTTATGGAATTATCAAATGAATATACATAATTATAATATTTTACGTATGTATGTCGGTAAAATTTGATAATTTAACAAGATCATTTTGCATGAAAAGAAGTTCATGAGTTAATATTGTAATATTAATGGCTAGATATAACTGTTAAATCCTGAAAAATAACTGTTTTTTTATTATGTAAAGAATTTTGAGGATTAACAATTCATTCGGTGATTTTTAATCAAGTTCGAAATTTTTTCAAAGTTTGGCCGCTAGAGGGTATTGAAATTTGTTTGCTCTTTTTTCACAAAACACCCCATAACTTCTTACAGGGGTACTGTAGGGTCACTTTGTATAAAAAGATGTAGAGGATCCTTTGTGCTTCCTCACGATAGCTTAATTGTTCCTCTATTCTTAACTTTTAAAAAGGTATACGTCTTCAAAATCAAAATTTTGTGTTTTTTTGGTCATTTTGTGTTTGCTCGAGAAAGGTCCTTATTAGCCCCACTTTTCATTGCACAAGAATAAAGTTCAATTGATTCTGCATCGATTGATATCTTCATTTTCTTCGGAAAATGCATAATTTTCGATATATTTGCAACCATGTGCCTACAACCATGATTAGTTTTATGAAATTGTAATTGTCCTGGGAATAAATGCTGACTATTTTTTAAATTAATGCGAAAAATAACACAAAATATGGCCTAAATTCTAATAATTGAAGTTTTATTTTCTCTAACTACATTTTTAATAACGTGTTGGTCCCCTTTTTCTTTTATACAGCCTTAACCCTTGATGACATAGATTGTACAAGATTTTCGATGTCCTCAGACGAATTTTCCTAATGCCAAACCTTTTCTAAAAATTTTTAAGAGTTGATTTGTCGATTAGTTTCTTATTTGCTTCATTCGATACCAAAGGTGCTCTATGGGATTTAAATTCCCTAGCCAGTCCAGCCTTTAAATACCGAATTCTAAAACATCCAATTCTCCTTGAAATTTCACGGCAAGAGCCTCTTCGGATAACGTCAAAATTTTGACTTTATAATCGCAATTCAGTTGTATATAATTTCTACTCATTTTTCCCTAACTATTTTTAACTGACAATTCTAAAACTCATGTAACAATTAACTTCACAAACTATGATGCAATAAATGCATACATTTTATACTCTCGTAGTTATCTCATTTTTTTCCAATTTTTATAAAACCTGACTTTGGAAGTTTTTGTGTCTGAAAAAATAAAAATTTATAAAAGTGAACTTTGAAGGAGTTGTTACACCATTTCAAAATTTAGAATTGTTTCTTTTTTTTTTTCAATAAATATATGTACATATAATAATGTTTGTCTCGATGAGCCTTATCTATCCTTTTGGTAGGTGATAACGGAAACACCTTGTATAATTTATGTATGTTTGTTTAATTATGGCGAACAGTGCCGAAGCGGTAGAGTGCTGGTTCCTGATGCTGAAGGTCTCACTATCGAATCCGCCTGGGTTCACTCAGCTTTGAATAAGTACTAATTCACTTAAGTTGGGTATAAGTGCTCGATACTGAAGTAGTTTGGTGACTCTGTTTACTGACCATAAGCAATCTCAAATTGAGGAGACCAAGACCTGAATCGGGCTGTTGTGCCATTTAGTGATGTTTGTTTAATTTAGTGTAAATGCATTAGATATTTTTTAATTTTTTCAATAAACAATTCATGAATACACCTACATACATATATACCTATATGTATAAAGGACTGATAAAAGATATACCAAAAAATAATGTCCATTTATTTATTGATAGAATTTCACTTGTTCATTATGTTGAAAAAGACGTTACAGAGAAAATTTACATTATGTTCATAAATACAATTTATGTACAGTACACATACTATATGTATGTCCATATGTACATATAGGTACATAAGTACTTCCAGTAGTTTAGTATGTACAGTGATGACAAAAAATATTTGTGCATGAGTAAATTTCACACTCAACCATTAAAAAAATAACTTTTAATTTTTTCTTAGTTAACTAATTGTTTAATAATTTCTTGTTTCATGTTGTTTATACACTTATATATACATTTCAATCAAAAGACAGGGTTAAACACACAAATTTGAAAAAAATTCACAAAATTTTGACGTTTAACTTTTTAACAGTAAGGAATAGAGGAACAAGTAAGGTATTGCTAAGAAGGGCAAAGGGTTCTCTACATTTTTTCTTAACACAAAGTGACCCTTGAGTGCCCTTGTAAAAAGTTATAGGGTACATCGTGAAATAAGAGCAAAAAAAACTTCAACGCCCTCTAGCGGCCAAACCGTTGGGATTTCACCCCTCCCCTTCCGATACGATTTTTTGCTTGTCTCGACGAGACCTATTACTGGTATCAATTCTAAGCAAACGAAACGGAACATCATGTATTTACACTTTTTTATACTGCACAAATAATTTTTGGCACAAAACATATAAGTATGCACAAATAATTTCTTGCACAGTTCTTTGGTTTTTTTTATTAATATTCTATGAATTTTTTTTTCTTATTTTGATTTAAATGTATATATAAGTGTATAAACAACATAAAACAAGAAATTATTAAACAATTAGTTAACTAAGAAAAAATTAAAAGTTATTTTTTTAATGGTTGAGTGTGAAATTTACTCATGCACAAATATTTTTTGTCATCACTGTATATGATAATATCATTCGGAAGGATCATAGTTTTTTCAAGGTGGTCGATGGCACATTAAATTTTCTATAAAAAAAAAACAAAGCAACGATGAATATATGCAACATAATGCTGTGGAATTTTGTAAGATTAATAAGATAGCCGAATATTTTTCTCATATGCAGCTGGCTGGTTTTTAATTTTTTTTAACAAAGTGCAATTCTTCATTAAACGAAAATACTTTCACTGCCAATTTATCGTACCCATTTCTTGTTTTTATACTTCAGACAAAATTTACTAAATTATTTTATTAAAGATGTATTGTATATAAAAAAAAGTTGTGTAGGTATGTGTATATGTACATATGTATGTATTAAGAAAAAAATAGGAAGCAGAAAAAGAAATAATATGAGAGTCTTGAATGAAGATGGCCACGAGAACAAGCTTAGAGGTCAGGTTTTTCAGTATGAATCATACTTCATATATTTATATGTATGTATATTTAAAGCTTGTTCTACAGTATTCTCGAAGTCTTGCTTTTAGTTTACAGTATATATTTTATAAAAATACAAATGTATTAAAATTAATCGAATTGTTTTTTCATCATGCACAAGATACTCATATAAATATATACTTATGTATTATACAGTATAGCCAAATACGATTGGCGAAAAGTTGCGCAGATGGGGGAAATTTTAAAAATATTAAAAATATCCTTTCATTTCCCCTTTTTTGAAGAAAACTGCAAAAGAAAATAAAGATTAAATCTTCCACTCAGTCAGTATAATGACTAGCGGTCATCTATCGCACACACAAGGCATATCCTCTTTTTAGCTGAAAAAAATAACAATTATAAAATACGAATTACAAATCACGTAATAACCCCAATATTTAATTCCATATGCTACTTTCCTTTTTAAACCGTTAAAAATCTTGCAAGCATTAACAAAAATCAATTTCAACCGACTATTCCGAAAAGCTCCAAAACAGGAATGATAAACCTATCAAGTTGTCGTTCTTTTATAAGCAAATTTTTAATAATTCAGTTCCAGGAATTTGAATAGGTATATTTTGGAAATTTGTTTTAATCTTTTTCTGCTTTGAAAATGAAGTTTTTAAATGTATATAATAAAATATTGTGTAAAATAATAACAAAAGTGTAAAATACATTTCAAAATTTTCAATTTATTTCAACACTTGTTTGCATTTTTTATTTGCAACAAGAAAATAAACAACATAGGCAAAGAATACTTCGGATGAATGAATTAATTACAAAATACAATTTTTCAGAATGATGTTAAAAGAAATTCACTGAAGTCGAAGATGATGCGTTAGACTAACTTAAAACCTGTTGTGGTGAATTTTAGTGGTAAAATATATCAACTACGCCCAACTATGCTTGCTTTCTACACCTGAATATGAATAGGAGTAGACGAGTAGTTGAGCGTAGATGGGAGTAGATTCATCTACGCCTGAATTCCCCATGGAATGCAGCTAATATGTATTTGGCGGGGTATGTCATTGAAAGATGTAAATTAGAAAAAGCAAGTCAAGAATTTCCAACGTCTACTTGGAAAGATTAATTTTCCCAAAGCAGGTTAAAAAGTCACAAGAGACTTTTTTGATAGAAATGAAATTAGAAAATAATTTTTGTATCAGTGAAGATAGTTTTTTTACAGAAGGAAAATTTATAGAAACTCTAATGAAAAAATCAAAAACTGTTTCTTTATCATTAGAAATTAAGAAATTTTTATATTTTAGATGTAGGGTGTATTTCAGAATAGACATTTAAATATTTCTGTCAGAAACTTGAAAGCGCAAAATAGAAAATTATATAAAATAATATGAAATATATTCATATTATTATTAGAGGTATTTTTTTTTCTAATATTGCTATGCATTTTCCAACAAATACCATTTTATAACCTTTCATACAACTGAAATCAAATAGGTACCAAAATATGTACTATACCTATACTATAAGCGACAAGCTTTCTAAATTTTAATTAAATTCGTGTATAAATGTAGACATGTATGTATTCAGTGACCACATTTTTTATAAAATGTTAAATTTTATTAAAAACATCCAATTTCATAAAGATATAGGGCTTATTTCGAAACGTAGTAAAAAAAATCGAATTCTAAAACATGAAATATTAAATTTGTGACAAAGTCATTAATTCCAAAACGTCTTACTACGGTATTCATAGTGTAAAATATGAGCAGATAATGCAGTGAAAATTTCTTCGATACAATGTATACATAAAACCACAACCATGTGTATTACAACAGCACAGCACTGTCATACTGTATTCACTACATCAATTTTGACGTTTCGAAATAAGGCCACATATTCAAAAAATAGATAATAAAGTTACAAAAGTAGCCAAACGAGATACATGTTATATTATGTTCCTTTTGATCTACGTTGTACAGAAGTATTTTAGTTTTAATTAATTATATTGAATATCATCAATGGCTAATATGGAAATCCATGAAAAATAATAGAATCTTCTTTATTCGGAAAGAGCATTGAAAACCTATAATATTTTCCGAAATATTGTTAAAAAGAAAAGAAAAGTATTTATAAAAAGAAATATAGTATATAGTCTGTATAGTACAAACACTGAACGAGGTTGATCATCTTGATTAAATACAATCTACTTATTATTTTATAGAAGCTTTTAAAGAATTTTGTATTGAAATTTAAATTAATTACACACTTACCATTTTCCCCTACCTTTCGCATTACTGTTTTAAGAAATAATACTCTTTAAAAGTAGGTATGTATAGTTATTAAATTTTCATCTCTTATATCGAGCTGATTTCGGGCCCATTGACTTTCGTGCCTGGATTATGTATAGTGTAATTTTATTTTTTGGATTCTATATGAATTATGAAATCATATACATAATGATTATATCGCTGAGGTAAAATTTTTCGAAAAAAGTGAATTGATTTTAACACTCTAGTGAAGTTCAACTGAAACACAAGTGAACGTACAACTACTTGGGGTTTCAAAAAAAAATCACTTTGGTCATCATATGGTTTACTGGGAGGTATTTCAAAAAATTCATGTATTCTATAGGAATCTGAGCGAACTTTGAACTTCGGTGTTTAGACAACCGTATTACCGTTCATAAACGAAACGAAGCTCTTAAAGCATATACTCATTAGGTGGTTGTATTGTAACAACTTCCGCAAACCTGTTTAAAAACCTGTTTTTACAACTGCTCAAATTAAATCTATTTGTGTTGTACATTTTTTTTCTGATATTTCTTTAGTTCGATTTTAAATTTAAAATAAGATTTAAATTAATTAAAAATTGTTCATTTATTCTAATAACTGCTTGCATGCACAGTTGACGACTCTGATTACAATTCCAGTGCATTCGAGTCGTCGACGTAGGTTGACGACGCATTAATGAAAGTACCGATATTAAAATTGTAAAACTTTTTTACCTATTTAAATACAGTGAAACCACCCAAATTGGGACAGTCATGGGAACAGTAAAATTATGTCCCAATTAAGAGGTGTCCCGATTTTGAAGATTTTTTTTTTAAATTTATTAGTTGCATTTTGTAATATAACCCTTCAAGAGATGAAAGTGGTTAGGGGTTGAAAATTAAGATGTAAAAAAGATGAAATATTTTAATTATATATGGTGATCAGATATCAATTATAAGTTTACTCATTACTTTTTATGACTTCAGTTAAAAGAATAGCATAGCTTACACTTTTTAAACTCTCTTAAAATAGTGTATTGGGTTGGGTAAGGTACATACATACATAGCATATGTACATATGTAAATACAACACACAAATATGAATGTACATACTTAAAACAAAGTAAACACCTGCATATGAAACAACAGTTACCATGAATTGTATTTTCTTTACTCGCAAGTGTTTTAAGTTCTAACACAATATATGTAATATACAAAAATAAAAAGTACGAAAACGTTCCAAGAAGAAGTTTTTGTCCTGATTACGAGGTGATTTTTTCAAATATAAGTACGGAGTACTACTGTACCAGTCCCAATTCAGAGGTGTCCCGATTACAGAGGTCGATTTATATGGCAAACCAAAGTAGTTTTATGATAGTGTCCCAACTATAGAGGTTATCCCGATTAGAGAATGTTCCAATTAGGAGGTTTCACTGTAATTGTATATTTTCTTGTTCGATTTTTGTTGAATATTCTTTTTCTTTTTCTTGTTATCACTTGCACTAATTATTGAATTAAATATTAATATTTAATACAAATAATTAAAAACAAATATATCTCTCTCATTCTCTCTCAGTTTCAGTACATTTTTAATAGATGAGAAATGAGAAACAAAAGAAATAATTGTGATATTCATTAAAAATTATCATTTTTCTTCAACAACTTAATTTCTATTAATTTTATGATATAACAATGTTTGGGAAAAATGATTATTTAATAAAAATCCACAAATTTGTAGAACATTATAATTAATTATTTGTAGTAATTTGGGAGATTTCGGGGAAAATTGATTCTCAGTTTTATGTTACTCAATATTTATCACGTTTTTTCTTTAATTTACGTTGCTCATAGATATTTTATATATTCGGTGAAAATAAAGCTAAGGATCTTCTCTACATTTCATTTGAACATAATTTTCATGTAACTTTAATTACAACTTAGTTATGATTGATTAAAAGCAATAAGTTGTCATGTAAATTTGGTACTTCCAACACATACACAAAATGAGCATTCAGCCTTGGTACTGTAGGAGTCGTTGGTATAGGCCAAGATAATTAGAGAATAGATGGTATACTCACTAGAAAATTGGATTCGCCATTTTGTTTTGACTATGACGTCACAATGTTCAGTAAATTTGTGAATAAAATATGTAGAATAATTCGGTATTACTATTTCGTGTATTTTCATAGATCAAGATTAGAAATATTGAAAAATTGAAAACTGCGTTTAAGTTATTGTGTCTTCAATTTCTTATTTTTAGGATTAAAATTACTTACGGATCTATTTAAATACCTTATTCTAAAATACATTAAAACTTGAAGTACAGTGTGAAGGATACCTGTCTTAAGTTTTAATTTTGCAGCCCATTTTCCTAATGTTGATACACTTGGTAACGGAAATTTTCGCTTATACAGATATCTATAAGAACGAGCTCCAGCGATGTGCAAAGATGGATTGCATAGTTTTTTTTAATTTGCCAGGTGTGAAAATCTGATTCAAATTAGATTTCATTTTGGCTTCCTCACCAAGTTGCTCTTCTTTTTTCTTTAATTTTCTTTTAAGAGGTCTATTCTCAGCCAAAAGTCTCATTATTTCCAACTCCTTGCTACATTCGATATCAACTCTAGAAAATACGTAGTTATTAATATTTATATCATTTTGAAATTACATATGGAATTACTCTATTTGCACTGCCGTATTGCACAAGTTTGTGCTTTCTGTCTGTGAAATAGGTTTCTGTTCTTTCAATAATTTTGCCTCTGATGATCTAGAAATAAATTTCGAAAAATAAAAACTGACTTCAGTTAGATTTTAAATCTTACAAGTTTTTAGTACGAAGAATTTAATTTAGTAGCTGCTTTTGCTCTCGCTTTTCGACATGCTCGGCTCCTTCAATTTTTAATTCCTGATTTTCTTTGTAGGCCAGGTTTTTAGTTGGAACCGCACAGTTTTTAAACGCCTTTTATTTATTGGCACATTCAGAAGCACGTCTTGCAATCTCCAGTCATTATCAGTGAAATGTTATGCACAAACTCTTACATTTTTAATGTTAAATTTATTTTTTCTACTACATGCACTGATCCAAAGTCTTTTAATTTCATCCGATTTTGGGAAAGCATAATAGCATATACTAATAAAATAATAATATAACCAACGTAGAACAAAATACTGTGCCTAGTTTTTAGAATATCTGACAGAATAGATTAACCGACAACTTTTTTTTTCATCAAAGCTTCGACGTCGTTTTGCAAAGTTTTTATAAAATTTCTCTAAACTTTGACGTCGTTGATTTTCGTTGTTTACAAATGCATAACAAATATTCGTTGCTACGGAAACAATAAGAATTACGATTTATATTTTTGAATTCTTTTTCGTTGTAAATAAAAATACATATGTCCTATACATATTTGTTTTGGAAAAAAAAATTTTTTTTTTTTTTTGAATATAAAATATTTTTTTCTGTTATTTTCATTATACCTCTAAATACTATGTATATACATATATCATATATCTTATTTTTTTTAATTTGAGAGAAAAATATTATACTATTTTTCTTTTTGGAAGTCAGTATTGTGCTTATATGGAGGCAGTACCCGATGAGTTTTTTGCCCTTGGTAATATTTAATTTAAAAGATTTCCCTCGATTGAAATTGAGATCTGATCACCCCACACACGAGACAGATTTATTTAAACAATTTGTGAAAGAATATAGAAAAGTATGCCTATCTTGCCTGTACTGACATCCAAAAAGAAAAATAGTATAGTTCAAAATAGTTGAATAATATATTTTTTTATTAAATTTTACTATGATATACATATGTATATATTCAGGGCCGGTCTTTATATATGAGCAGACAGAGCAGCTGTACAGGGCGACAAATTTAGAGGGGCGCCATTAGAACAATGTACATAATATTAAAATTTTATATACATTTTTATTTTTGTGCAAACCAATTCTGTGGTCACATGTTCAAACCATTTAAGTAGGCATAAGCATCTTCAGACTTAAGCGGTTAGTGCTTGTGATCACAGAATTATTTACAGCAGTTCCATATGCACATAACTCTCGTATGAATGCCACAAAAACAACAATGTATAACAAATTGTTCAAAATAAAATCTTGCTCTTATAGTATTCGATCTTCATAAAAACAAACAACAACAAAAATACTATGCACACAGCACAGTCACACAGTATTAGGTTCAATTTCAAATCTTGCACAGTCTCTGCTTTATCATTCTATGTGTTTCGTATGGGCGCTACAAAAACAAAAGTTAAATGTGCAATTTTTTTTTTTTTTTTTTTTTGTGCTTATTCATTCCTCGAGGGAACATAGCGCCTCCACATAACTCTTCCATCTGACTTTGTTTATCGCTATCTGCTTTATTTGTGACCAAGTTTTGTTAGACTCTTCAGCTTCTTTCAGGATCATTCTTCTCCATGTAAGTTTAGGTCTGCCTCTACCTCTTTGTCCTTGTGGGTTCCACTCTAAGGCCATACGTGTAATACTATTTATTGGTCTTTTCAACGTATGACCTATCCAGCTCCATCTTCTCATCTTGATTTGTTGAATTATTGCTTTCTGGTTACATTTTTTCCATAATTCAACATTTGATATTTTGGCTGGCCAGAAGATCTTAAAAATTCTCCTTAATGCCTTATTTACAAATACTTGGATCTTCTGTATGGATTTCTTGTTCAAGCACCATGTTTCACATCCATATAGCAGTACTGACTTGACACAGGCGTTGAATATGTTGATTTTTGTATGTTCCGATATATGCTTTGATTGCCACACCTTTTTCAATAGTCCTATTGCTGTTCTAGCTTTAGTAATTCTATTATCGATATCCATGTTGACATCTCCTGTGTTATTTACCATACTTCCAAGGTAACAGAATGAGTCAACGTATTGGATACTTTGTTCATTATTTATTATCTCGTCGTCTAATTAATTTTCATAGCAAACAGTTTTCTTTGTGTTAATCTTCATTCCTGCGTGTTCTGCATTTTTAATTAGGCTAGCTAATTTTGCACGCATGTCTTTTATTGTGTGTGTCATCAGGCATATATCGTCTGCATAATCTAAATCACTAATTTTTCTGTTTAGTGACCACTGTAGACCTGCATTTTGTGTTTTTTCTTGAACTTTCAACATTATGTCATCTAGCACCAGTGTGAATAGCAGTGGTGATAGGGGACAGTCTTGTCTTACTCCTCTTGTGACTTTAAAATTGGAGCTTATAGTTGACTTGTGTAGTACTGCACTTTCTGACCTATAAATGGAGTCAAATGCTTTTTCGAAGTCTACAAATGTTGCGTATAGGGTTGAATTCTATTCAACTGATTGTTCTATTATTAGTCTTAGCGTATTTGCTTGATCTATACAGCTTCTATGTGGTCTAAATCCTGCCTGTTCATCTCTAATTTTATGTTCAATCATGTTTACTAGTCTTTGATTGATTATGTGTGCAATTATTTTCGTAATTGTATTTAGTAATGTAATGCCTCTCCAATTTTTGCAATCTCTCAGGTCACCCTTCTTTGGTAATTTTACAATTAGACCTTCTTTCCATTTGTTTGGTAGTCCATACTGCTTCTAATGTTGGCTTTAGTGTTGTTATTGCCATTTCGATGTTGCATTTAAGCAGTTCTACTGGAAAACCGTCTGGACCTGTTGCTTTATTATTCTTCATTTTCATGATTGCATTTCTAATTTCATTTCTACTTGGTTTATCCACCATTACATTATCTTCAATTATGTTATCTGTATTTTCTTCATGTTCTATATTGGTTGAAAATGTGCAAAATTATTTGTGCAATAATTTTGTGGTGCAAAATTATTTGTGCAGTATAAAAAAGTGTAAATACAGGATGTTCCGTTTCGTTTGCTTAGAATTGATACCAGTGATAGGTCTCTTTGAGACAAGCAAAAAATCTTATCGGAGGGGGAGGGGTGAAATCCCAACGGTTTGGCCGCTAGAGTGCGTTGAAGTTTTTTTTGGCTCTTATTTCACTATGTACCCTATTACTTTTTACATTTATACCTACATATTTTCTTTTCAACGTAATTGTATAATAATATGTATGTACATATATATACATATATCATTGTAAAATTTAATAAAAAAATATATTCAGCTATTTTGAACTAATATTTTTCTCTCAAATTAAAAAAAATAAGATATATGATATATGTATATACATAGTATTTAGAGGTATAATGAAAATAACAGAAAAAATATTTTATATTCAAAAAAAAAAAAATTTTTTTTTCCAAAACAAATATGTATAGGACATATGTATTTTTATTCACAACGAAAAAGAATTCAAAAATATAAATCGTAATTCTTATTGTTTCCGTAGCAACGAATATTTGTTATGCATTTGTAAACAACGAAAATCAACGACGTCAAAGTTTAGAGAAATTTTATAAAAACTTTGCAAAACGACGTCGAAGCTTTGATGAAAAAAAAAGTTGTCGGTTAATCTATTCTGTCAGATATTCTAAAAACTAGGCACAGTATTTTGTTCTACGTTGGTTATATTATTATTTTATTAGTATATGATAATAGCTTAGTTTTTTATCACATTTATCAGAATAATTTTTGCACCTAAATACAGCACAATTCACTATTACTATTAACTAATATAAAAAAACAATCAATTTACACACGAACATTCTTTTGTTTACAAAATCACTGAACCCTGTGACGTCATAACTAAACATCAAAATTTGATCGAGTATACCATCTATTCTCTAATTATCTTGGTTTTCCCCTATGATACGTAAGTTTGTATATTGGTTACATACAATACAACGATAGGGAATTCGTTGTTTCTCTTGCTCATTCAAGATTTATTATGTGGACTATTTTCAGCCCAACTGTGAGTGTATTTTACATATGTACCTATATACTATTATATTTTTCTAAAATTTCTAGTAACATTTTGTATGAAGTGACCCTACCCTACACTATTCTCTGTACACTGGGACTGGTGTAAACGCTGTCAAACTTTTACCAGTGACATAATATAATAATTATAATATAGTATGTAAAGTGATATGACAAATCAAGTAGTGTAAAGGTACTTTTACTAAATGTGCTAAAGTGATGTAATACTAGAAGGAAAATAAAGCTACTTTAAAAAGAGTTTGTACGTGAAAAATGAATCAAATCCAAATGTATGAGCGGGTTTACACGAAAGGTTTTTTGCACGGCCTTGTCGCCCTTTACGCTTTGTTAAATTACGAAAAAGACGTACGTACGCAAAAAGGATTGAAATATAATAGAGATCCGAAAAGGAAATGAAACAAAACCGTAAACAGGCCCTGTGCGGGCAGAGAAGGAGGTATCACATTTGTCTTTTTTATGAAAAAGAAAAAGCTTTCAATAGTTAATTTTGTGTTCTATACATATGACTTAAATTTTATTTTACATATGCTGAAGATTAAATGCACACATACAAGCGAAAACATTATTTGTTTATTTTTATACTATATTATAATATATATACAGGGTGATTCCGTTACGGTGTCCGACCGGGAAACTACGGATAGGTCTCGGCGAGGGGAACAAAAAATCGTATTGGTGGGGGGGGTGGCAATCTCAACGGTTTAGGAGTTAGAGGGGGTTAAAGATTTTTGGTACTTTTTTTCATATTTTACCCTATAACTTTTTACAAGGGCACGCTAGGCTCACCAACTCTTCTACATAATTATGAAGGACTCCTGTGCCTTTCCATCAACATCTTACCTGCTGCTGCGTATCTGACCATTCAGAAGTTATAAGGCCTCAAAACCATAATTTTGTCATTTTTTCACAGATTTTTGGATTTTAACCCTGCTTTACTCAAAAAAGGCTTAAATTAACCCTCATTTATTATTGCAGAAAATGAAGGCTCAATTAATTCTACATCGATTTGCTATCTTCATTTTTTCCAAAAAATGCATAGTTTTCAAGGTATTTGCACTTGAAAACTAGCATTCCAAGCACCTATTTTCAATTTACACTGTAATAAAAGCACGTGTCCAATAATATAATGAATTTCAGACTAATATTTTCAGATTTTTTAAGAGGTCTTCCTCAATATCTCGAAAATTATCCATTTTTCGAAAAAAATGAAGATAGCAAATCGATGTAGAATTAATTGAGCCTTCATTTTCTGCAATAATAAATGAGGGTTAATTTAAGCCTTTTTTGAGTAAAGCAGGGTTAAAATCCAAAAATCTGTGAAAAAATGACAAAATTATGGTTTTGAGGCCTTATAACTTCTGAATGGTCAGATACGCAGCAGCAGGTAAGATGTTGATGGAAAGGCACAGGAGTCCTTCATAATTATGTAGAAGAGTTGGTGAGCCTAGCGTGCCCTTGTAAAAAGTTATAGGGTAAAATATGAAAAAAAGTACCAAAAATCTTTAACCCCCTCTAACTCCTAAACCGTTGAGATTGCCACCCCCCCACCAATACGATTTTTTGTTCCCCTCGCCGAGACCTATCCGTAGTTTCCCGGTCGGACACCGTAACGGAATCACCCTGTATACAAATCAACACAAAAAGTATTAAAATATTTCTTTCTTCTCCCTTTTCGAGATTTTTAATGTACATTTATATATTGTATATACATATATTGTATATACATATATGTTGTCATACATATTATATGTATACATTATGCTTATATAGAACAAATGATTTTAGGTGTTGTGTTTTTTTTTCTACAAAGTTCTGTGTAATTTTTTTGCAGCTGAAAAAAATGATATTTGTTGTTGGTAGTTTTTGGCTTGATTTTTTCTTTGCTTTTATGTTTTTTCTTTTTTCAAACATTTTTTATTTTTGTTTGCTTATTTCGATCCTATTCTTGACCTACCTCTACAAATCTGTTTTACATTGATATTTAATTTTATGGAATTATTAAATGAATTTATAATTATAATATTTTTCGTTGGTCAGTAAAATTTGATAATATAAAAAGACTATTTTGAAGGGGCATTTTTAAAATTATCCTTTACGCTTTTCTTGTATTTTTTGTTCTTGTTGTTTTGTTTTGTTTGAGATATAAGAGTTCAAATTTGGCAACTCACAAATTTTTCATAAGGAGTCAAAAATGTTACATTTTGTTTCTAAAAATTGATGAGAGAAAGTTTTATATTTGGCGCCGTATAACTTGAGGCCTCTTGCAGTGATCTTTTTGGTGTCTTAGGGAGTTTTGTAGAGAATGAAAAGCATAATATTGTGCAGAAATTTTAAGTCAATGCCTTTACAGGGTCCCGAGATATTTACCTTTCAAGTCGGATAAAAATCCGTAAAAAATTACGAAAACGATCAAAAATAGAATGAAGTGTTAATTTAAATGTTTTTAGATTTCTTGTCTTGTTTTAAAATTTATTTTGAAAACAAACAAAAAATACAAGAAAAGCGTAAAGGATAATTTTAAAAATGCCCCTTCAAAATTATCTTTTTATATTATCAAATTTTACTGACCAACGAAAAATATTATAATTATAAATTCATTTAATAATTCCATAAAATTAAATATCAATGTAAAACAGATTTGTAGAGGTAGGTCAAGAATAGGATCGAAATAAGCAAACAAAAATAAAAAATGTTTGAAAAAAGAAAAAACATAAAAGCAAAGAAAAAATCAAGCCAAAAACTACCAACAACAAATATCATTTTTTTCAGCTGCAAAAAAATTACACAGAACTTTGTAGAAAAAAAAACACAACGACTAAAATCATTTGTTTTAAGCATAATGTATACATATAATATGTATAACAACATATAAATACATATGTATAGTTTCATTTACAATGGTTTTGTTTTTTCTTATTTTTCATATTGATCATAAAGCAATTTACAAACACATTCATCAATCCCCATTCATTCTATTAAATTCGAAAGAGCTTCAGACTAGAGCTTTCTCAGACCAGTTTTTGAGCTTTCTCAGATAAATTTTTATAAAAATGTAAAAACTATGAATTGTGACGTTCCTCGTGAAGGAATCTCTTTATACTTGATACTTTTTGCGTACGTACGACTTTTTCGTAATTTAACAAAGCGGAATGGGCGTCAATGCCATTGAAAAAAGTGACCGTGTAAACCCGCTCTATGATGAAACGACAATATATTATGTTGTGTATGTTTCATCCAGAGTATAAAGAAGAACTTACACTATGGTTTCATCTCCATATATGAAGATAGATATAAGCAGCTGTGTCACTACAAATATAAACTGAAAAGGAGTTGCGATAATATAGAAAAAATTTCAAAATTACGAATATAGCACAAAAGGGAAAAGGCGTGATCGAAGAAAAAGATTGATTATCCTGTGAGTGACTACCCACCACAATACTTGTTACTTTTTTCCTATGTATAACCGGTTTTTACGTTCTACAACTGGTAAAAAAGTGACCGTCTAAACTCTGAAACTGAATATAGTGTGATCTTTTAAGTCTGTCTTGCAAGTACCTATGTACATATTTATAATAATATATAATATAATATAATATGTATAACTTATAATAATTATTAAAAGTTCAAAATTTACAAAAAAATCAAAGTAAACATTTCCTATCTTTAAAATAATATTAGTAAATTATTTTTACCTCAAAAGGTTATAAAATGTAGATAAATACAATATTATAAATTGTTTAATATTCGTATCTCACAAATAGTGATTAAAATAAAAAAAAATATTTTTACATACATATTTATATCTGAAAATTATAGCCCATAACTACTGTTTTTATTATGAATAATCAATTTAAAAAAATAAAAATTTTAAATAATTTTGTGAATGAGACTTTCACTTATTAATTTAAAATGTTTATATTTTACTTTAATAAATGCTTTTAGTTTTCAGGTGTGGAAATGCGTAAAAAAATTGAAAAATGTATTATAAGCATAACCAAGTGTATTAAATATGACAAACAAGAAAAGTATATCAATGCTATTTATAAAAAATATAAATGATACACATGCTAGCGTGTTTGATGATAGAAAATGCCTATTAAAAAAATATCTAAGGTTTTCCAGATACTTAATACTTAATACCTATTTGTAGATTAAGTCGATTTTTTTTTGATTTACTGGAAATGTTTCTTTGAATTTCATTGAATTTATTGAATATAATAAAGTAATCCAAATTATTTTTTCATGGTAAAATAACTTTTTATTTTACTTAAGAAATTGCAAACCACTAATTATATAGCAAATATAAAATATAAAGTACATATTAAAAATAGAAAAATAGTGTTATTGATCGTAGATGTTAAATGGTTTTAGAAAAACTCTGGGGGTTGAAGATTTAGATAATTTTAAGATATGGTTAGTTGGTTGACGTGGCGTGACCTTGCACTTAGTTGTCATTTGGCCTACGAACTTGGAGTGGCCTACGAACTTGAAGAACCGTCGTTAAAAAGCGTGAAAAAAACGGAATGCCATCATAAGGTAAAAGTCATCGAGTGACCATAATGGCATATATCCTCAATCCTCTAGCAATTAAGAGCCCAATTTAGTGAAATGGCCTGCAAAGTGACCGCCTACAGCCTACATTTTTCAACCGATTTTAATGAAATTTTGAATATAGATAGGTGGAAGGGAATTGTGGTCCTTAAATGGAACACATTTTTAAATTTTGATCCTTAAATATTTTTATATTCGATTTACCAAGGAAGACAAAACGAAAATTCACTCAACTTTTCACACATTTTTCATGTATTAAAACGTTTAGATATTGTGATTTCTTCTTATAGGATTTAAATTTAACCTTTTCCAAAAAGTTTAAAAACAATTTCAAGTAAATTGGTAACCTAGTTTAATTATTATAAATAAAACAAATTGTTAATTTTTCATAAAATCATTACTAATTTTTCTCATCACATGATTTTTTTTGCATACCTTTAGGATTGAATAAGAATTACACAGTAGTAGTATAAACTCTATAAACGCGATGCAATAAAAATTGCGATTGTAGAGTAGTATGTGTGATGATAAAAAAGTAACGTAAGCAGCATGTAAAATTTATGTTGTTTAGTTAGGCTGCATATTGTTTTGTACATAAATATACGAAAAAATTTCAATGAAAAATTTTGAGTTATTTTATTTTTTTAAATTTTTACATGGAAGGATATGTGACTTTCCAACTTTAAACTATTATATCTCAGGCTGTATTGCATCGATTTCAGTCAAATAAAATGCACTAGGTTAGAAAATAGTTCAAGAAATAAAATGTTCACTTTTTTCAAAGATCAAGGTATGAACCAAGGAGGGTCCCATCGAGGTGAAAAAAAAGTTGTTTGTCGAAGGGAGTTTTGTAGAGGTGTTGTATGTGTTTTTATTTCAAATGTTTGCTACCGGAAATTATAGATCCCCAAAATACAATCTGTTTCTTGATTTACCTTTTCATCTAATTCAATTTCCGTTTATATTACATGAGTATAATTTTTTATATGATATGATATATTCATGCAGTCTGTTCAAAATAATTCTGTTGTCAGTTTTACAACGTGCATAGCGTTTATTTAAAAATTATTTAGCAAATTAGTCAAAAATTAGGCAACAGCAAACATTTCATAAAATAATGAAAACTATTCAACGTAGGTAAAATTCGACGTACTGTGTGGAAATTAATGATTGAGAAGAAAGAATAACAACGTCAGCATAGCATATCATAACAGCTGAATGCTAGTTGTAGCCTGTAGAACAAAAGAAAAGATGTACACATTTTACCATGCAATATGATCGCTACCCAGTTAACCTAGAACGTATTTTTAATATATCAAGTTTGTATTCTCAGAGCACGAGAACATATTCTGTTGACATTAAGATTAGATAGGTGGAATATACATATATCATCGATGGTGAACTGGGTTTGAAATTTTTTCAAATCATGTACACAAACACTTAGAAGAAATTTATTTGCTTGTGTTGATGAGGACACAAATACATTTCAGACGATGTTGTTGTTGTTTTCGAAAAATTTGTTCACTAAATTTGGCTCTTAAGCAAATTACGACTAGTAAATATGGCGGATTTGCGACTGCTAATTGCGATTACAAAAAACCACATAATAATTTTACAGTCTCACCATTGTGTATAAATTTATAAATTTATATATATATATAATGATCTCACTAACCAATTTTATCCATTACAAGAAAAAAATATTTAACTTATATTGATAACATAAGTACTTATTTATAAGAAATTTGAAGTTATGTGCTCTGTTAACTGAGTTTGCCATCGCAACTTTTGACGGTTAATTTCTTACTTGCGAGAGCATAAACAATCGAGGATGGGATTTACACATCTTTAGCCAAATATGTACCTATTCTACATTATATTTATTATGTACATATGTACATTAGATTTTTCCTTATTTTGTACAGGGCCGTATTTAAGCCTAGGGTCCCGCACCACAAAAAATGAGCGAGTTTTTTTTTTTTGCTTGTTAGAAATACAATTCCGGCAGGGCCTGCACCACAGGTCTAGCCTAGTGGTCTACAGATCCTAAATACGGCCCTGGGTACAGCAAAAAAATTTTTTTTCTAAACCAACCTCTCACCCCCTAAACTTTTTGTACTTGATGATGTGAAAAAAACCTCAAAATTTAAAAGCTCTAGAAAATCATTTACCTGTGCCGCAAAAGGCTTCTTTTTACCTAAGAAAATATACTAAAAATATATAAGTTCGTATGTTATCACGTTTTCGTCATAAATCATATTTCAAATTTGAATAAATTTCTGCAGGGCGTTCTTCTCGTTATTCCCTACAAATTTAAACAAAAAAGATACCTGTAATAGGGAGCGAGCTACAAGGCACCAAAGAAAAAAACTCCTTCCATCTATGTTGAGGAAATTTTTGTAGACCTTCAAAAAAGTATGTTTCCGTAGGAGTAGGAAGTTGAAATTTTACCATGATATTCCTTGAAGGGTTCTCTTCTAAACAAAATTTAAACGGAAAAAATTCGTTAACAAGAGCAAAGTTATAGGGTAAAATGTACAAAATCGTCATTTTCCGAAAAATTAACGTTTTTTCCCTTCTACTGCGACCCCTCTTATTTTTGTACTTTTTCGAAAAAAAGTGAAAGTTGAAAAATAAGGGACACCTTAATGTACATACATACTACATATTAAAATTAGCAACTTTTATTTCCTATTTGTTGAATAATACAACTATGAAATTTCTACTTTCAAAGTTAGCTATGATGAATTCAAAGCTGATGTGTTTGAAATTTTTTGCAAAATAGTTTTTTAAGTAATTTTTCAAAATTTTAAAACTCTTAATATGTTTTTATCACCTGTTTTAAATTGAAATCACGGAAATACTCTTCAATGTCACTATGTATTTGTTTTTTGTTGATCTTTGACATTTTGTCCCATAACTCTCCATATTTCTACTTTTCTTATTCTTTTTCTCGATTTTTCTTCCTACTAAACGATTTAATTAACACAAAAAGATTAAATTCACGCATTTTTTTTAATGAGTGGATATTTGATTTTTATTTTGCATGTATACGCAAATACAAAAATACAAAGTCTACAAAATATGTAATACAAAAAAAGAGTTTTTTTTTTTAAATTAGTGTGCAAATAATAACAGATAACAGTTGTAAGCTGCTAGTACAACTTTTTCTTCTTTTTCAAGTCTGACTACACGTAGGTAAGTTACTCTCATTCATTTTACATTTTCTATCGCTTCAAAAGCTGAGATTTTCCCACAAATCCACAAACTGTGAGTGTTATTTGTCTATACGTACATATGTAGGTTTAGGTATATGCATAAGCATATGTATTTATTTTTTTCAAGTGAAATTTAAAATTATATATTATACTCTCATTAAACAAATAGTTGAATTATATGGCAGTCATATAATTTTTGTATTTATTTTTAATATTAAGAGTAATTTTGTAAAAAATTGTATCTTTTTGTATTAGAGAAAAAAATACAGTGGAGAATATGACAGATTGTAGTAGCATGCATGGGTCAACAACATCTTCAAGTGATATAATCTCTTCTAGAGAATATACAACAAATCCGCGTATACGTATAATACGAATAGTTAGACCAAATTCAAGAAGAATTCTCATTGGCCCAAATAATAATTCATCATTTGGCTTTGCAATTCGTGGTGGAAAAGAATTTGGTACTGGGTTTTTCGTTTCAAAAATTGAAAGAGGTAGTGAAGCTGAAATCAAAGGATTAAGAGTAAGTAAATAAAACTAAATCCTGAAAATAAATTGTGCAATTAAAAAAAAATTTTTTTTTGAAAGGTTGGAGACCAAATTATTAGAACCAATGGTTATAATGTTGATGATGCTATACACAAAGAACTTACACAATACATATCAAGCCAAGACAGAATAACATTAAAAGTTAGAGGTAAGTAAGTTATATTTGGTCATATTTAGTACACATTTAATATTCAAATAGAATGTTTCAAAATTACGAAAAAAAATTCTTGTTAATTTGTGAATCGTAAGACATAATTACTTATAACTGGCAATCAAAAATTATATACGAGTATGCACATACATAATTTTGACAAATTTCTACATAATATATAATGCTGTTATGATAGGTACTTACTTTTTTTACATCTTAATTTCCAAATCTTATGTTCACAAATTTAAGCACTGGGTGAATGAGACAGTTGCTTTGGAGTGAGGAGATAATATATAGACAAGCAATTAATAAAAATAAACATTGATTTGCTGAAAACAAAGTTTAAAGTTAATTATTTTTAATTTTTTCTCATTTAATTTTTTTGTTTTTTATTATTATCATTATATTTATATTATATTTATTCAAACTTTCAGTAATAGTATTCAAATATCTCCCAATCAAATAAAAACATGATTTTATGTATGTACATACTTGTCAAAAATTAAGTTGGAACAACTAGAAAACAATAGAAAACAACAACAATTCTCTTAAAATCAATTTTTTATTCGCAAATCGCAAATTGATTTCTTTTCTAAAAACCTCGAAAACGTGAACGGCAAGCGTTTTCAGCAGGACTTGAACAAAATTATAGGGGATATTGGGATCAAAACATGTTAAGGTGCGTTTCCACTGCGGTGACCGCACAGTGCGCGCACAAAAATTTGAAAGAAAAATGTTGTTTCCTAATTTCTTTCTTTGTTTTCAAAATCGTCTCCACCTCCACTAAATCAATGATGTTTCTTCAATGTGCGCGCACAGTGACCGCACAGTGCTCGCAAACTGATTTAGGTGTAGACGATTTTAACATTTTTGTGCGGTCACTGTGCGAGCACATGATTTCGGTGGAAACGCACCTTAAGAAAAAGAATGTGTTTTGTATTCTCTATCTAGTATCATCTTAATTCCGTGCACTTTCCACGCACTTCAACTTAAAATGGAACTTATGTTTTAATGTTTCAATACTATGTAAAATTATCTAGTGTTTTTTCTTTCATTCACAAAAAAAGTAATTATCATAACACCATAAATAAAAATAATTTTTAGATATTCACTCATGCTCGGGTAAGAGAATAATTTGAAGTGTATATATGCTCTGATTTAAGTAAAAGAATGAGAATTAAAAAGTTATAGTGAATAAATATTGCTCGTTTGTCTTAAATAAGATAAACTAGCTAAGCTTTACAAAAAATTAGAATTTTATTTAAACCAAATAACAAACTTTTTGGTACTTAATACCAAAAAAAACATTTTTTTATACAGCTACTTCCTATTTTATAAAAATGTTTTTGGATAAAAAATTTGTCGATTTAAAAGAAAAACATTGTTTAGTGCACATATTGAACAGGTTTTAAAAATATCGTTCACATCACAAAGCTTAAAATCATACACATACCAAAATGTAAAATAACGGAAATTGTCTGTTTTCAATTATTCCATTCATTCAAATTCAGAATAGTATCAATCAATTCAGCCAAATTACTAGAATTTACTGTAACACAAGATTTAGTTGAGAATTACTTTTATTATATTTCTAATTGTAATATAGTGAAAACTAAAAAAGTTGAGGAATCGTATTATACTAGAAAAACATGCACAAAAAAAATTCTTACACACATGCATTTTTGTTGTTGTAAACTCTAAGAAACAGGTTTCTTCTTTCGTATATGTATACACAAGAAGATCACTACGGAATGTAAGGCAATATACCTCAACTTTTTTGGTTTTGACTATAATAAAAATACATAATAATAATTCATTTAGATTAAAACAATACTTATATAAAAATGTGTGTGAGAATCAGAATAAAAACGAAAAAAAATATTGTTTATCTTGTATAACTGGGTCGTGTCCGCGTATCATTAAAATATCAAGTGTGTAGTAATATGCTACATTACGTAGGTATATGTAGTATGTATCTATTTTTATAATAATATGATGAGGATTTCGAATTACATAATTTCTATTTTCATTGTTTTTTGGAAAATATTAAAATAATTCATCATTTTCTATTTTTACTTGTTTTTGTAGGGGTGGGTATGCTGCCAGTCAAAGCGTAAGTATTGTACTTTAATAAATTTCAAAAAGAATATTGCATTGAAAATTATTTACGCACATATGCTTTTTATTTTGTGATTGAAAAACTATTAGTAAAAGCATCGATCCACTTACTTGGCATATAGTACCACGACATACTTTAACAACAGTAACAGATTTAGAGGAAACACGAGTGCCACAAAAAGATATACGCATAATATTGAAAGTGGCACCACGAACAAAATTAGGTCTTGGAATTTGTAAAGGTCCTGAATGGAAACCAGGAATTTTTGTTCAATTTACAAAAGAATTTAGCGTTGCTAGGGACGCTGGCTTAGCACCTGGAGATCAAATTCTTAGTTGTAATAGCATTGATTTTTCTGATGTGCTATTTAGTGAAGCTGTTGCTGTAATGAAAAGTTCACAAACTCTTGAAATGGTTGTCCGCACTGGTGCAGGACTTGATTTGTTTCCTAATGAATCAAGCGGATATAATAGTTCAGCAAGCAGTGTAACTGGAGATCAAAGTCCTTGTTGGGGTGATCATTCTTCAAAACGTTTAAGTATTGTACGAGAAGAAAATTCACTCGATAAATTAAGAATGCAATCAAAATACTGGTATGATCGAAATAGTCTGTATCAAAAAGAATGTTTGTCAACAAATGGTAGCGAATCAAATTATGCGACTGAATCTAACGAAAATAAAACGATTATACAATTATCAGAAAGCGGAACATTAATTAATAATACTTTGGTTTCTAATGCAAATAATGAAATGCCAAAAAATCATCAAAATGTGGAAGAAACATTACCATTAACAGAAAATACACTTTCAAATCGACCGTACAATGATTTATCATCCACCTCTTCAACAATACCATTATTATCTACTAAAGAAAATATTAACAAAAAAAACATAATAGCACCTGAAGAAGTAACATCGAATAGTTTGATCAATACTGTTAATGATGATAAAGTTGATTCTAGTGAAGTGAATGGGAAAATTGCTGATATTTGTTTCGTATCACGACAAAGTGAAACAAAAACGGTTATTGTTGAAGTTCACAGAAGTTCAACAACAGAAGAGGCGAATATGTTAACGTCGTCATCAGAATTAGTAGCAACAGGAGCTCCAGCACCACCTCCAGGACCACCACTATCTTCATCACTATTCTCTTCTAGTACAAGTATTGACAATATACCAAAAAAAAGTTCATTTGTAACTAGTTCTTGTGGAACAAGTAGTCTGAGCAGTGCAATCAGCGATGAATTGAAAAAACGTCAAGAAGTGAGTTTAGATATTTAAAAAAAATACACATTTATTTAGATTAACAATATAAATACATATATGCATATTGTTGTAATTTGATTATGCATTTGTACATTTATAGAGGCGAATTTCAAATCAAAATACAAACCAAGAAGTGATAAAAAACCAAGTTGAGGTAAGGCAACAATTACCGAAAAAGTTTCGAAATTCGTCGCTTGGTTGCAATGATGACGAGAAGAGGCACAGTGCTCTTATGGACGAGTTTAAACGAGCTCATCGAAAAATGTTTAAAAACGGTTTTCAAGAAGATGATTCACAGGTAAATCGTTTTTTTTTTCATATCAACTTTTCTAATTATATTTACATAATACAGTGGAAACTGGTTATAACGACTCCGGTTATAACGACATACCGGATATAACGACCAAATCTCTAAACTTTGGTTGGTCCGCGTGTAAATTTGGATTTATTTCTTCCGGTTATAACGACATTGGTTTTAACGACCAACTGGATATAACGACGAATTTTACTGGAATTTTCAGTCACATTCATCGGTTATATAACGACGAAAAACTTTTTTTTCGACATTTGTTCATAGTTTTGTTCTTCAATTTTGAAAAACTGGTTTCTAAAATGTTTTGTTTTGTTTTGTTTCGATTTTACCGTTAAAAAATCGTTGTAACAAGAACATTGCGAATAAAATGGTAGTATCGCATTCTATTATATCTACAATTTATAAATCGAAAGATAAAATAAAGGAAAACTTTGCACAGAAGAATTTAAAACTCAAGAAAATCAGAAAATCTGAGTTTGATACCATAGATAAGTGCTTGATACATTGTTTAAATTCCAAGGGAGCAAGAATTTTGCAAAATCTGGACCGCTTTTGCAAATTCAAGCAAATAAATTTAGACGTGCCTTGGGAAATACTGGTTTTGAAGGCAGTCCATCATAGATCCCACGTTTTCGAAGTCGAGAGAACATAGTTTTTGAGAAAATAAGTGGTGAAGCTGCAGACGTGAACATTTGTATTAATTTTTACTCCTACCGGATGTAACGAGGAAATTTTCCGGTCCCTTCAAGGTCGTTATAACCGGTTTTCACTGTATGTAGACAGACATAATGTTTTTGTTACCATTATCAAGAGCTTGAAATTTTGTTTTTCAATACATTTTAAAAATTATCTATAATGATATGATTGTATAGCCTTATCTACTATTATGATAACAAAATATAAAAAAATTTCGCAACAAATAAAGTTGAAACGTTGGGTGTAAAAATAACGTAATTCTCAATATTTGTTAAACATAAACAAATTATTGTTCAAGATGAGTTTGTTCAAATTGAATATGTTTTTTTGTTTGTTATTCAAAACAAAGTCACATATTGCTGCATTTAATTGTTAAATATTTATGTATTCCAAATTTTTTCAGAATAAATTTCTCTCTTGAGAAACTAGAGAATGCGCAGGTAGCTGTGCAATAAAAGGATATTCATCTGTTGTGGCTCATAATGAAAAAAAGAATAATAATAATTATATCATATCGATCGACAGATTTCATTACTTTTACCATATACATACTAATAAAATAATAATATAAGCAACGTAGAACAAAAAAGTGTGCCTAATTCTTTTAGATTAACCGAGAAACGCTTTTTCATCAAAGTTCCATTGAAAAGCTTTTATAAAATTTCTCTAAACTTTTACGCCATTGATTCTGAGAGGATTTTATGACGTCATACATTATGATTATAATTATTATAACAAATAATAATAATGATTGCATTGTCGCGGTATTGTATTGTTGCTACGATAACAATACAAATTGCGATTTATACTTTTGAATTTCTTTTCATTTTGAATAAAATTAAAAATTTCGCTTTGAAAAAAAATTTTTTTATTTTGATTATGAAATTTTTTTTTTTCTATTATTTTTAATATACCTTCAAATACTACTATACATATACATATGGGGAATTCCATTTGTAACGGGTGTGACATCCTGACTCTTAAATATTGAAAAACTCGTACAGCAATTGCATTCTGATTATTCTTTTATGTTCTTAATATGCCTTTCTAGTGAAAGCAAACGACGGTTACAATAAAACAGAAAACTTCAAATATTTCTAATCAGAATCGTCATTTTAGTAGCGTAACTGGTGTGACGCTGACGATTTCGAATTTCACGGATTTCCGTATATTTTACTGAATATCCTAAAATTTTCATATAAACAATTCCAAAAATTATTTTTAATTATACTGTAGACACTTGAAAGAGCAATTTTCGAAGAACACTTCAGTGGGAGATATAAGTATATTTTACGTAAGTCTATGGTGTTATATTGCTTTAATTTTATGAAAACTTCAAATATACTGTTTAGGGAGGAGTTGCTATCTATCTATCTATTATATCTATTGCTATCTATTTTTCTATAATATCTTTCAACGATGTTGCGTCTGTTTTAAGCGATAGTGAATTGCGTATCTTCGCCGACGATATGAAGATATTTAAAACGATCACCTCGTCCCAGGGCTGCTGAAAACTTCAAAATGACTTGAAAAAATTTTTCTCTTAGTGCGGCAACAGCAATCTTTTGCTTAATGTGGACAAATGTGCACTAATGAGCTTTACACGACGTACCAATCCTGTTGCTTTCGGCTACACACTAAATAACCAAGCTTTGAATAAGGTCAGTTCTATAAGAGATTTAAGAGTATATTTTGATGGAAAATTGACTTTCAAAATCCACTTTAATAATATCATTAATAAAGCCAATGCCATGCTCGGATTTATTAAGAGGTGGTCAAAAGAGTTTGATGATCCATATATTACAAAATCCTTATACACTGGTCTTGTTCGCCCGCATTTAGAATACACTAGTCAATTGTGGTCGCCATAATATGAAACTCATTCAAACAGGATTGAGGCAGTTCAAAAAAATCTCATTAGGTTTGCTCTTCGAAACCTTCTTTGGTCCAGCCCAATTAATCTCCCACCTTATGGAAGCAGACTTAATTTAATCCACTTAGTTTCATTGGAGAGAAGACGAGAAGCTGCAGACTCAATTTTTATTGTTCAAGTTGTTAATGGTGGCGTTATTTCAAAATTCACATTCGGGACAGACTTACTTTAAACTTTTCTACCCGAAAATCATTGAACAACGTATGGAAAATTTGAGTCAATAAATAGAATGCTTATGTCTGCTAACAAACACCAAAATGTTTTAACTCTGAAGACTCCAAAAATCCTTCAGAAATAAAATACTTTCCAAAAATTAAATATAACCAATGACTATAGAAACTAATAAGACTTGGCTTTACATACAATTTCACAAACAATTTTTAATTATAATTTTAAATTAATGAATACATACAAAGAATTTACAATTATTAAGTTAGTTATTTATAAGTTGTATCAATGACTATAGAAACTAATAAGACTTGGCTTTAATACAAATCTATAAAAATAATTTTTTATTCAAAAATTCGTCTCACATTCCAGCGAGAGCTTTTATTTTTCAATTCTAAAGCTTTGTTAGCTTAGAACAAAACCAGTATAAACTAAATTTGTAATGAAGAATACAACAACAAAACTTTGATGTTACATATTTATTTTTTGACAGTATTTTATGACGTCATACATTATGATTGCTTTGATCATGCTTTTACAAATTTCTGTTAAAAATTTTAATTTTTTACAAATGTATAAAAAAAATTAATAATGATTACAATTACAGCTCAATTGCGTTTTAAAGGTTTAAAGATGGATGGTTTTAAAGATAGAAGGGCTTGGGGAGTAAAATGTGAAGTCTCTTCCTGTAGGAATTCAAAGAGAAAAATTCCTTCAATGAAATTCTTCTTATTCCCAAAAAAAGATTCTGATTTGTACCAGCGCTGGATCCGATGCATTGTCACTTTCACAGCCTCCAAAAACCAGAAATGCTTATGTTTGTGAAAAACACTTTTCCAGCGATAGAATTGGAAAGAAATATTTGGAATAAAATCAGTTCCATCTCTCATTTGTGAAAATGGAGAGCCACTTTCTGTTTTCAAAAAAAATTTTTTCAAAGCAAATATATATTTTTGGTCAAATAAAAATTAAATTCAAAAATATCATATAAATAACGGCAACAATCATTATTAATTTTTTTTATACATTTGTAAAAAATTAAAATTTTTAACAGAAATTTGTAAAAGCATGATCAAAGCAATCATAATGTATGACGTCATAAAATACTGTTAAAAAATAAATTAAAATATGTAACGTCAAAGTTTTGTTGTTGTATTCTTCATTACAAATTTAGTTTATACTGGTTTTGTTCTAAGCTAACAAAGCTTTAGAATTGAAAAATAAAAGCTCTCACTGGAATGTGAGACGAATTTTTGAATAAAAAATTATTTTTATAGATTTGTATTAAAGCCAAGTCTTATTAGTTTCTATAGTCATTGATACAACTTATAAATAACTAACTTAATAATTGTAAATTCTTTGTATGTATTCATTAATTTAAAATTATAATTAAAAATTTTTTGTGAAATTGTAAGGGAGTGACCCACAACCCCAAAGACAAAATCCCCGTTTTCAAAAAGACAAAATCCCCAAAGTCAAAATCCCCAAAGTCAAAATCCCCAAAGACAAAATCCACGTTTTTGTCGGTTCTTAGAAAGACAAAATCCCCAAAAAACATTTTAAATTTTTAAATTTGTCGAATTGTCAGTTCTAAAAACTAAAAAAAAATTAGAGATCCGTATCGTTTTCTTTTCCAAGATCTGATCTGGATCAGATCAAAAGCAAAGAAAACGATACGGATCTCTAATTATCAGCTATTATTACAATAAACCAACCATTTTGATTTTGCACGAACTCATCAAACGACCCTCGTACGTATACAAACCACCAAATTGCAAATGAACTTCTATAATCAACAAATAATAGTAATTTTTATTTTTCCAAGCCATTGAAATAAAAAAAAAATTTAAAATAAAACTCACAATTTAATTTGAAAATGACATGATTTTTATTTATGAATAAACTTAAGTAGGTACTACATAATTTTCAACATCCAATGTGATTTCATTCTAACTTTTTGGGGTTCAGAGTATAGAAACGTGTTTGGTACTGCTTGAAAGGGCAAAGGGTGCTCTAAATTTTTGTCAAAACAGGCGACCGTAGAGTGCCCTTTTCAAAGTTATAGTGTACACCGTGAAATAAGAGCAAAATAACTTCAACGCCCGCTAGCAACCAAACCATTGCATTGAGATAACCAAGCCCCCCCCACCCCAAACGAATTTTTATTTGTATCGAATATCGATGAGACCTATCACTGCCCACTGGTATCAATCCAAAGCAAACCAAACGGGGCACCCTGTATACAGGTGTCCGACCCGGAAACTTCTGATAGGTCTCGGCGAGACAGTGTAAGAGAAGACAGTGAAGTCCAGAAGAGGATACCTTGTAGTTGTCTTTGTCTATAATACCTTGTTTAACCATGTGTAATCAAAAATGTCTTGCAAGATGGCATGCAGTAGATAGATAGATGGCAGTTGTTTTCTTTTTTTTTTTCATTTTTACTTAAACCTTAAATAGAGTTTAAGCTCTCAATTTCACTGTAAAACTGAAAAAAGTGCTTAAACTTAGTTTAAGAGTTAAACTCTGCTTAAGCTTCAACCGTGGAACTGGCAATTAGTGATCTTCTTGTGTATACATATACGAAAAAATAAATCTCTTTCTTAGAATTTACAACAACAATAATGCATGTGTGTATCTTTTCTTCTGCGCATATTTTTCTAGGATATAATACTATTCCTAAACTTTTTTGGTTCGAGGTATATAACACGATAATCAGTAATATTAAATAAGCTTGAAGGTTAAAAAAACTTTTAAAACACATACTTTTTAAAAATTGATTATAAAGCCTCTGTAACTACAATGATATTCGAGTAAAGAGTTGTTCGAGGACGTTTCGGAAGTTTCTCAGTAACAGCTTGTTCTTTAAATTTATATTTTCCGAATATTCCATCATATTTAATCATTTTCACGAAAGGATAGATTCTAGACAGGAAGCCTTCTATTCACTTATCCTAAATCCGAAAACCTCATGTAAATCCGTTCACGTTTACTACCCTAAAACTCTTCCCAAAAATTTCACAATTACGTCACGAAGAACACTCTTTGGGCCAAAATACACCGCGTAGGATTACAACCGTCTGATCCAATTAAAAACCGGTTATTACAACTCATTTACCTATAATAACCGGTTTTTAATAGGATTGCGATGGTTGCAATCATCTCCAGTGTATTTTCACCCTTTCGGACAAAGATGTGTTAGAAGTGAAAAAGTATATAGAAACACACAAATTTTCTAAATAAAACTAACCTGAGAGTTTAAATTTTGTTGATATGATGATATGAGAAAATTTTGTCTTTCCTTCGTTTTTTTTTTTTTTTTGCTTTAACAAATGCATAAATTTGTATGTACCTATTTGCATATGTACATATAAAAAAAATATTTACATATTTATAAATTTTTTCCAAAAAAGATTGGAATATTTTGTTTAATTTTTTTTTTCTTCTATTGTAAAAAAATTAAAAATCACGATATCAAGACAACATGTTTGCTAATTATAAATTCGAAAAAACAACGTGATTATACGCAGTCGGTACTTTTGCTTAATAATAGCGAAAGTGGTCATGAATTTACGTATATTTTCCAAAATCAGAATTAATATAAAATTTATTTCCAAATAATTTTTTTAACCTTCTGAATTATAGATATGTTAACTTTTTTTATAGTCTCAAAAATATTTGGCTCACTTATTCACACAGAAAAAAAAATTAATAAAAATAACGTAACGTACGCATGATTTATTTCATTAAAATTGAATTACATGTGTATTAAAAAACGTATTTTTTATTATTTATTTAACTTTTTTTTAATCTTAATTAAGGATTATTCCGAAAAAAAATGCCGAAATAAAACTTTCTTATTCTGGTAGGTAGAAAATCCATAATTTCCGTAAAATTTCATATTTTTTGTCTATATTATTTCTGTATATTTCTATTTATTATTATTATTATTTGTTTGTATAGTTTTCGGTACAACACAGAACAAGTTAACGCCGTACCCGTAAACACAATACAGCGTGCCGTCGCCGACAACCGACAACGAAAACCGCTGTATTGTGTTTACGCCTTTACGGTATAACAGTGTTATAGCTGAAATTATTTCAGTTGAAGGTTCATTGCGCATGTTTTACATGCCGTAGTGATCTTCTTGTGTATACATATGTGAAAGAAGAAACCTGTTTATTAGAATTTACAACAACAAAAACGCATGTGTGTAAGTATCTTTTCTTCTGCGCATGCCAACGTAGTACAATACGAAACTTCAACTCTTTTGGGACAAGCTATAATAGTATAGGGATGAGGCTAACCAACGACTCCTATAGTACCAAGACTTAATGCTCAATTTTATTTTATTGTTTATATGTGTTGGAAGTACCAAATTGACATCACGACTTATTGCTTTTAATCAATCATAACTAAGTTGTGATTAAAGTTACATGAAAATTATGTTCAAATGAAATGTAGAGAAGATCCTTAGCTTTATTTTCACCGAATATATTAAATATCTATGAGCCACGTAAATCAAAGAAAAAACGTGATAAATATTAAGTAACATGAAACTGAGAATCAATTTTTCCTTAAATCTCCCAAATTACTAAAAATATTAAATTATAATGTTCTATAAATTTGTAGATTTTTATTAAATAAACATTTTTCCCAAACATTGTTATATTATAAAATTAATAGAAATTGAGTTATTAAAGAAAAATGATAATTTTTTATTAAAATCACAATTATCTCTCTCATTTTTAATTTTTAACAGTCACCTCTGAAAATGTAGTACCACTTGAAGAATTTTTTTATTCATTTGTTTATTTTTTCTTTCAAAAATATTATTCATAAACAAAAAAAAAATTTTTCAAGTGGTACTACATTTTCAGAGGTAGCTGTTAAAAATGAGAAATGAAGCATATTAAAATATTTTTGACTTGAAAATCAGAGTTTGCTTAGATTAAATTTTAGTAAAGAAAAATTAATATTTTATTTGTTTTAGACCAACTTTGAGGATCGAATATCATAAAAAGTAAAATCTTAAAACTTTCATTAGCGATGTAATATTGCATTGTCATGCAGTTCTGAGCTATGTTGAAAGTTTCAAGTCTCTATCTCATCAAAAAGTTGGTTAAAAATTAAAAATCAATTTCCAAATTTGTACCGAACAGACAGACAAGAAACCAAGCTAATAAAAACACATTTTAATAATAAAACAGGAGAATGTTCACTTGTAATATTACTTCTGCTCTCTGTTGAATTGCCTTTTATACTAGTTTTATAAAACATATCGTAGTACCGGCCACGAAAACTGCCTGTTTAAGCTCAATGTAATTTTTAGCCAGTGCACTGGCCACATATTCAAGATTATTGCTTGCTTATAACATTGAAATTTTTACTATTGGACAGTAAATCAGTGTGAGAAAAAACGGTCTTATGAGTGAGAAAGTGAAAAATCTCAGAATTCTCATTCCTTCAGTTCCAATAAAACACAGCTAAAGTGAACATTTGCTAAAAATTTTCTAATGCCCAGTATTTCAGTGTAAGTTTAAGCTAAAGTTCAGTTAAACCAACGAGTAAGTTTAAACTCTTAGTTTAAGCCGAAAGTGTTTCACGGTGAAAATTAAAACAAAGTAATAAACTACAAGTTTAATTAATTACAAAACTAATATAAAATAAAACAAATTTAACATGTTTTAAAAAAATGTTTTTATAACAACAACAAATTACATTAGTCATAAAAAAAGTCATATGATAAATCATATAGTGTAAAGCCACCTTTACTCAAATAAAAAGCGTCTGTTTTGTTTATATGAAAAATGTCACTACCGCTGTCGTTAGTGTCATTTGACAGCTTAAACCATCATCGGCGGACGCTTTAGTTAAACTGAGTTTAAACTCGAGTTAAACTGTCATCAGGTTTAAACTACCACTGAAAAACACCATTTTGTTTTAAACGTGAGTTTAAACTCAATCAGAGTTTAAACCCAGTTTAAGTGCATACTGAAATACTGGGCATAAGACTTTAATCAAAATAAATTTGGAAATGTCACAGAACAAATTTCAATAATGTGTTATGTGACTAAACATTGAATTTTTGTACATGATCATTATGCTAAATATTGTTTATGTTATGCAATGATTTATGAAAAAACGATTTTAATAAAGTCTTGTCAATCTGAATTAACTATAGCAAAATAAAATTATGTTGTTAAAACTAATTAATTTTATGATTTTATAATTTCAAATAAAAAAGCTAATACACATATGTACATATTTAATTACAGATCTATTCTTTATTATTTTAAAAGTTAACAAATACTAAAATTTGAAATTTTACCAAGTAAATCATTTACATGAAATAGTAAAATTAGAAATAGTAACGGCCATCTTAAAATACTAAAACATTCTTGAGTAAGTAGTAAGTACTAAGTATAGTAAGTAAGTACAAGTCCATGCTGTCCATGCGGTTATCATGTTATGTTGAAATATGTAGGCAAAAATAAAAACATTTACTTTAAAAAATTCGTATTGCAAATTTAATACATGTTATAATTTATAAACTCTTGTTTGAATAGGATACCAAACTTAATGGTGTAAACTGCAGAGAAAAAATTCAATTACATACCTACCTATCCTATATCATCTTTTTTCGCCAATGCATGGAAAAAAATTTTAATACACAAATTTTCCATAGTCACGACGACTAAATTATAAACATACAAACATATCACATCACCACTAATATTAATGTTTTTTTTTTAATGGTGAGAATGAAAATTTGGAATCATACCTGTAAATTTAATCATGATTGCACGTCATCATCATGTCGCCACATCCAAATAAAACAACAGGTGAGCCAGCACAATTCAGATTTCAGAAACATATATCGAGTAGAGAGAGTATCGACCTGTTACGAATTTTTTCAGTTGTCTATTGTCTTTCAAAGGTTGCAACTGCAACAGGTGAATTAAGTGTTCGTAGAAGGAAATTATAGTTAAAATTATATGTAGTTGATTACATAGACACATTTTTGACCATATGCAAAATATATGTACATATATATAATATATTTTTATGTAGTGTATATACATAAGTATATAATATATTAATTGTATATTTTGGAGTTTGTATAAAGTTTGTTATACTATACTATATATACATATATTATATCATTTGATGCGTCAAATAACATGATTTCTTTTATTATCTTCATTACCTTATGAACAATAATTTGTGAAACGGTGATTATAATTTATTGATTGTGATTGTGTTTACTTTTTTTTAGATTATAAAATAAATATACATGAGTAATATAATTAATATTAGTTGAAATTATTATATTATCAGTGAACTATTTGTAACATAAGTTTTTGATTCGGAATTATTTATTACTACATATGTATATGCATATTAACAACATCTCTGTGGTATTGTAAAAAATATTAACTATGTATGTACTTATTTCGAGCTATCAGCTATGCATAATTAATTAATTTGTATTGACAATTTCATGGATTTTTAAACTTAGTGAATACTTATAAGTGATTTCCTATCAAAGTTTATTTACAAACCCAAAGATTAAGCTTAATAAAACCTAAGCCTAAGTATTTGTAATAACATCGCATGAAAGTATTATTCCTATTTTTTTATCAGAAAATATGTTATAAAAATTTCGACTTTTCTGCTGATTATAATAAGGTTTTTTTTATTTCCATCAAACTTTATTTATTTGTTTTGAATTTCTTTGGAAATTCTGTATTATTTTACAGCAGTATGAAACCAACAAATATAAAGCCACTAGTTACAATATCAACATATGAGGTAATTTATATATTTTTATATACATATATAATTTTATATATTAATTTTTATTCGAATAATACATATATCCCAGTAGCCACCTCATTTGACTATAACCAAAACTTACCGTAGCTACTTTTTCGATAAGAATCTCGATGACTTAAGGCCTAACCAAATTTGGCTTCAAGCCACTCAAGTCATGTTATCGAAAGTTACTCAAGTTAGCATGATAACCATATTTGACTTGTCTGACTTCTTTGACTTGGGCATTAAGTGAGGTTAAGTTATTTTTTTTATACTTTTGTGAACTGAAAACTAAATAAAATTGTGAGTGGAAAAAAAAATTAAAAATGGATAATACTTTTTTATTAATGTTTTTACTTTTTAATTTTTCTATTTTTTTTATTCATATTTATTAAGATTTTTTCATAAATATTATTACATACATATGAAATTCATAAAATTTTTCAAAAATATTGTCTTTTGTTTTTGTTGTCAAAACAAACTTTACTCACGTCACTCAATTTCGTGTGCTATGAAGGCACATGAACTAAAGTCAACGAAAATTCAAAATTTTCGTTCAATTTGACTTGAGCCGACTGCAGCCTAATATGGTTTGCCTGATTTAAAATAACGTAATCACACTTTTGACTTGAGTGGCTTCAAGCCAAATTTGGTTAGGCCTTTAACCAATGTTGCAAAATGGCACTAGGCGTCAGCGATGATTATCGCTGATTAACGCCATTAATACAATACAGCGGTTTTTTTTGTCGGTTGGCGGTGGCGGCAGGCGTAACAATAACAAAAAACATACAACGCCTGCCGTCACTGCCAACCGACAAAGAAAATCGCTGTATTGTGTTTACGGCGTAAAGCACCAATGCTTTCATCAATGACAAAAATGCATGAGATGATTGATGACTTTTTCATTTTTGGAAAATTGGTCATTTACAAAAATGTATAAGAAGTAGTGAAATTTTAAATTTTATTTTTCAATTGTTAAATACAGTTTAAAAAAAGACCATTTTGCAACTTTTTTGTAAATCTTGCTGAAAATAAAATATGAGATGAGAGGACATAAAAAATATTCAATTTATTAGTTTTTCCACTATAAGTACTTCGCAGTTTCGCACTTCACTTCTAAATTG
This sequence comes from Bombylius major, assembly GCA_932526495.1. Taxonomy (NCBI): domain Eukaryota; kingdom Metazoa; phylum Arthropoda; class Insecta; order Diptera; family Bombyliidae; genus Bombylius; species Bombylius major. Next base: position 31,901,188 of record OW052043.1, read on the forward strand.
CATAACTTAAGAAAATAAAATAAAATTTCATCACAAAAATCAGTTAATGTTCAAACGTATCTTTTTATATATTTTACGCATTATTTTCACTCAGAAGAAGGATAAAGAAAAGGAATGATAAGGAAAAACTTCATATCGCCAAAATAATTATAGGTTTTAAAATTGAAATATGTATATGTATGTATATTAGCTATTTTTTAAAATTAGCCATGAATCATTTGCATAAATTTTTTTGTATGTCTTTCGCCTTAGGAATAATTGATTCAATTCATTTTATTTTAATTTTGTTTGAATATAATATAATTACATATTATTATTATTAATATTCCACTTTACTCCTTGGTAAAGCATACGGCCTCTTTTTCTGTAAGTTTCTTTCAACGAATTCTATTGCTGGCAGTCACCTTTGCTTGAGTGAGTATTCCACTCAAATACAGGATGATTGTTCTTATTCATGTATTTCTTGGGCGGCCTCTGCTTCGAAATCCTTGCAGATTCGAATCGTTCAAAATCATTCAAGTATTTTTTCACCATTCGGATAGAATTGCGAGTGTGGTGAAAGTTTTAAACTTTAAAGCTGGGACTCTATTCTCGAAACCACTCGTAAAGTTACGCATACGTAAATTCACCATTTACGAGTGGTTTTGACATATGGCTTATTCTCGAGATCCGCATACGTAAATATTCGAATGAAAACCATTCGTAAAAATACGAGTGCCTATTTGCACTCGTAACTATTTACGAGTAGGGGAGAGCGCCCAACAGTGAGACACTTTTTTTTTGTTTGGCTATATCTCAGGCACTGTTTAACATTTTCAAACGAAATAAGTTTTGTTTAAATTAGTACCTAGTTGTCTTTACTAATTTTAATTATTCTCAAATTTATCTCTCACTGGCAACTTACAATTTAAAAAAATCTCAGGCTTCATACAGTGAGACACTACAAAAATTCACTTTAAAAAATACAAATTTGGTTTTTTTTTTTAAATTTTTATTTCAATTTCTAATTAATTTAAGAAACGTCCAAAATAAAATAACATTTTAATAGTAGGTACAGTGTCTCACTGTTGGTTCTTGTAGCGTGTCTCACTGTAGGTGAACATGTTATTTTACATTCAATTAAAAATCTTGAATTTTAAATTATTTCTAACCACTAGTCTAACGTAATATAAATGTAAAACACACTTAAAACTTTAAAATTATTAAGCAATTGTATGTAATACATTTTACAGTTTTGACTTACATCGATCACAGCAACTACACAAAAAAAAACTTTTGACAATCAAATTCTTTTAAGTGGTTGTCAACGATGCGATTCACTTCGCAGGTGCAATCAGCCTAACTGAACAGTTCTGTATATAGATAAACAATAAATTCTTAGTTGTGTGAAACATGTTCAAACATATCGTATGAAAGATATTGCAGTTGTCTCACTGTAGGAACTGTCTCACTGTTGGGCACTCTCCCCTACTAAGTTAATACTGTCTAAAATAAATATATAGTTATTTAATATAATGTATGTATGGATATACTCATATACTATATCCCAGTAGAAGAATGAATGCATTCAGAATTGGTTCAGAATAGATTCTTGTTGTTAGTACTGATTCCATTTCTGATTATCATCCATAAAAAGAATCGATAACTTTTACACAGGCATGTCATAGGCAGTAATGAATTGATTGCCATCTGCATTACTTTGAATGAATTCTGAATCGATTATATGGAAGGCATTTAGAATTGATGAAAAAGAATGTATTCCAAATTGATTATATAGAAGATATTCGGAATTCATGAAAAAGAATATATTCCAAATCTATTATATGGAAGGCATTTAGAATTGATGGAAAAGAATGTATTCCAAATCGATTATATGAAAGGTATTCAGAATTGATGAAAAAGAATGTATTCCAAATTCAATTGATTGCAAATTGAATGAAATTTTTTAATGAAAAAACATTTTTTAATAACAAAAAAATAAAATATTTATTAAAATTCAAAAATAAAAACATACATTTTTTAAAAATATAAAAATAAGTCATAGAATTTGATGTTTTTCGCTCCATTGGCTCCAAGCCGTGAAAGGCTTTCCTAATTGTTTTTGTGTAATATTCGCCGACATACGCTTCTGAAAAAAGATAAGAATTAAAATGATAGAATATTTTTAAATAAGTTTATTTACCTTCAAGTATTAGATAAACATTTTTTAACTGCTTAAAAGCGAGCTTCCCGTGGTCTTTCCAGATTTTTCTTCAAATCGGCAGAAATTAGTTATTTTATTACGGATACCTTAGAAAGAAAACAGATTTTGAAACAAAAATAAATAATTTTTAAATACTTAATAATAATAAAAGTTTATATTTTCGTCATCAATTTGATTGTCAAATTTTTCCAATTCTTTTGTACATCTTGAGTTTACTTTTAGTAAGAGTTCACATTCTTTTTGAAAATCTGTTTTATTTTCTATATTATTATTCACTAAATATTTTTTCACATAAATTTCTCTGTGTTTTTTTATATCCCTCGCAAGTTGTCTTTTACTCGTACCTTTTATCCTGTACATTTTTTCTGCTACTTACATTATAAATACATACAATTTTAATTGAACTAAAGATAATAAAATTTTCAAAAACTTACCTTTGAATTAATTTTTCTAATTTCAAATGTTTTAAATATTCACTTATAATTAATATAATTTACTTTATAATTTATTTCATACACTAGATCCAACTGCACTTTACTAAATATAACTTCACTTTAAAATAGAACAAAGAACAATAAAACAATATAACAAAGACTTTAGTTAATAATACGCAACTAATATTTCTCGATGACGAATGGAAAATTTCAATAAGTTTAATTGCGTTTTTTTAATTTTCTCTATACATATCTGCCGTACAAAGGACAATCGCGTCAATTACATTTTCACTCATTTTGGCTTAGATATATTTATGATATAATATATAGTTATACATATGAACTAGTGGAAAAATTAAATTATATATATAATATATAATATATAGACATATTTTTTAATAGAGAATTTTTCCTTCAGTTCATATATATAACTATATATTATATCATAAATATATTTAACTCAAAATGAGTGAGAATGTAATTGACGCGATTGTCCTTTGTACGGCAGATATTAAGGGGATTCACTCTTTGGTGCAAATAGGTATTGCATCGTTGCATTCGGTGTATCGTAGCACGAATTGTTGTTGTATCGTAGCAAATTCGTGCTACGATACACCGAATGCTACGATGCAATACCTATTTGCATCAAAGAGTGAATCCCCTTATTATTTTTCTGCATTACTAAGAATCAAATGTGGAATGAATTCATTCTTACTGCATTACAAAGAATCAAAAGTGGAATCAATTCATTCTTACTGCATTACAGGGAATCAAAAGTGGAATCAATTCATTCTTACTGCATTACAGGGAATCAAAAGTGGAATCAATTCATTCTTACTGCATTACTAAGAATCAAAATTAGAATTAATTGATTATTTTGTAATGCGATCCGAATTGATTCTCTTAGAAATGAATCCATTTTTCCTACAGGGATATTATATATTACATTAAAAAAACATAAAAGTAAAATTATGAATTAAAAATATTATATTAATAATAAAAATAACAATTATTGATACAATCCTTTTGTTTAATTTCATCCACCATACACATTTTTTTAATCTGAGTAATTTTACAAATTTCTCTTCGATATTCTCAAAATAATTATTAAATGACAAACGGTAATCGTCATATATATTTCTTCCCTCATTATTCATTAATCCTCATCCCCTACGTCTAAATCAGCCGATACACAAGCCATTTTTGAACTTTAGAACTTTCACCATGCTCGTAATCTATTCGAATGGTAAATAAGTGTATCTTCAAAAATGAATCGCTACTTTGGTGATGCTAATGTTCTTTTGTTCGTGATGCGTAAACACTACTTGTTGCTATGACAACACAAAGTTTTTAGTTGGCGATGCAATACTATTACATGACGGCTGAATATAACAAGGAATTTCGAATACTTGATTTGATCCGATGCTTTTTTGAATATGTGACAACGCATCATAAAAGTTGCGTTGCATTTTTGAATTTATGACAAGCATCAGCATCGCATCAACAAAGCAACGATTCATTTTTGAAGATACACTAACTGTACAGTAATTGTATTAAATATTATTGCAATTGTAACATAATTTATATTGAATGATGTTTTCTTATCAGTCGGCTTTTAACTTGCATTCTTATATTAGGTACTCGTTGAAGTTATGTTCGGGTATAATTAATATAATTAAATATTGAATAGGGAAAGTACGCAAATAAAAATTTAAGTGATTTTAAAGTGAATTTAGGAAAAAATAGAATCAAGATGAGCAACGTAACCACACGCATTGAACTTTTAGGAAAGGAAAATTTTGATAAGTGGAAACTACAGGTAGAAGCGTTATTGATTACAAACGATACCTGGTGTTATGTTAATGGTGAAAATAAAAAAACAGAAATAAAACCTTGGAGATAGTGCTTCTGAAAGAACATTTAATGATTGGTTAAAGGAAGATAGAAAAGCAAAGTCGGATCTGATACTATCAATCAGTCCTTTAGAGCTGAAACAGATTAAACACTGTGAAACCTCTCATGAAGTATGGATAAAATTGCATGAAATACAGGGTGTTCCGTTTGGTTTGCTTAACCTTGATACCAGTGATAGGTCTCATCGAGACAAACAAAAAATCGTATCGGAGGGGGGGGGGGGGAAATCCCAGCGGTTTCGCCGCTAGAGGGCGTTGAAGTTTTTTTGCTCTTATTTCACGATGTACCCTATAACTTTTTACAGGGGCACTTAAGGGTCACTTTGTGTTAACAAAAAATGTAGAAGACCCTTTGCCCTTTTCAACGATACCTTATTCATTCCTCTATGTCTAACTGTTAAAAAGTTAGGCGCGTTCCAAATCAAAATTTTGTGAATTTTTTCCAAATTTTTGTGTTTCACCCTGTTTTTCTTAAAAAAAGCTTAAATTAATCCTAACTTTTTATTGCAGAAAAAGAAGGCTCAATTGATTCTGCATCGATTTGCTATCTTCAAGTTTTGCAAAAAACTCATAGTTTTTATAGATATTACGGAATACCTTTTGAAAAAACTGAAAAAACAAGTCTGAAATTCATTGGATTATTGGACACGTGTTTTTATTGCACTGTAAATTGAAAATAGAAGCTAGAATTGCAAATTTCAAATGCAAATATCTCGAAAACTATGAGTTTTTGCAAAACTTGAAGATAGCAAATCGATGCAGAATCAATTGAGCCTTCTTTTTCTGCAATAAAAAGTTAGGATTAATTTAAGCTTTTTTTAAGAAAAACAGGGTGAAACACAAAAATTTGGAAAAAATTCACAAAATTTTGATTTGGAACGCGCATAACTTTTTAACAGTTAGACATAGAGGAATGAGTAAGGTATCGTTGAAAAGGGCAAAGGGTCTTCTACATTTTTTGTTAACACAAAGTGACCCTTAAGTGCCCCTGTAAAAAGTTATAGGGTACATCGTGAAATAAGAGCAAAAAAACTTCAACGCCCTCTAGCGGCGAAACCGCTGGGATTTCCCCCCCCCCTCCGATACGATTTTTTGTTTGTCTCGATGAGACCTATCACTGGTATCAAGGTTAAGCAAACCAAACGAAACACCCTGTATATGCATCGATAGGTCCTGCAAGGAAAGCAACACTATTAAAGAAATTAATTACACATAAAATGGCGGATGGAATTGAAATTAAAGTACACCTGAACGAATTTTTCGACGCAGTGGATAAGCTACTGGATATGGAGATAAGTATTAATGATTATTTGCTAACAATAATTTTATTATATCCAAGTTCAACATAGGCCGTATGCACACCGTACACTATTAACACGAACTGTTTCGAGCCATTTTTGACCTCTCACAGCTCAGTGTCTATTAAAGCTAAACAGACAAAATTTAAACCACGCAATAGTTGCTTCGTCCCGCCCGCTGTATCAAATTTCATGTATATAGGTTCAATGCGTCTTGAGATATTGACCCCAGAAAAAGCAAATTTTGGCACTCACTCACTGACCGGTAATCAAAACCTCTAGGGTACTTCTGATGAACCTAGAACCATGAAATTTTACACGTAGGTAGTGTCTAACGCGTAGGTCAAGGAAAAATTACGAAATCTGTCGAATGTGTGCTGGACAAATAAATATTTCTATAATTGTTACAGTTTTTGTGCATTTTATATAATTTTTCTATCATTTACAACTCTAGATTTAGTTTCCATAGCTTGCTTTAATAAAAATAAAAAATGTCATAATTATAAAATTAATTTTATATAGACACATAAAATATATACTGTTCGATACTAATGTTCTAAAAAATAGCAGCGCTTACTGAAAAATATTTACAACCTTAAAATAATACCTATAATTCAACAAAAATAGTTGAAATCCAACCAAAAACATAAATGTGAAAAACGGCCAAGTTCTTATTCGTTAACTGTTTGGCCAGCTAAAGTAATGAAATCTGCATTAATGCCAAGTTCGAAGAACTTTTTCACATAAAAAATTTCAATACAGAACGTTTAATAATTATGAACTTGACAGGTCCCTAAATGGCAGAAAACGTCCCAACGTAAGTCACTTTCAAATATTTGGAATAAAAGCTTTCGTTTTAGATAAAGGACCTAATAAAGAAAAGTTCGGTTCAAGATCTAAAGAATGTACATTTTTGGGGAATTTTAAAGAATCGAAGGCATATAGGTTGTGGTGTGATAAAGAGAGGAAAATAATTATCAGCAGAGATGTAATTTTTACTAAAGTCTTCAATTTCAACTCAAAGTATGAAGATTGTTTCGACAGCATTGTTCAGAATGAAAACCAGCCTGAAAATCCAGAAAGTATTGAAAATGAAAATGTTGAAGTCATACTTTATGATTCGAAACAACAACAAAAAACAATCGGTCATCAAAATGAAAGCACTGTTTCAGTTCAACCCTCAAAATCTAGAAAAAGGTAGAAAATCGTATCATTATAACATCAGCAAAGCGCAAACGCCAGATGAAAGTGAAAACGAAGATGGAAATGAATTAGTTAATGAGTCATCAGAATACGAGTCAGCAAATTTTATCGTAAGTCCAAATCACCTTTGTCTTTCAGATGCGCTGGCTGCAGATGATGCTGAAAAATGGAAAGTTGCAATTAACCAAGAATATATTGCTATCGTGAAAAATGATGAAAGGGTCCTCTACAGTTTTTCTTAACACAAAGTTACGCTTGAGTGCCCTTGTGAAAAGTTATAGGGTGTACAGTGAAATAAGAGCAAATAAACTTTAACACCTTCCGATACGATTTTTTGTTTGTCTTGATGAGACCTATCTATGGTATCCTTTTGGTCGGTGATAACGGAAACACCCTGTATAATAAAAAAAAAGGATATGAAAAACATAAAAAATTAGTCCGCTTAACCTAGTTATATTATTTTTTTCTTTTCTTCAAAAATTTTCTTATTAAATCTGTGCCTGGCGTCCTTCAAAGATTTTTCAATATGGTTTTCATACTCGATTTTCCCATATTCTACTGATTTCAAACAATCTGAAAAATAAAAAGTAAATTCAAGAATTAGGTAGATAGCAATTATCTAGCTATGAATGTACAAAAAACAAAATATCTACATAATTTCTAAACCAAAGAACAATATATAAATTAATAAATGAATAAAACAGAATATAGTAAAATAGACAGTATATAACTTACCACAAAATAAAATCAATATTAAAAATTTAGAACACCAATTTTTAAAACTATGACACTAACATTTGCACTATGCCAACTTTTAGATGAATTAAACAATAGAAATATAGCATTTGTGATTCTCGGTAATCGCTTTTTAATCGATTTAGAATCAGTTCCGGTGTATAATTCTATGTAATCGAATTAAAACCAGGTTCACATCAACGCGATTCTAAGCTATCAAATTAAAATCGATTTCGGATCAATACTGTGCATAAAGAGGTGGATATAATTTTAAGTAATTTGTAGGAGATTTGAATATCAATGTTTAGAAGTAGTATAGTAACTAAGAGCAGTGAACGGCATGACATTCAGTGGCGCATTGGTAAGCGCACTATCCCGGCAAGATAGAGGACTGTGGTTCGATTCCCAGTCGAGTCGAATGTCGTTTTTTCTGTTCTTAGTTACTACAAATTTTAAGTCATCGATTTTAAATTGATTTCAAAGTTATTTGTTTCATTAAAATATTTTTTAAGAAATTTCTGATTACATTTTTATTCCAAGAATCATTTTAGAATCAGTTCATTCTCGATTGCAATGGAAGGGATTATTTTTGTCTAGCTAAAATGTCATATATATTTCTTCTCTTATTATTCATTAATTCTCATCCCTCTCATCTAAATCATCTGATACACAAACCAGTTTTGAACTTCAGAACTTTCACCACACTCGTAATCTATTCGAATGGTAAATAATACGTCTGACATAAACCATTCGAAACAAAGTACTCGTAAAGATACATATGCGTAAAGTTACGAGTGATTTCGAGAATAGCGGCCCAGGGACTCTATGCTCGAAACCACTCGTAATTTTACGTATACGTAAATTCACCATTTACGAATGGTTTTGGCATATTGCTTATTCTCGAGATCCGCATACGTAAATATTCGAATAAAAACCATTCGAAAAGATGCGAGTGCCTATTTGCACTCGTAACTATTCACGAGTACTAAGTTAATACTGTCTAAAATAAATATATACATAGTTATTTAATATAATGTATGTATGGAAATACTCATACTATATATTATAAATTACATTAAAAAACTATAAAAGTAAAATTATGAATTAAAAATATTATATTAATAATAAAAATAACAATTATTGATACAATCCTTTGTTTAATTTCATCTACCATACACATTTGCCTTGATCGTGAGTGGCGATCGAGTCGACAATCGCCAAAAAAAAAGGCGAGTCGATTCGATTCAAATTTTGTATCATAAAAGGCGATCGACTCGACCAAATAGAATTGCATAATATGTAACTTATTTAATTTTTTTTATCTTCAGTTTGAGGTTATAAATAGTTAAAGTTTTCGAAACGAAAATTGGTGTAGTCACAGTTCAGCGATGAATTCTATTTTCTTATATTTAGATGATGAAGAGGAACAATGAACTCAAATATTGATGCAGATCCGAAAAAGAAAAATGTTAAGGAATGCATCAAATCCTCTTGAATTATGATTATCAAATATAAATATTTCATATACAAATTATTACTTACATTTTTTTATTCAGTTTTCACAAATATTCAGTTATACACAGTTTTTAAACATACATAATTTGACAACTAGTCGACAGCTAACAGGTGCTCGCCAGAAAAATACGATAAAATCGAATCGAATCGACACTCATGATACAAAATTTCATCTGTCGAGTCGATTTGAGTCGATTCTCAATTTAATCGCCACTCACGATCAGGGCCATTTTTTTAATCTGAGTAATTTTACAAATTTCTCTTCGATATTCTCAAAATAATTATTAAATGACAAACGGTAATCGTCATATATATTTCTTCTCTCATTATTCATTAATCCTCATCCCCTACGTCTAAATCAGCCGATACACAAGCCATTTTTGAACTTTAGAACTTTCACCATACTCGTAATCTATTCGAGTGGTAAATAAATATTCGATTGATTTCAAGAATACGTTTGACCTATGATCCTTAATTACATGATAACGGATAGCGGTATTGAACTGAAATTTTTTTTGTTTTATTATACATAATATTAGCTTTGTAAATAAATAAAAAAAAAAATTTTCGTTAGTGAATTTTTTTTCAGGAGCCCAATTAATTGAGAAAATTTTAGGAAAAAAAAATCATAAATTTCAAGTTTATGACCTCTTTTCTTGAAAGTGAAATTATTACATACAATAAGTAATACACCAAATGAAAGGTAATTTTAATAGCCACTCATAATGAAAAGAAAAATTTTTATACATAGGGTGCAAAAAAAGTTACAGGTGATTTTGTGTTGAGAGGTCTTGCATAAAACTCATAATTTTGAACGCCCTCTAGCGGCGAAAATAGACACGATCGAAAGTTTCGCTAGTACAATTTTTTTCATGAAATAGTCCAGCGAATATCGTGGTACCAATTAATGTACGTAGAAAGAAAACACCCTGTATATGTATACAAAATCATGAGGAAAAGGAATATTTTTGTTGAGTTCTAATTTTTTTTAAATTTTTCTTTCATTTACTTCAGTATTATTTTTTTTCGAATTTTGTATGCTCTTTTCTTTCCTTTTGTTTTTTGGAAATTCGAAGTATAATTTGAACAAAAAACATTTGTGTAATTACCTATTGTGTTACCTATAAATCTATTGAAGCAATACATGGACAATGAAATTAATTGAATATAATGTGTATCTACTCACTGTTGTAGTTTTTTAAAAATTTCGAAATCTTTTAAAACATTTTCTCATAAAAAAGTAATTAAATTAAATTACATAATCTTTTATTTTTAATTTATGCTTTATTATCAAATAATTTATAATAAAATTCCTAAAACTTCACTTTTTTTCATGTGAAACTATTTTAAAAAGTTCAATAATCTACCTAGGAATTTATTTTTATTTCATAAAATATTTAAAAGAAAATTAAAACATATACCTACCTTTGCACGTGATTATTTGGTTACATGATGTATAGTTCGATGAGATGTAATCTACAAAAAATTTTAATTTATTTTCTTAATTTTTCTCAGGAAAGACAAGCAGAATTAAATAAAATTAAAAGTATTGAAAAAGATGGAACAGAACATTCACAAAATGAAATTAATAAGACTGAAAATTCTCTCCAAGTTCCAGTACCACCTCCACCGGTAAGTTAAATTTTATAATGAAGAATTTTTATGTACATACAGTAGAAGCCCAGTAATTTCAACTAATTAAAAACAGGCTTGTTGAAATTTAGGAAATTTATGGAGGCCTTCATTCTAGAAATACTAACAAAATTGCCAGTTTATTCAAATGCACGTGAATTACATATTTTTATATAGGTACATAAAAAAAATTAATTTGATAAACAAAATAAAATAAAAAATAAACAAAAAAAAAAAATAACAAATTTAAATTACATATACAGTTGAGCTAATAATATGGACTGATATTAATTAGTCAGACGCACATCATTTATTTCTTGAAAGAATGAAACCGCTTTTTTATGTTTTGGTATATTCGCAGGAGTTTTTCCATAGAAAATTTGATAAGTTGAAATTATAGGACATGTTTTCTTAGAAAAGTTGAAATTTTAGAACCTCTAATAATGACTTCTTTGGAGTTGAAAAGATCGAAAGTTGAAACCAAAGGGTAGTATATGTATCTGGATTAATTGAATGTGTGTTTAAGTGATTGGTTTACAAACTCAAAGCAATAACAACAAAGTAAACTGATGACTACAAAAATCACTAAAGCTAAAAACTCCTAATGGCCAGTTCCACAGTCAAAGTTTAAACGGAGTTTAAGTTAAACCTAAACCATGGTTTAAACTTCATTTAAATTTTTTTTCGTTCCTCAGTCAATTTATATTTGTAGTTTAACTGTCTTTAGTTAAATTTATCATTGTGAATGAATTTAGGTTGAAATCTGAGAAACTTGTAGATGTCATTGTACAGCCGCTAGATGGCAGTGGCAATTATTGTGACATTTTAAAATTTTTCATATAAATTTCAATTTATAATAAATTTAGGGACAAAACAGATAGATAGATGGCAGTTGTTTTTTTATTTTATTTTTGACTTTTACTTAAACCTCAAATAGAGTTTAAACTCTCAATTCGTACGGATTAAGTTAAACTCAGTTTAACACTTAAGCGTTCACTGTGAAACTGAAAAAAGTGCTTAAACTTAGTTTAAGAGTTAAACTCCGTTTAAACTTTGACTGTGGAACTGGCCATAATAGATTTACTATTAGGTACATAATGTCTTATGTCATAATGTATGTGAATATCTGTCTTGCCCAATGTCTTGATTCTATTGGATGATTTGGGTATGAAAGTTTCTCAAAGGACTAAAAGGAGAAAGTTATGTTTTTATAGCCATGTCCTATGTTAATACTGTTGTGGTCTGTTCTCGAGTTAGGTTTCTAGTTATCATTCAATTGTAGCATGGACGTTCCTAGTCTAGTTGGAAAAGTTTTCAAGGCTATTGTTGATGTAGTTTCTATTGCTTCCTTTATATTAAGGTAGACTAGTCCTTGAATTTTTGTCAATCCATTTAGTGTCTGGCTTCGTTTGATCTTAAGTCAGCACACTAATAGTGGTAATTTCAGACAAAATTATAATCAAAACTCTGAAATGTCTAGAATTAGAAGGTACGGTGTACCAGAACCAATAGATGTTGATTGTAATAATATCCACTATGGCGAAAATCAAAATTTTCACTTTACAGCCTCGAACAACAACGATCCACCCCCAATCTCCCATTTATTCGACTAAAAACTGAAAAATCTTATCTAAAATTTCTTATTGATACTGGTTCAAGTGTTAGTATACTTTGTACTGGCCTTTGTCACCCCTCAAGTTTGATAAAAACTAATCATCATATACAAACCTTAAATAAAACTAAAATTTTTTGTGAATTTATGGCAAAAGTAAAACCTTTACCAGCATTTAAAAATTTGTTTAATGAAATGACCTTTTTGATTATTGATTTTAATAGTAATTGACATACTACAAAAAGTAATTATCGACTACCCAAGAAAAATCCTTACTATCGAAAATAATGAGTACCTATTTTTCTGGTCAGAACAAGAAAAAAACGAATATAATAATAATTGTACGACGGTTCTAAGTGATCTTCAATTTTTTGAATCTAAATCATACTCTGAAAATAAAAGAACTGAACATCTTAACGTAGAAGAAAAGAAAAATCTATTTTATTTATTAAATCAATATAAAAATTTATTTTTTGATGAAAATAAAAAATTATCATTTACCAATAAAATAAAGCATCAAATAAGAACTACTAATAACAAACCTATCTATATTTTTGTACTTATCGTTATCCTGAAGCTCATAAGCCAGAAGTTAGTAAACAAATTAACGAAATGCTCGACAATGGGATTATTAGACCTAGTAACTCACCTTATTCTTCACCTCTTTGGATTGTTTCTAAAAAGTTAGATGCATCTGGTAAGAAAAAGTGGCGTATCGTAGTAGATTATAGAAAACTTAACGAAGTTACTATAGAAGATAAATTTCCAATCCCAAATATAGATGATATCCTTGACAAGTTAGGAAAAGCTATGTATTTCTCAACAATTGACTTAGCAAAAGGCTTTCATCAAATCGAAATTGAAGCTGAAGATATTTCTAAAACTGCATTTTCAACAAATCACGGTCATTACGAATTCCTTCGTATGCCATTTGGACTTAAAAATGCACCTGCAACGTTTCAAAGATTAATGAATTCTATTCTTGCTAATTATATCGGTAAAATTTGTTTTGTCTACTTAGATGACATTTAGCACTAGTTTAGAGGAACATATAGTTTCTTTGAAAAAAATTTTTCAGTGTCTTCGAGAAGCTAATTTACAAATTCAACCTGACAAGTGTGAATTTTTTAAGAAAGAAATAGAGTTTTAGGGCATGTAATAACCACTGAAGGTATTAAACCAAATCCGAATAAAATCAAAGCTATTCAAGAATATAAAATACCAACAACTCAAAAACAAATTAAACAATTTTTAGATTTAGTAGGTTATTACAGAAAATTTATCAAAGATTTTTCGAAAATAGCAAAGCCAATGACAATATATTTAAAGAAAAATAATAAAATTAATATTCATGATAAAGAGTATGCTTTTAAAACACTTAAGAGCCAAATTTAGTGAAATGGCCTGCAAAGTGACCGCCTACAGCCTACATTTCTCAACCGATTTTAATGAAATTTCGAATATAGATAGGTGCAAGGGAATTGTGGTGCTTAAGCGAAACAGATTTTTGAAAAAGTCCTTTATTTCGAAAATACAAGGGTTCAAAGTGAGTCAGTTTTGCGATTTTGGGCCTTCAAAGTGACCACCTACAGCCTACAATTTTGAACCGATTTTCATGAAATTTTGAATATAGATAGGTGGAAGGGAATTGTGGTGCTTATTCAGAATGATCCTATATTAAAATATCCAGATTTTAATAAAAAATTTACGTTGACAACAGACGCTTCCGATTATGCAATAGGAGCTGTCCTATCACAAAATAATCACCCTATATGTTTTGCATCTCGAAATCTAAACGAACATGAAGTAAAATATTCAACAATAGAGAAGGAATTACTCGCTATTGTTTGGGCAACTAAATACTTTCGCCCATACCTTTATGGTAGGAAATTTTTGATTCAAACGGATCAAAAACCATTACAGTGGTTAGCAAATTTAAAAGAACCCAATTTCACATTACAGGGATGGAAACTCAAACTCGAAGAATATAATTATGAAATCGAATATATAAAAGGTAAAACTAATTATGTTGCTGACGCATTGTCAAGACCTCATCAGGTCAATGCACTTGAATTATAAATGACACTACATGTGCTACTCAACATAGTGCATCAGAAGATGGCTCTAATTACATCGAAATTTCGGAAAGACCTCTAAATGTATTTAAATCACAACTAAGTAATATTGAAAAAGGGAAAGAAATTTAAAAATATAAATAAAATTGATAGAAGAAAAATTTTTACATCCCAAGAAGAAAACTTTACCGATGAAGTTTTCAAAAATATTTTAAAAGAAGTCTCTGGAAAGCTTATCGCATTATTTGTAGAAGATTTTGAAATATTCAAAAATTTTCAAAAGGTTTATATTGAAAACAAAACAAATTTTAAAATAATTATAAAATTTTGAAAGAAATAAAAAATGAAAATGAAATTTTAGAAATTATACTAAAAGAACACAAATATTATAATCATAGAGGTATCGATAATATCTTTGAAGAATTAAAAACAAAATTGTATTACCGCAATTTAAGAAAAGAAATTAATAAAGTAATTAATCAGTGTAACGTCTGTAATATAGCCAAGTATGAAAGACAACCATTGAAAATTCCTTTTAAAGAAACTGAAACCCCTACACAACCTAGAGAAATATTCAATATCGATATATGGTATCCTAAAAAAGGAGAATTTGATCTCACTTCTGATCTGAGAATATAGAATTGCATCTTTGTACGCCAGATAACAAGACAAGCAATGCAGATATAGCAAGATTACATAATACCCTTAATGAACAATTAAGAGTGATAAACCAAAAAACAAATGAAGAGAAAAAGTTTACTAGTCCCATTGTCGAAGCTATTATAACTTATAATCGTACTATCCATTCAACTACGAAAATTAAACCTCAAATTTTACATTATGAAAGAGATGAAAAAATATTAAAAGAAGCATTCGAAAGTATGATTAAAAATAAATCTAATAATTTAAATAAAATTAACGCGACAAGAAAAAATCAAAACCCCGATTTAATTTATATCAAAAAGCATAAAAATTTAAATTAGATGACATATATAAAAAAGTTCAACCATCGAAAATCGATAAAGATTACGCATAATTTATAATAAACCTTTCTACAAAGCAAGGTTCAAAAGAAGTAAAAATAAATTTTCTATTTCTAGTATTAATCTTGTCCACCCTGTTGATGACAACAAAAGCTCTTGAAGTCTTCCCTATTCAATCCGGAAATGGATTTATTCATGTACAACTAAAAAAAGTAAAACCAATTGACCATTACGACGTAATCATACACAAAATTAATATATCTGTTTTTCAAAATGAATTCGAAATATTTACTCAAAATATCTCTAGAAATAATATTATTAATTTTAAAATTAAATAAATCGAAAAATTACTCACAATTTTTAGACGCCATAAAAGAGATTTATTTAATTTTATTGGTAATATAGAAAGTTTTTTGTTCGGAACTATGACAAGTGACGATGAAGAGGAAATAATGAAATCTATTTATAATAATAACGATAATACAGCCAATATGGTAAAACAAATAAACAAGCAGATTATTATTAATAACCAAATTGAAAATGAATTTAAAAATTTAAGTGAAACTATTAATGAAAATAATAACGAACTCATAAAGCTGTTGAAAGAAAATGAATTCAATTATAATGAAATAAGTAGAAAATTCAATAATAAATCTATTGAAGATAATACATTAAATCAATTAGCTATTTACTATAATTACATTTATAAAGTAAGTCAAACTATTATATTATTAAAACAAGAAATATTAGATATGTCTTTTGTTGGTTATTTTGTTGCAAAACTAAAATTTATTTAATGATTATTTAATTATAAAAAGATTTAAAATGTGATACAAAAATTATAATTCCGTGTACTTAGCTTCTAGAGCAACCTACTCCATCGACGTACAAAAAGAGAAGAAAGAATTTATTTACATAAAATGTCAAGATTCAAGAATGACAGTAACGTCAAATGACAATTATTATAAGTACACTACTGTACAACTATTTAAGTACATTACAAATGAAAATTTTGATAAACTCCAACACCCCCTCTCAAAATTTTAATTAATTATTTCTCCTAAGCCCAGTAATTTACAGCAATGATTCAGCTTCGGTCCTTTCAGTCCTTTTGTGAACATATCAGCAGGCATCTCGTTTGTAGGCATATAACATAACTTCACTTTTCCTGATTCTAGAATGTTTCGAATGAAATGATGTTTGATGTCGATGTGCTTAGTTCGATTATGGAAAATCGGGTTCTCAGCTAACCGTTGAGCACCTTGGTTGTCGTTGTATATTTTAGTAGTTTTAATCTGGCAACCCATGTTAGATATCATTCGTTGGAGATGTATCACTTCTTTCGCTGCTTCAGTTAAACCCATATACTCAGCTTCAGTAGTAGATAATGCTACCGTTTGTTGTTTTCTGGATTCCCAACTAATACTGGTTCCTGCAAGTTTAAATACGAATCCTGTGTATGATTTTCGATCAATTTGTGAAGCGCCCCAATCTGCATCCACATAGCCTACTAATTCTTGTCCAGTTTTTCTGAAAATCAAACCATGATTAATAGTACCTTTTATATAACGTAAAACTCTTTTGGCAGCTGTCCAATGCTCGTCTGAGAAACAGGTATTAAACTGGCTCAGCATGCTTACTGCATACGATAAATCTGGTCTGGTTGATACGGCTAAATACATTAAACTTCCAATAAGATTTTGGTACGGATAATTCTTAGCTGTAGTTGCATTTTCACTTGGTTTTTGTAGTAATTTGCAACTTTCATCTACTGGAGTACGTAAAGTTTTGCATTCCTCCATTCCAAATCGTCTTAAGATTTGTTCAGCATAACTTCGTTGACGCATTGTAATAGTTTTCCTATCTTCACTTTGTTGAAATTCTATACCAAGACAACGTCTAATTTTTCCAATGTCTTTCATTTCAAAGCATCTTCTAAGATGATTTTTCATTTCATTTATGTGAGATTCATCATTTGATAATAGCAAAAGATCATCTACATAAATTGCTAATATGAGGTTATAGTTACCTTTAAGCATGGTAAAAATGCATGGTTCAGATTCATTTCTGGTCATTCCAAGTTTTTCTAATTCTTGTGTTAATTTGTTATGCCATTCTCTTCCAGCCTGTTTTAGACCATATAGTGATTTTCTCAACTTACATACTTTATTATTTTTGTTTTCTAGACTTCTGGACCATTCCTTAGCAGTCTCATGTATTTTTTCATCTTTAGTATTCAATACAATACTTTTCAGATTTTCTTCCAGCATTTCTGGCATTTCCATATACACTTCTTCATGAAGTTCGCCATTTAAGTATGCCGTTATTACGTCCATTTGATGGACAATCCACCCATTTTCAACAGCCAATGCCATTAGCATTCTAATTGAATTCAAACGAATAACTGGTGAAAAAGTTTCATGAAAATCAATACCCTTTTTCTGAGTGAAACCTCTTGCTACAAGTCTAGCTTTCCTTTTTTCAATTTTATTACTGTCATTGTATTTTGTCGTAAACACAAATTTACTTCCAATTACGTTTTTATTTACTGGTCGATCTACAATTTCCCAGGTTTTATTCTTTACATGTGCTGTGAATTCGTCATTTATTGCTTTTCTCCATTCGGATGCTTCAGGACGATCAAGAGCTTCATCGATATCAATAGGATCTGATGTTGTTACAACATTTACTGATTCTTCTGGATCACATTCTACTTCAGAATTTGAAAAGCTGTCATTTGGAATTACTTTCGTATGATGTCGTATTTTTCTAGGTCTGCCTCTTCGACCACTTCTTACTAATAATGGTCGGCCCTTTTTCTTAAGAGTTAGTAATTTCAATCTTTTCGACTTCCTGATAGGTTCTGGATTGATCTCTTCTTCTTCTATGAATGTTTCATGTGAGTCGTCCTTGATCTCATTTGAGCAATTTTGTGTTTGTTGTTGTTTTTCATCATGTAGGATGATTTCTAATCCCAAATTTCCGTTTTTATATGCATCATTTTCATAAATTGTATTATCAACGAGATCTTCAAATTTTGGAACGTTTAATTCGGTTTTTAAGAACTTCACATCTCGACTTATTACTATCTTTTTGTGTTTTAGTGACCATAGTCTATAAGCCTTGGACTCCTGTGAGTATCCTAAAAATATACATTCAAATGATCTATCTTCAAATTTACCTTTGTTTTGTCGTTTATCTAATACGTAAGCTTTTGACCCAAAAATTTGAAAGTAGCCAACATTTGGAGTTGCTCCTTTCCACAATTTGTAAGGTGTCTCACCATTCAATGTTTTACTTGGACATCTATTACGAATGTAATTAGCAGTGTTCACAGCTTCAGCCCAAAACATTTGAGATACATTACATTGTGCCATCATACTCCTAGCTGTTTCAACTAGTGTACGGTTTTTCCTTTCAGCAATACCATTCTGCTGAGGTGTATGTGGTACTGACAGTCTTCGTTTAATACCATTAATTTCAAGGAATTCATCAAAATTTTTATTACAGTACTCTAGACCATTGTCTGTTTGTAAGGCTTTAATTCTTTTTCCAGTTTGAGTTTCAACTAATGTTTTGAATCGTTTAAATGCTTCGAATACTTCATTTTTTTGTTTTAAAAAATAAACTTCACACCATCTTGAGTAGTCATCGATGAATGTTACATAATACTTAGCACCACCAACTGAAGTATGTCTCATAGGTCCACATACGTCACTATGAATGATTTCCAACACTTCACTAATTCTTGGTGATTCAACCTTAGGAAACGGTAATTGAACTTGCTTTGTTTTTATACATATCTCACATGATGGTACTTCTTTAACTTGAGAGAGCTTTATACCAGACACTTTCTTGTTGTTTATCATTTCAGTTAAATATTTCATGTTGATATGACCAAGTTTTTCATGCCATTTCATCAGTTCTGATTTCTTGTCTGTTTGAACAAGATTTGCTCTTTCATAACCTTTTCGTATGAAGTATAAATTTCCATACCTGTAGGCTGTCGATATAATTCTACCTTCACTTGTAATAATTTGTGCATTATTTTTAGTGAATTTCACTTCATATCCCTTGTCGGTTATTTTGGAAACTGACATAAGGTTGGTTTTTAAATCGGGAACAAACATGACGTTCTTTAATTTAATATCAGCGTTACCACTTTCACTTTGTACTGTCAATTTGATATCACCTACTCCTTTTATTTTAATTACTTCACCATTTGCTAAATTTAGTGATTTATTCAAATTCACCATTTCATAAAATTCAGATCTTTCAGAAGTCATGTGTGAGGTACAACCACTGTCTAAACACCAGATATTATGTCTGTTGTAGTTATCTTGTGCAAAAGCAAATTCTTCCTTTTTATCACTTTTTTCCACACACACTTTAGTAGACTCAAGTTTTGTTTTGCTTTTATTTGCTTTGCATTCTGATGCTTTGTGGCCAATTTTCCTGCAACGGTGGCACTTGAATGGGAAATGTAATTTTGCTTCACGCGACACACTCTTTTTGTTGCTGTAATTATTCTTCTCATTTCGTCCAATAAACATTGCATTTGACGAATTTTCTGCTTCTCTAGATTTTCTTGCATCAAATTCTTCGATTATTTTTACTTTTAAACTTTCAGGTTTAGGTAACTCGTCTCGTGACTCAATCGCACATCTGAAATTCTCAAAGGATTCAGGGAGACTATATAAAAGCATTATGGCCAATAGGTCATCATTTATAAGTATACCCATGTCCATCAATTTATCAACAGCATCGAAAAATTCCATTAAATGCATGCGTATGTTAATTCCGTCAGTCATTTTTGTCAGTATAATCTTTTTCAATAAAGTTGCTTTTCGAGCTGGTCCTTTTGATTGATAAATCGAATGTAATTTAGTCCAAACTTCATTTGATGTTTTGCAGTGCTTGATCTGCTTTAGTTCAGATGGATTAATCGAAAGAATAAGATCTGAACGTGCTTTCTTATCACCATCGATCCACATTTTGAATTTATTTTCAGATTCTGTGTCAGTTGCTACTATTTCCGGACATTTGTATTCACCACAAACATATTTCCACGTATCATTTTTTATTAGCAGGGCTTCTACTTGTAATTTCCAAGTATCGAAGTTTTCTTTTCCAAGGGGTTCAATCCTCGTTGTTATACTGCTCATCTTTTTGTTAATAAATATTCACTAATATAAATTTTATAGAAAAAAAATTTTTCTTTGAAAGCAATCTGGGCCCATAACCTGTTGGTTATTTTGTTGCAAAACTAAAATTTATTTAATGATTATTTAATTATAAAAAGATTTAAAATGTGATACAAAAATTATAATTCCGTGTACTTAGCTTCTAGAGCAACCTACTCCATCGACGTACAAAAAGAGAAGAAAGAATTTATTTACATAAAATGTCAAGATTCAAGAATGACAGTAACGTCAAATGACAATTATTATAAGTACACTACTGTACAACTATTTAAGTACATTACAAATGAAAATTTTGATAAACTCCAACATCTTTATTAACAGAAGAAGAAATTTCACAATTAACAATCGATCAAATTAAAAATTTAAAAGTAAAATTGTTTGGATCATAATATAATAATTATTATAATCCAAAAACCAGTATATTCTGAAGAAAATTGTAATTTAATAAGATTGTATCCTATTCCAAATTTAAATAATAAATAAATTTATAAATGTACCAGAAAAATTCATAAAATGTAGAAATTCCTTGTTAGATGTTAACTATAAAATTATTGAAGATAAATGTTTAAAAGAACTATTTAAACCAAAAATATAAAATTATTCTTATCAGAAAAATACAATTAGAGAAATAATGGGGGACATCTTCGATCGGCTAGCAAGCAAGCAAGTAAGACTTGCTAGCTGAAATAATAGAATTGGTATCCTCGATTTTTTTTGCTCTAGCAAGTAAGCAAATTAACCGTCAAAATTTGCGATCGCAAAGTTGGTGTCGCAAACTCAGTTAACAGAGCACATAACCTCAAATTTCTTATAAATAAGTAGAAACTCAAACCCAAATACTTATGTTATCAATATAACTTGAATATTTTTTTCTTGTAATGGATAGAATTGGTTAGTGAGACCATTGTATATGAATTTATAAATTTATACACAATGATGAGACTGTAGAAATTATTAAAATTGAAAAAAAAATAGTTAATGATGAACAAAATAATTTCGGTTATGATTAAAAATTTTAAAATTTCAAAAATTTGAATAAAAAAAACGAATTTTAACGTAACATAATAGAAAATTATAGGTTATGTATATAAAAACTTATTCAGCAAAAGTACTTACAAAATAAAAATGGTTGACTTGCGATTACAATCGAGGATGTGATTTTTTGTAATCGCTTAATTGCTAGCTGATCGAAGATGTCCCCCAATATCAGATACCCCTGGAATTATTATTACAATTAACATTGAAGAAACACTATTATTAGAAAACTCTAATCAAGATAAAATTAAAATTACAGGAAATAATTTATCTAATAAAATTTAGTAATTGTTCTATTGATATTTATGGAAAAAAATTTATAAGTACAGAAATTTTGAATAACTTTAAATTTATAAATAATGAAATAAAAATTATAAAACCTATTATTATTAAGCCAGAAATAGAAAATGTAAAAGAATTACATTTGGAAAACTTAGAACAGATCAATGTCATCAAAAAAATAAATATTGCAAATCATACACTTGATATTATAATAATAATTGCTATAATAATAACAATAATTTTATTGTATATTAAATTAAAACAAAAAAATATCACTATTCCTAAAATTTTAAAGCGTAATCAAAAAGTTAAAGTTAACGATGAGGACATCAAAGTTAAGGATAGGGGAGTCACATATAGTAACCGTCATCCTTACATTCTTTCATTATTGGCATGATATTTTATTGATTAAGTTAGCAACGACACATATGTAAGTAATAACAATCTAATTCTTTTATTCTTTTAATTTCGTATTATTTTTATGTATCACGCGCAATTTTTTAAACAATGATTTTTGCTAATAAGCACAGCTTACAATCAATGCTTTCTTGCTACAACAATCAATTTGTTTAATTATTAACACATGCGAAGTAGATTTTTACAAATCTTGCAAATTCCATTATAAAATAAACAAATGCGAATTCCGTATTAAATAAACAATTACGAATTCCAATTTTAAGATAAACAATTAAAATTTAGGGATAGATGTAAGATGAATATAAAAATTAAATTATAAAATTTATTCTCATCTCGATCTTCAACCAGAGTAGTAATTAAAATCGTAACCGGATTATTTTTTGAAATTGAATTAAAGAGTTAAAGTTGATACTGTGTTGTAGTTTTTCAAAGTGCCGAATTAAAAGAAAAATAAAAGATAGAATTGAAAAAGGAAATAATTAAAATATTATAAAATATTATTTAAATAATTTTGTGAACAAATTAAAATATTATCTAAAAGATATATTTTGAACAATAATAAAATTATTGTAATAAATATTGTGAAAATTAAAAGTTAATAATAAAATTATAAAACAAATTCTTGTGTTCATATTTTTTATTTTACTATTTCTTAAATCAATTCATATAATTATATACGAATTTTTGGTATATCTTATGTTAAATTATTTACGATATCACTATGGAGAGCAGTATTAAAAAAATTTTTTTTGCTACTTATCAGTGCAAACTCGTTTTGCTGTCACGCCCGTTACCAAATATGTCACACCCGTTACACTTCTTTTTTTTTAATTATGAAAAAAGTATTACATTGTTACCTTACTTATTGTATGAATTTTTAAATTTCAGATAATATTATAAACATAAAATAAATTACATAATAAACATAAAAGAATTTCACATGAACAAACATACAACATTAATATATACATATTTAATTTCGCTACATATGCACATGTAAGTACGTTTTGGGAACAAGCAAATATATAAAAAAGAACAACAAAAACGTACAATACCATTTCTATCATTTTAGCTAGCAAGTCTTACTTGCTTGCTTGCTAGTCGATCGAAGATTATACATACATTTATTTCTGGTATCATTATGCGGAAAGCGGCAGCCAAATATAATTTTTACGAATCTATATGTATGTATATGCGAACATACTTTGGGCAATGACTATATATATTTCTACCAGACATTTTATTATAGAACATTGAAATAATGAATTTAAAAACAGCAAAACGGCCTCCAATGTTGAAAGCTGGCCTCCAATAATAAAGTTGTTTTAAGCTCTTTCTTATTCTCAGGCTTTTTTCTTAATTTCTCTAATTTTAAAGTATATTCTCTTTTCTATATATTTTCCATGCAATACATACAAAATTTTTTAAAAAATTTGAGAAATTTTAACATTTTTAACACAATCATTCTCATGTTTCAAGCATTACAATACGAGTATACAGAATCATATGGAAACAGCTTTTCCTTTTCTCCATATATTCAGTATACATACTATTTGGTTCAGTATAAAAACTTGTATGAGAAATTGAAAATATAGGATTTGAGGGTATATTTCAAGTATTTCAAGAAGAAGAATGATGTAATAAAATATTTAATTATGTTTAATCACTACAAAGGTTGGAGAAAGACTAACTTATCAAAGTACATTAAATACTATATAGAATACAATGTTTTACAATATAACTGTAATGCTAACTGATAGCTTATTGATAACGAAGTGTTGTGTTGCATGTACATTATAATAGAAGAATATTAATGTCTACTATGAATTCATACATATAAGTATATATATAAATTATATTACAACACTCCCCCTCAACGCAACACATCGTTTAACAGGAAGAAAAAATTTAATATACATATGTATTTACATTACAATTCAATGCCTAATAATTTCAAAAATTTTAATTGTTTAACACTATATAAAGGCTTAGTAAGTATATCCGCTGCCATATCTTCCGTCGGGGTATAATTCAATTCTATCAAACCTTGTTCATATACCTCTCGAATGTGATGATATCTGATGTCAATATGTTTACTCCTCGAATGGAATACCGGATTCTTCACCAAATGTTGTGCACCTAAGTTGTCATTTTTCAATACTATCGATTTTTGTACCATATTCAAAAATCCAAGTTCTTTTAAAAAGTTTTTCAGATATACTGCTTCTTTGCACGCTTGGGAAAGAGCTACATACTCTGCCTCAGTGCTACTCAAAGCTACAGATGTCTGCTTTCTAGATTCCCATGTAGTAGCACCATTTGCCATGATGAAAGCAAAACCTGTGTACGACTTTCTATCACTAGTATCACCAGCCCAGTCAGCATCTACATATGCAAATGGCGTATCTTTCGACTTAGAAAAAGATAGCTTTGCATGTTTTGTCCTTTTCAAATACCTCAACAAACGCTTTGCGGCTGTAAAATGTTCTGAGTGTGGTTCAGAATTAAACTGTGAAAGTTTGCTGACTGCATATGTAATATCTGGTCTTGACGAAATAGCTATATACAATAACGATCCGATTAGTGATTGATATTGTGTTTGATCAACCCGTTTACATGCCTTATTCGTACATTTTGCGAGTTTTATTGATACATCCAGTGGTGTGGAACATTCTTTACAATCAGTCATATCATAGTCATTTAGCAACTGTTCAATGCGTTGCTGTTGACTCAATTTAATGCTCCCCCTTGCTCCATCTCTTTCTACTTTAATGCCTATAAAGTAATCAACTTCACCTTTGTCAACTGTCTCTAATTTTTCATTTATTAGCTCCTTGACTTTAATGAGACTTTCACTTTTCGAGCATGCAAATAAAATGTCATCAACGTATACAGCAATGATGTTCCATTCGTCCGACTTATTCATTGTGTAAACACATGGATCATTGGTACATCTTTTATAACCAATTGACAGCAAGATATCATTCAGTTTTTCATTCCACTTTCTACCGGCTTGTTTTAGGCCATAAATTGCCTTTTTTAACTTACATACTTTCTTTGGATGTTCTTTATCTACGAATTCTTCTGGTTGTTCCATGTATACAGGTTTATCCAATACTCCGTTTAAATAGGCTGAGACTACATCTACATGATGTAACAATAATTCATACTGAACAGCCAACGCGATGATCAACCTTATGCTGGATAATCGAGCAACAGGAGAAAAAGTTTCGAGAAAATCGTGTGGATACTGTTGAGCGAAACCTTTGGCTACTAATCTGGATTTGTATTTAGAAATCCGTCCATCAGAGTCTTTTTTAATGCAGAAAACCCATTTACATCCAATTACTTGACAATTTTTAGGAACATCGACCAAATCCCATGTTTCGTTACTTTGTAAAAGATTAAATTCTGTTTTCATAGAGTCTTTCCATTTCTAAAAGTCTTTTCCACTTAAAGCCTCTTTCACAGTTGTAGGAACTTCCGAGATATCGCCTAATTGCGTAATCGAATTCACCGTAACAAATTCCTTTCTTGGTCGACCACGACTGCCGGTTCGAATAATCTTTGGACGTCCTCGTCCCTTTTTCAGCTGTGAATCATTTGTATCATTTGATTCACCTTCGTTAGATATAACCTTTTCTGGTCCTGATTCCAAAATTTGATTATCTAAAAAGAAGTAATCATTATTCACATTTGAATTTTGTAATTGTTCGTTCTCGAAAAATACGATATCTCTGCTTTTCATTATACTTCTGTTCGTAGGGTTATACATTCTGTATGCTTTGGACTCACCATCATACCCAACCATAATACATTCAATACCTTTTGCCTGAAATTTTGATAAACCTGGTTTTTTATTTAATATTACACCTTTACAACCAAATTTTCTAAAATGGTGAACTGCTGGTTTTCGTCCAGTCCATATTTCGTGCGGCGTTTTGTTTGATATTGCTCTGCTAGGAGAACGATTTCTCAGATAAACTGCTGTATTGACAGCTTCTGCCCACAGATATTCTGGCAAACTCGCTGATATGAGAAGACATCTGGCCATTTCTACAATGGTTCTATTTGCTCTTTCAGCAACCCCGTTTTGTTGTGGTGTATATTCTACACTCAGTTGTCTCTTTATACCATTGTTTTCCAAATATGATGTAAATTCCTTATTTACATATTCTTTACCATTATCACTTCTGATTATTTTTATCGTTTTACCAGTTTCTTTTTCAGCTGACAATTTAAACTTCTTAAATGCATTGAAAGCTTCATCTTTTGATTTTAGAAAATACACGGAAAATCTTCTTGAGTGATCATCTATAAAGGTTATAAAGTATCTTGCTCCTCCAGCAGATCTTGTTCGCATTGGACCACAGATATCTGTATGAACTAATTCCAATAAATCCCGTTTATAGTTGTGATCTGATTCTTTGAATGAGCTAGTACAGATTTTTCCTTTTGCACATATGGTACACGGCGGTTCTTTTAAATAATTATTTAGTTTCATTCCTAAGACCATATTGTTTTTACTCAATAAGTTCAAACTCGAGAAATTCAGATGTCCAAAACGATAATGCCATTTCATGGTTTCATCAAGATTTTTTGTCTCTAGAAGTGATAAAGATTCAATATTTGGTTTAAATACAAATAGGTTACCTTTTAAGGGAATTTCCAAAATAACTTTAGATTTTCCATTTCTGATAATGGCCCAATTATTAGTAAATGTTAGGTTATATCCAGCTTGGGTTATTCTACTCACTGATAAAAAATTTGCTTTAATTTCTGGTACATACAGTACATTTTTCAATGTTATGTTACACGAATCGGTTTTAATTTCAATTATACCAACACCACTTGATTCTATTGTTTCGCCAGTAGCTAATCTGACAATCTGTCTTTCGTTGTCGTTTAATTCTTTGAACATATTTTTGACACAACAAATGTGTGATGTAGCACCACTATCTAAATACCATTCACTATTTTTCAACTCTAAATCGACTGTTTTAGCAAATAAACCAAAGGTAGCTTCTTGACGACCTTTGTTCTTACATGACGAAGCGTAATGTCCACGATTACCACATGTGTAACATTTAACACGTGTTTTGACTCGTTTTTGTCTTTTCTCATTTTTATCCAATTTTTCTTCTTCTTTCTTTTCTTTGACATTTTTTCTCGTCTTTGCTAATAGAATATGTTGCATATCATTATCACTGCCTTTCTCACAACGTCTTTGTTCTTCTTCAAGTAACCTTGTTTTCAGAATTGTTAATGCCGGTAAATTATCACGTGCTTCCATGGCAACAACGAAATTTTCATAATCTTCTGGTAAGCTACAAAGCAGAATTATACTTAATAATTCTTCTGGAATGATTATTGTTAATTCTCTTAACTTTTCTATAATATCATAAAACTCGTTGATGTGTTCGGTCATTTTTCTATCTTCTTTTTTCTTGAAATGGAGTAGTTTCTTAAATAACATAACCTTTCTTGCCGGACCACATGGTGTGTATATTGCACCTAACGTATCCCAAGCTTCTTTGGATGTAACACATTTACTTACGTGAATCAATTCCGATGAATTTACTGCTAAAATAATTGTAGCAAGAGCCTTATCATCATTTCTTTTCCATTTGGATTTTATTTCAGCCGTTTGTTCTTCTGTAGGTTTTCTTTCTTCTCCACTTACATATTGCCACAAATCGCAGCTTATTAGAACACTCTTCATTCGAATTTTCCAGATGGAATAATTCTCACTATTCAATTTTTCAATATTTTGAAATTGCACAGTGTTCATCTTCTGCCAATTACAACTACCGGGTGAATTTGCAGTAAAATTATTTTGCAACTAATGCTTAAATAATTTACACGACACCCCAACTTAATTTAATTAAACACACAGCTTAATTTGCGACACACGCTATTTAATTAAGTAGTAATTTATTAGTTGTAATTAAATCAAATTAATCTAACTGGAAGCTGGCGACTGGGATTGGGGCCTGGGCCCATAACCTGATGTAATAAAATATTTAATTATGTTTAATCACTACAAAGGTTGGAGAAAGACTAACTTATCAAAGTACATTAAATACTATATAGAATACAATGTTTTACAATATAACTGTAATGCTAACTGATAGCTTATTGATAACGAAGTGTTGTGTTGCATGTACATTATAATAGAAGAATATTAATGTCTACTATGAATTCATACATATAAGTATATATATAAAATATATTACAACAAAGAAGTATACAAGTAGCTAATTTGCATATGATCTGCACACTTATAAATTCTGTTGATAATTTACATATCAAATTTGATCGTTTATCAAGCCAAATATAATGTTGATATCATAATGATAATAATTTTATTGAAAAAAAATAATTTTATTGAAAAACTCGATCAAAAAATCTTAATTTTCTAACATTAAAAATTATTTTTGCACCAGGCAATCAGAATTCAAAGCAATTCAAGTTATACACAAATTGCTCTACAAAATAAGAGGATAAGAAATTGTTGTAATTTTCTTTAGTGATTCAAATTTAGGATTTCAAATTCAGTATATGTACATACACATGTATATTTAATGTATTTTTAAATCGGAATTTTATAGTATACATATACATAAGGTACATAAGTATGTATATGAGAAGTTAAAGTGAACGATTCTTTTTCTTTTTTTAAAATTTAATATAGGATCTGATGATACATAGTTATAAAAAAAACATTCATGATCATGTACATACATTATAAGACTGCTAATTTGCATATTACCACATTTAAAATTCCTGATAATGATTTTTATATAAAATTTATTAATTTGCATATCGTTTATCAGGTCAATATCAAAATGATACTTTTAGAAAATAATTTTATTCATAAATTCGATCAAAAATCCTAAATTTTACAGTACTAAAAATCGTTTTTGTAATAGGAAATCATAATTCTAAGGAAACAAAAATTTCAAAAAAATCATCTCTAATAGGCAATAGTATCAATTTGTGTGATTTACGTATAGCCAATAAGATTGCTTGAAATTATATAATGACGACATATACATATAAAAAACAATTGGAAGTATGTATTATAAATAATATAATAATACAAAAAAAAAACATTCTTTTTCCTTATTACCCTTCATCCTTTACTTCTATACATTTTTCAATGCAATCACCGTACAAAAAAAATGTGTTTATGTGTTTGAGAAAAATTTTACAAAAAATATCACACTAAATTGTTTTTATTTTTCTTGAAGGAAGAAATTGAATACAATGCGTATAGTTAAAACGTAATATGTCGTCAACACATACATAATTATTTACGATCGTGTACATTTTTTTCTTTTTTTTTTTTTCACTTTTTTGGTTTTTAGAAGGGATATATGAGAAATGTATACAAGAAATTTTGTTTTTGTTTGCTTGTGTTGTGTGTATATTTTAAAATATACATATATTAAAAACTATATATATTTTTTTTATAGCATTAGATATTTTATAGTACGATTCAAAAAAGATGGCACAGGTTCGCGCATGTCTTACATGTGTTAGTGATCTTTTTGTGTATACATATACGAAGGAGGAAACCTCTTTCTTAGAATTTACAAAAACAAAAATGCATGTGGGTAAGTATCTTTTCTTCTGCGCATGTTTCTCTAGTATAATACGAAATGCCATCTTTTTTAAATCGTACTATATAATGTAAAAGAAAATAAAACAACATGCCTATTGATTATTCTGATCTCCTGATCCATTACAGATAAAATTTTCATATTTGTCAATGAAGATGAACAAACTACGAAAAATTATCTGGATATAGAAATTTAGAAAAATATATTTTTATAATTATTTTTAAAATTTGAAAAAAGAAAAAAAAATTTCGGAAGGGATAGATATTTGCTTTCTCAAACAGCAAAATATATACACACGTATGTACATACATATTCAGTAAAGGAGTGGGTATAATTTTTTGTTCGAATCGAGAAAATAAATGTACAAGTTGAATATTTTTTTTCTTTATACCTTTATGCGTATCTACATATATTTTAGCCTGTATTTCAATGTACATATGTATACAGAAAAAAATTTTTTAGAACGATATGAATAATAGGACTTAGGTATGTATATGTTTATCCTGCATGAATAAAAATAATATTTTGTGTGAGAAGCAACTGAGTAATAAACGAAAGTTTTCTCATATATTTTTTCGTGAGATATAGAAGCTTTTCGTCCCTCACACTTCCCGCACAGGTCATCATATTTTAAAAATTTTGCCTACATTCGTGCCAGTACAAAGTGTTCCTCTATTTATATTGCTCCGTGCTTTGGGTAAGCTTCAATAATCCGTATTCTCCAGACTTCAGAAAATAGGTTTTTTTGCTCTAATATTAATACATACATCATACACTTAACACATATTCAATATTTTTCACTTTTTTGATTGACAATAGTTCGTCGGCCTAGAGCCAAAGGAACGTAACTGTAGTTTTAAAAATTTTGTAAGTGAACATGAAATTGTGTTAGAATTTTGATCATTGAATTGTTATCTATCATTTGGACTAGATAATCAAATAAAAAAGACCTGATACTGTTTTATTTTTAAAATGGTATAGATAAAAAACAAAATATTTCATTCAACATAAAGAATCAGAATATATGAAAAATATAGTTTTGGAAATTTTTCAGTTACGTTCCTTTGGCTCTAGGCCGACGAGTTAATACATTTTAGAAAAACGATTACCATCCATCCGTTTAGCAATTTTTTAAAATCTATTATATTTTTTCAAACAAATGTATAGGTACATACTTGTATAATATCGGTACGACTTTAATACTGTTAAAAATCCACTTTATCTCATATTATATAATACCTATTTTATTAAGTACATACATATAATTTATTTTCTTTAACATTGAAGATTTTAATTCTTTTTTACATTTTTTTTATTTACACAGCCTCTACAGCTTACCAACTCTATTGGATCCCAAAAATTACAAGCCCATTTGATGTCACAATGTAAATTAGAATCTCCAGTATTAACTCCCACGCCAGACTATGATTCTACATTATATACTATTAAAAGAAATGAAATAAGTTCAACAAAACATAATAACGCTAATAAAACGAAAGCGAATACTATTGAAAATGTAATCTCAATTGTAAGCGCTAATGAAGATACAGCTGAATTGGAATTAATTGAATCTTATAAATTTCAAAATTCATCATCAGCAATACCAAAACCACCTTCTTTGTACTTTACTCTACAAAATGCTGGACCACCGACAATGAAAAAAACTAACAATAATAGAAATGTTGCAATTACAGTTGGAGAATATGGTTGTCAAAAAATTCGAAAAGAACCAGCCAAATTAGATTTCATATCAAAATCAAATGAAATAAATAATGATAATAGTTATAAACATTTACAGTTAAATGATAATTATAAAAATGATAGTGTATCAGAAAAATTACGTCATGAATTAGAAAAAACTTTATCACGATCAAATTTAAGAAAACGAAATGAGTTTGATACAAATTTACAAAATCAACAAAATAACAATAGTAATACTAATAATAGTGGAATAGCAACGACATCAAATGGAAAAAATTCATCAAATTTGTTAAAATCATCACTATCACCAAATATTGAAAAATTAGCAAATATGCTTCAAAGCAGATATTGTCTAAATAATGATAATGATATATTATCAAACCCAAATCAGAATAAAAATAGTTCAGTAGAAAGTTCAAATAAAATCACAATTAGTGTACCATCAAATAAACATCAAGAGCTTCAAATGACTGAGAGTGCACCACCATTTTCATCTTCAATGCTACCAATGAATGGCATTTTAAAAAATTGTCACACAACAAAATCAAGTAACTTTGGGGAAAAAAGTATTACTTTTGAAAATTAAATGTATTTACATACATTACACATACTTACTTTGTTTGATAATATATTATATGTATTCCAAAGTAGTACATATTTAATCAACTTAAAGTACTTTGGCTTTTCATCACAAATATATGAACCGTTATAAAATATTTATATAAAATATGTGTATTTTATCTCATAATACAAAATATTCCAACAAATAACATTAATTTTATTTGAATATACATAGTTTGGTCGCTAGAGGGCATTGAAGTTTTTTTTGCTCTTTTCTTACAGTATGTCCTAAACATGATTAGTTTTTGAACCCAGCCATGGTGTATTGTTTTTTGTAAATTGAGCTCTTAAATTCTAAAGCTTCCCTCCATTTTTTTCTAATTTGCGAAGGTTCAAAACGAAAGTACAGTATTTATCAACAGCAACAGTACCTGTTTTTCCCTCATAGATTTCTCTCTCTCCCCGTTTTCTTCTGTATGTGCCAGTTCTTCACGGGTACTAAAAAACTACATATGTAATGCTCTTTCAAATACGAAAAGTAAGAAATTTGTGTTAAAGGCGCAAAGTGTACTATACTAGCCCTATAGTAGTACAGTAGCCCTATTGTTCAAAACGAGAACGAAACATCTCAAATTCGATATTTATTTTTTATATCTATAGTGGGTGTTTTCATTAATTCAAGCTTGCGGCGCAGTCGACTGAAATTACTCAATCGTTTTCAAACGATTGCGATGTTTATTTTCAATAAAAATAACGAATAGTGTTGTAAATTTTTTTCCTGCCATTTCAATATTTTTCTTTAGTTCGATTTTAAATTTAAATTAATTAAAAATTGAAAATTAATTCAAATTTCATAAACATTGTCACATCATATTTGAAGATGGCAAATCATGTTCATTTATTCTAATAGGCCCCATATACTACACGACGTGTGTAGTGTATTGGGCTTTTAACAAATGCTTGCATGCACAGTTGACGACTCTGATTACAATTCCAGCGCAGTCGAATACGATACATCGAATTTCGTTTTGTTTTCGAACTACGAGCTGTTAGTTACAAATTTAAATGTTTGCTTACAAATAAATAAAATTCAAAGCTTGAAGTTTTATTTTATTTTAATTGAAATATTTTTTAATTTAATCAATTTATAAATTGGTTTGATTTAGAATAAAATTGTAAATGTTTGTGTTGGTTTGGACAATATTTGCAAACACTATAAAGTTCCTTAACCACCTTACGAAATGGTCCCTCCTGGCAGTATAGATGTTGAATTGCCACAAGATAATCGAAGATATTATTAAACCAAAACTACAAAAAAATAATAATAATAAAACAAAGCATGTTTCATATGTGTTTCCACTCATTCAATAAAAATTTTAAATTCTTTTGTTTTGGTCAATTGGACTTCGAAAAATATTTCAATGATTTTAGTAATATAAATATGTATACTTGATTTATTAATCGAAGTTAGTACAGGCAAGATAGGTATACTTTTCTATACTCTTTTACATTTCGTTTGTATAAATCTGTCTCGTGTGTGATTCAGGGGCGGAATTATGTACTTCGATATCGAGCAAAATTTAACTTCGACTGTCAAATTGTAATTATGTATCTCGATTATTCGAGTATTCGATATCGAATGCTCGATAATAGTAGCTCGACAGCATTTTTTGTATCGAACTAGTGCCGACTAGATACAATTTTTTAAAAATAATGTTCTTTAGTAATTTTTTAAAGTAAATTAAATATTTTTATTAATTTTTCTGAAATATTTTTCAAAGCCCAACTGAACAAGGCAAAAGAATTTAAAATTTTTATTATGTAATACCAAAAAATATGTAATAAGAAGAACTCTTATTCATATAAAATTTCTTCATATAAAAATTTTTATTCTGGGGTTCTGGCGCGAGTACCCCAAGCTTTTATTTTAAAAGCTTAGTTATGCTCTCTCAAAGTTTTCTCTAAAGTTTTTTTTTGAGAGGATTTTTTGACGTCATAAATTATGATTGCTTTGATCATGTTTTGGCATATTTTCATTTCATAACAAATTACGATTTATACTTTTTATTTTTTTTTCGTTTGCAAGATCAAATTAAAATTCAATTGTTTTATTTTTCCCTACTTTGATTGATTTTTTAAATACATATGTATGTATGTATATATTTGCAAATTATTTAATATATCGGAGATTTTGATTGTCTAAACATTTTTTCAAGTTCTAGAATTAATTTTTATATATTATTCCCATAGTTATTTTTTGTTTTTAAAAAAGTATTCAAATATTTTAATTATTCTATTAAAATTAAATATTTTTTTATTTTTAAAAATGAGTCACCAATCAGGGTTAGCCTGTAGTATAAAAACCTGTAAAAAGTCAAGAAGAGAAACCGGTGTAAGGCTTTTCAATTTTTTTATTACAACTTAATGAAAATACCTACACCGAAAAAGAAAATAAAAAGTATAAATCGTAATTTGTTAAGTTGCCATAGCAACAATGCAATTATGATAAATATTAATTTGTTATACATTTGTAAAAAATGAAAATTTTTAACATAAATATGCCAAAACATGATCAAAGCAATCATAATGTATGACGTCAAAGTTTAGAGAAAACTACATATATATATATTGTATATACATATATATAAATTGAAAAAAGCTTCAAATCATTTTTGAATTAAAAGCTCTGAGAGTAAAATAATACATTTCCCTTTTGTTTTTCCCCTCTGCTCTAATTCGTTCAAAAATTTTTGAATTTTGAAATTACAAAGCTATAAGAGTTCTTCTTATTAAATATTTTTTGGTAATACATATGTACATGGAAACACATATGAAATACGCTTTTTTTTACTACTATTATTATTATTATTAATTAATTTATTTTTTTTGTATTAAATTTTGGTTTAATAATATCTGCTATTATTTATCTTCTGGTAATTCAACATCTATACTATTAGGACCATTTTATAAGATAGTTCAGGAACTTTAAAGTGCTAGCAAATATTGTGCAAAATAGTATAAACATTAACAAATTTATGCAAAATCAATCCAAACTATAAATAAAATAAATTAGAAAATAATTTAATTAAAATAAAATGAAACTTAAACTTTAGAATTTTATTTATTTGTAATGCTGCTATGATACTTACTTTTTTTCAATCTTAATTTTCAGATTTTTAGTATCGTGTGAATGAAAGGAAAAAATCACTAAATAATTTTACATACATTTTACGTAGGAGTGAAAGAGTAAAACATAAAGTTCCATTTGAAGCTGAAGTTCGTGAAAGTGCACAAAATTAAGATGATACAAGATTAAGACGATAAAAAAAAATTCAAAACACATTCTTTCTCTTCAAATTAATCTTGTACCGACTTAATTTACTAACACATCAATAATTGTTTATTAGTTTTGCTTGTCTATATCTTATCTCCTTACTCCAATGCAACTGTCTCATTCACCCATTGCTTAAAAAGATTTGAAAAATTAAGATAGAAAAAAAGTAAGTATCATAACAGCATAAGCAAAACCATCTACATATATCACAAGCCGAACTGTGCCCTACTAACCATCGCTCATCAGTTTTTTAATTTTTTTGAGGGGTCGGGTACGGACGAAGCAAACGGTAAAGTTGTATTTGTTAAATTATGGATGTATTAGTTTGGAAATGTACTTTGAGCGGAGCTGACGTGTTTGATTTTGTCGCAAGTTTTTGAATTTTTACGAGGTTGTTTCTTTCTCCCGGTTGATTTTTTAATTTTTTTTTAATTTACCAGATCTGTTAAATTATTCATTTTTTATTTTCATTTTTATTTTTGAGTTTTTCTGAAAATTGTGTTAATTTGAAATTTTAATTTTAAACTCGGTTAATCACTTTTCTATTCAGCTTGTTGTTCGGGTTATCTGTGTGTGTGTACTTAGTATACATAATGGTAGGTCACAATACACCAACAGGAACAACTATTAGTACCCGTAGTGGCAAACGTGGAGTAGGTATAAAACCTACAACAACATCAACATCATCAAATTCCACTACCACATGCGCAGCAACATGTACTTCCTACTGTACTAGTACATACAACACCATCAATTGTAACAACAATTGCATCAACATCATTTGCACCTACCACCACAATAGCAGCTAATACAATCAATGTTGCCTCCAAAATCAGTACTACAACATCTTGTGCTTCTATTTCTAATAGCAATATAAGCACAATATACTCGTCACTATCTAACACCGATAAGTTAATTGATAATACTGTGCTTTTAAAACAGTTGAACGAAAAAGTTGATAGAATGATGTTGGAAGTACAAAAACAACTTGCCGATGTAAATTCTTCTATCAGTCAGCTGATAAGTAATCATTGTGAATTTCAATCTGCGGTTAACACCAAACTTGAACACATGGAACGACACATCGATAGCATTGAAAGGCAGCTATTTGCAAATGATGTCATTATTGATAAAATTCCGCTTACTGACTCTAATGACTACATATCAGTTTTCAATAGCATCTGTAGTAAGATTAACTGTCATATACCGCCAGGCTACAACATTTATCGTATGAAAAGCACCTCTGCAGTTAATGATGGTTCTATAGTTATAAAGTTTTTTTCATCACAAGATAAATTTCTATTTACATCTTCAGTAAAAAAATTCATTAAGGCACATAAACGCAACCTTCAGTTGATTGATATTGGTTATAGTTCCGCAAGCACAATCTATATTCATGAAAGGCTCACAAGAAGAAATTATAAAATTTACCGGGAATGCATTAAACTGAAAAAAAATAAAAAATACTTCTCAGTGTTCACATCAAATGGAGTAGTGTTTCTGGTTTGCAAGAAGGGTGAACAACCTAGGAAAATTTCGGCTCTAAATGATCTTGCGATCTTGTAATATGATTATAACTTCGTATTGTTATCATGGTCATACTATTTAGCATTAATATTAATTTCTTCTTCATTATGCATGATACATTAGCTTTTATCAATTACAATTATATTTTTGTGTACATAACTAACATTTTAAATTTAGTTTGGCTTATAATAATTAATATCATCTACTTGTTAACACATTGTTCATTAATTTTTATAGGCATTGTAATTCTAATTCAAAGCATGTTAAGTATTTTTACATTTATTTTTATTCTTATTATTATTTTTATCTTTATTTCAATTTTTATTTTTATTTTTATTTTTACTTCTTTAATTATGAACAGCTGTTTGTTAGTAGAATTGTTAAATTTTTTATACTTTGTTGATATTCATATTTTTAATTGTAGATACACATGTGTATATAGATTTAGCTTGTATTATAATCCATTATTATGCAGCGCTGTCCTTCCGTGCAGTTTACCAGTTTGGCAACACGTTCGACATTTAGTTCACTTAATGACTGTCTGCATCTTCCTAATACGGTCTTAAAAATATTGTGCAAAAACAGTAATGGCTTAAAAATCTGTCATATCAATGCGCAGAGTCTCTTTCCAAAAATGGACGAACTAAAAGCTACCTTTCAATGCGTCTCTGTGGACATAATTATGATATCCGAAACGTGGCTCAAACCACATATTTCAGATCAATTAATATCATTTCCAGGCTTCAACTTTATTCGATGTGATCGGTTAACCCATGGTGGTGGAGTAGCCATGTACATACGTGAGTCAGTAATATTTCGTCTCATTTCGCTGTCAGAGCCTCATGATTCTGTTGAGTTTATATTCGTTGAGCTTATTAATGGTGTTGATAAATGTCTGGTCGGTTGTGCTTATAAACCTCCTCACATACACGATATTGATAATACTTCCTTCCTCAATTTCATCCTGGAAAATTCTTCACTTTACAGTCTCCTAATCATTGGTGGTGACTTAAATTTCAATTTGCTTCAACCCAAACCTGCTGTTAGTAAATTTTTAGATCTCTTAGATTTATGTGCACTTTCCCCTGTGAACACAACGTTTCCAACTCATTTTTCTAGTTCCAATGCTAATTTACTAGACATCTTTCTAATTTCCAATTCAGATAAAGTACTTAAATTTGACCAAACTTCTGTTCCTGCATTCTCAAAGCACGACCTAATTTTCCTGGATGTTGAGTGGCATAGTATAAATAATATATCACCCATTTCATTTCATTATTGTTAATACAATCAACACCTTATATCATAAGTTAATGTTCTTACAAATACTTTATAATTGTAATTTTTTACTTTTCATTGCAACAAGAATGTGCTAACGTAGCATTATATTACAGCATAATGAACTTTAGGTAAATTTTTAAATGCTAGTTTTTTATAATAATTTTGATGACGCTATCTTTTTACTTATATTTTTTGTAATACAAATAATGAAGTAATTGTACATTAAAGGTAAATGCATTGTGAAAATAATTTTTATATAGATTTAGTGTTGCAATTGATATGATTTTATTCTTTTATGTATTATTAATCAATACAAAATATTGGATTAAAAAATTGGTGGTCAATACTGATGTATAAGCAATTTTTATGTATAAAAGCATGTAATTGTTCAATAAAGAACCAGTAGCTGTTTTACAGTGATTTCAAGCCTTTTTCTTTTCCTTTGGTGAGGCTGCCAAGGGCACTGTAAATTTTGGAGATTTTATGTTCAAGTATTGTACTTGGATATAATTTATACATTTTGTTATAGCAAATCGTTTTACTCTTTATAGCGTGTTCAAGTTAGTACTTGAATACAAATATTTTATTTCAGGTAAACATAGGGTGTTAGTACAGATATTGTATTTGTACTTGGGGAAAATTAGGGAATAGTTGAGAGGTACAAATTTTGTATTTGTGCTTCATTTGGCAAGGTGGTTTGAACTTCCTTGTGTAAACGGTAAAGAAAAGCCTTTGCCTAAACATTGGTGACCCCGACGTGATGGACGCGTTATTTGATAGACAAGCTGAGTTAGGGGGTGAGCTGGAACGAAAGTGGACAAATTTCAAGAAAGATTCCGCTTCTAGAAAAACTGAGCAGTATCTACTAGATCGATTACACGCGATAGAAGAAATATGGAGTGAATTTGATAAAAATAATCAAAAAATATTAGAAATTGAGGCCACAAACACCGAGCATCCATACTTCAAGAAAAATTATTTTGAAACCGCAAAAAATATATTCAACCAATTCAAGGATCAGATAACTAAGTTGCAAGGAAAAATACGAGAAGAATACGTCGACGAAAACGACGCAGCAAGCTTCAGAATCAAAGGAAACAGATTCAACTGATACTAACGAATCTTTAAAATTGCTACGTCGTCAGAAAACTCTCATGAAGACAACTGTACGTGTTATACAGGATATAGAAGCTGGAATAAACACACCAAGATCCAACGCATATTATAAAGTACAAATTGACACTTTACAACAGTACTAAAAGGAATTAATGGAAAATCACCATTCCATATCAGAATTAATGGATGAAGAATTACCAGAATATGATTCAACTCATTATTTAAAATTACACGCCTGGATTCAAGATACCATTATAGTGATGTATGAGAAACTGGAAGACAACACTATAATAAAGGACATCGTGCAAACTGAAGCTAAGACACCTGTAAAGCTTCCAAAAATAAATATTCCGAAATTTGATGGAAACTATCTGCAGTGGCTTCAATTCCGAGATTTATTTGTTCAACTTGTGCATAATCAACCAATTGATAACTCACAAAAAATGTATTACCTAAAAGGTAATTTATCGGGAGAAGCCCACAGATTAATTCAACACCTCCCCACCTCCAAAGAAAATTACACCGCGGCGTGGAAAATTTTGTGTAATAGATACGATAATAAACGTCTTTTAGTTAGTGAATTGCTCAAAAGATTCTTAAATCAACCAGCATCGCACCAAGAATCAAGTCAGGCTATCAAACTACTTCATGATGTCACAACAGAATGCATCATGGGGTTAAATCATCTCGGTATTTCAACTGAAACTTGGGACCCCATTCTGGTATACATTTTAACCAAAAAACTTGATAAATCGACTCTTTCTCTGTATGAACAATCTGTAGCATCTCCGCGTGAATTAAATCCATTAAAAGGTTTACTCGATTTCTTGGAAACAAGATTTCAGTCTTTGGAAGCCATGAGTGGCAAACAACGAACAAACTCGTCCCCTGCGACGCTATTAGGCACAACTGTAAAAAAGTACTGCGGGTGTAAATTAGCCCATCCCTTATACAGATGCGATGCGTTCAAGGTGAAGAAACTCAACGATAAAATCGAGTTAGTAAAAAAACATAATCTTTGTTACAACTGCTTACATGCAGGACATTCGGTTAGCAGTTGCAAGGCCAGAAACTGTGTAAAGTGCGGTAAAAAACACCATACCTTGATACACTCTGACGAAATAACTCCTGCACGTAAAGAAAATTCAACAGAAACCACAATGAAAAAAGAATCTGCAAATTTAGCAACTCGATGCACACAATCTGATGAAGATTACGTGTTATTAAGTACTGCAAAAGTCAAAATTATAGCTCCTAATGGTAAGCATGTCAATTGTCGCGCAATCATTGATTCCGGTTCCCAATCCAACTTTATAACTGACAATCTAGTAAGAAAACTCTGCCTTACTGGAGTAGACGATCAATTGGACATTCATGGTCTTGGCAATCAAAAACAACAAGCCAGTAAAAAGGTTACAGTTGTATTAAAATCAATAAACTCTGGATATGAAACCTCTATGAGTGCATACGTTTTACCTCGTATAATAGGACATCATCCTTCAGCTAAGCTGAATATTCAAAAATGGAAAATTCCTAAGAATGTACAGTTAGCTGATCCAGAATTTTATCAACCTGCACGCATAGACTTGTTAATAGGAGCTGAGAAATTCTTCGAACTACTCAACATAGGACAAATAAAGCTAGGTAAAGGACTCCCCATACTTCAAAATACTGTATTTGGATGGGTTGTATCTGGTTCAATAGCACACGAAAGAGAACAAAATAATATCTGTGGTATCTGCACCTGTGAGGAAACTAAACTCAATGATCAAATTGAGAAATTTTGGACCTTAGAAGAACCAGAAAAGCAATTAAAACTCTTCGGCAAGGATCACCAAAAATGTGAGGCATTTTTTAATGAAACAGTTCAAAGGGAAAAAACAGGACGGTTTGTGGTAAGACTACCCTTTGCTCGCAGCCCAGAAGTCTTAGGAAAATCGCAAGACATGGCTATTGCTCGTTTAACAGCAATGGAGAAGAAATTTAGACGAGATAATACCTTAAAAAAGCAATATAAAGAATTCATAGATGAGTATTTAAAACTAAATCATATGCGCGAAATTTCAAGCAATGAGATTCCAAGCTCAAGTTATTTTTTACCACACCATTGTGTATTAAAACCCGACAGTACTACGACCAAATTGCGAGTGGTTTTCGACGCATCGGCCAAGACATCATTGAACGTGTCTCTTAATGATATATTATACACCGGTCCTAAAATTCAAAGTGATTTGTTCTCAATTTTATTACGATTTCGTTTGCCTAAGTATGTATTTACGGCGGATATAGAAAAGATGTATAGGCAGATCCTCATCCATCCAGAAGACAGAAAGTACCAAATGATCGTTTGGAGGGATCATGAACAGCAAGCATTTAGATATTTTGA
The DNA here is from genome assembly GCA_932526495.1 of Bombylius major. Taxonomy (NCBI): domain Eukaryota; kingdom Metazoa; phylum Arthropoda; class Insecta; order Diptera; family Bombyliidae; genus Bombylius; species Bombylius major. Next base: position 31,943,260 of record OW052043.1, read on the forward strand.
ACTACAGACAGTAACATATGGTGTCACGACAGCCCCATACCTCGCAATAAAATGTTTGCAAACACTAGCTGAACAACACCAAAGTCAATACTCACTAGGTGCCTCCTGTATAATGGAAAACTTATACGTAGATGATGCTATGGCAGGAAAGTGATGATCTTCAAGAAGCCTTAACAAAAAGAGATCAGTTAAACCACATTTTACTATCAGCAGGTTTTAAACTTAGAAAATGGTGTGCCAACCATCCTGCATTATTTCAAAACATTGCAGTAGAAGATAGATCATCACACTTGGATGTACACGATGATGACCATTACCACATAAAAACACTAGGCCTAAGTTGGTTCCCCAAATCAGATGAATTTCTGATCACAGTGAATAATCAGGAACCTGACACAAAGGTAACAAAAAGAAAAATACTCGCCAAAATAGCTCATTTATTCGATCCATTAGGGTTGTTGAATCCAGTCATAGTGTCCGCAAAATTAATACTACAAAAATTATGGGAACTCAAGCTGGATTGGGACGCGGCCGTGCCTATGGAATTACATACCCGTTGGATCAAATATCGCTCTGAGCTAAATCATTTAAAGGAAATTCGAGTACCAAGACACATGTTTAATAGTCAGATACCAAAATCAATGCAACTACACGTATTCTGCGATGCATCGGAGCAGGCTTATGGAACAGCTATATATATACGAGCTGCATTGGCAGATGGAACCATCACTGTGCGACTTCTCTGTGCAAAATCACGGCTTGCTCCGTTAAAAAAGACAACACTACCCCGTCTGGAATTGTGCGCAGCCAAAACAGGTGCTGAGTTCTGTCATCGAATAAGACAAGATTTATCTTTGACAGTGCCTTGTTATTACTGGTCAGATTCCATGATAGTTTTGTCCTGGATTAATTCCCCTTCAACAATATACCACACGTTTGTAGCCAATAGAATCGCTACCATTCAGGATCTATCTTCCTCTGAACAATGGCATCATGTACCATCAAAAGACAATCCAGCCGATTGTCTTTCTCGAGGAGTGCCACCTAGCAAACTCAAGAATCACAGCCTATGGTTTTATGGCCCCCTGTTCCTGTACAACTCAGAAAATAGGTGGAACGCTAGACAAATGATACCAGAAACAGAACTGGAGAAAAAACAACCTAAAGCGACTCTAATAGTAACCACAGCCCCGAAGTTTCAATTGGAAAAAATTCACCATAAAAACTCATTTGGTCGGCTGCAAAGAATAATTGCATACGTGTATCGCTTTGTCCAAAATGGAATATCAGATAAGCCAAAACGCGAAGCCTTAACAGTAGAAGAAATGGAAGCATCTCTAAAAATAATCCTCAAGACGGTGCAAAAAGAAGAGTTTTATGACGATTATCAACACTTGGAACGTGGCAACTCAGTTGGTGCTCAAAGTCCATTGATAAGTTTAACCCCATTTTTAGATGAGGATGGAATTATGAGAGTAGGAGGTCGATTGGAAAATGCTGCCATATCATACGAGGCAAAGCACCCGGCACTCCTACCATATGGTCATTCAATCACCAAAATGATATTCACCGAGTTACACCAACGCAATTCACACGTAGGACCTCAAACACTCTTGGCATTGTCACGACAACGATTCTGGGCCATCAAAGGCAAGACCATAGCACGCTCAGTGGTACAGAATTGTGTACGCTGCTGCAAAGCAAAGCCAAAACTTATGTCACAACTGATGGGAAATTTACCAGCAGATAGAGTTCAACCCGCCCGACCCTTTGTAAACGCGGGGGTAGATTTCTGTGGTCCGTTTTGGATACACAATAAAGGCCGAGGCGCGAGACCAACAAAGGCTTATGTAGCAATTTTTTGCTGTTTCTCCACCAAAGCCGTGCATATAGAGGTAGTCAGTGACCTCACTACAGAAGCATTTATAGGTGCGTTAAAACGATTTATAGGGCGACGAGGTCACTGCCGTAAGTTGTATTGTGACAATGCCACAAATTTCGTTGGTGCCAACAACCAGCTAAAGGAGTTGCAAGAGATAATAGAGTTCATTACCAAATTTTGTGGAACAAGCAACATCGACTTCCAATTTATACCACCACGAGCTCCTCACTTTGGAGGCCTTTGGGAGGCCGCAGTGAAATCGGCCAAGCATCTGTTTGTTCGCAGTATCATGAGTGCTTCTCTCACATACGAGGAACTCATAACTATAATGGTGGAAATAGAAGCAATTTTAAACTCGCGTCCGTTAACGCCCCTTTCATCTGATCCCAACGACCTTACGGCGTTAACTCCAGGACATTTTCTGATAGGGGAGCCTTTAACGACTGTAGTAGATGCCCATGCACGACCAGTAAAGGGTAATATGCTATACCGATGGAAATTGGTAGCTACTCTGAAGCAAGAGTTTTGGGAAAGATGGACCCGAGAATATCTTTCTGAGCTTCAACATCGACATAAATGGAAACAAGAAGTCTCTAAAAGTCAACCAGGCATGATGGTTGTTATAAAAGAGGATAACATTCCTGCCCTCTAATGGCCATTAGGAAGAATTATGGAAGTCTTCAAGGGAAACGATGGTCTTGTTCGAGTAGTTAACGTAAAGACAGCATCAGGTATTCTAAAACGACCAATTCATAGGTTAGCCCCCCTGCCAATAGAACAAGAAACCATTGAAAATTACGACCCGATAGGAAAGCCATTACCCACCAAACGACGAATTACTGAAATGGAAAATAATCAGAACGACACCCCAATCACTCACGGTAATAAAAGTGATTCAAAACGGCAAACCAAACGACATCGAGGCAACGCTGCTATTGGATTACTTCTAACAACTTGCGCGCTTCTGCCCACATTAACAAATTCTCAAGCTATCATCAAGCCATTCAAAACTCAGCCTGGACTATATTTTGAAAGAATCGGTCTGACCAACCTTATAATGGACGAATGGAAATTAGTTGTATACTTCAATATGACAACCTATTGGAATGAACTCAACCACATAAATAAAGGAGTAACACAGTTACAAAACATATGTTCCAACCTGCACGATATGCAAACGTGCAACTTAACCATACTGCAATTTAAGGAAATAATCAGGGATATACAAAATGGCAATGAACTGTTTCACTTTCATAATCGATATAAACGATCTCCTTTTGATTTCGTAGGCAATATGGCTAACTCACTGTTTGGAGTGTTGGACTCTGAGTACGCAAAAAAAATGGCTCATATAATTGACAACATAGACGATAATCAACACCAATTGCTTGATCTACTAAAAAACCAGACGTCGATAGTAGACTCAACGGTCAATATTTTCAATCAATCTCAAACAGCTATGAAACAGCAAATTCAACGCGTAAATGTACATGTGAACCTGTTACAATCGGAAGTCAGAACTTTAACGCTTTAGCTACACAACTTATATTAGTGACAACCCACTATCAGAGAATGCAAACTGCATTACTAGAAGTAATTATCGACACCCATCATGGAAAGCTCAATCCGTTTCTATTGACGCCGCAGCAACTACAACACCAACTAGCAATTATTAAGGAAAACTTACCTCCAGCAATCAAATTGCCAACAGTGCAAAACAATCTACCACTGATCTACAATTTAATGGTAGTGGAAGGATACGTTGCACCAAAGCAGCTCATATTCAAAATAAAACTGCCGTTACTATCCTTGGAGGTGTACGAGCTACTTCAAATAACCCCAGTTCCAGCTAAGATTAATAACACTTTTATCAGCATCTTACCATCAACTAAATACCTCGTAGTTAATCTTCACCGAGATCTTTACTATCCGATTACACAGCAAGAACTAGAGAAATGCTTGACCGTTAAGGACCATACGATTCTCTGCAAACCCACCCATGCTTTACACAGAAGAGGTTCAGTTACTTCAGCATGCGAACTTAGCATATTGTCAAAAGGTACAACTCCACATATGTGTACATTTATAAATCAAGCGGAGCCAAATTCATGGACACCGTTATACCAAACTAATAGCTGGATGTTTGTAATACACAATCAAACAACAATCACTGTGCTGTGTGGCAGTAACATGACACAATACAACGTACAGGGGTCAGGAACGCTAGAACTTACAACTGGATGTACACTCCGAGACAAAACGACTATGATTCAGGCTCATAATGTATACTACAGTTCAGCTAGTTCATCATTTATTGCATTCGCCAATATCTCTGAGTACATTCAAACGTCTGAGTTACAACAAATGAAGCCAATACCTGAACATAGAATGCTTCACAACATGACCGAATTAAAACGAAGAATTGATGAACTTACCCAACAGCATCTTCAGAAGAGAGGACATGAATATGACATACACCACTTTTCTCTAGGATATGTGACACTCGGTATGGTGCTCATCATCGGCATTTACATCATTCATCAACGGTGTCGATCTAATAAAGAGCAACCACAACAAAACCCTCCTGCTCCTGCTCCTAGACGACCACAACATCATAATTTCGAATTTAACAAGGAAGAAGATCATAGTTGAACATCCGTTCAACGGGGGGAGAATGTTAATACAATCAACACCTTATATCATAAGTTAATGTTCTTACAAATACTTTATAATTGTAATTTTTTACTTTTCATTGCAACAAGAATGTGCTAACGTAGCATTATATTACAGCATAATGAACTTTAGGTAAATTTTTAAATGCTAGTTTTTTGTAATAATTTTGATGACGCTATCTTTTTACTTATATTTTTTGTAATACAAATAATGAAGTAATTGTACATTAAAGGTAAATGCATTGTGAAAATAATTTTTATATAGATTTAGTGTTGCAATTGATATGATTTTATTCTTTTATGTATTATTAATCAATACAAAATATTGGATTAAAAAATTGGTGGTCAATACTGATGTATAAGCAATTTTTATGTATAAAAGCATGTAATTGTTCAATAAAGAACCAGTAGCTGTTTTACAGTGATTTCAAGCCTTTTTCTTTTCCTTTGGTGAGGCTGCCAAGGGCACTGTAAATTTTGGAGATTTTATGTTCAAGTATTGTACTTGGATATAATTTATACATTTTGTTATAGCAAATCGTTTTACTCTTTATAGCGTGTTCAAGTTAGTACTTGAATACAAATATTTTATTTCAGGTAAACATAGGGTGTTAGTACAGATATTGTATTTGTACTTAGGGAAAATTAGGGAATAGTTGAGAGGTACAAATTTTGTATTTGTGCTTCATTTGGCAAGGTGGTTTGAACTTCCTTGTGTAAACGGTAAAGAAAAGCCTTTGCCTAAACAATTATTATGATTTTAAGTCCATAAATCTTGATAATCTATTGTATGAAGCGGCTTCCTTAAACTGGCTTAACTTACTAAGCTTGCACTCAATTGATGACCAATTAAATTTATTTGAAAACCATATTACCTTTTTATTCAATAAACATGTTCCAATTAGATTGCGGAAAAACCACTCGCCCTCTTGTCCCTGGTTAACACCTAATATATTTTCTTTAATGAAAAAAATGGATCTTTCCTATCTAAAATGGAAGCGGTATCGTCTGCCTATGTTATGGAATTTATATAAACAGCTCAGGAACAAGGTTAACTCGGCAGTGAAACTTTCCAAAATTAATTATTTTAAATCCAAATTTGATACGTCCCAGCCTACCAACAAATTGTGGTCTAACCTCAAACATATTGGTGTTGTTAGTAAAAGCGTGAACATTGTTGCTGACCTCGACCCGGATGAGTTGAATGCAGTCTTTACCTCACATCTCGGAATGTCTGACCCTGATGAAGAAATAGTTCTTGAGCAAAATGAAGATAGCTTTGAGGGCTTTTCATTTACCCCAGTTACTTTCGTGGATGTTTTTAAGTCCATTTTTTCTATTAAATCATGTGCCACCGGTTTGGATAACCTTAATCCCAATTTCATTAAATTACTGGCTCCAGTTATCACACCTGTCTTAGTGCATATTTTCAATAATATTATAACCAGTTCTAATTTTCCCGCCCGCTGGAAAACTGTAAAGATTGTCCCTGTTCCCAAAAAGTCTAAATCTAAATTGCAAGAGTTTCGCCCTATAGCCATCCTTCCATTCATATCTAAAGTTTTTGAAAAACTCATCACATCTCAAATGAGAGATTATCTTGAAACCAACAAATTTCTGGTTGAATTTCAATCCGGTTTTAGGAAGCACAGAAGCTGCGTCACAGCTCTTTTAAAAATAACTGACGATTTACGTCAAGATCTTGATGAGGATAAAACTGCTGTTGCTGCTCTATTAGATTTTTCGAAAGCGTTCGACTGTGTTAATCACCGCTTACTCTTGTCGAAACTAAAATCTAATTTCAGGTTTTGCAATGCTGCTACCAAACTGATTAAATCTTATTTGGTGGAACGCTCTCAAATTGTTGTCTGTTGCAGCAAGCTAGCCTCTTGTTCTCACTTTTTATAAATGACCTCCCTCTAGTAATTAAAAATACTTCATATCACATGTATGCAGACGACTTGCAGATTTACACCTCTGGACCAAAAGATCGCATAGTAGAAACAGTTAATTCCATCAATTCTGACTTAATTTCTATAAGTAACTGGGCCACTGCGAATCAACTACGTCTAAACTGTGATAAATCTCTCTGCATTGCATTCGACCGAAATTTAATCCCGTACGAAAATCTACCAAACCTAGTCATGGATGGTTCTGTTCTCCCGTACAGGGACACAGTTTGTAATCTAGGAATCATTTTTGATAGATCACTGACTTGGACTAACCACATTAACTCTCTGATAGGTAAAGTATACGGTATACTTCGAAAGCTATCCACATGTGCATACTTCACCCCAGTTCCCACAAGACGTCTACTTGTGAGAACTTTAATTATCCCTTTAATAATATATGGGTGTGAAATTTTTACTGAAATGGACTCCGTATGCAGACGTAAGCTTGATGTGGCCTTCAACTCCTGTATCAGATATATCTTTGGACTGAAGCGTTATGACCACATCTCTTCTTTTAAAAATTCTGTTCTTGGGTGTTCATTATCTACATATTTAGACTTCAGGTGTCTTATCTTTCTGCGTAACCTTATGGTTACTAAACAGCCACCGTACTTATATAGTAAATTAAACTTCTTACTCTCCGAACGCTCTTGTGCTTTAAAAACTTATCGTTCCAAATCAGCTCTTTCGAATAGACAATTCTTTATCTCTACAGTCATTAAGTGGAATGAACTTCCGCTGGGTTTACGTAGACAGTGGGCCTCTAGTGGATTCAAATACAAGCTTTTTGATCATCTCAAGCATTCATGAAATTATGTTTATCTATTCTGTGCTCATATTTTATACATATATGAATACTATACTTATACTTTTATTTCTCTAAATATAAATTTATTGTTTGTATACTTAAAAATTTTGTACATATCATGCACTTATTCAACTCACATCTTAATTAAGCTTATTCTTTTTCTTTATTCTTATTTTTTTTTTTTCTTTTTTTTTATTATTATTGTTTTTTTTTACATACTCACATATAATAAGATTGTAAATCTTACTTGTGATTGTTATATTAATTATGAAATTATGAAATAAATAAAAAAAATAAAATTAGTGTTATGTACAAAAAATGAAGTATAATATTTTTTTATTCATGATCTTCTCGATTACTTTCTTGATTTTTTCATCGGAACAGTCATCAGTAATAAAAATTTCAATGTTTTCAATGATCTTCTCGATTACTTTCTTGATTTTTTCATCAGAACAGTCATCAGTAATAAAAACTTCTATGTTTTCAATACTTTGTTAAAAGAGTTTCATAGCATACTTAGTTTCTTGAGTCGACATTTGTTAAAATTCTATTAATAAGGCCAAAATTGAAAATAAAATAAAATCATTTGAAGTGAATAGTGATTGTGTGCAATACATATAGTGAAATTGTGAAAAAATTTGAACAGGATTTACCAGGATCAAGTCGATTAAGTGTACAAAAAAGTAAATTTTTTATATTTTCATTTTACGAAAACATAAATGCAGATTTATTACTAATAAGTACCTATAATTTTTATTTATTGCAGAAAAAATATCCAGCCAAATAAGAAAGAAAAATCAAATAACAATAATGAATAATGATAATCGTATCAATAATTTATGTAAAGAAAATAATAAATTAAATTTGAAAAAATAAAAAAAGTAACTTTTTTCATTTATTCTTCAACGATGATGAAAAAAATTAACCCTTATCTAACATCGATGAGCTTCCTAATGATAATCATCATGATACTCATCAGTGAAAACATCGATGAGTTTCCTAATGATAATCATCATGAAACTCATGGAAATGCTCATAGAGCTCATCACTATGTACATTTAAAGTATATAAATGAGTTTTTTCCCGACCGTAGAATAAAAATCATCATGATTTTCATCGAGACATTCATGATGAGCTCATCGATGCAGTCATCATGATGTGGTTACTAGGGTGGTTTTCTGCACTAACACAATCAAATACGACAGAAGTGTCAATTTTTCAAAACAATACTGCTGGTCAAAACCTACTACAATAAAAGCCTCGAACAGGAGTTTTGTATGTATTAGCAATGACCATAGAAACTAATAAGACTTGGCTTTAGTACAAATCTATGAAAATAATTTTTTATTCAAAAATTCGTCTCGCATCCCAGTGAGAGCTTTTATTTTTCAAATCTAAAGCTTTGTTAGCTTAGAACAAAACCATTATAAACTTCATTTGTAATGAAGAATACAATAACAAAACTTTGACGTTACATATTTATTTTTTGACAGTATTTTATGACGTCATACATTATTATGATTGCTTTGATCATGTTTTTCCAAATTTCTGTTAAAAATTTTCATTTTTTACAAATGTATAACAAAAATTAATAATGATTACATTGTTGCCGTTATTTATATTTTTGAATTTTTTTTTATTTGATCAAAAATATATATTTGCTTTGAAAAAATTTTTTTTGAAATATAGAATTTTTTTTTTCTATTCTTTTATTATAACCTCTAGATACTATATACATACATATATAAATATATATCTCGCCCATTCCATGCATGACGGACGGGACATTGAAGAACATTTTTTTGAATCTTTCTTCTTTTTTACCTTTATATAGTTCAAATGTATTTCAGTTAAATGTAAAAAATAATGATCCACCCAAAGACCTGTCAAACCGAAAAAGAAGATGTTTTCCAAGAATTCTGGTTTTAATTCTATATGTAGGGCGATAAGTGACTATGACGGACGGGACATGAAATGATACTCGTTTTTACACTCATAAATTCAACAGTATTTTTCCTCGAAGTATATAACTTCACACCTCCTGTTTAATGGTAAATTTTTAGGTGGTAGTCTTTTATTTGATGGTCTCTATTCCTTTTGTTGTATTTATTCTTCAGTAGTTTTCCTCCATCTCTGGTCTATTCTGTTTCGTCGAAAAAATGAGAATGAGAAAAACTCCGCATTTCATTTCTCATTCCAATTTCTCATTTTATTTTTTCATTTTTCTCATTAAAGCGATTCTGTTTTGCATAATGAAACATTGTTGCTGAGTTTCCAGCTGAATGGAATTATATTGGAATTCTCATTTGATTTTGGAATTTTGACATTTGACAGCAGGTTATACTATTTACATTCTTAGATATGTACCTATATTATTTACTTCATTACTTCATCGGTTTGTAAAAATGTAATACATTAACTAAATTTTTGTACTTGAAATAATACTTGAAATATTTGAATACTTAAAAATTTAATTATAGAAAATGTAGTTAATAAATTACAAAAATATGAAATATATCACATTACTTGCATTCAAAATTATTTTAATAAAAATAAAAATTGTTATTTTATTTTATTTATGTATTTGGTCAATTCTTTGTAAATTGAAAACAAAATCTTCACTTTCTTCAGTAAAAGTGACAATTATTAAATACTTAACAATTTACAGAATTCTTAAAGGGAATATTAAGAATGTATTAATAAGGTTGTGTACGAGTCTTTTGCGTTAACGCCTTTTTTCAGATAAATTTAAAACAAAAGGTCAAAAAAATGGAATGTTCTATAAGCATATGTAGTTTCAAAAGTGAAGGTAAATTGTAATAAATGTAGAAGTATCAAGTCTCTACACTTTCATTATCCGAAAATTTTTTAATAAAATTTCTCACAAAAATGTCTTCTGCGTTACCAGAGAATCTACCTAATTCATCTTTCTTTATTTTTTTTTTTTTTATTGAAATGTTTTTCATCGAAGTTAAAAATTTAATAATTATTCTAGAGAAAAAAAATACTGAATATGAATTTTTTGATATTTGAAAATAAAATTCAGAGAACATTCAATATTTTTTTTCTAATTTTATTATCCAACAATTTTTAGTTAAATTTCTCATAAAAAATGTCTTTTTCAAATCGACTATTTTTTTAAATTATTAATTTAAAAATGCACTTCAAACACTGTTTTCAGAATTCTCATACGCTGATATAGTGATGAAACTTTTTTTCTCATATGAAAATAATTTGACAGTTTTTGTCATTTTCTCATTGAATTAGAATCGGAACACTGGGAAAAACTTTGGAAATTTCTCATTCTCATTTTTTCGACGAAACAGAATAGACCCTCAGGTCCTTCATTCTACTTATATGACCTGCCCAATTCCATTTTAATTTTCTTGCAATTTCTATAATATTTTAAAACCCGTTTGTTTTCTGATTGTATTGCTTTTTATTTTTTGTAATTTTTTTAACTTCTAGATAATTTCAATTTCTTTATCTGAGGTGTTTATTCCTAATTTGGAATTTAATAAATAATTTATTAAAATATTATTTATATCTTCCGATTCTTTTATATTATAATATATTACCATGTTTTTTTGTCTATTGTTCATTTCTAACCTATTAATTATTTTACTATGTATGTACTTAAAAAACATTTTTTTGTTCTCTTATTTCTAAAAAAATGTTCTTCAATGTCCCGTCCGTCATGCATGGAATGAGCCATACAGTGATGTTCCAATAATCCGTATACTCTAAAAACCGAATTTCCAATAGTCCGAACAATTAAAAAATCTCTATTATGTATTCTATAATTCGAATTGAATGTTTTCTATAATCCGAATTGATGTAAAATTAGAGAAACATTGCTTTTTTTTTCTTTTTTTTTATATTTTCTATATATACCTAACTGTTATCTGTCTGGCAATATCCCGTTTTGTGATATTTTTAACTTTGTCTGTTGCACTTTTTATTGTATTGTAGTATTCCTTACTAGTTACAAGTTTTCCGAAAGGAAAAAAATTAATATAAAAAGAGAGTGAAAATGTAGATTAATAAAAAGCGTGCACAAAACATTAAACATTTTCATCGTTAATGATTTTTTGTTCATTTTTAATATAATTCAATAGTACTCTGTAATCCGAATATTTCACAAATCCGAATGAGGGTGTGCATTCAATTATTCGGATTATTGGAATATCACTTTATATATATTTATATATGTATATAGTATCTAGAGGTATAATATAAGAATAGAAAAAAATACAGTATTAATTAATGCACGGCCTTATCCGGACTATCGATTATCCGGATTACTGGATATGTATTTAACAGTATAAAACATCATTATTTTTGAAAATTATTTATTCATTAATAATGCATATATACAATTTATGTTTAGAATTTTTTAATTAAATGTAAAATTCTGTGATTCGAGACTGAGAATATTCACAAAAACCTTTTTCTTTAAATTGGAAACAATTGTTTTGCACTTCAATGAAGTATGTATCAAATAGTTTTATTCACGAAAAAAAAAAAAACCAGACAGAATTACGGTACTTCACAACGACCATATTCCACATTCGTAATTTCACTTCACAATAAAATAATATATCTAACAAATATGATCCGGATTATGGAATACTTGAGGGCATTATTTCGGACTACAGAATACTTACGTGTATCCAAAAAATCGAATCGGATTACTGGATAATTCGGATTTTCCAGGTCCGGATTAAAGAGGTCATACTGTAATATTCTATATATCAAAAAAAATGTTTTCAAAGCAAATACATACATATATATTTTTGATCAAATAAAAAAAAATTCAAAAATATAAATAACGGCAACAATGTAATCATTATTAATTTTTGAATGAATGAAAAAAAAAATATTCTATATTTCAAAGAAAAATTTTTCAAAGCAAATATATTTTTGATCAAATAAAAAAAAATTCAAAAATATAAATAACGGCAACAATGTAATCATTATTAATTTTTGTTATACATTTGTAAAAAATGAAAATTTTTAACAGAAATTTGGAAAAACATGATCAAAGCAATCATAATAATGTATGACGTCATAAAATACTGTCAAAAATTAAATATGTAACGTCAAAGTTTTGTTATTGTATTCGTCATTACAAATGAAGTTTATAATGGTTTTGTTCTAAGCTAACAAAGCTTTAGATTTGAAAAATAAAAGCTCTCACTGGGATGCGAGACGAATTTTTGAATAAAAAATTATTTTCATAGATTTGTACTAAAGCCAAGTATTATTAGTTTCTGTGGTCATTGATATAATATAATCTCACCATAGGTATAGTCATACTTCAATTTTTTCTCTTACAAGAAGGTAAGAACGCATAATATTTTTCACCTTTTTATTCAATTTTTTGACTATTGTGCACTTTAAAAATTATAACATTGTTAATTTATTATATTTTAAAACTTTTATAAACCATATTTTATTTAAAAAACCAAAAATATTTAACTAAAACACTATTTCTTTACACTAATATTTCACCACTCTTATTAAGAAACCATAAGAAACTAAAATGTCAAAACAAAACATGGCACTTCTAACTAATATTACAAAACTCCACAACTCGGCTTGTGATATAGATGGTTTTGTTTGTAATGCTGTTATGATACGGTATTAATTTCATGATTAATTTCGTTATTAAAAAGAGATAACAAGTATGCTTTACGGAAAAAGCAACTAGAAAGAAAGAGAGATATGACTAACACTTATTTCAGTATTAATACTGAAAATGTCAAAAAATAACTCTCCCAATTCTCCAAATTCCAATATCCTTCCATTAATCATGAAATTTGAACATTAATATTATTTTTGTATTGCCATCGTGTTTAGACATCTTTCATAGTTTGATATTATATTTAAACGAGTGAGACGTGTCCAATTATTTATTTCTAATTTTTTTCAGTGAGTCCAAACAAAATGAATAGAATAGAAATAATAATCAGGAACATTCATTTACTAAATTATATAATTGCCATTTACTTTAAACAGAGATACCGGCAACACAACTTTAAGAGAATGTCATCTGATTTTGATAGTGTGTCTCTGTTTCTCAAATCTGTTGTCTCTTTCTTTAAGTACTTAAAATTTCCAAAAGTATTAATACCGTGTCATAACAGCTTTAAGCAAACATTTAAGGCCCATATTTACGAAAGCACTTGCGATCGCAAATCGCCACTTACCATCGCAAGTACGTGATTTGGTATTAACAAAAATTTTACAATCGCAAATTTGACATACTGCTGTGGTAAAAATGTCAAATTTGCGATCAACTGTTAACATGAATTTGCGATCGCAAAAGTTGCGATTAGTAAATTCCACTGTAAATTTGTAATTTTGACAGCTCGTAATTCGAAAACAAAACGAAATTCGATGTATCGAGTTCCATAATTCCAAAATTTACTTTCGAACAAACGATATCGTTTACAACTTTCGAACAAACGATGATCGAGTATCGAAGTACATAATTTCGCCTCCCCAGAGTCCTCACTTTTATTATTTTAAAAGTCGTGAATATGAAGAAACTGCATATTATTGGACTTAAACAAAATTTAAATCAACCACATGCTTTTTTTAAAAAACAAAGTTAATAATTTTGTAGAAATAATAAAATACGTAATATATGTATGTACATACTTTTTGCCATTGTTTTCATACTATAATATAAATGTATGTATGTATATTAATAACAATAGTGAATGTTTAAATAAAATTATGTAGATACATAAATGTTTATTAATGTCAATATAAGTAGGTACATAGATTTTATTATAATACATTTCTATAAATAAAGATTCAATTCCTTAATTTAAATTTTTTTATTAGCAAAAAAAACGAACACAAAAATCACAATTCAATTTTAACCATGTAGTAAATTAGTTTATCATAAAATATGAGTTTGTTATAGGTAAATTGCATTAAACATATGTATATCTATTAATATAGGTGATTCATATTTATTTTATAATAAAGTAAAAATATATAAAATATATATTTAAATCTTTTATTAATAAAATTAATTAAACTAATAAAATTTATTAAATCAATAAAATAGTGATAAATATAAATAAAATTAATTAAATTAATTAAATATTAATTAGTTATACTTAGTTAATTATATACTTTTCTGTGCCATTAATAGTGTGTTTTATTTCAGTTTTGTTAAAACACAACAAAAGTAGCAGTCACAAACAGAAATTTATTTTTTGGCGTTCAAATTTACAGGTTAGAATTTGATCCATATATGAAAAATAGCGTTCCATTCACCAACTACGCCTAACTACGCCCAACTATGCTTATCTACTCCGGAGTAGCCCAAAGGAACGCAGCTAATGTGGTATCGATCCTTACTTGTTCTTTTTCAACTTATCGTCAAACATCCATCCCACACTGGGTGGATAAACCGGTTATTTAACGCTAGTTGTAACAATTTTGTTCCAACTTGGTATAATAAGAATCATCTAAAATAATTATAGCTTCACGGTTGATATACACTCACACTCGTTACAACTGGGGCGGAACTATGTACTTTGATGCTCGATCATCGTTTGTTCAAAGTTTTAAACGATATCGTTTGTTCGAAAGTAAATTTTGGAATTATGGAACTCGTTATATCGAGTTTCGTTTTGTTTTCGAATTACGAGCTGTCAAAATTACAAATTTGAATGTTTGCTTGCAAATATATAAAATTTTAAAGTTTAAGTTTCATTTTATTTTAATTAAATTATCTTTTATTTATTTTATTTACAGTTTGGATTGATTTTGTATAAATTTGTAAACGTTTATACTATTTTGTACAATATTTGTTAGCACATTAAAGTTGTATAGATGTTGAATTACCACAAGATAATAGAAGATATTAAACCAAAATTTAATACAAAAAAAAGAATAAATAATAATAATTTAAATTCGTAAAAATCAAATTGTCCTTAAATAAATCAGTAACTTACTTGTTAACACATTATTTCAATGGGGGATTTTCCAACGTTTTTAAATTTGAATATATTCGAATTTGATAGCTTCGACAATCAATGAGTGAAAATGAGGTGGATAATTAAATAAACGAAAATAATGCATATATATGACTATATGCAGTGACGTGCAGTGGTTCTGATATCTAGGTGTGCAGACATATGATCCTTTTGAACTACCCTGTACCTATACCTTTTAATATTGCTTTTTATGTTTTCAATTTTACTTCGAAAAATATAAATATAAGGTTTTTTTTAGAAAAGAAGGTATTATTTAAAAATCATTGAAAGTTAAAATAAAGTTCTCTTGAAATATATCAATTAATTTTTACGTGTATTTACACATACAAAAAAATTATAACAAAAAAAACAACAAAAAAGAAATGTACCAGAAGATTTTAAAATGTTTTGTTGCTTGCAAGCGCAAAAATATTTCTGCGCCTAGCTAATGTATTAAAAAAAGCAATAAACCAATAACCGTCAAGTTTTATTCTATAATACATTTCCTATACATTTGATGGTGCTGAAAATTTTCTGCGCTTGCAAGCAACAAAAAAGCATTTTAAAATGTTGTGGAATGTGGACTGTGGTACATTTCTCATTTCTCTTTTACATCAAGTCATGAGCGCTGATTTTTCTCTGCGCTGATTGATATACTTTATACAGCATAGTATATCTATATTTTTGTGTTGCTCTATACAAACACTTTGTAGTATATTATGTAGTGTGTACAGTATGATGTATGATGCATAGTACATGTGGATGTTACAACTTACAAGTCACCCATATAAAATTTGTTGCTAGAGAAAAAGCGCAGAAAATTTTCAGCACCATCAAATGTATAGGAAATGTATTATAGAATAAAACCAAAAATAGTATATAGGAAAAGATAAACATTTTCATATGTCGAAATGGAAGCAATTTTATTTTTGCCATTACCTGATATCAGGTGGCAACATGTTGAAAATTTTCATTAAACATTCTATATACACTTCGCATCACTTGGATACATAATCAAAAATCTTTATCAACAATTTTCAAATTTTTGCAACACTTGATCATCGTCTATTAAATGGTAGCAGTGTAGGAATTTAGAAGAGACGGACAAAATTTTGAGGGGATAAGACAGCACAAAAAAAGGAAATGTTGCTTTAAATTGCTTTACATATAATACAAAGCCTCCCACATAAAAAAAAGTCAACTTTTGAAGAAACGTTTTTGTTTTTGTACATATATTTCAATATTCGTCATTATATAATATATAATATATAATATACTGCTTCACACAACAGCAACATTTCCTTTTTTTGTGCTGTCTTATCCCCTCAAAATTTTGTCCGTCTCTTCTAAATTCCTACACTGCTACCATTTAATAGACGATGATCAAGTGTTGCAAAAATTTGAAAATTGTTGATAAAGATTTTTGATTATGTATCCAAGTGATGCGAAGTGTATATAGAATGTTTAATGAAAATTTTCAACATGTTGCCACCTGATATCAGGTAATGGCAAAAATAAAATTGCTTCCATTTCGACATATGAAAATGTTTATCTTTTCCTATATACTATTTTTGATAAAACTTGACGGTTATTGGTTTATTGCTTTTTTTAATACATTAGCTAGGCGCAGAAATATTTTTGCGCTTGCAAGCAACAAAACATTTTAAAATGTTCTGGTACATTTCTTATAACGATTTTTTTTATTGATAGATTTTGATTTATTATTTACAAAAATATATTAAATTTAAAAACTTAATTTATAAAGTTTGGAGATTATTTCTGGCAAATTTTCAGGGTGTGCTCTGCGCGTTCTGCGCGTTAGACCGCACGTCGCTGACTATATGTCTCACTCTTAGGGAATTAACGAAATTTGTCTTGAGCCCACATGAAACGAAAAGTTGTACAGTCCAGTACTATATAAGTCATTGACTCACTCATATATATAATTATTAATATAAATAAAATGTAAACAAAAACATTTTCTTCGTAGCTACGCCAGTGTATATCGTCACCGTTCTGTGAAAAGTCACAGTAACATGTCATAGTATTATGATCTGGGGATGTTTTTCATGGCACTTGCACTGTAATGGGCCAATACGGAGAGTAAATGGCATAATGGATTGTTTTCAATATACAGATACAGTAGAAAACTCAATACATGGATTTGGATACATGGATGGGTTTTTTAGCATGATAATGATCCAAAACATGCTTCCCATATAGTGAGAGATTGGCTTCGAGATAGTCGAAAAAATGTTTTAAAATTACCACTACAGTACAGTCCCCAGTGTCCCGTTTCTATAACTTGGGTAGAAAATTTTCTACTATACTTTATTTAACAATTAAAGTCAGTACAGGCAAGATATGTAGGCATATTTTTCTATACTCTTTTACATTTCGTTTGTCTAAATCTGTCTCGTGTGTGGGGTGGTGATCAGATCTCAATTTCAATCGAGGGAGATTTTTTAAATTAAATATTACCAAGGCAAAAAACTCATCGGGTACTGCCTCCATAAGCACAATACTGACTTTAATTGTTAAATAAAGTATAGTTGTGACGAAACATGTATTTTCTATTTCAAATTCAATTAGTCAAATTCCACTGTTTCTGTAATCTGTATGAGTGATTGAAAATTTTTTGGTGAGATAGAAAAGGTGAAGAGGAATTATGGAAATTGAACAATAATTTCAATTGTCAATTCAAAAAAGAGACAATTTGAATTAAAATCAATTTTGTTTTTACATTTTTATTGATAAATATTTTAAATATTTAGAAAAATTAATTATTTATACTAATAATAGAAGAGAACATAAAAAAAAACCAACTTTGAAAAACAAAAACTAAAATAAAATAAAAATTAGAAATAAAATTTAATTAAAAATTTACTTATTTGTTTACTCATTTTACTTTTTTCTGTATTTTAAATATTTTTTCTCGATATTACATTTTTTTAATCAATACAAAACATAAAATTTCACCGGTTGAAATCTTTTTCACAAGCTAAATAGCTGTTGAAAAGAAATTCTATCGATAGAAAATATTCCATCGTTCAAAAACCATACAGAAACATTTGAGAATTGAAAATTGCACATTGGTGAATTCCATTTTCTACTGTTTCTTTTCTACTACTACTTTTCTTTTCTTACAGAAACACTTCGTTAGAAAATTACGTCAATTTGACGTCAAATTGAATATTTTCTACTGTGAAATCTATTTTCTATCCTTACAGAAACGGGACACAGATCTTAATACAATCGAGAATTTGTGGGAGGTTGTTGACGGAAGGTTGGGAAATAGAATTTTCTTCAATGCTGTGGACCTTTTCAACACATTAGTAAATGAATGCAACAGCATACCGAAAAAAACACTATACAAAATTTGGTTGAGATGACCTAAATAATGTTTTGTGGTTGTAAATAACAAAGGATATGCTACTTAATATTAACGTATCGTTTTTTTATATTATACGTAAAAAAAACGGATAAGTTTTACATTTAATGTACAATTTTTTTAAAAAGCTTAACTTTTGTCCCTTCAAAAATGAACACACTTGAAGTAAATGTTTGTTTTTTTAAAATATGGCTTCTACTGCTCTGCTGTGTTGAATTTATTTTGAAAGTACATATACCTATTTTACTATAATATAGTATAGAATATATTATATTCTTAAAATCTATTTCATGAGAATAGAATAAATCCTAATAGCCAGTTTCACAGTGGAAGCTTAAGCCAAAGCTTAGCTAAGCTTTTGTAGATAGCTTAAGCCTCAGATAAAGACTACTAGATTTCAAGTTAAACTCAGTTAACCTTCCACTGTGAAACTGAAAAAAGTGAATAAACTCAGTTTAAGACTTAATTTTCGCTTAAGCCTCACTGTGAAACCGGCTATAAGAGGTATACATGTTTGAATTAAAACAAAATTTGATATTTGATTTGGCTACGCCACCAATTTATTGAAATGTCACTAAAAAACGAAAAAAAAATCTAAGAAGCCACATTGCTTTCCAGTATACCTAGGATTAGAATAGAAATTATTCCCATTTACCATGGTTAAAGCGATCTTAAAATTTTTTAAAAACACTTCGGTGCCTAGTGCGAATGTCACCAATCGATCGATGAAATGTCAATCGAAACATTTGGTATTGCGAATATCGATTGCAGTCGAAGCAAGTTCGATTACAATCGAACCCGTTTCGATTGTATTTTTCTTCACGAATGTTATTCGATTAGCAGTAGTTGTTTTATTTTCGTGCTGTATCATTTGGTTAAATAGTCTTTTTTGTAAGTTGTTGTTAATTTTTTGGTTTTAAAATGATGTAAGTATAAATATTATTATTTATTAATTTTAATTTAGTTCTAGTATAAGAAATTAATAAATATTACTTGTTTTTTTTTCAACTAAACTGAAATATTTATTTTAATTTATACGTTTTATGAAATGTTATTTTTTTTTTTTCTATTTAGAACAATACTTTATATTATTTTATTATTTTGAAAAATAAAAACATTTACATAATATGTATCAATATTCATATGAGTTCATGAAATGTCAAAACAAATCATTCACAATAATTTAGAAAATTAATATGCAATTTAAAATCACATGAGGCAATGCTTTCAGGCCTTTTCGATTGCGTTGCACAATACCAAAAATAAATTCAATCGAATCGAAAAGAGTTCTTCGATCGACTGTCGAATCGATGACCGCAATAGACACCTTCATTTTTTTCCAACTTTCCAATTCATCGACCGATTACTAACGTTTTTTTTATATACTTTTTATCCACTTACTTTTTCCTTTGTGGGTAAGTGTTCCTCGTGACGTAATTGAAATTTTGGAAAGAGTTTTAGGGTAGTAAACGTGAACGGATTTCCATGGGGTTTTCGGATTTGGGATGAGTGAATAGAATGCTTCCTGTCTAGAATCGATTCCTTTCTTGAAAATAATTAAATACGATGGAATATTCGAAAAATATGAATTTAAAGAACAGAGAAAGTTACTGAGAAACTTCCGAAACGTCCTCGAACAACTCTTTACTTGAATATCATCGCAGTTACAGAGGTTTTATAATCAATTTTTAAAAAGTATATGTTTTAAAAGTTTTTTTAACCTTTAAGCTTATTACTTTTACATAATGTGTTAATTGTGTATACTCTGAAATGTACACATATTATATTAATCCAATTTTTATAGAAAATTTAAATAAGTTCTATGATTAATATGAGAATAAATTAACCAGCTCTCTGAGGATAATTCAAACATTTCAAATAAACAAATAATTTTTTTATTAGAAAAAAAATTTAAATATTATTTGATGACATTGGTAAGCTTAAAACAGTTTTCATTGCTTCACTTTCTGTGAGACTTGGCGGTCCCCCACTATCACTTGGATTACGAAGTAACAATTGGATTCTTTTAATTTTCCAGTTATTTTCGGCAAATGGATCTCTAGCTAAACTGAATACTGTTTCAAATACTCCAACACATTGAATTTCATCGTGTAAAGTTCCACATATTAATACAAGAGCCAATCCATGAACATCTAATCTACCTTGAACACCATCATGAGATATACTAGGATTGAAATATAGTTTATGTTGCATTTTAATTGCATATAATGTTTCTAAAACACTGTCTCTTGATTTACATTGATTTTCATTTATACAATTATCTGAAACCATTTTTAAATCTAATTCACTATCTAACCAAAAATCCTCTACAGTTATTGAACATTGATTATATTTTTCAAAAAACCATTCAGAAAATTGTCTGGCTAATACGTTTATAGGAAAATCTGATTCATTATTTGTAGATGGTGATATATTTGTTGGTACTAAAGTATTATTCGATGTCACTTTTATCTTTTCAAAATCTTTCTCGTTCCAATTTTCCCAAAATTCCAAAATTTTTGATATTAAAGCAGCTTTCGTAAAGTCATTTCTAACAGGACATTTATTTTTATGTAAATATTTGAAGAGAATTTCTTTTGTAAATATTTTTTTAGATAAAACTGTGTGTATATTTGAAGAATGTAGGAGAATTATATTATAAGCATCTGAAAATAATATTTCAACTAAATAAAATTATTACTTGCAACGCTTTCCTCAATTTCATTACCTTCTACATTTGTTATTGTTATACTGTTATCCGTTATAAGTCTGGCTAAATGAAAAATAAAATTAGAATCCTCACATAGTTTTAATAAATGTAGTAATCCCCTTTTTTCCTGGCTTGTTAAGCCATTCATTTTCGAAATATCTATCGTTTTCTGAACTTCAATTAAAAATATATTAACAAAATAACTAATCTTATTAATCAACTATGCACTACAGTATCGATCGATATGTAAATATAAATAATATATAAGTAATTTCGTTAAATTGGTTAATTTGACAAATGGTTACATATGTAGTAGATGCCCAGATAGCATTTTGGTATCGATACACGGGTATCAATTATTATCAATTAAACCTTGTGCCAATGAATCAATATAACTGGATAGAAGTATAGAACTTCTCTATTCAACACCATACTGTAAAAATGGGGCTAAATTTATACTGTTGTCTCACTCTTAGGGAATCCGCCATGTCTCAATGGACGAAGATTGATTTAAACATTTGATATTTTTAATAGATAGATGGAGGCACAATTTTCATTTATATTGAAATTAAATTAACTGGATTTGAATTAAAGTTAAATTTAAATTCGATAAAAATCAGATTGTCTTTAAATAAATCAGTAACTTACTTGTTAATACATTATTTCAATGAGGGATTTTCCAACGTTTTTAAATTTGAATATCTGCATTTTCGAAAACGTCAGATGATCGTCAATTGACGAAATTCAGCAATACAACGTTTTAAGCTGAATATCGTCAATTGACGATCATTTGACGTTCTTGAACATGCAGAATATTACAAATTTGACAGCTTTGGCAATCAATGAGTGAAAGTGAGATGGGTAATTGAATGAACGAAAATAATGCATGTATATGTCTCACTCTTAGGGAATTAACGAAATTTTTTTTGAGCCCACGTGAAACAAGAAGTTGTACAGTCCAGAACAACAACAACAAGTCGTTCATCCTCGCCCAATGGTAACGTAACGACAACAACTTGTCGTTCATACTCGCCCAATGGTAACGTAACGACAACATATGGTGAAATGTCAAACAGTTTGTGAACAAATTTGTGTGGGATTTTTAAAATGAGCCAAGGCAATAATAGTTATTACTTCGATTCGGACGATAAGATTATTGAAAAATTAGAACTAGGCATACAATTTTTAAATTAATGTTTTTGAATTATCAAATTCGAATTTTACAGCCGTCAGTTCACATAAATTACTCCGAAATATTAGAAGAAGGGTACTTTCACCGACAAAATTAGAAATAGATCTAAGTAAACGACTACGTTATCATTGGGCGAGAACAACAGTCGTTCTATTGATTCTAATTGAACGTCACGTTGTAGTTGTCGTTGTCACTGGGCCCAGGCATTAGTCTTCAATATTTTTACCCCTTTTCTAATGAAAATGATGATTTAATGGAGATAATTTTGATTCCTAATATTAAAACCATTTGTGCACTAACACAATCAAACACTATAAAAAGAAGTGTCAATTTTTAAAACAACAGTGCTGGTAGTACAAATAGTAGTCTGAAGAAAGTGTTTTAGTTAAATATTTTTGGTTTTTTAAATAAAATATGGTTTATAAAAGTTTTAAAATATAACAAATTAACAGTGTTGTGTTGTGCAACAGTCAAAAAATAAAATAAAAGGGTGGAAAATATCGTGCCTTCAAAGGCCCAATCATAATTGACATAGTTCGACACATGTCACGACATATGTTGGCTTCGAATCAATTATATTAAATGCGACCACTCATAATATAAACAGTTTATACGGTAAAAAAATAATCCGAATATTGGATTAAATTGGGAGTACGCTATAAACGGTAAATAAAACGGGATTAAAAAAATACATGCAAACCTTGATACTTTTATACACGTAGTATACATATTCTTCTTCTTTCACACACAAAAAAGAAGAAGAACGTGATAGCTTCACAGCCATCGCACAATTGGGGCGTCAGCATCAGCGTAGCGCCGAGAGTTCGCACATATTCACCAACAGGTAATAAGTCGGTAATAATAATTTGACGTCATAAACTAGTCATAACTTGATTATTATAGTGTAAAACTAGTATGGTGAATAGAGTTATGACCGTCATAAAGTTATGACTTGATGGTGAATATGGCCGTAACGTAAGTCTTGGTACTATAGGAGTCGTTGATTAAACCCAAATAAATTGGGCTTAAGCCAAAATCCGAATTATCGAATTAATACCACAAAAAATTGGGAGTAAACCAAAATCCGTATTAAAAGCGAATCAGGCATAAACTCGTACATAGACATATGTCAGGACCAAAGATTTTTTCAAACTTTCGTTAAACATTCGTCAAACATAACAAGTGCTATTCAAATCGCACCCGACATGTGTTAACTGCACATAATTAACATATGTTGCGATATGAAGTTTTCCCATGTTAACATTCGTTATTTTTTCTATGTCGACATATGTCAATTATAACTCGCCCTTTACCTTCTCGAAATAGTAAAGACAGACATCGAGTAATATGGTGGGTATGAATATCCGAGAATTCACTATACCCGCATTAAACTCGATATGTATCACCGGTATTCATTGGATATCCGGGTATACATCGAAAGCAATCGAGTATGCGAGTATCCTAATCCTATACCCACATAAAACAGCCGAGTATTGACAGTGTTGTGAACTTGAAATGCGAAATTTTAGAATACAAAGGCAAATTGGAGCTAACTTCATATAAAAAAAAAAACGTCAAATGTGTAGGAATGTGAATGTAATGAAAAGAAGAAGAAGAAGACTAAAATTAAAAAAACTTGTTATAATAAACATTAATATAATAAAATATCAATTATAATAATAATAACTATTAATATAATAATAATAAATTAAAAAAGTAATAAAATTATTATAAATTCATTTAAAATTTCAACCGTTTAATATATGTACGATACCCGGGTTACGTAATTTTTTATTGCATAAAATGAAAGGTCAATTGATTCTGCATCGATTTGCTATCTTCATTTTTTTCAAAAAATGCATAATTTTCGAGATATTAAAAAATACTTTTTGAAAAAACTGGAAAAATAAGCCTGCAATTCATTGGATTATTGGACACGTGTTTTTATTGCAGTGTAAATTGAAAATAGGACCTAGAAGTGCTAATTTACAAATGCAAATCTTGAAATTGAGCATTTTTTTTCCGCAATAAAAATTGAGGTTAATTTAAGCTTTTTTTGAGAAGGGGACAGGGTTAAAAACAAAAATTTGAAAAAAATTCAGAAAATTTTGACTTTGAAGGCGTCTAACATTTAAACAGTGTAGAATAGAGTCACAAATAAGATATTGTTACAAAGGGCAAAGGGTCCTCTATATTTTTTGTCAACACAAATTAACCCTTGAGTGCCTCTGTAAAAAGTTATAGGGTACATCGTGAAATAAGAGCAGAAAAACTTCAACGCCCTCTAGCGGCGAAACCGTTGGGATTTCCCCCCCCCCTCCGATACGATTTTTTGTTTGTCTCGATGAGACCTATCTATGGTATCCTTTTGGACGGTGATAACAGAAACACCCTGTATTTCGGACTGAAATCCTTTTTGGTGCTTAAATCCCTAACGTCTTCCCATACTAAAATTACTTCAGTTTATATTATTTTAAGCTGTCTGTGTAAGGAAGGATAGGATAAACTACGTGCTGCGGCTGTAGTACAATTTTCATACTTTTTTGAATATTTTTCAATAAAAGAGAACAAAAGTGAACAAAGTGAAATACAAAAAGTGTAAGAAAGAGTAATGTCTCAAAAGAGTAAATTGATTTGATTTAAAACCGTCTATTATAAAAAGAAGAAAAAAGTTTATATTATTTTTCTTCAAACTGTAAGTAATTATATATAAATAAATTTGACTAATGTGTTTTGAGGTTTCTTTGGCCTTCTTGCAGAATCTGCACTTGTCTTCCTCCTGTAGTCCTATCCTACTTAGATGGTAATTGAGAGGACAGTATCTGGTTAAGAGACCTGTAATGGTTCTTAGCTCTTTCCTACTGAGGTTGTGTAGTTTTCTGGAAATGCTAGCTGAAGGTAAGATGAATTCCTCTGCTTTTAGATTTCCAGGGGTTTTCTTCCATCGGGAGATGCATTTTTCCATTTCCCATTTTTTGATGTTGTTTTTTGTGTGGCTTCTGGGCAGGCCGCAGAAAGGTTAAGGTCCAAGGAAGTTGAAGTTGGCACCTTTTTTTGCTACGAAATCTGCCAGCTCGTTGCCCTTGAATCCTTTATGTCTCGGAATCCACATTAGATATACTTTGTTTGTCCTAGCTTTTTAAAAGTTCTTAAGCACTCCAAAACCAATTCAGATACAATTTTGTATGAGTTAATGGCCTTGAGTGCTGCTTGGCTGTCTGAAATTATGTAGACTGTGGCTTTGTTGAAGCCTTTCTTTAGGCATTCAGAAGCACACATGTCATGCCATGCCATTATTTCAGCTTGAAAAACTGATGTATATTTTCCTAGGGATTTATATAGGCTACTTTATTTTGTTGTTGCGCCAGGATTCCCGATCTTGAAACAGTACTTTGAACGGCTTTTCAAAGTCATATACCGTTTCTATATCGTCAGTCACTTGACTGATTTGATAGTGCTTAAATTCTTCAAGAATTTTAAGATTATGAGTGAGATTAGCTTTCGTTAAAAGAGCTTACCAGAGATTGTTGCAGTCTGGCTGCTGCAATGTCTGGTTCATCTCTGGTGTCTATTATGTTCTCTTGATCTACGCGGCAGCTCAAATGATCGGTATAAAGTGCGCAGTTGGCACGTCTGGGATTTTGATTGAGCTAGATGCGAGAAATGTCGACTTTTATGTTAAATCTTGTGTGCAAATGATCTGACATAGAAGTCTCCCCCGACACACACCAATCAATAATTTTTTCGCTAATAATTGGAGTGGATAGGGTTAGGTGAATTACTTCCTGCCTATTAATAGTTTTAAAAGTGGGTTTGTTGCCTATATTATTTATCATAATACTATTACTATTAATAAATTCTAAAAGGCACTCACCTCTTTTGTTGATGTCCAAACTTCCCCATATTATGTGATGCGCATTAGCATCACAGCCCAGAATTAGTTGTTTGTTTGTCTCCTTGGCAGTACTGTAACTGTACTAGTTTTTGAATTAAGCAGGGTGGAGGGTTAGCTACCGTGATGTCGAACCTTTATTATTATAGGTTATGATTATAACCTTTTGCTTCCCCGACTGTGTTGGCAGCTCCAGCAGTACTGCAACCACTAGCCCGTTTCTGTATCATTTCTCGATTGGTTTTCTCGAATGCTTTACTCGATTTGAGATAATCCTTGACTTTATTGTTTCTGTAACTGTGGTGAATCGAGAACCGAATATCTATCAATCGAGTTTATTTTCGATTGGTGTTTTGATAGTGACAATACTGACAATTCCTATAATTTTATTTTTTACATATACATAATTACGAAGAAATGATGTTTTCACTAGAATATAGTACATATAATATAATATTACATATATTCAAACTAAATTAAAATTTTCATTTTATACCGGAAATAATTTCTTACAATAGTGTCTCGTATTCCTCTCGCTTTGTTCAAAATTGAAATACTTCCATTTAATTCTTCTGGATTATATATTTCCAATAAAAAGACAATTTAATACATAAAATCAAAATTTTAATTATTTATAATTAAACTGTGTAATAAGTGAACAAAAGCACAATCACATTATTAACCATCAAACTGTGGTAATTTTATAAATATTCCGTTTCGACTCATTATACCAACCACAGATTTCTCGAGTGATAAATTTTTTGAGTTACCTACAGAAACACTAATACAATACAATACTCGATCAATCGATAATTACCAATCGAAAACATAAAACGCCATTTTTGATCGAGAATTTCTGTGCTGTGAAGTTTTGTGCTGTCAAAAAGAGGAATTTCTCCCTCGACTGAAGTTTTTATGGTTGATGCTTTTTGAGGTGCATCGTCCTCTTTTTGTTTTGTTTTATTAATTGTAGTCTCCATAAGTGGTTCCACGAGCCCTATAGAAATAGAAAACAAAATATGTAGTTTATTTTAATGAAAATATTCCTCATTGTTCGAAAAAGTAATGGGCCATGGGCCCGATCGCGTATGGCAATATTATCGCCAATCGACACATAAAAAATAATCTTCTTGTCCTAAGGTTAAATTATAAAATTTTACCGACCTACCAATATTCATTTAATAATTCCATAAAATTTAATATCTATGTAAAACAAATTTATAGAGGTAGGTCAAGAATAGGATCGAAATAAGCAAACAAAAATAAAAAATGCTTGAAAAAAGAAAAATAACATAAAAGCAAAGTAAAAATCAAACCAAAAAAAACACCAACAACAAATATCATTTATCTTATAGTGTAGACACACCGAGTTGGTAAAGCTGTTATGATACGGTATTAATTTCATGATTAATTTCGTTATTAAAAAGAGATAACAAGTATGCTTTACGGAAAAAGCAATTAGAAAGAAAGAGAGATATGACTAACACTTATTTCAGTATTAATACTGAAAATGTCAAAAAATAACTCTCCCAATTCTCCAAATTCCAATATCCTTCCATTAATTTATTATTTATTTCTAATTTTTTTCAGTGAGTCCAAACAAAATGAATAGAATAGAAATAATAATCACGAACATTCATTTACTAAATTATATAATTGCCATTTACTTTTAACAAAGATAACGGCAACACAACTTTAAGAAAATGTCAGCTGATTTTGATAGTGTCTCTCTGTTTCTCAAATCTGTTGTCTCTTTCTTTAAGTACTTAAAATTTCCAATAGTATTAATACCGTGTCATAACAGCATAACCAATTCGTTCAGTGGTTATGTGAGATAACTAAAAAAAATCAAGTAGTTTCCAGTACTGTATTTTAGTTACAAACTACACCAAAAAACGTGTAGTTACCGAGATAACTAACGTCAAGCAATCAAACAGTATGTCGAACCTGCATCAAACTGTCGAACTTCTTGTCAAACTTCCTTTGTTTATTTAAAAATACTTTAAAAAAAAAATGTAAATTCAATTTTAAATTTTATATAACCGTTTTTCTTCTTTTTTCCAAAAATAACTAATTAAGAGATACTTAAAACTCTGAATCTTCTTTGATAAACTTATTTTTTCTCTCTTACTTTTTACATATTTCTATATGCAACTATTAAAAATCAGAAAAAACGTCAAAAATAACTATTGAAACCGGTGTGTCATGAAATTAGTTTCAAATTAGTTACAAACTAAACGGTTTAGTTAAATATCGCTGTGTGTCTAGGCTATTATACAAACGAAATGTAAAAGAGTATAGAAAAGTATGCCTATCTTGCCTGTACTGACTTTAATTGTTAAATAAAGTATAGTTCT
This sequence comes from Bombylius major, assembly GCA_932526495.1. Lineage (NCBI taxonomy): Eukaryota > Metazoa > Arthropoda > Insecta > Diptera > Bombyliidae > Bombylius > Bombylius major. The sequence continues at coordinate 31,972,116 of OW052043.1, forward strand.
AAGCATAATATATGTATACACAATATGTATAATAATATAACAACATATACTGTCTATATGTATAGTTTTTTCTTATTTTTTCATATTGATCATACAGCAATTTACAAAACAATCATCAATATAGGGTTTATGCAATGACTTTATATAGTACTGGACAGTACAACTGTAGGAAACACCATACTGTAAAAATGGGACAACATTTATATTGTTGTCTCACTCTTTGGGAATTCGTCATGTTTCAATGAACGAAGAATGATTTAAACATTTGATATTTTTAAAAGATAGATGGAGGCACAATTTTCATTTAAATTAAAATGAAATTAACTGGATTTGAATTAAAATTAAATTTTAACTCGATAAAAATCAAATTGTCCTTAAATAAATCAGTAGCTTACTTGTAATTACGTTATTTCAATGGGAGAATTTCCAACGTTTTTAAATTTGAATATATTCAAATTTGACAGCTTCGACAATCAATGGGTGAAATTGAGATGGGTAATTGAATGAACGAAAATAATGCATATATATGACTATATGTCTCACTCTTATGCTGGATTTCTTCAGAAGTCTCAACTAGAGGTTTGGATTTCTTTATTAAAAAATTCTGCTAACTAGCTGTCAGCTACATTTCTAATTCCCAAACCTGAAAGCATGAAATTTTAATCGAAAATCAGCTGTTATTTTTTGAGTATTTTTCAAATTGTAACGTATTATTTGAATATTTTTGAAGCTGTAACTCATTATTTTGTATTAATTTGATACAAAATTCATTCAATTTTTGTATTTTTATTATCAATTCATTGTAATCCTAGTACATATTTAAAAAAGAAATGTATGTACATTGTACATATATTTATTAAATAATGAGAATTTTATGCTACATATTTTTCATGCTTTCTTTCCTCTTAAAATAAATTTTATAAGATGCCTCATATTAAAACTCAATAACTGGCGACAAATATTCACGATATTTTCTTTGTTCAACAACAGAATTTGAAAGCGGGTTCGCCAACATCTGGCGTCTAAAAATATTGGAAATTTTGTTTTGAATTTGAATCTCATGGATACGTTCACAATTATGAGTGTTATCGAACAATTGAAGTAACAATTAAAGAATTGTTCCGAATAATATTCATACATTGAATATGTATATGCCTTGCCTATATAAGAAACAGGTACCATGTACTCATTAAATAATGACGCGTACAAATGTATTTGCACCTTCTGCATATAAATATTGATGGAAAAGGAGTACCTTATACTAATTGTGAGATCTTTTGAAAAAAAATCAACATCTCCTCAAAACTCAAAGTGATTTATTCTTGGTCTCAATAAATATGGCCGAAATATAAACATTTCGATATAAATGTTTTTTTTAAATCACCGAAAAACTTTATTTTCTCATAAAATATTTAAAAATCAATTTTCTTTACTTCCTTCGACAAGAAAAAAAATGTAAATATGCGTTACTATCTAGTTAGGTAGCACCTAAATAAATAATCAGTACTTCATCTGCCACCTAAACTTAGGGACAAGAAAGTTGAGACTGAAGAAATCCAGCATTAGGAAATTAACGAAATTTGGTTTGAGCCCACATGAAAAAAATAGTTGTACAGTCCATATTATATATAAAGTCATTGGGTTTATGTATACTTGTATGTATACTAAGCGCGCAATATACTCAATTTCTGTATCCATACAAAAATGCTTTATTCTTTGTTTCTATATTGTTTGTTTCATCAATGCTTTAAGTTTTAAGTTACGCACGTTATTTTCAAATACAAAATTTTGAAGCTTGAAGAGCTTGTTTCAAAAAAAGCTTGGGAGGTATCTATAAAAATTGTGATGTAAAAAAATTTATTTTATGTGATTATATGGTGTTAAGAGTTCTTCTCTATTTCAATGTTTTTTGATAAAAATAAACGTACAACCACAGAGTAGATACAACAAGAGGTACACTATACACTACCACAAATATCAGCAAAATTTTTAAAATTTGAAGACCTGTGCGGGAAGTGTGAGGGAGGAAAAGCTTTTATCTCTCACGAAAAAATATATGAGAAAACTTTCGCTTATTACTCAGTTGCTTGTTACACAGAATATTATTTTTATTCATATAAATATAACATATACATATTCCTAATTCCTATTATTCATATCCTTCTAAAAAAAATTTACTGAATACAGTAGAATATACGCATAAAGATATAAAGAAAAAAAATATTCAACTTGTACATTTAGGCCTTTTTCACGAATTCATATTTGCGTGCACGATCTTATGCAATATTGCATCAAGTTATGCAAGACAGCAACTAAAGCAAATATTTATGGCAAATACGTATATATATCTCTTTCGATATATAACTATATATTTTTGTTTTGAAATTTTAAAAATATATTTCAATATTTTTCTAAATTTCTATATCCAGAAATTTTTTCGTGATCTTCATTGAGAAATATGAAAATTTTATTCGTAATCCATCAGAAGATCAGAATAATCAATAGGCATGTTATTTTATTTTCTTTTACATTATAAAAATATCTAATGTTAGTTTTTAATATATTTTAAAATGTACAGACAAGCAAATAAGAAAAAAAAAAGCAAAATTTCATGTATACATTTCCCAGTCAATATCCAAAGACATACATTCCCATCAATGATGTCAAATGTCCTTAATAAGAAGTCGTTAGATGAGTGTTACAATGTCACTAGATTACAGTAGCTGAGTAAACACTAATGTCGCTAAAAATCTAACTCTTGAAAATAAATAAAAATGTAACTACATTCTTTAATTTACCCAAAAAACAATTGTGGAATTGATTGATATTTATTGAATATATTGAATATAATGATTTATCAATTCCATATACAGTCGAAATCGGATAAGTGAAAAACGTTTTGGGCAAGCATTTTCGTTTCACTTACGCATTTTCACTTACGTGTAGTACATATATATATTTTAATTCGGAATAATATCAATTGCATCATTTTTTAAGCAAAACCTATTTCCAGAAAAAATAAACTTTAGAAACAATGAAATTTGCTTGAAAATAGAAAATACATAGGTATATACATATGAATAAAAGTTTTCACATAAATTTTAAATTATATTCACTACATGAATGTACGCTATATTGCAATGAGTGGAAAAACGTTAAATTTGAATAAATGTCATTATACTTATTGGCTGTCATTAATGACAATTAACATTCAGTGTTGCTAACCATACACTCATTAATTCAGGTTCATCAGAGTAGCCAGTGAGAATAAATTTGTTTGAAATTTTTTTTTTCACTTATGCGTATTGAAATACATAAGAAATTGATTCAGTGGACATCAAAAAGTGTTTCACTTAAACGATTTTTTCACTTAAACATACGTTTTTAGTAGTAAAAATTTCGGGGCTTTAAAAATGCTTTCACTTACGCGATTTTTCCTCATTTTTTCTCTTATCCGTTTTTCACTTAAGCGATTTCGACTGTAACAAAATATGTACGAGGATATTTTAGACGAAAAAAAATATTTGCTCACTTACCGAAATCGATAAACATCTATACAGGGTGTTTTTTTCTACGTACAAAGAGTGATACAACGATATTCCCTGGACTATTTCATGAAAAAAATTGTACTAGTGAAACTTTCTGTCGTGTCTATTTTCGCTGCTAGAGGGCATTCAAAATAATGAGTTTTATGCAAGACCATTCAACAAAAAATCGCCTGTAATGTTTTTTGCACCCCATGTATCGAAATTTTTCTTTTTATTATGAATGCTTGTTTAGCACTAATATCAATTTCTGTAAAACTGAAAAAACCAGTTTCTATTCTATTTCTAACATTAAGTATAAGAAAAATAATGGTCATCAAAAGAGACATGCACCAGGCACTGCTATTTTTTTTGCCGTAACTGTGTAAATACATAGCAATGCAACTAAATATAACAACTGACAGCAATATAAACTGAAACAAATAATTTTTGATTTAATAATTCAATTTGGTAGATTTTCTCTTTAAACCAGTAAAAACAAAATGCTTACCTCTTTAATATTTTCGCCATTTCCAAAACAATAATGTGTTGATTTAATGATAAAGATGATAAAATGAAAATGAAAGAAGGTTGTATTAACACAGTATTTCAAGTTCACAAAAAAATTAATATAGCTATAGGTCTAAAGTAATTTGTCGCTAAAACTCCCATACTGCGACAAAACAATCTCATTGTCGCTGGCAGCTGTTTGAAAGTCGCCAGTTCTAACGATAAAATCGCTAAATTGGCATCACTGATTCCCATCTATCTATTAAAGAGTTTATACGGCACAAAAATAATCCGAATTTTGAATTAAATTGGGAGTAGCGTAGAAACGGTAAAATTGGGATTAAAAAAGTACATGCAAATGTTGATATTTTTATACACTTATAGTATGCATATTATTCTTCTTCCACATAAAAAATAGAAGAAGAACGTGATAGCTTCACTTTCACCATAAAAATTAGAATCCGCCATATTGCATTTTACCTCACACATACATATAAAAAAATTGGGATTAAACCCAAATAAATTGGGCTTAAGCCAAAATCCGAATTATCGAGTTTATACCACAAAAAATTGGGACTAAACCAATATCCGTATTAAAAGCGAATCAGGCATAAACTCGTACATTGGTCAGATTCAAATTGGTTCAATATGGCGATTTTTTACATCGGGAAGAACACACCTTATATAATATATCATTCTACGTGTTTATGCCTGCTCCGAATTTAATACGGATTTTGGTTTACTCCCAATTTTTTGTGGTATAAACTCGATAATTCGGATTTTGGCTTAAGCCCAATTTATTTCGGTTTAATCCCAATTTTTTTATATGTATGTGTGAGGTAAAATGCAATATGGCGGATTCTAATTTTTATAATGAAAGTGAAGCTGTCACGTTCTTCTTCTATTTTTTATGTGGAAGAAGAATAATATGTATACTATAAGTGTATAAAAATATCAACGTTTGCATGTACTTTTTTAATCCCAATTTTACGGTTTCTACGCTACTCCCAATTTAATCCAAAATCCGTATTATTTTTTCACCGTATAAACTGTTAAATTCCACCATGACTAAATATACATATTATTATAGTATTTTTCTTTTTGGAAGTCAGTATTGTGCTTATGGAGGCAGTACCCGATGTCCCGATGAGTATTTTTGCCTTGGTAATATTTAATTTAAAAGATTCACCTCGATTGAAATTGAGATCTGATCACCCTACACACGAGACAGATAACAGATTTATTCAAACGCAATGTAAAAGAATATAGAATAATAGAAAAGTATGCCTATCTTGCCTGTACTGACATCCAAAAAGAAAAATAGTATAGTTGATCGTTGATCGTTGTAAAAATAAACTCATGTTTAATTTATGTCCAAATTGGAAGAAGTTTATTTTTTCTCTTTGAAAGAAAAGTGGGTGGACTTGAATTGAATGGCATGTTGGCATGTAATATGTTAGTAAAATTTGTTGTGTTGTAGCAAGTTGGCAGTTTAGAGTTTATTCAAGTCCGATTTCATGCATAAGCATATAGCGTTAAAATAAAACTTAGATAATGTCTCCAAGTGTTTCAAATGTAAACTTAAATTTAGCTGCAATAACATATTTCGCAAAACCTCATCCAGGAGATGTTTGTGGAAGTAATGGCTTGCCATTAACTCCAAATTCAATAGCAATATTAGGACGTGCACAGAAATTAAGAACGTTTATACACCCTAATTTATGTGAATATATAGATTTTATTAGAGCGAAACATGGTAATTTAATTATGTACATATAAGGATTTATACAATTTAAAAAAAAACGGCTCATATGTAGTTCAAATGAAAGAATTTTGAAAAAAAAATTTCTTTGCAGAAAGAACTGTAATTGTTTCGGAATACAGTGGTGTACCATTGGAATATAAAATAAAAGGGTTAAGTACTGAAAGAATTCTAAGAATTTTTTACCAAATAGCCGAAGGTTTAAATGCAATAGATAATTATGGAATTGTTAACCACAACCTAGATTTAGATACAATACTCATAGATGAATTTGATAATGTGAAATTATTTAATTATGGATTATTTTATATGACCAACTCTGGTAAATACATATCCTTTCCGATAGGGTAAGCATGATTGTTATTTTCTTAATGTGTTATGATTAACATTAAACTTATCGAATTTTTCAAATATATAATACGTATTTTTCAGAAATGTAAAATATATGTCGCCTGAACGTCTTCTTGGTTCAAAAAATAACATAAAAAGTGATGTTTGGAGTCTTGGAATTATAATAGTTGAATTAATTCTTGGATGTTCAATATGGTCATCATTAAAAATTGCAAATATTATGAGAAGAATTTTGTCATTGACAAGTTTAAATAATGTTTTTGAAAAAATTGCAAGAGAACATAAATGTTACGAGAAATATCAAAATATAGATAAAGATCTGAGGGATTTAATAGAAAAATGTTTATCAACAAATATTAAATCCCGCTTGAAACCATACGATATATTACAAAGTGTAGTTTTTGATAATAAACACGATACTTTAAAGTATTTATTGTATAGTGATAAAAAATGTACGGAGTTAATTTCACGTTGCTGTCCATTACGACAAATTTATTATTTATGGCAATTAGCTGGTGGTGATGTACAATCTAAATTGAGAAAAGAAGGTTTAATAAGAAGTGAGGCACCGATATTAGCCATGCCACGCATAGTTTGTTTGAATGGTCAAATAATTGGACCAAAGAGAAGTCAAAGTTACTTAATGGATAATCGGGTTATCATGTTACGTTTAAATCATTTACGTGAACGATTAAAGAATACACGATATTTTGCATATTTTCCGTTAATACATTCATCAAAATTTCCATATAAATATGGAAGCCCTGGAATAAATCAATTACCGCTTATTATAAGAGAAAGAGATACAGAATATCAATTCCATCGTACAATGTTTTTTTCAAGGTTATTAAAGGTATTTGCAGTTTTCTAATTTTAAAATATTCAATTACATTTTAATATTTTAGGGCTATCCATTCTCACATGAACTAATAGTTAGCGAAGCTGAAATCGATATTCCTCCTTTATTAAGAGGACAAATATGGGCATGTTTATTAGGAGTGATTCCAAATGGTATGTACGATAGAATTGATAAAGTGACACCAACTTCAACTGATCGGCAGGTTTGTGTATTTTATTGGAAATTTAAGTTTGAGTAAAAAAAAAAATATTTTGAGAGTTATTTCATTTAGATTGAAGTTGATATACCTCGTTGTCATCAGTACGATGAACTTTTATCTTCCCCTGAAGGCCATCGAAAACTTAAACGTCTATTGAAAGCATGGGTTAATTCACATCCACAGTATGTTTATTGGCAAGGTTTAGATTCTCTAACAGCACCTTTTCTTTATTTAAACTTCAACAATGAAGGTGTATATCATACATTTTTTTATATGCCATTTTTATATGCTTAACATTTTCAAACATTTATGTTCTTTTAGAACTTGCATTTTTGAGTCTCTACAAATTTATTCCAAAATATCTTCATTGGTTTTTTCTAAAAGATAATTCAGCAATAATAAAAGAATATCTATGTAAATTTTCACAACTAACAGCTTTTCATGAACCAGTTTTAGCGAAACATTTAAATGGAATCAATTTTATACCAGAATTATTTGCAATTCCATGGTTTTTGACAATGTTTTCACGTAATTTATTTTTTTTATATGTAGGTAATTTTAATTATTGTAAACCTAAAATTTTCAGATGTTTTCCCATTGCATAAAATCATTCATTTATGGGATAAGTTAATGCTAGGAGATAATTCTTATCCACTTTTTATTGGAATATCAGTGCTAAAACAACTAAAAACCACATTAATGCAATCTGGTTTCAATGAATGTATTTTATTATTTTCTGATTTACCGGATATTGTTATGGATACATGCGTTGTAGAATCACAAAAAATGTACTTGACAACACCAAAAAGTATTTCTTACAGAAAATATGTCATTCATTCAAAAGAACTTGGAGAATTTGTAAGTATGCATTCATTTCGTATTTGTGAAGTTTAGTTTAAAGTTTTTTCAATATTCTTCTTTTTTCTCATTTGCAAACAGGATATTACAGATATAACTCTTACCGATCTACAAAATGAAATTTGTCCACGTATAAGTGTGAATGATTTAGTAAATTTAATTATGAATGAACCAGAAAGGGTAGCAACAATCGATTTACGTGGAACACATGAATTTAATCGCATTCATGTTATTAAAAGTATAAATATACCATTTACGTCTGTACTCTTAGGTGATACTCGTCTAGAATCTCTAAATGTTCCTAATTTGGAAGCTAATTTAAATGATAAAATTATTGTAATAATTAGTACTGTTCATGAAAATGCAATATTGGTAAGCAAATATTTTATGATAATTAAAAATGTATAATTGAAAAAAAATCATGTATTTTCAGTTCTCCAAATTTTTAGTTGATTGCGGCTTATATCGAGTATGTGTTCTTCATAAAGGGTTTAATATATTGCATTCTATCGTTCCAAGTGTTCTAGTATCATTTTGAAGAATTATTGAAGGACAAATTTAGATCGCATTTATTGATTTGCCTTTATTGTATTGTGAAATAAAAAATAATATAAACTAATTTAATGAAAATTGTATTTATGTGAAGTGTTCAAAAGGAATTTTAAAAAGCTAAATCATTTGGAATTTTAAAATTATTTATTTAACTCACTCAGTAATCCACATTTTCACAGATGTCATATTTATTATTTTTGATATATAGTTTTTTTTTTCAATCATGGGATTTCTATTTAATTCAATAAAAGGAGAATCAGTTGAAAACAACAAAAATCTGTTCGACTCAAACGAATCTATTAGGTTTGTAATAGGTATTCATTTAATTTCAAACATTATTACTGCATGAAAATTTCATAAAATCGCCCAGATTCTTTAAAAACTGTTACTTTTTCATTAAGAACATTTTTTTCCCTAAACAAGCATGTGTATGCATGCTTATGATAACTTCGCAAATTTCAGTTTCACTGAAAATTTGGAATAAATGAAAATAATATGGTTGGTTTGAACCACTCAATTTTTTTCCATAAGGCTGTGATGTGTTATGGTGAGTTGGCACGACGGGAGACTTTGGTTTCCAGATACCGGGAGATCTTATGTCAACACTCAAGATACATAAAAATATGGCCCGTTTCAAAAATACGCAGTTGAATGCGTAAATGACGAATTTGCACTGGAAATTGGAAATTGCTATCTGATTGCAATCTGAATGAGTCAATAAAGCAACTTCTGAAAAGTAGATATTTGCAAATTTGCAATCATTTGTTCTGCAAGTTTTAATTTCTGAAGCTAGTAGGAAGTTGAAGGTCTTTACGGTCTCTATAGTATTTTTATTTTTGGAAGTCAGTATTGTGCTTATGGAGGCAGTACCCGATGTCCCGATGAGTATTTTTGCCTTGGTAATATTTAATTTAAAAGATTCACCTCGATTGAAATTGAGATCTGATCACCCCACACACGAGACAGATTTATTCAAACAATTTGTGAAAGAATATAGAAAAGTATGCCTATCTTGCCTGTACTGACTTCGAAAAATAAAAATACTATAGATACCATTTTTTGGTATCTGGAAACCAAAGTCACTTGTCGTTTAAGTTTACCATTAAACTTAAAAATTAGAAAAATCTGCATATTTTATTTAGAGAAAGCCAATGTTCCATTTCAATTTTTAAATAAAACATCCATTAAAATAGACTTATCAGTGTTACTTTGTCAATTAGAAAGTATTGTAATGATATTCTGAAGAGCGGGTTGATTAGACATATTTAAATATACATAGGTACTATATGTATATAGTATTGAGAAAAGAGGACTTTAGTTTTTGTGTACTTAAAATTATTTTGAAGATTTTTTTTTTCAATTAGAAGTGGTTGAAAATCCAGTTTTTCACTTGATCAGATTTAAAAATCGGTATTATTTCTATTTTTAATTACTAATCATGTTTGATTTATTTAACCGAAATTTTATTTTGTAATAGCAACTGTGAAGATAAATTCAAGAGAACATTACGTAGCGTTTCTGTTAAAATTGATTCTTTAAAAAAATCTCCATGCCAAAATTTTGCAAATGATATAATCACATGCTTAAATAATTCAAACAGGATTGTACAATGTTTCAATTTAATGGAAAGTTATAAAATTTGCACAAAAAAAGTTACTAATGATGAATTAGAAAGATATGCGTATAATATAAACTCTGCAAATTATATAAAATGGGAGTATCTGTAACAATATATCGTAAGTTGCTTCTACTTGTTTTCTGAAATTTTGAAAATGAAGTACTTACATAAATATGTAATTATTATTATTTAAATAAATAATTATAAAAAAAGGAAAACAATTTTATTTTAGATTAAACTTATTTATTCCACAAAAATGGTTTGACAATGTATGTACCTATATGATAAATTCAAAATTCTTATAGTTATGCATTTACTTTCTTTCTCAACTTTATACATCAATAAATTCTAGAAAAGTAAGAAGCAAGAAAAATTTAGAGATGAAATATAGATAAAAATTCACATTATCAATTACTACAATTTTATTGTTTGTTTTAAGAAATTGGGTCTGTTTTGTTAGTTGAAAAATGTATTTAAAAATATATATGTATATAATTCAATGAGCAAATTAAAAAAAATGAAACAATAAAAAATAAATGTTTGTTAATTAAAAAAAATTCTTTTTAGTGTTATTATTAATTCAATTTTGTTAGTGAAGTTACAGTAAATTTGAATTTACATACATATCTGTTACAAGAAATTAGTTTTATTTTCCTTAATAATGAAATTTGAACTAAAATTTGAATGTGGTCACTTATATTTTTATAACAAAAAAAAGAAAATATTACTTAAACTACAAACAATTGCTCGCTTCATAATCTTTTAAGTATACGTTTTTTTTCTTTTATTAGTTTTTCCTTTTTTCTATCCTGTATTTTTTTATCTGTTGCATGCTTTTTAGATAACGGACCACCATCTTCTATTGATTCAACACTTTTCAATGGCTAAAAATTATAAATAAATTTATTTGTATTTTTAATGTGGGTGCAAGTGGGAGTGACAGCACTTTAATTGCTTCAAATACATTGTTCGTTTAGAATTTATTTCGAATTATTTAGAGATCGTATTGGAAATATCGGTAAAGGCCTAGTCAGACATGGATGGGTTTTACATTTGTCTTCCCCACGACCATCTTCTCGACAGTTTTACTTTTACACTAGTCTTCTTTCTTTCTTCTCAATTCGTTGTACATACACAAATTTTTCAATGTATTTTACTATTCACACACTAGGTGTAACAATGATATAGTTTTTTCCACACTCACACTCTCGTTACAACTGGTCGTTCTACCTTCAGATGTAATTTGAGCAGTTGTAAAAACAGGTATTTAAACTGGATTGCGACGGTCGTAACAACCACCTAATGTGTAAATGGTGTTTGAATTTTAAATCCTTCAAAAACTTGTTTTTGTTTATATGCATAGTATCTTCACCTAGTATCAGTCAGGGATGTTACGAAGCATACAATTGTACAATTTTTGGTACAATTAGGGACCAACGAGTACAAAGGTACAACGGACGATATTTAGGTACATAATGATAAATAATAATAAATTATTAAGTGTTAAAGGACTATGGACACTATTATGATTTTCGATCAAAATTCAATCAAATCGAATGAATATTCACAATATTTCGTGTCATTCTCAAACAAATGCTAATATACGCTATATGAATTTCATTTAAAATATCTAGTAATCTGTGCTTTTTAATTTTTATTTAACAATTTCATTCGATCAGAAAAGAGATATTGAAATAATTTTTGGTAGCAATCGAATAAAACATTAAAATGCACAGATTACTAGATATTTTAAATGAAATTCATATAGCGTATATTAGCATTTGTTTGAGAATGACACGAAATAATTGTGAATATTCATTCGATTTGATTGAATTTTGATCGAAAATCCTAATAGGGCCCTGTGTTTTTTTTTGTTGATCTAGAGATCAGATAGAGTTTTACAAGCAAAACTTAAATTCTTTATATTTATATGATTTATTATTCTTGTTTTAATTCTTTTTATTTATATTGTTTACTTTTACGTTTTTATTTAGGTTTATATTCTTTTTTGTAATGGAAATAATGTTTTTTTTCTTTAATTTTATTTTGTTGAGTTATTAAATAAATGAATTAGACTGAATTTGTTAAATGAATTTATTTCTTGTTGTACATATTGAGATTTGGTTCAAGTAAGCTACGTGTAGTATAGATGGGGTTCTATTATAAATATACCTACATGTTTTTATTAAATTATTCGTGGTACAAATGGAAGCTAAAAGGTACATTTTTAATAAATGAAAAGGTACAATTTCATATAAGCTCATATCATCCCTGGTATCAGTTTGGTTTAAAAAGTGAAGAAAGATGAAGAAACCGCATTACTCCCCTGGACAACGAACTTCGAGAATACTGTCGAAGAAGAACTATGTAAAAAGATGGAATACTAGCTGAACAATCTAGTATGAACAAGGAATTGGAATACACGAAATTTTCCTGGTATTAGCGTGGTATACAAGGAATTTGCTAACCGTACGTCATTTCGAAATAGCGGAAATTTTTATATATTGGTAATCTGTGGTTATGTTGTTCATTTTTTCTATTCTTGTTGTAACTGTAATTATGTATATTTAAAATTTGAATAAATCATAAAATATAGAAAGTTATTTTTTTTTTTTGATTTTAAGGAAAAAAAAGCAGAAAAAATTCTCAACAACTATTACACTTATTATTTTTATTTATTTAAACTGTCACTGCATACTAGACTTATACGACAATTGATATGTTATAGCATGAATACTCCATGTCTGGCTAGGCCTTAATATAAGCACAAGTAAAGTAACAAATTATTTTTTGCAACTGAATAAAAAAATTAAAAGTTTTGGATATAATAATTTTAAGAAATATTTTACATGCTTTCAAACCAAAAAAATGTATGGGTAGTAAACGTATAACTGAATTTGATAATTAAAAAACTTAGGTGACAGGCACCTTGCCAAATACATAAACATTCGTTATTTGTTTCAATTCAACAAGGTATGCGTATGAGGAGCATCGTTAACAAACATTTGTGGTGTTTGAGCTACTGTTTATTTAAGAAAGTTTTTTGAAAAATTTTGCCAAATGTTGATAATCAACGAGGTGTTTGGGAGCTTGACTATGTGTGTATTCGACAAATCTTTGTTATGCTCTTATATTTGACGAGTTGTCTTTGCGATTTCTTTTACAATCATTTGTCACGCGTTAATGTCCCGTCAACAACGGAAAATATACAAATGTTTGTCTTCTTTTTCATGTAGTTGTTACTTTTTGTTGTTTTTGGCATTTTGAATCTAGTGTGCTTTGATTTTGCCAATAGTAAAGTGCTTGTGGAAATTAAACTTTTATTCTCATATTTCAATTATCATCTTCGCAAATTTAAACCTTTGGCGTATGATCAAATTGTAAGGGAGATCAACTTTGACAAGGCAAATGTTTGACAAACAATCATGTAGACGAATACTCACAAAGTAGGCGAGTAATGTGAGCTCACACGAACATAAGACAAATATTTTAGAAGTGCACGAATATTTTTTATTCGTATCTGGGACCGCCCTTAGAGGTCACTTATATTTGCGATTTATTTATTATTTATTATTTATTTATTACTGAAGTTTTTGTCGTGAACTCGTGAATAAAAATATTCCTCTGTTTCGTTTACACGACGACAGTCGGCAATCGACATTTCTTCTATGAATAAATTTATATAAAAAACTGTTGCGAAGAAAATGTCGTGTGCGTTTACATTACATCAAATATTCCGTGAAATATAGTAAAATATTCATGATATTTCTATGGTAGAAAAAGTTCACGATATAAACTTGAATTTTGTTGCACTACTTTTTACACTAGAAAGTGAATTTCTTTCATGAATATTTTGAAAATGTAATGAATAATCTTCACAATAATCTTCAATTTTGATACAATTCGAGTTGAAACATAAGTTTAAGCGAGCTATATCAATCGAATAAAATTTGAAACAATTTATGTGCTTTCACTTATTAACTTATAATTCTTACTTGTGCATGAATTTCCGTCATCATTTTAGCCCTTTGAGAATAATCATCATATCTTTCTAATAATAGCTTACCAGCTTCTTCATTAAGTGCTGATTCAGCATTTGGTACAATAAGAAGACACTTAATTGTTAAAAGGATATGTTTTATACCCAAATCGGGTTTCCAATCCTTTTTTAATGTATTTACACATATTTCACCATTTGATGCAACATTTGGATGAAATATTCTTGTTAGGAAAAATGCTTTTGGTGGGGCTTGTGGAAAGTCTTTACCGAGGGCTAATTTAACACGAAAAGCACCGCCATAATATGGTGTGCCAGCTAAAACAAAAAATATTTTATCCTTTTTTATTAATATTTAGTTTTCAAATTTTATCAAAATATGTATATCTACCAGGTCCCTCAACAACTGCTTGAATATCTGTTACATCGGCATCATTCACATGAATTTCGATTCCTTCCAGTGGATTCTCAACGAGTTCGTGTAGTTCTTTAGTAACTTGTCGAATTGTTTGAGGTGATAAATTTTCAACATTCGACATTTGCTAAAAACAAAAATTCAAAAATATATAAAAATAAGTAATAATTTTTCTGATATAAAATTATTTTTTTAATTGTAATTGGAAGTGAAACTTTGTTCGCAAATTGAGTCTACATGTTTACAATATGTACCTAGGAATGTCGTAATAACAAAACTTAACAATATATGTACTTACAGAATTCATATTATTTTGTTTTACAGTTCAAAAAGTTATATTAGTTATGAATGAATATTTTTATGAAATCAAAACTCTATTTTAAATAAAATATTTAATAATAATTTATATTCATTGAATTAATAGATAAAATGGATACAATACAATACAATTCCTCCTAATAAAAGACAATATACAAATTACAAATGACAAAAAACAATCTATACGTATACTTGAATAAGTCAAATGAATTTGAATTGCAAGTTAAATAACAACCTGCATTGACTTATATATCTGGCTGGACTGTACAACTTCTTGTTTCATATAGGCTCAAAACAAATTTCGTCAATTCCCTAAGAGTGGGACATATACATATATGCATTATTTTCGATCATTCAATTACCCACCTCACATTTTAACAGTTTATACGGTAAAAAAATAATCCGAATTTTGAATTAAATTGGGAGTAGCGTAGAAACGGTAAAATTGGGATTAAAAAAGTACATGCAAACGTCGATATTTTTATACACTTATAGTATACATATTATTCTTCTTCCACATAAAAAAAGAAGAAGAACGTGACAGCTTCACTTTCACCATAAAAATTAGAATCCGCCATATTGCATTTTACCTCACACATACATATAAAAAAATTGGGATTAAACCTAAATAAATTGGGCTTAAGCCAAAATCCGAATTATCGAGTTTATACGACAAAAAATTGGGAGTAAACCAAAATCCGTGATAAAAGCGAAGCAGGCATAAACTCGTACATTCACTCATTGATTGTTGAAGCTGTCAAATTTGAATATATTCAAATTTAAAAACGTTAGAAAATCTCCCATTAAAATAATGACCCTTATTCTGTAAGTAGTGATCACTTTGATTCAAGAATGGTGTTCTGAGATTCACGTGATACGATGATTTCATCCTATGTAACTACGAAGTAATACATAGAATTATAAACTACAAACGGTAACATTTCCGTTTGAATGAAAACGAAATTAAATACATTTTAAACACAGAAGAAAGACCAAACCAAACTAGAGTTAGAATAAGGAGGAAAATAATGAACTCTATTGTTCAATTTTGTATTTTAAATTTATATATAATTATTAGAATTATACTTAATAAAAAAAAAATTATTCAGTTCTTTTACTTAAACTTGGATCATTCGTGTGAAGCTGTTACTTCTCATGTTTTTGTGATACTTTTATCGTCATGTATTGCAGCAAAAAAATTACAACAAAATAAAAAGTGTGTTCTGCATATTTCATGCCCTTAGCGATAACCACATTTTGATTTTCATTCATGAAATGAAACCTCAAATTGTATTTTTGCTGTAATTTTATTTAAATTATTTATATTTAATTTAAAAAAAATTATCCAAAAAGTAATAAAAAACAATACAAAATTATATAATTAATTATATTTTACATACATTTTGTTTAATTCCATTTTCAAATAACTATCACCTATAATTTTTCGTGATAAAAGTATCACAAAAACATGAGAAGTAACAGCTTCACACGAATGTCAGAATACCAAAAAAAGTGACAACTATCACTTTTTCGATATTTATCACGTAATTCGCAAGTGGTCCACACTAGTAAAATCGAATAAAGGTCAATGTGTTAAAGTGATTTATTTAAGGCCAACTTGATTACTTGATAGTTTAACTTGGTTTTTATCGAATTTAAATTTAATTTTTATTCAAATTCAGTTATTTTAAATTATCATTGTGCCTCCATCTATCTATTAAAAATATCAAGTGTTTAAATTAATCTTCGTTTATTGAAACATGACGAATTTCCTAAGAGTGAAACAACAATATAAATTTAGTCCCATTTTTACAGTATGGTCAATGGTGTTTCATACAGTTGTTTTGTCCAGATCTATAAGTCAATGCCAACCTGATTTTGATTTCAGGGTTGCCGGGCAAAAAAATATTTTATGCAGTGTTGCCAGGAGTTCGGTTGGACTTATGGCTAAATTTTGTTCAAAAAATGGCTAGGAAATGGCTAAAAATAAATTTAATGGTTAACAAAATGGCAAAATAAGAAAATATAACTCATGTGTCAATAAATCAAATAAATTTACTGAAAAAGTTGAAAAAATCAAGTTCTTTTTTGTTAATTTTTTTATTGGACCATTAAACAATTCAAAATTAGTCTTTTCATTGCATAATAAATAACAAAACTTAAAAAAAATTTTAAAAAAAACATTAATTAAAACAAAAATTTGATTTGCAATAACAAAAATAATTCATCATATCAAAAGTTACCATTTTTTATAGTTTATATATAGTTTAAAATATTAAGGTAGTCAGTCTCCTCCATGGTAAATAGAATAGGAAGGTATGCTGAAAAGCAATATGGCGGAGATTTTTTTTCGTTTTTTAGTGACATTACAATAAGTTGATGACGTCGCTGCGAAGAAAAAGTTTTTGTTTACATTTTTTTTTATATGTAGTTTGCATAGTGGCTAGTGATAAAGTTGTATTATTTTATAAATAAAGTGAATTTAAATATATTTAAAAACTATAACTGACTATATATTATTGAAAAAAAAATCTATTAAAATGGTTAAATGTGTGGTGATGTTCTGTAAAAATTATACAGAAAAAACAAAAGAAAAAGTTAAATTTTTCAGATTTCCATCTGAAAAAAATATGTTTGAGAAATGGATTCGGGCCTGTGGTGTGAAACCAGTAAAATGTTTTAAGTATATGAAAAATAATTGGGCCGTGTGTTCAAATCATTTTGTGGAGGAAGATTATTTATTAAAAGACAGACTGCTAAATACACCTCTGCAAAAACGAACTCCTTAAAACCTTTTAAACTCCTTAAGGGTTAATGTACAGTTTTTTTTATAAATCTTCAAATTGTTATACATACTTACATATGGTAGTTATTTTTTCTAATCAGTTCCTTTTTTTCTACAGGAATCGGAAATGAACTTCATGTGGTGCACAATAGCTATTTGAATACATCATCATCAGACTCCCCAAAGAATGAGCCAAATGAAGCTCAACGTGAAAAATTACATTGTAAATTCAAAGAAAAACTCCATGGTCTAGAATATGAAACAGATCATAATGTTCTTTTAACATATGGAGCAAAAGAATTTTCTTTGATCTTTCATAATTGTGTGAGTAGTAAAATATTTTGATTTAAAATCTTAGGAAAATTGTCTTTTTGGCTCTTTTTTTTAGAAATATGAAGGAAAAAATATCAACGAAGAATTTAAACTACTTTCCTGTTCGAAAATTACGGATTGGATTAGTAATGGGCTGTTTTTAAATAAAAATACAAACCCAGAAATTGTAAAATTTTATCTATTAACAGCTCATAGTGTCCTTTTAATTGTTGAATATTGTTTTCATGAAAACGCATTTAAAATTTTAGAAAAATATTCATGTATTGATAAATCCACAATGTATTGTTCGCATTTAATGGAATCAAATTCAAATTTAACAATTTTTGGAGGTAATTAGGTAATTCTTTTTAGAATTTTTTTCGTATTAAATTAATTTCATTTTGTATTTTATAGAAAACGCATTTGGTGAAGTGATTATCTGGACCATAAATGATGAAAAAATTACAAATCATTATCCAGTTTTACATCGTATTTCTGCTCATTCTGGTGTAATATTTTCTATTGATGTAAATATGAAATTTATGTTGATGACAACAAGTTCAATAAAAGAAGATATTCAATTGATAAATTGTACAATTTTAAAAACATTTGTAACAAATGAAAATAATTGTTTAATTTTAATTGGCGGTTATAAGAAACTTTTAATTTATGAACATGGTTGTAAAAAACCAAAAAATTTAAAATTTAAACAAATTGAAATTACAAAAAGTTATATTAAATCAATTTTTATATGTGATGAAACTAAAGAAATATTATTATGTGATGATTACCATTACCATTTATTCACTTTTATAATATAACCTCACCATGTAGGTATGTAGATTGTAGTCATACTTCAATTTTTTCTCTTACAAGTAGGTAAGAAGGCACAATATTTTCCACCTTTTTATTTTATTTTTTGACTATTGTGTAGTTTAAAAATTATAACACTGTTAATTTATGTTAGAAATTATTAACAATGAATTTTGTTTATTACACCTTAATTGTACAGAGTCGTAATAAAGACTAAAATCATTATAACAAATTATAAAGTACATAGTGCTTAATCCGGATCAACTATTATAATCTTCATTTACAGTTTTACATTATGTTATAATATTATATCGTACATAATCAATTTATACAATTTTGAGTTGCCAATATGAATGAAATACAAATTAAATCTTAACAATTTATTATATTTTAAAACTTTTATAAACCATATTTTGTTTAAAAAACCAAAAATATTTAACTAAAACACTATTTCTTTACATTACTATTTCAGCACTCTTATTAAGAAACTATAAGAAACTAAAATGTCAAAACAAAACATGACACACTTCTAACTAATCCATACAAAACACCAGTTCATGGCTTGTATTATAGATGGTTTTGGTCGATTCCATTTCTGACTTGTAACAAAGAGAATTTATATACTACAATAGAGGTTCAATTTATCCGTTAAATTCAAATTTTTGAATTTTTGGTACTGTATGTTTGCCAATTTGGCTTCGAATAAGCTCATGAGATGTTAGACTATACAAGGGTGCAAAAGGAGAGATGTGAAAAGAAGAAACATGTAAAGAAAATTAAAGAAATAAAGAATAATGAAGAACACACCAATAATTCTAATATTCATCTTATAATGCGGTATTTGTTGTTGTATACCATATGATATTTTTTAGTGTTGTTTTGATTCTGATCGTATACATAAAAATTTTTATATTTATATATTTTGTTTCGGAAAACAAATGTAATGCAATCGAATATGTATGTGAATTTTGTATGAAAGAAAAATAAATATTTTTAATCTCTTTGTTTTTTAAAATATTCTGCTTTTATTTTCACATTTCATTCTATAATTCTTATAAATTAATGATAATTTATTGAATCGGATATAAATTTTCACATTTTGCTTCTTTCATAATTTTTTTTTCTTTTTCGTCGAATTTTGTTTTTTAATTTTTGTAGTAGGTTGATAAATGATAGGTAAAATGAGAAAAATAACTAACTCGGTAATTAAAATATTAAGTCATTTGTTTTGGAAATATATGATATGTAAAGAGAAATATTTTAAAAAGAGATAGTATTTGTTGCGAAATAAAATTGTTATCCCATGGATTTTGAAGCCCAACCAACTCTACATAAAACTGGCAACAACGATTTTCAATATATTAATTTAATGAAAAAGAAGTAGAAAATATACACAACAGTGTAACCTCGATAATTTGAACTAATTTTAAACCGACATTGTTAAAATTTGAAAATTTAGATAGAAACCAAGGCTTAGGTGAACCTGTTGTCGGAAAGATTTTTACGCATTTACGTTGGTCGTAAATCCATGAAAATTCGTTTCATGGTAAATTTGAATCTAAGGTCCTTGTCGCTGTATCTTCAATAGTTTTCGAGAAAAAGGACTTCAAAGTTGCTCACTTAAAAGCCAATTTTCAACCCCTTCCTGTAATTATTTCCAAGAGGAAATGGTTTCTAAACCTTTATTATTATGTTTCTTATAGATTGTAATGCATCCTTTTATTAAATTTTTAAAAAAAAAGATGCAGAAATCCTGTTTCGAAAATATACCCTTTTACCACTATTTACCACCACTCTGGTTGGTGTATTGATAAAATTGGTACTGTCATGAAAAATTCGTTAAATGACCATTAAGTTATCAAAGACACAAAACGTGTTAAATAAAAGCGACATCTATGATTGAATACGAAAAACGTCAATTTAAATTTGAAAAGTAAGTTACAAGTTTTTTCTTGAAATATTAATAAAAACTTGTCTTTAACGATAATTTTCTAAATGTGCAATATATTCAGTTAAGTGATTGTAAGATTTTGTTTGTAATGCATAAATATATTGGTTTTACAAATTTTTATAGAAAAAAATCAAAATTCAAAATTTTAATAAATTGCTAAATTTTGCAAAGTAATATATGTATACTACCCAAGTGCATAAGAATTGATCCATCTGCATTTATTTTCAATTAAATATTTCCAAATGTATGATTACTTTTAAAAATAAAAGTTCATTTTATTAGCTTTCATAAAAAAATATAAACATTATATTCTACAAAAAAACAAAAAAATAACAATATTTTAAAATTTCGAAAATAATTGAAAATGCAGATGGATCAATTCTTTTGCACTTGGGTAGTACATGTATCTAATTCTAGAAATAATGAATAATTAATGGCCAATTTCACAGTCAAAGTTTAAACGGAGTTTATCTCTTAAACTAAGTTTAAGCACTTTTTTCAGTTTCACAGTGAACGCTTAAGTGTTAAACTGAGCTTAACTTAATCCGTACGAATTGAGAGTTTAAACTCTATTTGAGGTTTAAGTAAAAGTCAAAAATAAAATAAAAAAACAACCGCTATCTATCTATCTGTTTTGTCCCTAAATTTATTATAAATTGAAATTTATATGAAAAAATTTAAAATGTCACAATAATTGCCACTGCCATCTAGCGGCTATACAATGACATCTACAAGTTTTTCAGGTTTCAGCAGCATTATTTCAACCTAAATTCATTCACAATGATAGGTTTAACTAAAGATAGTTAAACTACAAATATAAATTGACTGAGGAACGAAAAAAAATTTAAATGAAGTTTAAACCATGGTTTAGGTTTAACTTAAACTCCGTTTAAACTTTGACTGTGGAACTGGCCATAATAAATGAAAAAAATAATAAAAATAATAATGCTGCTGAAACCTGAGAAACTTGTAGATGTCATTGTATAGCCGCTAGATGGCAGTGGCAATTATTATGACATTTTAAATTTTTTCATATAAATTTCAATTTATAATAAATTTAGGGACAAAACAGATAGATAGATGGCAGTTGTTTTTTTATTTTATTTTTGACTTTTACTTAAACCTCAAATAGAGTTTAAACTCTCAATTCGTACGGATTAAGTTAAACTCAGTTTAACACTTAAGCGTTCACTGTGAAACTGAAAAAAGTGCTTAAACTTAGTTTAAGAGTTAAACTCCGTTTAAACTTTGACTGTGGAACTGGCTATTAGATTGCAATATGTATTTATAAAAAAATAAAAATATCTTCAAAAAATTGATAGATATGCATTTATAATTTGTATTATTCTTTTTGAACATTTTCTTAATTTTTACGACATAATATGCTTCTGCTGTCTACTTCAAAAATATACAAAACAGCTGATTTATATTAGAAAATTCAAATAGAAACGGAAAAAATTTAAATTTATAGTATTTTTATTTTTGGATGTCAGTACAGGCAAGATAGGCATACTTTTCTATATTCTTTTACATTTCGTTTGTATAAATCTGTCTCGTGTGTGGGGTAATCAGATCTCAATTTCAATCGAGGGAAATTTTTAAATAAAAAATTACCGAGGGCTGCCAGATGAAATTTTTTATTTTTTTTCAATTTTACAAAAAAGCAGGTAATTGTGGGAAATTTATAGGAAATTTAAAATAAAAATAAAATTAATAATATATACAACAAAATTATTTACTTGAATACATTATTAGCTTTAAATCACTTCAATTCACCCACTTTTACTTACTTAATTTACTTGAAACACTTGGATTTTTACAATAAAAATACCTTAGTGAAACGAAAATAAATTAAGAATAACAATAAAAAACCAATAAAAAAGTATTTAAATCGAAAGTTAATACAAAATTAATAGAAATTTCTGTATAAGAGATCAAAAATATCTACGGTGTTGATGAAAGTAGTTTTAATCAAGGATTTTTATGTTTTCATATAACGATAGATTGATTTTGCCTTGATGTAACTACTGAGTTATTGAATTTTTACTTTTTGCTATTTTTTTGGTATTTCGATAACATAACAAACAACAACAACAAATTTCATTAGTCAAATGATAAATCAAATGATAAACCGTTAAATGTTAAGTACACTTAATAAAATATATCTTTTGTCGTTTGATATTATTTTGATATTCAATATTCTAATTGTATTATCTCAATAAATAAAATTTATTTCTAACTACTATTATTGTTTTTTTTTTCACAATTTACACAATTTATATAAAGATCCAAAAGCAAATTACGTTTTTTTTAAAATAATGATAAAAATATTGTTTGATTAAGAATTTTGAAAAAATTCAAATTTATATAATAATACGAAGTATTCGGGCTTGAAAAATGTAACGAAATTACAAACAAGTACGTAGGGGAGACCGGGGTTGGTTGAAACACTTTTTGTATTTTGTGAAAAATTCGTATAAAAATGTAAATAATATGATGTGGTTGAAATGTAAACTTATAAACTGATATGTTTTCTACATTATAATCCTTAAATAATAGTGAAAAAAGCAATAATTTTTGAGAAAAATCCTTTTTTCTAAACCTTTATCTAAGTTTCAATTTACCCCAACCCTGGGGTAAATTGTAACAATGGACGAGGTAAATTGAAACAATATGAAATAATACTTTATTTCTCCATTTATTGAGTCTGATTGCAAAGAAATCATTAAAATAAATAAAATTTATAAAAACAAAATAACTAAAAATTCACAAAAGCAAAATAACAAAAACAAAACTTAAAATGTAAAAATAAAAAAATTAATTATATTAGATTCTATTCAGTTCCAAATTTCACAAATGTAGTTTTGTTTTGTAGTCATATCGGTGCATTGCTCATGCGACCATTTATTACATTTAATGCATCTTATCCACTTTTCACCTGCTTTACTGTTTCAATTTACACCGAAAATTTTGTTTCAATCTACCCCAACACGTTCTTAGACATTATTTTAATTATTTAACACAAAATTTAAAAAAATCAATTCACTTTTTAAACTTAAAACGATTTTATACATTATATACTTACCACCTGCCTTTATAATATCTATAAACACTCTATTTTTCAAATAATATTCGAAAAATCTTGCGCAAACCACATGAATGATTTTGCCGCTGAATACACAAAATGACAGATAACTTCTTTATCTGTCAATCGTTTGACATAATATTTTGTGAGTACTTCCACAACAGCGTGATTATTGAAATGACATTCATTCAAAGCTGCCAGATGGTGTATTTTTTCTAAAAAATCAAAAGTTTCAACCTGCCCCGTGTTTCAACCAACCCCGGTCTCCCCTACATAAATGAAACAAAATATCATAGATTAAAAAGGATAATTAAAGAAATACGAGTATATTATTATTATACTTATGTATATGCATACATTTAATTCAAAATCAAATTTATATTGAAAACATAATTTTATAAATCAAAGAAAAAAAAATATTTATTAAAAATAAAATATAAAATAACAATTACGTAGGAATATTAAAAATAATAGATTTAAATTTTACAATAAAATTAAAAATACTGAATATCATTATTATTATAAATTAATTTTTTATTTATCAAGGCAATACTTCCAATAGCTACGCCAATCCTGAAATTTAATCATTTTCTTTTATACTCATCTTCCCGCTGGCGCTGACACGAATCAAACAACATTGTACGAGTTTATACCTAATTCGCTTTTATCACGGATTTTGGTTTACTCCCAATTTTATCTGCTATAAACTCGCTAATTCGAATTTTGGCTTAAACCCAATTTATTTAGGTTTAATCCCAATTTTTTATATGTATGTGTGAGGTAGAATGCAATATGGCGGATTCTAATTTTTATGGTGAAAGTGAAGCTATCACGTTCTTCTTCTATTTTTTATGTGGAAGAAGAATAATATGTATACTATAAGTGTATAAAAATATCAACATTTGCATGTACTTTTTTAATCCCAATTTTACCGTTTCTACGCTACTCCCAATTTAATGCAAAATTCGGATTATTTTTGTGCCGTATAAACTCTTTAATTTACTACTAATAAATACTACTTTGAGTGGAAATCGGCTGCGTAACGAATTTATAGTTTTTACTTCGGTTTTTTATTTTTCATAAAAACAAATGGCGATTGGCGATGGCGACAAGACAACTGAATAAAATCAGTTTCAGTTGTCTTTGTCTTCCTTCACGTGATGTGACAGACAACATCGAAAGGGAGGATGGATGTACGTCTTTTTTCCATAATAAAAAAAAAAATGCATACTTTAAAAGTACAGGATGATTCGTTCTTAGAAATTAAAAAATTAGCGAACAAAAATTGGAATATCTCATTGAAAATCGAAAATTTTTATTATATTTCCAGTTTGAATTGCTTTTTTATCAAACATAAAGATACAGGAATGTGAAATGCGTACAGAAACTGCTTTTTTAAAAAAAAATTTCTGAACAAAAAAAGTTGAAATGATTTCTGTACTATTTGAAACACCCCGTTAGCATATTTTAACATTTAAAAAGTACCTTTGCTAGGGTTGACAGATATCTGATTTTTAGAATTTCCTACAAACAATTATATGTGAAGTTAACACATACTCATCGGGTACTGCCACTACTGCCTCCATAAGCACAATACTGACTTCCATAAATAAAAATACTATACAATAATTCACGATAATGACACTTGTATCCAACTTGTATGGTGACGATTTTTGGTTCGTTCGATTGAGTTACATAATACCGAAATTAAATTCAGTCGAATCGAAGAAGATTGATTCTTCGATCAACCTACGAATCGAATATCATAATAAGCACAACCTATCATTTATTTTACTTGAAAAAAAAAATAAACAGAACTAAAGAAAAGAAAAAAACAACAACCAAAATCATTCATCCTATATATGTATATAGTTCTAAGCATAACCAAAAAATATGAAATAAGAAGAACTCTTATTCATATAAAATTTCTTCATATAAAAATTTTTATTCTGGGGTTCTGGCGCGAGTACCCCAAGCTTTTATTTTAAAAGCTTAGTTATGCTCTCTCAAAGTTTTCTCTAAACTTTGACGTCATTTTTTTTTGAGAGGATTAACAAAAACAGAAAAGGATAAATTATTTTTATTCATTTAAAGTGTTCACAGTGAAGATTTGTTACGAAATATTTCAAACAAAGAATAAAAAAAATTTGTAAGTTTGAATTTGAATTTTCAAACGTGCTTTATAAATTCGAAAACATCCGAAAATCGAACTTACTAAACTTCACTCTACGCTGAATTTTAAACAGGTAAAATTTTCCACGTTCGGTTGTAAACGATCCATTATACTTTTTATTTTTTTTTTTCGTTTGCAAGATCAAATTAAAATTCAATTGTTTTATTTTTCCCTACTTTGATTGATTTTTTAAATACATATGTATGTATGTATATATTTGCAAATTATTTAATATATCGGAGATTTTGATTGTCTAGTTTGATTGTTCAAGTTCTAGAATTAATTTTTATATATTATTCCCATAGTTATTTTTTGTTTTTAAAAAAGTATTCAAATATTTTAATTATTCTATTAAAATTAAATATTTTTTTATTTTTAAAAATGAGTCACCAATCAGGGTTAGCCTGTAGTATAAAAACCTGTAAAAAGTCAAGAAGAGAAACCGGTGTAAGGCTTTTCAATTTTTTTATTACAACTTAATGAAAATACCTACACCGAAAAAGAAAATAAAAAGTATAAATCGTAATTTGTTAAGTTGCCATAGCAACAATGCAATTATGATAAATATTAATTTGTTATACATTTGTAAAAAATGAAAATTTTTAACATAAATATGCCAAAACATGATCAAAGCAATCATAATGTATGGCGTCAAAGTTTAGTGAAAACTACATATATATGTATATATTGTATATATATATAAATTGAAAAAAGCTTCAAATCATTTTTGAATTGAAAGCTCTGAGAGTAAAATAATACATATCCCTTTTGTTTTTCCCCTCTGCTCATAATTCGTTCAAAAACTTTTGAATTTTGAAATTACAAAGCTATAAGAGTTCTTCTTATTACATATTTTTTGGCATAACATATAAATATAATGGCCCTTATTGTGATTTTCGTCAAATGATCGAACAGCGTTCGATTTCAGATTTTGGTATTATGATTTTCGTTTTTTTTCTTTTTGTTCGATTAAATCGAACAGCTGGTTCGATTACTTTTTTACTGACGAAACACAATTTTTAATACGAAAAATGTGCAAAAAAAAGATGGATATTTTAACAAAAATGTAACTTTCAATGTTTTAAATGTAATTATAATATAATTTTAAATGTGTTTTTAATAATTATACATATTTATTTTAATAAGAAAAACACAGGTAATAAGAGCCAATTAGAAGAGCTTGTGAATATTATAAAAATTCTGACATAAATTAATTTTTCTCACAGAAATCCCCAATATTGTAACAAAACAATAAAATACTTGCCTTACTAATAACATTTTTTTAAAGTCGAATTTAACTAATGTCGACTCTAAAAACTGAATATGCATTGAAGTTCTGTACTCGAATACATACTTGAAAAATTAAAATCTTCAACATATTTTGTAAAATAGCATACTCAGTTTTTAAAGTCGACTTTTGCTAAATCCGATTTTAAAAAAATGCTATTAGTAACTTAAAACAATTTATTCAAATATGTTTCAAATTTTCACACATGAAAAATAGTTTTAACAAGAAAATATTCACAATAATTGACGATAATGACGCTTGTAACCAATGTGTATGATGCAACGCTTTTTTGTTCGTTCGATTGAGTTACACAATACCGAAATTAAATTCAATCGAATCGAAGAAGATTCTTCGATCAACCTACGAATCGAAAATCACAATAAGCCCCAATATGTATAACAACATATATGTATAGTTTCATTTTTACAATGATTTTGTTTTTTCTTATTTTTTCATATATTGATCATAAAGCAATTTACAAACACAGTCATCAATCCCCATTCATTCTATTCAATTCGAAAGAGCTTCGGACTAGAGCTTTCTCAGACCAGTTTTTGAGCTTTCTCAGATAAATTTTTACAAAAATGTAAAAATTATGAATTTCATACGTTCCTCGTGAAGGAATCTTTTAATACCCCGAACACAATACAGCGGTTTTCGCTGTCGGTTGTCGGCAACGGCAAGCTTTTCATGTAATTTGTTATTGTTACAATTACAAAATACATGTAAAGCTTGCCGTCGCGAATAACCGCTGTATTGTGTTCGGGGTATAATACTTGATACTTTTTGTGTATGTAATAATTTCATTTAGAAAAAAGGAGGCCATAAAGTTAAAATTATAGTTTTATTTTTTGAAAGTTTGGTGAATAAATTGGACTCTTGAAAAAAAACTGACTTAAAAGTATCTTTCCGGGAACGGAAAAGTGAAATTTAAAAGAAATACTTGAACTGAACAAAGTTATAGGAAAGAATATTAGTAAAGTTAGGTTTTTGGGAAAAAAATTCTTTATATATACAGTGCTGAAAAATTTGTATCGAAATTCCTAAAGTGAATATTTTCTTATTAGCTTTTTGTTGGACTAAAATTGGTACACTGAAAATAAAAGTGTACATTATATTAATGAAAGGCATTCATTGTCTAATTATTCATCACATGTATGAAAAATTCATAGATAAGATGAAAACTACTTTAGCCGAAATTATTACTAAATATGAATTTTCATACATATAATGAATACGGATTCATTGAATTCTAACTATCTTTAAAACCACTATTTCCCATTTTAATCTACAGTGATTGATTATGTACTTCAGCAATGAACAAATTCATAGATGTTATGAATGTTTTGATCATCATAGTATATGCACTTAAACTTTCATTGTATTGATGAACAAATTCATAGATGTTATGAATATTTTGATTTTAATGCTACATAATGTCGCCTTTAATTCCAAAACTAATGAACTTTGCATTGTATTAATGAATAAAATCATAGATGCTATGAAATTTTGGAAAAAAACCGTTATAAACAGTTATGCGTACACATTATGAATCACTTGTGCAATGCAGTTTCTATTACATTCAATTTCAATAGTTAATCGTTTGAAGTGTGCACTGTGCAGTGTTTAGTTTTTGTGAGTGAACAAATTTGTTTAAAATTAAAAATATAAAAACAAATGTAAGTATGTGCTATGTAAAATATCATTATTTTATATAAATTTTTAATATAAATTTTTTTTATAAATTTATTTATTATACTTCAATTGTTTTCTGGACCCTATTTTTTAAAAAACGAAATATATTTTGAAATTCACACTAAGAAAATTTTAAGTACAAAAGATTTGATTGATTTTATACATATAGGTACATTAATACATAGGATTTTAAAGATAGGTTTATTCTACATTTTCTTTCCATATTTCAGAGATAATTAATTTTTATAATAAGTGTATTCTTTGGAGTGTATATAAAACAGACATAACAATTATAACTAATGAAAATTTAAAAAATAATACTTTGTAATTATTTAATAATTGTAATTATAATAATAAATTCTATACAAACGACTCTAAAATATAGAAATTCCAAATGTAGAAATATTTAAAAAAAAAATGTTCAGGTATATAATACAAATTACTCGCACAGTTATTTTGTGGGTACATATTTACATAATTTTATCTCATTTCATTTATTATAAGGTATAATAAATGAGTTTAAAAAGAAAGCTACTGTCTAGAAGTAAAAATGTAGTTTAATTAACGTGGGGTAATTTAGATTTATTAGTTACTTAATATAAGTAGAAATTCATATTAAACTTGCGTACCTAGACGTCATAAAAAAACTTTATTACAGTTTCATAAATACCTAAAACAAAAAAATAAGTGTCATTCTAAAACCTCCGAGAGAAAATACTATTTAAAGCAGTTGTTGGATAGCAACATAAAATAATTAAAATTTTGATAAATTTATCTAATATGCATTATTACTTATTATAAAATTATTGCTTATATATTGTTTTTATTTTTTATATAAGTCAGCATTATTATTTTTATTATTTTTTTCATTAATCATCGCAATTTTATGTGACAATAATATAATGTAATTATAACAAGTTCAAGGTCGAGTTCATTCACTTCTTGTATGCAACATAATTATTAACCATTAATGAATTATTGTATATTTAGCAGTAAGCATAAATTTTGTATAAATAGAAATTGATTTTAAATAAAGATTATTGATTGTTTTGGTATCCATTCAATTATGGCCAGTTCCACAGTCAAAGTTTAAACGGAGTTTAAGTTAAACCTAAACCACGATTTAAACTTCATTTAAATTTTTTTTCGTTCCTCAGTTAATTTATATTTGTAGTTTAACTGTCTTTAGTTAAACCTATCATTGTGAATGAATTTAGGTTGAAACCTGAGAAACTTGTAGATGTCATTGTATAGCCGCTAGATGTCAGTGGCAATTATTGTGACGTTTTAAATTTTTTCATATAAATTTCAATTTATAATAAATTTAGGGACAAAACAGATAGATAGATGGCAGTTGTTTTTTTATTTTATTTTTGATTTTTACTTAAACCTCAAATAGAGTTTAAACTCTCAATTCGTACGGATTAAGTTAAACTCAGTTTAACATTTAAGCGTTCACTGTGAAACTGAAAAAAGTGCTTAAACTTAGTTTAAGAGTTAAACTCCGTTTAAACTTTGACTGTGGAACTGGCCATTAGTGTTTTTATTCAGAATTAGGAAACCTAGTTCTTTTTATTTATCTAGCGACTACAATTCTACTAGTACAACATCAGAGTTAGCGAAACCTAAATCTGATTCTGGTAGAATTTATATAGCCTATTGAACATTTATCTTGTTTATGCACAAAGGTTAAAACGTATTAACGATAAAACGTTTTAAACATCGTTTTGAGATAATACATTTTGATTGGTGTTTATGCGTAATACAACATTTCGTACTCACTCAAAACGTTGAACACCTGCGTGTGTAATAACAACTACTTAAAACGAAGTAAGTGTTTATGCACATTTTAAAAACGAAATGAAATTTTAAATTCGGATTTAATAGTGTATTAACTCAAAACGACGTAGAGCTTTAATGCGTTTTGAACTTTTGTTTATGCATCCGTATTAAGTCAAGACGGAGTGAGTTAATGCGAAGTAACGCTTCGCATAAACAAGATAATTGGTGACCCCAAATTAAATTTGAATACGCATTTATAAAAAAAAAAAAGGCAATTTATATTGAATATTGCTACCGGTGGAATTGAATTGAAGCTGCAGCCGCATCTCAGATAATTTTAGGAAAGGAAATTAAAAAAATTTCACATTCGTACGAACAAGAATCACCAGATAAAAAAAACGTTGGCCTATCTTAAACAAAAATTATTTGCTTTAGAAGACGCATGGAAAAAATTTGAACAAGGTGATCTTAATTTTAAGATGAATTTTCCTAATTGGGCTACTCATATAGCTATTCTACAACGCATTATTTTGTTAACGTACAAAATGTGTATGAAAAAGTAAAAACTGAAATCTGGAAACTTATCAGATCAGTTGAATTGCATAAGGAAAATGAAAATGTTGATACAATTCAAATGAATACTTCAGACAATAATTCTGAAAAAATTAAAAAATTGATACAAGATCAAAACAAATACATTTCAAGCCTGAATTACTTGATAAGAAATATCAAAATGAATACGGAAGTTCAATCGATTGATTACTATACATTGAAAGAAAAACATTATCAGAACATTGGAATGAAATTGAAATAATTCATACAAAAGCCTGGGATCTAGTATCAGATCCACAAGATTATACCGAACCATATTAATTTAGCAGATTCAGAATTTAACAAATCAGAAAAAATTGATATGCTAATTGGAGCTGAATTATATGGGTAGTGCTAGGCAAGACCATCAGCAATACGATTCCGTTTTGTGGATTAAATAACATTGAATTGGACAACCAATTGCAAAAATTTTGAAAGGCGGAAGAATGCATAGCCCCTGATGTTGTAAGTGCTTCAGATAAACGATGCGAGGAATTCTTTAAATCAACAACATACAGAAATGAGAATGGTAGATTTGTTGTAAACTTACCAATCCTCACTGATCCAACACTGCTGGGTAACTCATATAACATGGCTTATAGCAGATTTTTGAATTTGGAAAAGAAATTAGCAAAGGATTCTGAATTCTATGTCCAGTATACACAATTCTTGAATGAATACATTCAAAAGGGTCATATGAAGAAAATTAGTTATCATGAAATACCAGGAACTTATTATTTTTTATCACATCACTGTGTATTAAAGCCTTCAAGCAGCACCACAAAGTTAAGAGTAGTATTTGACGGGTCAGCAAAAACTACAACAAATTTATTTCTAAATGACTTGATGTTAACCGGACCAAAGGTGCAGGATGATTTATTTCATATCATACTAAGATTTCGTACATATAAGTATGTATTCACGGCGAACATTGCACAAATGTATCGTCAAATATTACTCAACGAGGAAGATAGAAATCTTCAGTTAATAATGTGAAGAAATAATAAGAATGACAAATTAAGATATTATCAGCTATGCACAGTGACTTACGGCACAAAATCAGCACCATATCTTGCTACGAGATTCTTAAAGCAACTTGTATATGTATATAATAAATGACTTTTACGTTGATGACATTATATCAGGTGGCAATACTTTAGCAGAAACTATGAAAATACAAACAGAACTTGTACAAATGTTCGAATCCGGAGGAGAAAGTGGTGTGCTAATAACGAAAAATTGTTAGAAAATATACCAGAAGAAGACTTAGAAGTCCAACTATATTCCAAAATCGAAATTTTGTGAATTTTTTCCAAATTTTTGTGTTTAACCCTGTCTTCCTCGAAAAAGGCTTAAATTAACCCCAAGTTTTTATTGCAGAAGAAGAATGCTCAATTGATTCTGCACCGATTTGCTATGTTTGGTTTTTTCAAAAAATGCATAGTTTTCGAGATATTATGGGAGACCTTTTGAAAAAACTGAAAAAATAAGTCTGAAATTCATTGGATTATTGGACACGTGTTTTTATTGCAGTATAAATTAAAAGTAGGAGCTAGAAGTGCTAATTTTCAAATGCAAATATCTTGAAAACTATGAATTTTTTGAAAAAACTAAACATAGCAAATCGGTGCAGAATCAATTGAGCGTTCTTTTTCTGCAATAAAAACTTGGGGTTAATGTGAAATTAAACGATGTTTTCTTCTCCAAAGTCCAGACAAGAAGGAAAATTTATTTTCTATAATTTTATAAAATTAGTCTGACCTAACTGTTACAGAAATAAAATATGTATAAGCATAATATTTACAATTAACAAAAGAATTACAATTTGTCGTTACAATAATAAAAAAACAAATTTATAATTACAGGGTGTAAAGAATTTTGATACAATATTTTTCTTCACACTCCCTCTTTTATCAAACATTCCTTTTTTATTTTCTTTGTGAATTGAATTTATTCCTATAATTTTTCGAAACTTAAGAAACTTTTCTTTATACAATGCTTTAGTGAATATATCTCCTAACTGTTTCTCACTAGGTATGTATTTCAAATCAAACATTTCTTGTTCTAAGTCACCATATAGAAACGCAGTTTTTATATCGAATTGCATTAAGATCAATTTTTCAACTGACGCTATTGAGAGCATTGTTCTTATTGAAGTGAATCTTACAACCGGACTGAATGTTTCTAAATAATCAATTCCATATTGTTGACCAAATCCTTTTACAACCAATCTCGCTTCGAATTTTTCGGTTTTACCATCAATAGTTTTTTTGATTTTGAAAACCCATTTATTGTCTAAAATTTTCTTATTTTCAGGAGGTTCTACTAATTTCCATGCTTCATTCTTCAGTTGAGATGTTATTTCTTCATTCATAGCAGTTTTCCATTTTTCACAATAAGCTGAGTTTATAGCTTCTTCATATGTTTTAGGTTCATCATATTCAGCAACAAAAGCGTAGCCATTATTTAACAAATAGCAGTAAGAAATTTGTTTTCTTGGTCTCAAATTGCGCTTTTCAACATTGTCTTCATCTTTATTTTCATCTTGTTTCAACGGACTTAGAAAAACTTCATCTTCAGAATTTTTTTCTGGTTTTTTACTTTGCAATATTTCATTAAAATTATTTTCCATATTTTCTTGAAATACTTGTTCAGTTTTTATATTTGAAGTATCTTGATTCTTCTGCGCGTTTTCTCTTGTTTTGTTTTTAACTTCAATAGTCACTTCATCTTGATTTGCCGATTCATTGAAAACAACATCACAAGATATTTCCACTTTCCTTTTTTCTGGTAACCATATCCTAAAACCTTTCGTATTTTCACAATATCCAACAAATATTCCTTTCGTTGCTTTTTCCTCGAGCTTTTTTCTCTTCTGCGATGGTATATGAACATATGCATCGCTACCAAAAATTTTAAGATGGTCTATTTTTGGACTTTTATTGAACCAAAGTTCATAGGGAACTTTACCTTCAGTAGGACTTCTGGCTGTTCTGTTTAAAACATAAGATGCTGTATTCACAGCTTCTGCCCAAAATTTCTTACTTAGATTTTTGCTTTGCATAAGAGATTTTGCAGCTTCCACTAGAGTACGCATTTCTCTTTCTGCACGTCCATTTTGTTCTGGAGTGTATGGAACAGATTTCTGATGGCAAATATTGTTTTTTCTTAGCAACGATTCACCTGCTTTATTTACATATTCTAACCCGTTGTCAGACCTCAGTGTTTTCAAATTGTTACCTGTTTCTATTTTTATATCTGTTATAAACTTTTCAGTTACAGCATATACTTCTGACTTTTCTTTAATAGAATAAACTTTACGATAGCTAGAGTAGTCATCCTTGAATAGAACGAAGGATTTTGCTCCACCATATGATGTCTCATGCATTGGCCCACAAATGTCTGTATGCACAAGCTCACCAGGTTTTGTGGCTCTGTTGTCACTTCTTTTGAAGGTGGATCGGTGTAATTTTGATGTAACACAGGCTTCACAGAATAAGTCATTCGTTTCTTTGAAGTTTATAGCAACACTCCTTAGAAATCTTTTTACTTGATCGAAATTTTGATGAGCAAGTCTCTCATGCCAAAGTTTCAAAGTTCCAACTTCCTTGAATGCAGAATTAGCTTGAATGTTACTTTTATCTGAAATTACTTTAAAGATTAATTTAAATATTTTATTTTTACGAAAACCTACTGCCATGACTTCATTATTTTTCAATAGTTCACATTTTTTATTATCAGATATTAATTTTAATCCTTTGTCTAATGCACAATTAGATGAAAAAAGATTCAGTTTTATGTCAGGTACATAAAGAACATTTGACAGATACTTTTCTTCCCAGTCAATATTGTTGTATGAAAGTATATTGATATCACCACTACCATAGGCTAGGATTGTTTCTCCATTACCGACACGACATTGACATAGGTTTTTCAAATTTTTTATAATTAATCAACCATTCAAAATTCGGAGTCATATGATCACTTGCACCTGAGTCTAAAAACCAGTCATTAGGATAATTTAAACTAGAATATAAACACTCACTGATTAATGCATCACCACGTGTTTCAGATGTTTTTTTGCACTTTTTCATCCCCATTTTGTTTCTGCTTCTGAAAACGAACCGGACATTTTGCTTTCCAGTGACCACGTTGTTTGCATACGAAACATTTATCAGATTTTTGTTGTTTCTTGTAATTTTGGTTGGTATGATTTTTCTGAACTTTCTTGGCTACCAAAGCTTCAGAACTTGTACCTATATCTTGCTGCAAAATTCTAGACTCTTCCATAAGTAGTCTACTGGTTAAGTTTTGTAGCGTTTGTTCATTTTTAGCTGTAGACTCCCATGCACTATAAAAGTGGTTATAACTTGATGGTAAGGTCATCAAGATCTTAGTGATTACAATCGATTAAGATATATCTTCTCCTAGATCTTTTAACTGTTGAACTAATTTTTGGAGTTTCGAGATATGCACACTCATGGAATCACCCGTTTCCTTTCCATAACTATAGAATAGTTGTTGCAACAAGTGAATACTGGTATGAGTTTTTTGTTCATATACACTTTCCAGTTTTTCCCACATTTCACGTGCAGTTAAACAGTTCATAATATGTAATGTTGGTTCTTGTCCAATAGTCGTAGCTATTATTTTCTGTGCTTTACCATCCTTTTGCTTCCAAAGCTTTTGAATTGCGGCAAAATCTTCATCCTTTTGACCTGCTGCTTTCGTTGGAGCTGGAGAAGACCCATCAATCATGTCTAACAAATCCGATGCATTTAAAATAATTTTTACTTGGAATTTCCATGTTAGCCATTGTTCTTGTTTTTGTAATTTATCAATTCGAATTAGTTCACCTTCCATTTTGAATTACTACAGTCTTTAAACACGAATAGCTAATTACAAATCAAAAATTTTAAATATTATAATTCAAAGATTTCTTTTGCAATAATATTATTTCACACACTATTTTATTTATATCCAATAGAGTATCCCGGAAATTTTACCTTTATCACAAAACCCTTTTTTTAAAAATAAATTTAATTTTAATTTTCTTTAAATTTACTTTACCATGTGCCTGGGCCCATAACCTGTGAAATTAAACGATGTTTTCTTCTCCAAAGTCCAGACAAGAAAGAAAATTTATTTTCTATAATTTTATAAAATTAGTCTGACCTAACTGTTACAGAAATAAAATATGTATAAGCATAATATTTACAATTAACAAAAGAATTACAGTTTGTCGTTACAATAATAAAAAAACAAATTTATAATTACAGGGTGTAAAGAATTTTGATACAATATTTTTCTTCACAGGACAAGGAAGGACATATAAAAACATTAGAACTACGATGGGAGCCTAAAAGAGATTGCTTTATCGTAACAACAACATGGCCACAACAATTGAAAATTACCAAAAGAACTATCCTGTCTGATATGGCACAACTATATGACCCGTTGGGTCTTGTAAACCCAGTATTAGTACTTGGAAAAATATTTATGCAACAGTTATGGAAACTTAAGATCAGCTGGGATGAAGACTTACCCTTCGAATACAGCTGTAAGTGGACAGATTTTCGACAAGAATTAATTCTGTTGAACAACTTAAAAGTCAGACGATATGTACTACACGATCCACTGTCACAAAGAATAGAACTCCACGCATTTACTGACGCCAGTGAAATAGTCTATGGTACTGCATTATACATTCGATCAATCAACAATTCAGGAGAAATTTTAGCAAAGCTACTCTGCGCAAAATCACGTGTAGTTTCGGTGAAGGTTTTAACATTACCAAGGCTGGAGTTATGTGCAGCAAGATTAGCTACACAGTTAGTGCAGAGAATGTTAAAGGCAATCAATATAAATTTCGACGAAATTTTTTATTGCACAGATTCCCAAATTGCGCTCTCCTGGATTCATGAGCAACCATCATCCTTAAGGACTTTCGTAGCCAATCGTGTACAAGCTATACTAGAGACATCGTCACCGTCACAATGGAATTACATTAGCACGAAACACAATCCAGCAGATCTGGTCTCTAGAGGCACGACAGCTAAGGTCTTAATCAACTCTGAATTATGGTTTCTCGGTCCTTCATTTTTAAGGGTACAAGCTGAAGAAAAACCTGTGAAAATTGTACTACATACAAATACAACTTTGCATGACACTTCCAGTGAGAGTTATAGCGTTCATAGTGCGAGGCTTGAATTTATTTAAGGGAATTGTAAAAAAAGAGGAATTAACTACATATTTACAAGTTAATGAACCAAATAATGCAACAAAGTTTATTATTTAAGAAATACAAAGGTCAACCTTTTTGGAGGACATCAAAACACTAAAAAGGGAAGGACTGTTACCTGGACGCCCATTCCTCTCGACAGGAGTAGACTTTTGTGGTCCCATATGGATTCATTACAAAATAAGAGGAAAACGTCCACAAAGGGCCTACATAGCGGTATTCTGCTGTTTTGTGACAAAGGCAGTGCACCTAGAAGTAGTTTCAGATCTGAGCACAGATGCATTTATAGGTGCGTTTGAAAGATTCGTAGCTCCTGGTGTGTACTATAAA
The DNA here is from genome assembly GCA_932526495.1 of Bombylius major. NCBI lineage: Eukaryota > Metazoa > Arthropoda > Insecta > Diptera > Bombyliidae > Bombylius > Bombylius major. The sequence goes on from OW052043.1 coordinate 32,010,125, forward strand.
AAATTGGGTCACGCCAGCATCACGTCGCATGAATGGAAATGGGTGATCTACTATAACATGAAGGATTACTAGAGCATGCAGAAAAATATGAAGAAATGTTTTAACAAACTAGTTGTGCTAGCAAAGATGATAACTAATAAGGAATATTACGAAGAAATTGTTCAACAATATATATATACTGCACAAGAATTTGATAGAATTAACGAAGCCTTATTGGCACCAAACAGCGCTCAATCACATGGTCGAAGCAAAAGAGGATTAGTGAATGCTGTGGACAACGTAGCCAATAAATTATTTGGATTACTAGATGACGACTATGCCTCAAAAGTGTCGGACATAATAAACAACGTTCAAAACAACGAAGATCATCTTCTGTCTCTAATCAAAAATCAAACATCAGTGTTAGAGGCTCCGAATCTATTATGAGAAAAAATGAATTGGAAAGGATTAAACAAGTAGAAATTATCGAAGCTACCTTTCAAGAAAATTTTGAGAAAATGAAAAATATGACATCTCAGATCAAGGAACAAACAGCAATTCAATCATTCATTACCCTAGCTACCTTGTTATCGCTCATCGTACTAGAATATCAAAAAAGTCAGAAGACAATCTTAGACACGGAAGCAGAGATGTTTCAAAACTGTATCATCTGATGACCATCTTATGTAGTGTCAAGCAAAATTACACTATTTTTGTCGCTCATCTTCCACTGTCGATAAACACAGAATTTGAAGTTTATAAACCTATACCATTACCAAAATTAATAAATGGAACACATATAAGTATCAAACCAGCAGCTGAGATATTGATCATTGATCTTCAAAGAGAATTATTTTATCCATTAACAACCAACGAATTTGCGAATTGTGAAGGCATCGAAGCAAGAAGAGTTATATGTCATCAGATACATCCAATTTACAACAAAAACTCGAAAATAATACAATATGACGCACAAATGATAAACTTTCACAAGATTTCTAATAACTGCCTGATAACCGTCAAGAATGTGGATTCAGCTAAGCACCTTAAATCATTGGCTATTTTTATTGGACAAGGAACATATCTACAACTTCATATGCGGCAATACAGTCCTTTAAAAACGTCTTAAAAATAATGGCGTCCTTAAGCTTAAGGAAGGTTGTATAATAAATGATGATCATATTATTATACGCTCACACACAATATCTAGTGAATCAATAAATACAACATTTCATCCTGCTCTTAATTTGAGCGACAAAGTATTTATACCACATGAACTTTCCTTAAAGGATAATGCTCAGCTGACAATACCAGTAACCAACCACACTCAAGAAATTAAAAATATGTACGATAAATTAACGGACCTGCATAAAAACGAAGAGCATCTTAAACGATTACAATCTCATAAAATTCATCAATACACCGTTGGGTATTTAGCACTAGGAATTTCCTTAATAACTGGACTATGCTTAGGCATAGCCTATACAAACATCGCAATACGGAGAAAACACCCACTCCAGCTCCAAGAACTCGGTACAAGGCAGGCCAGTATGTTGGATATCAACATAAAATAATTGAAATTTCGATAAATTTATGAGCTACGGTCAATGTAACTATTAATATATGAATTTAAATTTATATCAATGTTGAAATCATGTTATTTACAATTTATTTATATTGCTTGAATTTGTTGTATTGTTATTTATATGTAATACGTAGTTTAAGTACATGATTAAATGATATATTAAGAGCTCATGAATAAAATAATGATTATTAGCTATTTAAAAGTCATAGTGTTTTAATCACAGATATTTAGACAATCGCTAACATTCTAGAATTAGAGAAACCTAATCTCTAGAAAATTACATTTGGACTTAGAGTAACCTGAGTTCAAATAATCACAAGAATCAGATAAACCTGGTTCTTATTAACAGCACAAATTATACATAAATTATTGGTGACCCCGACGTGATCAATTACTGAATAAGTAATTGGTCTAAACAGAATACGTAGTATTTACGAATAAAGACTTGATACAGACGTAATAAATTCAATACATACCTATATTTTCAATCTCAATTAATATAAAAAGTTGCATATAACTGTTCAAAGTAATATATCGTTCATCATAAGCATAACAATGGATGCTTTGGCAGTGTCTTAAACAACATTTGGAAAAGAAATTGAAACGATAATCAATACGTACAACAATGATTCTCCTGATAAGAAAACTGTTCCATATTTGGAAGAAAAGTTAACAAAATTAGATACATCATGGACCATGTTTGAAGAAAACGATGATAAATTTAGAAAATTTGATAATGCGAATGGACATCAATATTTTATAAGCAACTTTTATGATAGAGTAAAAACTGCTTATGAAAAATGTAAAACAGAGATCGTAAATCTCATTGCGTATGCTACGGACCTATCAATAGGAGCTACTGCAAAACAGCAGGTAGCATCAAAATCAGTACAATTAGCACCAGAATTATCAATAATAGCATCCAATAAAGGCGAAAATAATATGGAAACAGCCACTAGACTTATTCGAAGACAAAATTTCAATATAAAGCCGCTTGATAATACATTGAAAGGAATCAAGATTACGGAGCAACAATCAAAATAAATTATTGTATGAAAATTGATACAATAAAGCAGTATTGGAATCAATTACTATTAACACATGTTAATATTTGTGAACTTGAAGATAATGTCAACATGTTTGGTTACAATCCAGATAACTATTTTAACATGGAAAGCAAGGTTCAAGAATATTTAATAACCTTGCAAAAAAAACTTGATGAAGCATCTAATTTAATTCAAACTCACTCAGAGCCTAATAGCATTCATGAAGCGCCACTACAAGGTCAAGGAAGTTCTACAGTAAGGCTTCCAAAAATTTAACTCCCAAAATTTGATGGTAATTATTTAAAGTGGAGACAATTTCACGACTTGTTTGTACAGATGGTTTATAACCAATCGATGGGATCTGCTCAAAAATTATGGTATTTGAAAACGAACTTAGCTGGCGAACCTGAAAAACTGATTTCGCATTACACTGTAACTGATAACAACTATCCAATAGCATGAAATACATTAATTAACAGATATGAGAACAAAAGATTATTAGTTAATGCATTTTTGGAAAGATTAATGTCACAATTAGCTATCGCAATTTATTTTTGTGAAAAATTTAAAAATTTATCTGCGCATGAAAGAAATCTCAAAACAAAGGAACTTAATTTATGTCTCAATTGCTTAAAATTTGGCCATCATGCAGCTCAGTGCTCATCAAGATCATGTTTAAAATGTGGTAAGAAGCATAATACCTTACTACACATGTCGCCTATAACAAAGGGAGATCAAAAAGCGGACAAAACGATAACTTAACATTCACCAACTTCAAATAATGCAACCGTAACCACATGTAACTTAACGTCGCAACCAAATGAAACTAAAAATAGTCATAGTTATGTATTTTTTGGAATTGCATTAGTGGACATTATGGAGAAAGATGGACGAGCGGTACCATGCAGGTTATTGCTAGATTCTGGATCACAAATAAATATGATTACAGAAAAATTACAACGAAAATTTAATTTTACTAATACCCCAGTTAATATTAACATTGCAGGAATAGGAGATAAAAAATTGAGAATCAAGGATAAACTCAATATAAAATTAAAATCAAGATGTAACAATATCATACTAGAATTGGAGGTATATGTGATTAAGGAAATAGGAACAAAACAACCACATCAATTCATTAATATTAATAACTGGAGTATTCCTACAAATATTCAATTAGCTGATCCTTCTTTCAACAAACCGCAAAGGGTGGATATTTTATTAGGTGCAGAATTATATGGTGAAATTGTGAGAAATGGACAAATGAAACTGAACGATAACCTGCCTATATTGCAAAATACAACTTTCGGCTGGATGGTATTAGGCAAGGTGGCTAGTATGGATTACAATAAACCATTCTGTGGAATAACAAACATGGAATTAAAAAAGCAATTGCAACGGTTTTGGGTAATAGAAGAATGTCCAGATAATCCAAGAATGTCTGACAATGATCGCAAATGTCAAGAATTCTTCAATTCTACTACAAGTCGAAATCATGAAGGGCATTTCATAGTAAATATGCCAATACTAACTGATCCAAAATTATTAGAAGAATCAAAAGAAATTGCTTACAAACGATTACTCAGTATGGAGAAAAAGCTACAACGAGAACCCTCACTACAAGAACAATATAATGAGTTCCTAGAAGAATACTTGAGATTAGGACACATGAAGGAATTAAACCCGAAAGAACTTACTTCACCGTATTGTTTTTTACCCCATCATTACGTTTTAAAACCTAGCAGTAGCACAACAAAATTACGGGTAGACGGGTAGCAATGACTTGAATAAAGCGCTTGAAATACAGTCATAATTACGATTATTGTTAAAGGAAGGAGGTTTCGAATTACGCAAATGGTGTGCGAACCCCCCTGCACTAGTACAAGCTCTGCTAAATAAGGATTTAGAGGTTCAACTAGATTTTAACAATCTAGGAGATGAGCACGTGTGAACACTAGGTATGGTTTGGCATCCAGTTGCAGATGTATTCAAGATCACAACATCATTGAAGGATTTTGAAAATATTACTAAAAGAACACTGTTAGCTGATATAGCTCGTATTTTCGATCCGCTCGGCCTTGTTAATCCCGTTGTTGTGATGGGTAAAATTTTCCTACAAGGATTATGGAAACAAAAAATTGATTGGGATGAAGAGCTGCCGATAGAATTTCATACAATTTGGACAAAATTCAGGAAGGAATTACCTAAACTCAATGATGTTAGTTTCAATAGACATATGTTCAATACAGAAAAACCTAACCTATGCTTTCTCCGACGCAAGCGAAAAGGCATACCGTGCAGTAATATATCTTAGATCTAACGACGAAAAAGGTAAAGTCACAGTGAGATTGTTCTGCGCAAAATCTAGGGTAGCAACAGTAAAACATACAACAATACCAAGATTAGAGTTATGTGCAGCAAAGCACTGCAAATTTGGTAAAATATGTTCAGGAAGCCATCAAAATCAAATACGAGGATGTTCACTACTGGACAGGTTTACAGATTGTGATATCTTGGTTACAAGGTGACCCATCTACCTTAAAAACTTGTGTAGCTGACAGAGTAACGCAAATACAGGAACTAACGCAAAATAAGGTATGGAAGTATATAGAATCCAAGGAAAATCTGGCCGATTTGGTATCACGAGGACTCTTTCCAGAACAACTAAAAAATTCAAAACTATGGTTCGAGAGTCCAACATTTGTACGAAATTACGACCAAGGTTATACACACAACAAATGGGCAATTTACCAGCAGATAGGATACGAAGAGCAAGACCATTTATCAATTGCGTCATAGACTTTTGTGGACCCATCTATACACATTTTAAGATCCGTGGAAAAAAGCCACAAAAGTCCTACACCCCAGTATTCTGCTGTTTTGCCACAAAAGCCATCCATTTAAAAGTCGTTTCGGATCTAACAACAGAAGGCTTCCTTGGTGCACTTGAACGTTTCATTGCAAGACGAGGGCGCTGTGAAAATATCTATTGCGATAACGCCACTAACTTCGTGGGTGCAAAGAATCATCTAGATGAAATAGCACGCATAATGAAGGCCAATAAATCTCAAGAAAAAATAATGAATATGTGTCTAGAAAAAAGAATACAATTCCACTTTATACCACCACGGTCATCTCATTTTGGCGGCCTGTGAGAAGCAGCAGTAAAATCAACTAAGATGCTACTAGCACGTACTACAGGTACAGGATGTGTCGATATTTAATCGCATTCCCATACTTAAAACAAGAAACCGACGTTTCCAAACGCCAAAAAAACGTTCAACCACATTTCTGGTTCTAATATGGCTTTTATTGTAGCGATTTTCTTCTGGTGATGAAGGATCCAAAATTGGTGTGAGCAAGTATGATTTAAGAGGATATCCACTGTCTCCTTACAAAATGCCATTGTCGTATTTATTTTCAACAAATTCTCTGCACAAACGGCTATTAAAAAATATTGTTGAGTCATGAACAGATCCTGGCCAACGAACAACAATGTTTAATGCTCTTAAATTTAAGTCACACACACCTTGAACATTTAATGAAAAATATCTTTTTCGGTTTCTAAAACTTTCAGCGTTGTCTCCTCCTTCAAAATAAATACAATATATGTTTATAATGTATAACATCGTATACGAATTGAGAATTAATTACCTGGAGATTGAATCCTCACATGGGTACAATCAATGCAACCCACAATTCTTGGGAATCCATGCATTGAATAGTATTTCACTTGCGTCTCTTTAATTTCTTCTGAGTTCCTAGGCATGTATATCATCTCTTGATATAAAGACGCAATTACTGCTGATACTTTTTTTATCGTTCTACATGATGTAGAAACACTTACACCAGAGAAATCTCCACAAACGCGATGGAAACTTGCAGTTGCATAGAATCCTAAGGTTAATAATAACTGGTTCATTGGTGATAAGGACCGTGATCTATTAAAATACATATAATATCAAAGTATAATAACCACATAAATGTAATTACATTGTTATGTTATAAAATACTTACTTATTCCATAATACAGGTAAATAGTGTTCAATTTTACTCAATAAAATTAAAAATGTTTGTTTTTTTAATCTAAATCGATAGAAAAAATCAACATCGTCCCAAAACTCAAAATGATTTGTTCTTGGTCTCAATAAATATGGCCTTCTTTCAGGTTCATCATCTTCATCAAAATCTACCACGTTACTATTAAACAAAATGGAATCGAATAATATGTCATCCATGTCAATATAACTTTTATTTTAAATCACTAAAAGACTTTATTTTTACACAAAATATTTAAAAACCAATTTACTTTACTTCATGTGACAACAAAATGTAAAAAATAACTGTTGTAGTAACACTTCATTCACCTTAAATACATTATACAAATTATTAGTACCTACAGTCAGGTACAAATTTTTACCATATGTGAAGCAAAGAGAAAACCCTTTTAATGATATTTAATAAAATTATTAACAACTCTTTTTAACAAAAGACAATGGACCTTACTTGTAAACATTATTTAATTTTAAAACTAAAATAGTTTTGTCATAAATTTTTTTTATTACATATTGTATTTTTTAAAAAAACTTCAACACAAGTGTGTTTCTGGTTTTATTCAAATATTCAAGTTTTTAAGAAAATAATTTTAAAATAAAAAAATAAAAATGATAAAAGAAAAAAATCCGATACTTTTTATGGAAACACATAGCTTCTTTTTTTTTGCTTAAAATAAAAATACATCTTTTACTTTCCTTTGTTTAATCTTTCATTCAATTACAACGCTGTTCCATTAATTAATTAAATTAAATATTCTTTTTTTTAAATTTATTTATTTAAATGATATATTCAATTGTTATACTTTCGTTAATTTTTTTATTTTTAAGGTCCTTTTTTTAATTGATATTCGATGAATTATTTTGTTTTTAATTTCAATTTAATTAATTTTTTTTTTTAAATTTTCTGTATACAGAATGCGTTACTATCTACTTAGGTAACACCTAAATAAATAATCAGTACTTCATCTGCCACCTAAACTTAGGTGGCAGCTAAGTGCTAATCAGAGGTGAAGAAATGCAAATCTCTTTATTATCTTACTGCTAAAGTTAGGGACAAGAAAGTTGAGACTGAAGAAATCCAGCATTACACCGGTATCAAGTGACCCGAATGACCTAATGGCATTAACACCTTCACATTTTTTAATAGGAGAACCACTAACATCAACTGTAGACACATATCAAGACCAACCGAAAATGTCACTATTAACAAGGTGGCAACTTGTTAGTTATCTACGAGATGAATTTTGGCGGAGATGGTCAGAAGAATACCTCAACGAACTTCAAAAAAGAGCTAAATGGCACAATCCAGTTCACAATATTCAACCAGGTACGATGGTCATACTAAAAAATGAAAATTTACCTCCATTAAAATGGGCAATGGGGCGAATAGTGGAAACTATTCCCGGTAAAGATGGAAGTATAAGAGTAGTAGACGTAAAAACATCAACTAGCATATTCCGACGTGCAATACATGCACTTGCACCGTTACCAGTAGAACTACCAGAAGAAGAACCAGCACAGGATATAACAATGACGGAAGGAAATGATGAAAACCAACGAAAGAATAATGATAAAGAAGATGAAAATAAATCAAGAAAGCGGAAAAGATCACATAGTAATAACCCATCACTAAAGGTATTTTTATTAACTATTTTAATGCTTCCATTAATAGCATATGCGGCACCCATCATAGTAGACCAAATACAAGTGCAAGAATTAAACAACAACGCTGGTATAAATATTGAAAATTTAGGTAAAGCTAATCTTATATCTAACTATTGGAAACTGGTAGTTTATTATGATTTAAAAGGCTATAGAGCTGCAATAACAACATACAACAATCCGTAACACAGTTGAAAAAATTGTGTAATTCCATAAATCATAATGAGAATTTTGTGTAAATCACGAAGGAATACATACATCAACTAGAAGAAATTCAGAACAATAACGAATTAATTGATAGTCACAAGGCTCGCCGTCAAAAGCGTGCACTATTTAATATAATAGGGACAGTGGCAAACAAATTATTTGGAGTTTTAGATGAAGAATATGCCAATCAAATAAGTAAAACTATTGAAAAGGTGAATAATAATGAAATGCACCTACATGTATTAATAAAAAATCAAACATCGCTAATGGAAGCAACAACTAATATAGTCAAGAAAAATGAACAAGAAAGACTTAATCAAGTTAAGGAAATTGAAAGAAGCTTAGAAATTGCATACGAAAAAATGAAAAACATGAGCACAGAATCGAAACAACAAAAACTAATACAAAATTCCAATTCGTTATCAATCTTCGTTACAGCACTTATTAGTGACTGTAGGTTCATGCAAAATTCAATTTTAGACATCCTAACTGACGCACAACATGGCAGAATAAATACCTTAATCATTTCACCATCGCAGCTACGAAAGCAAGTCTCCATAATAAAGGAACATTTATTACCAAATACGATACTACCAAATGTAAAAGGACAATTAGATACATTACTGCTCTATAAACTTATGATAATACAGTGTCATCTAAATGAAGAAATAATTGTATTTGATGTAAATATACCATTAGTTACAGCAACAGAATTCAATTTATATCGACTAATCCCATTACCAGCATATCTAAATTATACATTTGTGGCTATAGACACAGAAATGGAATTTGTCATGGCTGATATTTATAGGACTGAATTTTATCGAATGAAACAAGTTGAATTCTAACAATGTGCAGCTACAGATCACGATCATGTTATATGCAAACAACATAGACCAATTCAAACTAAAACAACAAAAGACAACCCCTGTGAAATAGATTTGTTTATCTAAAACCACCTTCCAGAAAAATGTGCAGTATGTATATCAGTACCAGACAAGGCCTGGATTCAATTAACAACACCAAATCATTGGCTGTTCACATTAGATAAGGAATATCAGTTTACAATTGTATAACAACCTTATTCAAAAAACATTCAACGGAACTGGGCTAACTAGGTTGAACGGAGGATGTACCATAAAGGATGAGGAAACAACAATCACTGCTAACAATAATGTAGAAACCAGAATCTCAACAATTTCCTTTCAACCAAAGATCAATTTAACATGGGCACACATAGAAAACAAGGAAGAAAATTTCAACATTCGACTATCAAAAACAAATCATAAAAGGGAATTTAAAAGAATAAATAAGGAATTAATACACATAAAAGAAAGTCAGAATCAACTACGCACATTACAACCACATGATGTACATCAATTTTCGATTAGTTATACAGCATTAGCAATATTGGTAGTAATAGTACTCTACCTAGTGACCAAATGTTGGTAAGATCGGACCACAGTTGTAAGAATTTCAACTCCTCAACCAAGACCAAGAAACACGGCAACAGCACCAACATTGGACTATCAATTTGACGTTAAGTAACGTCATGGGCGCCAGGATGTTTAAATTCATAAATAATAAATTATTTCATAATTAAAATAAGAATAATAAGCATAATAAGTATAATAAGTAGGTCATAAGGTAACAAGTAGAATTATTAATATCATAAATGCATAGCTTGCATTTTTTACACTGCATTGAATGAGCTACGGTCAATGTAACTATTAATATATGAATGTTAAACTGCTTAATTAACAATTTGCTACATTTAAATTTATATCAATGTTGAAATCATGTTATTTACAATTTATTTATATTGCTTAATATATTTTACATTATGAGAACTTTATTACTTAAATTTAATAATAATGAATTAATTACAATTATTGAATTTATTGTATTGTTATTCATATGTAATACGTAGTTTAAGTACATGATTGAATGAGCTCATGAATAAAATAATGATTATTAGCAATCTAAAAGTCATAGTGTTTTAATCACAGATATTTAGACAATCGCTAACATTCTAGAATTAGAGAAACCTAATCTCTAGAAAATTACATTTGGACTTAGAGTAACCTGAGTTCAAATAATCACAAGAATCAGATAAACCTGGTTCTTATTAACAGCACAAATTATACATAAATTATTGGTGACCCCGACGTGATCAATTACTGAATAAGTAATTGGTCTAAACAGAATACGTAGTATTTACGAATAAAGACTTGATACAGACGTAATAAATTCAATACATACCTATATTTTCAATCTCAATTAATATAAAAAGTTGCATATAACTGTTCAAAGTAATATATCGTTCATCATAAGCATAACAATGGATGCTTTGGCAGTGTCTTAAACAACATTTGGAAAAGAAATTGAAACGATAATCAATACGTACAACAATGATTCTCCTGATAAGAAAACTGTTGAGAGAAGAAATATATATGACGTATGTCATTTTGAGAATATCCAAGAGAAATTTCTAAAATTACTCAAATTAAAAAAATGTGTATGGTGGATGACATTAAACAAAGGATTGTATCAATAATTTTTATTTTTATTATTTATATAATATTTTTAATTCATAATTTTACTTTTATAGTTTTTTAATGTAATATATAATATATAGTATGAGTATATACAAACATACATTATATTAAATAACTATTTATTTATTTTAGACAGTATTAACTTAGTACTCGTAAGTAGTTACGAGTGCAAATAGGCACTCGTATCTTTACGAATGGTTTTCATTCGAATATTTACGTATGCGGATCTCGAGAATAAGCCATATGTCAAAACCACTCGTAAATGGTGGATTTACGTATACTTGACTGTACGAGTGGTTTTGAGAATAGCGGCCCTGGTTCTTATTAACAGCACAAATTATACAACGAAAATTTAAATTATTTTTTTTATTTAAAAATGTTATACATATTTATTTTTAAATATAGGTAGGTGAGTACTTAAATACAGAACAAATTGAAATATTATTGAAATCTTTATTTTTCTCTTCAAGTGCTCGTTACTGGGTATTTTCCGCATGAAGAAAAAACTTATATTCCGCATGAAGAAAAATTAAGAAAATGAATAATAAAAAAGAAGATAAAAATAAATGAAAAAATTCATGCGCACACACGCTGATGAGCTAAAAGTTGGTTGATTGAATAATCGAGATGTGTGTATAAAAACAAGAATGAGTAATAAATATTCGCATATTAGTGTTACCAAAAAATATGTAATATTTTCTCTAAACTTTGACGTCATTGATTTTAAGAGGATTTTTTGACGTCATACATTATGATTACTTTGATTGTTTTGGCATATTTATGTTAAAAATTTTCATTTTTTACAAATGTATAAGAAATTAATATTTATCATAATTGCATTGCTGCTATGGCAACATAACAAATTACGATTTATACTTTTGATTTTTTTTCGTTTTGAATAAAAATACATAGGTATTTGCTTTGAATAAAAAATAAAGATGAGAAAACCACGAAAAAATGTTTGGGTATAGAAATTTAGAAAAATATTAAAATATATTTTTCTCCAAAATTACAAAAACGAAGATATACATACAGTCGGGTTCAAAATTGAGAGGACACCTGTTTAAAATAAGGTTTCAGAAAAGAAATTGAGATTTTATTAAAAAATAAAAATGTTCATTGTAAATATTATTATGAACAATAAAAATATAAAGGTTGACCAATATTTATGTTCAATAATAATTAAATTCCTTAACTGTTAGTATTTTTAAAAAATAATAATAGTTTTGAAATGATAAATTTAACTAGATCATAATTGAGAGGCCATACGTTCTAAAAAATAAAAATAAAAGAAAATCTGAAAATTAATATTTTGTATGTCCCCCTTTAGACTTTATTACTGCTTCGTAACGTTTTTTCATACTTTTTACTAATTTTTTCAATAAATTCGGTGATATGTTCTCCCATATTGTATTGAGTTCTTCGAAATAGTCTTTTTTGTAGTTTCTTAGTTTTCTTTCCACTTTCTGTTCCATCAAGGCCCATAGATTTTCTATGGGGTTGAGGTCAGGGCTTTGAGGAGGCTATTTCAGAACTTTTATATTACAGTCTTCAAAAAATTTCTTTGTTTTTTTAGCTGCGTGTTTAGGATCGTTATCTTATTGAAATATGAAATTTGATCCTAGTCCCATTTCATGCATTTATACATGTATGCATGTGATATGATGGAACATTTAATTACAATAGATTATGTTTTATTCGAAAAATTGTTTTCTACATATTTTTTTACATATTATTATAAATTTATACATACGTATACACATATTCCTTCGCAATAGAATTTTGTAATAAATACTCCCTCTATGGACTAAGTTTTTCGTTTATACATACATATAATGAATAATAACAAAATAAATAAAATAAACAATAGGCAAATTTTTCAGAAACTCGACCTTGAACATTAAAATGAAGAATTTTTTAAATTTCTCATCTAGTCCTGTCACCCTGTTTAATATGGAACACGTTTCGTGAAACATCCTGTATGCATTTTTGCATTTTTATCTACTTTACAAATCTATTTGGGTTTTTCAAATAATGTAATTTATAATTTTTAATAATAACTAAATTTAATAAAAATAAAAATTACAATATTATAATTTTTCTTTATTAGGAAGCCATTTTTACAAGGTATGAAATTTTATAAAATTTTAGCATAAAAGTAAAGCCGGTAACACTTATGAAAAGTTCATCCGATTTCAAATAGCCAATTTAAACTATACTTTATTTAACAATTAAAGTCAGTACAGGTAAGATAGGCATACTTTTCTATACTCTTTTACATTTCGTTTGTACAAATCTGTCTCGTGTGTGGGGTGATCAGATCTCAATTTCAATCGAGGGAAATCTTTTAAATTAAATATTACCAAGACAAAAAACTCATCGGGTACTGCCTCCATAAGCACAATACTGACTTTAATTGTTAAATAAAGTATAAAGGATAACACTGCCGGTGATAAAAATTAGAAATACATTTATGTATTCAAAGAAGAAACAAGACAAAATCAGGGTTGCCGAGAAAAAATATTTTTGGACAAAATTTTAAAAAAAAAGGGACCAAATGATCCCCTTTTTGAAACATACGAAGTGACTCACGAATAAATTTACGTATATTTTCAATAAACGAGTAAATATGTAATATATATTAACATCAAACTACGTTATAAGGTCAAATTAAAGTACAAAATAAAACAATTATCATTTCTTGTTTACAATTCTTTGGCAAACATTATGTCATTTATTGTTTTCATTTGAAGTCTATTAAGAAATTTAGTTTTTATTAAACTATATTCAGAAAATTGAACTAAAATGAAAATTAATGTAAGCTATTACAAAAAAGGACCAAAATAGTAAGATTTTTATAAAATGGGACCATAGGACAAACGTCGATCATTTTTTCAAAAAAAGAACCAATTTGGTCCAAATGGACTATCGCGGCAACCCTGGACAAAATATATCCATAAGACCTGCAGTGAAGAAATTTTGTGAATAATACGATTCCTCAACTTTTATTGTTCCAAGTCATAATAGTGGTAAACTAAGGTACTCATACCTTATGGTGGAATGATTTATAAGGTGTGCTCTTTAAAATCTTGAATCGAACTGGCCAATCAGAACCCAGCTAGCTAACAAAGAAATTTGACAGTTGAACTTGAAAAAAAGTGCTTATAAAAGTGATTATATATAAAATATTTTATAAATAAGTTGATTAATGTAAATATAGATATTGACGTGAAAAATCTTTTTTTCAGGTCTAGAATATACTTTTTTATAAAAGAAAGAAATAAAAAAAAACTTGAAAATTTAAAATTCAAAAATACAAAAATAAAAAATTTATTACTTAAATTTCTTTGTTTTATTTAATAATATATGGCAGTACTGAATTAACAAATGCCAACTTGACGTTTCTAAAAAGCACACCTTATAAATCATTCCACCATGCTCATACCCCAATTTATTATATGTGTAATGAGCCGCTGGAAAATAGAAAAAAAAACAATAGCAGCCATCCTTTTGCTTTCGCCAGTAACACAGTTGTATTGTACGGCGACTGATTATTTTTCATTCTTGTATTTCAATTCAAGCAATAAAATACGTAATATACAATAATGCCCAGTTGTTATATTGCCAGAAAATGTAAATAAGTAGGTACCATTTTTTGGAAATTCTGAATTATGTCTCTTTGGTAGCTGGTCACAGGCTTATATACACAATTAATTTTTATTCCAACACGGTAACGCTCCCATAAATAACCCACTAAGAACTATAAATTACATATGTATATGCATGTCTTCGGTCAGAAATGTTTGAAATGGCTTCCACAAAGTCCCGATTTGAACGTAATAGAAAATTGGTTGCATTATTTAAAGTTGAAAATGCCTTGTCAAATCGGAAGAAAACGTTTGGGACCTTGGAAGCATTTCAAAACCGCAAGGAGCCAGATTAATGTTGACCTTCTGAAGATATTGATGGATTCCATGCCCAGGCGACTTCAGGAGGTCATTGATGCTAAAGTAGGCAACATAGAGTACTAAATTAAATTAAACAACCTTTTACACAAATTAAAAAAAATGTACACTTTTTTATATTGCACAAATAATTCTGAACAAAAAATGCTTTGCACAAATAATTATAAACATTGTACTTTTGTTTTTTACCGTTAACTTTGAATGATATTTTTTTTTGTGAATTCTAAATTTGTGGAGAACTGTCTAAACTATTATTAATGAAATTTTGAAGCCGATATATTTATTTTTATGGAAGATATACCAAATCAAATATGACTTTATATAAAAAAATTGTTCTGCACAAATAATTATGAACAGCACTGATATCCATCCATAAGACCTGTACTGAAAAAAACTTTGTAAACAGAGTAATATAGCGATTGCGATAGCTTATAGCTTGCGATATTATCTATAAAAGTTTACTTGAATTTAAAGGTGTGTTTGTAAATACTCCTATGTATTATTTTTTTATCACGTGAACGTGAATGTTTCTGATACGTTTCTTTTTGATTTGGTTTGTTTGTAGTTTGTACCTATTATGAAATGAATAGTTTTCTATTTCCATTTACATAGAAATATGTTTCTAATTTATTTTTAATTATTATAGCGATTAACACATGCTAAAAAAGGAACAGTTTAGGCAGACAATCGATTGAAAGAACAATTGTATTTGCTAGAGAATTAACAATTATTATTTTATTTAATTATTATTTTTTTAATTTATTTCATTTTTAATTAGAGCCGTTTTAAATCACACCACAAGCTGATTATAACTGTGGTCTGAATAGAGCATTAGGGGAACTAAGAAATGTTAAACGAAGAACCTTGAAAAACAGTTGAAATTATCCAGTACTGATGTTGTAAAAAGTTTGAATGAAATGAAATTAATATTAAAGAATTTAGATATCATTAGAAAAACTTATGGCCAGTTCCACAGTCAAAGTTTAAACGGAGTTTAACTCTTAAACTAAGTTTAAGCACTTTTTTCAGTTTCACAGTGAACGCTTAAGTGTTAAACTGAGTTTAACTTAATCCGTACGAATTGAGAGTTTAAACTCTATTTGAGGTTTAAGTAAAAGTCAAAAATAAAATAAAAAAACAACTGCCATCTATCTATCTGTTTTGTCCCTAAATTTATTATAAATTGAAATTTATATGAAAAATTTTAAAATGTCACAATAATTGACACTGCCATCTAGCGGCTATACAATGACATCTACAAGTTTCTCAGGTTTCAACCTAAATTCATTCACAATGATAAGTTTAACTAAAGACAGTTAAACTACAAATATAAATTAACTGAGGAACGAAAAAAAATTTAAATGAAGTTTAAACCATGGTTTAGGTTTAACTTAAACTCCGTTTAAACTTTGACTGTGGAACTGGCCATTAGAATTAGAACAATGGAAAATGATTTTAAAATTTTAAATGTTGGAGCTGATTCTGAAACTGAAGTATAGCATTCACAAGTTATTGGTATTGTTAAGGTAAGATAAGAACATATTTTTGTTATTATTTATCTTTTAAAGTTTTTAAATATTTAATAAAAACACAAGTTCCGCTTCATAATGCCTTCAAAACATAGAACGTGGTATAAAATGCTTTCCGGAATTGTTTGCATATGACTTCATATTTTTATTTAGAATTATTGTATTTTATGTTTTGTGTTGAATGAAATTTATTATATTTTGTTTGGTTTGCTTTGCATTGATATTAGTGATAGGTCTCATTGAGACAAACAAAAAATCGTATTGGTGGGGGGAGGAATCCCAACGGTTTGGCCGCTAGAGGGCGTTGAAGTTTTTTTGCTCTTATTTCACGGTATACCCTATAAATTTTCACAAGGGTACTCTACGGTCACCCGATTTGACAAAAAATGTAGAGCACTCTTTGGCTTTTCAAACAGTACCTAACACGTCTCTATACTCTGAACCCTACAAAATGTTTTTTCGAAAATGCATAATTTTCGAGATATGAAGAAGACCTCTTAAAAAAACCGAAAAAATTCTGAATGAATGAATTCTGAAATTTATTGGTATTAGTACACGTGCTTTTATTACAATGTAAATTTAAGAAAAGGTGCTAGGAATGCTAATTTGCAAATGCAAATATCTCGTAAAAAATACATTTCTCGAAAAAAATAAAGATAAAAAATCGATGCAGAATCAATTGAGCATTCTTCTTCTGAAATAAAATTTGAGGGTTAATATCGAGCACTTTTCGAGAAAATTAGGGTTAAAGTCAAAAAATAGGTGAATAAATGACAAAATTTTGGTTTTGAGGCCTTATCACTTCTGAACAGTAAGAGGTACAGCAGCGTACATGCACGTACATCTTACAAGATGTTGATGGAAAGACACAGGGGTTCTCTACAACTTTGCAAAAGGGCAGATAAACCTAGCGTGCCCCTGTAAAGTTTTACAGGGTAAAGTACCAAAAATCTTTTCCCCCTATAACTCGGTTGCGGTTGAGATTGCCCACCCCCACCGTTACGATTTTTTGTTGGTCTCGCTGAGACCTATCGTAGTTTCTGGGTCGGGCACAGTAACGAAATCACCCTGTATATGCTATATACAAAAAGTTTATGTGTATTAGTGTTTTTCTCTATTTTTAACCTGAAAAGAAAAAGAAACGAAAAAGAAAAATAAACGAAAAAGAAAAAAAACCACTACTAATGCAAAACATTATCTAAAAATTATACTATTATCTCTCTGCGCAGTTGTACCAACTACATACCATTTGCCGCTAATTATTTAATTACAAACAAACTCTACAGAGGGAGAAGGATTTTATTTACCTAAGAAAATGGAATGGAACATTTTTAAGGAAACAATTTTAAATAAATATGATACATAGATGTACATACATACGTAGTGCGGTCCAAGTATTTTCAGCCGACAGCCTCATATATAAAAATGCGGTTATCCCTAAAACTGTTATATGCGTGGGTTAGAGGAAAGTCTTAGCAGGTAATATGCAAATTTATAACCCTGAACGATTGTCAGTTTAATTGTGACAGGCTTAGAAACAAGGTGAAGTTAATTGAATTTGCAAAATGCGCGGTTATAAAATTTTTAACTAAAGAGAAGTTAACACCAACGCAGATAAACGAAAGAATGCATGCTGTGTATTTGGACTCTTGTCCATCATTTGCAACCTTAAAAAACTGGTTGAAGCTGTTTCGCTGGGGACGAGAATCACCCACGTTTGGGAGGCCCTGTAATGGTGACTACAGCCGAAAATATTGAATTTGAAGAACAAATTGTGCTAAGTGATCGTCGGCTTAAAGCAAAAGAAACTGCAGCGCAAACTGGCATTTCTAAAACAAGTGTCTTGCGCATCCTTTACGAACATTTGGACATGACAAAAACTAGTGCAAAGTGGGTGCCTAGACTTCTCAGTGCTGTCAAAAAGAACGACATATCAAATTTTGTGAGCAGTTTTTAGAGCTTTGCCGTGAAGACCAGAAAAGCGTTATTGAATCGATTGTGACGAGCGATGAAACTATGGTTCTTTATTATAATCCGACGTACAAAAGAGATTCCATGGAGTGGCACCGGAAGGACTAATTAGTTCCAAAAAAATCAAAGGTAACACAAAGCACAAAAAAGAGATAGCTACAATTTTTTGGGACTGCGAAGGGTTCCTCTTAGTTGATTTCAAGAAAAGAAATACAGTCATTAACGCGAGTTATTATTACGATCTACTGCGGCAACTGCGACAACAAATCTTTGGTAAAAGACGAGGAAAGATTACTAGAGGTGTCCGTCTGTTACACGATAATACCCAGTTCACACGGCTGAAATTTCCAAGGCTACCGTTCGAGAATGTGGCTTCACTGAACTCGGCCATCCCCTCTGTAGTCCCGACTCAGCCCCTAACAATTATTTTCTATTCTCAAAATTAAAATCCGAGCTCAGAGGAAAAAAATTTAACAGTGATGAAGAAATTAAACGAGATGTATGGGAGCATTTTGAAAGCAAAGATTTAAACTATTTTTACAGGGCTATAGAGGCCCTAGTTAGCCGATGTGAAAAGTATGTATGTTGAAATAAGGGGAGATTATATTGAAAAATAATAAATATGTTTTTTTCTTCCGACACCTTCTTCTATGTTAGGCTAAGAATACCTGGACCGCACTACGTATGTATAACTTTTATATAAGAATTTTTTTTCCAGTAAGATAACTAGTAACAGTGAGATATAGGTAGCACATTACGAATGTACACTAATAAACATACATACTCGTATATGTATGTACTACTTTCGATTAATATTTTGTAAAATTAAATATATGTACATACATACATATAATATACATAGGTACATATATGTACATACATACATATGTAGGTACCTAGATACATCAGAGATTCTTTTTTTTTTTTCTGAACTTGCGTGATAATAAAATGATAAGATTTGAAATGATGTAAACAATATTCTCTTAAATCAAAACAAATCCCAGTTTTAAATTTATATCAATCATCGTCATTATCAGAGATCAGAGGAATTATATTTATAATATACACATAATGTTCAGTAATATTCAACTGTGTTATATACACATTTGTATATGAATACACATATTTTTCTCTCATTATTAAAAATTCATATGACAAATAATGTACCTAAATTTCACCTGAAATGACTTTGAAATAAATTACTATACATCTAATATAAAGTTAAAATATTTAATGATCATTTACAGCTGATGCAATTTCACTTCAAATTTACCTAAGACTTTGAATGTTTTGATTCGTTGAAATTAAATATTTTTAATTATTTTTTAAAACTTCTTTGCTTTTTAAAGATATCAGAATATAGTATACATTTTAATAAAATACGAACATTAGTATCATTTATGTACATATAAAATCTTTGCTGAGATACAGACCGTAGAATTGATGTTTGTGCTTGTGAATGTTTGAAAATTCTACATTTTTTTACTTCTTTTTGCACTTCTCGAATAATAAAACAACTACAATAAAGTCATATAAAAACATTTTATAAAGGACACTTCAACAAATATTAAATTCACAGAATTACGGTTTTTGGTTCACAAGATGCTGAGACTCGCCTTTTAAAAAAAACGATTAAAAATTTCCATATAAAATGTATAGTATGCATTTAAGCAAAAACGATTAGCCAATCCTACTAGATAGATAGATGTGTAATGGGCTATGATTGCACTTCGACCAATAAAGATCTTTTGTACAGCCCGTGCTTCTTATAGATTTAGGCTTTTTATAAATCCTAAAATTCTATTGGAAGGTGCGCACCAGATTTCCTCTGGTTTGAGAAAATACTGATGCATGTAGCACATTCTTTTAGAGGCCAACGCCTCGCATTCACACAGAATGTGTTTTGAGGTTTCTTTGGCCTCCCTGCAGAATCTGCACTTGTCTTCCTCCTGTAGTCCTATCCTGCTTAGATGGTAATTTAGAGGACAGTGTCCAGTTAAGAGACCCGTAATGGTTCTTAGCTCTCTCCTACTGAGGTTGAGTAGTTTCCTGGAAACCGCAGAAAAATCCTACTATATTTGTATTGAAAAAACTTAACTTGAATAAAATATAATTTTATAAAAGTTCAATGATAATGCTTAAAATTTTATTTTGCATTGATAAAATTAAATGCCAATTAAAAATCGATTTCATCGGCACTAAATCATTTCAATGCTAATGAAAATCTGAAACACTGAATGATTTTAGTGACAATGCAAAATCAATGTACAATATTACATTTACATACATATGTATGTATGTATATTCATTATCCATGTCTCTGTCTGAATTTCATTAAAGTAGTTTTTACTTAACTTACAACCTCCCTCTTCTCGACGGCTTCGCTGCCTTAGGGCTCATTTTGATCATCCAAGAAAATACAACATTCTGTGAAAAACTAAACCCAGCACATGAAACGAGACTGCCAGGAACATCAAGGATAATAATTACGCAAGTCGATTGATCAAAAAAAATCGTTCGTGGAATCATTTTTGGTTTATGTAAGTCGATATTATGACTTTTGTCGTTAGCTGGAAAACGATTTGTTTAACGATCGTGAAATTGTAATCAAATGCACGTAGAAAGGTATCCTCTACGTGCCCATGTGAAAAGTTATAGGGTAAAACATGGAAAAAATACCAAAAATCATTTTCCCCCTCTAAATCCGTAACGGCTGGGATTGGCCATTCACCTACAATTTTTGGTTTGTCTCGTCGGACACCTAAATTGAATCAGCCTGTAGGTATATGTATGTACGATATGTTATATGTATGTATATTGTACATAGTATCATTCTCATCATCATTGTTATTTTTAATTGAATATGCATGTGAAGAAAAAAATATTACGTTATCTACGGAGTGAAAATGAACATAAAAATTTAGATTTTTTGTCCAGAATTTCTTAATATTGAGTTGTAATAGCTTCAATTAATTAGCGCAACTTTTGTATTTTATATTAAGGGTAATCATAATAAAAAATAAAACTACATATTTAGATATTCATGATTTAAACTTCACAGTGTGAAGTTTACACTTTATTTGTTAAGTAATTTACACGCAACTTTACAATCAACTTTGTAATAAGATAGTTTACACAAGTTATGACCGAACTCTTTTGATGGAAGACTAAATATGAAATTCTAATTTTCATAATTTAATAATTACCTTTTTTTTCTTAAAATTACATCCTATGTAATACTAATATGTATGCATTCAGCATAGTTGGTGAGAACAGCAAAAGTAGCATTAGAAAGTTTTGATGATTTAACGATTACATATGTATATCAATTAAGATTGCATATCAGCAAAATTAGTAATATACATATAATATTCGACAATTTTCAAAACTTGAGAAAATCGTGTTTATCAAATTACCACGACATTGGTTTTGTTTTTGTTTTTATTTTATAATAATCCGGCAAGTCGGAATTTTCATATCAATATACAGGGTGTTTTGTTTCTAACTACCAAGAGTGGTACCACGATATTCGCTGGACTATTTCATGAAAAAAATTGTACTAGCGAAACTTTCGATCGTGTCTATTTTCGCCGCTAGAGGGCGTTCAAAATTATGAGTTTTATGCAAGACCTCTCAACACAAAATCACCTATAACTTTTTTTGCACCTCATGTGTCAAAATTTGTCTTTTCATTATAAGTGGCTATTAAAATTACCTTTCATTTGGTGTATTACTTATTGTATGTAATAATTTCACTTTCAAGAAAAGAGGTCATGAACTTGAAATTTATGATTTTTTTTTCTAAAAATTTTCTCAATTAATTGGGCTCCTGAAAAAAAAATTCACTAACGAAAATTTTTTTGTTAATTATTTATAGTATTTTTATAATTGGAAGTCAGTACAGGCAAGATAGACATACTTTTCTATATTCTTTCACAAATTGTTAGAATAAATCTGTCTCGTGTGTGGGGTGATCAGATCTCAATTTTAATCGAGGGAAGTCTTTTAAATTCAATATTACCAAGGCAAAAAACTCATCGGGTACTACCTCCATAAGCACAATACTGACTTCCAAAAATAAAAATACTATAGAAAGTTAATATTATGTATAATAAAACAAAAAACAATTCAGTTCAATACCGCTAATCGTTATCATGTAATTAGGGATCATAGGTGGATCATAGGATCATTTATTTTTATTGTACAATTATTAAAATTAATTAAAAATATTTTAATTTATATGTATATTCTTTGATCATAACATTGTGTTAATGTATCGTTACACATATTTTTTAATAAAATAGTTTCTTCATCAAATTTTTCTATACTAGTTATGTTCTATGTATTATTATATTTGAAAGAGCACTTCTTTTTGATTGTACAATTTTCACTTAGTTTTAGCTCTTTGAAGCTCAATGTTTCATCATAACTATGTATATACCTATGTATCTTATTGTCTATTTCAGCTACTATTTTGATTTGCAAAATTTTTAAATAATTTAACTCTGTTTCTTGGTCTAGAAATAAGATTTTGTTACTTATATGTGTTTTTATTGTGTGCATTTGATTGATAATTTGATTGTATGAATTTTTGACCTATTATCTTCTATTATTGTTTTTAAATAAAAAAATGATTTATTGAAATGATCGTTAATTTTAATTTGTTTAATTAGATTTTGAATACCATTATTATTAATTTCGTCAACGTATACGTATTTTGAATGTTCTAAAATCTCAGTTCTGTCAATGTCATCCATGGTTCCAAACAACCATTTCTGTACCGTACCTACTACGTTAATTAGTCTTCGTTTTTGTCTGTTTGTATTTTGTATTGTTCTAAGTTTTCTTATTACATATTTTCATTTCGTTGTTTAATTGCTCTGTTAATTTTTTTTAGAGTGGTAGAGAAGATTAAAATGTCATCTAATATCCTACCCACATATTATTTATATATTCCCTCAGTATTTCATTTATTAATCTTTGGAATGTGGCAGATGCATTCTTCAACTCATATAATCATGCTGTTTTTTCAATATCTTGTTCTTTCACTAAAATCTGGTGGTATCCCTTCACTAAATCTAAAAACTGAAGTACTGGGTTTTTCCTAACTTATCAAGGATACTGTCAATATTTGGTAAGGGATATTTGTCATCAATAGTGACTTGGTTAAGCTTCCTGTAGTCTACTACGATACGAAATTTTTGTACTCCTGAATTGTCCCTTTTTTTGGTAAGACAATTATTGGTGAAGAGTATCTATACTGTTACTTTTCCTTATTATGCCTTGACTTTCCATTTCCCTCATTTGATTTCTGTTTTCCTCTTCATGTTGGGGTGGGTAGCGATATAATTTGGAGTTTATCTTTCATTGGTTGTTGATTTTTCTTCTTTTGATAAATGTTCTAAATTTATATTTATTATAGGTCACTTTCTTTTAGCATATTCACTTCTTCTTGCAATAATTCATTAAAGAATGTAATTTTAGCATTATTATTTAAAATTATTTCTTTATTTATCATATCTATTATTTTACATTATTTTCAATCAAATCCATACCTATTAAAAGATCATAAGGTTTTCAAAATTCAATTTGGCCCACTTTATTTTTATTTTTGCGTTTTTCGGTAACTTAAATTCTTCAGGACATGAAGTTTTTACAAGTTCTATACATTTTGTAATATGACCCTCTATAGTACTAATTTTTACCTTTTCACCTATCATATTTTCATAAATTTTATGTGTTACACTATTTGAGTTCAACAAACTAATTATAGAGCCAGTATCTATCATGGCAATAATTTTTTTTTTCTTTTATAGTTAAAGCGATGTAAATTTTTCGTGTTTCCGATGTTAGTTATCACCTAATTCATTCACTTTATTATTGGCACTTAAAGCATCAACATCTATGGATTCAACTTGATTAGGGTTTCTATTTTGAGTAGAATTTCTCTACTAATGTTATTTTTTTGGTATCACTGTTATTAGAATTATCATTAAGGTTATTGTTATTGAAATTATTTTGTCGATTCTGTCCATAGTTATTATTGTAATTATTGTTTTGTAGGTACTGTCCTGAATTATTATTGTATCGAGTTTGTCCAAAATTATTGATAATATTGTTACTGTTTTATTTACACTGTTCTTTATTATGTCTCCATTGTCCTAACCAATTATTTGATTCTTTGTAGTTATGTTGATTTTGTCTTTGTAAATTTTGTTTTTCTTTCATAAATGGGTTTATTTTAGGAACTTTCAAATTATAACAATCTTGACCTATATATCTCTTAATTACTGTTCTGATTTTTCTAAACTATACCTATTTATTATATATTTCAGCTGCAAGAGCTCCAGCAGATGATCGTAAAAAACTGCACACTCTGATATATCATCTACAATATTTCTTATTATATCTAATAGTTCTATAATTGAACTTACTTTGAGGTTGTTGATTTCTTTCACAATTCGCTCTTGATCCTTCGTGGATGTATATTGCAATTTCAATTTAAACTTACACTCTTCCCATGTTGTTGGTGCTGTTGTCTTCAGATAATTTCTTGCTGCTTCTACGATCTTCTTATTGGTAAATAACTATATACGTGAGGGCTAATATGGAATACCTAACAAATGAAAATAAATTGGATTTTGTGGGTATACCAGATCAGATGGATACTGATGATGAGAGTGCTATATTAAAATTATTAAGCAAAAGTAATAATAAATCTAACTCCAGCTCAATTATTTTGGTTAGATTTAATTCTCTTAAAATTGTTAACAAGATACTGGATGCTAAAAGCAAAAAAAAAAAAAAAAGGAATACCTCAATTCAAGTACAATTGCTAACAATACCAATAGCAGAATATATATAAACACTTGGATGTCATCTGAAAAGCGAAAACTGTTTTATGCTGCAAAAGAAATTAGTAAACAAAAAAAAAATCAAATACGTATGGGTCCGAAGAAACAAAATTCTAATGAGACATAACGACAACAGTGAGACAATTATCATCAAAAATTACAGTGATCTTGAAAATGTATAATTTGCATATTATATTTTATTATCATGTACTCTAACTTAAATTTACTGTCTATTGATGATATTGTCTCAAATGTTACCACTACAAATAATACTAACAATACTAACAATTTAAATAATTTTACAATTTTTCATTTGAATATTAGAAGTTTAAGAGCAAATTTTGATAATCTATGTGTGTACTTAAGTTCAATCACCTTACCCAGTATAATTGTGTTGTCAGAAATTTGGATTGAGGAATATGAAACTGCTAACTACAGCATAAGTCAGTACAACCTTTTTGCTAATTGTAACGACAATCATAGAACTGAGGGAATTGCAGCTTATGTACATAGTAGTATTTGTTGTTCATCTATTAAAGTAAATTTTCAGTCAGCTGATTGTTTATTATTGCAAATTGCAAATCTCTCTAGGTTCAGTGAAGTTTGAATTATTTTGCATATATAGGTACGTATTTACCTCTACTGATATGTTTGTCGACGAATTCCGTAATTTTATTTATACAAGTCACTTTTCTAATGTAATTGTAATTGGAGACATAAATATTAATATTTTGAATTCTCCGCATAGCAGTGATAATTATTTATTAATGCTAAATGAACTAGGTTTTAGTTCTATTATAAATCAACCAACTAGGGTTTCTAATTGTTCTTCAACTTGCATTGATCATATTTTAACTAAATTTAAAAGCGAAACAAATATTAGACTTATTCCATATGTTCTTCCCATAAATATAACAGATCATTATGCAACAGGCGTTGTTATTTTGAATAATTTGTTCCCAAGTAGTGAAAAAAATAATTCTTTGTGCAAAAAATACATTAATTACTCAGCCTTACGTGAGTCTCTAATGGCTGAATCATGGTATGAAGTCTTCAAATATGATAATGCTTCTATTGCTTTTGATATTTTTCTGAATCTATTATCCTCACATATTGAAAAAAACTCATACATTAAGAATAAAAATCTAAGTCGATTCAACCATTTGAAGCCATGGATCACAGATAACTTGTGTGAGCAAATCCAAATGAAAAATAATTTATATAAAAAACTTTAAAAAAACCCGACAAGGAATTGTTAAATAAATATAAGAAAGTGTCTAAAGATGTAAAAACATCAGTTAAATTACAGAAAAGTAAATATTATCAAGCTAAATTTAAAAATTCAGTAGGGAGTATTAAGATGCAGTGGAGTCTTATAGATGAAATTATTGGTATAAAGAAATATTCTTCTAATATAGTTACTTCGTTACTTACGAATGACAATAGTTCAACTTCAAACTCACAAGAAATTGCAAATGAGTTCAATAAATATTTTATTTCAGTTCCAAATAAATATCAGTTTAAATCTACATACAATATATGTAATAATTCTCAAGAATATTAGTCTACTTTTTCAAATCCGGTTTCATTTTTCTTTCACCCTGTTACTTCCAATGATATAATATTAACAATATTTTCGTTGAAAAATGGTACATCTTCAGGAATTGATGGCATTAATGTTAGTACAGTTAAACAAATAGCAGATTGTATTTCTGATGTATTATGTTTTTTGGTGAATTTAAGTTTTCAACAAGGTATTTTCCCTAAAGCTTTAAAAACTGCCATTGTTATTCCATTGCACAAAAAGGGTGACCCTAATAATCCTAACAACTATAGACCAATATCAATTCTATCAGTTTTTTCAAAAATATATGAGAAAATCGTAGCCGATAAATTGGTAACATTTTTAAATTTACATAAATTTTTCAGTAATTCACAATACGGCTTTAGAGAAAATAGAAGTACTGAGGACGCATTATTGAGTTTTCTTCATAAGATTTGTGATTCACTGGATAAGGGCTTAAAAACTGTTGGTTTGTTTTTAGACTTGACTAAAGCTTTTGATCTTGTCGATCACGATATATTACTTAGTAAATTATGCTCTGCTGGTTTTCGTGGGTTAAGTATAAAATGGCTTGGATCATACTTGAGAAATCGTCAGCAATTGGTAAAAGTCAATAATATTAAGAGCGAAATTCTTTCTTCTTGTGATAAAGGTGTTCCACAAGGATCAATACTTGGTCCTTTATTATTTTTAGTTTATATCAACTTTTTATGTAAGCTTTCTTTAAATAGAAGACAATGTGCCTTTGCTGATGATTTGTCGCTTGTTTATAGTGCTCCATCTACTGCTGAAATTAAATTAAATATCGAAAACGATTTACTTAGTATAAATAACTGGCTGTTTTTGCATAATATGATACTAAGTGATAAAACAAAATTAATGTTCTTCAATCTGAAAGGTGATCCTCAGTGCTTTAAAATTGAATCCGTGAAAGAATTTCAATATCTTGGGATTGTTTTGGACTCTGGGTTAAAATGGAATGCACATATTAACATGATCAAGAAACAACTTTATTTATCATTGAGGAAATTTTATCAGATTAGATCTGCTTGTCCTAAAGGGGTGTTGAACATGTTATATTATTCATTAGTTCAATCTAGACTCCAATATGGGTTATGCTGCTGGGGAGGAGTGTACATGTCCACTATCCTTCCTCTTTTCAGGATGCAGAAGGCTTTTGAACGAATCATTAATTACAAAAGAAAGTTTCACCCATCTTTTCCAATTTTCAAATCCAGTTGTATTCTTCCTTTGAGACATTTATATGTTTTCAAGGTGTTAAAAACATTTTTTAATAATAGCGATTGTTTCTCTAGTAAACGAAAGGCTGTTTAAGAAAAGCATATTTAAGAGATGAACATCGTTTCGCGGTTCAAAAAGTTCGTACTGAGTGCTTTAGAAGGTTTTATTCAAATATTGTTCGATTTCTCTTTAATAAGCTACCTTATGCATTAAGAGTTTCACCAAATAAGAAAACATTTCTCGCTGAACTAAAATTCTGGCTGCTCAATCAACAAAATATAGAATCTTTATTCAATATTGTATCTTGATTTCAAACTAACCTACTTTACTAACTCAACTCCTATTTTTAAATAAAATTTATTTTGTTTTATTTTTTTATTTTTTTATTTGTAATCTTAACTTTTTCTTTTTGGCATTCAACACAGGCCTTTTATGGGTCTCAGAATGTTCTAGTTCATTTTAATACTATATTTAAGTTATAGAACAATGGATAATGTAAATAATGTATTTAAAACAGTAATTAGCAAATTAAAATATTTTTATGTATGTATATTTAATTGTAAGAAAATGAACTGAAATAAATAAATGAAATGAAATGAAAAAAAAAATGAAATTTCTGTTGTTCAGCTATTTTTCTGTTCTGGTCATTTAAACGTTTCCCACTTTATAAGTACAGAAGTATATATAGATTCTATATATTATCTATACCAGTTATGCTGGATTTCTTCAGTCTCAACTTTCTTGTAGCTAACTTTAGCAGAAAGATAATAAAGATATTTGCATTTCTTCACCTCTGATTAGCACTAAGTTTAGGTGGCAGATGAAGTACTGATTATTTATTTACATAATTAGGTGCTACCTAACAAGATAGTAACGCATATTTACATTTTTTTTCTTGTCGAATGAAGTAAAGAAAATTGATTTTTAAATATTTTATGAGAAAATAAAGTTTTTTGGTGATTTAAAAAAAAAAAACATTTATATCGAAATGGATGATTATTCGATTTATTTTACTAATAGTAGCATGTTAGATTCTTTTGAAGATGATGAACTTGAAAGAAGGCCATATTTATTGAGACCAAGAATAAATCACTTTGAGTTTTGAGAAGATGTTGATTTTTTTTCAAAGATCTCACAATTAGTATAAGGTATTCCTTTTCCATCAATATTTATATGCACAAGGTGCATATTTGTATTATTGCGTCATTATTTAATGAGTATAAGGTACATACATGTTTCTCATATAGGGCATATACATACACAATGTATGAATATCAGTCGGAACAATTTCTTGATTGTTACTTCAATTGTTCGATAACACTCATAATTATAGGCGTATGAATGAGATTCGAATTCAAAACAAAAATTCCAACATTTTGAGACGCCAGATGTTGTGGAACCCGCTTTCAAATTCTGTTATTAAATAAAGCAAAATTTGTGCCTCTTTGTCGCCAGTTATTGAGTTTTGATATGAGGCATCTTATAAAATTTATTTTAAGAGAAATGGAAGCATGAAAAATATCTAGCATAAAATTCTCATTAATTAATAAATATATGTATGATACATATATTTCTTTTTTAAATACTAGAATTATAATGAATTGATAATAAAAATACAAAAATTGAAATAATTTGATTTATTTTGTATCAAATTAATAAAAAATAAACGTTACAGCTTCAAAAATATTCAAATAATACGCTACAACTTGAAAAATACTTAAAAAATAATTGAAATAAAAAAAAATTTTTAATATAAAATGTTTTTAAAACGGACTCAAAAGTATAAAATAATTTTTCCTAGCCACATACACATTCTCAACCCCATACAGATAATCCTGAAAATTTGTGATTGCGAATTTTTAATAACTATAAAAATACTTGTAAGATTAAAAACGAAAAACATGGGGCGCTATTCTTTACACTTCCTAACTTGCGCTATTCTTTACACTTCTTACTATTAACTTGCACTACTCTTTACACTTCTTACTATTTTATCTTGCGCCCCATGTTTTTCGTTTTTAATTTTACAAGTATTTTTATAGTTATTAAAAATTCGCAATCACAAATTTTCAGGATTATCTGTATGGGGTTGAGAATGTGTATGTGGCTAGGAAAAATTATTTTATACTTTTGAGTCCGTTTTAAAAACATTTTATATTAAAAAATTTTTTTTATTTCAATTATTTTTTGCTTTTTAGTCTTATGTGAAATTTGTCAATCGATTTTATTGATATTATTTTACATTAAAAAACAATATAAGTAAAACTAAAAAAGTTTTTTTAATTTTAAAAAACAAATATATTTGTATATATGTGTTGGAAGTACCAAATTGACATCACAACTTATTGCTTTTAATCAATCATAACTAAGTTGTGATTAAAGTTACATGAAAATTATATTCTAATGAAATGTAGAGAAGATCCTTAGCTTTATTTTCACCGAATATATTAAATATCTATGAGCAACGTAAATCAAAGAAAAAACGTGATAAATATTAAGTAACATAAAACTGAGAATCAATTTTCCCTGAAATCTCCCAAATTACTACAAATATCAAATTACAATGTTCTACAAATACAAATTTGTAGATGTTTATTAAATAAACATTTTTCCCAAACATTGTTATATCATAAAATTAATAGAAATTAAGTTATTGAAGAAAAATGATAATTTTTTATTAAAATCACAATTATCTCTCTAATTTCTCATTTTAACAGCCACCTCTAAAAATGTAGTACCACTTTAAGAATTTTTTTATTCATTTGTTTATTTTTTCTTTCAAAAATATTATTCATAAACAAAAAAAAATTTTTCAAGTGGTACTACATTTTCAGAGGTGGCTGTTAAAAATGAGAAATGAAGCATACTAAAATATTTTTGACTTGAAAATCAGAGTTTGCTTAGATTAAATTTTAGTAAAGAAAAATTAATACTTTCTTTGTTTTAGACCAAATTTGAGGATCGAATATCATAAAAAGTAAAATCTTAAAACTTTCATTAGCGATGTAATATTGCATTGTCATGCAGTTCTGATCTATGTTGAAAGTTTCAAGTCTCTATCTCATCAAAAAGTTGGTTAAAAATTAAAAATCAATTTCCAAATTTGTACCGAACAGACAGACAAGAAACCAAGCTAATAAAAACATTTTAATAACAGCAGACATCAATTTGACATTAAAAAGCTTTAAAGTCTCGATTAAAATTTCATGCTTTCAGGGTTGGGAATCAGAAAATGTAGCTGACAGCTAGTTAGCAGAATTTTTTAATGAAGAAATCCAAACTTCTAGCTAGGTGTCACCTACACTTAGGTGATACCAAAAAATATGTAATAAGAAGAACTCTTATGGCCAGTTCCACAGTCAAAGTTTAAACGGAGTTTAACTCTTAAACTAAGTTTAAGCACTTTTTTCAGTTTCACAGTGAACGCTTAAGTGTTAAACTGAGTTTAACTTAATCCGTACGAATTGAGAGTTTAAACTCTATTTGAGGTTTAAGTAAAAGCAATGACTATTAAAACTAATAAGACTTGGCTTTAGTACAAATCTATGAAAATAATTTTTTATTCAAAAATTCGTCTCGCATCCCAGTGAGAGCTTTTATTTTTCAAATCTAAAGCTTTGTTAGCTTAGAACAAAACCATTATAAACTTCATTTGTAATGACGAATACAACAACAAAACTTTGACGTTACATATTTATTTTTTGACAGTATTTTATGACGTCATACATTATGATTGCTTTGATCATGCTTTTCCAAATTTCTGTTAAAAATTTTCATTTTTTACAAATGTATAACAAAAATTAATAATGATTACATTGTTGCCGTTATTTATATTTTTGAATTTTTTTTTATTTGATCAAAAATATATATTTGCTTTGAAAACATTTTTTTTTGAAATAAAGAATATTTTTTTTTTCATTCTTTCAAAAATTAATAATGATTACATTGTTGCCGTTATTTATATTTTTGAATTTTTTTTTATTTGATCAAAAATATATATTTGCTTTGAAAACATTTTTTTTTTTTAAATAAAGAATATTTTTGTTCTCATTCTTTCAAAAATTAATAATGATTACATTGTTGCCGTTATTCATATATTTGAATTTTTTTTATTTGATCAAAAATATAGGTACATATATATGCTTTTAAAATTTTTTTTCTGAAATATAGAATATTATTTTTTTTCTATTCTTATATTATACCTCTAGATATAATGATAGATATATGTATATATCGCCCATTCCATGCATGACGGACGGGATATTGAAGAACATTTTTTTGAATCTTTTTTCTTTTTTACCTTTATATAGTTCAAATGTATTTCAGTTAAATGTAAAAAATAATGATCTACCCAAAGACCTATCAAACCGAAGAAGAAGATGTTTTCCAAGAATTCTGGTTTTAATTTTATATGTAGGACGATAAGTGACTATGACAGACGGGACATAAAATGACACTCGTTTTTACACTCATAAATTCAACACTATTTTTCTTCAAAGTATATAACTTTACACCTCCTGTTTCATTGTAAATTTTTAGGTGGTAGTCTTAGCAAACTACGAAAGAAAATTGTTATCTCTCCAAATCACCCAAGCCAAGATATAACAAATTTGTTTTCCAGGCCATATGACGGACGGGAGATGACGGATGGGACAATTCAAAAATTTCAAACAGATTTTATAAAATAAGAAGAAAATATGATAAAATTACACACTAAAATTATTTTTTTTTTATAAATAGTTTATTTTTATTTCTTTTTATTATTATTTAAAACATGCTTATTGAGAAACATTTTGCTATATGTATATTGCATTTATTGTAGGTTCTACATAAAAGCATGGAAAAAACATTTGTTTTTTTTATAGTCATAAGAAATCTATATAACTATTTTTTTTTTTTTGAATTTTTTGAAGTAAGTATAGGTAAATTCAATTCAACAAATATTTTAAAAGATAATATAACAACTGTTGTAGTAACACTTCGTCCAACTTAAATACACTTTTTAAAAATAGTGTAATAAAACTGTACAAATCAATAATGAAAAAAATGAAGATATCAAATCGATGCAGAATCAATTGAGCCTTCTTATTCTACAATAAAAACTTAGGGTTAATTTAAGTTATTTTTGAGAAAAACAGGGTGAAACACAAAAATTTGGGAAAAATTCACAAAATTTTGATTTCGAACGCGCCTAACTTTTTAACAGCTAGACATAGAGGAATAAATAAGGTATCGTTGACAAGAGCAAAGGGTTCTCTACATTTTTTGTAAACACAAAGTGACCCTTGAGTGCCATTGTAAAATGTTATTGGCAATACCATGAAATAAGAGCAAAAAAATTTCAACGCCCTCTAGCGGCCAAACCGTTGAGATTACCTCCCCACCACCCATACGATTTTTTGCTCGTCTCGGCGAGACCTATCTGTGGTTTCATTTTGTAAACATTAAAACCGGACACCCTGTAGTATCTAGAGGTATAATATAAAAATAGAAAAAAAATAATATTCTATATTTCAGAAAAAAATTTTTAAAAGCATATATGTATATATTTTTGATCAAATAAAAAAATATTCAAAAATATAAATAACGGCAACAATGTAATCATTATTAATTTTTGAAAGAATGAAAAAAAACATATTCTATATTTCAAAAAAAATGTTTTCAGAGCAAATATATATTTTTGATCAAATAAAAAAAAAATTCAAAAATATAAATAACGGCAACAATGTAATCATTATTAATTTTTGTTATACATTTGTAAAAAATGAAAATTTTTAACAGAAATTTGGAAAAGCATGATCAAAGCAATCATAATGTATGACGTCATAAAATACTGTCAAAAAATAAATAATATGTAACGTCAAAGTTTTGTTGTTGTATTCGTCATTACAGATGAAGTTTATAATGGTTTTGTTCTAAGCTAACAAAGCTTTAGATTTGAAAAATAAAAGCTCTCACTGGGATGCGAGACGAATTTTTGAATAAAAAATTATTTTCATAGATTTGTACTAAAGCCAAGTCTTATTAGTTTCTATAGTCATTGGTAAAAGTCAAAAATAAAATAAAAAAACAACCGCTATCTATCTATCTGTTTTGTCCCTAAATTTATTATAAATTGAAATTTATATGAAAAAATTTAAAATGTCACAATAATTGCCACTGCCATCTAGCGGCTATACAATGACATCTACAAGTTTCTCAGATTTCAACCTAAATTCATTCACAATGATAGGTTTAAGTAAATATAGTTAAACTACAAATATAAATTGACTGAGGAACGAAAAAAAATTTAAGAGAAGTTTAAACCATGGTTTAGGTTTAACCAAAAACCATACAACTTCAAAGATAAACAATTGCCATATATCCTTATGTCACCATTAATTTTTACTTCTACACCTGATATCAGGTGGCTACATGTTTACAGATTCTTATCAACATTTTATGCTTATGCAACATTTTAAAATCCAGGACAAATCAGTATATAGTAAAAAATGACGTTGATGTTGCTAAACATTATATGTACCCAATAATGTGTCTGTTTACCAAATATAAATAATGGTTGCTACGGCAACATAAATTACGATTTATACTTTTGAATTTATTTTCATTTTGAATAAAAATACATATTTGCTTTTAAAAAACAAATTTTTTTTTAATATGAAATATTATTTCTATTATACCTCTAAATACTATATACATACTCGTATATACATATACCTACTATATATAAAATACATTTTATTTTTCAAATTTTAAAAATATATTTTAATATTTTTCATCTTCATTAAGAAATATGAAAATTTTATTCGTAATGAATCAGGAGATCAGAATCAATAGGCACGTTATTTCATTTTCTTTTACATTATAGAATATCTAATGCTAGTTTTCAACCTTAGGATCGCCTGATCCACATTATCAAAGTTTTGGCTGTACGTATACAAATGTATGTTGTTGTTATTTGTTGTTTGTGTGGGGGTGGGGGATGCGGATTAGGCACCCACAATCACTCAGACTGAAGAGTCCATTGTACTTAGTGCCCCGTCTCTAGTAAAATCTTATCGTTTTCCTAATAAACCATGTATTTCATATTGTGTTATAGAAATCCAGTAGATTATATATTTTTTGAGTATTTTTGAGGTTTTTGATCATTTCATAATGAATTAAATCACTTCCTGAAGAGGATCCTTTGCATTCTTTAAGTACGTGTTAATGTTATTTCGGAATTATAATCTTGTTTTGTGTTTTCGGTATCTATTATTAATAGGTTCAAGTTCTATTTTATTTTTGTTATTTAAAAATTCTTGATTATAATTTTTATCACAAGATACTTCGCTAAAATAGTGTACGAGTTCGTTTGCAATTTGTAACGTAACCGAAAAAATATCTCATAGAAGTTAATTCTACTTTAATATCATCACCAAGGACATCTTCTATAAATATATCCTTATATTCTAGTTCAAGCGTTTCTAAGTCGACTAGTTATTCTTTGTATATCTCAATATTTTCAGTTTCATTATCCTGTTGCAATAAAATTGATGGAATTGTCATTAAAAAGTATCATATCGATATCATCTTTATCAACTACACAATTACTATTTACTCTAAATTGAACTACATTTTTGGAAACTATTCTTGCTACCAATACTGCAAATTCATGAACAGATGGATTTATATTGTTACCTCCTTTTGATCTTAAAATTCCGAAGAAATTTTCGATAACATCTTGGAGAAGTCTTTTTGTAAGGAGTATAATATGTACTAGAAAAAAATCATACGAGTTAATCAAAGCGAAAAAAGTAGGTAGTGGAATAAATTATAATATTTAAAATCAAGCATTTTCATATCAATATGATATGAAAATATTCATCTACATCTACCCTATATAGTATAATGTTTATCCAATTGTGGTTTGTTGTTCTAATTATAGAAGAATTTGAAATTAATTCTATTAAGAATATTAAAGTATGTATTTATGCATTTTCTTTATTGACTTTATAAGCTTTTAGATAACTTTAGGGTTTATCTATAATTTTTGAATTAACTCTAGTAGTATTTCGGTATTAAAAATATTTATACATC
This sequence comes from Bombylius major, assembly GCA_932526495.1. NCBI lineage: Eukaryota > Metazoa > Arthropoda > Insecta > Diptera > Bombyliidae > Bombylius > Bombylius major. The sequence continues at coordinate 32,046,421 of OW052043.1, forward strand.
CCAAATTATAAAATTTCATATGAATTTTTTAATAAGCGCATTTTATGCTTTTCATGATATAAGTAATTTTATCTTTTATACCAATAATTTCAACCGTGTGGCCACGGCAGAATCACAATTTTTGTGAAACAATTTAACAATTTTAACCTTTATGTGACTGGACATACACAAAAACCATATATTTAGTAAAATCTTCTCTTTTATCTAATAAACCATGCATACCATACATTGTATGTAAATGGAAGTTTAGAAATTTTTTCCAAAAAAACTGTATTTCAGCATCCCGTGGACCAAAAACCGTAATTCTTAACCATTAATGTTTATTTTTATCCTAAGGTTAAAAACTAGTATTCGCTATTTTATAATGTAAAAGAAAATAAAATAACATGCCTATATTGATTCTGATCTCCAGATTCATTACGATTAAAATTTTCATATTTCTCAATGAGATGAAGAATACTAAAATATATTTTTAAAATTTGAAAAAAATATATATATGTATATTTTTATCCCAAATTACAAAAACTAAGATATATGATATATATACGAGTACATACTTACTATCAGTAGTATATAATAAATAATAGGTATAATAAAAATAATATTTCATATTAAAAAAAAATTTGTTTTTTAAAAGCAAATATGTATTTTTATTCAAAATGAAAATAAATTCAAAAGTATAAATCGTAATTTATGTTGCCGTAGCAACCATTATTTATATTTGGTAAACAGACACATTATTGGGTACATATAATGTTTAGCAACATCAACGTCATTTTTTACTATATACTGATTTGTCCTGGATTTTAAAATGTTGCATAAGCATAAAATGTTGATAAGAATCTGTAAACATGTAGCCACCTGATATCAGGTGTAGAAGTAAAAATTAATGGTGACATAAGGATATATGGCAATTGTTTATCTTTGTAGTTATATGGTTTTTGGTTTAACTTAAACTCCGTTTAAACTTTGACTGTGGAACTGGCTATTATAGCTTTGTAATTTCAAAATTCAAAAATTTTTGAACGAATTATGAGCAGAGGGGAAAAACAAAAGGGATATGTATTATTTTACTCTCAGAGCTTTCAATTCAAAAATGATTTGAAGCTTTTTTCAATTTATACATACATATATACAATATATATATATGCAGTTTTCTCTAAACTTTGACGTCATACATTATGATTGCTTTGATCATGTTTTGGCATATTTATGTTAAAAATTTTCATTTTTTACAAATGTTTAACAAATTAATAAGGGGATTCACTCTTTGGTGCAAATAGGTATTGCATCGTTGCATTCGGTGTATTGTAGCACGAATTTGCAACGATACAATAACAATTCGTGCTACGATACACCGAATGCAACGATGCAATACCTATTTGCACCAAAGAGTGAATCCCCTTAATATTTATCATAATTGCATTGTTGCCATGGCAACTTAACAAATTACGATTTATACTTTTCATTTTTAAAAAAAAAATATTTAATTTTAATAGAATAATTAAAATATTTGAATACTTTTTTAAAAACAAAAAATAACTATGGGAATAATATATAAAAATTAATTCTAGAACTTTAACAATCAAACTAGACAATCAAAATCTCCGATATATTAAATAATTTGCAAATATATACATGCATACATATGTATTTAAAAAATCAATCAAAGTAGGGAAAAATAAAACAATTGAATTTTAATTTGATCTTGCAAACGAAAAAAAAAAATAAAAAGTATAATGGATCGTTTACAACCGAACGTGGAAAATTTTACCTGTTTAAAATTCAGCGTAGAGTGAAGTTTAGTAAGTTCGATTTTCGGATGTTTTCGAATTTATAAAGCACATTTGAAAATTCAAATTCAAACTTACAAATTTTTTTTATTCTTTGTTTGAAATATTTCGTAACAAATCTTCACTGTGAACACTTTCAATGAATAAAAATAATTTATCTTTTTCTGTTTTTGTTAAATTTTTATGGAATAAAAATGTAATTATCCTTTTTTGTAAAAACTATAACCGTCAACAATAATAGCTTTTGAATATTTCGAAATTTTAAGTTCAAATTTGAATAAATTTCGAAAAAAACTGTTTTATAGCTACATTTTTTACATGAAACTTCTTAAAAAAAACTTTCGTTCCAAGTGGAACAAAATTATTTTTTAACCAGTGGGAACTAATTTTTCGAAAAGTAGAAGTAGAGCCTAATCTGACGCTGACTCTGCAATCTTAATTCGAGGTATGAATGCGAAAGCGATATATACTCTGACGAATAGAAGAAAGAAATGCAGCAAAATCTACGTTTCAATCTGTTATGTAAACTTAGCATAAATCGTAATATGTTATGAAATGAAAATTTTTAACATAAATATGCCAAAACATGATCAAAGCAATCATAATTTATGACGTCAAAAAATCCTCTCAAAAAAAATGACGTCAAAGTTTAGAGAAAACTTTGAGAGAGCATAACTAAGCTTTTAAAATAAAGCTTGGGGTACTCGCGCCAGAACCCCAGAATAAAAATTTTTATATGAAGAAATTTTATATGAATAAGAGTTCTTCTTATTACATATTTTTTGGTGATACCCAGCTAGCGGAGACTTCTGAAGAAATCCAGCATTAGTTTCACACTTTAATTCTAAAATTTTTTTTTCAATTCGAATCGTTGAATCCTAATTCTACAGAAAAAGATCCTACCGACTGGGCCACTTTTCTATTTTCTATTAAAGATAATGATAAAAAAATAAAACTATTTATTTATGATTTAAACTTCAAAATTCCGTTAATTTACAAAAATTTTGTGATACTTTTTTCAAAAATGTATACACATAAATATTGCGTGTTTTTTAAAATCATTCAAAATTGGTATTTTTTAAAGTATTTGTGAAGTTTTATTTTTACAGTTCATACATATTATATTAGAAGCAAAGAAGAGGTTGAATTTTGACAATAGAAGAAAGATATACATAGAAAAAATACAGCGGAAATATCGAAAATTAAGATAAAGCCAACGATAGCGAAAAGAAGTACCTATATACTCGATGGTCCCGAAAGTTTTCATTATTACCTCCTTGGTCTTCGTGTTGAAGAATTAATATTATCACGAAGACCACAAAGAGGTGATTTGGTATTGATATAACGTACCATTTCTTCATGCGAACTAGTTGATTAGTTATGGTCGTATTGGTGCGAGGAACTTTTTACTTATGTAGATATTGTCAGAAACCAGAAAGCTAAAACAATAGAATGCTTACAAAGGAAGGGTTTTATATTCCAGCAAGATAACGCTCCATGTCAATCTGCAAGTCTCGCTTAACAATGGTTAAGGTCTTAGGAAGAAAGAAACAAATTTAATACAATCAATGCCAATGGCCGTCGCTGTCAACAGATTTAAACGTAATATTAGAGAAAATTTTTGGGGCTGGCTATAAGTATTTATTTGTATACTGAGGGTATTTTAAATGGGGTTGATTTCTAGTGTAGTTACTTATGTAGAACTTAGAAAAATCATCAAATTATTTTTTGTTAGTAACTCTGTTTTCCAGCATTGTCCTTTTCAGTTCGTTATCACCAAAGAGAATATATATTAGTACTATAGAGATTCCTCTTCTATGTGCTTGCACCTTGTCGTGGTGGAGAATCTTGCGTATATCTGAGAAGAACTGAGCTATGTCGACGGATTAACAGTTGTTATTCCGGCCTATGTCGGCACGGATTAACAGTTGTTACTCCAGTAGGGTCACCCATGTCGAACAGGTCAGTTCGGAGATATCAGTCTAAGCCAAGCACAAAGAGAGAAAACCCTACAAATCCCACCTAAGCCGAAGGTGTGTAGGAAACCGTGCTGAGCGGCTGCTTGACCAGCAGGTAGATTATACGAACGGTCCCCTCTGATGCTCAGGCAAGGTCAGTTGTATTAAGTGCCTTACTGCTGTATGCCGGCTCTGCAGTAGTGGACCTTTTTTTCCGGGCATACTGGTCACATATAAAGTCCACAAAAAATAATAATAATAAAGTTGATAAAGATGAATTTCAACTGATAAAAAATAAAAAAAATAAAACTGAAAAAATAAATAAAAAAGCACCTCCGGATGCAATTGTGCCTTCGGTGAAGGCACCTCCTCTTCCAAACAAGAGGTGAAAACACCCAAGACAGTGAAGGCGAGTACCAGCCTTCAAGTTTCAGTACTTTAAGTACTCAAGTTTCATTGTCTGGTCACAAACCGAAAACAAACATGGTCACCAGACTTAGTGACCAAAAACCAAATAAAAACAAAACGAAGATTTCGAAAAACGGCTAGAAGAAGCTAAAAACGATTCTGCCAAGAAACAGGAGTCTTCTAAGCGGAAAAGGTCGCACAAAGAGACGATCCAGAGGGCAAAGAAAAGGAAAGCTGCTAAACTGCAAGGGCACACAGAGCCTATGTCTAATGGTTCAACGAATCAAGCGAAGCGACTGTTAAGTGAGGTTGTTAAAGACCACCTGCAGGTCACTCTGGTGGTTGAGCTTTCCACTGGGGGATCTCTAACAGCGGAGGCTTGGGCTTCAATTGAAGCTAAACTGTCGGAAATGGTCATACCATGTCCTGACAAGTAACGGTGGAGCTATACCGGCCTACGACTCATCGGAAGTGGTCAGAGGCTGCCAGGTCATCAAATGTGAAGACCGGTTTTCAAAAGACTTTCTTGGTGAATGTGTCGCTAAGGTTAGCTACAACTGGCAGGGCTTAAAGATCAAGCTTATTCCAGCCAAGGAAATTCCAAAGAAACCAAGGCCTCGCGTTTGGTTGCCCAAGATAAATTTGGAGGCGGGGAAACTTCTCCAAGTTTTACAAATACAAAATTCTGAGGTTCCCATGGAAGGCTGGAAAGTTATCAAAGCTGAGGAACCTCAGAAAATTAGCCAATCCTATCTTCTCCTCATCAGCAACAAGAGCCTAGAGACACTAGGCAAGCTGGATTATAAGCTGAGGTTTGGTATAAGGCATGCCAAACTGAAAGTCTTCCAATCCAGCAATGAGGATGAAGACGAAGAGAAGGCTCTAAACAAGAAGGCAATGAGTCTCTCCAACGAGGATAAGGAGCGAGAAGAAAGGATGCAGATGAAGGTGGTTCAAATTAACCTCCGACACTCCAAGTGTGCCTCGGATAACCTGTTGGTGTTCCTAAAGGAAGAGGACATCGACATAGCTCTTATTCAGGAGCCGTGGGTAAAAGATTCAACTCTGATGGGTCTCCTGGACAAGCAGTACAACCTCTTCTACAGCCTAAAAAAAATTCTAGCAATTCAAGAACCTGCATCCTTGCTAAGAAGCACATTAAAGCATTTCTGTGTTCTAATCTTAGTTCGGCCGATTTGACAGTTGTCAAGATGGACAATGCAGGGAAAGAGGCCTATATCACATCCGCATATATGGCCAATGACAAAAGCTCGCCTACCGAAGAATTCCAGGAGCTCTACGACCACGTTCTGGTAAGAAAAGCCGTTTTGCTAGTAGGAAGCGACGCCAACGCCAGACACACGCTATCGGGTAGCTCCGAATACAACGAGCGTGGTGAGCACCTTTTTGATTTTATCATCATATCTAACCTACTGGTGTGTAATAGAGGTAACACGCCAACATTTAATTTCCCCAGCACGGATATCCATGCAGAATGGAAAGAGGTGTTGGACGTTACTTTACGCACAGATAGGGACAATTTCAGAATAGACAACTGAAGAGTATCGGAAAAAGGCTTATTTTCCGACCACAGGTATATACTGTTCAGTGAATCTGAAAACAGAAATACCTGAACCCTTCAGAAATCCAAGAAGAATCGACTGGAAGGTCTTCAGCCGAGTCTTCAGAAGCAAACTAAATCTGGCCGAGAGTAACGACAGAGTAGAAACCGCGAATAAACTGGACATAATAGCAGAGTCGTTTGAAAAAGCCATGAGTGTGACATTCAAAGTCTCGTGCCCAGTCAAACGCAGTAAAAAAAACTCTACCACCGTGGTGGAATAAAGAGCTTACAGTCCTAAGAGAAAGGACGAGAAGACTCTTTAACACCAGCTACAAACACAACAACGGGCATTCTTATAAGGATTCCTTGAAGATATGCAAGAAATCCCTTAAGAAGGCTTAGGAAAAAGGTTGGAGGAAATACTGCCAATCTATTGAAAATCTAGGAGATTCAGCCAAGTTATGCAAGATCCTGTCTAAAGAGAGAACATGTCCTACTTTCATCAGAAAAGAGGACGGGTCGTGGACAGAATCTGCGGAGAAATCACTAGAAACCTTAATGAAAACTCATTTCCCGAGATGTGTCAGCACTCAAAAAAATATGACATGGGCTTGTATAGAAGAGCTTATTACCAGAAAAAGAATTTCCTGGGCGATAAGCACCTTCGAGCCTTATAAATCACCAGGACCAGATGGCATATACCCAATCATGCTTAAGGAACTGCAGGATGTAGTGGTTCCGTGGTTAATGGTCCTCTTCAAGTCATGTTTGTGGCTCGGGCATGTACCCTCGAATTGGAGACGTGTACAAGTAGTTTTCATACCAAGGCTGCAGTGAGAGGGCATGAATCCGCGAAGGATTTCAGACCAATCAGTCTCACTTCTTTCGTGCTGAAGACTCTGGAGAGACTTCTTGACATCCATCTGAAGCAGAAGATGGGATTAAGAAGGCTTTCTCAGTCTCAACATGCATATATTAAAGGTATATCAACTGAGACGGCTCTGCATGAAGTAGTGCGCATAGTTGAAAAATCTTTACTGTGGCTATTTGTAAATAACAAAATTCTGTCGACAAAATTCAGGGACAAAGTCAAAACCGTCGCGTATGCAGTCGATCTTGTTATATTAATCTCAGGACTGTTTCCTTCTGAGATCAGCGAGATCATGGAAAGGAACCTGGGTAAGGTAAGCGCTTGGGCAGAAAGTTGAAAACAAAACTGATGCTTTTTACAACCAAAACCAATGTGCCTACTTTCAACTTAACAAAGTTAAACGGAGTAACCTTGTCTTTAACTTCCAGTGCGAAGTATTTTAGAGTAGCCCTCTACCCTAAACTTAGCTGGAAGCAAAATATTGAAGAGCGTGTAAAGAAGGCATGCATAGCTTTATAAGCATGCAAGAAAACCTTCAAAAAAGGTGGGGCCTGAAACCGCATATGTTACTATGATGTGACTAAAAAACCTACGGATTACCTCATCCCCAATCTGAACCTTGAAAAGAACTTCAAGGTGAAATTCCCCACAAGGAAAGAATGGAGACGAGGGGAGAGGATGGGGGATTACAATATCGAAGTATTTACGGATGGATCTAAGACGAACGAGGGTGTGGGAGCAGGAGTGTTCTCTGATAACCTCTCTTTATCCATCCGATTACCAAACCATGCAAGCGTTTTCCAGGCGGAAATACTTGCTATCCTTGAGGCCTGCAAATCATGCAGAGAAACTGTTACAGCAGGTAACAATATAGATATTTTCACCGACAGCCAGGCCGCGATCAAAGCCTTGAACTCGGCGAGCATCTTCTCTAAACTGGTAGCACAGTGCAGGGAAGAGCTAACTTCAATTTCGGAGGAGGCTAGTGTCACACTCCTCTGGGTTCCAGGACATAGGAACATTAAGGGGAATGAAAGCGCCGACCTTTTGAAGAGACATGGGTCGGAATTGCACGAAGCTATGGCAAAGGAAGTGTATTTTCCTTTTGGTTGTGTGAAGAGAGCTCTCTTCAATCACTTTATAGCAATAGCTAACACCCGCTGGAAAGGACTTACGGGGTGTGCAATCTAAAAAAAAACATGGCCATCTTATAACAAATAGCGAACTAAAAGCCTTATTAACAAAAGCCGAAGAGACATTGCCAGGGCCACGGCATGTATCACAGGGCACTAGCCAAAAAGGGATCACGTAGAGAAAATAGGTATCCCCTTCAATACCAACTGTCGTAGTTGCAAAGAAACCAATGAGGGAGAAACCCTTACTCACTACCTCTGCGACTGTCCGGCACTTGCCAAAGCAAGGTTGCAGACGTTGGGGAGCTTCTCCTTCAGGGTTCTTGAGGAAATTTCAAAAATTACGGTCAGAGACATAATACGATTCCTGAATGGAACAGGATGGCTATAGTGATCTACGGGTATTATGAACGTCGTTGCCCAAGGTTACGCGAGATGTGGTATCAAAACGGCGCTTTTAGTGCCAATTGGGTCTTTCGAAAGATTTCGAGGGCCACCACGTCAACCAACCAACCAACTATAGAGATTTTAACTCAAGCTCTCTCAAAAATAAAGAACATAAAAACATACATATATATTTAGATTCGAATAAGCACTCAAGAAGCTTTTAAGACTTTCGAACTACATTTGAATTTTTTCCGTTTCTGTTTGAATTTTCTAATATGAATCAGCTGTTTTGTAGATTTTCGAAGAAGACAGAAGAAGTATATAAAAATTGAGAAAATGTTGAAAAAAAATAACACAAATTTCTAATGCATATCGCTTATTTGAAGATAGACAAAGAAGAAGAAGAAGAAGTAGAGTTGATCAATATCAATTTTAATCTTTGTATAAATGTTTTGTATGTGATAATGAATTGAATTATTTTTTATTTATCATAATTTTTTTTCAGTTTAATTTTTCTTAAAATAATTTATTAATTTTAGTTTAAATAGTTTAGATATATTTTGTTCAATAATACTTTTACAAATTCTTCCTTTAAAAATTTCACTTCTTATCTTATTCAAATATCCTAATGAATATCAGCTAAATTTTGTTTATTTTCAAAGTACATAAGAAAAGTAGGAAGGATTAAGAAAATGTGTGAAAAGAAAAATACAAATTATAAATGGGGAATTCCAAGCAAATCGACCACATTTTTCCTTAAAATTCGTATGAATAAAGCTGATTTGGATAGATGTATATATGAATTATTGGTATATCTAATATTAAAATATTTACGATATCACTATGGAGAACAGTATTAAAAAATTTTGTTTGCTACTTATCAGTGGAAACTCGTTTTGCTGTCACGCCCGTTACCAAATATGTCACACCTGAGTTACATGTTACACATGCCACGTACATTTTACATACAAATTTTTTCTCATACAGTAAATACCAAACTTAAAACCAACAGACCTATCATCAGTAAATTCCATTAATAGTTAACATTTTAAAAGTAGCTTAAAACTCAAGAACAATGCATAATAAAAATTCAGTAATATGCAAAGTCAGCAAGTATCAAAGATAAGAAAATTCTTTAAGATACTTGCTATAATGAAAAATAAATGACTATAGTCAGTTTTATTAGAGATTTTATTCTAGATAGTTGAAATAAAACTCAAATTCTTAATTCATTATAAATTTTTATATAAAACAAATTAATAGAGAGAAAAAATACCAATTTAAATTTGTATCAAATTAAATAATAAATAAAAATAATTAAATAAACATTATAAATAAATAAAACACAAAGTTTGATAATTTTTAATTTCTATTAAGACAAAAAAAACCTTTAAATATAAATTTTTTATAAATAAATAAAATAATTTTAAAATTTTGAAATTGTAATAAATAAATTTTAGAATAAAAAAGGGAAATCAAAGTTTTTTTGTTCAAACGAGTTTTTCAATATTTAAGAGTCAGGATGTCACACCCGTTAAAAATGGAATTCCCCAAATGCACATTACTTTTCTAAAGATAGACAAAGACGGAAGAAATATTTGTTTAAAGTAGCTTTACACTACTACTTCAAGACATAAATTTTTGTAATTTCAGTTTCTGTAATTTTGTTAAGAGGTTTTTTGTAATTTTACTTTATGAAATAGAATGAAATAAAAACAAGTTAAATATGTTGTACCTAATTTCAATCACTGACTTTTGCAATAAAAAATTAATTTTAAAATCGTCATACCTAATGAATTTTGTAATTATTTTTTTAATAATGTAAATGAACTTTATCAGAAAATTATTTGGTATTTTTGTTTAAAATAGTGTTCCAAGTGTAAATTGATTTCTGTCTAAATTTTCAAATTTTAACAAGGTCGGTTTAAAATTAGTTCAAATTATCGAGGTTACACTGTTATGTATATATTTTCTACTACATCATTGTTGCCAGTTTTGTGAAGAGTTATTCTGGTTGGGATTCAAAATACATGGGATAAAAATGTTATTTGGCAACAAATAATATCTTTTTATTATATTTCACTTTAAAAATATTTTACAAATTTTATGTGTGAAAAATAATTTATATGAAAAATTTGTCATTTAAGTAAGGGGTTTGTTTATTAAATAATTATTTTTAGAATTAAGATTATTGTATTTTTTATCATATTAAATTACCTAATTTTATATTATTTTACTACACATAATTAACATACTTAGCATGAAATTATAGGTCATTCAACCGTTAAAAGAAAAGAAAATTTATTTTTGCTAACGTCATGAATTTACCTTGTTTTTGTGTGTTGTTTTTGTGGTTGAGGGGGATGCGGGTTAGGCATCCACGAGCACTCAGACAGGAGAGTCCATTGTACTCAAAAATATGAATTTACCTTACTGTATACTAATAATATGTACATACATATATTAATTTTTATTCATTACTAAAAATGCATTATTAGCTGTTTTTAAAAAGTTAATTAAACCAAATGTAATAGGTAAATACATTATGTGTATTATTTACACTTATTGCAGTAAAAAAAAAGGTATATTTATGTATATAATTAAATCACATATTAATTAATAATATTATGTTATTAGTATTAAGAAATATTGTAATTGATTAGTTAAGCAATAATTTTTTATAAATAGGAGACAATAACTAATAAAGAATTAGAATTAATCAGAAAGTCAAGCCTTTTATTTCCTTGGTGAGGCTGCCAGGACTGGTCAATTCTTTAGATAAGTTAATAAATTCTACTTTATTGATAATAAAAAAAAAAACAAGTTTCTAACTTTAAAAATTTATAATTTTATTTTTCCAACTTGTTCCTTTGAATTCTAGATTACAACTGATTTATTACATTCTATTCTAAATTCAAAAATTAAAAATTTCAAAAATACTTATTTTCTAAAATACAGATTTTCTTATAATTAAGAATTATTAATTCCCATAAAAGTAATATTGCCAGACGCAACGTCAGCATAAATTGTGAGAAAGGAAATTGCAATGTGACTTTGGGTGAAGATAAAATGTGTTGCTAAACATGTTGCGTGTGTTGACTGATACAAAGGTCGTGATCCAGAATATCTGTTCTCTACATAATTTCAGGTTTTGTACTTGAGATTAATTTTATTGCGTGTACAGGTTTTGTACTTGGACACACTCAAACACATTATAATTGTACAATTTTTGTACCTGTGCATAATTATTCAACATCGTTGATACAATTGTTGATAGGATTCAGTATTGTACTGAATCTATTTTTGGATATTGTGCAGATTTAGTGTTGCACCAGGTCTGTGCTAATTTATTTACAGGGTTCCAAAAAAAAAAATTATTCAGAAAATATATACTGTAATATATTTTAATAGTATTTTTTTAATACACATACATAAGTACCTAAATATTACAGATTTTTCTTTCAATTTTGGAATTTTCAAAGATATATTCTAATTCATGTGGATGTGGAAATGTGTTAAAACAATTAATAACTCAAAAAATGCTTGTATAAAAACTAATTTTTCTTCTAGTTGAAAATTTATACCTACCTACCTAACAATACAATTGAGGGAAAAGTTCATTGCAAAATAAAATTTCTACTTATAATAATATTTTTAGTTAAGTTTTTTCTTCTTCTGTTTCACTTTGTTATTTAAATGTTTTGAAAATTATTAGTACATATCATATATTTCCGAAACAAATGAATTAATATTTTATTTAATTAGTCATTTTTCTCATTTTACCTTTCAACCTAGGTACTACAAAAAGAAAACATAAGATTTGACAAAAAAGAAGAAAAAAAAATGATGAAAGAAGCAAAATGTGACAATTAATATCCAATTGAATAAATTATCATTAATTTATAAGAATTATAGAATGCAATATAAAAATAAAAGCAGAATATTTTAAAAAAACAAGAAAATTAAAAATATTTATTTTTCTTTCATACAAAACTCACATACATATTTGATTGTATTAATTTTGTTTTCCGAAACAAAATATGTATATATAAATATGCAAAAATGTATACGAGCAGTATCAAAATAAAACTAAAAACATCATATGGTATACAACAACAAATACATCATTATTTAAGATGAATATTAGAATTACTCTGCAGAGTAATAATTTTTAGTTAAAACAAAATTTACAATAGTACGTAAAAAATATATGTATTGTATAAAAAATTTTATACAATTTTTGTTAATTGATAATAAAACACCTGTCATCTGTATTTATTTTAAAACTAATAGGTACTTCGCGTAACACCCTAAAAGCCTAGACAGACCAAGCTAAAGTACGTACTTGAGTACAAAAATAAAACACGAAGTACGAATTTATCGACTTTCCCCATACATTAATGTACTTTAGCTAAGCACATTGTGTACTTTAGGTGTAAAGTACGATCTTCAGCGCCACTTGTTTTCAATAGTAGAAGTAAAATTTGTGTTGAGCCTTGCACCAGTAAAAAAAAATGTGTGAAGTAATGTATTTCAAAATAAAAAATAACCATGGTAATTGGTAACTGCCATAATAACCAGAAGTATATCTATGTATCTCTTTTTTATATATATAGAAATATAGAGACAGATATACTTTTAATTATGGTGGCTACCATTTTTAATTTTTGAGCCAAAAATATAAAAATCATATTGAAAAAATAAAGATTTATTCGGTTTTCATCATTTATTTAAATAAATATAATTATTATTTAACAACACTTAAAAAAATTTAAATATTAATAAGAAAACAATTATGATTTTAAAAATTTGTAAAAAAATTGATGCCACTATTTCTATCTACAAACCTTAGCATCTTTCTGTGATGCAATAAGCGCCATTCTGCCTTTAATTTTATTTATCTATAATTTTAAAAAAAAATTTCCGTATTACAATTTACAGCAACGAATTTTTATTAATATGTATGTCTCATACAAACCTTTTTTGAAGATTTTTATATAATTCACAAATTTATTGTGATATATAATTTTATATTTTTACAAAATATTTGACAAATATTTAAATATTTATCAGCAGCTGAACAATAAGTACAAAAACCGGTGTGTCACCAAAATAAAGTACAAAGGCAAAGTACGTACTTTATTCGTACTTTATATTTCAGTCTGTCTAAGCTTTAAGAGCCAGACCTAACCGAATTTTTTCTTCTTTTTCAAAATTTAAGAGTAAGCGAAAATATGTGAGTCAAAAGAAATAAAAATTTATATATTTATTGGGTATTTTTTATGGTAAGCTAGGTACTTGAAAATTAACCTCTGCAATTTCTGCTTGTATACTTTTATAGTTATGTATTGTAAAATATGTTCCTAGCAAAAATATTGAAATAAAATATTTTTCAATAAAATTTTATTTTGTAAGATTTTAATTTTCGTTTTAATGTTTTTGACCTTATTTGAATACAAATTTTTTTTTATACAAATTTGTCTACGTACCGGCCGAAAAGCTGTGGAGATGGCGCATAATAAGTCCAAACAAAAAATAGGTAGATAAAATTAAATAACATAATATAGTAAAATGTAATTTAAGTATATAAAAGCTTAATAAAATATACAATTTCAAAATTAGTTTTTGTATTTCAATTAAACAAAAATCACTTGGTAAATATCAGGTAACTTTTAAGTATTCTGCTAGTTAATTTACCGGGAGTCTATCTGATAAAATACTAGGTTGCCTACCAAGTTCTTGAAAGTTACCAAATAAAAGTAGTAAGAATGGATACATGTATCTATGCATATATTAATAAAATTTAAATTGTTATCGTTACGATTATATTTTTAAACTAAATTAGGTAGGTACTATAGAAAAAAACCAATAAAAAAAAGGTGGGTATAAAATAATGTGATGTATCCTATTGGTGGTTGTTGCCAACCAAAAATATAAAATTTTGAAATTTAGAATACAAAACATAATATTTACACATATTGAATAAAAGACGTAATTTAATTATTTTTTATAAACGTATATTCATGGTTTTAAAGATCAAGTAAAATCCAGTAATGGTTCTATCACATAAAAATGAAATTTAAAAAAAAAACGCAATTTTAAAAATGAAATAAAATACATACATACAGTCGGGATCAAAACTGAGAGGACACTTGTTTAAAATAAGGTTTTAGAAAAGAAATTCAGATTTTTAAAAAAAATGTTTAATATAAATATTATTATGGAAAATAAAAATACAAAGATTGACCAATATTTATGATCAATAATAATTAAATTCATTAACCGTTAGTAATTTTAAAAAATAATTGTTTTGAATTGATAAAATCCAAATGTCCTCTCAATTTTGATCCCGACTGTATATACATAGGTACATACATACAAATGTTATTGAAAAATAATAAATTTGTTACCATCCAAACTGAAATAACCTTTTATTAATATCTTAGAGGTTAATTTCAAATGTTTTTTTTTAAAGAAAATTAGTTACTTGTGATCTGCATAATTACATACCTAGTTATATTACATACATACATAAGTACATACATACATATGTATGTACGTTTGATCTTAACAAAAAATCGAACACTATACAAAACCTACCTTAATAAAATTCTAACTACAGATCATTAAATTAATATAGTACGTACATATTTATTACCAAAGATATTTTTTGTGAAACTTGTGCTAAGATATTTTTCTGTTGAAAAATTATTTTTATTTCGTTATCAAAAAACGTAATAAACATGTGTATAAATTTTTAATAAAATGTTATCATAATATCGTATACGTACATGTACATACATACATATATTCATCGTGACACAGCTTCCTAAAATCTCATAATACATTGTGAATTCATTAAAAATACACATTGCTTAAGATAGAGTGTATTATTTGTATAAACATACATTCATCTTTAGATACGTAGTGATATGCTATACAATTTATCTTATTTACTTAATTTCAAACACAAATTTACAGCCTATTTAAGGTTCATATGGAGCCTGTCATGATAAATGTGATATAAAGCCTCTTTTTCAGCGAAACTTAAATCAGTTTATATTTGATTCCTATTCTGAAATAAACGATCACTTTACAGATTACTTTTGAGAAAATACATACAAAAGTATAAATTTTAATTAATCAAAATTATTAAAAAAGCAATTTCTAAAAAATTCCAGTAAAACTATGGGGGTCGTTTATATGTGTCAATTTTAATTAAACAATATTTAGAAGGATTTTTTTTTTCTAAAATCGTTCTTTCTATTTTTGTTTTGATTTGTGCATTTATGTGTGTTTTTTGTTGTTGTAAAATAAATATTGTTAAGTAATAAAAAATTAATTTGTTAAAGCATTGAAAAAGTAAATAAATAAATAAAATGTGTGAATTTAAGGAAAAGAATGAAAATGATTCAAAAGGTGAGTAATTTAAAAATTATTCATACATAAATATGTATATAGGTAGGTAGGTACATATCATGTACATAGAACATAAATATACAGTTACAAGTTGATAATTTACATTTATACTTCATCCACAAAGTTTTTGCACCACACAGTTAATGAATGTCTCGTTTCCCCTCGCAGAAACCAAAATAGATATGTTTCAAAAAAAATTGATCGAAACAGAGACATAGCTATTCTGGTTTCTGCGAGAGGAAACGAGACATTCATTAACTGTGTGGTGCAAAAACTTAGTGGATGAAGTATAGTAATTTATTGTGTGAAAAATAGAAAAAAATCATTAATGCAAATAGATCCAAAAGTTAATTTATATTTTTAAACAAAAATGTATCTATAATTTCTACGTTAGTCTTTTAAATAAAACTAATGTATGTCCACGTACTGTAATTAATACAACGTTTAATAAAACATTCACTGTGCAAATTATAATTTTTCACGTCTTTATACAACATGTAATATACTAAGTAGCAACAGGGTGCACAGCAAACACTTAAGTACAGATAAAATTTAAATAATTGTAAATTTAAAAGAAATAGCTGAAATGGCATAAATCAAAAATGAAGAAGCACAGTTACTGTAGGGCTCAGTTCGTGAAGAAAAATGAAATTTTGGGTGAACTACGGCATTATTTGTTAAAAAATGTAATTTTGTCTATAGAAACTTTTTAATTAAATATAACTAAGGACTGCCAGATTAAAAATTTTTTCTTTTCAATTTTACAAACAAAAAATATAGTTTTGGGAAATTTTATGACATAAGTATTTTTATTTCCACAGCACCTTGCAATTGGAAAACCAAAATTAAAAATCGAAAACTTTTATGGTAATTTTATATTGAGTTATTTTTTTATCAAATATAAATTTATAGGAATGTGAAATTTGTACAGAAACTCCTTTTTTAGAATTATTTTAAAAAAGAAATTAAAATGATTTATGCACGATATATTACATATTTAGAATTTCCTACAAAAAATAATTATGTATATCAGAAACACATCGGGTACTGCTTCCATAAGCACAACATTGACTTCGATTTATGGCAATTAAAAAAAATTTATTCTCTACAAGAGTACGCTTCTTTTTTCTTTTTGGATGTCAGTACAGGCAAGATAGGCATACTTTTCTATATTCTTTCACAAATTGTTTGAATAAATCTGTCTCGTGTGTGGGGTGATCAGATCTCAATTTCAATCGAGGGTAATCTTTTAAATTAAATATTACCAAGGCAAAAAACTCATCGGGTACTACCTCCATAAGCACAATACTGACTTCCAAAAATAAAAATACTATAGGCAATACCAGATAATTTTTTTGAACTGATATACAAGCTGCGTTTTATATACATATATAATGTTAACTACTCAGGGAAGAGTAGTTAGGCGTACTTTAACACAGCTAATAAATGAAATCATCTTATTTTTTAGTCGTTATTCTAAATACTAAATGAAATACAAAAAAGTCTCTTCTGGGGACAAAATTTTGAAAAATCGCCCGACGAGACTAAATGTAGAACAAACAGTTCTAACAAAACTGTTGTTAAACTACTTAGATTGATGAGAGAAAATAATAACGAATATGAAAAGAACACACGACATACAAATGTTTAGGAAAAATAACTTTTCATCATTATAGTAATCTAAAATGGAATTAGTTAGAACTATAAAGAATTTACCTATACTCTATTCACCAAATTTCTTCACTGCAGGTCTTATGGACATATTTTGTCTTGTTTCTTTTTTGAGTCATTACATAAATGTGTTTCTGATTTTCATCACCGGCACTTTTATCCAGCGTCTCATTGCACATATAATAGATTGGGGTATGCTATGAGTAGCTTTGTATACTACTATTAAAAGTATTAAGTGCAATGACACTGGATAAAAATGAACTTTTCCATAAGATCTGTCGTGAAGAAATTTAGTGAATAGAGTATAGAACTATAATTCTGAATGCATACTTTTCTACTGGTCTATGTACTACAATATTTAAATCAAAGTAAATTCGGCACTTTTGTGACTTATTTCAAATAATACTATATATTATCTATTGTACATAATATGAATATGTTTTCATAAGACCAGAATCAATGATGCCTCTAACCCTGAATACTAACGTGAAATTTTGTAGATTTTAACACTTGCAATATTTTTTCATATCAAAGCACATGCCATAGGCACATGATTTAAACCAAAAAGTTAATCTGTTTGTAAGAAGCTGTGAGTGACACTCTTTTTTCGCAAACACAATATAGAATTTCTAACAACTACATTGACAAAAAAAAAAAAACATTTTGATTAAAATCCGTTCTCTTATACTGTATTGCTGTAAGAGAGAGTAAATCCAACATGCGTCATAAAAATAAAATAATTATTTAAATAAAAAAGAATTATAACCTATACCACGTTTTTAAGACGGACAAGAAAGTATAAAATAAATTTTCCTAGCCCAATACAGATTCTTAACCCCATACAGATAGTCCTGAAAATTTGTGAATGCAAATTTTAATAGCTGTGGAAATACTTGTAAGATTTAAAATGAAAAACGTGGGGCGCTACTCTATACACTCCTTACTACTATCTAGCGCCCCACGTTTTTTATTTTAAATCTTACAAGTGTTTCCATAGCTAATTACTGAAAGATTTTTCAATGAAAATCAAAATTTTATATTTCAAAAAAAAAAATTTTTTTTTTCAAAACAAAAAGAAATTCAAAAGCATAAATTACGGCAACAACAAAATTATTATTAATTTTTATTATACATTTTAAAAAAATAAAAATATTCAACAGAAATCTTTCAAATGATGATTTGTTTAGTTTAGAGAAATTTTATTAAAGCTTTGCAATTGAGCTTTTTCTCGATGTGGCATGGTCCTTTATCTAAAAGCTTAATTTTGAAATTTTTGTATTGTTGGGATATCTTAATGGTCTATTATTTTTGCTTTTGATTGAAATGTTGCAGCAAGTCTGTGTATATGTAAGTAAAAGTAAAATTTAGCTTTATTTGTATAAAGCCTTTTCCCTTAACAATTTTCCGTAATATTTTTTTATTGAATAATAAAACTATTTGGAAAAGGATTTGTTAGACTAAAATGTTTATTGAAATGAAATTCTAAAAACAAGAGCGAAATGTACATAATATGTAATTTCAATGTCTTTGAAGACAGTGAATTTTCCAAAGTTTTTATTTTGACACATAACAACACAGTACTATTGGATGATTAAATAATAATTTAAAAAATTTTTTTTGGAAGAAAAGTTATATTTATTAAATGAAGGTTTCACACAGGACAACCTACAAAATATACTGTAAGAAACCTGATGGTCATATCATACATTTTTTAGAATTTGAAAAAAATGTTACCTACTGATAATAACAAACTATTCCTACAATAAAAAAAAAAAAATAAATAAACCACTTTTTTATGTAAAACACGATAATATTGGTATCAGCCAGTGACGAAAAAAATTGCCAATCAGTAACAATGACATTTTCTGTTAAAAAAATGTTTTCTGCTAGGAGTTAAGCAAAAAATATTTTTTAGAGCCATTACTTTATTCTTTTTCTTCATGGTACTTGGTTTAGTCTCATATTTTTTGCATTTTTGTCAGTCTATAGCGCGTATAATCCGTAGTACCAAACCGGTACTAGTACTGTTTTGGTCCCGGTATATACGCATGATACCGAACCATTTTAGGCTGACCATTTTGGTGTGAACCAACTAATTTGGTCCTTCTTTCTTTGTTCATTTCCAATTAATTTTGCACAAAAAGAAAAAAATTATTGATAATTGACACTATACACAAATAGAAATTATTAAATCAATTAACAATGAATAAAATATTTGAGTTTGACAAGTATTTTTTTCTTTCTTTTTTCATATTTGCACTTACGGTATATACAGGTAGTACTAAAATGGTTTAGTCGTACCAAAATAATACTAGACCGGTTTGATACTACGGAGTATACGCGCTCATGACACCAGTTTCTTAGATATGTATATTGGGCCTGATTTATAAACCAATTTTAAAGGCGAATTTTATTTAGTTCAAAAACCTTCAAAACATTTTCTGGTTTGAGTTCTTACAAATAGATTAGCTTTGATTTAAACTCAATTTACAGACGAAATGATCGCAGCTATGTATGTAACGATCAGTGCCTTATTTCTATAAATCGGGTAGAAAATTTTCTACTAATTGTGACGAAATATGTATTTTTTATTTTGAATTCAACTATATAGTCAAGTTCTCCTGTTTCTGTATGAGTGATTGAAAATTTTGTGATGAGAAAGAAAATTACGTCAATTTGAGATCAAATTGAATATTTTCTACTGTGAAATATACATATTTTCTAATCTTATAGAACCGCACTACAGTACAAACTAGTTGGATGTGTACCCTACGTTAGTACTCGTATTTTAGGGTTAAGAAGCTCTGCAAACTAGTGAATGCGGCCCTTGCAAATAAATATTATTATTATTTTTAAATAAATTATCCATAGCATTGTCAATATTCTTACATCAATTACCGTTACTAATTTATGTTATATACATACATATTTCTTGCAATTGTAGAATATAATTACGTTGCGCTGCATATGTAGTATATGTATGACATAAATTTAAAAAACAAAGTATAGATAAAATAGGTAAGTAACAGAAAAACACAATTTGTTTTTATTTATTACCTATTTTTTAAAATTTTTTTAAATACAAGTTTATAAAATGTCTTCAGATATATCATTGAGTTTATTTCGTGGTAAAATAATTAATAAATAAATATTTTATTTGAAAAAGTTGTTATGGATTTTCGAGAGCCAATATTTTTCTCTTCTAAAAAAAATTAAAATATTATCGTGAACTGATATCAATAAATTTATTCATAAGAGTCATATGATTTTTAAAAAGTAAATTTGAATCACCTGAAAAAACAAGCACATGTGGAAAACAATGTACATACATATATATATGTATATATATGTATATATATAGTATATATGTACCTACATGTGTAAATAAGTACATATTTTCTTTTAAATAATATCACATATCGCTATGTCAAAAACAAAACATGTGCAATATTGTGTTTCCAAATTGAACAAATTATTTTACGATGTATGTATTTAAAAAAAAAAAAAAAGTGGATTGCTCTGAAAAAAAACCTTAACAACGACTTAGACTTAGGACCACATTTTCAATCGTCTAGCAAGTAAGCTAGCAAGACTTGCTAGTTGAAGTGATAGAAATGGTATCCTCGATTGTTTTTGCTCTCGCAAATTAAAAAATTAACCGTCAAAAGTTGCGATCGCAAAATTGGCATCGCAAACTGAGTTTACACGGCACATAACCTCAAATTTCATATAAAAAAGTAAAAACTCAAACCTAAATATAATAAGTATTTACAGTGTTATCATTGTAATTTGGATATTTTTTCCTTATAATAGATAGTATTGGTTAGAGAGCTCCAAAAACAAATGCAAATTGAAAAAAAAAATTTCATGATAATAAGATAATTTTGGGTTATGATTTAAAATTTGAAAATTTCAAAACTGAAGAAAAGTGCTTACAAAGTAAAAATGATTAACTTACGATTGTAATCGAGGATGTGATTTTTCGTAATCGCAATTAGCAATCGCAATTCCGCCGTATTTGATAGTAGCAATTTGCTTAATTGCAAAGCGATTGAGGATGTCCAAACAAAAACTTAAAAAATTGCAACAATTAACTATATCTTTTCGTCAGATAAACCCAGCAAAAACGATTTTTTTTACTTAGTTATATATTATCTATCTGTATAGTGTATACATACATACATATATAAGCATATATACAGTTTACAAAGAAAAACAATGAATGTCTTTGTGTAAGTTCTGTGAAAAATATTGCAGGTTTTCCAATACTTTTTTTTTTTAAATATAATTTTGTACCCATAGGGCCTTACTTATAACATTTTCTTTTAAAAAAAATAGAAAACGTATGAATTAGCGAAAAACATACATATATTATGTAGATTTAAACTCAGTTCAAAAATAAAATACGGAATAAGTACAAAGATAGAACACAAATAACACTTTTATAATAAATCTAATAAAATAAATTGAAAAAATATTTAATAAATTTATTTAAAATTTTCAAGAATCGAACGTTGAACAAGCAACTGTTGAAAGTGGCGCAAAAGAAACAACGACACACCTACCAAAAAGAGGAACTGTAACATTTGAAACAGCACTATCTAAAACTAGTAAATTAAATAAGTTTTACATTTGTATTTATTATAATTAATTGTAATTTAAATTGATTTCAGAATTTGGAAAATTCAACTACTTGATGATTTTTATAGCCGGTCTTGTTTTAACAAATGTATTATTAGAAACTCTAGGCATAAGTTTCGTTTTACCAGTATCACAATGTGATCTCCAATTAACAACACAACAAAAAGGAATTTTAAGTGCTATAGGATTCGTTGGTATTATCAGTAGTTCACATCTATGGGGCTTTCTAGCTGATACAACAGGAAGAAGAAGAGTTATAAGACCAACACTTCTTTTAGGATTCTGTATTACGCTAGTGTCAAGCTTCGTTAATAGCTTTTGGTTATTCGTTCTTTTAAGATATCTAAATGGATTTTTGTATGTATACTTAGAATTAAAAGTTTGTTCAGACTTTACTTTAGATCTTTATCTAAATGGCATTCTTATTTTTATTTTGAATAATATAGTGTATCTGGAGGATCAGCAATTGTTTACGCTTATTTAGGTGAATTTCATACATCCAAAACTAGATCCCGTGCTATTATGGGTGCATCATTCATATTCGGTATTGGTTGTATGCTACTTCCAGCTATTGCTTGGCTAGTGATTGATCAGAAATGGTCATTTCCAATTCAGTTTTTGGGAATTATATATAGACCATGGAGATTATTTATGATCGTCTGCGGAGTACCAGGATTTATATGCGGTTTAATCCTTTTTAAAATCCCAGAAAGCCCTAAATTTATGTTATCACAAGGTAAAACCGAAGAGACAATTGTAATTCTACAAAGAATATTTTCTATTAATACTGGACAGAATAAATCAGAATATGAAGTAAAATATTTCAATTTTTTCCCAGTTTTTGTTTTTTGAATCCGCAATTTATTTTATTTCTTTTATCTAGATAACAAATGTTGTTGAAGATCCTGATGATGTAGTAAAACCAAAAATTTTAAAAGTTAAATCAAATGCTGCTGTTACTTTATTAAGATCGATGTGGAATCAAACAGCACCATTGTTTAATCGTGAATTTCTGAGAAAAACTTTAATTGCATGCATTTTACAATTTGGAATATTTGCAACCTCAAACGGAATGTACATGTGGTTTCCTGACATTCTTAATACAATGGTTGAATTTAAACAGCAATACCCAGATAATAGAACAACTATTTGTCAAGTTTTGCACTCAAAAATGAGGAGAGTGGAAGAAGTGGTATTTTATTTATGTTTATTGAAAAATTAACTGCCTAAAACTGAAACGTCATTATTTCAAATTATTCACAGACAACTAATTGTAGCGGAAGCATGCATTTAGAAATGGCAACATTTCAGCAGTCTCTAATATTAGAAGTCATGTACGCTGGAGGATTTGCTGTTATAGGAAGTATAATAAATTTTGTGGGAAAAATTCCTATTTTATGTAAGTCAAATAGTTTTAAAATATCTAATTATTAAGGGGATTCACTCTTTGGTGCAAATAGGTATTGCATCGTTGCATTCGGTGTATCGTAGCACGAATTGTTGTTGTATCGTTTGAAATTCGTGCTACGATACACCGAATGCAACGATGCAATACCTATTTGCACCAAAGAGTGAATCCCCTTATTATGTTTTCTTAAATGTATTAGTTTGCTTTCCATTTATTTTTATTTCATTATTTTTTAATTGTTTAGTTGTCGTTTTGGTTGGTTGTGGCTCATGTGGAGTTGCTTCCGTTCTAGTCGACATTCCTATTGTTGCTATCTATCTTTATGTAGTTTTATTACTATGTGGATTAGGTGTGACAGTAGTTAATTCTGCAACAGTTGACTTATTTCCTACGAATTTAAGGTAATATTTGTAATAAACAGACACAAAAATATAATTTATATAACTTATGTGATTAAATGTTGTTAAAATTTTCAGGGCAATGGCAGTGTGTATATCACTTATGATGGGTAGATTGGGGAGCGTAGTGGGTGCAAATATTGTTGGCGCCTTTCTTGATCATAATTGTGAAGTTGCCTTTTTCGCTTCAGGAATATCTTTAATTGTTTGTGGTTTCTTAGGATTTTTAATACCACGATCACCAAAAAAAATGACACCTCCTTCAAGACGTGACAGCCTTATTTCAATGACTGGCAATTAAAATTTTCTTTTCAAACAGTACAAGAATTTCAATAGATGTACATTAATATTTTTACCACAAATATCTACCAAATATGAATCAACACGGAAAAGTCAATCGTTGTACATTTTTGTTGTTGTTTAAGGCCCAGATCCTCGATCGTCTGGCAATTAAGCAAATAACGACTAGCAGATATAGCGGATTTGCGATTGCTAATTGCGATTACAAAAAACCACATCCTCGATTGCCATTGGAAGTTTTTATTTTTTATAAGTAATTTAAGGTTATGCATACCAAATTTTGATGGTTAATTTACTTACTTGCGAGAACAAAAACAATCGAGGATACCATTTTCAACACTTCAGCTGGCAAGTCTTATTTGCTTGCCATGCGATTGAAGATCTGGCCCTAATTATCGATTTTATTCCTTTTGTGTAAATATAGACATTTAATCAAAGTCTGATATAGATATATTATTAAATAAATTGGTATTTTACCAAAAAAATAAAAATAAATCTTTTGGATATTGACTGAAAGATGGGGTATTGATCGGAAAATAGAAAATTTTTAGGGACTTACTTGAACTTAAGTTAAATTGTTCATTTTCAATGTCATTTCAGTCTTTTGGGTACTGTACTGACCGAAAGATAAGAAATTGCAATTTAAATCTCGTTTAGTTGTTAATTTAATTTGAAAAAATATTGATATTTTACAAGAAATTAATTGGTTATTTAACCTTTTCACGCCCGATGTTGCTTATAAGCAACTTCATATATTTTAACACTTAATATAAATGAAATTTGAAATAAAAATGTAAAAGTAAAATGCTTCTCAGGGCACGTGTAGATGTCTAACTGCATCGAGTACAAAAAAATATATTGTAACGGTGAAGTTTAGTTATTCGCTTTTGTGCAGTTGATGGTTGCAGGTGTATAAATTTTATGTGAAAAGTGTTTTTTTTTTTTTTCAAAAAACGAATTAAAATATAAAGTGAAGTGATTTTGGATCAAATTTGGTTTGAAGAGTACAAGAAAAGGTGAGAAAATAATAATATAATATATTTTGTGTAATTAACGTAATAGAATAGTGTAACGGAATTTTTGTATTTAGAAGTTGCTTATAAGCAACAGCGGTCCATTACGTTACGGTAGAAAAAATTTTGATTAACATTTTTATTATATGTAGAAATGAGTCGCAGAAGTGTAGGATTAACAGAAGCTGAAATTCAACAAATGCTTGAATTTGATTAGAACAATTCAGATATTGAAGACGATTTTGATGATGAGGAGCAGCTCCCTGAAGATTTCATAGAGGAAACTCTGGGTGGTATAATCACAAATGGGAACAATCTTGAAACAAACTTATTAGAACAGGTAATGGCTGAAGATAAATTGGATACTGAAACTGTAGAGAATACCTCTGAAATAGTCGAGAAATTGGATTTAAAAAAATTGAACTGGACAAGTTCTACACTGAAAAATGTTGATACGGTTTGGAAATATTCTACATTAGAAAATATAACTGAGGTTCAAAAGCCCATTGAATATTTCAATAAATTTATGGATATAGAAATGATTGAACATATCTGTTGCGAAACAAATAGATATGGTTTACAAAAATTTGGCTATGAGCTAAAATGTACAAAAGACGAAATTCGTCGTTATGTTGGAATATTGTTATATTTGGGTGTAATAAAAATTCCACAAGTTCGGATGGCTTGGTCAAAGCATTTGAATTTAACGGCAGTAACGGAATCAATGTCCTGCAATCGGTTTGAAAAAATCAAAGAATGCTTCCACCTTAACGATAAATCAAATAAAAAAAAATCAAATGAGCCAGGTTTTGACAAACTATTCAAAGTTCGACCGCTACTAGAAAATTTCAAGAAAAAATGTAACGACATACCCCAAAAAGAACATTTATTTATTTATTTATTTAGCCAACATGATTTAATCAATCTGACTCTTTACAATTCATATAATATTATTCTTAAAAATAATAAATACAATATTAAAAAATAAAATTTTAAAACTTTTAAATAATTTTACACATTAAATAATTTTACACATATGGACACAATATAAAATAAAAATACAAATACATAAATAACAATAAAAGTACAATAAATAAAGAGGGAAAAAAGGAGAAAAAAAAATAAATAAAAAAAATAAATAAAATAAATAAATAAATAAATAAATAAATAATAAATAAATAAATAAACAAACAAATAAACAAATAAATAAAAAAATAAATAAATAAATAAAATAAATGAACAAATAAATAAACAAACAAATAAAAAAAATAATAATAATAATAATAATAAAAAAATAAAACATAAAAAATAAAAATAAAAAATAATAAAAAAAAAATAAAATAAAAATAAAAAAAAATAAAAAGATTAAAACAAAGACAGTAGAAAATAGAATTAGTTAATTAATTAAAGTCCATATGTGTAAAGTTAGAATTGAAGGATCTGGAAGCTGCCGTTAGTGGTTCATTATTACCATAATTGGTCCGATGATATCCAATATTTATAAATTCAGTGTTTGAATTTATTCTTAACGCTCATGGAAATACATTTATACTAATTAAGTTGAGAAGATCCGGAGAGTCTATTTGCCCCGTCAATAATTTAAAAATAAAAGAGGACTGGAAGGTCTCTCTCCTTTCGTTTAAAGTAGTTAATAATATAAGCCGTAGCCGGTCTTCATAGGGTGGTAGGTTTAATGAGTCAGACCACGGTAACCTCCTCAATGCCATTTTTATAAATTTTCGTTGTATTGATTCCAAGCGATTTTTATAATTATCATAGCGAGGATTCCATACAACGACACAGTACTCTAAGATAGGACGAACCAGAGATACATATATAGATTTAAATACATACGGATCATTAAAGTCCTTAGTCCATCTTATAATAAAACCTAGCATGCAATTAGCTCTGGAAACTGTTACATCCATATGTCTATGGAAGTTCAGTTTCGAGTCAAAATGTACCCCTAAGTCCTTAATATTATCCAATTTTTCTAGTGTGATACCATTAATATGGTAATTATTAGAAAAAGGATGTTTAGTACGAAAAAATGACATAAATTTGCATTTTTCAACGTTTAGAGATAGATGATTGACTCCACGCCAATAATAAAATTTGTCGAGGTCTTGCTGGAGTAGCTCAGGGTCATTTAAATCATTAATTATTCTAAATATTTTTATATCATCGGCAAAAATTAGAATTTGTGAATGATTTAACACGTTCACATCATTAATAAATAATAAAAACAGAAAAGGACCCAGATGGCTACCTTGCGGAACACCTGAAGTCACTTCAATGTTACAAGAAATGTGATTAAGAAATTTTACTCTTTGAATGCGATTGTTAAGATAAGACTTGAGCCATAATAGAAAGTTCATGGGGAAACCAAGACAATCTAATTTAAAAAGAAGCAATTTATGATTGACTCTGTCAAACGCTTTACTGAAATCAGTGTACATACAGTCTACCTGCTTTTTATTTTCAATCGCATTTAGACACTTAGAAGTGAAAGATACTAAGTTAGTGGTAGTAGATCTACCAGGCGTGAAACCATGTTGAAAACTACTAATGAGTGGTTTACATTTAAATGAAATTTTATTTAATACAAGTTTTTCCAATAGCTTTGGAATCGCAGATAATTTGAAAATATTCCTGTAATTATTTATTAATTTTTTACAACCACTCTTGTGGATGGGAATTGAAAATGAAATTTTCCAAATAGAAGGAAATACTGAAGATTTTAAAGATAAATTAAACAAATGTGTTAGAACATTGGCCAGACTCGATCCACAGTGTTTCAGAATGACAGCTGGCACTCCATCTGGACCACATGAACAACTATTTTCAAGTTGACGAAGATTTAACATTACTTCATCCACAGAAACTAACAGATCATTTCCTGAGAACAGATTTGGATTAGAACTATTAATAGAAAGTGGTACTTCGTCAGTAGAAATATTTTCAATGTGAGCAGAGTAGGTGGTCTGAAAAAATTCGGCAGAGAGGTTAGAGATAACTACTGGATCATCACTGTTTTTATCATTTAAAGACATAGCTGAGGGATAGGTACTCGACTTTCTGCTTAGGTTCAGAAAGTTCCAAAAAGATTTAGGATTTGTTTTATTCTGTTGCTGGACATTATTTATGTAATTATTATAGGCTACTTTGTTAAGAATAAAGAATAGTTTACGATATTCAGAGTAAGCTAGATAGTCCCCTTCGTCCTTAGTACGAACGTATTGCCTCCAAGCTTTGTTTCTTTTGTTTTTAATTTTTCTGATGTTATGATCGTACCAAGGAGGGCTCAACTTTGAATTTTTAGACCGTAACTTGGGTACATATGTTTCAAAACCTTCGCTAACTTTAGAATAGAATAAACTAACAGCAGCATCCACATCCCTGCAATTGAGTACATCGTTCCAATCTAATTCACAAAAATATTCATTTAAGTTCTGAAAATTAGTCTTAGAGAAATTAAAATAATAAAAGTCAGACATAACATTTACAAAGTTAATTTCATAATCAAATAAAATACACAACGTTGGATGATAAAGGTCCTCGGGAATTACCACAGGATCTGATTTGATTACACCACATTTAGAAAAGTCCGAGGTGTAAACCAGATCGAGTATTTTACCGAATGAATTTCTAACAGAATTCATTCGGTATAGGTTAGCACCAGCACAACCATCAGTGATTATCGCATCATTAATTGAAGTCACTTCCACAGGAGTCGCAAAACATTCCGAATCGTCGTAAATCCAATTTAATTTGGGGAGGTTGAAATCACCAACACAAATAAGTTCATCTTGTACTTGAAGAAGAGGTGCTACTTCATCAACTGCTTTCATATAAGCCATCAAAGTATCGGCCGATGAGTTCGGTGGAATATACAGTGTTACAATATAAATTTTATTTCGTTGGAACTGCACAGAGCAGCAAATTATTTCTACATTTGTAAAAGACTGCAATTCAATTTTATTACAGCTAAATTTGGATTTTACAGCACATAGAACACCACCTCCTACTGCAGTACAATCAGAATCAGCATGACGGCCACGTCGAAAAACTTGAAAATTCGAACCAAATAGTTCTTCGTCCTTTATGGAGTTACACAACCAGGTCTCCACCAAACAAAATATATCATCATCAGCGTCAAAGCAGGTGGAAAACAGTTGTTTAGTCTTTGTTCTTATTCCTCTTACATTTTGGTACTGGATTCTGATGACTGTTTCTGCCAGATTTTTGGTTTTGAACTTAAAACTTTCTTTGACCGTGATAGAACCTCATGTATGACCAAACCTTATGGCCATACAGTAGGGCAGTTTAATTTATTAAAGATATCGTCAGATGATGATATATTAAATGAAGAAACTGCACTCTTAGGATTATTGATTTTAAAAATTCCGATTTCATTTATCGATTCTTTTGTGCAGTTCAGATAATTCGATATGTACTTGAGAATATCATCAGGTGTTGTTGATGGATGAACCCTCGACACAAACAGCGATTTTGGTTTACGTATCACTTTGAGAATCGAAGCACTGCTGGTTCCTATTATTGTATCCTCTGTCCTTACAATTTCAGAAACGTAGTTACAATCTTTTGTAACCCTGATTTCTGTACTATTTCTGGTGGCTTTGCTATTTTTGCTATTTTTGATGGATTTAAGTATTAATATTATTATTATTATTGCTATTTTTATTATTATTATTATTCCCATTATTATTATTTTTCTTATCATGATTGCGATTATGAACATCAAAGTATTGATGAACAAATAATTCCATTTAAAGGTAAGATAATGAGCGTTTTTAGTCCTCCAACAAAAAATTATTTTTTTTTCAGGTCGACAATTTTTGAAGCAATATCTCCCGAATAAGCCCCATAACTCATAAGTGGGGTTTTAAAATGTTCACACGCGCTGGGGTCTATGGTCTCATCTACGATTTTACGCTTTATACTGGTGAAGGTACATGTCCAGACTATGGATTAGGGCTGTCGTCAAATATAGTTTTGTATTTAGCATCAGCAGTTCCTAAGAATGAAAACTATACATATCCATACGACATGATGCAAAAGATCACTGGGTCCAGTGGGGGACCAAAGGTCGTTGTCGATTGTATAAAATAGGTACTCCACTGTCCATTTGTTCTAAGTGCAAGGTCCATTTTTTATGTTGCAACCCAGCAAGAAATTGTTTTTTTACATATTATACATGAACTACTTTTATAGAAAAATAAAAATAAATTAAACTAATAATAATAAAAACAAAATTATTTAGTTCTTTCTATTTTCCCATATAAAATATTTTATACCCTTATGGACTACAGTTGCTTATAAGCAACTTCTCTAGCGTCTCACCTGTATGAGTAAGCCAGCTAAAATTTTGTGTTAACCATTGCAGAAGCCTATTAAACAATAATGCACCATAAAAAATTTTTTACCTGTAGGGAAATAAGCTTAAAGGTTAAAAAAACTTTTATAACATATACTTTTAAAAAATTGATTATAAAGCCTCTGTAACTACGATGATATTCAAGTAAAGAGTTGTTCGAGGACGTTTCGGAAGTTTCTCAGTAACTTTCTCCGTTCTTTAAATTCATATTTTTCGAATATTCCATCATATTTAATTATTTTCAAGAAAGGGATCGATTATAGACAGGAAGCATTCTATTCACTCATCCAAAATCCGAAAACCCCATGTAAATCCGTTCACATTTACTACCCTAAAACTCTTTCCAAAATTTCAATTACGTCACGAGGAACACTCTTACCCACAAAGTTATAAAGTAACTGGATAAAAAGTATATAAAAAATTCGGGCATGAAAGGGTTAAGGTTAGAAGGATCTCTGGATATAATAGATAATATTTTGAGATTTTTAGATGAATTCAGTACATTTTTTGGCACATATGGAGAAGTTATTTCCAACAAAAAAAAAATTGAAAATGTTCGAGAATATTAACAACAACAAAAGTGAAAAAGTTACATCTAACTACCATTTAGGGTATTCACGATGTGGTGTATTTGTTAGGTGTACTGTTGTACTGTTGTTAAATTATACAAATTTATATATAATTTATACAAATTTATATATAATTTAACAACAGTACAACAGTACACCTAACAATACACCACATCGTGAATACCCCCATTATCTTGGATGTTTCTACATATTTAGAAAACAATGAAATTAATATTTGTGAATGTGATTTAATAGGAGGAATACAAAGAGAAATAGAAAGCGGATAGAGTTAAGGAAGATATTAGACCTATAGATGAATTTCTTGGAAAAATATATTATATGTAATTATTTTGCTGATTATTAGCAATGACTATATAATTACATCATAAGACAGCCCACTTGTCTGTTACTGACAGTTACATTTCAAATTAGCATAACTTTTATCATTTTAGCGATTTCTCCTTGTCCCCAAGTGGTTGGACATAAAACTAAAATTATTGTGTTTGTGTTTTTACATTACAATATGTATTTATTAAACCATATACTGTACGTGTGAAATTATTTTCTTGAGCATGTGTGTATTTTTGTTTTGGGTCGATTCTCTGTTAACATCGAAGACACTTTGTGAGGAATTTTATTAAAAAATTGTTGGATAATAAAAGTGTAGAGACTTACTTAATACTTGTACATTTTTCTATACCTCACTTTTAAAACTATATAGCGCATTTCTATTTTTCTGACCTTATGTTTTAAATTTATCTGAAATGAAGGCGGCAACGCAGAAGACTCGTACACAACCTTGTTAATACATTCTTAATATTTTCTTTAAGAATTCTGTGAATTGTTAAGTATTTAATAATTGTCTCATTTATAGTTTTATTGTAGCACATGTCCTTTAAAAAATATTTTATAGAAAACTCATATAATTGATCTTTTACAATAAGCAATTAAAATCTATGACGACATTCCAGGTGACGCAGAAGACATTTTGAAGTAATTAAAAAAAAATAAAAATGTATATTGTATTTGTAATGTTATACTAAAAATCAATGCCGATATCAGGTCAGCTGCCTATAAAAACAAAGAATTTTTTTATATGTAGCTATTCTTTTCAACACTTTTACTGAAGAAAGTGAAAATTTTGATTTAATTTTACAGAGAATCGACTTTTGGTTTTTCGTTAGCATTTTTTTCTTGTTCTATAAATTTTAACAGTATCAAGTGCAAGATAACACTTCGTTCTATTTCAAATTTTATACCCTCGAATCAATTTTAAGTAACAAAATGTAACATTTTTTGACTCTTTAGAAAAAAATGTTCCTGTGGAGCTAGGAAGTTGAGATTTGGCTAGAATATTCTTTGAACGGTTAATATTGCATGAACTTTGAAAGGTCTAAAGGTTTGAAGGTTGAAAGGTTTTTATGTAAAAGTTCAAAAATATTGAATTACATATTTAATTTTTTAGATTTAAACTTTTTCCCTAGTAAACGGATTTAAACCTTTCAAAGTTCATGCAATATTAACCGTTCAAAGAATGTTCTAGCCAAATCTCAACTTCCTAGCTCCACAGGAACATTTTTTTCTAAAGAGTCAAAAAATGTTACATTTTGTTACTTAAAATTGATTCGAGGGTATAAAATTTGAAATAGAACGAAGTGTTAACTTGCACTTGTATTTTAATGTTAATATTCATTTGAAAGAAAAGAAGCAAAAATTACACAAACATACAGTATGAGCTCGATAATTTGGACTGATTAAAATAGGCCTTGTTTGAATTTTAAAATAGTTGAAATTATTGGATAGAAACCAATTTGCAACTTTCAACGCAATTTTGAAAAAACAATAAATAGTTTTGTAATAAAATTAGTTTTTGTTATTATAAAAACCGATTATGATAATTATATAATGAATTATTTCTACAAAAATCGGTGATTTAAATTAGGAGTACATGTTTAGCTTATTTAAACTTTATTCTATTTTATAAAATAAAAATTATCGAAAAACCTTCAAAGTACCTATTGAAATTTGGGTGTTGAAAAAACCAAAAGTTGAAAATAGGAAGGGAAAAATTATTGAGCGTACACTGTAATTTGAAATAAAATTCTTATTCCAAAAAATATTTATTTACGCGAGCATATTCATTGTAGCAAAAGTACAATAACAAGAAACAGAAAAATCAAACCAGAAAAAAAAACAACAACAATAACCATTTATGTATTTCAGCTTTAAAGAATGCTATTGTATCAAATAGGTATGCATACATAACTATATGCATGTGGGCAAAAGGAAAAAGAAAAGAAAAAACCATACCAGCAATATATGTATGTATGTATAATTATAGGATATAATTGCAAAATCCTATGAAATACATTATCTATTCTGTATGTACTATACAGTATAATATATATCTATATGTCTTATTATTTAATTATCATTATTTTAACGGACAAGTTGTATTGCTACCTATATAAATATAGTTTTTGAATGAATTGACTCATAATTTATATATGCGCTTATACATATTGTTTCTGTACGTTTTTCGTTTTTGCGATCTGTATTTTTTTTTTCTGTATACGCAATTTTCATATTGCCCTACTAGAAATTAGTGATTATTTCATTAGTGAGCTCATCATGAGCACTTAGATGAACTTCTTACTGAGTTTTATTCTAAGCACGGGAAAAAACTCATTATATACTTGTAACATAGTAAAAATTCTACTGAGTACTCATGTCATACTCATTAGAAAACTCATCGAATAATTTTGATGGTAAAAGGAATTTTAAAATTTTAGCTGTGTACTTTTTTTTGCATTTGAGAGAATATATAAAGCAAAATAATAGTTCCCCCTTGCAGGGAAAGGAAAACACCACTATTGATGAGTGATTTCTAGTAGGATGGCTCTAAAAATCCACGTTATTATTATTGTATATGTTTATACACTCAAACACTCATACTGTTGATTTCGATTCATACAAAAATTGTTCTTTCTATCAGAGCCTCCTTGGCTGGCCATCTGCAGGGAGAAAAATATTTTTTTTCAAGAAATTTTCATTTTGGTCTGTCTATATGGTATTTATATGGTTTTGACCTTTCAAAGTTCATGCAATATTAGATCGTTCAAGGAATATCCTAGCCAAATCTCAATTTCCTAGTTCCACAGGAACATTCTTTTCTAAAGAATCAAAAAATGTTACATTTTGTTACTTAAAATTGATTCGAGGGTATAAAATTTGAAAAAGAACGAAGTGTTAACTTGCACTTGGTACTGTTAAAAATTATAGAACAAGAAAAAAATGCTAACGAAAATCCAAAGGTCGATTCTCTGTAAAATTAAACCAAAACTTTCACTTTCTTCAGTAAAAATGTTGAAAAGAATAGCTACATATAAAAAAATTCTTTGTTTTTATAGGCAGCTGACCTGATATCGGCATTGATTTTTAGTATAACATTACAAATACAATATACATTTTTATTTTTTTTTAATTACTTCAAAATGTCTTCTGCGTCACCTGGAATGTCGTCATAGATTTTAATTGCTTATTGTAAAAGATCAATTATATGAGTTTTCTATAAAATATTTTTTAAAGGACATGTGCTACAATAAAACTATAAATGAGACAATTATTAAATACTTAACAATTCACAGAATTCTTAAAGAAAATATTAAGAATGTATTAACAAGGTTGTGTACGAGTCTTCTGCGTTGCCGCCTTCATTTCAGATAAATTTAAAACATAAGGTCAGAATAATAGAAATGCGCTATATAGTTTTAAAAGTGAGGTATAGAAAAATGTACAAGTATTAAGTCTTTACACTTTTATTATCCAACAATTTTTTAATAAAATTCCTCACAAAGTGTCTTCGATGTTAACAGAGAATCGACCTAAAACAAAAATACACACATGCTTAAGAAAATAATATCACACGTACACAAAAAGGATTGAAATATAATAGAGATCCGAAAAGGAAATGAAACAAAACCGTAAACAGGCCCTGTGCGGGCAGAGAAGGAGGTATCACATTTGTCTTTTTTATGAAAAAGAAAAAGCTTTCAATAGTTAATTTTGTGTTCTATACATATGACTTAAATTTTATTTTACTTATATGCTGAAGATTAAATGCACACATACAAGCGAAGACATTATTTGTTTATTTTTATACTTTATTATAATATATACATGTATATATAGATTATATATGCACAAAAAGTATTAAAATATTTCTTTCTTCTCCCTTTTCGAGATTTTTAATGTATATTGAATATACATATATGTTGTTATACATATTATATGTATACATTATGCTTAGAACAAATGATTTTAGTTGTTGTGTTTTTTTTTCTTTATAGTGCTGTGTCATTTTTTTGCAGCTGAAAAAAATGATATTTGTTGTTGGTATTTTTTGGCTTGATTTTTTCTTTGCTTTTATGTTTCTTTCTTTTTTCAAGCATTTTTTATTTTTGTTTGCTTTTGCTTATTTCGATCCTATTCTTGACCTACCTCTACAAATCTGTTTTACATTGATATTTAATTTTATGGAATTATTAAATGAATTTATAATTACATATAATATTTTTCGTTGGTCAGTAAAATTTGATAATATAAAAAGATAATTTTGAATGAAAATTTTAAAATATTTATTATGATGAGCTCTAATTTAGCATTTTGTTGAAGGGGCCTTTTTAAAACTATCCTTTACGTTTTTTGTGTTTTTTTTTTTGTTTTCAAGATTAATTTCAAAACAAGACAAGAAATACCTATAAAAACATTTAAATTAACACTTCATTCTATTTTTGATCGTTTTCGTAATTTTTTACGGATTTTTATCCGACTTGAAAGGTAAATATCTCGGGACCCTGTAAAGGCATTGACTTAAAATTTCTGCACAATATTCTGCTTTTCATTCTCTACAAAACTCTTTATGACACAAAAAGATCACTGCAACAGGGCGCAAGTTATACGGCGCCAAATATAAAACTATTATGAAAAATTTGTGAGTTGCCAAATTTGAACTCTTATATCTCAAGCATTGTTGCACCGATTTAAATCAAATAAAATGTACTAGGTCCAAAACTGTTCAAGAATTGATCAAGGATCAACGTATGAACTAAAAAGGGCCCCATATAAAGGAAAAAAAGTTTTTTGTTAAAAAATAACTTGTTTTGTATATAACCCTATGACTTTTGCCTTAGATAACGGATTTACACCGTTTACAGTTTATGCAATGTTGGACCCTTTAAGGAATATCCTGGTCAAATTTCAGCTTCCTAGTCTCAAGGGAACATACTTCTCTAAGGAGTCAAAAATGTTACATTTTGTTTCTAAAAATTGATGAGAGGAAGTTTTATATTTGGCGCCGTATAACTTGCGCCCTTTTGCAGTGATCTTTTTGTGTCATAAAGAGTTTTGTAGAGAATGAAAAGCAGAATATTGTGCAGAAATTTTAAGTCAATGCCTTTACAGGGTCCCGAGATATTTACCTTTCAAGTCGGATAAAAATCCGTAAAAAATTACGAAAACGATCAAAAATAGAATGAAGTGTTAATTTAAATGTTTTTATAGGTATTTCTTGTCTTGTTTTGAAATTAATCTTGAAAACAAAAAAAAAACACAAAAAACGTAAAGGATAGTTTTAAAAAGGCCCCTTCAACAAAATGCTAAATTAGAGCTCATCATAATAAATATTTTAAAATTTTCATTCAAAATTATCTTTTTATATTATCAAATTTTACTGACCAACGAAAAATATTATATGTAATTATAAATTCATTTAATAATTCCATAAAATTAAATATCAATGTAAAACAGATTTGTAGAGGTAGGTCAAGAATAGGATTGAAATAAGCAAAAGCAAACAAAAATAAAAAATGCTTGAAAAAAGAAAGAAACATAAAAACAAAGAAAAAATCAAGCCAAAAAATACCAACAACAAATATCATTTATTTCAGCTGCAAAAAAATGACACAGAACTATAAAGAAAAAAAAAAACAACTAAAATCATTTGTTCTAAGCATAATGTATATATATAATATGTATAACAACATATAATACATATGTATAGTTTCATTTACAATATGGTTTTGTTTTTTCTTATTTTTCATATTGATCATTAAGCAATTTACAAACACATTCATCAATCCTCATTCATTCTATTCAATTCGACAGAGCTTCAGACCAGAGCTTTCTCAGACCAGTTTTTGAGCTTTCTCAGATAAATTTTTATAAAAATGTAAAAACTATGAATTTTGACGTTCCTCGTGAAGGAATCTCTTAATACTTGATACTTTTTGCGTACAGTATATGGTTTAATAAATACATATATTGTAATGTAAAAACCCAAACACAAAAATTTTAGTTCTCCTGTCCAACCACTTGGGGACAAGGAGAAATCGCTAAAATGATAAAAGTTATGCTGATTTGAAATGTAACTGTCAGTAACGGACAAGTGGGCTGTCTTTATGATGTAATTATATAGTCATTGCAATATCACAGTAATACTACGAAAAATAACGTAGTATCAATATCCTCTATATACATATAACACGTATTTTTCGTGGATTATAAAGAAAATTTGGTGACACACATGTGGTATTTGCGTGGTATTGAAATTTCGTAGTATCAAAAACCTATGTCTGTCTCCCCTATTAAAATATGAATTAAACAGAGTCTATAAGGAAATACATCCGAGTATGGGGAATTCCATTTGTAACGGGTGTGACATCCTGACTCTTTAATATTGAAAAACTCGTACAGCAATTGCATTCTGATTATACTTTTATATTCTTAATATGCCTTCTAGTGAAAGCAAACGATGGTTACGATAAAACAGAAAACTTCAAATATTTCTAATCAGAATCGTCATTTTAGTAGCGTAACGGGTGTGACGCTGACGATTTCGAGTTTCACGTATTTCCGTATAATTCACTGAATATCCTAAAATTTTCATGTAAACAATTCCAAAAATTATTTTTAATTATACTGTAGACACTTGAAAGAATCTTTTAGAAAAATTTGACGAGGAACAATGCAATACTTTTTTCATAATTAAAAAAAAGAAATGTAACGGGCGTGACAGCGAAACGAGTGTCTACTGATAAAGAGCAAACAATTTTTTTTCATACTGTTCTCCATAGTGATATCGTAAATAATTTAACACTAGATACACCAAAAATTCATATACATATGTATACCTATCTAAATCAGTTCAATATTTTTGAACTTTTACATAAAAACCTTTCAACCTTCAAACCTTTAGACCTTTCAAAGTTCATGCAATATTAACCGTTCAAAGAATATTCTAGCCAAATCTCAACTTCCTAGCTCCACAGGAACATTTTTTTCTAAAGAGTCAAAAAATGTTACATTTTGTTACTTAAAATTGATTCGAGGGTATAAAATTTGAAATAGAACGAAGTGTTATCTTGCACTTGATACTGTTAAAATTTATAGAACAAGAAAAAAATGCTAACGAAAAACCAAAAGTCGATTCTCTGTAAAATTAAATCAAAATTTTCACTTTCTTCAGTAAAAGTGTTGAAAAGAATAGCTACATATAAAAAAATTCTTTGTTTTTATAGGCAGCTGACCTGATATCGGCATTGATTTTTAGTATAACATTACAAATACAATATACATTTTTATTTTTTTTTAATTACTTCAAAATGTCTTCTGCGTCACCTGGAATGTCGTCATAGATTTTAATTGCTTATTGTAAAAGATCAATTATATGAGTTTTCTATAAAATATTTTTTAAAGGACATGTGCTACAATAAAACTATAAATGAGACAATTATTAAATACTTAACAATTCACAGAATTCTTAAAGAAAATATTAAGAAATGTATTAACAAGGTTGTGTACGAGTCTTCTGCATTGCCGCCTTCATTTCAGATAAATTTAAAACATAAGGTCAGAAAAATAGGAATGCGCTATATAGTTTTAAAAGTGAGGTAGAGAAAAATGTAGAAGTATTAAGTCTCTACACTTTTATTATCCAACAATTTTTCAATAAAATTCCTCACAAAGTGTCTTCGATGTTAACAGAGAATCGACCTAAAACAAAAATACACACATGCTTAAGAAAATAATTTCACACGTACACAAGGAGGATTGAAATATAAAAGAGATTCCATCACGAGGAACGTACGAAATTCATAATTTTTACATTTTTATAAAAATTTATCTGAGAAAGCTCAAAATCTGGTCTGAGAAAGCTCTAGTCTGAAGCTCTTTCGAATTGAATAGAATAAATAGGGATTGATGACTGTGTTTGTAAATTGCTTTATGAACAATATGAAAAATAAGAAAAAACAAAAACATTCTAAATGAAACCATACATATATATGTATTGTTATACATATGATATGTATATGATATGCTTAGAACTATATATGTATATATAGGATGAATGATTTTGGTTGTTGTTTTTTTCTCTTCTTTAGTTCTGTTCTGTTTATTTTTTTTTTCAAGTAAAATAAATGATATTTGTTGTTGGTGTTTTTTGGTTTGATTTTTTCTTTGCTTCTATGTTATTTTTTTTTCTTTTTTCAAGCATTTTTTATTTTTGTTTGCTTATTTCGATCCTATTCTTGACCTACCTCTACAAATCTGTTTTACATTGATATTTAATTTTATGGAATTATTAAATGAATTTATAATTATAATATTTTTCTTTGGTCAGTAAAATTTGATAATATAAAAAGATAATTTTGAAGGGACATTTTTAAAATTATCCTTTACGCTTTTCTTGTATTTTTTGTTTGTTTTCAAAATAAATTTCAAAACAAGACAAGAAATATAAAAACATTTAAATTAACACTTCATTCTATTTTTGATTGTTTTCGTAAAAAAATCCAACTTGAAAGGTAAATATCTCGGGACCCTGTAAAGGCATTGACTTTAAATTTCTGCACAATATTCTGCTTTTTATTCTCTACAAAACTCCCTAAGACACCAAAAAGATCACTGTAACAGGGCGCAAGTTATACGGCGCAAAATAGAAAACTTCCTCTCATCTATTTTTAGAAACAAAATGTTTTTATATTTCTTGTCTTGTTTTGAAATTTATTTTGAAAACAAACAAAAAATACAAGAAAAGCGTAAAGGATAATTTTAAAAATGTCCCTTCAAAATTATCTTTTTATATTATCAAATTTTACTGACCAAAGAAAAATATTATAATTATAAATTCATTTAATAATTCCATAAAATTAAATATCAATGTAAAACAGATTTGTAGAGGTAGGTCAAGAATAGGATCGAAATAAGCAAACAAAAATAAAAAATGCTTGAAAAAAGAAAAAAAAATAACATAGAAGCAAAGAAAAAATCAAGCCAAAAAATACCAACAACAAATATCATTTTTTTCAGCTGCAAAAAAATGACACAGAACTTTAAAGAAAAAAAAAACACAACAACTAAAATCATTTGTTCTAATTAGCATAATGTATACATATAATATGTATAACAACATATAAATACATATGTATATAGTTTCATTTACAATGGTTTTGTTTTTTCTTATTTTTTCATAATGATCATAAAGCAAAAGCAATACCTATATACATTAAAAATATCAAAAACGGAGAAGATATACCTATATAATATATTTTTAATACTTTTTGTGTATGTATATAGAATAGAAATACACAAATAATGTAAAACAGCTGTTTTCGCTTGCGTGTGTGCATTCAATCTTCAGAACATAACGTAAAACAAAATTAACTATTGAAAGCTTTTTCTTTTTCATAAAAAAGACAAATGTGATACCTCCTTCTCTGCCCGCACAGGGCCTGTTTACGGTTTTGTTTCATTTCCTTTTCGGATCTCTATTATATTTCAATCCTCCTTGCGTACAGTATATGGTTTAATAAATACATATTGTAATGTAAAAACCCAAACACAAAAATTTTAGTTCTCCTGTCCAACCACTTGGGGACAAGGAGAAATCGCTAAAATGATAAAAGTTATGCTGATTTGAAATGTAACTGTCAGTAACGGACAAGTGGACTGTCTTAAGCGTACTTACTACTCAGCTGAAAATAAATTTTATGTTGGAAAAAGTCAATTCATTTCGAAACGAACTAAAAAATCTACAAAAGTAAGAAGAAATCTACAAAAATAAGAAGAAATCTACACAGATGAAAAAAACTTTACATAAAAAAATCACAAAAATAACGATTTTTAGGTTATTACCTAACTTCACAAATGTCAAACAATCAATTTATTTTCATTTTCCGGACGAAATAAATGGAACTTCATTTATTTCGGTTGGATATGAAAATAAAAGGTCTCCAAAGGACAGTCAACGTCATCTGAGAACAGCCACATTTTCAACTCCTATTTATTTTCAGCTCAGTACCACTTACGAAATCGAAACAGAAAATTTTTTCGGTTCCATTTATTTTGGTTTTTTTTACATATGTAGATTTTGTTTAGGCAAAATATCTTATTTTCAGCTGAGTAGTACCCTTTATGATGTAATTATATAGTCATTGCCATAGTTGATTTAAGTGATATTTCCCCTTGTTTAACCCTGTTATCAATGATTATAGATTAACACAATAGATATTTCGCGTAGTACATTTGTATTTTCACTCTATTTCATTAAAGGCTCCTAAACGAAACCTTCTTGTCTGTCCTATTCGGCGAGCAAAAATAAAAGTAACGTTTTGAAATTCAAGCTTAAAATGATCGATTGATTTTTTTTATTATCCACTCGCTTTCGCTCATGCTTTTGTTTTTTTTTGTATAACCAAACAAACCAGTTTCCAGTATAACTTTGTGTATACCTATATTTATATAATACATATAACATACATATACAATGTACATATTTTTGCATGTACATAAATGCGTATTTACCGTATCTGTGCACATTTCATTTAATATTTGTTTTTTCTTCTTCTTTTTTTAAAATTTGTTTCAGCGGTCAGTATAATATTTTTTATTTATTCATCCATAGAATATCAATATGCACTAACATAATATGTATGTAAATATATTGTATTGTATAGGAATATGAATTGGAATTTGTTTTCTGA
This sequence comes from Bombylius major, assembly GCA_932526495.1. NCBI lineage: Eukaryota > Metazoa > Arthropoda > Insecta > Diptera > Bombyliidae > Bombylius > Bombylius major. Next base: position 32,088,394 of record OW052043.1, read on the forward strand.
TTATTGAATGCATGATAATATGAAAAATTTACCCAATTATTTTTATTTTTTTTATAGTTTTTGAAGCTATGAGAAATTTTACTGAAATCCAGAATCCAGATCCCGCTTTTTTTTGTTTTTATTTTATGTAACTATGTATATATTTTTTTTTCAAATGAAAAAGGGAAATAAGATATTTTGTTTTCAATTCAAGTACCTAATTAACAACATTACAATACACATTTAAATACATTTTATTTACCCATATTTATATTTCAAAATGGTACATAATGTGAGGTAGTTAGATATGTTGGACTCTACAAATTTTGATCAATTAGGTGTACCTATAAAATTTTATTAAAACCTTGCAGCCGGGAGATTATCAGTCATTATTAGAAAATTAAAAAATCGCTAATGCTTGCAAAGTGTTAACATTATAATGTACGTGCATTATAATATACAGTAGCGGTCATGAAAGTCGCCTAACTAATAATTTCTAAAAACTTTTCTCGATACTATCTTTAAATTTTGGTGGGGATGGATGATGGTTTGTTTTTTAACTAAGAATGTGTGTTTTTTAAGGTTTTGTCTATAATAAAAGAAAAACCATACATGATTCTGTAATACAGCTTAATAAATAAATTATTTTTAGAAAAATGAAAATTATTTGAGTCATGCGTTTTTTCCGCTCCTGTATAAACTACAATCTGCATATACAAAAATACATACTTGTATATGCTAAATGGGAAAAATACAAAATTGAGTAAAAAACAGTGACTTCAAGTTTACAATAAATTTTGTATTTAGGTACGAAGCAACAACAAAATTCAAATACGGTATTATAAAAAAATTGTAAATTTGGTTGGGTACTTGAAAAATGAAAAATAAAAACAACAATTATTTTTTTATATGTGTGTTGTTTTTGTTTATATTATTAATAATTATAAATTTTCATATAGTACAACATCAACAAAAAATTTGCATGATGATGTCATGCACATTTACTCCGTCCTCATTTTCCATATAAAATTGTCTAATTACAGTTTTGAGGATTTTTGTGTATGTTAAATTTTTTGTATTGCAAAAACGGTCATAACGTATTTTTAAATCTAATGTTCTAAGCGATTCCTTCTTGTCTGTCCGCTCTATGAACATATTTAGAACTAAAAATTTATTTTTCAACAGCTTTTCTGTTTTGAAATATCTACTTCTTAATAATTATCTTTGCCGACAACCATCAATTTCGACACTATACACTTTCTTGCCACCTCGCTTCTCAGAAAAAATCAAAAACCAGCGAAAAGGCAAACTGAACCAGACCGTCGATAATCATCTAATTTTCGAAGGTTAAGATGATTCCAGAGGCAGATTCATTGAACTCAAGTCCATCAACAATGAATAAAAAATTATTTCAAATTTCTTGTAAATATCAAAAATAATTTTTTTTAATCCTAAACACCCTTTTCATTTAACATATTGACCGATTTTTTAATTCTTACAGGGCATTGACCTATATATACTGGACAGAACAACTTTGTTTCATGTGGGCTCACATAAAATTTCGTTAATTTCCTAAGAGTGAGACATACAGTACAGCCCAATAAGATTGGCGAAAAGTTGCGCAGGTGGGAGAAATTTTAAAAATATTAAAAATATCCTTTCATTTCCCCTTTTTTAATGAAAACAGCAAAAGAAACTCAGTAAGTATAATGACTAGCGATCATCTATCGCACACACAAGGCATGTCCTCTTTTTAGCTGAAAAAAATAACAACTTCCTTCCATCCGATGTTGTTTGTACGACGAACGCCATACTACTGAAAAAAAATTTAAAGGAAAGTGAAGCAAATACAGAATAACAAAAACAATATGAGTGATGACTGATGAGTGATGATAAGTATCCTTTTAAAATAGGAAATTATTATGAATAAGAAAATGAAAATATATGTAAATAATAAATTCCTACTAAAGTAACAAAATGAGAATTTCTCTTTTCAAGGATTTTTGTAAAATGTGATGCTTAAATCACATTGAAATTTAAGTGGAAAGGATACGCAGATCCTACTGCGCATACTACCCCTTCGCCAATCTTATTGGGCTGTACGTATATATGCATTATTTTTTTTCATTCAATATATCCACCTCACTTTCACTCACTTTACTTTTTTATAAGAAATTTGAGATTATGTGCGACTATGTTAACTCAGTTTACGACACCAATTTTGCGATCGCAACTTTTAACGGTTAATTTGCTTGCTTACTATTTCTATCGTTTCAGCTAGCAAGTCTTAAACTAGCTTGCTTGCTAGTTGCTAGACGATCGAAGATGTCTGCCTAGAAACATCTCAGTAGTTAGCTTTGAAAGTAGGAAAATTCAAAGTAAAAATAATATAATATTTACTTGCAAAAGAACCAATAATAGTATATGTATTTTTAATATTCAAGTTTATAAAAAAAAATTAAAAGAACATAAATAAATTCAATAAATTTCAAATCACAATAAATTTATGTATGTCTCGATGTTTCTCAAAGTGTGATTTACTTTCTTTTACTCTCTTTAATGTTTTGTTTCAAATTATGAGCCTAGTTTAAAAAAGAAAAATAATTTACGTCAGTAGTATTCATCTAAAAAATTAAAATATTAAATATTACTAACCGTGTTAACAGTAGACAATTTAATTGTTGCTTTTGACGTTTTTACTTGTGTTGTAACGCCATTTTTATCTAGTGTTCCTGTTTTAGAAAATTTATTTAATACTGAAGATTTTCGGCGATTATTAGATGATGTTTGATCAGTTTTCAGTAATATAGAATTTTGTGACAGATTAGAATAACGAAAATGAGATGGTTTTAATACAGGTGTAGGTGATGGAATTAATAATGACTGACACGAAGACGTGGCAGTAGTAGTAGAAAATTTTATATTACTATTTATAGGTATTGTTTTCTTTTGCTTCGGTAAAGTTTGAGCTATTGGTGCGTTCGCATGTGATAAATTTTGATTATTTGTTAGCATTGATGTTACATTTATTATTGGAACTGTTGCTTTTAAAGGACCCGAAGTTTTAGAATTTGTTTCGTTTGTTTTAAGACGCAATTTACTCGAATTTGTATTTGTTTTCAAAGCGGTGGACATAGCTCTCGAACTTTTATCTGCTTTTTCTATTTGATTGATGACGTTTACTGAACGTCTTAGAAAATTCCTAGGTTTTGAAGTTTTTTCTTCATTTTCTTTTTCATGCAATAACTTTCGTTTACTTTCAACAGTTTTAGGAATAGGTGTTATATTAATTGATTTTCGATAGCCTGAGAGTTGAGGAGTTTGAAAACCTGAGTTTTGAACAAGAAATGATTTATTTTGTTTCCTTTCACTTAATGAAAAACTTCTACGTCGAAATTGTTTTTGATTGCCATTATTATCCTCATCATCGGTCATAAACTTACTCTTGTCGAATATTTCGGTTTCTTGTCTTATTAAACGTTTTGGTGTGTTCATAACAAATATATATGTTGAATTATTTTCTGCATTTGTTGAGCTTTCACTAAACTGCGGTAAAATATTTTGTGCTGTTAGTATTTTCGTAATTTGCGCCATAATATCTTGTGTGGGACTTTTCATAATCAAAATATTAGGAGATGAGTCTTCATTTGATTCTGTATTGTTTATTTTCTCATCTTGGTTTTCATTTATCAAAAGTTCGTTCACCATATAATCTACTTGTTTTTCTGTCTTCTTTTCGATTTCATGATTTTCGAAGGTACATTGACTAGCAACTGTTTTTGATGGTGGCAGAGTTGAAATATCTGATATGATCGTTTCACGTTTTTTTTCAACAAGCATTGTGCTTTCGTTATCATCAAATAATGATTCTAAAGATTTAAGTAAATCATGTGCTACTGTTTTTTTTAATTCATTCGAACAGTTCATAATTACGTCTTTTAAATTATTGATTAACTCGGCCATATCTTTTTTATTAGAATTATATTTTTGCATCTTCACTCTCTCTTTCAAAACTTCAAGACTATTTGAAATTTGTTTCAAACTTCTATTTCCGCTCCCATCATTGAAATAAGTCTTAATGGACTTTATTGTATTTTTATTTTCATTAAATGATGCTGAAGAGTTCTTTAAATCAAGTTTTTCAAGAATTGGGATTCTTAACATTTCTAAATCACTTTCAATGTCAGATTCTGAATCGATCCACTTAGGATCTATTGACATCAGATCTTCATATGATTCATCTAATAATTTCGAAAAGATCGAATTTTTAAAATTTGTCGTTTCCGATTTTTCTTTACAAACTGATGTGTCACAACCACTATTATTTTTTTTTGTTGAATTTAATTTTGTAAAATCATTATTTGAATTAACTGTTCCAATTTTTGTACTTACATTCAAATCTTCTGTTGAAATATCTAATGTCGATGATTCCAAGCTAAAATCACAATTTAAATTTTCTGAGCAATTCAGAGTCATATTTTTATTTTGAGTATTTCTTACATTATGTTTTTCATTTGAAAACCATAGTAAATCACCACAGTTCATTGCATTGTTGACTTTATTTTCACAGTTAGATTGAATTATTTGACTGTCTTTAAGTACTTTTTCAAAAGGATCAAAGGGGCCATCTGTATATTTTGTTCGATGTGTAAAATTTATTATTGAATTTTCTATATTTTTAAATTTATTCTCTTCCAACAAATTTGTGGCTTTCATTTCATCTTGTAATATTTTATCTGGCTCCAGACTAAAGTCAATTAAATTGAATTCATTTTGTGACATATTAGTTCCTAAAAGTACAATGAAAAACAAACTAGAGTTGTGATAAAATATAATCAAACTTTTAAATAAGAATAGAGATTGAATATTGTATTATAAACAACAACACAAACTATCCCACTAACGATCCCTCTTAAGGAAAATTTATTTTACTTTTTATTATTTAATAAACACTTTAAGCGTGGTATAAGGAGAAGGTTAAAAATTTTCCTTACGAGGTATCGTTACTGGGTATTTTACCCTATATATGTTTATTACATTAAATTGAAACACAAGAATGAAAAATAATCAGTCGCCGTACAACTGTGCTACTGGCGAGAACAAAGGGATGGTTGTTATTGTTTTTTTCCATTTTCCAGCGTCTCATTGTGCATATAACAGATTGGCGTATGAGTATTTTAATATAATGCTATTAATAATTATTAAATGTAACGACACTGGGTAAAAATGAACTCTTCCATAAGCGCTGGGGTGCAAATAATGAATGGATAAAGTATACATAGTTGTTTTTTTTCTTTATAGTTCTGTGTCATTTTTTTACATATGGAATAAATGATATTTGTTGTTCTTAGTGGTTTTTTGGCTTGATTTTTTCTGTGCTTTTGTTTTTTTTTCAAGAAGTTTTTATTTTTGTTTGCTTTTTTCGATCTTGACCTACCTCTACAAATCTGTTTCACAAAGAAATTAAACTTTATGGAATTATTAAATGAATTTAATTCTAATATTTTACGTAGGTCGGTAAAATTTGGTAAATATCTCGCGACCCTAAACATAAAACTTTCTCGCATCAACTTTTAGAAACAAAATGTAACATTTTTGACTTCTTAGAAAAGTATGTTTGGCTCCCTGTTACAGGGATCTTTTTGGTGTCATATGAAGTTTTGTAGAGAATGACGAGCAGAATATTGTACAGAAATTTTGGGTTCACAGGGTCGCGACTTCGCGAGTTATTTTCCTTTGTAATTGGATTTTTTGACAAAAACGATCGAAAATAAAATGAAGTGTTAATTTAAATGTTTTTATATTTCTTGTCTTGTTTTGAAATTTATCTTGAAAACAAACAAAAAATACAAGAACACAAAATACAATACATCGTATGCCTATAGCCTGTACTATGATATAAAAAAAATATTGCAAGTATTAAAATAAGGTAAAAAAGAAAATTCAAATTCTATCCGTGTGAAATTGCTTTACCTTAGTATTTCAGAATCAAAAGAAACACAGAAGACCTGGCTCTTTTAACGAATGCACATTTATTTCTATACCCCTGCCAATTCAGAAGTTATATCACTTTAAGATTATTAAATTTCTAAAAAAAATATAAAAAAAACATTGTTTGTTAAGTTTGCTATTGTTTTTAGAAAAAGCACCTTCAAATTCTCTATCTTAGAGAAATCATGATTAGGTCCTTTTCAGAATTGCACTTTGAATAACTTTAAACTAAACGAAATGTCTTCAAAACGATTGCTATTTCTATAAACATTATTGATAAATACATATTTATTTTTCACTTTGACTCTAAATAATTAGTCACTTCTTCGACATGGCAAAAAGTTTTCTGCATTTCTTTCAAACATGAAATGGATGGTGTAGAAGTTATAGGTTACATAATGATTTATAAAGAGTAATTCGGCTAAACGGTTGAGATTGTCGCGTTATGCTAAGTTTACATAACAGATTGAAACGTAGATTTTGTTGCATTTCTTTCTTCTATTCTTCAGAGTATATATCGCTTTCGCATTCATACCTCGAAGTAAGATTGCAGAGTCAGCGTCAGATTAGGCTCTACTTCTACTTTTCAATCTGGATGTTCGAAAACTTAGTTCCCACTGCACTGGTTAAAAAAAATTCGTTCCACTTGGAAATCCGAAAGTCGATCTTAATAAATTTCACTCTACGCTGAATTTTAAACAGGTAAAATTTTTTACGTTATGTTGTAAACGCTCCATTATTCATACGATTTTTTATTTGTCTTTATAAGAAATTGATTTTTTTCTTTAGATTTATGGCGGACTTCTTCAGAAGTCTCTGCTAACTGGGTATCACCTGAGTGTAGGTGACACCTAGCTAGAGGTTTGGATTTCTTCATTAAAAAATTCTGCTAACTAGCTGTCAGCTACATTTCTGATTCCCAACTCTGAATGAAAGCATGAAATTCTAATCGAGACTTTAAAGCTTTTTAATGTCAAATTGATGTCAGCTGTTATTTTTTAAGTATTTTTCAAGTTGTAACGTATTATTTGAATAGCTTTCAAGCTGTAACGTATTATTTGAATATTTTTGAAACTTTAACGTTTATTTTGTATTAATTTGATACAAAAATGAATTCAATTTCAATTCAATAAAAAAGAAATTTGTGTACATATATTTGTTAATGAATGAGGAATTTTATGCTAGATATTTTTCATGCTTCCATTTCTCTTAAAATAAATTTTTTAAGATGCCTCATATCAAAACTCAATAACTGGCGACAAATAGGCACGTTTTTTGCTTTGTTTAACAACAGAATTTGAAAGCGGGTTCGACAATTGAAGTAACTACCAAGGAATTGTTTCGACCGATATTCATTCTGTGTATGTATGTGTATGCCTATATGAGAAACTATAGGTACCTTGTATTAATTGAATAATGACGCATACAAATGTATTAGCACTTTCTGCATATAAATATCGATGGAAAAGAAGTACCTTATACTAATTGTGAGATCTTTTGAAAAAAAATGAACATCTTCTCAAAACTCAGTGATTTATTCTTGGTCTCAATAAATATGGCCTTCTTTCAAGTTCATCATCTTCAAAAGAATCTAACATGCTACTATTAGTAAAATAGATCGAATAATCATCCATTTCGATATAAATGTTTTCTTTTTTTTTAAATCACCAAAAAACTTTATTTTCTCATAAAATATTTAAAAATCAATTTTCTTTACTTCATTCGACAAGAAAAAAAATGTAAATATGCGTTACTATCTTGTTAGGTAGCACATGGGTAGCACCTAATTATGTAAATAAATAATCAGTACTTCATCTGCCAGCTTGGTGGCAGCTAACTGTCAATCAGAGGTAAAGAAATGCAAATCTCTTTATTATCTTTCTGCTAAAGTTAACTACAAGAAAGTTGAGACTGAAGAAATCCGCCATTAGTTTCATAAACCCTATATGTATATCTGATCTATACTATTTTTATTTTTGGAAGTCAGTATTGTGCTTATGGAGGTAGTACCCGATGAGTTTTTTGCCTTGGTAATATTTAATTTAAAAGATTTCCGTCGATTGAAATTGAGAACTGATCACACACGAGACAGATTTATACAAACGAAATGTAAAAGAGTATAGAAAAGTATGTCTATCTTGCCTGTACTGACTTCCAAAAATAAAAATAGTATAGATGTGATACTTTTACATCAATAATTCAATAATATTGAAGACCAACATAACATCAGCAATTTACGATCTCTAGACGCTATTAAGCAAATGACACCTTTAAAAGTAATTTGCTTACGTTCAAAAAACATTTAAAACTTACAATTCTTATTCAAGAAAAGGATTATTGAAATATTATTAATATTAAAATGATGACTGGCACGTTAATTTTATAAACATTTGATAAACAAAAATTAATACTTTATATTTACCTGATCTTTTTCTGAACGCTTTTCAACTATTAGTATTCAATTTTTTTATTTATTCGTATAAAATTTTTAAAAAACAACTGCTTACTTTTCCTACATAACTCATCCCAAATATAACGTTTAAATATACATACTATATACAACTGCAGCTAACTGCCATTACCATACACAGTTTGGCAAACTTCAAGAACAAAATGTCACTTATACCCATAGATATAATTATATAAATAGATATCATACATAAATCTTATTTTAAAGCTGTGTAAATTTTTCTCTTTTTTGTTATAAAAATGAATTCCTGTTTAGTTTAGTAAAAATATACATACATGTACATATGTATTTGTTGAGCTAAGAAAATCAAAAAAGCCATTTTTTTCATAATTGTTGCATGTTTTATTTTACTTCAACAATTTTATAAATAATCTTCATTAAATTTTATATTGTATTTTAGCTTTATTTAATTTAAATAATGCATACTATCAAGATCAAATATGTTATTGTTAAATATTTGTTCTCACGGCTGTGTATTTCGTGGTGAATCATCGTGATCACTGTCTTTACTACTTTCTTTTAGTTTAATCAACATTAACAGTGAAAAAATTTTATCCTCTTTGATTTAAAATAAAAAAAATTTATTTAACTTACGTTTAGGTATTTGACAAAAAACAAAATTTATTTAATAAATTCACCTTCTTTACTTTATGCATTTTATGTGAAAAAAATAAAAAAAAAAACGGAAAAGAAAACAAAGTACATAACCCTAAAAAAAGGAAATCCATCTTTTGGAAGTTTTAAAAATTAAAAATACTCTGGTGGTAAAAATCAACATAAGTACTCCAGAGTATGATGATTAACTGCACCCAAAAAGTATATATATAACAGATATGTGAAAAGGAAATGAAACAAAACCGTAAACAGGCCCTGTGCGGGCAGAGAAGGAGGTATCACATTTGTCTTTTTTATGAAAAAGAAAAAGCTTTCAATAGTTAATTTTGTTTTACGTTATGTTCTGAAGATTGAATGCACACACGCAAGCGAAAACAGCTGTTTTACATTATTTGTGTATTTCTATTCTATATACACAAAAAGCATTAAAATATATTATATATTATCTTCTCCCTTTTCGAGATTTTTAATGTATATTGCTTTATGATCATTATGAAAAAATAAGAAAAAACAAAACCATTGTAAATGAAACTATACATAATGTATTTATATGTTGTTATACATATTATATGTATATACATTATGCTTAGAACAAATGATTTTAGTTGTTGTGTTTTTTTTCTTTATAGTTCTGTGTCATTTTTTTGCAGCTGAAAAAAATGATATTTGTTGTTGGTATTTTTTGGCTTGATTTTTTCTTTGCTTTTATGTTTTTTCTTTTCTCAAGCATTTTTTATTTTTGTTTACTTTTTTCGATCTTGACCTACCTCTACAAATCGGTTTTTACCAGTATTAATTATTTATGTTGTCCATCTAAATAGAAATTAAATATTATGGAATTATTAAATTAATTTAATTCTAATATTTTACGTAGGTCGGTAAAATTGATAATTTAACAAGATCATTTGGTATGAAAATTTTAAAATTTTTGTTATGAAGAGCTCTTGTTGTTTGCCAAAAAAAAAAAGACTTTTTGTTCATTATTTTACCCTATAACGTTTGCCCTAATGAACGGATTTTCATAGTTTAAAGTTTATACAATTGTAAGTATGTAAACAAAAATAAAAAATGCTTGAAAAAAGAAAAAAAAAAAACATAGAAGCAAAGAAAAAATCAAACCAAAAAACACCAACAACAAATATCATTTATTTTACTTGAAAAAAAATAAACAGAACTAAAGAAAAGAAAAAACAACAACCAAAATCATTCATCCTATATATATAGTTCTAAGCATAACATATACATATAATATGTATAACATAACATATATGAATAGTTTCATTTTTACAATGGTTTTGTTTTTTCTTATTTTTTCATATATTGATCATAAAGCAATTTACAAACACATTCATCAATCCCCATTCATTCTATTCAATTCGAAAGAGCTTAAGACTAGAGCTTTCTCAGACCAGTTTTTGAGCTTTCTCAGATAAATTTTTATAAAAATGTAAAAATTATGAATTTCATACGTTTCTCGTGAAGGAATCTCTTTTATATTTCAATCATCCTTGTGCACCAAAGTATGAGATGGTACAGTTGGGAAGAGGACAAACTACTCCGGAGTAGATGAAACTACCAAAATGGAACGCACCTAATGTTATATTGGAACTGAGAAATTTAGCTGCGTTACATTTTCGTTAATTTATCTACTCCGGAGTAGTTTGTTCTACTCCCAAGTCATCCCAACTGCACTATCTCACTCATAATTTGGTGCAGTTGATCATCCTACTCAGGAGTAGTTATTTTGATTTTTACCACCAGAGTATTTTTAATTTTTAAAACTTCCAAAAGATGGATTTGACTTTATTAGGGTTATGTACTTTGTTTTTTTCCGTTTTTTTTTTGAATTATTTTACATTAAATACATAGTAAAAAAGATAAATTTATCAAATAAATCTCGGCCGGATTCTTGTATGGTGATTGGTGATTGTCACCAGCAATTTCTGTTCACGTATGGTGACTGTCACCAAAAAAAATCACCAAAAACTGTCATTTTCTTGGTGACAGCATCAGACCTGTCACTTTTATATATTTTGTATGGTGATTGGTGTTTGCAGTTCACATTTCATAGAATTGAAATTCCTGGAGTGTTTTTAAAATAATTTAAGTAAATAAATATATTAATTAGTAGTTTAATATATTAATTATAAAATATTTTATGATAATTTGTAGATAGCAATGGATAGTACACAGAAGACTGTAAAAAAACAATATTATTGTTGTTAATAATCAAAAAATTGTATTAAAATTTTATTAATGACTTTGGATTACTATTATCTCTCATTCTTCTCCTTATTACTTTTATTTCTACAAAAAAAAAAGACAACAAACACACCTGACAGTTACAAATTCGCTACTACACTTCAAAATATTATCACTTTTTTGGTGATCACCATACAGGAACAATCACTATTTGGTGATCACTTTTTTACTATCACCATAGTGACAATCACCAATCACCATACAAGAACCCGGCCCAGTTCAAGACGTTCAAGTGTCTAGTTGAACTAATGGAAAAAAATGAAAGAATTAATAAAGAAAAATATGAAGAACTTTAAAAAAAAAACTTTAAAATAAACATTCAACCGTTTCGTTTCCTTTTGTTGACAGCTATAAAAGTTTCATTTTTACTTGTTCCATCACGTCACATGATGCGACAGTGGGAATACAAAAACTGCGGTGAAGTGAGACCGACAATACAATTTTCACATTACGTCATCGCGACTCTGGGAATAAGGCCCAAAGTACGTACCTTGCCTTTGTACTTTATTTTGGTGACACACCGGTTTTTGTACTTAATTTTAACGTTTAAATTTATTTTGTACTTAATTTTGACGTTTTAATTTATTTTGTACTTAATTTTGATAAACAATTTTTCTTCATTTAAATTTAATTTCGCGGTTTTTTTCCGTTTTTTATCACGAATTTTTTTCTTTTCGAAGTGTGCCTTCCACTTTTCAGGATCGTTTTTCAATTTTGCTTTATACTTTTGCATTCTATTTGCAAACTCCATCTATGAAATTGTCAAATAAAAAATTTCTTAGATTATTTAAAGTAGTACACATTTATAAGTACAAAATATGTAACGGGTGTGACATATACTTACTTTGCTTGGTTACGAAATATAGTTAATAATAATAAATTTTAAAAAATACTTCGAGTATGGTATGTACGTACTTTCTTCTATTTTATTATTTTAGAAATAATATTTTTTTTACAGTAGCTAGATATTTATAGAAAAAAATTTGCAGGATAAAAGATGAAATTATTAAGGTACTTTATATCTCTGATGTTTTACTTTTCAGATTCATTCATTTTAATTTTCAGGTTGAAAGTGGTCGTTTTGCTTGTAATTCCCCATTGCTAAAGCAAAAAAAAACTTTTATAAAATGTTCAATACAAATTTAATAAAAACATATTCGTTCAAAAATATATTTATAATTTCTTTGTAGTTTGAATAAATATATTAATATAATACTAAAATACAAAAATTAAAAATTTCTTTATAAAAAAAAATTGGATAGTGTAATACCAACGCTTTGATTGGGTCAGCAACGCCGTCAATGCTCCAAACACGCAAAAGGTTGTCATTTAACGCACCAAACGCGTGCATTGGAACTCCACCTTATGAATTACCAAAATAATTTTATCACGAAGATAATACACTCCATTCTTTCAAATTAATCAGAAATTGTTATAACCACTAATGTTTATACACTATTTGTTGTTTACATTTTGTGAATACAGAAATACACTTTTAAATGAAAATGAAAAATAATGAAAATCATAAGGTAGGTGTTTCGTATTTATTCTATTTAATTTATATATTTATGTAATTACATTTAAAAAAATCATATATTTTAATAAATTCACTATTTCTGTCCTAAAACTTAGAAATGACAGAAGTTATCAGAAAATTTGAACGATAATGAAATCGAAAATAGGACAGGTCTCGGTGAAGTGAAAACGTGTAAACAGTTTACGCGTTTACACTGCTAATTTCGATTCTAATACAGTGTAAACGTGCAAAAATATGTCAAAAAGTTTTCATATGAAAATATTTCTTGCACTTTGAAAAGCATCAAACTATCAAGTGTAAAAAAAATTTGTCATTGAAATTTTTATTTATTAATAAAATAAAAGAAAAGGAAAAAACCTGTCGAGACAAAAGGGCAAGCGAGGTAACGAAAAATTAGCAGGTTTCAAACATATGCTATTTACTCAGCGACAAAAAACGATAAAATTTCTTTCAGAAAAAACTATCTGGACAATTTTTTCTTAAGTAAAGTTTGACGTTTTGAACACAGCGTATTCTTTTGACCAACTCTTAAATTATTTGATTTTCTGAACATCAGCATACGTCCTAGAGAAAGAAACAAATAAAATTTTCTTGAGCCAGTTTTAAACAAGCTGTTGAAAGCATACAAGTAGGCATCTTAGCAAAATTCTTTCCAGAAGCTCTCCTGTCTACGGAACAAATGGGTGCCGTTCAAGATTAGATTCTGAAAAGGATTACAGAACTTAAAGACGGTGCTATAAAGCCAAAATCCTTAGGGGCTACAAACAAACCAGGATGGCTTGTGCTCAAATGCGCCATGGGAAACCATGGGATGGAGCAAAGCTGGCTCTAGTCGAGGAAAAGAATATTCTTCGGTCACAAATCTTAGTCGGGAACTTTCCAAACAGCGCTAAGGACAAAAATGTGGACATTATGGGACTCATTAAAGGACAAAATGAATACAGAGTGGATGATTGGAGTATCGTAAGAACCAATGACAAAACGTCCACCATGCTCACTTTGTCAGTCGATCACAAGTCCATAGCCGATTTGAAGGTGAACGACTATAGGATAAATTACAAGTTTGGTGAAGTCAAACTTCGACGTAGTGGCGAGGTAAGTAAGAGGGTACCAGAGGAAGGTGGGGACAACCGAAGGCCTCAACATCAAAAGCTTCTACGGGGAAGACAAAAACTTGAAAAAAGAAATACAAGGAAGGGACAAAGGGCGAAAGTTCAAGTACCATCCACAAGTCTACCTATGTAGATGTCCAACAACATTAAGTGTCTACAGATAAACCTTCACCACTGCAAGGCAGCCTCACATGTGCTTTGCCGAAGGTTTATTAAAGAACAACTGGACATGGGACTAATACAAGAACCGTGGACATTAAAAGGACAAATCAAGGGACTTAAAACACCAAAGAGTAGATAGATATATAGATAGATTATAGGCTATAATTGCACTTCGACCAATATTGATCTTTTGTGCAGACCGTGCTTCTCATAGATTTAGGCTATTGATAAATCCTAATATTCTGTTAGAAGGTGCATACCAGATTTCCTCTGGCTTGAGAAAGTACTGGTACATGTGGCACAGTCTTTTAGAGACCAACGCCTCGCATTCACACAGAATGTGTTTTGAGGTTTCTTTGGCCTCCTTGCAGAATCTGCTTGTCTTCCTCCTGTAGTCCTATCCTACTTAGATAGTAATTTAGAGGACAATGTCCAGTTAAGAGATCCGTAATGGTTCTTAGCTCTTTCCTACTGAGGTTGATGAGATGAATTCCTCCGCTTGTAGATTTCCATTTCCCATTTTTTTATGTTATTTCTTATGTGGCTCCTGGGAAAACCGCAGAAAGGTTTTGGTCTAAGGAAGTTTGAGTTGGCACCTTTTTTTGCTAGGGAGTCTGCCAGCTCGTTGCTCTTGAACCCTTCATGTCCCGGAATCCACTTTGTTTCTCCTAGCTAGAGCTTTAACAGTTTTCAGACACTCCAAAACCAATCCCGAAACATTGCGTGAGAGCTTTAAGTGCTGCTAGTCTGTCTGAAATTATGTAAACTGTGACTCTATTAAAGCCCTTCTTTAAGTATTTAGTAGCGCACATGTCGATAGCCATAATTTCAGCTTGAAAAACTGATAGGTATTTTCCTAGGGATTTAGCATAGATTTAATCCGCTTGGTTGTTAAAGGTTCGCAACCTTTATTTTTGGCCATCTTCTCAATTGACGTGAACGAAGTGTTGTCAAACGCTCCCTGGATGTCTATGAATGTACTTAACGCAATCTGTTTTGTATGTATAGTCTTGTTTATTTTATGAACCAGACTCTGGAGAGCAGTTATTCAGTCATTAGTGATTTTCCTGCTTGGTAAGCGTGTTGATTAGCATTGAGAGGCTTTTTTTTATTAGTACGCTATCTCTGATATGCTGATCAACAATTTTTTTCATTAGTTTGAGAAGAAAAGAGCTTAGACTGATTGGTCTGTATGACTTTGGATGCCGTCAGGTCTTCTGCCCGCCTTGGGTATGAAAACGAACTTTGCCTTCCTCCATGATTTTGGAATATGTCCCAATCTGAAGCTTGCCTTGATAAGATTGAAAAAAGATGAAATAATCTGCCCGGCTCTTTTTTGGAGGAGCACTAGGTAGATGCCGTCACCACCTGGTGCTTTATATGGTTTAAAATGATTTAAAGCCTATAATATTATTTCTATCTAGATTTGTTGAACCAGGAAAATGTGTACTTGTTTGTTGTTGTTTTGTGGGTGGGAGGGATGCGGTTTAGGCATCCACGATCATTGGATCTTGATTGATGAGTCCCATGATGTCCTCGCTCTTTTCTTTTGCACTGTTGGGGAAGTGTCCGATTAGAATCTGTGTCCGAAGGATGTTGTTCTCTTCTACCAGCACTAATTCTGCTCCTTCCCATGGCTTCAAGTTATTTATTGATTCTTGAAGCCACTTTTTGGTGTCTTCATTGGCACATCTTATGACTAGCCATCCTGGTTTAAATGTGGCTCCAAGGAACTTAGGCTTTATAGCACTGTCCTTGTTCTCAATTATCCTCTTTAAGATCCGATCCTGTATGGCGCTCATTTGCTCCGTAGACAAGAGTAGATCTGAGGACTTAGCCAGGATGCCTACTTGTATGCTTTCGACGGCTTGTTTAAAACTTGTCGTTGAAGGCACATTTTCGGGTAGTGGAGGAGGAACAATTTCAGCTTACTGAGGTTGTTTGGCTTTTTTAGAACCAAAAGCCTCAGTTGGCGAGTCGTTGGAACGTCCTCTTCTGAGATTGTCTCCCCTCCTTTGGTTTGTTGGTTGAAGAGCCTTCAGCCGTTCCTCATCTATGCCCAGCCCTTGTAACAAGAGTTTCTTCAACCTCTTTCTTCCAGCTCCGCTGAGTTTTTTCCTTTTTTCAGAGTCTTTGAGTTTCAACTTCTGTAAGGTAGTTTCAACTCCAGTCTCTTCATTTTGGATAGACTCAGTTTCGCTGTCTATCTTGAATGACACGTTAGTAATTGTGTCATCATTACTGTCATAATAGTCGCTTAAGCTATCTAAGCTTTCAGCTTCTCTTATGATATTGTCAACCAGAGGAACTTCTCCCTCTGTTGAAATTGTTGCGGTTGATGCTATTGGAGGTGCATCGGCCTCTTTTTTGTTTTTTTGATTTAGTGTGTCCATAAGTGGTCCCACGAGTTGCACGGGAAAGTACGGTCACCTATAGCAGAGCCCTACAGTACCATAGGAAGGCTTGATTGAAACTGGAGGTCGCATATTAACGACTAGGCACTCCCCTAGCCACGCATTCCTGGGCATATGCTGTTCCATCCTTGGATTGGACGCCCAGGCTATTGTTTGCTAGATTCTCAGCAGAGATATGACCGTACTGAGAGTCTGATACCAGTGGCGCCGCGTGGAGGTCATAGCTGGACTTTCGACAATTCAACATAGTTACGGCATGCTCCATCGGTCTTGTGCGATTTCGCATGTTAATCGCCCTATTGAAAGGTCAGCGGCCACCCACCAAACAGTAAGTTAATATCTGGAACAAATTTCGTTAATTCCCTAAGAGTGAGACATGTATATGCATTATTTTCGTTCATTCAATTACCCAACTCACTTTCACTCAGTGATGGATGTTGACGTATCAACAATCATAATTTGACTGACACCGTCAACAATCGATATTTTTGTCAACAATTAAAAATTGTCAACAATGTGTCGACAATGTGTCAACTATCCTATCCTATCCCTAACCGTAAGTCGAAACGTAACTGACATATGTCTAATCTGTAATCAAATAAATCTAACTAAGCCAACCTAACCTTGAAAAAAACTGAAAAATTGAAGTGATTTAATTTAATAATTTATATATATAATATACTATATTAATTATATATAATAAAATAGAATAAAAATTTATAAATATAAAGTATAAATAAACTAGGTATAAATTATAAAAGCAACTAAATCATTTAGTTGTAAAATAGTTGGACGTCCTAAAAATGTTATGTTTAAAGAATTTTTTTATGTTTATAAATTTTATTTTTCCTTCTTTTGTTTTGAAATTTTTATTTATGGAATATAATTAAATAAAAATGAAATCGTTAACTTGACGTTAACAGTCAGTGTCAACAATGTCAACAATGCTAAGTAAACAATTAGTATTGTTGACACGTCAACAATACAATTGTTGACGTGCCCATCGCTGTTCACTCATTGATTGTCGAAGCTGTCAAATTTGAATATATTCAAAATTAAAAACGTTGGAAAATCGCCCATTGAAAAAACGTAATTACAAGTAAGCTACTGATTTATTTAGGGACAATTTGATTTTTATCGAGTTAAAATTTAATTTTAATTCAAATCCAGTTAATTTCATTTTAATTTAAATGAAAATTGTGCCTCCATCTATCTTTTAAAATATCAAATGTTTAAATAATTCTTCGTTCATTGAAACATGACGAATTGCTTAAGAGTGAGATAACAATATAAATGTTGTCCCATTTTTACAGTATGGTGTTTCCTACAGTTGTTTCATCCAGTCTATTTATATCAGTGGTTTGAGCCCACATGGAACAAATATTTGTACAGTCCATATATAAAGTCATTGCAATTTGATTTGCATTGAATCCAATTAAAAACCGGTTTTTAGTTTTACAACTGCTCAAAAATCAAAATAAAAATACATCTGATCTGATATTCTGATGGTGGCACGTGGCACGACCAAGTTGTAACGAGTGTGAGTGTATTACAACCGTCAGCTAAAATTATTTTAAGTTTAAGACTATTCCTAAATCCTAATATGTAATAAGAACCAAGTTGGAAAAAAATTGTTACAATACATTACAACTAGCGCATTACTACCTGGCGGCGTGACTTGGCTGATTGATTACAAGTGAGTTGAGAAATACGATTATCAAATTAAAGATGTACGATTGGTTAAAGGAACGGTTGTCAAAATGTCTTGATTTTCCTGTACCGGATGAAATGATCAGGTATAACTATAAATTAAGTTGCAAAATGAAAAATAACATTGTTGGTACGTATTTTCTTTAAATTAACCATAGGCTTATTATCTCTTTGAAATCTGCTGATGAAATTGATGAATACTTACAAAGTTTACTTAATTATGATCTGCCTGAACATAAGTCATTTATAAATGAATTAAAACAAAAAATAAAATCATTGAATACTAATAAATGCAATAAGAAACAAACAAAGGGTAATTCTGATAGAAAAGATAAGGTAGATAAAAAGGTTCTTTTATATGCATTGAACATAATATTTACTTATTTTTAAAATTTGTCATAGCCAAACGAACTTGAAAATTCTTCCAACAAAAAAAAGAAATTTGTTAATATATACTCAAAAGATGGTCAAATAAATGAAATACTTTTAAAAGGAAGACATCAATGTGATTGTCAAGCACAAAAGCATAAGCTAATAAATAATTGTATAAGATGTGGACGAATTGTTTGTGAACAAGAAGGTAGTGGACCATGTTTATTTTGTGGTGAATTGGTATGTTGTGAAGAAGAATTAAAATTAATAAAGTCATTATCAAAGAAAGGTGATAGTTTAAAAAAGGGTCTAATGGAACAAAATAGACCGAAAGGTTGGGAACAAGCTTTAGCACAACGTAATCGTTTATTGGAATATGACAAATCAAGTGAAAAAAGAACAACTGTTATAGATGATGAATCTGATTATTTTAAGGTATTTTAGAAAGTATAATCAAAAATATAAAAGAAAATAAATATTCTACAATTGCAGGTAAATTCTGTTTGGCTATCAGACTCAGAACGAAAAAAATTGCAAAAATTTGAAGAGGAAATCAGAGAAAAGAAACATTCAAGTAGATTGAATCAAAAAGTTACAATTGATTTTGCTGGTAGAGAATTTATTGAAGAACCACAATTAAATTTGGCATATGAAGATAATATTTTAAAAGAAATTGCAAAAGTAGCATTAACTGAAGATACTTACACAAATAAAAATAAAAAATTACATATGTCGGATGATGTTCATCCAGGGTTAAATGTCCCCTCACCAATTTATTTTCCACCAAATAAAACATATCAAACAACTGGTAATTATAACAGGATAGAAAAAACATACGATCTTGCATACAATCGAGTGCAAGATAAAGAACTTTTAGAGATACAAGATATGTGTCATTGTTTATCAATGCATCAGCCATGGGCATCTTTACTTATAGCTGGAATTAAGAAGTAAATTTAGAAAATATTGTTAAAGTACTTGAGTATATATTAACCGTTGTACATCAATTAGTTTTGATCGAATTATCAGTCTCAAGGCATCATACATAACAAATTTATTTGCAAATTTGTAAATTTTTGGTAAAATAATAATCAGTAAATCGATGAAATATAGAGTTTTTTGTTTACAATCACTTTATTAACTAAAGTGAGACAATTTAAAATACAAAAAAATCAAATTTTTTTGATTTTCTTCATTTTTTGAGAAATTTGTTTATTTGCAAATAATACCAGACACAGTTAAATTCAATTTTATGTGTAAATATATTTGTCATGTGTGATATCGGTCATAAAAGTTTTCACCTATTAATAAATAGAAAAATTAAAATTACCTTTAAATAAGTAGGAAGCAGACTAGTAATATCATATACCATATACTAATAAAATAATAATATAAGCAACGTAGAACAAAATAGTGTGCCTAGTTTTTAGAATAACTGACAAAATAGATTAACCGACAACTTTTTTTCATCAAAGCTTTGACGTCGTTTTGCAAAGTTTTTATAAAATTTCTCTAAACTTTGACGTCGTTGATTTTGATAGGATTTTTTGACGTCATACATTATGAATATGATTGCTTTAATATGTTTTGGCATATTATTTCTGTTAAAAATTTTCATTTTTTACAAAACTATAACAAATATTAATAATGATTGCATTGTTGCCGTATTGCATTGTTGCCGTATTGCATTGTTGCTACGGCAAAAATACAAATTACGATTTGTAATTTTGAATTTCTTTTCGTTTTGAATAAAAATACATACTTGCTTTGAAAAGAAAAATTTTTCAATGAATATGAAATATTTTTTTTTTCTATTATTTTTAATATACCTCTAAATACTACACTGTAAACAAAATTTTCCTACATTAAAACTAGGAAATCAGGTTTCCTACTATCATTGTATTTAAATTACATTACGTTGAGTAATTTATAAAATTTTACTCTTTGTCAAAGTAATTTCTTTACTTTCTTTCTCTCTTTTTTACTTCTTCAATGGAGTAAAACTACTCGTTGCGGATTTAATATACATCATTCAATAGGAAAATTACAATTTTAACGAAGTAAATTTACTATAATAAGAATAATTTACATTAAATAATAGTAAGTTTACTGAAACAAAGTAAATATACTCAAAATTTTACATTTTACTTTGAGATTAAACTTGCAAATATGTATACTTACTGCCTTATTCTACATCAAGTCATAACTTGTGACCAGTCATAAGTATATTCACCAAACTAGTTTTATGACCGTCATAGTCAAGTTATGACCATAAAATTATTTTAACTGTTTTGCTGACCTATTAGCTTTGCTACTAGCATTTTGAACCCAACTTTGAACTTGATTATGACGGTCATAAACTAGTTTGGTGAATATACTTATGACTGGTCACAAGTTATGACTCGATGTAGAATAAGGCAGTTAGAGTTAATATTAGTTTCGAAATTTTTTTTCTGTGCTTATTATTCCTTATAGGATCGTAGCACCTCAAGTATTTATTTGAGCTTTCTTTGACAATTTTTCCGCCATACATGCACCTACAGTTTAAAGTAGAATGCGAACAACTGAATTTGTTGGTAGAGAAACGAATTTATTCGTCTGACAGGGCTGGTACCGATATTTTCTTAGTTGCTTTTTGGAGACTTGCTTATGATCAATAAACAGAGCTACCAAATTACTTCAGTACCGACTTCCGAGCACTTACACCCAATGCAAATAAATTGGTGGTACTCATTCAAAGCTGAGTGAACTTAGACGGATTCGATCTAGAGACCTTCAGCATCAGAAGGAGCGATTACTGACCGAAGTAGTGTAGTGCTGGCGAAGTTGGCGATCTCAGATTTAAATCCGCCTATGTTCAATGAATGAGCACCAATTCCTTCAAATAGGGTATAAGATTGTATAAGTTATTGGTACTGAGGTAGTTGTTGGTTCTGATTACGGTCCCTAAACAAGTACACAAATATCAGTGCCAGCCCTGTCATATTATGTTCTCTACCAACGAATTTAGTGTTTTGATTTATGTGTATGTAAGACAGAAAAATAATCTAGGGAAATTCGAGTTAACTACGGTGGACCCAAGCTCACATTTGTGATTTGAGCTGTTGTACCAAAGAAGAGAGAGATTGTACAAGCTACCTTATTCATTATATTATGAGACTCTTATACATATTTTAATTTATTATAGACATGAAGGAAGAACATGGTATACTTCACATAGAGGACGTCTTTGGATAGCATCTACTGCCAAACCAGTCGACTTGGACGATGTCAGACGAATGGAAGAATTTTACAGAACTATTTATAAAGGTTCTACAACTTGTCATAAACGTTTTAAAATAAAAACTAACTTTCATTTAAACTTACAGATGAAAATATAAA
Organism: Bombylius major; assembly: GCA_932526495.1. Classification (NCBI taxonomy): domain Eukaryota; kingdom Metazoa; phylum Arthropoda; class Insecta; order Diptera; family Bombyliidae; genus Bombylius; species Bombylius major. The sequence continues at coordinate 32,110,399 of OW052043.1, forward strand.
ATTTCCAAGTCAGTATCCATCAGGATGTCTTTTAGGTTCTGTTACAATGCAGGTTTGGTTTTTTTTTTTTAAATTTTTTCAAACAAATGTTAATTTTATATATAAATTTAAAAGGATTGTTTGCCTCAAGAAGAATACAGAAAGCTATACCCAAATGGAGAATCGGATAGTCCTTTCGTTTTTATATGCTTAAATCCACAAGAACTTCCAATTAAATTCCCAGTAAAAGGGAGTCATAAAATTTGTAAGTTTTTAGTTTAGTAAGCAGTCAGTGATTTTAAAAGTAAAAATGTCAATTAATGAAAATTAGAAATAATTATTTTATTAGAAGTGGAGTGAAAAAACATTATTTTTATATGTAAATATTTTAATTTTTCTCCCGAATGTTTTAATTACAATTAATATTCCTTTGTTTGCGTAAAATAAAAATTCTGCAAAAATAAAATTAACAAAATAAATTCCACCAATCGAAATACTTTTGAAAATTCAACTTTTTTTTTTTTTAAGATAAACTCGATCAGAAAATCCATCTTGCTGCAGTTAAATCATTACAAAGATTTGCAAAACTTAAAGCTACCAGTGAAATATAGATTAAAATATGTATGTATTTTTGGTTTTAATATTTAAAATTTTGTACGTAATTTTGGTGAAAATAATAATTGGAAAGAAATTTTGTATGAGAAGAAAATTTACTGAATAAAATTATAACTCAATTGATGGTGATCAAGGACTTTTATTTTGGATCTTTTAGATGATTCTACCTAGATTCTAGAAGCCCTGTTATAGGTATTAGGTTTTTGTTTGCAAAAATCTTGTGTAGCAGTATAAAGAGCTTTCTACACGCATTACAATACTACAGTAGAACAAATTTTTTTTTCCTTTACAATCTTTGAATCAAAGTATTTGATCAAGATTTAGAGGCCTTAAATTAAAAGAAATTTGAATAAGCTAAATATGTACATATATCATATACATATGGAAGAAATAAAAGCATGAATATTTTAGAGGAGATAATGACTTTTTTGATATTGATAAACATTTGATTACAAATTTACACTATAGAGTTTGTTAAATAAATTAAAAGCGAATGATGATGAAAAATTATATCATTATCTCTCTGCGCAGTGCGCAGTTATACCATTCGCTTTAAATTTTTAACAAACTACCTACAATTTTTCTACAGTGCTACTCATCAATTTCCTTTTGTTTTAATAAATAATATAAGTAATATATAAAACGATTTTTATAAATCAAAATTGTGCTTATGGAAGCAGTACCAGATATGTTTCTGAAAATTTCACATTAGAGGCTAGATGAATCACATATTTTTTGTAGTAGGAAATTCTAAATTGGCCCGTTTCGATCGACAATCGACTTTTCAGTTAAATTACCATATCAAACACGATTATGTCGATTTAAACTGTCAAAAGTTGTCAAAATAAAATATTTTTAAAAAAAATTAAGTTGTATTTTAATTTTTTTTAAAAAGTGAGTTTTTTAAAACATAAAAAATGGAATTTAATATAATTTTATATATGTATATAACTAAAATATAATAAATCTGTTTATATATACATATGTACTTACATTTTAATACTGTGAAACAACACAACAAAACAAAAATGTAACCTCAACTGATTAGTGATTAGGTGATTGTCAAAAGCTACTCGACTAATATAAATCGATATATCGACTCACATCGACTCTCGAGATCGCAAAAGAAGTCGATTGTCGATCGAAACGACTCGGAATAAGGGCCAATACATACATACGTACGAGTATGTGAAATACGAGGGTGGGCTTATAATAAGCTATTTGAAAACCTATTTATATCCAAATCAAAATGAGTTTGTTTCGTTTTGCAAACTTGTCAAACTGCTAATTACAAAATTTCAAGCCGGAACTTCATTTAGTTTTGTGATAAAATCTTATACAGAAAAAGGGATTTTGTGTTCTTCATAGAAGTAGTGTCAAAAAACATTGAAATAGAGAAGAACTCTTAACACCATATAATCACATAAACTAAATTTTTTTACATCACAATTTGCAATTGCAATGATTGCAGTTAGGCGATTTTATATGGAAAATAAGGACGGAGTAAATGTGCATGACATCATCATACAATTTTTTTGTTGGTGTTGTACCATATGGAAATTATATAATTAATGTAAACAAAAACAACACACATATAAAAAAATAATTGTTTTTATTTTTCATTTTTCAACTATCCAACCAAATTTACAATTTTTTTATAATACCGTATTTAAATTTGGTTGTTGCTTCGTACCTAAATACAAAATTTATTGTAAACTTGAAGTCACTGTTTTTTTCTAAATTTTGTATTTTTCCCATTTAGCATATACAAGTACTTGTAATACTTGTACATATTTTTGTATATGCAGATTGTAGTTTATACAGTAGCGAAAAAAACGCATGACATGATAATTTTTATTTTTCTAAAAATAATTTATTAAGCTGTATTACAGAAACATGTATTGTTGCGAAATTTTATTTTAATGAAATAAAACAATATTTATTCCTTTAAATTTTTTCTTTAATTTTCAGATTTTAATTTTTTATTTAAAACACAAATGAATATGCATATGGAATAAACAATTACACATTATATTATTTATTATGATTTAATTTTTAATTATATTTATTTTATTTTTGAAACAATATTTATTGGGATATATGGTATGACCTCAGTTGACGATCAAGTTTGTTTTTTTAATCATCACGTGAGGTCTCTTTTTAACAATTTCGTGCCCCTGAAAAGGATAAATACCTTCAAAAAACCGTGTCCCTGGTTTTCCAATAAAGTTAAGATACTAATATCGGAACGCGAATTTTTATTCCATAAGTATAAAATACATAAAACTCCTGAATCTCGACGCGAATATGTCTCAGTTAGAAATAAAGTTACTTCTATGGTGCGAAGTCTCAAAACGTGCTTATTTCTCATCCACTCTTAATCCCACTCTGCCACCTAAAGCGCTCTGGTCCAATTTAAAGCGGTTAGGCTTGCATGGCAAAGATAAAATTTCCTGCGAGCTCAATCCTAATGAATTAAATAAGTTCTTCCTCTGATACCACCTATTCTTTCCGTTCTGTTCATCATGACAATGGTTTCAGTTTTAGACGCGTTGATTGCTGGGAGGTTGTAAATACATTATTTTCTATTAAATCCTATGCGATTGGCGTCGATGACATATCCCCACGTTTCCTTAAAATTATCCTGCCATTTATCATATACCCTTTAACGTACATTTTCAATACTTGTCTTACTACTTCTTGTTACCCCTCCATCTGGAAACAAGCTTCCATAACTCCCATACCCAAAAAACCCAATTCTAGTAACCCATCTGATTTTCGTCCCATCAGTATTCTCTGTTTTTTGTCTAAAGTTTTGGAAAAAATCATGTATTTGCAAACCTCTCAGCATCTTACTTCTCATAAACTCCTTTCTAGCTGTCAATCTGGCTTTAGGCGCTTTCATAGCTGTGAAACTGCCCTTTTAAAAGTTACATCTGATATCCGTGCATCGTTAGACTGTGACCAAGCTACATTCCTTTGCTTGCTAGACTTTTCGAAAGCTTTCGACACGATTAATCACACTATCTTGCTCAATAAGTTAGCTAATGATTTCAACTTCTCGTCAAGTGCTGTTGAACTTTTCAAAAATTTTTTATCGGGTCGAAAGCAACGAGTTAAATTAAATAATCTTTTTTCAGATTTCTTGTCTGTGGGTTGTGGTGGGCCGCAAGGCTCACTCTTGGGTCCTCTCCTGTTTAGCCTGTATGTTAATGATTTACCAAATAGTATTTTCACTGCCGAATTCATATGTACACCGACGATGTACAGTTATATCTTGGTGATAATATCAACTCACTACACGAGTGTGTTGATAAGATCAATGCTGATTTGAATAGGATCTCTGATTGGTCCTTAGCTAATGGTCTTGCTCTGAATCCTTTAAAATCATAATTTATTATTATGTCGGCCATTGACTTACCTCCTGACTTCTCACCAATCATCCTATTAAATAGGAATCTAGGTGTTATGCTTAATAACAGAATGTCCTGTTGCGATTATGTGAATTGTATTCTTAAAAAAGTGTACAGTAGTTTGCGTAGCCTTAAGCTCTCAGCAGGTTTTTTGTCTTCTAACATGCGCCTTAAGTTGGTACGAGCACTTGTCGTCCCCCATTTTTTGTATGGTAGTGTTATATTTCCATGTCTCGATCACTCTTGCTCAAATAAAATTAACGTAGCTTTCAACGACTGTACTCGCTTCGTTTATCAATTACAAAGAAGGAATCATATTTCGCCTTACGCTAATGACATTCTTCGATGTACTCTAACAAATTATATCAAATTCAGGTCACTTCTTCTTTTCCACAAGATCCTGTACTCGGCAGCTCCGCAGGACCTTTTTCCTTTTTCGAAAATGCTTAACAGCCGAAGACACCTAATGTTCTTGATTCCTAAATTTTCTCATGTTGTTGGGGAGCGCTCTTACTTTGTTCAAGCTTGTAGATCTTGGAACAGCCTGCCGTCTGATCTTCAAAGGACATCCTCACATAATGCTTTTAAAAGACTTTTATGGTTGCACCTCAGTGCTAATGGTTAATTATTATTTATTTTTTAGCTCGGCTGCTAATATTTAAGACTTTTCAGGTTTTTCAGGTTTTTGTTTTTTTGTTTATTTTTTTTTCTCTTTCTTTCACTTTTTCTTTTCTTTCCTCTGCTATTTCTTTTACTTTTTAACTAGTTAGGCTGAAGAATTTATTTGTACTTTTCTTAACTTCTATTGCATAATCTAACTCAATTATTACTATTACCATCATTATTATTATTATTTTATTATTGTTATTGTTATTGTTATTGTTGTTGTTGTTATTATTTATATTATTATATAACTTTATTGTTTTTATCATTATTATTATCTTTATTAGTATTATGTACTATTATTATTCTACTCATCTCTTGTTTTTTTTATTATTCTTTTTTTCTCTTTTGTATATAATTAATTTTTCTTGATTTAATTTATTTTATACTGTACTATTTTAAAAGAATTTTAAATAAATAAATAAATAAAAAAAATAAAAATTAAATATTTATTTCTTTAATTTTGCAAATTTAATTTTTGTTATTTAAAACACAAATATTGACTTATTTAATTACTTATTATATTTATTTTTTACAATAAATTGCGGTTAAATAAGTTGCGGTTGCGGAAAATAAATTGCGGTTGCGGCTTGCACTTGAAAAACTGACCCGAACTCAACTGAAGATGATGCGAGACTGTAGCATAGCATATAGAATAATAGCAGACAAAGTATGAACATAGTGTAAGGTAGTGTTTTAACTAGGAACAAGAACTGATAAGATCTCAAATAAATGCGCAATTTCTACACTAATGCACATGTATCTGAGTTAAAAATAGATAGCAAGAAAAATCATGATGAGGAACTGAAAAAGAAGATTCGTTAAAGTTGTATTAGTGATGAGAAATATATAGGGTATAGCACCTGAGTTGCGTCGAGTAATATAAATAAAAGACTTTTTCGTAATTTGTAAATTTAGTTAGTGTTTTTATTCACTTATAAAAATCATTGAAATACATTTTTCCATCTCCATCTTTTTTTTCTCCACATATAATGCACCTAATAAAGTGACGACCCATATTTAAAAAAAAAAAAAATAAAATATTGTATTTTTTAAAACTATTTATTTCTTTTAAATTAATTTTATTAAATTTTATTTCTTTTTAATTAATTTTATTTCTTTATAATTAAGTAAAGTTTTTGGTTTTTTTCCCTTTATCTTTAAAAAATAAATGCACTTGGTTTTCTATTTATAGTCTTATTAATTGTTTTCGTACACTAGTTTATTTTATGAAAATAATCACAATAATAATATTTTATAATATTATCATTTACGCACTAAATATTATTTTAATACACTTTATATTATTTTTTTTAAAAATCACTTAGAAAAACTAACTTTAATATATCACAACAGAACTGATATTGATAAGGTAATCATATATATCATACCGTATACTTTGCTTTTTACCTACAAAATTTGGCGCGATCTAAAAATTCTAATAAAATTAGAAGCCACGTGCTAGTGATGAGCAATTTTTCTAGTAAATGAACAAACACATGTTAAAGTGATGAGCACGTGTTTACTTGCGTGTAGAAAATAAACCTATACAAGTAAAAAATGTTTGTAAGATAACAAAAAAGGTTGGGCTTAGTTTTTTCTTGTCGTTTACACTCATGAAATAAAAAACTGAATTTTTTTTATTTTTTTTTAAATTCAGTTAGTGGAAATGAAATGTAAATATTTCACATTTTTCTAAAAGGAAATTTCAACTAGTTAAAATGAGACAGACTGACATACACAAACGGCAATATTTTTTGTTTTATTTTTCAGGTCACTGAATTAAATGTACATGTTAAATTGCTGATAAACAATAGGTCACTGAATATAATTTAACCAAATTTAACATATGACCATATCATATGTTATTTTTAGGGTAGCCATACACAAGAATTATGAAATGAAATTTTTTGAAATGTTTGTCCGTTAGATGGTGTTGTTATTATCGTACTCTATATAATTATATAGTATATATTTTTACAAATATAATTATATATTTTATATTTTAATATTCACATTATATAAGTAGTATAACTTACAGAACAATTTAAGACGTATTTTACAAATTTGAATGTTTGAATTTTTTAATGTACTACCCACAAATGTATTCATTTGGTAGCACTAAATTATTAATTTTAAATTGCTGAATTCATACAATGATTCAACTTCATTGTTAATAAATTCAAATTCGAATTTTAAAAACGGCGGCAGAACTTTTTTATAAAAAATTATAATTATACTTATGAATAAATAAAAACTAAAAAGTGATTTTTGGTGTTTTTGGATAAAACTTCTAATAAATATTATTTTTATTTTGAAAGTTTTTTTTTTACATTTAAAAAAGTTTTAAAGTATATTTTTAGGTACGTGAAATAAAAAAGATATTGTAATTTGCAATAGTGTAGTAGTGCAACAATTTATTTAATAATATTTAATTTAATAAAATAGTTTAATAGACTTTATATTGCACATCTACAGAATGAGGATCTGTATCGCATGTGGAGCAAAAAAACACCCTTGGGATAATAGAAAATTTTTTAGTATTCCAAGTGACAAAACCACGTAAGTTATAAGTTTTCTCAAGCATGTAATGTTTTTGCTACAATATTAGATTTTTATCCAAAAAGAAGCAGGACACATCGAAAAAATTTTGTAGAAGGCATTTTGCGAAACAATAAATCCTTTTCAGTACTACAATAAGTTTTTTCTAGAGCTACAATTAGTCCTTTTCAGGACTACAATAGGTCCAATTTTCGGATTTTATAAAAAGAAATTTGTTTAATTTATTCGTTTATCTATTACATATCAACGTAAATATTTGTTCATATATATGTACATATATCATATAATATTTCATTTCAAATATCTTCTGTTTTTGAATAACGCGCCAGATGCTTACCTATGATATAGAACTCAAGTTTGTATAAATAAAAAACATAACTTTAAATTCTAGATCAAGGTGGTGTGGAAATAGCTTCCTTTAAAATAAAATTTTCATTATTTATCTTTAAAAAGCATCACCAGATTTGTTACAAGTTACAAGAAAAGTAACAAGAATTTTGTTATTTTCAACCTTTTCTATAAAAGGTTAAACTTGAATAAAATTTAAGTCTCTTTTCATTTCTTAAAATAATAATTTTAGAAAAAATAACGTTTATTATTTGTTGACGATTATTATTATGATTTAATAAATATTCCTTAATACTTGTAGTACACCATCAATTGATTGTCGTTTTTCAGTTTTTTTTTCACATTATTATTATTAACAAGATTTAATTTTTGTAAATAAAATTTATTAATGAATTATAATTTAAATTATTTTTTTTTTTTATATTATTATTATGATTTTGTACTGATTGTGATGATATTGATGATAAATTTTTATTTTTATTCACTTTGTTATACCTACCTATAATAATCATGGTCAATTTGACGTTTATTAACATCTGATTCATAGAACGCTGAATGCTGAATTGAAAAAAAAATTTGAAAATTGAAGTGGGAATAATTTTATGTTTTATCTCTTTTCAGCTTTAATAATTTATAGTTCTATTTATTAAAGTGAAAGACAGACTCATTTTATATTTTTTTTTTCACTCACACCAATGAGAAAAACAACCATTTTCACAGAATCGGGAACACAATTTGTTCTATAGTTAGTATTCTATATTCTATATTCTATGACTGTAGTGAGTACTGATTATGTGCTTCTTCAAAAATGAATCATTGCTTTGCTGATGCGATGCTGATGCTTGTCATAAATTTAGAAATGCAACGCAACTTTTATGATGCGTTGTCACATATTCAAAAAAGCATCGCATCAAATCAAGTATTCGAAATTCCTTGTAAAATTCAGCTGTCATGTATTAGAATTGCATCGCCAACTAAAAACTTTGCGTTGTCATAGCAACAAGTAATGTTTTCGCATCACGAACAGAAGAACATTAGCATCACCAAAGCAGCGATTCATTTTTGAAGAAGCACTATATAATAAATGAGTGAACAAAAAGAAACAAAGTACAACAGAACAAAACTGAAATTATCCGTTACATACTTATATAAGTTAACACATTTCTGGTCAACGTGAATAAAATAAATATAATTTAACAATAACTACACGTGTATCCGGCATCCTGCTGCACTAAGCATTTTGGTTGTTTGTCTGAAATACAATTTCCCACATTTTACAATAACAATCTTCTCCTATTTTAATTCAAATACAATTTCCCACAATTTACAATAACAATCTTCTCCTATTTCAATTCAATGCTTAACATTATTATTCTCAACAATTTCAATTCAATGCTTAACATTATTATTCCCAACAATTTCGTTTTCCCGCTGAATTGCATAAACTTTCTTATTTCTAAGAAATTAAGTAAAGTAAGTAAATTAAGTTAAGAAATGAAGTGTAAAGTATAGAATAGGAAAATTTGTGAAGTAGAATAAGTTTGATCTTCAATAAAGCAAGTTAAATTTTTAAAAAACATTGTTTTAATTAAACAATTGTTAACTGGCGCCCGAGTAGCAGTGTATGTTAGGTTGTTAAAGTTGTAGTGAAGTGAAAAGAAAAAAGTGACAAGTTAATAATATTTAACTAAAAAACAATACAAAAATAATAACTTAAGATAATAATTGAAAATACAAAAGTATTTTAATAAAAAAAAGAAGAAAAAAAAAAGTGATAAGTGATTGATAGTTATTTTTACACCTAGTTATTTTTACACCATATTAAAATATCATAGTGTGATTAATAGTTATTTAGAACTAACCACCATAGTGAACACCAATATTAGAAAAAAATTAATTACAATTAGGAGAAAAAACTTGTCACAGCTGTAAAATAACCACTATAAACATAAGAACATAGTGATTTCACTTTTACAACCTAAAAATAATCACTATAAACATAAGAACATAGTGATTTCACCTACACAACCTGAAAATAATTGCTATAAACATAAGAACTATAGCAATTGCACCATATAACCATCGTGGGAATATAAAACCACAGGATACCAGAAGTATTATACTGGAGAAAGTGTTGTGGCAGGAAATCGTGCCTTAGTAGGCTTTGGGTAATCTTCAACACCGAAGGCTAAAACGGAAACACACGGCCCTCCCTACATATCCAGCGAAAATAAAGAAAAAAACCAGCTATGAAGATCAAGGTATTCTCAATGTAAGTAAAACAAAAAAATTCTTCTTACATTTTTTTTGACTAGGAAAAGGAAAATACCTCCAAAAAAATATAAAAAAAAGAAGGAAGAAAATTTTTCCTTTTACTGTACAAAAATAATAATATAAAATTTATTTACTCTTTTAAAGAAAATAAAGAATCAAAAAAAAAAAAAAAAAAAAAAAAAAAAAAAAAAAAAAAAAAATCAACTTTTACTGTACAAAAATAATAATAAAATTTATTTATCCTTTTAAAGAAAATAAAGAATAAAATTTAAAAAAAAAGAGTTTCTATTCAAAAAAAAAAAAAAATCAAAAATACCTCAAAATAAAATTTAATAAAAATAAAAAAAAATTTTTTCTATTCAAAAAAAAAAATCAAACCAAAAAATACTTTACATTAAAGAACCTTTTTGATAATTTTGTAAAATCTAAGAAAGACGAACGAAAATCGAAAAATATTTACATTAAATCCCTTTTACTAATTTTGGAAAAATTCGCAATTACATTTTACATTAAAACGAAACTTTTATAACATTAAAATAAAATTTTTGTAACATTTTATATTGAAATAAATTCTTTTAAAAATATTTTTTTTTTTTTTAACGCAACTCTAAAAACAAAATTATTTTTTTATTAACAAGAATTAGAAAGTAAATTGTAAAACTGTAACTAAAATTTGATCAAAATAAAATTCTTTTTAGCTTTAAGCATAATTTAGCCCTGCCAAACAGCAAATTTAAGCCTTTATAACAACCTTTTACAAATATAAGAAATCGTCTTATGGTAAAACCGCTTGTAAACTGTAACAAATTTTTGTTATAACAAATAGTAATTTAAACCCTATTTGTAAACCGAACTATTTGTAAAAGCAAGCTTATGCAAAACAACTCGCGATAAAAATTTGAGAAAATTTCTTATAAGTACCTTACCTTATCTTCAGCCTCCCCAGTTCACCCCTTCTTGAGTTTTCTATTTACTACAAATTATCAATTTTTTAAACAAACAACCAGAAAATCTTGAAAACATGTCTCTTGACCAAATCCAAGAAGCAATAAAACAACTAACCGGTGCAGTCAATGCCCAAATAGAACAAATCAGAAGTATTGAACAACGACTTTTGAAATTAGAAAAAAACAAACAATACTTGTAACACGGCAGCGTTACCTACTCCAAAAAATGAACAAGATTTAAGGGACATCAGCAAACTTCCTGACAGTGTAAAAGAACTCCCGACCTTCGAAGGAAACCCTGTTCAATACATTTCTTGGGTACACAACGTTGAGGGAATACTGAAAGACTATGAAATCGTTCGCAATAAACCCATTTACAGAGCTGTAAAAACGCAGATGCAGCGCTCATATCATACAACATATTTGACGAAGATTGGGCAGCTATAAAGCAATGTCTGTCGCTCCATTATGCTGACAAAAGAGACCTTCGAACCCTAAAACATCAATTAGGTCTCTTAACACAAAGAAATTCAACTGTCGACGAATTTTATGCTAGAGTCAACCATCAGTTCTCCCTTATAGTCAACAAAATCAAAACTGAAGACCATAGCCCAGATGCCATGTCGGTTCTTATAGAAACATACAGAAATAGAGCTTTGGATGTTTTCATCCGAGGTCTGAACGGTGAAATTTCAAAAATGCTTATGATCCAAAAACCACAATCCTTACCAGAGGCGTATGCCTCCTGTCTTGAAATACAAAATTTGAGCTACAGAAATTTCTCAATACAGACCAGATACCTCAGCAATAATACCATAGTAAGTCCAATTAATAAATTACCCGAAGTCAAAAAATCAAATACACATAAAGCAATTAATCAAATCCCACTACAGCCTTCGAAAGTGCCATTACAGTATAAAAACCTGTCCTATAACATTCAGCATAATCTAACTAATAAACCTCCGTCTAGACCAACACAACCAAAGCCCCCGACGCCAATGGAAATCGACAATTCGATCCAAACAAGGCAGATAAATTACATGAACAGACCACCTCAACCTAACTTCGGTGGTGTGAAGCGAGAAAACAACTCCGAAGGACATATGAAGAAACTACAAAGAATAAATTACATGGAGACACGAGAAGATGAGGAGGAATATGAAGACTACGCACAACAATACAATGACCATGAGGACGAAAGAGAACAATCCCCCGAAGAAAATCTTGAACTAAATTTTATGCAACAGGCCTCTCTAGCATACCATACTTAGAATATACCACCAAAGATGGAAAAATTTTAAAATTTTTAATTGACACCGGAGCGAACAAAAACTTTATAAAACCTGAACTAGCCAAAAACGCTATACCAACCAGAATCCTCTTTAGAATAAAATCTGCTGGCGGCAAGATCCTCATTAACCGAAAAATTAGTGGAAGATTTTTTGAGAGCACAGGTAATAACACGCTCACAGAATTTTTCGTTTTACCCGGACTAGAAACTTTTGATGGAATAATAGGAGATGACACCCTCAAGGAAGTGGAAGCCGTCATCGATATGAAAAATAATGTCCTGAAGATCGCCCCCAATATAAAAATCCCACTTAAAGAAAAACGAGCCCTGTCGAGAGTAAAACCAGAGATCAACAACTTGACTTCAACGGAATCAGGAACAATACACAGTGCAGAGGAAGACGTAACAGACTATATACCTCACTGCGAAGTCCCAATAAATGTCTTCAAAAATCAACTAATTATTAACAACAAAGAAGGACCCCCTACTACGATAATAAAGGAAGAACCACATCCTTCATACCGTAGGTACTATATAAACACTCCAGTAACAAATAGAGAAAATTTAACTAGGATTCTGAAGGAAAAACTCAACCCAGAAGTCCTAAATGGCATAAAAATTTCAGAGAAACACCTTCAATCGTTACAAGACATTTTCAGAGATCATTTCTCAAACTACAGGATACGTATTGCTCAGAAAATAGTGAAGGACGTTTGTGACGAAGAAGAAAAGTTTAAAATAATTCAGGAAGAGCATAAGAGAGCACACCGAAATTGGAATGAAAATAAGGAGCAGATACTAGAAACCCACTATTTCCCGAAAATGGCAAAATTAACAAAAACTTACACAAAAAACTGTGAAATTTGCAACACAAGTAAGTACGACCGGCACCCCAATAAGCCTGAAATACAACACACACCTATTCCTACCTACCCAACCGAAATATTACATATCGACATAGTCGAAATGCACAATGAAAAATTTATAACATGTGTAGATAAATTTTCAAAATTCTCAAAATTCTTTCATATTAAAGGCAAATCTGTCCTACACTTAAGAGACAAGATAATCAAAATAGTACATTACTTTACGGTCCCAAAAATAATCGTAATGGACAACGAAAAAAGCTTCATAAGCCCAATTATTACCGACTACCTTAAAACATTAGGAATCCAAATATACTTAACACCCTCTCAAAAAAGTGAAGTTAACGGCACAATTGAGAGAGTTCACTCAACAATTATAGAAATTGTTCGTTGCCTGCGAAATGAATATAAAGAACTCACTCTAAAAGAATTAATAAACATAGCTGTAGATAGGTACAATAATACAATACACTCGGTTACAAAGAAAAAACCCAGCGAAATTTTTTTCAACAGAATACAACGATTCAACTACCAAAACCTAATTGACCTTCAAACAAAAGTGAACGTAGATTTATTAGATAGAATAAAGAAAAATCAAAAGCTCAAAATAAGTAGAGAAAATTTAAAAAGAAACAAGCCAAAATCCTATAAACCCGGTGAGACCATATACACCGTCATCAAGCAGATTCAAGGAAAACACAAACCAAAATATAAAAAGGAAACTGTGGCGAAAGATAATAAAGTAACAGTCACAACAACCTCAGGGCGACGAGTGCACAAGTCTCATATAAAAAACATATAACCTATTCAAACTTTTTCTTTCAGAACTCTACTATGGACACTCGTAGCATCGTTTGATGTCTACAAATACAACACTCCAATGATAAGTCTAAAACAAGGAAATGGTCGGATCAGAAATGAATACTTCAACTTAATTCACGTTATCGATCTCGCTAATTACGAGAATGCAATGACTACAATTTCATCAAATATTCAAGAAATTGACCCAACAAATACTCTCAAACTACAAATCAACTACCAGATACAACGAATTCAAAATTGAATAAAAGATCTCAAAGGACATACAATAAAGACTAAACGATCCATTAACTGGATAGGCTCAGCCTGGAAGTGGATTGCAGGAATACCAGACGCTACCGATTGGGATAAAATCGTGGAAAGCCAAAACAAAATAATTGAAAACAATAACGAACAATATAAAATCAACCAGGCACTAATGGACACCACCAAGGAAATTCTTCAAGAATACAACAAAATCATCGGACATGTCGACGAAAATACCAAAGGAGAATACCTGCAAACAATGTACAACAAACTTATAATAATAAAGGAAGAAGTCAAGGAAATAATAAGAGCCGCACAATTAGCTAAAGGAGGAATAATTAATACAAACCTGCTCGACAGAAGGGAAATTAACAATTTAGTGGCAGAAATTGAAACGCTACCATACTCTAATGATGTGGAAGCTATCGAATACGCACAACCAATAATGACACAGAAAAACTCCACTATTCTCTACACCATCTCGATACCGAAAACAGAGCAGAAAAACTACAATCATATTATAATAAGATCAACGATTCAAAACAACAAACGAATATATTTAGACCACAAGGAACTATTAACGAGTCAAAGCGAAATATTCGGAATAATAGAAAAATGCAACAACTTCAAAGACACTGTGGTATGTGAATTAAACCAAATCCTAAGACTTCAAGAGGACCACTGCATCAGTCAACTAATAAGAAGCACACACGCAAACTGCGACTATCAACTTAGCGACGAGGAGGAAATTGAAGTCCTAAATAGCAACACTATTTTCCTAAACAATTTCAAGGGCGAAATTGTTTCGAATGGCTCAAGCAAGTTCCTCGAAAAAAGCCTGTTGGTGCACTATTGCAACAAAACCATCAAGATTAAAGATAAGACATTCACAAGCAAGGAAATAAAATCAACCCAAATTTTACCCCCAATGCTACACCCAAATATAACAGAGAAAAACGTTAGACTTGACATAAAATTCCTCCACAAATTACATCTAAGTAATGTAGAGAAACTTCAAGAACTTTTCACAAAACATAAAGTAGCAATATCCATAGATCTAGGGATAGTAGTTACAATTGCCGCTCTTATCCTTATAGTTGTATACAAGAATCTGAGAGAACAACGCAGAAGGATGACTCTATTTCCAATCACAACACAGACATCAGAAACAAACCAACAAGGACTACAACCAGTTACCTTAAACTTTTGACCCACGAGACGTGGATTTTAAAGGAGGGAGGAGTTAACACATTTCTGCTCAACGTGAATAAAATAAATATAATTTAACAATAACTACACGTGTATCTGGCATCCTGCTGCACTAAGCATTTTGGTTGTTTGTCTGAAATACAATTTCCCACATTTTACAATAACAATCTTCTCCTATTTTAATTCAAATACAATTTCCCACAATTTACAATAACAATCTTCTCCTATTTCAATTCAATGCTTAACATTATTATTCTCAACAATTTCAAAACAATTTCGTTGTCCCGCTGAATTGCATAAACTTTCTTATTTCTAAGAAATTAAGTAAAGTAAGTGAATCAAGTTAAGAAACGAAGTGTAAAGTATAGAATAGGAAAATTTGTGAAGTATAATAAGTTTGATCTTCAATAAAGCAAGTTAAATTTTTAAAAAACATTGTTTTAATTAAACAATTGCTAACTTACATGTGTATACAAAATTATTTGTGTTATACTATTTTTACCTAAATGAAAATTGCAAACAAAATTATTTACTATACTTTATTTAACAATTAAAGTCAGTACAGGCAAGATAGGCATACTTTTCTATAATCTTTTACATTTCGTTTGTATAAATCTGTCTCGTGTGTGGGGTGATCAGATCTCAATTTCAATCGAGGGAAATCTTTTAAATTAAATATTACCAAGGCAAAAAACTCATCGGGTACTGCCTCCATAAGCACAATACTGACTTTAATTGTTAAATACAGTATAGCTGGTGTGCAATAGGGTAACCCGAATCAGAATCTTTAACATGTATGGTTTTTCTTTTCTTAGAAAAAATACCTTGCAAGAACACGAATAGTTAAAAAACAAACCATCATCCATCCCCACCAAAATTTAAAGATAGTAGGTATCGAGAAAAGTTTTTAAAAATTATTAGTTAGGCGACTTTCATGACCGCTACTGTATATTATAATGCACGTAGGTACATTATTATGTTAACACTTTTTAGCATTAGCGATTTTCTAATTTTAAACTTGCATCGTCCAAATATAATTATTGCAAATGTCAATCAACTTAATAAATTACGGGTTCTATTTATCTAGAAAAAAATTTTAAAAAAATTGACTTAACACATAATATGTAAATTGTTTTGACATTTTTGTAGAAATATGTACTTACAAAAAGTCAATTTTACAGAAAAATAATTACTTTTTTCTGCACTGTGATCACAGTCTCCCGGGTGCAAAGTGTTAATAAAATTTTATAGGTAGTTACATCTAATTGATCAAAATTAGTAGGTTTTGATGTAGGTACCTACCTAGTACCTATATCTGAATACCTTACATGTGTAAAACTTTGAATTATATCATATATATGAATAGATGAATAAAATGTACCTGTGTATTGTAATGTTGTTAATTATACCTAATTAACAAATACCTACTTGAATTAAAAACAAAATATCTTAATTCCTTTTTTCGTTTAAAAAAAATGGGGCTTATTGTGATTTTCGATTCGTAGGTTGATCGAAGAATCTTCTTCGATTCGATTGAATTTAATTTCGGTATTGTGTAACTCAATCGAACAAACCAAAAAGCGTTGCATCATACACATTGGTTACAAGCGTCATTATCGTGAACTATTGTGAATATTTTCTTCGTTAAACGATTTTTCAGCTGTTAAAATTTGAAGATATTTGAATAAATTGTTTTAAGTTACTAATAACATTTTTTTAAAGTCGAATTTAGCAAAAGTCGACTTTAAAAACTGAGTATGCTATTTTACAAAATATGTTGAAGATTTTAATTTTTCAAGTATGTATTCGTGTACAGAACTTCAATGCATACTCAGTTTTTAGAGTCGACATTTGTTAAATTCGACTTTAAAAAAATGTTATTAGTAAGGAGAGTATTTTATTGTTTTGTAACAATTTTGGGGATTTCTGTGAGAAAAATTAATTTATGTCAGAATTTTCATGATATTCACAAGCTCTTCTAATTGTTTCTTATTACCGTATTTGTCCTATTAAAATAATAATAATTGTATGTAGTAATTAATAAAAACACATTTAATTAGCATTATTATTACATTTAAAATGTTGAAAGTTACATTTTCTTTGAAATATCCATCTTTTTTTCATATTTTTCGTATTACAAATTGCGTTTCGTCAGTAAAAAAGTGATCGAAACAGCTGTTCGATTTAATCGAACAAAAAGAAAAAAATCGAAAATCATAATACCAAAATATGAAATCGAACGCTGTTCGATCATTTGACGAAAATCACAATAAGGGCCATAGGGTTAAGTGAACCTGTTGTCGGAAAGATTTTGACGCACTTATATTTGTCGTAAATCCACGAAAATTTGTTTCATAGTTATTTTTGCTGTACCTTCAATAGTTTTCGAGAAAAAGGACTTCAAAATTACTCACTTAGAAGCCCATTTTTAGCCCCTTCCTACAGGCCATTATTCTGATAGTCGTATCACTTGTTATGTGATGTGATCTTACGTATATGGTATTACCGTATTCGATTTAAGTGATAAACATCGACAAGTGGTGAATATCACAAAATCGATTATTTGTGCTATTCTGGTATTCACATAGAACTGTCATTTTATCTGTTTCAGGTAATTATTTAATCACGGAAAAAATCAAAGTGAAGATGATGAGTTTAAACAAAAGATAAGAAAAAAAAGATACATTCAGACTAAATTTTACTTCTTTTTATGATAATATAAACTTTTTTCACAAAAGCAAAAAAATTCCTAATAGAAAACAGTTTAAAACTTTAGTAAATTTTATTTTTAAATCACACTTAAACTTTGAATAAATAAAAATATTCAAAAGAATTAAACGTCAACTAACAGTGTTAACGTTTTTATTTAGAATTTCATATTATAGTATCACATGAATACTGTAATACCTCTTTTGAATTTAAGTGATACATCTCGTGATAGTGATCGAAAAGTGATAGGAATAGCAGAATAGGGGCCACAATTTTTTCTAAGAGTTAACGGTTTGTAAACGTTTATTATTATGTTTCTAATAAATTGTAATGCATCCTTTTATTAAATTTCAAGAAAAAGATGCAGAAATCCTGTTTTAAAAATATATCCTTTTACCCCTTATTCCCTGGTTGGTGTCACTAATATTTGGTATTGCCATGAAAAAGTCGTTAAATGAACGAAAAAATAAACAAATGAATAAAAAAATTCTTCAAGTGGTACTACATTTTCAGAGGTGGCTGTTAAAAATGAGAAATGAGAGAGATAATTGTGATTTTAATAAAAAATTATCATTTTTCTTTAATAACTTAATTTCTATTAATTTTATGATATAACAATGTTTGGGAAAAATGTTTATTTAATAAAAATCTGCAAATTTGTAGAACATTATAATTTGATATTTTTAGTAATTTGGGAGATTTAAGCAAAAATTGTTTTTCAGTTTTATGTTACTAAATATTTATCACGTTTTTTCTTTGATTTACGTTGCTCATAGATATTTAATATATTCGGTGAAAATAAAGCTAAGGATCTTCTCTACATTTCATTGGAACATAATTTTCATGTAACTTTAATCACAACTTAGTTATAATTGATTAACAACAATAAATTGTAATGTTAATTTGGTACTTCCAACACACACACAAAATGAGCATTAAGGCTTGGTACTATAGGAGTCGTTGATCAAATCAACACAATTTATCACAACAATAAAAATTATTTTTAGGTTTTGACACCTATCAAAATTTTGGTGTCGTTCGATTTACCCATTTCCAAGACACATTTTAGTACTCGCAACGCAAGTACTTGGAAATGGCAAATCGAAAGCAGCTATTAATGCAGACATTAATTTCGAATTTTTCTTTCGATTGGTGTATTCAGAATTGCTCTAGGTGCCTCCGTTCGGGAGATACAGAGTTGCTTTTTTGTGCTAAAAACCAATTTTGTTTATATTTTCCGTGCTTATTTGTTCAATAATGCGAGCGTGGTGTTGTATCCTATTTGTTATTGAACAAAATATAAGTATGTAAAAGACTTATTCTAGTTCTGGGTAGGAGTTATTTTAGTCCTATTTCAGCGTTTGCTCAATGTAGACAGATAAATGAAAATTATTTCTAAAGAGAACCTTCATGTCTTTAAAAAAATGTCTTTTACAAAGTTTTATGTTAAATGGTTTAAAAGTTATTGTAACTCAAAATCAAAAAGTTTTGAAAAAAATTAGTCATTTTTATGTTCAAGGTCGAATATCTCGAAAATAACCCTTATTACTTTTTAAATTTTTTATTTTTTTTAACTTGAATGAAAGATTATTTTGTTCACTCTATTACATTATCTTAATCCGTTTATAATTTATGAATCGTAATTTAGGAGCAGTTTTTTTCAAAATCAGTTATATTTGTTATTGTATACAAATGTCAATATCCACAATTTTTTTCTATATCCCACAACTAAAAACAAAAGTGTTTGTTGCTCATGAAGTTTGTTCAATATCCAAACGTATATCTCTCTATATATTAATGAATAACTTGTAGAAAAATGGAAATTAAAATTTAAAAAATGAACTAGAATGAAGCTAACCCAGTGTTTTCCCATCTACCCAAACAATAATTTCTGTTGTTTTCTATTTTGAAAGGAATTTTATTGTTTCAAACTAAAATTTCGTTTTTCTCAAAACTTGATGCATGGTCTATTGAACAAATAAGCACTAGGCCGACGATATGTATTTGCATTTGAAAATGAGCATTCCTAGCACCTATTTCCAATTTAAACTGTAATACATGAAATATTAAAACCATTTACAAATAAAATACAGGTCTACCTCAATATCTCGAAAATTATGCATTTTTCGAGAAAAAAATGATGATAAAAAAATCGATGAAGAATCAATGAACATTCTTTTTTTGCCATAAAAAATTTGTGAAACTGACACTAAAAAAATCATCCATTTTATTAAATTCAACTATTTCTGTACTAAAACTTAAAAATGACAAAAGTTATCAGAAAATTTGAACGATAATGAAATCAAAAATAGGACCTGCGAAGCGTGCTATGTAACTTCACTATTAACGAAAAATTAGCAGATTTTTCTGTTAATTTTTGGTACCAGAATTCCAATTTTTGTCTTAGCAGGTTTTTTTACCAGCTATTAAAATTTTGTATGAAAGTTAGCAGAATGTCAAATTAGGAGAAAGCCACAGAATAGCGCCCAATATCTTTCTATTTGATATCTTTGGGATAGTTGCTACAAAAATTGACAACATCGGACAACATTGTGATAAGTGTCAAAATCAGCCGATATCGATATGCTCCATGCAAAAAATATCAGTTCTATTTTATCTATCTCGCTTATGTCGATTGTCGTCTTCTTCGTCTCGCGTTATTTCATTTGCAAATGCAAAGTTTAGATGAATTAATTTTCTATTTGAATTTTTACTTACATTATAATGAGCGATATATAAAAATAATTATTTATGAGTATGTATTATAAAAGTATCTTCAGAAAATATTTCAACTAACAATTTCGTTTCCTATGTTTTTACGTTTTAATTCGGGCTGATATATAGATGTTTAAATAAACCTAACACCTTTTAAGTATATGAAGTTTTAAAGTTAAATAATTTTCAATTTTAACATTAAGTTACATGAAATTACATCAATCAGTTAAATTATTTCTTGTGCCAAAGCGACTGTTACCGAGAATACCACGTAAACGTAAGAAAATACTAAGAAATAAATTGGACGCTTGTAGATAAAGCGACCAGAATAAATTATTAAAAAATAATGCTGCCAACTTATACACGTATTGTACCAACAACACGAAAATCGTTTCATTCGAAAGAAAAGTGTTTAATAGCTCTTGTTTTAGCGTCATTGTGTCTTTTGTGTTTCGGTGGAATATTTTTATTACCTGACAATTTTGGTAGTGAACGTGTTTTAAAAGTATACAAACAATTTCAAAAAGCTGGTCCAGAAATATTCATTCCAGCTCCACCAATAGCACCACATGGATTAAACAGTAAAGAAGATGATCCACATTTAATTGGTGATAGAGAAAAACTTCAGGCAAAGATTAAGGAAGAATTAGGTGATATTTTGGATCGACCAGAGACGGCAAAAATTAGTAGTGCTAGTAATAATGTAATTGATCCACCACAACAGCCACCAATTGTAAAATTACCAAATCCTGAAAGACTTCAAACTGAAAATACTATATTGAAATTTAAACCTGATGGCGAAGATAGTGATATGGATATAAGAACTAAAAGAAATAAGGTCAAAGAGGTAATTGTAAAATTTTGTCCTATTTAATTTAATATGAAAACAGTAAATTAATTTTAAGATTTGCTAAACAAAAATGGAACTCATATTCACGTAGAGACTTTATCTTTTTCTTGAAAATAGCTTTACTTTAGATGGCCAAAAAAAAACATGTTAAAAAATTAAATTACACACTTTAACAAATTTCACTATAAAAATCCAATACATATTACAAATTAGTTAAAGACAAAGTATGAAAATACGAACTACCAAATCACGTAATAATCCCAAACTTCAATTCATATGATACTTTGACACCAAAGCGCTGGTAAACTGGAAATGAGGAAGTGATCAAATAAAATTTTTGAAGTGATATTTTTCGTAGCGACATCTATTGTCGAATAAAAAAATGAGTACAAAAAAACGCGTATCAAGTTGGAAGTGACAAAACTTAAGAACTATCACTTTTTCAGTTCCAATAGAACATAGCTTTTGTTTAAACTTGCTTAAGCTGAACTCGAAACGAAAAAAATTGAAACAAAATATGTACGTGCTTCCACTTTTTATTTACTTACATACAGCCATATTCACCATCATGTCATAACTTATGACAGTCATAAGTCTATTCACAATACTATTTTATTACCGTCATAATCAAGTTATGACTAGTTTATGACCATTATAATGTTATTACCGACATATTACCTGTTGGTGAATATGGCTGTAAATGTATTTATTCATTTTATACTTTATTATATATATAGGTAAAACCAAAAAAGTGTAAGAAAACGTTTAATAAAAGCAAATTTGCCAGCCAGAAGACCTGCCAAAGTTCCATTGCTGAACGACAGACATATTGAAAATCGATTAGAATTTGCAAGTAAAAAAATGGAACGTGGAACGAGTCCAAGTGGTACAACATTTTGTGGTCCGACGAGACGACAATAAAACTTTCTCTCTTCTTACTAATTTGATCTTACTATCATTTTCGGAACATTTTATTTTCGTCTCGATGAGAGGTCTTGCATAAAACTCACAATTTTGAACGCCCTATAGCGGCGAAAATAGACACGATCGAAAGTTTCGCTAGTACAATTTTTTCCATGAAATAGTCCAGCGAATATCGTGGTACCACTCTTGGTAGTTAGAAACAAAACACCCTGTATAGTTAGACAATTCTCTGGTAAATAAAAAAAAATTCAAAAATATAAATAACGGCAACAATGTAATCATTATTAATTTTTGAATGAATGAAAAAAAAAATATTCTATATTTCAAAGAAAAATTTTTTCAAAGCAAATATATATTTTTGATCAAATAAAAAAAAATTCAAAAATATAAATAACGGCAACAATGTAATCATTATTAATTTTTGTTATACATTTGTAAAAAATGAAAATTTTTAACAGAAATTTGGAAAAACATGATCAAAGCAATCATAATAATGTACGACGTCATAAAATACTGTCAAAAAATAAATATGTAACGTCAAAGTTTTGTTATTGTATTCGTCATTACAAATGAAGTTTATAATGGTTTTGTTCTAAGCTAACAAAGCTTTAGATTTGAAAAATAAAAGCTCTCACTGGGATGCGAGACGAATTTTTGAATAAAAAATTATTTTCATAGATTTGTACTAAAGCCAAGTCTTATTAGTTTCTATGGTCATTGCCAACACTTATTTCAGTATTAATACTGAAAATGTCAAAAAATAACTCTCCCAATTCTCCAAATTCCAATATCCTTCCATTAATCATGAAATTAATCATGAAATTTGAACATTAATATTATTTTTGTGTTGCCATCGTGTTTAGACATTTTTCATAGTTTAATATTATGTTTAAACGAGTGTGACTTGTCTAATTATTTATTTCTAATTTTTTTCAGTGAGTGCAAAAAAATAAATAGAAAAGAAATAATAATCACGAATATTCATTTACTAAATTATTTAATTGCCATTTACTTTAAACAGAGATACAGGCAACACAACTTTAAGAAAATGTCAGCTGATTTTGATAGTGTGTCTCTGTTACTCAAATCTGTTGTCTCTTTCTTTAAGTACTTAAAATTTCCAATAGTATTAATACCGTATCATAACAGCTTTATCGAGACATTTCTTGGCACATAGTTCTATAGCATGTATCTCTGCTTGGAAGATTGTTGCAGTTTTCCCTAGTGCTTTATGTATTTATGTATTTTTGGCCCTGGGCCTACAACTCCAACTCCTGTTCCTTGCTCAGTTTTGGATCCGTCAGTATACCAAATAACCGAGCCTTTCTCGAAAACTGATACTCCAGTTTTCCATGTTTGTCGTTGTGTCAGTAGAATGTTGTAATTAATACCGAGGTTCATTCTAGCTGGCATAACGTCAGAGACTTTAAAATAGTCATCTATAGATATTGTTTCCAATATGCTTAGGTGACCTTTGAGATCTCCGGGTTTAAGGTCTTCGGTACCCTGTAGCTTGAGGGCAGACCTTACAGCCTCTTTCCTAATATATATATATAGGGGAGGTAGGTTGAGCAGTGCCTATAGCTCCTGTAGGGCAGGTGCTCATGACACCTGTGATATTTAGGCACGCTAGCCTTTGTAGTTTCTGGAGCCTACTTTGGGTTGCCTTCTCTTTGGTTTTGGGCCACCAGACCAGAGCAGCGTAGCTGATTATTGGTCTTATAATGGTTGTATATGCCCAGAACATCATCTGTGGTTTGAGTCCCCAGGTTCTGCCTAGTAGTCGACTACAGCAGAACAAGGCTGTAGTGGCCTTTGTTCTGACTTTGTCGATGTGTTTTTTTCAGGTAAGTTTTTTATCTAGGTGTACTCCTAGATATTTCACCTCTTCAGACATCTGTATCCGTACATTTCTCAAAACAGGGCTTTTGATGTCCAGCTTCCTTCTCTTTGAGAAAGGTACGATGGTTGTTTTCTCAAGGTTAATGGATAATCCCTCTTTGTTGCACCACTCATTAATGTGATCAAGTGCACTTTGCATGAGTTCAGATATAACCGAGTCGTGCTTGCCGCCCCTGATGATGATCACTAGGTCATCCGCGTAGCCTTGCGATAGTGAATATATATATAGTCAACGCTCTTATACTGGACATATTTTTTTTTCATAAATTCGGTCTAGAAAAAAAAAAAAAATATAATTTGTAATACTATACCATTATGCCAAATTTTGCTCTAAAGTTGAAGTACATACTAAACAACATTAATTGTACTTTTATTTAAATTTTTATTACGTAGAAAATAGAGATTTTTACATTTCACTTAAGCAGTACCACAGAGTATAGATACTAACAAGAGGTACACTATATACTAGCATGAATATCAGCAAAATTTTAAAAATTTCATGACCTGTGCGTGAAGTGTGAGGGACCAAAAGCTTCTATCTCTCACGAAAAAATATATGAGAAGATTTTCGTTTATTACTCAGTTGCTTCTTACACAAAATATTATTTTTATTCATATAAGATAACATACACATACGTATACCTATAACTATAATTCCTATTTTGTTTGCTAAAGTGTACTTCACACTTAACGATTTATCATTTGATTTATCATTTGACTAATGTAATTTGTTGTTGTTACAACATTGTTACAACAACAAATTACATTAGTCAAATGATAAATCAAATTATAAATCGTTAAGTGTGGAGCACACTTAAGAATTATGATTTCCTATTACAAAAACGATTTTTAGTACTGTAAAATTTAGGATTTTTGATCGAATTTATGAATAAAATTATTTTCTAAAAGTATCATTTTGATATTCGACCTGATAAACTATGCAAATTAATAAATTTTATATAAAAATCATTATTAGAAATTTTAAATGTGGTAATATGCAAATTAGCAGCTTATGTATGTACATGATCATGAATGTTTTTTTTAAATATCCTCAGATCCCAGTAGAATAAATGGATTTGATTCTAAGGAAATCAATTCGGAATGTATCACAAAAGTAATCAATTAATTCTACTTTTGATTCCCTGTAATGCAGTGAGAATCAATTGATTCTTCTTCTGATTCCTTGTAATGCACTAAGAATCAATTAATTTCTGTTCTGATTACCTGTAATGCAGTTAAAATAATTTGATTTCTGTTCTGATTACCTGTAATGCAGTGAGAATCAATTGATTTCTTTTCCGATTCCCTATAATGCAGAAAAATAATATAACGAGATAATCAACAAAAAGACGTAATCAGAATTTTTAAAATTTTCCATTCGTCATCGAGAAATAATAGTTGCGTATTATTAACTTAATAAAAACTATTACATTTTTCCTAAAAAAAAAACGCTATTTTTTATGTAAGGTAGTGTCTCAACCGTTATATTGCTTTTTCTTATTTCTTCTTGTGTTAAAATGTCCTTAGCTAAAATTCCTAACTTACTAGCTAATATTACATCTTTTGTGTTTGATATTTGCTTTAACAAAATGTTAATGTTTTCATTTATTTCGTTAATAATCATAAAAAGTTTTAAATCTTTATTTATTTGGTTTACAGAGTTTTCTAAGTTATTTAATTTATTACTAATTTTATCTTGATTCTTATTAACGTGATCTGTGATATCTCGAATCTGGTCTGAAACTTGTTTATTAATTGTTATTTGGTCATTGAGATTTTTTATAATTTGACCATTATTTTGTTCCATTATGTTAAAATGACTTCTAATTTCTTGCCGCTCATCTTCATCCATAACGCCCGTAAGAAGTTGTAGACCTTTACCTACAATATTAAGCAGACCGCGTTTACTTACGTGGTGAGGGATGATATTATTAAAGTTTTTTTTTAAATTTCTGAGATTATGAAGAAGAGTGGCTGGGATTTCCGTTTTGTTATGGAGTTCAATGACATTTAGTTCTATTTTGTTTATGCTAGTTTCATACTGGACGATATCTATTATGTGCAGAATGTTTTTATAATTGGAGATTATTTTGAGTTCTGATTCATTTATCAGAATGAAACCATTTCCAGATTGTACTTCTTGAATTTCTAATGATGATTGAGCAGTTATGAAGGGTAATAGTGATAAAAGTAGGAGGACAATAGTTCCTGAAAAAGAAAAGGTATCGTTAAACTTGGTATTTTTGCTTTCTTTTAAATTGGTTCATATACCGCGGTATTTTTTCAAGCTGAATTTTTAGGTTTGCATCTTGTAATTTCTTTAGAATTTTTTTTTAGGGAGTCAAAATGTTCTTCCTTACTAGTGCTAAAGATGATTATGTCATCAAGGTAGACGTAGCAGATTTTTCCAAAAAATTGTTTTAAGAAAGAATTCATGAGACGCTGGAATGTGGCAGGAGCATTCTTTAGACCGAATGGCATTCTGACAAATTCGTAGTGTCCATTATCTGTGCTAAAAGCGGTCTTCTTGATGTCCTCTTTAGCTATCTCGATCTGGAGAAAACCTTTTGCCAGATCGAGGGTTGTAAAATACATGGCACTATCTAATTTTTCTAAGATGCTATCGATATTTGGGATAGGGTACTTATCATCGACTGTCACGTTGTTAAGTTTCCTATTATCGATGATGATATGGCACTTTTTTTCACCAGTGTACTACCCATATATTATAAAAATCAATACTTGTAGTAGTAAAGGTCACACTTCTTAATTCATCGAAAATTTGTAGTTCCGATTTTTTATCACCAAAATTATCAATTAACAATTTTTTTATTTCAGCCCAGGTTTTGAGATGACTATTAATTTCAACAATTTCTTTAACTCTACCGGTTAACTTACTTTTTATCCTATTCATTAAAATACTCTGACTACTAGCGTTATAATTGGTAATTAAAGGAGCTATTTCATTCACTAAATCTGAAAATGTAAATAATTCATTACCTTTGCCACTGAATTCAGGTAGCCTCTCGATGTACTTGAGTGGATTGATGTTTAAGTTCAATAATTCATCTGGCATGTTGTTAGGTTGTTGTGATTTTTCTGCTTTTATTTCCTGAAAATGTGCAAAAGTTGGTGGTTCTGCAGAATTTTCTTCTTCAACGTGTTGCAATGGTAACTTTGAGCTGTCTTCCTCTTCCTCAGTGAGTCGATGTAATGAGTAGCTTGTCTCCAGTCGTTTGAACCTTTTTCTTTTAGTTGAAACATCCACTTTAAACGATCACAACAATTTTTTGAATTTATCAAGTTGTTTTATGTGTTCGCAAAATTATTAGATCACTATTATTTGCTTTATTATTTGTAAAAAAAAAATTTGCGAGATAAAAAAAAAATTTTGTTGTTTTTTTTGTAAAGGTTTTTTCTTTTTTTTCTTTCTTTCGCGTCTTTATCCTGGATTCCTTTTCTTTACTGGAATCCTACCAACTGCGCCATTTAACTGTGGTCAACGCGAGTAAGGAGAAAAAAATTTAATAAATTTTTTTTGGTTTCTTTGTTTTTCACCAAACGTTTTAATAAAACTCAATTTTTTTTTTTTTTACTTTACTAACTTTTACAATTTTTGTTTTATTTCTTCTTTATTTCCTTTAACAAAATTTTATTTTCTACACTTATTTAGTTAATTTTTTAATCTCACAGTTTAACTAAGTTTAATTTGCTTTTTAATTTTATAGCTAAATTTTATCATTCACAAATTACTTAAACTTTTCACAACTTTTCAATTTTAGATCGTTTCGGTTGAGACACGGTTTACGACTGCTCAACATCTAAAAAACTTATAATTTCTTACTTCTAAATTTTACATTTTAATTTTAGAAATATGAGATTTTTGTTTTCGAGTCGCTGTAAACGCGACGGTTTGTTTATATTTAAAATTGCAATTCTGCTGCTGAAAATAAGTTTTCTCATGATTTTTGAAATTAAGTTTTTTCTTTAAAATTTAAATTCTAATATTAAGGAATTTTTTAAAAGATTTTTGTGTCAGCAATTTTTATGAGAGTGGAATTTTATTAGAACGGAATTTTTATGAGAACGGAAGGATTTTTGGTTGCTTGGATGTAACCATATAATAAGAAGAAGTTTTATTCATACAAAATTTCTTCATATAAAAATTTTTATTCTGGAGTTCTGGCGCGAGTACCCCAATCTTTTATTTTAAAAGCTTAGTTATGCTCTCTCAAAATTATTTTAAAATGAGAAATGATTAATTGATATAGCCATGATATAAAGAATACTTGATATGATAATGATGGATAGGAAATGTCATTTTTGTGAAACGTAATTTCACTTTTAAATAATTAAAATAATGGCCCCTATTCCGAGAGTCGTTTCGATCGACAATCGACTATCGACTTCTCAGCCGAGGCGAAAAAAAGTTCGTATTCTGTAAACAGATCGCCTCGACTTAAAAATGTTACCACATCAAACACGATTTAGTGTCGATTTAAACTGTCAAAAGTTGTAAAAATAAAATATTTTTGAAAAAATTAAGGAAGTTGTTCATTGTTGTAGTTTAATTTTGTTTAAAAAGTGAGTTCTTTAAAATTTCAAAAATGAAATTTTTTATTGAATATGAAGAAAAAAAATTGAAAGAATTAGAAACGAAATTCTTCATTTATTTGAAACTTTCACCCTGTAAATTAATATAAATATATAACTAGAATATAAAAAATTTGTTTATATATTCTTACATTTCAATACCTGCGAAACAACACAACACAACAAAGCAAAAATGTAACCTCAAGTGATTAGGTGATTGTCAAAATCTACTCGACTAATATAAGTCGATATATCGACTCAAATCGACTCTCGTGATAGCGAAAATTAATACTGAGTCGACAAAGAAGTCGATTGTCGATCGAAACGACTCTCGGAATAGGGGCCAATAATAATCTCACTTTTTCACTTTTAATCGACTATTAAAATAATATTTTCAACCGTTAAATTCAAAATAAACAAAATTCTGGCACTAACTGACAATGTAAACAAATAAAATGGCGATGGTGTAGTTGGGATTGTCATATCTAGTATTCTTTGTATCATGAATATAATATGTTATATGTATATATAGTATTTAGAGGTATTTGCCTATAATAAAAATAATAGAGAAAAATAATATTTCATATTCAAAAACAATTTTTTTTTCTAAAGCAAATATGTATTTTTATTCAAAACGAAAAAAAAAAATCAAAAGTATAAATCGTAATTTGTAATGTTGCCGTAGCAACAAATCATTATTAATATTTGTTATAGCTGAAATTATTTCAGTTGAAGGTTCATTGCGCATGTTTTACATGACGTAGTGATCTTCTTGTGCATACAAATACGAAAGAAGAAACCTGTTTGATAGAATTCACAACAACAAAAATGCATGTGTGTAAGTATCTTTTTTTCTGCGCTTGCGCATGCCAACGTAGTACAATACGAAACTTCAACTCTTTTGGGACAAGCCAAGCTATATACATTTGTGAAAAATGAAAATCATAATGTATGACGTCATAAAATACTCTCAAAACCAATGACGCCAAAGTTTTACATGTACATATAATATTTAAAAGCGTCTCATTTTTTTGCAGATTTTTTTTTTAAATTCGTTTTTATCACCCATGTTCTGTATTTCGATCGAAATTGAATCGAATTTGAATGAATATTCACAATATTTTGTGTCATTATCATACAAATGCTAATACATGCCATATGAATTTCATTTAAAATATCTAGTAATCTACGACTTCTTGATGGCGAATCTTCCGCAACGATTTATTCAACTTTCAGATTCACTTTTAACCATTGTTAAATCTTTTTAGCCTTATAAGCCGGCGCAGCATCTTGCTGTAATATCCAATTTTTTCTAGCAAACAAGGTATCGTTGAGCGACTTCACCACGTTTTCCAAAACATCCGATTTATAATTTTTAGCTTTCGTTTTGACCCCTTGTTCGCAAAAATGCATCTGTTTGACGCCATTATGGGGCACTCTGCACCAAACCAACACTGAGGCCGAATGATGTCCCTTTTTCACCCTTAAAATTTTCTCAGCAGCTTCTCGGGAGCTATGGGCGTACACATGATCATTTTTTCGGTTAAATTTCTTAACAACGATAAAAATTTTCTCATCAGTAAAAAGAATTTGTTGGTAATTATTTTCCGCGTGCAGCTCCAACAGCGGTTCTGTTCAAGTCATTCTAATTTTCCGTAGCGCTTCCGTAAAACGACGCCCGGGGGTTCTACGGTAGGCACCACCCCTAAGGTCCGTTTTAATAATGCGTGACATAGTTATTTCCTGTATCCTCCAGTGCCATTAGTTTTTGTTTTCGTAGAGGATTTCGACGAATTCTCTCAGCTACAGCATGTACTGCTGCTGGCGTTCTTGAAGTACGAGGACAACCAAACTTAGAAAGTATTTAAATTTATTTTTATTTAGTACTTCTTCAAAAATGAATCGTTGCTTTGGTGATGCGATGCTGATGCTTGTCACAAATTCAAAAATGCAACGCAACTTTTATGATGCGTTGTCACATATTCAAAAAAGCATCGCATCAAATCAAGTATTCGAAATTCCTTGTAGTTATTCAGCTGTTATGTAATAGCATTGCATCGCCAACTAAAAACTTTGCGTTGTCATAGCAACAAGTAATGTTTACGCATCACGAACAGAAGAACATTAGCATCACCAAAGCAGCGATTCATTTTAAAAGCAGCACTTACTTAAGACAGTAGTAGCAGACAGCAACTATAAACTATGATTTCTATTATATTGTTCTCACATCACATCCCAGCAGCGCCCTCATCGATGACAACATAGATGCTTTCATCAATGACTATAACTGACCATAGCTGACTCTTTCGATGACAAATCAATAAATGAAACATGTTTAAACTACGTTTTTATATATTACTCATGATATATTAAATTTGTTCTATTTGTTCCATTTGTCTTACGTTCATTGATGACAACATTGAGGAAAATGTCATCAATATTAAATATCGCTGCTGGGATGTTCTTTTACTTCGAAGAATTTATGTATCCCATATTGTATATTATATTGTTATGTACGGTTTCAAAGGCTTATTGTGTAATTAAACTCCTTTTAATTTTATAATTTTTATTTTATATACAGGGTGATTCCGTTACGGTGTCCGACCGGGAAACTACGGATAGGTCTCGGCGAGGGGAACAAAAAATCGTATTGGTGGGGGGGGGGGGGGGCAATCTCAACGGTTTCGGAGTTAGAGGGGGTTAAAGATTTTTGGCACTTTTTTCATATTTTACCCTATAACTTTTCACAAGGGCACGCTAGGCTCACCAATTCTTCTACATAATTGTGAAAGACTTCTGTGCCTTTCCATCAACATCTTACCTGCTGCTGTGTATTCGACCATTCAGAAGTTATAAGGCCTCAAATCCATAATTTTGTCATTTTTTCACAGATTTTTGGACTTTAACCCTGCTTTACTCAAAAAATGCTTAAATTAACCCTCATTTTTTATTGCAGAAAATGAAGGCTCAAATTATTCTATATCGATTTGCTATCTTCATTTTTTTCAAAAAATGTATAGTTTACGAGATATTGAGGAAGACCTTTTGAAAAAACTGAAAAATAAGTCTGAAATTCATTAGATTATTGAACATGTGCTTTTATTACAGTGTAAATTGAAAACAGGTGCTCGGAATGCTAATTTTCAAATGCAAATATTTCGTAAACTATACATTTTTCGAAAAAAATGAACATATCAAATCGATGCAGAATCAATTGAGCCTTCTTTTTCTGCAATAAAAAATGAGGGTTAATTTAAGCTTTTTTTGAGAAAAACAGGGTGAAACACAAAAATTTGGGAAAAATTCACAAAATTGTGATTTTGAATGCGTATAACTTTTTAACGGTTAAAAGAAGAGAAACAAGTATGGTATCGCTGAAAAGGGCAAAGGGTCCTCTACATTTTTTCTAAACACAAAAAGACCCTTGAGTGCCCTTACAAAAAGTTATAGGGTACATCGTGAAATAAGAGCAAAAAAACTTCAACGCCCTCTAGCGGCGAAACCGTTGGGATTTCCCCCCCCCCCCCTCCGATACGATTTTTTGTTTGTCTTGATGAGACCTATCTATGGTATCAAGGTTAAGCAAACCAAACGGAACACCCTGTATAATGAATTTCAGACTAATATTATCATATTTTTTAAGAGGTCTTCCTCAATATCTCAAAAATTATCCATTTTTCGAAAAAAATGAAGATAGTAAATCGATGTAGAATTAATTGAGCCTTCATTTTCTGCAATAAAAAATGAGGGTTAATTTAAGCCTTTTTTGAGTAAAGCAGGGTTAAAGTCCAAAAATCTGTAAAAAAATGACAAAATTATGGTTTTGAGGCCTTATAACTTCTGAATGGTCGGATACACAGCAGCAGGTAAGATGTTGATGGAAATACACAGGAGTCTTTTACAATTATGTAGAAGAGTTGGTGAGCCTAGCGTGCCCTTGTAAAAAGTTATAGGGTAAAATATGAAAAAAGTACCAAAAATCTTTAACCCCCTCTAACTCCGAAACCGTTGAGATTGCCCCCCCCCCCCACCAATACGATTTTTTGTTCCCCTCGCCGAGACCTATCAGTAGTTTCCCGGTCGGACACCGTAACGGAATCACCCTGTATAATAAAATATGTATATAATTATATTAATATTATAATATTTATATTATATTGTTATTTATTATATGTATTTATAATAATATTTTAAATGATATATTTTTATCTTTTATATATATATATATATATATATATGATATGATTTTATATATTGATATTATTAATTTAATTATTATGTTGATTCAATCACATTGACCACTTTTAAGAACTTGAATTTAAACTTGAACTTCAATACTGAACTGAATACTGAATTAAATATTGAACCGAACTGATTATTGAACCCAACTGAACTGAACTGATTATTGAATCCAACTGAACTGATTATTGAATTTTTTTTACTGAATTGATTTGCCGTTTATATACTTTTCTAATTTTCTTAAGTGTTCCAGAATAATCATTTTGAACAAACAAGAAGGATTGTAGAGAGGATTTTCGCAAGATCAGCAAATCCCTTTTTTTTTACTACTTACTAAATTATTTTGTATTTAGAATATCCGGCTTTTGTTTACATTAAGTTGTTTACATTATATATAATAATATCATCATATGTATTTTGTCATAGTAAATTTTTCTTTACGGAATTATAATTCAATTGTTTTATTGATATGATGATATCATCATTATGAAATTATAATTGCGAAATTATTTATGATTGCGAAATTATTTATAATTGCTAAATTATGAAATATTCCAGTTATACGCGTACATAACAATATATAGGGTAGAATACCCAGTAACGAGTCCTCTTAAGGAAAACTTTTAACCTTCTTATACCACGATTAAAGTATTTCTTTAATAACAAAGAGTAAAATAAATTTTCAATTTAACGCCAAAAAATGTTTCTATTTCAATAAAATTATTAAAATTAAGAAAATAACTCAAAATTCGTGAAGATCAGCAACGAGCCCCTGAAAAAAGACAGTAACGAGCCCTTCATTTTGAACTGAATTAAAAAGATTTTTTTTTTTTAATTTTAAGATAAAAAATATTTTTTATTGTGAAAATTTTGCAGTAATTCAATTCCCAAAAGGGCACTTTAAATGATTGGCAAAATTTTACTTTTTTGAAGATGTAGATAAAAGAATTGGGTGTTTGAAAGAAAACACAAAGCTTGTACTTAATTATATAAAAAAAATTCTTTATTTCAGTTTTTTTTTGTTCAACAACTTACAGACTAATTTACTTAATTAAAATTTAAAAAAAAAAAAATTCAAATTACTTTAACAATTTTAGTAAAATAAATGAAAAATTTAAGCAAAAAAAATTATAAACAAAATTGATAAAAAAATTAATTTATTTTAATAATTCAAAAAAAAATAAATAAAAGAAAATTTTAACCAAAAAAAATGATGAAATGATAAATGGCACCGCCGATCTGGTGAATTTAATCCTGTAAATATTTGAAAATAAATATTTGCGAATGTGTGAAAAAATTTACACATTGAACAAATAACTTTGACGTAATAAAAGATTCGTTAACTTTATACGAACACAAGTACTTAAATGGAGATTTGTTAGATAAACCTTTAAGTGATCAAACGTCCTGATTATATTCCTTGGTAACTATGTAGCCTACCAAGGTGGTATGACTTGTGTACACTTGTTCTATGGTAAAATTGATTGTGACAAGTTGTTTATCGGCTCACTTGATCAGTTGCAAGTGAGGTTCTGAGTAATTAGGGCTCACTTTAACTAAGTTATTGATTTAGTTCAACTTAGATGATACAAATGCAAGAATCAGTGATTTGTATTAAGGTGAAGCTTGGAAAATTGCAGTTTTGCTAACTTGTATTGAAAGGTCGTAAATCTTTCTCAAAGCTCACAAAACTAGAAGATTTCTTTCAGATCAACTAAATTAGTATAGTCAGAAGTTATTTAAATTGGTTGTAAAAATTCGCGAAACTTTCGTTAGCGTATAAACACAAGAGATTATAAAGGGGTTGATTCAGATAGAAACCTTTCTTAGAAGTTGAAATAAATTATATTTCAACTTGATGTTCAGATCGATCTTAGAAAAAATTGTAAGGTTGATTTTTTCTGTAATTTATATTGAAAAACTTATAAAATTTTCCTCAAAATCACTTCTCAAGATCGATTGAACTGTATTATAAGTTCAAGTAAAACCCTAAAAATTTTCTATCTTTAGGTCAATACCCCAAAGATAGAAAATCAGCAAGTAAAAGAAAAAAAATTTTTAAATTTTGGTCAATTTCCAAAATTCAAAAATACACAAGTCACAAAAAAAAAAAATTCTTACAAGATCAATTCTCATGCAAGATCCCTAACACCTTTTCTTTCTTGGTCAATGCCCAATAATAGAAAAGGAACAGAACTTCTAGTAAATTAAGAAGTTCTGATATTCAATAGATCACTTACCAATCAATGCTTTTGTAAGCGTACTATTGAACATTTCGAACTGAGTCAATATCCCAGAAAGAAGTGACGATAGTTGATTTTTGCCGAGTTTATATACTAATTGGAGCCTATTGTTTTGTGTACGATTTTTAATGTACGAGTCAGCCATCTTGTTTTATATGACATGTGGAACTTGTATTTTTTCTTGTTTTTTAATTAATTTTGATTTATTTTTATTTTAAAAGGGAAAAAACGAAATGTGATAGTTTTTGTTATAACTTTTAAAACATGATTGTATAAATTAATTAACGCAAATATCCGTATTTTTTTAGTAATTTTGTCTTTTTTTGAAAAATAAATTCACCCAAAAGGTTAATGGCGGTTAGTAGTATAGTAAAATCACCTATTTCGGACCGCTACTAAAAGTTTAAGACTTCAAATACAGACAAACTTTTAATTTCACATCCAAATTATATTGTAAATTCGATTATAAATATTTTGATCGATTTTTGTTGATTAAATGTCAAATTTAAGTTGAAAAACAAGATGTATTTCTCGGAATATGATATTTTAAATTTCAATTCTGAAGCACCTATTTCGGACCGTCGAAAAAATTACTGATACCTAATGCGGACCTTTAATGATCCCTACATGGACCGTTTTTTAATTTTGAGGTTTTAACAACTAAACGCAAATAAAACTAAATATTTTTGAACTTTTTTTAAAAGAAAAAAGAAACAAACTTTATTAAAAATTATAAAAAAATAAACAAAATTAAAAAAAGAAAGATATTCAATAAATTGAATATACGTATAAAAATACAAATTTTTCATCTTCAATTAGCATCTTACATATATTTTTACGTAAGATCTAAATCCATTCATAACAAAAAAACAAATAACTTTTTACTGGATCCATATACACTCGTACCATTATTAACTGCATTTATTGCCTCTTACAACTTTTGTGTACGTTGATTTGCCATTATTTTTCCTAGATTCGTATTTTCTAACAAATTAAATACAGAAATAATCAGCATTAAAAAAAAATCGTATGGTCCGAATTAGCAGCACAAATTTTTTTTTTCTTTGATTTTCGAAATACATTTACTTTATTTTCTACTACCAATATGGCATTTTATGATCCAAAAATTATTAAAGTGCTTATTTTGTTCAGATACTTATCTTATTTCATCACATAAGAAAAAAGATCATTTACGCACATACCTCTGTACTTTTCAAAGTTTCACTCAACACAGAACTTATAACAAACAATAATAATACATTACAATAAAGGTTTTTCTTTAAAGTTAGTAACAACATATGAAACTATTATTTTGAAAAGAAATCTACCGTTTTCGATAATTATATTGCTTGTTTTTCTGCAAAATATTTGAAGCGGTCCGAAATAGATGCATAGGTCCACAATAGGTGCGTTTACTATATGTATGTTGAAGTCATCTGTAAGTGTTGTCGCTTCGATATAATGATGAAAAATAATTTATTTTCTTTACTGATGGCTTTCAACAAATACATACATATTTACGTTTATTATTTTTATTTTTATTTTTACGTACTTCTGATTGTGAATATTAAAATTTCAAGAAATGAATCCCCCTTTTTTTTTTCAAAAATGCTATTTATATAGTAAAAAATATTGAGTTTTCCTTACTGCTGGCTTCAACATATTGCTTTTATACATCTCCTGAACGAAAACGTTAAGAAAAATGCCATTTTTTGTGGCACATTTATTAGAATTATATTTAAAATAAATAAATAATAAACCATCCACGCATTGTAAAGATAACATATTTTTCTAAATATATGTATATAGCAAAAATTCACATATATAGAGTAAAATAAAGCCAACGCCTCGTTACTGGAGGAGGGCTCGTTACTGGGTATTTTCTCCTATGTATATTTACAAACTATGAAATTCGAATCATTTAAATTATATGGGTAACGTCACGCACATTTTAACGGTTCTCTTTTTCCATACAAAATGTGCAAAACAATATTTTTTAATTTTATTCGATATTATGTAAATGCGTAATCGCATATTTATATTTCCTATCATTTGTACCACGAAAGTTTATTCTAAAGCTTTTCAGAATTTTTATTTTCATACATCATTTTTTGTCTTTCTATTTACTCATCCATCTGGGTATTTTAGTTTATGCTAATATTCTCATGAAATGAAGTTGTCATATGAGATTTTTGTTTTTTCAACAGAAGCGTGAAAAAGAATTTTTACAAATATGTACATCAAAAACTGTGAAGAAATATAATATTCTAGTTTCCCTGTTTATACTTTGTTACAATTTCCTGTAAATTTTCCGGTTAGTGTTCTATTAAGTATCTCAACATCGGCGTTCTCTGTATGATTGTTAGGTTTAGTTTAATGGCATTCTATGTTTTCTTTTTCACAAAAGTCTTTTATGTGGTTTAAACTAAATTCGTTATCAAAAATTAATTTTTTCATTTTAACTTTGGTTGCGATGATTTGTCTTATTTTCTCCAATATAGTAATATAGCTCCTATCTTCTAAGTGCATGCTAATAGCATGTTTTGAAAATTTATCGATCATATTGATAATTATATGTAGTTCATTAATAATTTTAGGGGTTTATGTAATTTTAAACTTTTTCTTATTTGGATTTCTGTCATACTTAGCACCTGTACAGATATCATAATTGTTTATTACTTCATGAATTAATAATTTTAATGTAGGGTGATATATCCTACTTTTAAGGCCTTCATAGGTAGCTATTATCCACAATGTCCAGATTCTGTCTTGTGAAATAATGATATTTGTTTTTCGAGTTCCTCTTAATTTTCGATATCCAAACCTACTAACCAGGAGTGCGTTCAGAAACGTTACTATGGGTAAATATAGTTTACTATGGTTACTTTGAATCGTTCAGAAAGGTCGTGGTATAGTAAAACATAACCACCAACATAACTTTCAAGCGTTCAGAAACACCCATAGTATGGTTAATTTTTAACCATCTGTAGTTAAAAACTTACCACACTCGAGAGCATGGTAAGTCATAGTTAACGATAGTTATCAGCTGACTCGTATATTAAGTGACAGCCGTATATAAGGTGAAAAGTGAATTTCTTTAGTAAAATTGAAATTTTTTTTGGAAATAACGTAAATTTAGGAAATAAAATACATAATGGAATTTAATTTCCACCAATATTAAAATAAAATTTAAATGTCCTTTGACAATTTTTGACAGCTGATAATTGTAACCACGGTGGTAACTATATGAGCGTTCAGAAACTAGTTAAATCCAACATAACTTCGATAGTCAAGTAACATAACCACAGTTAAACTTTACTATACCATTACTATGGTTATAGTAACGTTTCTGAACGCACTCCAGGTGGGCAGTGAACGAAGCAGTAAATTGTTGGCTTCTGATGCTGAAGGTCTCGGGTTCGGAAACGCCTAAGTTCACTCAGCTTTGAATGAGTACCAATTCACTTTGAGTTGGGTACTAAAGTAGTTTGTTTTACCCTATAACTTTTTACAGGGTCACGCTAGGCTCATCTACCTTATTGTAAAATTTGGTCATTTTTTCACCCATTTTTGAATTTAATCCTGATTTTCTCAAAAAGTGCTCGATATTTACCCTAATTTTTTATTGCAAAAAAAGTATGTATGTTCAATTTGCATTTGAGATATGTATTTGCATTTGAAAATTAGCACTCCTAGCACCTATTTTTAATTTACACTGTAATAAAAGCACGTGTTCAATAAAAGCAATGAATTTCAGACTTATTTTTCAGTTTTTTCAAAAGGTCTTCGTCAATATCTCGAAAATTATCGATAATTCAATATTATTAATATTAATAAAATTCGCATGTGAATAAATAAATACTGAAATTTAAAAAAAAATTTTAAGATGAAAAAATTAAAATTTAAAATTCTCTTAAATAAACATAAGTATTACCATACATGTATGTACATATTTGAAGATTTTTATATAATTCACAAATTATTGTGATATATAATTTTAAATTTTTACAAAATATTTGACAAATATTTAAATATTTATCAGCAGCTGAACAATGCTCATTCAAAATAAATTTAAACGTCTAAATTAAGAACAAAAACCGGCGTGTCACCAAAATAAAGTACAAAAGCAAAGTACGTACTTTAATATTTCGGCATGTCCATGGTGGAAAAATATATAAGGTGAGCTCTTATCTTTTTCTTGAATCGCCATTTTGAAAGTTTGTGACGTAGACGTTTGTACCATGTTAGGGATTTTCATTTGTTTTAATTATTATTATATTTTTGTAATATTAAAAAAAAATGTTTAGGTGTAGTATTAGTGGTTGTAGAAATAATTCGAAAAAGGTAAAAGATGAACATATTAAATTTCAATATAGTTTCCATCAAGTGTAGTGTAGAACTAAATAAACAATGGATTTTAAAAATACAAATTTTCTCAGAAGAAAATTGTATAATAAAATATAGACTTTTAACTACCGATATTGAAAAAAAAAAAGTTTGTGTCCTCATCCAGTGCTAGATAAGTTTTTGCCACTGCCTGATCCTACAATTAGCGAAAGGACTAAATGAATGAAAAAACAGTGCCATGACTTATTGTTTATTAATTTCACAGTTTTCATGTATCTAACGTACTTTTTTAGTTCTGAAAATTGTGAAAAAGAAAGTCTTAAAGATTTGAAACTATCAACACCTGGCATTAATATTGGAGTTCAAACAAAGTGCGTATATTTTTGTTGTTTTATTATACAGTTTAACTTTATAATAATGTGTAGGTCCTATTTTTGCTTACATATATACGACAAAGGTGATTTAGATTGCACGGCTCAATTAGAAATTTATGATTAAAAACAAGAACTTAAAAACATGAAGAATAAATTATCAGAACAAACACACGTTATAGGAAAACAAACAGTTTGAAAAATCGATTGAAACAATTTTAAATTTAGGAGTAGAATTTATTTCTTAATTAAAGAACGAAACAGAAGTATGTATATTAATTAATTTGTAAAAAATTAAAAAAAATAAAAGTTTATAACTTGAAATCATAACAATTTTTATCATTTTATCGGTATTACAATATAAAGCTTTTCTGTCTGGTATAAACTGTGACATCACTACTGCAGTTCTCATTTGCTAAGAGCTCTTCTTATTATATATCTTTCCACCATGGCACAGTGGGAAATTTGACCCAAAAAATGCACTTTATTCATTTATGGTCCGATTTTGATGAATCTTCGTAGGTTTGTCTATCGTATGGGAAGAAACTTCTGTACCAAATTTTTTTAAAATCCGTTCAGTAGAAGTGGCTTATTGACATAGGTGAAATTTGAACCATAAACTAAGATACCCAGATGAGTAAATAGGAAGACAAAAAATGATGTATGAAAATAAAAATTCTAAAAAGCTTTAGAATAAACTTTCGTTGTACAAATGATAGGAAATATAAATGTGTGTTGTGAAATGCGATTACGCATTTATTATTGAATAAAATTAAAAAATATTGTTTTGCAAATTTTGACTTTGTATGGAAAAAGAGAACCGTTAAAATGTGCGTGACGTCACCCATATAATTTAAATGATTCGAATTTCATAGTTTTAATAATTTTATTGAAATAAAAACATTTTTTTTTGGTTAAATTGAAAATTTATTTTACTCTTTATTATTTAATAAATACTTTAAGCGTGGTATAAGGAGAAGGTTAAAAATTTTCTTTAAGAGGGCTCGTTACTGGGTATTCTACCTTATATATATACAATATGGGATACATAAATGTATAATAATATATAAACTATTCGAAGTAAAAGAGCATCCCAGCGGCGATATTAAATATTGATGACATTTTCCTCAATGTTGTCATCAATGAACGTAAGACAAATGGAACAAATAGAACAAATTTAATATATCATGAGTAATATATAAAAACGTAGTTTAAACATGTTTCATTTATTGATTTGTCATCGAAAGAGTCAGCTATGGTCAGTTATAGTCATTGATGAAAGCATCTATGTTGTCATCGATGAGGGCGCTGCTGGGATGTGATGTGAGAACAATATAATAGAAATCATAGTTGATAGTTGCTGTCTGCTACTATGTACTAATTAAGTCTGCTACTGGTAAGTAATTCATAAACCTAAAATTGCATTTTTAGACATAAGCGGTTATGCCATGCCGTGGTTGTCTGCTATGACGATTGCTATGAAGAAAAAAGCTTTTTGTCTGCTAGTGAGTTGTCTGCTACCAGAAACAACTTGTCCAACTTTTTTATACAGCATTTACTCATTTGGGCATGTTTGAACTGAATGAATGTGATATGCAGAAATAACTTTTTACTCTATAAAAAAGCAATATTGAGTTGGAAAATAATTTTCTATTTTGCAAATAACTTTTTCATATTGAAAGATAAAGCCATACTTTCTTTGACAATTTTATAGAAAATTGACTGAGCTTTCTTTTTGTGGAATAAAAAGTGGAGGTTATCAAGGGCTTTTTTTGAGCAAAGCAGGGTTAAACACAAAAAACTGACAAAAAAATACAAAATTTTGATTTTGAAGGCGTATATCTTTTGAAGAGTTAAGAATAGAAAACAAGTAAAGTATTGTTGGAAAGGAGAAAGGGTCCTCTACATTTTTTCTTTTACAAAGTAAGCCTCTATAAAAAGTTATGGGGTGTTTTGTAAAAAAAAGTGCAAAAAAAATGTCAACGCCCTCTAGCGGCCAAACGGTTTAGATTGACCCTCCCCTTCCATATGATTTTTTGTTTGCCTTGATGAGCTCTATCTATTGCATTCTTTTGGTAGGTGATTTTTGCCGGGGTTTTTTTTTTTAGATTGAAGCTCAAATTGTTTTGTGGGTCACCCTGCGTGCGAAGATGTTGAAGCCGTTGAATGTTACAAAATAGTTGGTACTTTTATATAAGAATTTAACCATTTTTGATACTCGTACAAAAGTCTTTCGTGTAAACTGATTTTGTCTGAGTAATTCAAAATACCTACAATAAACAATATTTGTTTTTTCACATCTTTATTTTTTTCACTTGTCATTATTGTTGTCTAAAGTTTTGTATTATGAAATCTACACAAATTTCACAGGATTCTGAATTATTATTATTTCCAAAAAGTTTCTCGATTTCTCACTAACATTTAACTATATTTTTTTAACTTTTTACAATAATTTTAAAATATATTTACTTTAAAGTCGCGTTGATTCTCTTTGATCTTGCAATTTCAAAATTTTAAAATACGTTATTCTTATTCAAAATTAAAGCTTTAAACTCGTATCGTGAAAATATTAGACTAAAAAGTATAAAAATCGATGGAGGAGGGACAAATTACATAAAATTGTATAATAATTACTTCACATATATATACTTAAAATGTACTTAAAACTTAAGTACTTTGAAATAAGATGACGCATTTTTTTGCAAAAAAAAAGGTACGGAGAACCCTATCTCCAGGTACTTAAGGACGAATTATGTCCAGAGGCGGAAAGATGCGGATGAGATTATTTTTTTTATTATATAATATAATTTTTAAATATATATATATATAATAATTTTTTCTCTTACAAGAAGGTAAGAAGGCACAATATTTGCCACCTTTTTATTTTATTTTTTGACTGTTATGCACTTTAAAAACTATAAGACAGGTAATTTATTATATTTTAAAACTTTTATGAACCATATTTTATTTAAAAAACTAAAAATATTTAACTGAAACACTTTTCTTCACACTATTTGTACTACCAGCACTGTTGTTTTGAAAAATTGACACTTCTAACTAATTTATACAAAACATCAGTTCAGGGCTTTGTATATAGATAGTTTTGATTACATATTCAAATTCATGAAAAGTAACATAAAACATGAGAATGTATTTTGTTCTCACACATTATTATAAGATAACTTTAGAAAATTATCCGGAACAAAAGCTGAATTGTGTACTGATTTTTAATATTATAATTTACTTGCCAAATAAAAAACTCCGATTTTAGGTAGTTGCAAATTAAATATTGAATTAACGTATATGTAAATATATTTTTCTGTATTTAGGTTTCTTTTTATAAAGTGCTTTGTTTAAAACCTACCTATTTAAAAAGAAGTAGGTAAATGCGAATAGACATGCGATATTACTTATATTAAAATTGTTGGTTATTATGAAAATTAAAAACCGATTATCTATTTGGTTTTTTAATATTTAGAATGGAGCGCCAAATTCGTTCAGTATGTGACAGCTTTTGAGTTCAATATACATACATATTATTACAATTTTTCCAGATTTTATTGTCGAT
The DNA here is from genome assembly GCA_932526495.1 of Bombylius major. Taxonomy (NCBI): domain Eukaryota; kingdom Metazoa; phylum Arthropoda; class Insecta; order Diptera; family Bombyliidae; genus Bombylius; species Bombylius major. The sequence continues at coordinate 32,154,092 of OW052043.1, forward strand.
TGAAAGCAGTTTTAATTTGCGAAAAAATAATTTAGGGTGGTTGGCGGAGTACTTAGTTACATTGTGTTTTTTTGTTTTTTAAATAAATATACGTAATAGGTATACAAGGTGTTTTTTTCTAAAATTTTTTACTATACTATTTTTCTTTTTGGATGTCAGTACAGACAAGATAGGCATACTTTTCTATATTCTTTCACAAATTGTTTGAATAAATCTATCTCGTGTGTGGGGTGATCAGATCTCAATTTCAATCGAGGTGAATCTTTTAAATTAAATATTACCAAGGCAAAAAACTCATCGGGTACTGCCTCCATAAGCACAATACTGACTTCCAAAAAGAAAAATACTATAGTATAATTTTTTTCATGAAATAGTCCAGAGAATATCGTGATACCAATCTTTGTGAGTAGCAAAAAACACCCTGTGTATTTTTTAGTCATATGAAATGATGATATTATTATACTACTAGTATTTCATATGAATGTACCTATATAAGTATATGTATACATATTATAGAAGTTATATATTTTTTTTAAATTTTAGGTTGTAGATTAAAGATGAGCATTGAGCTGTACTTAAATAAAAAATGTAATATCAGTTTGTATTCATAAACATTCGAGTGAATTATAAATTTTCGTTGTACATTATTCATTTGAATTATTCAAATTTAATTTGTGTTTTAATGTAAATATTCAAATATATAAATTAAAATATTTGTAGTATGTAATACATAGTAAAAAATTGTGCATTTAATATTTAAAAAGATATTGATTTTGATAAAAGGATTGTGAATTATTATAAAATGAATTATTTTAGGTACTTAGGGTATATCATTAGTTTGTTGGCCAAATAAGAAAAAATTAGATATAAATTTTTTTTATTCTCCAATGTAGTCAAAAGCAACCTGTGTTCTTCATAAAAATAATTTATTTTTACTTTTTTTATTCATTTATTATTACATACATACATATTACTATTGAGTATTTTTTTTCTCCACATTTTTTCTTATGTACATGCATGTGCGCGCATAAATATTTTTATTTATGAAAAAATTTAATTAATAATACAAAGTAAAACTAAAATAGTTTAAAAAAATTCAATATTAGGAAATAGTTGAAAAAATATTCAGTGCAGTTAATAGTATTTTATATCAATTTATCAAAATCTAAAATTCGTTTAAGTTAACTATTCAAAAACAAAAGGTGAATTCATTCTGATGTATGTATCTATTCTTTATAATGTCAAAGCATTTAACAGTAGTTGTTATAATAATATAATCATCATTGAAAAACATTAATGTCCAGTTTCACAGTTAAACTAAATTTAAGCACTTTTTTCAGTTTCACAGTGAAGGCTTGTTAAATTAGGTTTAACTTAAGCCGTCACAATTGAGAGCTTGAACTTTACTTAAGGTTTAGGGAAACGTCAAAAAGAAGAAAATCAGCTGTTATGTTTATGTATCTGTCTGTCTTGTCACTGGAATTTATTGTAACATATTTTTATTGAAATATTCTTTAGCAGTGAATAAAAAATAAAAGGAAATTGTAATCTTTGAAAATGTGTCGGAAATATTTAAAACTGTCATCTTTAGCTATTGTAGGTGTATCATTAGTTATTGTCCTCGTCATTATTACAGGAATAACTTTAACAACGTGTTTAAATGGGTCTCATATGGTACGACTTAATGAAAACTCACAAAGTAATCCTGAAAAATTTATGAATAATGAGAGTAGTGTTACTATAGAAAATAGTAATTTGTATACTGCAGAAGAGGAAGAATATATTAAAAAACACCCAAAAAATATTTTAAGAAAGCATATTTCAACAAGTAATTTAGATTCAACTACTGCAACTTATTATGTTAATGATTCTAGCTATGAATTAGATGTTATCACTAATAACACAAAAAATAATAATCTTAAAGTCGTATTGGATAATAATCCTGTAAATTACGAAAATATAACTACTTTTGTTTTAAATATGATGTCAACAGAAAAATTACACATTGATGAATATGGAAATGAAAAAAAAATGCAAATAAATGATTATAACCCACAAGTAATAGATTTTCAAAAACGAGAGCATGTTAAAAAGGTAATTTGCTTTATAAAGGTTTAAATATAATTTTTAATTCATAATGTACAACTGAAATATTCCTTCTTTTTTTTTCTTAAATGTTTCTTGTTAAAACTTTATTATTATTATTAATTATTAATTAAATACCTTTTATTAACTCACTAACCTTTGACTAAAAACTTTGTGGCTCCGAGCGACGTTCGTGACGAAAGTGTGAAAATTTGGGAAGAGTTTTAGGATAGTAAACGTGAATGAATTTACATAACTATAATCACAATTGTATAACTGCAACTCATGCCCAAACTTTTACTAATGCACTTGGAAAGATGCAAATTTACACAATTTATTGATAAGAGTTGAAACATTTGAAATTAAACGAGATAATATTGTATAATTTTAAAATATTGTTTATACATTTAATTTTACGATTTAATCTGAGTTCTAGAACTTCTTATTTTGCAATGAATCTTTTCTTGTGTGTATCACTGAGAAAGAAAAAATTATTTTTTTCCTTTTAAGTGCATTTTATTTATAAAAGTTATTTATTTAAAAAATTTTTTTAATATATTTTATTTTTAAAATAAAGTTCTTACATTGTTTTTGTTTAGTTTCAAATGATATTGAATATATGTATTTCACAAATATCATAATGAAATGTTATAAAAGCATAAACTTTAATCTACACAATAGTATATATATACAGGGTGATTCAGTTTAGGTATCAGACCCGGAAAGTGCGGATAGGTCTCGACGAGACAAACAAAAAAATGTATGGTAAGGGGAGGGGCAATCTCAACCGTTACGGAGTTAGAGGGGGGAAAGATTTTGGGTACTTTTTCCTTGTTTTACCCTTTAACTTTGTACAGAGGCACTCTAGAATCATTTTCTCTTTCGCAAAACTGTAGAGAACCCCTGTGTCCTTTCATCAACACCTTACATGCCTCTGTACCTCTTACCATTCAGAAATTTTGTCATTTTTTGAACCCGTTTTTTGACTCTAACCCTAATTTTCTCGAAAAGTGCTCAATATAAACCCTCATTTTATTGCAGAAAAAGAATGTTCAATTGATTTTGCATAGATTCAATGCTAGCTAGTATTAATTGCATTTATGTTTATAAAATAGATACATCATCTGAATAATTTTTAATTGTATAGAAATTTTGCACTTTTTTATCATTTTTTAACAAACTTTAAACAATATTATTTCTAGCACTTCTTTTTTGTTTGAATTTATCACACAAATGTTTTAAATTCTGGTTTTGCTCAGAATTTTCACTTGTTTTAATATCAAAAATAATATTAAGTGGAAGAGAATTCATTTTTATTGCTTTGAAAGTTAAGATCTAAAATGAATTCGGAAACGTCAAAAAATAGGATGTAGAGGCAGGGCCGTATTTAAGCATAGGCTACATAGGCTACAGCCTATAGGCCCGCACCACAAAAAATGAGTAGCCCGCACCACAGGCCTAGCCTAGGGATCTGCAGATCCTAAATATGACCCTGTGTAGAGGTGATGTAGCTATGACATCAGTTTTGATGTTTACGAATGCTAACGCCGTTCGATCGTCAACTGATGATCAATTCAAATTTCTGATATCTTAAAAAATAGGAAGTATGACATTTTCCAGAAAGGTAACATAGAATTAAAAATTTCCGAGGGTAATAAAAATCGGTAATTTTTTTAATAATTATGATTTCAAGTTTAATTGGTGTTGTGTCAAGTGTGAAAAACAAAATAGATTTTTCGAAAAAAAGGGACTTTCTACTCACTTTTTTTTAATAACCAAAGTGAAATAAAAAAATCTGCTTAAAATGTGTTCAATAGATACAGGTAAGAGGAATTTAAATTTCATAATATACCTCTTTCTTTTGAAAGGACAAGGGTACAGGTAGCAAATACATTATTTATTACAAATTTTCACGAAAAAAATGTATACTCTCACTTTCTTTTGAGTTACAAAATTAGTCCCACTTGGTCCCACCTTAATATTTAGTAGACTTTAGAGGTTCCAATGTATACTTAGTATATCCATAAAATTTAGCTGCTCCTACTTGCTCTAAATTTATCTCTTTCGTATACCTCATTAAAAGTGTTCGATTCCATATATTAACGGTTACTTACTTTCAATTCAATGTTGTTATATTTTATCATAAAATTCAATTTTTTATCATTTCTTTTTTTATTATTTCTTTTTGTTTGCGCTTTTTACAACGTTTTGTTTTAAATTATGTATGTATGTATAAATTATGTATGATAAAGAGTATAAACTAATGAATTCAGAAAAAAAATCAAGATCATTCAACAAAAAGCTATAAGTTTCTAACAAAGTGGAAGACAAATCATCTTGCCATTTTGGTCTTGCCACGCTATACGTCTGGATCCGCTGTTTTGAGTGATCGATATATACATATACCATATAGACAAAAAATGCAAAAGTGGCAGGCCCGAGGACTACAAGTAAATCAAATGCTCCAAGAACGAAAAGCAATCATACAAAAACCTTTTAAAAAGAAAATGGGATTAATTATTAACAAACCAATGTCAAGTGATAGCGGCACATCGAATGGTAGCAATACCGCAGAAGGTTTTCAATAATGCCTCAACTGTTTCGAAGATCAAAGGATGAAGAATTAATTAATAGATTTGCAGTAATTTTTAAAAAACAATTTCGAATGAATACTCTATTGCTACGAAAAATTTGGAAATTATTGTATTGACATGACTGTCACAGTACATACAGTTTTAATTCATGAAACTCCTAATACTTAATATTATCTTCATTTTTTTATCCCGATTGGCCAACTTTCTGAAGAAGCGAGGAATAGGGATGTGAAATTTTTAGACAAAAACGAACGCGAAAATGTTCTATGCAAGTTACAATTAAAGATTTTTTGAATGTTCATCCGACCCAAATATCCCCTCACTACGACACCTCTCTAGAAAGTCACAACCATTTTTTTCTGTCGAAGTGTTAAATCTTCTACAATTTTCTTAACCAGAACAAGCTGATTTCAAAGAATTTTATATATCGTTCGATAGTGAATGCACTACCTACCGATTTAGAAAGTGAATAGAACTTTTTATATCATGTGTGTACCTACATATATGTATATGTAGGAAAATATGTTAAAATTATAGTTAGCTATGAAAAACATAACTATTATCATATCCGTTTTTAAAATTTATTTTTTAATACATATTCATTTTAAAACAAAAAAATGACTTTAAATGTACAATAGCTCACGAAAAATAATTTTGGCCAGAAAACACCCTCATTCGAACCACTGTGTAGTGCTGTGAATAAGTATAGGGATTTACAAAATTCTCATTTTTTTTTATAGTTATAGAACTCAAACAAAAATAATTTTTATTTTTGTATATTGTCATACAATAACAACGAATTCACGAAATAGAAATCCTGACTGTAGATAACAGTACTTGAGATAAAAATGATTTTTGCGTATTTGTGTTGTTGACGTATTTAAAAACATATTTATTTTTTTTATTATCTGCCGAAGTTTTGTTTCGAAACACTCCAATTACGAACATAATCTTATTTTATTTCCAAAAGGATATGATTAATTTTTTATTTTTGTGTTTAACTTACTAATTTCAAATTTAAGTCATAAAAAAGCATTTTAGCTAATCAAACATATTTTTATCTACAATTTTTTACAATTTTCCATAAATTTACAAAAAAAAAAAATATATATTTTTGATTCTATAAACTTTTCTGTTTCACTAGATGTTGATAGTAATAGATATTGGCCCCTATTCCGAGAGTCGTTTCAATCGACAATCGACTCTTTGTCGACTCAGTATTAATTTTTGGTATCACGAGAGTCGATTTGAGTCGATATATCGACTTATATGAGTCGAGTAGGTTTTGACAATCGCCTCATCAGTTTAGATGACATTTTTGTTTTGTTGTGTTGTGTTGTTTCGCAGGTATTAAAATGTAAGAATATATAAACAAATTTTTTATATTCTAGTTATATATTTATATTAATTTACAGGGTGAAAGTTTCAAATAAATGAAGAATTTCGTTTCTAATTCTTTCAACTCTTTCTTCTTCATATTCAATAAAAAATTCCATTTTTAAAATTTTAAAAAACTCATTTTTTTAAAAAAATTAAATTAAAACAATGAACAACTACCTTAATTTTTTCAAAAATATTTCATTTTGACAACTTTTGACAGTTTAAATCGATACTAAATCGTGTTTGATATGGTAACATTTTAAAGTCGAGGCGATCTGTTTACAGAATACGAATTTTTTTTCGCCTCGACTGAGAAGTCGATAGTCGATTGTCGATCGAAACGACTCTCGGAATAGGGGCCATTAATATCTATCATTTTCAAAAAAAAAAAAAAAAAAACATTTGTTTAATTTTTTTGTTTTATGAATGCTGTTTATTGTAGTTTGAATATTATACATCAATGAACAATAAAACAAATATGTATCATTCATAAACCATTTCCTGTAATTTGTTTATGACAATATTTAAACGCATTTGAAAAAAAAAACTCAAATAAAATGTAAGTAATCCGAGTCTAATAGTTTATTCCTTTGCTGTTTAGATTATATTTCATAGACAAAAAGTTTTTTGTTTTAATTTTAATTTCATAGTAGCAATGATTGCATGTCGAAATATTAAACTGATGAACTATTAAAAATATTTTTTTATTTATTCACATATCACAAAAAATAATTTTGAAGTCGAATTACTTATTTTTCGAACGTACTGCTTGTTAAAGAAATTTATATAATATAATATTGTCAGCACAAATGCATTGAAGAAATAAAGAATCCCAGTGAACAAAATCATTCATAAGTAATTCGTAAAAGAATCACTTTAGCGAGTATATTGTTTACTAACGAATTTGCAAAAGACTCGTTCATCGATGATCGAGCATACTATTCGCAATAATCGCAATAGAATTATTGCTGATTCGTAAAATACGAATTAAAAGTAATTGATTTACGAACGTTTTTACGAACCATTTGTAAGCCTTAGAACAAATTGTGTCCGATTCTGTGAAAATTGTTGTTTTTCTCATTAAGTAGCGTGAGTGAAAAAAAAAATAAGATAAGTCTGTCTTTCACTTTAATAAATAGAACTATAAATTATTAAAGCTGAAAGAGATAAAACATAAAATTATTCCCACTTCAATTTTCAAATTTTTTTTTAATTCAGCGTTCTATGAATCAGATGTTAAATTTAATGTCAAATTGATCATGATTAGCAGTGTTGCCAGAAAAAAAATCACAATTCTGCTAAACTAGCAGATTTAGCAGAAATTTTTTCTCACAAATTCTGCCAAAATTGCTGCTAGCTCTTACGGTGCTTAAGAATTCTGCTAAAATTTTGAAATTTAATGTAGATAATACAAGTTCATATGCATAATCAACGCTAAGAATATTAAATACATAACATTATAACAGTTTATTTTCAAGGAATATAAAAAAAAAAACAAAAAAAATGTAAAACAAAAAAGTAATTCATTTTTATTAAAATATAAAAAGAAAATAAACAAAAAATAATAACATAAACTCAAAAAAATATTCTACTAATAATTTACCTTTTCATTTTACTAAATTATTTACTGATTAACCAAAAACCTTATTTTTTAATTATAATCTTCTTTTTCTTCGTCGTTTTCGTTTTCCCTTGTTAATTGTTACCACATTCAAAATTCAAATTCAAAAAATTTGAAATTTCAGTACTTTCATGAATGCGTCGACGGCGCTGACGGCGTAAAAATCATGTTCATAAATGACTTTCCAATGCAATCGTGGAATGGTATCATGTTCATTAATTTAAGCATGCAGCGCAGTCGGCTGAAATTACTCAATCGTTTTCAGGCGAATGCGATGTTTATTTTCAATTAAAACGAATAGTGTTGTACATTTTTTTCCTGACATTTCTTTAGTTTGTAGGAGATTTCAATATCAATGTTTAGAAGTAGTAACTAAGAGCAGTGAACGGCATGACATTCGGTGGCGCATTGGTAAGCGCACTATCCCGGCAAGATAGAGGACTGCGGTTCGATTTCCAGTCGAGTCGAATGTCGTTTTTTCTGTTCTTAGCTACTCTACTACAAGTTCGATTTTAAATTTAAAATAAGATTTAAATTAATTAAAAATTATTAAATTTCATAAAGATTTTAACGTCATATTTAAAGATGGCGATTCATGTTCATTTATTCTAATAACTGCTTGCATGCACAGTTGACGACTCTGATCATGGTAAATAGAATAGTAAGGTATGCTGAAAAGGGGGTTTTAACCTAAAATAAAAAAGTCAGTTACAGATGACGTAGCTGCGAAGAAATTTTGAATTTTTAGAAATAAAAACTGTTGTACGTTCACAATAATTATATATGTATACATTTTTTGTTTGCAATTCTTCAAATTTTTTTCATTTTCTGTTCAGATTGTTTTCAATTAATTAATTGTATAAAATTTATACAAATATTTTTCTCATCATTTCTGTGAAATATCGAAAGTATACATTTTTTTATATATTTTAGGTAGGTACATATTTATATACATTTTATCAGAATCACATCCTCATATCCCATACTTTATAAGCTCATATTATAAAAAATCTAAAAATAAAATATTTGTTTTAATTGTGTAAATTTTTTTCTTTTTCATTTAATTTTATCGTTTTTATTGTACCATCACGACCGCTTGTCTTCAAATACAAACAATCATTTATATCATCTGAATAATTAATTTGCATTAAATGTTTTTTTAAGTATATTTTTTAAAGTATATTTCAATTCAACAATATTATTTTTTAATGAATATAAATAAACATGTCCTTGACGGTTACATATTAAAAACCAACGATTTTTTATAATTTCTGCCGTTGTAAACCATTTTTCTTTAATTGATGATGGTAATTGAAAATTAATATGATACAATGGATTTTCAATATTTTCATATGAATTTATATAAATACAATTACCATTATCATCACATAATAATATTTCTTTAGTTTCATCACATATAAAAATTGATTTAATATAACTTTTTGTAATTTCAATTTGTTTAAATTTTAATTTTTTTGGTTTTTTACAACCATGTTCATAAATTAAAAGTTTCTTATAACCGCCAATTAAAATTAAACAATTATTTTCATTTGTTACAAATGTTTCTAAAATTGTACAATTTTTCAATTGAATATCTTCTTTTATTTCCCAATTAAATGTTTTTATATAAATGTAATCTGTTGTAATTCCAATAAAATTTTGTGAATTTTCGCAATTTTTAAATTGATAACATTTAAATTTTGTGAAATTATTAATATTGAATGAATTTATCACTGTTGGAATTTCTTGATATAATTTAACTTTTAAATTATTATCATCATCATCATCACTATTCACGCTGAATGATTTGAAAATTTTTTCTAATTCAAATTTAATTAAATTTCCGTCATTACTGGTTGTTAATAATGTTTTAGTTTTTTCATAATAATCAAAATTCCATATAATTGCACCAAAATGATGTCGCCCCTTGAATATTAATTCACCATTTGAATTCCATACACATAAATTTGAATCTTCACCAACAGAAATTGCAAACTGATGATTATCTAAAATAAATTCAAAAATTTAAGACTTAAAAAAGACTGGCTACGTTTCAGAATTCAACATTGAGTCCACACTAGGTATATGGTGAATTCACCTTGGTGAATTGATGATTATTGAAACATCGAAATGTAGTTTCGGTGGAAAGATTGTGCAAAGTGTTGAATTTTGAAACGATCGAAATGATTCAATTTATTAATTATTTCCCTTCTACCTACCATTTTCAATAATTTTTCCTTTGAATACCCTTGCTGTATGAGCATAACCACTTTTGTATGGTGAAATTTCTTTATTTTTCCAATCATCATCAACGGTGGTAGTATCATGGATCATTTTATTTTGTATTTTCCAAAAACGTATCGATCTATCATCTGAAGTTGTTGTCATCAACATAAATTTCATATTTACATCAATAGAAAATATTACACCAGAATGAGCAGAAATACGATGTAAAACTGGATAATCATTGGTAATTTTTTCATCATTTATGGTCCAGATAATCACTTCACCAAATGCGTTTCCTATAAAATACAAAATGAAATTAATTTAATACGAAAAAAATTCTAAAAAGAATTCCCTAATTACCTCCAAAAATTGTTAAATTTGAATTTGATTCCATTAAATGCGAACAATACATTGTGGATTTATCAATACATGAATATTTTTCTAGAATTTTAAATGCGTTTTCTTGAAAACAATATTCAACAATTAAAAGGACACTATGAGCTGTTAATAGATAAAATTTTGCAATTTCTGGGTTTGTATTTTTATTTAAAAACAGCCCATTACTAATCCAATCCGTAATTTTCGAACAGGAAAGTAGTTTAAATTCTTCGTTGATATTTTTTCCTTCATATTTCTAAAAAAAAGAGCCAAAAAGACAATTTTCCTAAGATTTTAAATCAAAATATTTTACTACTCACACAATTATGAGAGATCAAAGAAAATTCTTTTGCTCCATACGTTAAAAGAACATTATGATCTATTCTAGACCATGGATTTTTTGTTTGAATTTACAATGTAATTTTTCACGTTGAACTTCATTCGGCTCATTGTTTGGGGAGTCTGATGATGATATATTCAAATAGCTATTGTGCACCACATAAAGTTCATTTCCAATTGCTGAAGAAAAAAAGGAACTGATTAGAAAAAATAACTATCATAAGTATGTATAACAATTTGAAGATTTATAAAAAAAACTGTACATGAACCCTTAAGGAGCTTAAAAGGTTTTAAGGAGTTCGTTTTTGCAGAGGTGTATTCAGCAGTCTGTCTTTTAATAAATAATCTTCCTCCACAAAATGATTTGAACACACGGCCCAATTATTTTTCATATATAAAACATTTTACTGGTTTCACACCACAGGCCCGAATCCACTTCTCAAACTTTTTTTTTTCAGATGGAAATCTGAAAAATTTAACTTTTTCTTTTGTTTTTCCTGTATAATTTTTACAGGACATCACCACACATTTAACCATTTTTATAGATTTTTTTTTTCAATAATATATAGTCAATTATAGTTTTTAAATATATTTAAATTCACTTTATTTATAAAATAATACAACTTTATCACTAGCCACTATGCAAACTACATATAAAAAAAAATGTAAACAAAAACCTTTTCTTCGCAGCTACGTCATCAACTTTTTGTAATGTCACTAAAAAACGAAAAAAAATCTCCGCCATATTGCTTTTCAGCATACCTTCCTATTCTATTTACCATGGACTCTGATTACAATTCCAGTGCATTCGAGTCGTTTTTTGAAAAAAATGAAGATAGCAAATCGATGTAGAATTAATTGAGCCTTCATTTTCTGCAATAAAAAATGAGGGTTAATTTAAGCTTTTTTTGAGTAAAGCAGGGTTAAAGTCCAAAAATTTGTGAAAAAATGACAAAATTATGGTTTTGAGGCCTTATAACTTCTGAATGGTCGGATACAGAGCAACAGATAAGATGTTGATGGAAAGGCACAGGAGTCCTTCACAATTATGTAAAAGAGTTGGTGAGCCTAGCGTGCCCTTGTAAAAAGTTATAGGGTAAAATATGAAAAAAGTACCAAAAATCTTTAACCCCCTCTAACTCCTAAACCGTTGAGATCCCCCCCCCCCCCCACCAGTACGATTTTTTGTTCCCCTCGCCGAGACCTATCCGTGGTTTCCCGGTCGGACACCGTAACGGAATCACCCTGTATATATATATATATATATATATATATGTATATACAACAAATATACTAAAACTTTTTTCAACACAAAAAAAAAACTTTCAAAATAAAATTAATAATAATTATTTAATAAAAAGTACCTAGGGTAACATACCTAGTAACGAGCACTACATCAGTAATGAGCACATACCTTTATTTTACCTTATACCTAAGATATTTTTGGAAATTTTGGGAAATCCTTGCTGCACATCTGGTGTTTATTATGTTATCCTTACAATGTGATAATAATTTCAAACTAAAAATGTTTGTTTCTTTTTAAATGTTACATTTAATTAGACCATACCTAATAGTAGTGTTTTTTGAGTGTTTTTGTTAAGAAAGTGAATATTTGAATTTTTTGATAATTGGAAATATATAGAAGTAGTTTCTTATGTAAATATTTATGTAATAAAATAGCTTAAATCTTTATAATAATTTAAATCTTGTTATTTATCGTTACATCGTTGAAATAATTCGATTTTTTCAATTTTAGAATATATACCTGCCTAAGTAAATCAATTTCAAAATTGATGCTCATTACTAAATTTTTGAAGTGCTCATTACTGGCCAAAAAAGTGCTCATTACTGAAATTAAGAGTTTTTGAACATTTTTATGATTTTAATGATATTTCCTTCACCGTTATAAATTTTCTGATAAAATATTTAGTATTATGTCTTTTCTTAGAAGACATTCAATCTTCTTTTAAGACTTTTCAAAAAATAACTTCAATCCTGGTATGGCAAAAAGTTAAGAATCTTCCTTAACAGTGCTCGTTACTGGGTATTCTACCCTATATCTAATTATAATTTATAACAAAAATATTGCCGCTGTTTTCAAATTAAAATTTTAATTTATTAACAATGAAGTTGAATCATTGTATAAATTTAGCAGTTTGTAGTTAATAATTTAGTGCTACCGAATGAATACATTTGTGGGTAGTACATTAAAAAATTCAAACATTCAAATTTGTAAGTTACGTTTTACATAGTTATGTAAATTATACTATATAATATATAAATATAATGTGAATATTCAAATAAATATGTAATATAGCTCGATTCAAAAAAGATGGCATTTCGTATTATACTAGAAAAACATGCGCAGCAAAAAAGGTATTTACACACATGCATTTTTGTTTTTGTAAATTCTAAGAAAGAGGTTTCTTCCTTCGTATATGTATACACAAGAATATCACTAACCTATGTAAGACATGCGCGAAACTGTGCCATCTTTTTTGAATCGTATAGTATACCACGCAAGAAGGTCCCAGCAAACGTGGATGTGATGAAAATAGTACTTCCAAAGTACTTACCAAACCAACACCGTTCTGCTGAATCTTGAATAGGAGTCGGGACAATTTTCACTTATATACTTCGTGTCTGTGAATAAACAATATGTTTTCTGTCTTCTTTCATCTACCAAATATTTAAATAACTTTTACTCGCTCTAATGCATTCGTTATTATTATTTTTGAAATGCAGCTGTCTCATTTCTCAAATTCATTTTTCAATTGGAGCGATAGAGAAAATAAATGCTACGGTATACAGAGTGTTCCGTTTGGTTTGCTTAACCTTGATACCAGTGATAAGTCTCATCGAGACAAACAAAAAATCGTATCGGAGGGGAGATTATGCATTTTTCGAAAAAAATAAACATAACAGCAAATCGGTGCAGAATTAATTGAGCATTCTTTTTTTACAATAAAAACTTGGGGTTAATTTAAGCCTTTTTTGAGAAAGACAGGGTTAAACACAAAAATTTGGGAAAAATTCGCAAAATTTTGATTTTGATTGCGTGTAACTTTTTAAAAGTTGGAAGAAGAGGAACAAATAAGGTATCGTTAAAAAGGGCAAAGGGTCTTCTACATTTTTTCTGAACAAAAAGTGACCCTTGAGTGCCCCTGTAAAAAGTTATAGGGTACATCGTGAAATAAGAGCAAAAAAACTTCAACGCCCTCTAGCGGCCAAACCTTTGAGATTCCCCCCCCCCCCTCCGATACGATTTTTTGTTTGTCTCGATGAGACCTATCACTGGTATCAAGGTTAAGCAAACCAAACGGAACACCCTGTATGCATCAAAACTGCTTAGAAAGTGCTTCTTTTTTAGTGAATGTGTCGACACATTACGTGCTAAGGATCAGTGGTGAAAAAATTTGAAAATAAGGATTCATAATTGAAGCTTATTAAATTTATTTTATATTTAATATATGTACATAAGTAAGTATGAAGATATATAGTATATGTATATATAAACATAATTTTTAAAGAATTCATATAACGATGTTTATGTTAAATTGTGTTGTGCTGATGATGAATTTTTTTTATGGTGTCTAATATTGGCCCGTCTAATATATAATCTTAGTTCTTTTTCGAAGAACTCCTTCCCCATAGTTCCACATACATCTAAAACAAAAATAAAATTAATTAACTAATCACTCTTTTCTTTATAAGGAATTCGTATGTACATATTTTGTTGTAATCGATAGAATAATGTACTTACCAAACAAAACTTATAGTTTTAATGAATTGAGTGATTTTTTTTGACACCTTCCATCCAAATTGAATTGAAAATAAACGTCATCATTTGCTAAAGCCCTAAAAGCAAATTCAAATGTTTCATTTTGATTTACATTTACATTAAGTTTTTGAACTAAAATTTCTTCTTTGAATTTTTTCATTTTTAAACTACGTAAATTTTTTACTGTTTTATATTATTCATTTTACTTACCTCTATATGTACAAGTCATTTCCACATCCACATCCACAATTATATATGTAGGTATGTACATATGTACATATATTATGTTGTGTCAAAGTAATATAATGATCTAGTAATATATAGTAATTATACGATCTTTGGTTGTGTGTTCTATGTATATTATAATAAATATACATATATGTATTTCAAAAAAATTGAAATTAACTTTCTTGCAATTAATTATCCTGTTTTACATAAAATGAATTTTAAATGAAGATTTATATATTTTTTAAATTATGTATGTATAGTATATAAAATCTTTTATGAAGTGCATTTAACATAATATACTTAGTACATACATATTATGCAGATAATAAAATATATACACTTTTTTTTAAAAATATTTTTTTCTTCTTCTTCAAATAAGAAAACATGAAAATTATTTTGAATTTATTAAAAACTTCGTTTTGCTAATCAGAATTTTTAATTTTAAACTTCACTGAATTTATTCTTATATCATATTTTACATTTCCTTTTTCCTTTTTTTTATTTAATTTTTTATTAATTTACTATTATTTACTATATAATATATCTGTAACAGAGAATCTAACTCAAAAAAATCACTTGTCAAAAATTTAAGGTTATGTTTGCTATTAAGATGAATCGCAATTTGCGATTTTGCTGGACGTATGAGGATACACCCCTTACACTGCAATAAAAACACGTGTCCAATAATCTAATGAATTTTCAGACTTATTTTTTCAGTTTTTTCAAAAAGTATTCTTTAATATCTCGAAAATTATGCATTTTTCGAATAAAATAATAAGAGTAAATTGATGCAAAATTAATTGAGCTTTCATTTTCTGCAATAAAAAATTAGGGTTAATTTAAGCCTTTTTTGAGAAAGACAGGATTAAACACAAAAATTTTAAAAAAAATTCACAAAATTGCGATTTTAAACGAGTCTAACTTTTTAACAGTTGAGAGATTTGGGAGATTTAAGGAAAAATTGATTCTCAGTTTTATGTTACTTAATATTTATCACGTTTTTTCTTTGATTTACGTTGCTCATAGATATTTAATATATTCGTGAAAATAAAGCTAAGGATCTTCTCTACATTTCATTAGAACATCATTTTCATGTAACTTTAATCACAACTTAGTTATGATTGATTACAAGCAATAAGTTGTCATGTTAATTTGGTATTCCCAACACAAATAAACAATAATATGTATAAAATTGAGCATTCTGTCCAGGGATGCCAATTTAGCAGTTTTCCTGCTAGATCTAGCAGGATTTCGCATGGTTTAGCAGGGAAAAAACCTAATTTAGCAGGATCCTGCTAATTTAGCAGGTTTTATATGTTTTTAGCAGGAACAGATTTATTTTAAAAAACACACATGTTTGTGTGGACACAACTACTTAAATGTTCCAGAATTTAGGGTAGAGCGTAGTGCTAAAAATTATTGGAGTAAAATAAAAATATACATACATATGTATAGTATTTTCGCTCCCTTTTTGTTCTTTCAAACAATACCTTATTTGTTTCTCTATTCTGAACCTTACAAAAGCTATACGCGTTCAAATTTTGTGAATTTTTACTCAAATCTTGTGTTTAACCCTGTTTTGCTCAAAAAAGGCTTAAATCAATCCCATTTTTTATTTTAGAATCAGAATGCCTAATCGATATCCAATAAAATTGCCGAAGAAAGTGAGGCTTTATCTCTAAAAATAAAAAAGGTATAGAGACAAAAAAAAACATTTTGACAGTTTTTCATTAAAAACCACGAGTTCGCTTGACCCTTAATGCACTTTGCACTAAAAACTGAAAAGATGACTTAATCAAATGCTGTAGCTTCTGAAACAAGGCAGATAGAGTCATAGCGTAGAAAAATAATTTGTAGAGAAAGAATTGTGCTTTTTATTTATTGTGAAAAAGGTGTGTTGATAATATGTTTTTTGCAAAAATTGTAAATTTTTGACTTTGATCGCTTAAAACTTTTGCAGTAAAAGGGAATGAAGAGATAGTGCTTATGTTAGTTAAAGAGGCAAAGGGTTCCTTTTTGTTATAAAGGCTTATTTAGATAAGGTGTGCGACCTGGAAACTACGGTTGGTTTCGGCGAGTCGAACAAAAAATCGTATGAGTGGTGAGGGTCAATCTCAAGAAAATTACAGGTTATGTACATAAATTATTGAAAAAATATTAATTATAAAGACATTGAATTAACTCAAGTATCAGTTGAACGTGCTTTCAGTGCACTTTTAACTATACTTACGAAAAGTAGGAGTAGATTATCAAGAGAAAGTATTAATAACATATTATTAGTTAAGTTGAATAGCGATTTATTGTCACCAATTTCTATAGATAAAGATATTTTTTAATTCGATTCGCTCACGAATGATATTTTTTGATTCCTTTTTAATTCGATTCACTCACAAATAATATTTTGAAAAAGAACTAAATTATAAAATTCGTGAACGAATCAAAAATAAAATTCCACTGCGATCCATTCACTTGTGAGTAAATCATATTTTATCGATTTTCCTACCCTTAGAGTCTATAGTGTTACTTTTTGCATGTTTTGCAATTGAATATTTTACCACAGTTAAAGCTTCTACTACGATACAATGATGAGTAAGTTCGGGAATTATGGTATACCATTTTTATTTTTAACGATATTTCGCAAACAAAAACGTTGAAATGTTCAATATTTTGCATAGTTATGCGATGTTTTGTTTATTTATCATTTAATTTTGAAAGAAAACAGTATCGTTATTTATAATAAAATTATTAGTGAAAATACCACGAAAGGTAAAAAACTACGATCTTGAAACATTGCGGATAATGTGGTACACACCCGGTGGGTGTGGTATAGCATTACACGTTACCTAGTGCCTAATTAAGTAGAAATAATATTAAACAATCTTTTTTACTTATAAAATAACTAAAAATTATATAAAACTAAAACCGAAGTTTCTTTGATATGAAAATAACAACTTTGGCAAGATTCGCATATGAAAATTTTGTGAATTTTTCTCAAATTTTGGTGTTTAACCCTATCTTTCTCAAAAAAGGCTTAAATTAATCCTAATTTTTTATTGCTCAATGATTCAATTGATTCTGCATCGATAGCAAATCAGCAGTAAAGAAAGCAGTAAAAGCACCACGTGTTATTGTCCGAGGAAGTGAATTGAATATGCGAATGCCCGTATTAGATAACACCACTCTTTGGAATTCTACTTTTGAGATGTTACAATCATTACTTGAAATAAAAAATAATTTACAAAATAAAAATTATGAAGAAGTATCTATTACATATTATATTGATTGAAATTTTGTCTCAGACTTCTCAGACTTTATAAAAACGTTGAAAAACGTTCACAAAATTTTGATTTTGAACGCGTCTCACTTTTTAACAGTTAAGAATAGAGGAAACAGTCAGGTATCTTTGAATAGAGCAGAGGGTCCTCTTTATTTTATCTTAACACAAAATGACCCTAGGATGTCCCTGCAAAATTTTATGGGATGTTTTGTGGAAAAATTGCAAAAAAACTTCAACGCCCTCTAGCGGCCAAACGGTTGAGATTGCCCCACCCCCTCCCATACGATTTTTTGTTTGTCTTGATGAGCCCTATCTATGGTATTTTTTTGGTCGGTGATAACGGAACATCCTGTATATAATTATAGAAATAAACAAATAATGTAAAACCTGTTTTCGCTTGCATGTGTGCATTTAATCTTCAGAACATAATGTAAAACAAAATTCAAGTTATAAAACACAAAATTAACTATTGAAAGCTTTTTCTTTTTCATAAAAAAGACAATTATGATATCTCTTTCTCTGCCCCCACAGAGGGCAATTTTTGTTTCATTTTCCTTTTCGCATCTCTATTATATTTCAATTTCAAAGAATATTTTATCTTTAAAATAATGTTAACGATAAATAAGCATACAATAATTGTTATAAGTAATTTAAGATTATAAATCAATATAAACAAATACAATATAACACACATACAATTAATTGTTTATATATATATTTTTTTTTCAATTAATTTTAAGATGATGATACATGCATGGGAAAATTACAAACTATATGCCTGGGGTAAAAATGAATTACGACCAATAAGTCAACGTGCACATTCTGGAAGTATATTTGGAGCATATGATTTAGGTGCCACAATTGTTGATGGCTTAGATACACTTTATTTAATGGGTTTAGAAAAAGAATTTGAGGAAGGAAGAGATTGGATAGCAAGACGCTTCACACTTGACAACATATCTGCAGATCTTTCAGTTTTTGAAACTAATATTCGTTTTGTTGGCGGTCTATTAACATTATACGCTTTCACTGGTGATGTAATGTTCAAAGATAAAGCACAATATGTTGCTGATAAATTACTTCCTGCTTTTCAAACTCCTACTGGTATCCCTTATGCTTTAGTTAATGTTAAAACAGGGGTAAACTATTCCGTGTTTTAATACATTGAACATTTTATAATGCATAAGTTTTTCTTTTGTTTTCATTTTTATAGGTTAGCAAAAATTATGGATGGGCAAGCGGTGGTAGTAGTATCCTTTCTGAATTTGGAACATTACATTTAGAGTTTTCATATTTAAGTGATATAACTGGTAATCCTTTATATAGGGAAAGAGTTCAAAATATACGTCAAGTTCTTAAAGAAATTGAAAAACCAAAAGGATTGTATCCGAATTATTTAAATCCAAAAACTGGAAAGTGGGGTCAATGTAAGTTGTTTTTTTACGTTGGTATTTGAATTAATAAAATTTAATTGATAAATAATTTATAACGTTTAGTACATATGTCACTGGGAGCGTTAGGCGATAGTTTTTATGAATATCTTTTAAAAGCTTGGATACAATCTGGTCAAACAGATGAAGAAGCACGAGAAATGTTTGATGATGCAATGCTAGCAATTATTGAACGTATGGTGCGTATAAGTTCTGGAGGTTTAACTTATGTATCCGATTTAAAATTTGACCGACTTGAACATAAAATGGATCATTTAGCATGTTTTGCCGGTATGCAACAAAAAAATATTATTTAGAATTGAAAAAAAAAAAAAATAGAAATAAAAATTACTAAATTACTACTTTTTAGGTGGTTTATTTTCATTAGCAGCAAATACTCGACAAAATCAATACACAGAAAAATTTATGGAAATTGGTAGAGGTATAACAAATACATGTCATGAAAGTTATATAAGAACTCCAACAAAACTAGGACCAGAAGCTTTTCGGTAATAATTTTTAAAAATTTATTATATACATATGTTTAAAATTTTATTTCAGATTTACTGAAGCTGTAGAAGCAAGAGCTATAAAAGCACAAGAAAAATATTATATACTAAGACCTGAAACATTCGAAAGTTATTTTATTTTATGGCGATTGACACATGATCAAAAATATCGTGATTGGGGATGGGAGGCTATACAAGCACTTGAAAATCATTGTAAAACACCGCATGGTTATTGTGGTCTTAAAAATGTTTACCAAGAAGAGCCACAAAAAGATGATGTTCAGCAAAGTTTCTTCTTAGCTGAAACTTTAAAGGTATGTACATATATCGTAGGCTTTTTTTAAACAACATGAATGATAATAATTATTTATTATCCAATAATCTGTTTTCAGTACCTGTATTTATTATTTTCGGATGACTCACTTCTATCATTGGATGAATGGGTTTTTAATACAGAAGCCCATCCGCTACCCGTGAAAGGATCAAATGAATTTTATCGTATAGCAGCTGTGACTTCATCATCTTCTCCTTAAAATACAAATAATATACATATTATGATAAATGATTACATAGTAAATATTTAAGAGGTTAGTAATAAATTTAGATTATAAAAAGTCAATTTTGAAAATTTTTCCAAAAATGTTTTTGCCTATCCATATATTATAAAGTCACTTGTTTTCCGATCTTCTTGATTATTGTACATTAAATTTTTTTTTTAAATTGTAATAAAATATAAAAATTTTAAAGTATAAAATAGATTTCTGTTTTAGTTGCATTTCATGTTTAAAAAAGATATCTTTTTTCAAATTTTATAATTTACATAATTTAATAATATGATAATGTTATTTGTTTCGTTTAAATTATTTAAAAAAAATATATACATATATTTCATATTATACTTGCATACATACATACATATAGATATGTACTATACTGTATGTGTGTGTATATAATATCATTATTTATATAATTTAAATAATTTAGACAGAATAAATGTGTAATTATAATTTAAATTTTCTTAAAATGTTTTAATCTGATTGTTCTGATACGTAAATTATCACAAAATCTAATTAAAAATTTCATAAATACACAAATTTTAAAAAAATAATAATAATAATAATGATATTAAAATGTAATTACGTATATTACATACCACATTTTGAATGATATTAACATCAACATTATGAAAAACAAATACATACCTATATATTTTTACAAAATTTATATTAATTTGACGTTTAAACACAACAAATTATAGGTATTACTTATAATTTTATAATGAAATATAATTAGAAACTACAAATTAAATAATTATGTAAATTATATGTAATTATATAAATTAACTAGTACTTTAATGTGTGACTTACAATTAACATAAATTTCAGACCAAATTTCTATCTATGCTTGATTTATCATTGGTTTTTTTTTTTTAATTTAAAGTGAATAAACTTTGTTTTTGTCGGAAAATTTGTAAATTTTATTTAACTTTCAACTATTGAAGATAAGAAAATATTCCAAATTACAGTAAAAATATTCGAAAAATGAAAAATGTTCGAAAAAATAATATTCAAATTTTTTTTAATATGGACAAATAAATGTAATAAAAAAATTATAATAAAAATTATATACTAAATTTTATTTATTAATCAAAGAATATCTTTTTATTCTAAGTATAGAATGTAAAATAAAATTTCAAAATTATCTGTTTATTTGTAAATACAAAATTATGATAAAAATAAATCGTGTAAATATTAATTTAAAATTACTTAGCTTTATATATTACATATACATTTAAACTATGTATATATAAATAATATGAAGTTGTGAATAAAAATTTGTTTATTTATATAATTAAAATTTAAATTTTAATAAATAGAAGTTTTCAATAGAAGAAAACACAAGAAACTATAAAAACTGTGAAACAGACATGGGATATTAATACTACGAAATTTAAAAAAATAAAAATTTAATAAGAATCTAACTTTCATTTTTATTTTCAAAATACATAAATAATGCAAAAAAATTTGTTAAGTAAATACAAAATAAAAGAAAATAGACTCAAAGTTTAAATTTATCTTTCAAAATACTCGCTAATGCTTTCTGTCTTAACATTATGACCCTTTTCAAAAATTCAAGCTTCCTTGCGCCATCTTGCATGCATTAATGTAAAACTAGAAACCATAAACGCCAGATTACATATGTACTTGTATTTAAGAAGTATTTTCGAAATTTTCCTAATTTCAACAGGAAACCAATGCTACCGCGCTATAAATATTGTTTATATTTCAGTAATTTGATAATATAATTGATAATAATTTAGCTTATAACAAAGTCAAAACTGAAAGTAGTTATGTTATGGATAAGAAAAATAAATTTTATTTAAGAAATACTAGCTAAATGCTTTTTCTTCTTTTTTAAAATTTACAGTGCAAGTAGTGCAAAATGTTTGCATGACTGACGCAAAATTTATTTGCAAGCTTGGCTTGATTTTATGAAGCCTTTGACAAGTTCTGAATTTTTGAAAACACAAAAAATATACAGGGGTAAATATGTCAGGGGTTGGTATTTTCATAGTGTTGGTGAAATTATGATATTGATACTACTACATCTGTCTCCCATTTAATTGAATTCTTGAACTTTTGTCAACAGGGTTATGCATTAAATTAACCACATACATATTTATATATGTATATGTATTACTTTTTAATTAAAAAAAAATGGTTGCTACATGCAAGAGTTAAATAATTTTTTTTTCATAAATTTTTCAAACAAAAAAAAATGCATTATGTTAATATTTTCAAGACTATTTATATTTTTAAGTACAATTTAATTTTGTTTTTATTTTTTAAAAATTTTCTATGTTCATTTTATTATTAATCAACAAAACAATCAACATTTCTATTGAAATAGATTTTTAGACGACTGAGACTTAATCTTAAAATTTAAAATGGAGAAAAAACTTATTGAAAAATTTAGCTGTATAAGAGATATCACAAAACTATAATTTAACGTGATAAATCTCATGTGTTTGTAATAAAATTATCATGTCTATATGAACGAAAATGAGGAAAACAATATTATTTTTTTATTACATGTCATATTATGTTTTTATATTATACTTTCATAATCAACTTGTATTTATTTTGTATCTTAATTATAATCACAGTTATTTTTCATTTAAATTCTGAGTCGATATTAATAAAATTTTGTTTTTAAATTTGAAATTCCGTGCTAAAAAATCTTCGAATAATTTATAACT
Organism: Bombylius major; assembly: GCA_932526495.1. NCBI lineage: Eukaryota > Metazoa > Arthropoda > Insecta > Diptera > Bombyliidae > Bombylius > Bombylius major. The sequence continues at coordinate 32,177,199 of OW052043.1, forward strand.
TTAATTACATGATTGTTAAAAAAATATTTTAATTACAAATTTTAAAATAAAAAATAAGTATGTACATTGTTTTTATTCAATTAACTTTATTTGGAAAATAATTAAGACAATACATAATTTATTTTTATATATATGTAATTTGAAATATAATTTTCAGTTGAATTTTTTTCATAATAGTCAGGGCTATTCTTGAAAACGGCGTAAATGAAATTCGATTCGAATTCAAACTTTAAAGTTTCGTATTCTGGGAAACTTCGTAGTGAAACAAGTTCACTAAGGTGAAACAATGAAGTGTGAATCGAATCTCATTTACGCCGTTTTCAAGAATAGCCTTGATTATGAAAACAAAATTACATTATATTGCATTTTAAAAAGAAATAAATAAAAGAAAGGATATTTAAAAATTCATTTTGAACTTAAAGATTTTAAGGTGTAATCAACATTATTTAAGTGAAGAAATATGATATAACATATTTTATGAAATTGATTTTTCTAATTTTTAAATAAACAAACTTTATAATAAAAACTTCATAAATAAAATGGTACTTTGAATGTCAAAGTTGTAAATATGTATGTAATTTTAAACGAATTTAGGAAAAAAAACAATTAGTAGTGAATTTCTTATCTATTATAACATAAATATGTTATACATACTCTTAAATAAGAGTATGATATAAGATTAATAGTTTTTTTAAATTTAGAAAAATTTTCTAAATTTTATTTATTTTAAGACATTATTCAAATTTTGTTGTTCGAAAGAATAATAAAAAAATAAAATTATATTGTTTATCAGTAAAACAAAGTAGATAAAAAATCTTACAAATATTAATTTTTTTCCTTTTGATTAGAAATAATTGTTTAACAAAATTAAAAAAACAAAACTAATCTACTTAATTACTTTCTTCATTTATGAAAATAAAAACAAATATTATTTATTGTAAGCATATCTTCTCACAAAATAATTGTATAATTTATAAAAAAAAACGAAGAATTTTATTGTTAGAAAAAAGAAGAAAAAAAGGTAAAATTTTTAAATAATAAGATTATAAAATAAATCGAAGTTTTCAAAAAAAACTGTGTTTTCTTGAGTTCTTGTTGTTACTGATAATTATATTTTATAGAATCAAATTGAAATATGTAGACAGACAGTTTATAGGGGAGAAAATAATCCGAATTTTGGATTAAATTGGGAGTAGCGTATAAACGGTAAAATTGGGATTGAAAAAATGCATGCAAAGTTGATACTTGATACACTTATAGCACACTTCTTCTTTCACATACAAAAAAGAAAAAGAACGTGATAGCTTAACTTTCACCATAAAGGTCGATTCACACATTTCAGGTCAGTCTCAGTTCAGTTTCCTTTCCGATTAAGGTCGATTCACACATTTCAGGTCAGTCTCAGTTCAGTTTCCGTTCCGTCACGTCAGTCACAGCACAGTTCAGTTTCAGTCGATTTATATTCACACATATCAGTTCAATCAGTTGTATTTTTTCATCAGTTGAAAAAGTGTGAGTTACAATATTGTGTAAAGTTGTGACTTAAAAAATGGATAAATTTACAGTAAAAGAGTTGTGTATGATTACAATTTTGTTGGATGAAATGGTATCTTTAAATTTGCTACCCATATAATTTCTGACTGATCGGTGACTGAACTGAGACGGAACGGAAATGTGTGACTATGTACACAAAAAGTATCAAGTATTAAGAGATTCCTTCACGAGGAACGTATGAAATTCATAATTTTTACATTTTTATAAAAATTTATCTGAAAAAGCTCAAAAACTGGTCTGAGAAAGCTCTAGTCTGAAGCTCTTTCGAATTGAATAGAATGAATGGGGATTGATGACTGTGTTTGTAAATTGCTTTATGATCAATATATGAAAAAATAAGAAAAAACAAAACCATTGTAAAAATGAAACTACCCAGTAAACAATGTACACTCATAATGATATCATTTGGAATTCACTAAGTGATTAGGAGCTCACTTTTCATTCATTTGAGTTTCATTAGAGTTTCACTATGAGCGTGATTTTGTTCTAAAATTTTTACTTCATCGTGATCATCACAAAGTGAGTTCATACTCACTGCTTTGTCGTGGACTCATTAGGAGCTCATTATTTACATGTAATAACGCTTGACACTATGAATCTAAAGTGAGTCACGACAATGATTGTAAAATGAATTCAGAAAATGACTGTAAAATTCCTAGGATCTGGGCACCGTAATTTTAAATATTGAATAAAACAAAAGCAATATATGTAATTGAAAAATTTTATTTAATATTATTATTATTTTTTATTATGCATTTTACATTTTACATATTAAAATTATAATTAGATTAAAAATTTATATTTTTTGCATTTCTTTTAATTTCTACCTTTTTTCATTTTCTTTTTTGCTGGGAAAATAGATGGTGAAGAGCTTCTATTTTTTGATGAATCAGCAGAACCTTGTCCTTTATTATTTGTTTTATTTTGAGTAGACGTGGGAGGGTAACTCGCTCACCTATCGAAATAACATAAAATTAATGCAATGTTTAACTAAATATTATGTTTTTCTAAACAATATAAATATGAAACAATTACCAGGTTTAAGAGGAACAAACTCAAGGTAAGTTAATCCACTTTCTTCTATAAAGTCCACGTTTTCAGATGGCTCCGTCATGATTTTTCTAGTTTTATTGATGAGAAAATAGGTACCCAGTATTGGACAATGTGTTTCAAAAAAATTTGTTGTAGATATAGCACAATTACAGAAAAATATTAAAATCAATATACATTCAATTATATTTCTTACCTTAATTTCCTTGCTTTTCCTTAATTTATTATTATTTTATTTCTTCCACTTTACAATATTGTGACTATTCACTTTAATGTTCACACAAAAAATGACAATTATTTAACCAGAATTGTAACTGCAAAATTTATCCATAGTGCAAACGTAACGGGATATAATAATATAATAATTATTTATAACTACAAATAGCCAAAAAATCGCAAAAATTTTTCAAAGTTAGACAGGCAAAAACTCATAAAGTAGATAAAAAATTTCAGGCAAAAAAATTATTCACGAAGTGAACTCATAGTGAGTTTAAAAGTTCAGGGAAAAAAATTAATCACAAAATGAACTCATAATGAATCCAAAAGTTGAGGGAAAAAAAGCATTCACCAAGTGAGCTCAAAGTGAATACAAAACTGTGAAAGTGAATTCATATTACATTCACTTTGTGATTATTCACTAAATTGTTTATTGGGTATACATATATGTTGTTATACATATTATATTTATATGTTATGCTTAAGGTACGTCTTCACTTATACACCTTAGTGTATGAAAATAAGTGTAGAACTCCACAAAAGTGGAGAGTCAGTTTAGACTTGTACACTAATGGAGTACTACATTCGAAAAAAAGTGTAGGTCTCCATTTTTTGACCTCCACTTTTTCGAGTGTATACAATAAAGTGGAGTATGTGTTTACATTTATAAATTAAAGTGGTCAAATAAAATTTATAATACACTTTGTGATTTTGTCGCGTGTGTTTATTTAGAGAAGTTAAAAAAGTAAGAAAATAATAGTTAAACAAAATGTCATTGTCTTTAACAAAAATCGCTGCATATGAACTAATTGCGATTTTACTTCGCAAAAGAATTAGAAAAAAACAGATACAAAGACAAAAAAGAATGTGTTGTGTTAATATTATCTTTGGAATATGGGGATGTAACGTTCCATAATATATTTTCATTTTCCAAAAATTCTATTAATTTAATTGTCATTTCTTTTGACCACATTGTAGACATTTTTTTTGTTTATTATTTGCAATTTTATTACTCACTAAAACACAAGAACTGCTGTTGAAAACAAACCAAAATGTAGTCATACACTTAAAAGTGAACTGTCAAATTCTGTCCACTTTTCCACTTCGCTACATTTATCTCCACTTCCTTAAAATTGTGTTTAGACATAATATACACTTTTAAGTGGAGGATTCCACAAAAAATGTAACACTCCACTAAGTGTACGGTTACATTTTGCAGTTTACATTTATACACTTGTCTACATTTAGTGGATAGCTACATTTCCACTCGAAAAGTGTATAAGTGAAGACGTACCTTTAATGCTCATTTTGTGTATGTGTTGGAAGTACCAAATTAACATTACAATTTATTGTTTTTAATCAATTATAACTAAGTTGTGATTAAAGCTACATGAAAATTATGTTCAAATGAAATGTAGAGAAGATCCTTAGCTTTATTTTCACAGAATATATTAAATATCTATGAGCAACGTAAATCAAAGAAAAAACGTGATAAATATTTAGTAACATAAAACTGAAAATCAATTTTTCCCTAAATCTCCCAAATTACTAAAAATATCAAATTATGTTCTGCTTATTTGTAGATGTGTTAAAACTATCATTTTGAACGCCCTTTTGTGGCGAAAATAGGCATGATGGAAATTTTTACTAGTACAATTTTTTAAATGAAATAGTCCAGAGAATATCGTGTTGACTCTTGATACGTAGAAAAAAAAACCCTGCATTATGTCATTGGATGTTCCCGCTTTAACAAGCTGTCCACGCGTTAAGAAAAAACTATTTTTCTTGTTTATTGTATTCTTTATTTACTATTTATAAATAAAAATAAAATTAAATGAAAAGGAAATTATTTACATTCAAGTTTGAAAATAACACTTTGTAAAGTGAGGTACAAATTTCATTTAAACTGACAGTTTTTTGCATAAGTGTCAGTTGAAATGATAATGTGTATGTGTAACTGATGGAAAAACTGATGCTGACAAAATTTCGTGATTGTTTTTTCTTTTTTCATCAGTCGCCGACTGTCAGTTTAAATGATAATGTGTACCTCACTTTACCGATAAAAATTCACTTTACACAAAAGTAATCTTAAAAACAAAATTTCTTATTTAATTTGTTTAAAATAGTCTTTCAAGTTTTATCTACAACCTAATGTAGCTTCATCTGTACCATGAAGATGAGATAAAACTGCGTAAATATCTTCTTGTCTCAGAGTTTTAGATTGGTCATCAGAAGACGATATTATTGAAGTAGGTGATGATTGCTGTTGTTCATGTTGTATTTGGGTTGCAATGTGAATATCATTTTTAATTGATGATTGCTCTTCGATATTTGCTGAAAGTCTTCCAGTTGAAGAACATGTTTTTGTATTTTTACTGTGGAAAAAAAAATTAGAACTTGATAAAAGAAAAAATAATCATTTTTCTAAGTAATTTTACCTTAGCATTATTGTTAAATTAGACTCTTTTGTTTTGATTCTTTTACTAGTAATTATTTCTTTATTGCTTCTGTTTTTATAATGTAAACGAAATTTTGGCTTACATGGTGTTGAAGTTGAAATTTTTTGTTGTTTTTCATCAATATGACATTTATTTTGATCGTTGGAATAATCATTATCGAAGACATTTGTCCTGATATCATTTTTTTGATTTATGTCATAGGAAGATTTTGAAGTAACTTGTGATGATGAAGACGATAATAGTGATGAATTTGGTAAATTATGATCAATGTATTGTAAAATATGAGCACTTTTTTCTCGTTTTTTTGGAATATTTTTTATAATTCTTTTTTGTTCTGAATTTGTTAAGATGTTTTGTTGTTCAACATTTGTTGTGCAATTTTTTGAAAATAATTCAATTTCATCATTAATTTTTATGACATGTGGAGTATTATTCAAATAAATTTTCATTTCTGTTTGTAATGTTTTTTTATCATATGCAGTTATACTTGAAATATTTTTTGAATTTATATTTTTATTAGAAGTTGGATATATAATTTTTAAGAAGTGCTTAGAATCATTTTCATCAATTGTAATCATTTCACATTCATCATATGGATCTTCATCATCTTCATTTTCAGAATTATCTTCTTTTTCATCACTACAATCATCGTTGTAATCATTATCATTATTATTATTTCTATTTTTACTTGTTTCTGTTATTATATTTTCATTAGTGTTCTGAGTTAGTATTTCTATATCTTTTTTTATTTGTTCCTGTTGTTTTATTGGAGACAACCCAAGCTGCTGTACGGTCATAGTCTCCAATATAACTTTTGGTTGTTTAATTGAAATGGGAGCAAATAAATTTGAATTAGAAGTGGATGTTTTCAATTTATGATCATCTTCAAGCTTTTTGGTTATTTCCAATTTTGTTGTTGCTCTTTTTGATTTCGATGGTGTTTTTATGGAAAATGACATTGTTTCTTGGTTTTTTCTTTTATTTGCTAATGTACTCTCTAAACGCTTCGATAATCGTGTTTCTATTGCTCTTGGTGTTCGAGTTTCTGAAATACAAAATTTTTAGAAAGATTTGTTCAAAACAAACTTAGTAAGTAATAAAAAAGCGAAAAAAAAAATCTAAGATTACTTACGATATAGTTTCATAAGCCCAATTGTTTTTGGTGATGTTGTTGTAGATAAAGATTTTGCTTTAGGTGTTAATTTCACTTTTCTTTTACTACACTTACGTTGAATACATTCTACAGAAGTTTTTGTTGGTATATTTATTAACTTACAAGATCTCTTAGCAAACTGATTGGAAATTTTTACTGTTGCTATATTGCTACTAGTTTTGGAAATTTCCATTTCTGGCGACGATGAGAGGAACGATAATTTTTTCTTTTGTTTCTGTTGTTCCTTGTAATCCAATGTGCTAATATTGGTATTGGATTTTATTTTTTGTTCTATTATTTCAGTCTTATCATGGTTTATTTGCGAAGCTAGTTTTTTTTGTAAGGTTGTCAATGCCATCGCTGCATTTCTAATTTTCATAGATTCTGCACTTTCTCGTGAATCATCTGTTGTAATTTTTGTTTTTGATTCAGAACGTAATTTTAAAATATGTTCGCGTTCAAAAATATCTTCGGTAACAGCATTATCATTTTCAACAACTGGTCTTTCAACGACAGGTGTTTTTGATTTTAATTTTTCCTTAATTTTAGCGTGTGTTTCTAGCAGTGTAGATGATTTTGGTAGAGAAGTGGGAACAGGTGGTTCTACTAATTTCTTAGCAGATAAATTCAAAGCTTTCAGTACATCCGTTTCATCTTTTGATATTTCATCACAGGAACTAGAAATTGCTTGCGATGGTGGAATAGAAAACTTTGTTCCAATTACAGCAGCAACTGATATTTTCGACGAGTTTGAAAATTTTTGTTCGGCAGCAATAATTGCAATTCCTTGATTTCTGTTACTACAAATTGTTGTGGCTGTTTTTGTAGATGTTGTTGAAACTGCAAATGATGAGGTGGGAGCTTCCGCTGATGTAATAGTATTTTTCTTAGTATGAGTTGAATTGCGTTTTTGTTTCATAATCGCCTTGGATATAGTCGTCTTTTTTGAAATAGTTTTTCTTTTTGATGAAACATCACTGGCTATTTTTGATGTTGATATCATTGTTGTCACAGATTTTGCCGTTGCTGTTGTTGATGTTGAATTTAGTGGGAAATCACATTTTAATTTTTCTTTTATTCGTAATCTCTTCTTTTCTAGTTCATGAAGTTGTTTTTCTTTTTCATTACTTATTTCTATTTGTTTAACTGCTAAGGAAGAATTTGGCAAATTTTTATCATTTCCAGTTGTTTTTAGAAGCAATTTCTCTTCAGGTTTTGTTTGTAATAAATCACTCTCTTTCCAAGCTTCATCTTCTGAGCTACTGACATCTGATAATGATAAATTGCATTTTGATGTTGGAATTGGGTCATCAGAAATAACGGAAATAGTAACGTTTGAAGTTGATGGCGAAGAATTTATAGTTGAGCTTGAAAAACATTTTGAATGATTACGTTTTGTTAAAGATGAAAATTCCTTCATATTATGTTTTTCTAAACTATTAGAATTATTGTTATTCTCTAAAAGAGATGGTGAAAATTTTGTCATATTTTGTTTTCGCAATTGATGCTGGCGTGTTGGACGAGAAACATCATCAATATCAGAATTTTTCTTTTTTAATGGGCTTTTATCAATTTTAGACGTATTGTTATGATTTTTTATTATTGCTGTTCCAATTTCTGTAAGTTCTGACGCTAAAGTTGTTGTTGCAGGTGGTAGTTTCGTTGTTTTCTTCTTTCTTTCAGCAATCAATAAACTATCTAAATGTTTATCTAAATCATCAGATTCATCTGGCTTATAATATGAACCACCTGATGAATAATCAGTTAAACGATTACTGTAAGACGATGCATAGCCACCGCCAGGTGTCTCTTTCTCAATTGATGTTACCAAGCCAGCACCTGGAGTTATTGCAAAATTTGGCGTTGATAAATTATCAATTAAAATTTGATTCGGTTGCTTATGATCGGTTGATGTTGTTTGCTGTTGATAATGAACTGTTTTCATAATTTTTGTAATTGGTGTTTGTTCAATTACTGATGGTACTATAAAACGTGGAGTAATTGGTATTTGAAAAGATGATGATGATGAGGTATCAGTAATAATTTTAAATGGCGTTTCAAGAAGCACTGCCATATTGTTACTGCCGTCAGATTGCTGTTTTAATGGTATTGATGTAGATATATTTTTATTTTCTGAAAGTTTTAAAGGTAATGAAGATTCTGAAATAATTGCATTTCCTTTTTTATTGTTATCTGATTCAATATGTTGTATTTTATTTGTAAGAATATTATCAACATTCTCATTGCTACTTCTTATTTTCTTTTGCTGCTTTCTATCAATCTCCTTTTCACAATCTTTATTATCTTCAACATTATCAATTGTTTGAATTTCTTTTGAATTATTTTTTGTTGTCACAATTTTGAATTTTATAGAACCTTTATTATGTGGTAGTACACTTAATAAAGAAGACTGTATTTCATTTTTAACTGAAGATGATAATGGTGATAAAATATTTTTATTTAATTTTCCTGTTAGTATTTTTTCATTATCCTCTTTATTTTCAATTTGTTGTTTATTGTTTTCTAAGTCTATAATTTCTTCACTTATTTTACTGTCATCACTTTTTTTTGTTTTCAATGTTTTCTTGAAACTAACATCTTGTTTTTTTCTCTTTTGTTTTCTTTTAGATCGTTTTTTAAGTTGACCCACTTCATTATTTGGTGATTGTGATTGTAAAATTCTCAAATGCTGATCCCAATTAGGATTTGAAAATGTTGCACGCATTCGATTCCATTCTTCTAAAGGATCCAGTCCTTTAGTATTCCTATCATTATCTTCTTTATTTCCTGTTGTAGATTTTTCAAGAGTTTTATTTAAATTTTTGATTTTTATATTCTCATTATTTGTAGCTGTAATTATATTGTCTTCATTTTTTATTTTATTGTTATTCGCTTTCTTTTTATTTTTTAAAGGTAATAGGTTTTTTGAAATCTTACTTTTACTCATTGAACCATTTTGATTAACGTTATCAGTTTTCTCTTTCATTGATTTGGGTTGGTTACGAATAATTTTTTTGGATTGTGATATGTTACGAACGCAATTTTTTTTTACATTAATCTTAAGCCGTCGTGGAGTTTCTGAAATTTTTCTCTGAATTACTGTTTGATTACTACATTCAACATCAAAATCTAAACTGTTTGAGTTAGAAGCTATTTCTGATGCTTCCATTATTATCGATTTGGGTGAAGTTTGTATTTCAACATTGTTTGCAATTGGAGATAGTGGTGCTTGTATCTGATATAATGATGATGATGATGCTTCAACAATATTTTCATTGTTGTTATTTAAAGATTTGTTATATCGATTTTGCTCTTGTTCTTTATTTGGTGTTTCACTACCAAAGTTTAATACGCGAACATGAGATGCCCGTCGTCTAGGTGTTGAGAAACTTCGTACTGGTATTATAATGTTACTATCATTAGGAGTTGATTTTTCCATGTTGATTATATTAGAGTCCACTATGTTTGTGGTTTCAACATTATTCTTATTTGAATTTTTATAATTTGACCTAGTTGTTACTCCTGTTGATTCTGTTCTAGATGTTTGTTGATTATCAAGTGTAACTTGCTGTTGTACTTCTAACTGATCAACATTTTGGTTGTTAGAATTAATTCTATTTATTAAACTATTTGAATCAATGTTATCAGTTTGCTGTTGAATATCGCTACTATTTATAATTATTGGTAATGTAACATTGTCATTAGTCATAATTAAAGGAATTGACATCTGTCCTGAACTAAGATCAATAAAAACTTGATCATTTGAATTAAATGTTTGGATATTATTAAAATTTGTACAAGATAATAATGTACTATCATTTGTTAGTGTTCCTAATGTATCATTAGAATTGAAAAAAAATAATTTTGATGGGAGATTTGAATCTATTACAGGAATTATTGTAGAGCTACTACAAATTGTATCATTTAGCTCATTACTTTCTGAAGCTAATGGAGCAGAGGCAGGAATAGTATTTGAAATTTTACCCCCAAATTGAATTGGTGAAAAATCTGCTTCTCTTTGAGGTGTCATCTGTGTAGATTTATTCGAGGACAATTTTGCACTAGTTTCATTATTTGTGTCTGTAATACAATAATTAATAAGATTTTCAAATCAATTTAATAAATTTACCTTTACTTGTTAATTTTTTAATAGATTCAACATCATTGCTTCCCTTTTGAGGACAAAGACGTGAGCCTTGATTAGTTTTTGGCGATTTTTTTGCACTGCTTGTAATGTCTAAATTAAAAACAAATAATATTTTTGCTACATATTGTAATTTAATTACTTTCAAGTCAGAATGTTTTTGAAAACATGAAATTTGAATTTAAAGTAATTTTTAAAGATTTTCATACAAAAATAAGCAATTATTTGCGCTATAATAGTATTAAACAGGTAAAACTATTGTAATGATTATATTTATAATTCGACATTCAAATAAAATATACAGGATACTTCACAAAGCGTATGCCAAACTGAGAAGGGTGGTAGATCTCGATGAGAAATTAAAAAAATTGTATGCTAGGGGGAATGTATTTCCAACTATTTAAGATATTCAAGATCAAACAAAATTTTTTTGAAAAGTGACCAATTCTACCAATTCAACGTGGAGGGCCAAATGAGAACATTGTTTAAAGCAGAACATTTAATACACCCTTTGGCATGTTTTATTAATAAAAACAATTGAATTACAGTTTTTACGTATACAAATTTAACTGATTTCAAAGAAACTGTTCTTGAGTTATGGTTAATAATTTTTGAGCGGATAAAAATAACGCAATGAGACACAAAGCCTTCTACGTTGCGTAAGCATTGGATTACATATATTGCAGAAAATGGAACTGATTACTTTTCGAGAGAAAAAATTCCATTTAATTATTTTTTTATTTTTCGTCGAGATCTATCATTGTGCTCAGTTTGGTACACGATGTATTATTATAAAAACTTGGCTAAAATATAACAGAAGCACTTACTAACTACTTCTTCAATAACTTCATCAAACATTGGATCCTTTTCAGTTGTATCTAAAATTTGTTTAATCATCTCGTCAAGCTGTGCAGTTAAAGTATCTTCCACAGGATCTTCATATTCTTGATTTTGTCTTTTAGAATTTTCATTTACTGAGTTTCCTTGTAGTGAAATTTGTAAAGCTTTGTTAATATTTTCAACAAGAACATCTTGAAATTTAGTTTTTTTCAAAATTGTTTCTGAGAGCATCTGGAATTAGAAGAATTTTAGAACACACAAAAGAAAACATAAAATACATTTTAATTTACAGGTATTGTATTATTTTGAGAATTAAGTTTTGATTCAGATAAAGGTTCAATTGACGATAAAGTTTTATCAATTTCCACAGACTTCGTTTGTTTCACTTGTTCATTTCGGAAAGTGTCAGTAGTATCATTATCATTGTTACTAACAGAAGATAATCCATCGTTATCATTATCATCATATTCTTGATCTGATATTGAGCCATTAATCATTGTTGAATTACCTAAGAAAAAATATGAATCTGATGTACGACGACGTTTTGGGTAATTATCTACTGATGACTGAAGATCTTGAGTTTTTATTTCAATATCGTCCGAAGAATTCGATCGTGCTCTAGAAATAAAATAAAAAATATATAAAACAAATATTACATACATGATGTTATTAGAAATTTCTTAAACTTACCTTTTAAACCGCTTTTGATTATTATCTTGCCTTGTTAATCTTTTATCCTTCATTAGAGTTTTAATTAAAAATGAAATTTTACCAACAAGTGTGTTCTGTTTTAAAATACGTTCCTTCTCCTCCAAAGGTAAAATGTAACTTACCTGTGAAACTATGAAAATAAAATATTTTATAATTCAGATATGATATATACCTAAGTATGTGTATACACATTAGATTTGCAAAATTTACTTTTAGATTTAATTTGACAATGCTCTTTAATGATATCGACTAAAGTACCACTTCCTAAGCTCATTGTTCTTAGACCTTTTTTTAATAGTTGATACTCTTCTGTTAAATAAGGACTTGTTTTACAAAATGAATAAGCAGCTTGCTCAAGGTTTTGATCTCTTAAATACCCTTTAAATTGAACAATTTTTAATCAAAATTGGAATTTCGTAATAAATAAATATTAAAAATGGTCTTAAAAAAGAAAAGTACTCACCTAGGATTAACTGAGCAATGTCTGAATTCCTTACAATGTCCATGTTTATTTACTGTTTCAAATAAATAGTTTATGGTTTAAAAGTACTTACTAATAGATGAATTATGATTCAATTAATAAAAAATTCAATGAGTTAAATCATTATGATGAAAACTAAGCTATAATTGCTACAACATAATACAAAAAACTGTAACCTAGACGCAAGTGACATGATAGTCAAACTGATTACAATTGGCGGTTGGTTAGTTGCTGCTGCTGGTTGGTGTCAGGTGTGTTTAATATGAAAAAGCAATTTATTGTAAAAATGTTTTTCCTAATCATTTACTGTTTATATATTTCAATATAAATTACAGCTTCTACAGTTTAGCGTCTATACGAAAACGAAATTTTACTTAAACACTTAAATTATCTTCTATTTTCCAAACACACTGTTTTGAACGCAAAAGCAGAACGCTTTACCCGAGAAATACAACCTCGCAACGACAACATCAACAGCAGCGAAAGTGGTTAGCAAACATGCTAATGCTGTTATGTTATGATACTTACTTTCTTTTCATCTTAATTTTTCAAATCTTTTTAAGCAATGGGTGAATGAGACAGTTGCTTTGGAGTAAGGAGATAAGATATAGACAAGCAAAACTAATAAACATTGATTTGTTGGTAAATTAAGTCGGTACAAGATTAATTTGAAGAAAAAGAATGTGTTTTGAATTCTTTTTTATCGTCTTAATCTTGTATCATCTTAATTTCGTGTACTTTCACGCACTTCAGCTTCAAATTAGTGATGGCTGCTAATAGCAATAGCAGCTAAAAATTAGCTGCTAATGGTATTTAGCAACTGCTAACTGCTATTCATTTTAAAAAATAGCTGCTACTGCTAATTTTGAATCAGAATGAAACAAATATATGTAACATGCTGTTGCTTTGCTTGCTTGCAGAAACTGCTATTTCTAATACTAATATCTTTTTTTTTATTGATGAAAATTGGGTGATGCTGATGCATCAACTCCTGTAATTGTAAATTTGTACCTGCATATGTAATATGTAGGACAGGTAGGTCTAGGTATAGGTATAGTACAAAAATTTGGGTATGCTAATTGGTAAATGCTAATATTTTTTTTTTGATAAGTAAATTTGTACCTACAAATCTGCAACGTTACATATTTTGAAATTAGAATGATATCAATTATTTAAAATTGAATGAAATTTGACTATATGACCTGTATGTTGTTTTTATGGGTGTTTAAAAACAAAAAGAATACTTGGATTGGAAAGCCCAGATCATCCTTTTTATTTGAATTATTTTTATGAATAAGACTTTTCAAATTCGTAAAAATATTTTATACCTTATTTTGTTACTTTAGATAAGTATAAGAAAAATTTGGTTTCATGTGTTTCTAGTGTAAAAGCAATGAAACAAGAAAAAAAAATATGCAAAGTTTCTGCAAGCAAGCAAAGCAAGTTAGTAGTTAGCAGCTAGCAGCATGTTACATATATTTGTTTCATTCTGATTCAAAATTAGCAGTAGCAGCCTTTTTTTTAAAATGAATAGCAGTTAGCAGTTGCTAAATACCATTAGCAGCTAATTTTTAGCTGCTATTGCTATTAGCAGCCATCACTAGTTAGCAGCATGTTACATAATAAATATATATTTGTTATATTCTGATTCAAAATTAGCAGTTACCATGGTGTAATGATATATAAGGTGTGTGCTTTAGAAACTTCGAGTTGGCATTTGGTAATTTAGTGCTGCCATATATTATTAAATAAAACAAAAAAATTAAATAAAATATTAAATATCATTCCACCATAATGGAAAATAAAATGCTAGTGACAGCACTTTTTTTCAAGTTAAAATGTCAAATTCCTTTGTTAGCAAGCTGGGTTCTGATTGGCCAGTTCGATTCGAAATTTGTTTACGTTTAAAGCACACACCTTATATATCATTACACCATGGCAGTTACTGCTAATTTTAGCTGCTAATTGAAATTAGCATTAGCAGTTTTAGCTGCTAACTGAAATTAGCAGTTTTCGACATCACTACTTCAAATGGAACTTTATGTTTTACTCTTTCACTCCTACGTAAAATGTATGTAAAATTATTTAGTGATTTTTTCCTTTCATTCACACGATGCTAAAAATTTGTAAATTAAGATGGAAAAAAAGTAAGTATCATAACAGCATAATTAGCAGCAACTTGCGCTTAAACCTCACAGCAACAGCAAAATCGAAAAAAAAAAAAATTAATAATTAAAGAGTTTATAAGGCACAAAAATAATCCGTATTTTGGATTAAATTGGGAGTAGCGTAGAAACGGTAAAATTGGGATTAAAAAAGTACATGCAAATGTTGATATTTTTATACACTTATAGTATACATATTATTCTTCTTCCACATAAAAAATAGAAGAAGAACGTGACAGCTTCACTCTCACACTAAAAATTAGAATCCGCCATATTGCATTTTACCTCACACATACATATAAAAAAATTGGGATTAAACCCAAATAAATTGGGCTTAAGCCAAAATCCGAATTATCGAGTTAAACGACAAAATATTGGGAGTAAACCAAAATCCGTATTAAAAGCGAAGCAGGCATAAACTCGTACAATGAGATTAAAAATTAGCTATTTTTGTGTAACAAAACATTTTTTGCATATAAAAATGGTATGAAAAAAGAAAAACCATTGGTTAAAATTGTTCAGTATCATTATTAATGGCCAGTACCAGAGTCCAGACCTGTCTTTTTTCAGCTTCAATAACCGGTTTTTTATCCCCACTTTTGGATAAAATGTACTACAACTCGCCTTCTGTCTTTTGTCTGGTACTGGCCAATTATTATTTTTTTAAATAAACTTGGAAAGTAAAGGCTGAGCCAGAATGTGTAGCTGTAGTATGTGTTGTAATAACACTTGTAGTGCGACATCAATATCGGCTGACACAGTAGTTGTGTCTGAGATATCTGATAATTCTCAGTTTATCACTGAGATGTTACATTCCACCTGAGAATGATTTGAGCCAACTGAAAAAATAAATTTTTTCTCAGTTGTCTCACTTAAGGCTATGTAGAAAAAGAAAACGAAAATTACGCACGGCATACACATTATAAGGCAATGTAAATATCATGTAATGTGTATGCCGTGAAAATTACGAAGCTGTCATTATTTTAAATATCAAAGAGAGTTTAAAAACATTTGATAAAGGAAAATAATTTAAATTAATTTTTTAATTTAATACCTCCGTCATTGGCATTTCCATTTCGTTTCCGTTTCTGTATTTAAATATGTTTTAAATTAGCTTTTCTTGTTCAAAAGCTGAGAATTTTTTACTTAATTTAATTGAATTAATTAATTTTATTTGCTTTAAATTCAAAGCTTAAACAGACTTTTCAAATTCAGTTTTTTAAATCTTAAAAAAAAAAAACGTCTTAACCACTTCCCTGAAGCACGGACGAATGTAAATGAAAGAGAAGTGAAAAAAATACGAAAAAGGAATAGAGAAAATGTCAAATTGCCTGATGAAATTTCTCGGTACATCACTGATGTGCTACCATTCGCCTCACCTCTTTTACCAATATTTCATAACCTTGAGTGACATCACTCAAAACGAAAAACATGGGGCGCAAGATAAAATAGTAAGAAGTGTAAAGAGTAGTGCAAGTTAATATGTAGTAAAAAATTCTCAGCTTTTGAACAAGAAAAGCTAATTTAAAACATATTTAAATACAGAAACGGAAACGAAATGGAAATGCCAATGACGGAGGTATTAAATTAAAAAATTAATTTAAATTATTTTGCTTTATCCAATGTTTTTAAACTCTCTTTGATATTTAAAATAATGACAGCTTCGTAATTTTCACGGCATACACATTACATGATATTTACATTGCCTTATGATGTATACGATCAGAATCAAAACAAAACTAAAAAATATCATATGGTATACAACAACAAAATACCGCATTATATGATGAATATTAGAATTATGGGCGTGTTCTTCATTATTCTTTATTTCTTCAATTTTCTTTACATGTTTCGTCTTTTCACATCTCTCCTCTTGCACCCTTGTATAGTCTAACATCTCATGAGCTTATTCGAAGTCAAATTGGCAAACATACAGACACGAAAATTCAAAAATTTGAATTTAACGGATGACAAATTAAACCTCTATACTCTATTTAACAATTAAAGTCAGTATTGTGCTTATGGAGGCAGTACCCGATGAGTTTTTTGCCTTGGTAATATTTAATTTAAAAGATTTTTCTCGATTGAAATTGAGATCTGATCACCCCACACACGAGACAGATTTATACAAACGAAATGTAAAAGAGTATAGAAAAGTATGCCTATCTTGCCTGTACTGACTTTAATTGTTAAATAAAGTATAAGTTATATTCTCTTTGGTACTATCTGTGATTCATAGAGCCAAAATACATTGGTACGAATGCGCTAGTTGTAACAATTTTTTTCCAACTTGGTATAATAAGAATAGTCTAAAATAATTTTAGCTGACGGTTGTAATACACTCACGCTCGTTACAACTTGGTCGTGCCACCATCAGGTGTATTTTCAGGAGTTGTTAAAATCGGTTATAAACTCGTTTGTGACGGTGGCAGTAGTCCTAGTCTCTTTTCAGTCATATTCCAATTTCCAGAAAATAAAACGCTCTTTTAATTTTTTTCTCTCCGAGAACAATTTTTGAATGGAAAGCTTTTGAAAAGTGGATTTTCCGAAAATCCACCTGAAATTTTACTGAAAATATCATAATACACTGCTTGCTCCATCTGTATAGATATTACCGTTTGTGATAAAAACATACATAAATAATTGGCTTCGAATAAGCACCAATGACTATATAATTTTGCACAATTTGGAAACAACACCTCCTATTATATCTTTAACTCTCCCATTAACTCTTTTCCGTAATATATGAATTAGAAGTTGAAGTAGTCGAGCTGTTATCTTTATTAAAAACATTAGAATTACTGAAGTTTTTCGTATTCTTTTTATCTGATTCATTATTTCTATTATCAGGAATGAAGTTCCTTTTTCCTGAATAATATGTTGAATTACTGTGCTGTGTGTCCGATATTTGACTTTTTTCATTTTGAAATTTTCTTCTGTTATTTTTGAAACAATCTCGCGCTAAATGACCTGTTTTTTAACATGAGTAACATTTAGTATCAAAATGGTTAATACAAACTACATTTTTGTTACTGTAATATTTATCTTTCGACCTTAAATATTCTAATCTTGTTTCTTCTTCTATAGATAATTGACTCGCTTCTGCTAGAGATTTTGGTCTTTATGTATTGACAAACGTACTAATTTCTTTTTTACGACCGAAACAAAAGCATGTAACATATCCTTTTCTATGGCAATTATCTGACCGTAATATATTGTATCCTCAAAATTTTCAGTAAAAAGACTTTGAGCGGGTTTATACGGTCACTTTTTTCAATGGCATTGACGCCCATTCCGCTTTGTTAAATAGGAAAGAAGTAACAAGTATGTGGTGGGAAGTCACTCACGGGATAATCGAACTTTTTCTTCGAGCACGCCGGTTCCCTTTTGTGCTATATTCGTAATTTTGAATTTTTTTTATATTATCGCATCTCCTTTTCATTTTATATTTGTAATGACACAGCTCATATCTATCTTTATATATGGAGATGAAACATACACAACATATATTGTCGTTTCATCTTACCTAACAAGAAATCGGTATAGAAGAGAATGAAGAGAATTTGAGCTATGGTAAAAAAGTGACTGTGTAAACGTACGTACGACTTTTTCGTAATTTAACAAAGCGGAATGGGCGACAATGCCATTGAAAAAAGTGACCGTATAAACCCGCTCTTTGTAATCTTCGTCTTGTTAATGTTTCACATTTCTGGGTATACAGCATCACTGTTTCATTCTGCTGTTGTTTTAACTTAGTCATCAGTCATCACTAGATGTAGTTGCATATGGGGAATTCCACGCAAATCGCCCACTTTTTACCTTAAAATTCATATGAATGAAGCTGATTTAGATAGGTATACATAATATGTATACGAATTTTTGGTGTATCTAGTGTTAAATTATTTACGATATCACTATGGAGAACAGTATGAAAAAAAATTGTTTGCTCTTTATCAGTAGACACTCGTTTCGCTGTCACGCCCGTTACATTTCTTTTTTTTAATTATGAAAAAAGTATTGCATTGTTCCTCGTCAAATTTTTCTAAAAGATTCTTTCAAGTGTCTACAGTATAATTAAAAATAATTTTTGGAATTGTTTACATGAAAATTTTAGGATATTCAGTGAATTATACGGAAATACGTGAAACTCGAAATCGTCAGCGTCACACCCGTTACGCTACTAAAATGACGATTCTGATTAGAAATATTTGAAGTTTTCTGTTTTATCGTAACCATCGTTTGCTTTCACTAGAAGGCATATTAAGAATATAAAAGTATAATCAGAATGCAATTGCTGTACGAGTTTTTCAATATTAAAGAGTCAGGATGTCACACCCGTTACAAATGGAATTCCCCATACTCGGATGTATTTCCTTATAGACTCTGTTTAATTCATATTTTAATAGGGGAGACAGACATAGGTTTTTGATACTACGAAATTTCAATACCACGCAAATACCACATGTGTGTCACCAAATTTTCTTTATAATCCACGAAAAATACGTGTTATATGTATATAGAGGATATTGATACTACGTTATTTTTCGTAGTATTACTGTGATATTGCAAGAATTTAGTGAAATCACCGCCATCTATGTAGATGTTAAAACCAAAGTGAAAACGGTTGTTAGCGCCATGCGTAAACGCCGTAAACAGCTAAAACCTAAATTCTTGACATTAATGACAGCCATAATGTTTTTTTTCGCAATTTTTTTTGTTTTGTTTTTAAAAGTGGAAAATAATTAATAATTGCAATTCACAATTTTAAATTAGAATTGTGTGAACAATCATTCGCTATGGATAAAGCACGCAAAGCAACATTATAGTTTTATAATTTTTTAATTGTTTGAATATTATTTAAACAAATGTCATCTAACCATACATGGTAAAGATACTACATGTCTGTCAGGGGTCGGAATTTTTGTGGTATTGTTGAAACCATGGTATTGGTACCATGGTATCCATACTACGTGTCTGTCTAGGCTATAAGACTTCCAAAATAAAATATTTTTGTTCATTAAAATAATTTCTGCGTTACCTGATATTATACTTTTAATGACGGGTAAAAGGCATTTATGTTGTTCTTTAGTGGCCATTTTCATAGCATTATCATACCTTAGTTGAATTATTATCAAAATATGTAATAATCTTGGGTCAATTCCACGCGTGACTTACACTACATTTGACAATAGTTTACTTATAAAACTACATATTTCGAATAGAAAAAGACAAACGAAAACCACACGTTTTTACATAATTAAAGCAAAAGAGTGCTAGAATTTAAAAAAATATATATTTTAAATCAAATTGAAGGAATTTGGAAACTTCACTTATTTTGTTACGAACGTGACTTACACTACACGAAAGGAAGTCATTTCATAGTCTCTTTTTCAAATCTAGTTTTTTTCTTCGTTTTTGAGCTTTGTGTTGAAACATAAGTAAAAATATGTAGGGAAAGGATTAATTTTTCTAAAATATTAAACATAAAATAATTTTTCCATTTCTGAAGTATTTTATTACATATTTCCTTCGTGACTTACACTACACAACATTTGTGACTTACACTACACATCACTTTTTTCATATATTTTTCCACGACACTCAAAATATAAATCAGCTACTTGGTCCTTATTTAGGATACCTGAATAATTTGAAGATTGAAATCTACATTTTGAAAACATTTAGAGACTCCCAAATGACGCAAGAAATAAAAATTTTGAATTTTTCACTTTTGAAAATTTTTATGAGGTATACATTTCCATGGAATTAGCCCTTGATTAAATTGTCTAAGCTCATTCTTTCTTTTTCTTTTTTTGGAATAACCCCGGTTAACATTGAATTTCTAGTTTTCTTTTCTTCTTCTGTTGTTTTCATTTCTTTTAATTTATCTATATTTTCTTCTAACTTTTTATCTTTTTTATCCTCATTTAATTTCAATTCGGTTTTTTCATCTAATATCGCGATTTCAATAGTCATCATTAATTAAAATTAAAAACGTTTTACGATGGTACAATCTAGAACCGTATTCAACTTTTCAAGTTTCCTCAACCGCTTTTTAAGAAATTTATGTATTTTTAACAATATCCCGTAATAATATTTCAAATTCATGACCGCTTAAATCACCTATTGAATGAAATTTCAAATCTAAAATTTCTTCCTCAAAATCAAATTCAGAATTTTCATCCATCTTAAAAATTTTGATTTTCAAAATAGTACATATGTATATGATGAAATGGGAAAAGAATTTTAATATAAACAAAATTACTAGAATTTAATCAAAGACAAAGAAAGAGTTATTCATATTATAATTACAAAGTATACACATGCATAACATACTATGTAATAACTTTTAAAACATTTGAATAACAAAGTGAACCATAAAAAAAAACTTAACTACAAATATTGTTATAGGTAGGTACAAATTTTATTTTGTAATGAAATTTCTGAATGGAAATTATAAAACAGCTGATTTATATTAGAAAATTCAAATAAAGACGGAAAAAATTTAAATTTAATTCGAAAGTTTCCAAAGTTATATTCAGTGCTTATTCGAAGCCAAAAATTAATGTATGTTTGCATGTTTTTGATTTTTGAGAGCTTGATATTAAACCTCTATAGTAATAATTTATTCTCTTTGTATTATATTATAAAGTATTAATAAAACTTTTTATTATAAATAAATATTAAAAAATAAATAAATAAATAAAACAAATTCATCTAAATAATTTTCCACATTATTATGTGCAAATATGAATTCGTGAAAAGGGCCAGTAATTAGCAAAACATTTTTCGTCGAAATTCCATCTTACATCAATACTTATCATCATCAACTTATTCATAATAGGAAATAGGACCCTGTCTCAACTATATCCACCTCACTTCACTGAGTAATTGTCGAGGCTGTCAAAGTCAAATATATAAAATTAGTCCCATTTTTTACAGTATGGTGTTTATTGTTTAATAGAGAAGTTCTATCTAGTAACAGTTACATATGATATAATTGATAAATATCCCCTATGGGAATGTCTATACATTTGCTTTATTTTCACTTAAAAACCTAATAAAGAGATGTCTCAATTTATGTAGATTTTCTCTAAAATAATAAAATACAGAATATAAAAAATAAAATTAAACTTAATAAATTTCTAAAATGTTTTTAATTACATAAAATGAATATTAGGAGATGTAACATAATATGTATTATTTTACTATCATATTATACAAATTGTAAACTTATTTATAATTTTATATTAGAATGAGAAAATTTAAAAATACATTACACAAAATTTTTCAAGTTCTGTAAAACTAGAAATACAAAATAAATTATACAAATTAATTAGGTCTCCTTATCTGAATAGCAATGTCTTTTAGCTGGCCTTTCTGTATAAAATGCATCAAACATATCTAATAATGACCTCTGTTTTAAATCCATAGGAACATTTTTCAATGATGGCTTAGATTTTTTCTTAAATGTGCTTGTAACAGATTTTGAACAATAACTATTTTTACTATGTTTCATAGGTGATGACTCTTTTATATTAACTACTACTTCTGGTGTAGAGCTTGATCTTTTTTCTCTTTCATTTTTAGCTGACATATTAATATCATTCTTCCGTCTTATCAAACTTACGTCTTTAAATGAAGATGATGATAAAGTTTTACCTTGTTTTGTTTGATTTGTTAATTTATCACTAACTTTTTTAACAAACATTTCTCTCTTTTGTTTTTCTATTTCTATAGAATAATCTATTTCTTCAGTACTAGAACTTAATTCGTCAATAAGTTTAGCTATTTCATTATGATTAAGATTCTCTGGTTTTTCAATATTTTTTAAACCACTACTAATAATATTAGTGTTATTTTGTTGCTGCTTTTTGATCGAAGACGAAATTGTCTTAACGCTTGTCATTACAAAACTGTTCTGCAAAAATTGAAATTCAAATTTTAAGTAAAAAAATTTTTTTTTCTTTTGCATAAAGCTTACCGAATTTGATTTATTAGCATCATCAAAAGATTTTTTATGATCAGAATGAAGTTGAATAATAAAATTATATAAATCATTCGGAGATAATTTACGACTATAAAATTCTTTTAAATATTTCCACAATTGTGCAACAGTAATCTTATTTTCAACAAAAAATTTATAAATACTGTAAAAATTATCCCTTAAGTCCCGATTTCCAAATGTAAAATAAACTAAAGGTCTTTTTGTAATCGTACAAGCCATTAATTGAATAAGTGCTTTTAGCGTTGCTTCACCACCAAATGCTCCGCATCCCCAGTTCCCAGATGCAACACCTGGTGCTGGAGTATCTAATGGATGAATAAAGCCAACATAAGCTTTATTTAATTCTCTCAGCATTAATTGTTCTTTATATTGATGTGCTGATTGACCAAAATAGAGTGCATCTATAGCAACAATATGACACTGACGCCTTATACTATCATCAAACGGTTTTTTATCATCATAATTACCACTCCAAGCAAAGCTTGATGCATATCCCGTATATTTACTAAATTGCTCACAACCAATTATTATTAATGCTTCACATGGTTTTAATGCTTCCGTAAATAATTTACTAACTATTAATTCTGGACATATAACAAAACGAATTTCTTCTTGAACACATCCACTACCTAAAACTCCACCACCTAAAAATTTATTTGCAAAATCAACTTGCAATAACCCTTGTCCTTGATCTTCAATTGTTCCACAAGATGTTATATGAAGTGGAGTCATGCCCAATGACATATTACAATCATCCCAATTCGGAAGTTCTTTTTCACTTAAAGATCGCCGAGTAAATGTTAAAACTCCATTTGGCACTGAAATTTAGTACCAAAATGAAATATGTATATATACTAAAAATATTTTTTATGTAAACATTAAATCAAACTCACTTTTGTTACAAACTCGACGAAAATAATGACAAATGCATTTAATTTTTTCAATTACTTGCTGTCCAGATGATTGAAAAAGTCTGAATTTAAAGGAAAATTTAAAAATGAAAAATTAATTATTTAAATTTGAATTCACTGCAAACCTATTAAAATTAATATCTGGGAATGAACTATATTCGGATTTCTTCTTTGTTGTATTTCTTCTTGGAAAAGTACATAAGAATGCATTGGCTAAAAGACAAGCAACCTGTTGTTGACTCATTGAAATTGACCTTTGAAAATTTGAATTAAAAAAATTTCAATAAAACGTGTAGAAACATTTTTTTTTTGTATACAAACCTATTTTGACCTTGTTTTAACAAAGGAATAGAAGACGTTACTAATTGTGGTAAACGTAGAGCTAAACGAATAATTTTTGGTAAAAGATCGTCAAAAAACATAGATGCTTCATTTTCATCCAGTTCCTATAAAAAATAAGAAAACTATCACTAAAAATTTATTCTTTTCTTGACTTTTATTCATTAAAATTAACCTCTTCAAACATTTTATGCAGCGCTCGGAACTTCCAAAAATTTTCATACTTCGAATTATATGACAGAACCGCCTTTTCAAACTCGTGACTACTTTTAATTGGCTTCAATAATGCTTTTTCTATCATTAACCAGCGATTTTCAATTTCAACAGTACCATCATTCTGCAAAAATCATTTGAAAAGACTAGTATTTAAATATATGGTTATGAAAAAAATTTACCTGTGTAACTGGATATTGACTTTTTTGTGAGCACGGAAGACGAACATGGAATGTATCCCATTTACTAAAACTTTTTCGGGGCTTAGGTGGTTCATTTGAATTTATTATAGGCCAGTGATAAGTAACTGTATGGTTGTCAGAAGGAAGAATTGGAGGAACATGTTTTAATTCCCACTCTGATAAATTACGATATATTTCTCTCATTGAACACCCACGCCATGATGTTTCATTAGGGCTATCATCTAAATAAAGTTTACATTAGATTCTCGAAGAAAAGAATTTGATGTGTTAATTACCTGCATCCATTTTCAAAAATATTGAATGCAAAAAACAGCTACTGTTCTTCTTATTATTTCACAGTTGGAATTCAATATGAAAAAATATGCTTCACACAGTATATTAATTATATTAGTATAATAAGTATATAGTATATTATAAATTATAGAAGTTAACTAATAAAATCTACAAAGTACAAATTTTAACAGCCGACTTGTGAGTTGTCAGTTGTGAGATGTAATGTGTCAATGTCAACGTCAACTCAACTGTAAAGAAGGGTGATTCCGCGAGATATATTTTTATTAACTAAAATGTAGCACAGTTTGGAATTGAGGTAAAGTAACGGTCCCACATCGCTACTTCTGGTGCTGCGCAGCACAAAAAACTGCGTTGGCAGCAAGTAGCGATGTGTGATCAATGTAGAAACCTTGAAAACTGCGCCTGCAGCCAGGCTGCGGTTGGAACTTGCAGTTTCAAAAGTAGCGATGTGTGAAGAGCTAAACAATGAGTTTCAAACGCAGCAAAAAAATATTGATTTGGTTGAAACTTTGCTGCGGCTGCGTCTGCAACTTTTCGTTTGTTATTGCCAATTTGATTAGAGTATTGAGAAATTTTGATAAGTGTAGTGTAGTCTAGTGATTCAAATTTTATTATTTTTTACGGTAAATATTTCAAAATATGTAAATTATTATTTAACAAAAATAAATGTTGTTTAAACTAATTTATTATAAATTTAGGAAATGGCTAAGTACAATTGGCCGAAAAAATTAGTGTACAAATTATTATCTTTAATTGAAGAAAAAATACATATTATCTGAACTGGTTGAAAATTCATAACAAACTAAACAATAATGAATAAGCTAAACAGTAAAATACTGCAACAAAGGTTGCGCGCAGCAAAAACTGCGAGTTATGTGTGAACACCTTCGCAGTTTTCTTTGCAAGAAGTTGCAGCTACCAGGTTGCGCGCAGTAAAAGTAGCGGGTTGCACCCACAGGACTATGTGTGAACAGAGTTAGCAGTTTTTGCTTCTGCAACCCAAAAACTGCGCAGTAAAAGTAGCTATGTGGGACCGTAGCTTAATAAATAATGTAGTAGAAAAGTAGAAAAGCAACAGCACTCAAAAAGTAATTGTCCAATTTCTTCATGGTTCTTAATAATGAATTCCAGATAAAGTTAAACTACGATAAATGCTAAGTTGGTTTTCTTTATTAAAAGCACAGATAAGTTATCATCGAGATAGAAATACTAATCACAGATTCACAGCCCTGAAAATGTTGTTTCCGAATTTCCGAATACTAAATGAGGTTCAACTACATGATTAATTTTGAATAATTTTTAAGTAGTTAAGTAACCGTTTCATTATTTTTAATATTATCAGTAACCAGTGAAGTTGCTAGTTAAAGTTAAAATAAAATAATTTAAAAATAATAATAATATTATTAATAAAAATATCCATAACCACTTCTAATAAAATAAAATCCCAATAAAAATTTAAACATTAATAACAGCTTTAAAACTTTAGCTTTCAAAGCTGTAGTCAAAATATAAACCAATCTCAAAGCTGTAGTCAAAATATTTTTAATCTTGAGATAATCGGTACTATCATCACCAGATAACTTTATCCTTATAATAAGTCTTATCTGATAGTGAAAAAAACCAAATTCTTGATTTATCCTCAGTTTGAGATTATCATGATGATATCTTGACCTGAAGAAATTGGGCACTTGACCTGAAGAAATTGGGCATAAGACATGCCCAAAAAGTATCAAGATATAACAGAGATGCGAAAAGGAAATGAAACAAAACCGTAAACAGGCCCTGTGCGGGCAGAGAAGGAGGTATCACATTTGTCTTTTTTATGAAAAAGAAAAAGCTTTCAATAGTTAATTTTGTTTTACGGTTTGTTCTGAAGATTGAATGCACACACGCAAGCGAAAACAGCTGTTTTACATTATTTGTGTATTTCTATTCTATATACACAAAAAGCATTAAAATATATATCTTCTCCCTTTTCGAGGTTTTTAATGTATATTGCTTTATGATCATTATGAAAAATAAGAAAAAACAAAACCATTGTAAACGAAACTATACATATTTATATGTCGTTATAAATATTGTATGTACACATTATGCTTAGAACAAATGATTTTAGTTTTTGTGTTTTTTTTCTTTATAGTTGTCATTTTTTTGCAGCTGAAAAAAATGATATTTGTTGTTGGTATTTTTTGACTTGATTTTTTCTTTACTTTTATGTTATTTTTCTTTTTTCAAGCATTTTTTATTTTTGTTTGCTATTTCGATTCTATTCTTGACCTACCTCTACAAATCTGTTTTACATTGATATTTAATTTTATGGAATTATTAAATGAATTTATAGGTAATTATAATATTTTTAGTTGGTCAGTAAAATTTGATAATTTAAAAAGATAATTTTGAAGGGGCATTTTTAAAATTATCCTTAACGCTTTTCTTGTATTTTTTGTTTGTTTTCAAAATAAATTTCAAAACAAAACAAGAAATATAAAAACATTTAAATTAACATTTCATTCTATTTTTGATCGTTTTCGTAAAAAAATCCGACTTGAAAAAAAAATACCTCGGGACCCTGTAAAATCATTGACTTAAAATTTCTGGACAATATTCTGCTTTTTATTCTCTACAAAACTCCCTAAGACACCAAAAAGATCACTGCAACAGGGCGCAAGTTATACGGCGCCAAATATAAAACTTCCTCTTATCAATTTTTAGAAACAAAATGTAATATTTTTGACTCCTTATGAAAAATGTGTGACTTGTCAAATTTGAACTCTTATATCTCAAGCATTGTTGCACCGATTTAAATCAAATATAATGCACTAGGTCCAAGACCATTCAAGAATTGATCAAGGATCAACGTATGAACTAAAAAGTTTTTTGTTAAAAAATAACTTGTTTTGTATATTACCATATGACTTTTGCCCTATAGAACGGATTTACACCGTTTATAGTTTATGCAATGTTGGACCCTTTAAGGAATATCCTGGTCAAATTTCAGCTTCCTAGTCTCAAGGGAACATACTTCTCTAAGGAGTCAAAAATGTTACATTTTGTTTCTAAAAATTGATAAGAGGAAGTTTTATATTTGGCGCCGTATAACTTGCGCCCTGTTGCACTGATCTTTTTGGTGTCTTAGGGAGTTTTATAGAGAATAAAAAGCAGAATATTGTGCAGAAATTTTAAGTCAATGCCTTTACAGGGTCACGAGATATTTATCTTTCAAGTCGGATTTTTTCACGAAAACGATCAAAAATAGAATGAAGTGTTAATTTAAATGTTTTTATATTTCTTGTCTTGTTTTAAAATTTATTTTGAAAACAAACAAAAAATACAAGAAAAGCGTAAAGGATAATTTTAAAAATGTCCCTTCAAAATTATCTTTTTATATTATCAAATTTTACTGACCAGCGAAAAATATTATAATTATAAATTCATTTAATAATTCCATAAAATTAAATATCAATGTAAAACAGATTTGTAGAGGTAGGTCAAGAATAGGATCGAAATAGCAAACAAAAATAAAAAATGCTTGAAAAAAGAAAAAACATAAAAGCAAAGAAAAAATCAAGCCAAAAAACACCAACAACAAATACCTACTTATCATTTATTTTACTTGAAAAAAAAATAAACAGAACTAAAGAAAAGAAAAAAACAACAACCAAAATCATTCATCCTATATATATAGTTCTAAGCATAACATATACATATAATATGTATAACAACATATACCTATGTATAGTTTTATTTTTACAATGATTTTGTTTTTTCTTATTTTTTCATATATTGATCATAAAGCAATTTACAAACACAGTCATCAATCCCCATTCATTCTATTCAATTCGAAAGAGCTTCAGACTAGAGCTTTCTCAGACCAGTTTTTGAGCTTTCTCAGATAAATTTTTATAAAAATGTTAAAATTATGAATTTCATACGTTCCTCGTGAAGGAATCTCTTAATACTTGATACTTTTTGAGGACAACTCAAATTAGGTGATTTATTACCAACTTTACAAAACACCGTCTTCGGTTGGACTGTGGCAGGTAAAATCGATGGGACACAACACAACAACAAAATGCTACGTGTGGCATACTATCAGAAGATGCAGCCTTTAAAAAGCAGATAGACCACTGCTGGCTGTTGGACGACAACAATCTGCAATCAAAAACAATGACAACTGCAATAAAACCTGTGAAATGTTTTTTATTCAAAACACAACAAGAAATTAAGATGGTCGATTTGTGGTTAAACTGCCATTTACAGATGACGCAACAACACTTACAGCCATATTCACCAACAGGTAATAAGTCGGTAATAACAATTTGAAGGTCATAAACTAGTCATAACTTGATTATTACAGTGTAAAACTAGTATGGTGAATAGAGTTATGACCGTCATAAAGTTATGACTTGATGGTGAATATGGCCGTTAGAGAATCTAAAAATATAGCATATCAACGATTCATGGCTCTGAAGAGAAAATTAAGTCAAAATACTGAACTAAAGAACCAATATGTTAAATTTATGGAAGAATACATTTTACTCGGCCATATGGAAGAAGTAAATTTTAACAGCATAAAAAAGCCTTATTATTTCCTCCCTCATCACTGCGTTTTGAAACCCGAAAGCAGTAGGTACCACAAAGTTAAGGGTTGTCTACGATGTTTATCTTCACAAAAACATTTTGATAGCAAAATAACAAATAGTAAATGTTCTGATAAAGATTACATTCATGCTAAGAAAGTTTGGGAAAAATTTGATTGTAAAAACATTTGGGATTATTTAGAGTTATATTTAAAAACAGATGTATTCGAAAATTTCAGAAAAGTTTGTAGAAATATTTATACGCTGGATCCCTGTCAGTATTATACAACTCCGGGGTTATCATGGGACGCGATGTTAAAATATACTGAAATAAATCTTGAACTATTCACCGATATAAATATGTATAATTTTATTAAAAAAGGTATCCGTGGTGGAATAACTCAATGTTCGCATAGACATTCTACAGCGAATAACAAGTATATGAGTAATTTCGATGAAAATAAACCATCTTCATATTTAATGTATGTTGATGCAAATAATTTATACGGTTGGGCTATGTCACAACCTTTACCATATTCTGATTTTCAATGGGTAGAAAACGTTGAATATATAAATATTCTTAATATTACAGATAACTCAGATACGGGTTATATTTTAGAAGTAGATTTAGAATATCCTGAATCTCTTCATGATTTACATAATGATTTATCGTTTTGTGCTTAAAATAAAAAAAGTCCGGGGTCAAAATTCAACAAACTAATTACAGATTTGACAGTAAAAGAAATATATAATTCACTATAGAAATCTTCAGCAATGTTTAAAACACGGTTTGAAATTAGTGAAAATTCACAGAACGCTACAGTTTAAACAATCATATTGGTTGAAAAAATATATTGATTTAAATACATATTATCGTACTATTGCAAAAATACTTTTGAAAAGAACTTTTTCAAGTTGTTGAATAATGCTGTGTACGGTAAAACGATGGAAAATGTTGACAAACGAAAAGATGTCAAAATCGTTACTGACTGGGAAAGTATTGGTAAACATTTAGGTGCTAGGACTTTAATATAGCTAAACCGAATTTCCACAGCTTAACTCAGTTTACATGACAGCTATACAACTTGAGAGAGTGACATACTATGACATACTATAACAAACCAATTTATCTGGGTTTCGTTGTATGTATTAGAGCTATCAAAGTGGAAGATGTACGACTTTCACTATGATTATATAAAACCCAAGTATAGTATAATGAAAAAGTACTTCTTGCTTACTTACATGGTACAGATTCATTTATATATTCAATATGTAGGCATTAAATTATAAAATTCTATATATGTATTTGTATTATATACCTATATAAACTTAAAATATGATTTATTTTATATAATAAGTTAAGCGAGATGATAGTGGCAATTTTGAATGTATTATTATTCTTCTTATCATGATATCGTACGATTCTCGATATAATTGCTAACAGTAAAAAACTGTAATATATTGATTGAAGATTAAATTATTCTTTTTATGATAAAGAAACGCAGTCAGTCTCATCTTGCTATTGAACCGGGAAATAAGTACAATTCATTGTAATGAAGTGTAATTAAGTGTTTTAAATAAATGTAATATGAAAAACTAAATAGTTTATATTTATTTTACTTGAACCTTTTTTTTAGAAAAAAAAGAAATTTAAATACTACAAATAAAAACTGAAGATTTCTATAGTGACATTATAAATGATATTGACACTAAATTTGATACTTCCGAATACTTACCTGATAACCCTTATAATATTCCTCTTAAAAATAAAAAAGTATTAGGTTTAATGAAAAATGAGAACAATGGTCGGTTAATGAAAGAGTTTATAGGTTTAAAATCAAAAATGAATTCAATAGATGTAGAAGATTGTAAATTAATAAAAAAAGCTAAAGGTGTTAAAAAAAAAGCTGTAGATAATTTAAGTTTAGATAATTATAGAGATTGTTTATATAAGAAACAATTATTTTATGGTAATATGTTAGTATTTAGGTCATATATTCATAAAATATATACTCAAAATGTAAACAAAGTAGCTTTAAGTTATATAGATGATAAGAGATATATTAGAGAAGATGGTGTTAGTACTTATGCATGGGGTAATTTTAGGATAACTTTAGATTAAGAAAACTGAAAAATAAATACATATACCTACATATAAAATAAGAAAACTGAAAAATAAATACATATATAAAATCAGAAAACTGAAAACTAAATACATATATAAAATAAAATAAAAAAACATTCATTTAAACAAAAAAAAATTGATTTTATTTATTTAAAAAAAGTTTTAACACTTTTTAATTCAATTTTACTTCAAGATAACTTCTTAGAAGACATACATTTTCTAAAGCACAGTATCCTCTAGGGGTAGATCTATTAGATAAAACACTGTGACTTACTGAAATGAAGGAGCAAATTTAAGATATCTTTGATTCGTGATACGATGAGAAATGTTCAACTTCTTCATTGAATTAAATCGCGATCATTCAAGTTTATGTCTGTACAAACAAATACTTCATCATAATTTGTTTATATCATGACATGTTGAATGTACGTTTTACATAATTGCATAGTTGTTTAGATAAAAAACAATAACACAGCATAATCCGTTTATAGTCAAAATAATATGAGTTGGCGAATCTCGCGCATGTCTTACATGTGTTAGTGATCTTCTTGTGTATAAATATACGAAGGAAGAAACCTCTTTCTTAGAATTCACAACAACAAAAATGCATGTGTGTAAGTATCTTTTCTTCTGCGCATAGTTTTCTAGTATAATACGATTTGGCAACTTTTTTAAATCGAGCTATAATAAAATGTAATTTCCATGATGTTTTAAAAAATAGCTTAAACAGGTATTCAAACAGCTCTGAAACAGCTTAAACAGGTCTTTAAACAGGTCTGAAACAGCTTAAACAGGTCTAAAAACAAGTCTGAAACAGCTTAAACAGGTCCGGAAACAGCTCTAAAACAGCTTAAACAGGTCTTTAAACAGCTATGGAAACACTTTTGAGATTAAAAACGAAAAATGTGGGGTGCAAGATAATAGAAGAAGTGTAAAGAGTAGTACCCCACATTTTTCGTTTTTAATCTTAGAAGTGTTTCCATAGCTATTAAAATTCGGAACCACAAATTTTCAAGATTATCTGTATGGGCTAGTAAAAATTATTTTATACCTTTTAGTCCGTCTTAAAAACGTGCTATATTAAAAATTCTTTTTTATTTAAATAATTATTTTCTGCTTTTTAGTCTTATGTGTGTGAATTTTGTCAATTTTTTATATATGTATATACACGTTTGGTATAGGCCATTGAACACTTATTATTTGAAATTAACAAATTTTCAGTATTGTTGAAACCATGGTATTGGTACTATGGTATCCATATTACGTGTCTGTCTTTAGCATACTAGAATATTTTTGACTTGAAAATCAGAGTTTGCTTAGATTAACTGCCTTATTCTACATCAAGTCATAACTTGTGACCAGTCATAAGTATATTCACCAAACTAGTTTTATGACCGTTATAGTCTATCTTATCAAAAAGTTGGTTAAAACTTTCTAAAAAATTCTAAATTTGTACCAAACAGACAGACAAGAAAGCAAGTTAATAAAAACATTTTAAAATAAGAAAAAACAACAAAAGGATAAGAATAAACATAATAACAAAATAATAGGAACGATTTGTACGATTGTCGAATCAGTCATATCACTGACTGTGTAAACTTTATTTTAAATCTATTCAAGGACTACATTTCATGTAAAATTTTTCATCAGTTCCATCGGATATAACGATATTTTTTCAAAATTATAACGTAATAAGCGATTTGTCATTATAACCGATAACGCTATAAGCAATACTTATTAGTTCAGTTGATGTATGCAGACCAAACAAATGGCTGCGAAAAGAACGTTGTATCCGATATAAGAAATGTAAGAAACAAAAATCAAAAAACAAACAAACAAACAAAATTGGCCTCGGTTGAAAGGGAAGAGTAGAAAAAAAAAACAAATGGATTAGAAAAAAAAAAGTGAAAAGAAGAGAAATAAGGCGTCCGAGATGGATTTTTAAAAGAGAAGAAAAAGGTATGGGTTAAGGGCTGAAAAGGGGGAATGATGAAATAAAAGGAAGTTTTTAAAATTTATAAAACGATTCTGAATTTTATTATGAATTAAAGGCGTTTACAAATTTTAGGTCTTCTACAAAAAAAAAATGTTCAATTACAATGTAGTAACAAACAAAATTTAATAAATCGTAAAATAGAAAGAAAAGGAGAAGAAATTAACAAAAAAAAAATTATCTAAAAAGAAGAAGAGGAAAAAAAATGGCTATGGCAAAAAAAAAATGTAAGAAGTGAAGTGAGGAAGATCAGATTAAAACTGAGTCTGACTCACTGGATCAACTGAGTTTAGGTTGGAAAAATTTACAAGTCGGCAGCATCGATGGATTTTAATCATGGTAAAAGGAACACTATTAAGGTAATATCGATCGGAAGTGTCAGGCGCCATTAAAACGCAAGAAAGATCGTATAGCAATACAAAAGTATATGGACGATCTGAGAAATGAAATACAAAAGTATATGGAAATTTTACAATTTATTTTTCAAAATAAGATATCTCAGCATCCTCTGAACCAAAAACTAATATTTTTGGATTGAAATATTTGTTGAAGTGTTGCTTAAAATCTATCTTGTTCGGTAATTCTGTAAGCAGTTTTCAATCACAAGGACAAAATACGCGAAAAACCATGAAGAAGTTCAACATTTTTTACCTTGTTTTCCATTTTATCTCAAAAACTAGAAAAAATAAAAGACTGCAATAGCAACAATATTAAAGAGAACACTTTAATAAAGATTTCAATATAAAAATAATAGTTTTTGGTTCACGGGATGCTGAGATACAGACCTTCAAAGTTAACTTTAGGTCTTAATTATGTTTGAATTTGTAAATGTATGAAAATTCAACGTTTTTTAGTCTCTTTTGCACTTTATCTGGAAAAATAAAAATTAAACATGAAAACTTCAAAAAAAAAATACTAAAGAAAACACTTTGATAAATCTTTTAGTATAAAAATATTAGTTTTATGTCTACGGGATACTGAGATACAGATCTTTGAAGTTTAAAATTAGGTCAAATTTGTGTTTGGTCTAGGAAATGTATGAAAGTTTTCGGCTCTTTACCTTGTTTTGCACTTTATCTCAAAAAGTACAAATACTAGAAAAAAATCGTAAGGCATAATCAAAGGTAACACTTCAACAAACAATTAGGTCAAATAATTACAGTTTTTGGTCCACGGGATGCTGAAATACTTTAAAATTACTAAATTATTTAATTATTCTCCATATGATAAAAATAATTATTACACACATACTCATACTCATGAGTCTTTTTACGTCACGTTTCTTTTCTCATTCATTCTTTATAATACCTTAATAGTGTTCCTCTTACCATGGATTTTAATTAAAGTCAATTATTAATACATGCTCCGGCAACACTTGTTATTTTGACAGATGATATAATTAACCTAATTAGGTGGTAGTTGAAAATTGTTCGAATGTAAACACGCGATTCTCGTTTCTATTTATTTCTAAATTTTTAATTTTTGTTTAAGTTAACTAATAACTGACCGAGCGGTTAAATTCGAGAAAATTAAGTAAAATAAATAAGTGCAAAAAAATTTAAAATAATTAAAATAAAAAAAATTTTTTAATATAAAACGTTTTTAAAACGGACTCAAAAGTATAAAATAATTTTTCCTAGCCACATACACATTCTCAACCCCATACAGATATACCTGAAAATTTGTGATTGCGAATTTTTAATAGCTATAAAAATACTTGTAAGATTAAAAACGAAAAACGTGGGGCGCTATTCTTTACACTTCTTACTATTAACTTGCACTACTCTTTACACTTCTTACTATTTTATCTTGCGCGCCCCATGTTTTTCGATTTTAATCTTACAAGTATTTTTATAGCTATTAAAAATTCGCAATCACAAATTTTCAGGTATATCTGTATGGGGTTGAGAATGTGTATGTGGCTAAGAAAAATTATTTTATACTTTTGAGTCCGTTTTAAAAACGTTTTATATTAAAAATTTTTTTTTATTTTAATTATTTTTTGCTTTTTAGTCTTATGTGAAATTTGTCAATCGATTTTATTGATATTATTTTACATTAAAAAACAATATAAGTGAAACTAAAAAAGTTTTTTTAATTTTAAAAAACAAATATATTTGTATATACATATATATGTAAAATACAGTTGCTCTCAAAACATTTGCAACTGAATAAATTTAACGTGTGTATATCTTAAAATTGTAAAATTTTTTTACCTATTTAAATAATTATATACTTTCTTGGTATATTTTTGCCGAATGTTCTTTTCCTTTTTCTTTTTCTTGTAATAAATATATTTTATATATACACGTTTGGTATAGGTCATTGAACACTTATTTAAAATTAACAAATTTTCAGTATTGTTGAAACCAACGACTCCTATAGTACCAAGACTTAATGCTCAATTTTATTTTATTGTTTATATGTGTTGGAAGTACCAAATTGACATCACAACTTATTGCTTTTAATCAATCATAACTAAGTTGTGATTAAAGTTACATGAAAATTATATTCTAATGAAATGTAGAGAAGATCCTTAGCTTTATTTTCACCGAATATATTAAATATCTATGAGCAACGTAAGTCAAAGAAAAAACGTGATAAATATTAAGTAACATAAAACTGAGAATCAATTTTTCCTTAAATCTCCCAAATTACTAAAAATATTAAATTATAATGTTCTATAAATTTGTAGATTTTTATTAAATAAACATTTTTCCCAAACACTGTTATATTATAAAATTAATAGAAATTGAGTTATTAAAGAAAAATGATAATTTTTTATTAAAATCACAATTATCTCTCTCATTTCTCATTTTTAACAGCCACCTCTGAAAATGTAGTACCACTTGAAGAATTTTTTTTATTCATTTGTTTATTTTTTCTTTCAAAAATATTCATAAACAAAAAAAATTTTTTCAAGTGGTACTACATTTTCAGAGGTGGCTGTTAAAAATGAGAAATGAAGCATACCTACTAAAATATTTTTGACTTGAAAATCAGAGTTTGCTTAGATTAAATTTTAGTAAAGAAAAATTAATATTTTATTTGTTTTAGACCAAATTTGAGGATCGAATATCATAAAAAGTAAAATCTTAAATCTTTCATTAGCGATGTAATATTGCATTGTCATGCAGTTCTGAGCTATGTTGAAAGTTTCAAGTCTTTATCTCATCAAAAAGTTGGTTAAAAATTAAAAATCAATTTCCAAATTTGTACCGAACAGACAGACAAGAAACCAAGCTAATAAAAACATTTTAATTTAATAAAAAAGATATCGGATGAGTAAAAATCGCGGGTGTAAAAATATAATAAAAAAAAATAGAACAAAAGTGGAAAGTGAAAGAAATAGATAAAAATTAAGTGTTAAAGAAATAATGTGCAGAAAACCGAAAGTGTAAAAAAAAGTGAACGTGATAATAGAAGAAATGAAAATTAGATGAAAAAGTAAACTAATAATTAAAAAAAAGGAAAAAATGAAAATTATGTGAAGAAAGAAAATTTTATATAAAATAAAACAAAAAGAAATCGTTTTTTCTTAAAAACAACTTATCTGCAAATTTCTAACTTTAACACTTCAGGACCGTTTGAATTTATCGATATAAAAAAAAAATCCATTTTAAAAATACCCAAAAGCCGAGTTTTTGAGAGGTTTTTCTAAAATTTTGACCTCAGATATTTTTGTAGTACTTATATCCACATACCATTGAGAATTATTTCTTCTGCATCTTCTATTTGCTTTTCAGCTTCTCCAACATTCTAAAAATAAAAAAATAAAAGTTATTCGTTGTAATATTTTGCAAAAAATAAAAATAGCTTCATACAATTTTTAAATGTGCAATTTTTATTAATTTTTTATTATTTTATTTTACACTTATGTTATATTAATATTTTATAATTATTATTTAATATTTATGAATGTCAACTGGTTCAAACCTACAGAATAAATGAAATTTAAAATAGAAAAGACCAAAAAAAAGTTACTATGTAATAATTTTATTCATTTGTTTTATAAAAACCAATTGAAGAGCTCGATCATGAAGTTATTCTTATTTAGATTTTTGTTACCATAGAAACATTTTCTTCTTCTTGATTATTGTCCATATTATTATATAATACATACATACATGTGGGATGAATTACAGTCCCGATTTTTATTAAACAAAAAATAAGATTGAATTAATTAATAAACTAATAATAATATCTTTTAATTATTGAAATAAAGATGGTTACATATCATACTTACAAGATATAATATCACTAAACAGCGTCTTTTAAATGGCGTCGTCTTCTTATCGTCTTCTTATATTCCGTTTTGTTTTGTTAATCGTCTTCACCATACTCCATGCTGATTAATAATGATAATGGTATAGCTTGAACCCACGGCATACACATAACAAGGCAATGTAAATAAATTTTTTCATTTGTTTTGTGACGTCACTCAGGTCGTAAATATATAGAAATTTTTTTTTAAATTTATTTTATTTTTTTTTTTAAATTTTATTCATTTGTTTCATATAAAACGACCAGGATGACGTCAAAATGCTAACGGTCACTACGATACTTACATTGCCTTGTTATGTGTATGCCGTGGCTTGAACCAAAAGAGATGAAGTTTCGTATTGTACTACGTTGGCATGCGCAGAAGAAAAGATACTTACACACATGCCTTTTTATTTTTGTAAATTCTAATAAACAGGTTTCTTCTTTCGTATACACAAGAAGATCACTACGCCATGCAAAACATGCGCAATGAACCTTCAGCTGCAATAATTTCAGCTATAATGGTCGTCATTCATATTGCTGAAATGCTGCCTAATTATTCCAGTGCTGAATGCTAATTATATAAAACCCACAATGAAAAAATAAATACAAAAAGAGAAAAAACAAAGAAAATATAAATTTCTTAAATTTGAAATTTCTCTAAAAGTGATATAGATATTTGTATCGGTGCCCGGTGGCTGTTGAAATAGAGAGAAAGAGGAAGAGAGAGAGAGAGAGAGAAGAGAGAAAATTATAATGTTATGTGAAACTTTGAAAAAAAAATGCATCGCTTTTTGTTAATTATTTATTTATTATGTTATAATCATAATTGTATATGTAATTATACAGGGTGTTTTATTTCTAACTACCAAGAGTGGTACCACGATACCAGATACAATACCTGGCGAATTCACGAATAGTACGAATGAACCTATACTAATAGCGCTAGACGATATGAATGATGCTGAATGCATTTTCTAAACAAGTATGTGACCTCTTCACAAAAGGATCACATCATAGAAACTTTTCGGTGATTCTTGTAACACAAAATATATTTCATCAAGGAAAGTTTTGTCGAGATATATCACTCAACTGTAAATATTTGGTAGTTTTTAAGAATCCACGAGATAAAAGTCAGTTTATTCATCTAGCAAAACAAGTTTATCCTGAAAATAGTGCAGAGCTATTAAAAATATATAAGGATATTACACGAACACCTCACAGTTATTTGTTAATAGATTTGACTCAGACTATTAACGAAGTTTTAAGATTCCGCACGGATATTTTCAATAAAAACTTTGAAACGTGTTATTGTTCCACAGATAGTTTAAACAAAAACAATGGTATCACGAATAAAACAATTAAGGGACAACAAACATATATGTTTTGAAAAAAGCTAAACCATGTTTAAGAAATTCAATCATTAAAAATGCAGATCCTAAGGTTATTAAAACTCTTTGTGAAATTACGTTGAATACTTTAAAGGGGAATCATTATCCACGTGGGAACATATATAATCATCTTTGCAGATATAAAAAGAGCATGAGAAAGTTAGTTGATGCAAACGATCAGTACCGAGACAACGTAAGATCTTACTACAAGGTGGTTTTTTACCTGTTTTATTGGGAAGTGTCCTTTCAGGTGTGATTGGTTCACTAATTGAAAAATATGTATAGGAATAATTCTCTTAACAAAATGTTACTTCTTTCTCCAGAAGTCTACGAAAAATTGAAAAATGATATCGAAGATTTAAATAATCAGTTTTTATTTGATAACAAAATGAAGAAAAATATTGAAAGACAAAAACTTATCTGATAAAGAAAAGTGGTACAAATACAGAAATGAGAATAAATTATTTGAATGTAAAACGAAAACGTAGACACGTTGAAGAAAGAAAAAAAGATATATCGTTATTGCAAGAAAAAGTGAACAAACATAAAAGTTTACGTGATAGTGATTCACAAACAAAATTCATACTTGAAAAAGATAACACAATACAAACTTCTCCTACTAAAAACGAGTTGTATGGAATAGATAGAAATAATCCTTTTGAGCCAGATGAAGAACTCTTTGAAGCGATGAAACAACACCACCAATAAAATCACTATCACCTGCTACTAAACGACGATTATTAGCAAGTGGAATAGCAAAAAGTCTCAAACCACCCCCAAAGTTACAGAAAACATCAGAAGATCGAAAGAAAGACTATAAAGTGGTAACTGCTGATGATGGTATAACACAATATACTGTACCTATCGATATGAGCACTGATGAAGTCGCTATAGTATTATTGAGGAATTTGAACAAAAAGAAATGTTCGAAACAAAAGTCACCTGCCAAACAATCTATATTAAAGCCTTCAAAATTGGATCCTAACCAATATACTCTTGCGTTTCCTATAAGAAAAGTAGTGCGACAAAGTAAACGCTTACAAGAAAAGAGGCGAGTTGCAAGTGACTCAGGAATTAATTGGGAGAAACTTTGAACACTGAAAATATGCCTGTGGATATAAAAGAAAATGACTTTTACGTATGTCTTTAAAGTAATAATTCTATGAAATTTTACCCCGAAAATACTTTGTCAGCTTTCACAAATTCGTTAGCTAGACAGTGTAAATTGGATGAAAACTGGTATGTTGGAATAACTGAAATTACTTTACCAAATTTCGATACACAAGAATCTTTGAAAAGAGAAATGAAGCGTCAACAATCTGATGATTTAGATGAAAATAGAATTAAAAGAACCAAGCGTGATGAGATTGATGATCAACTACAACAGGGAGAAAAGAAAATTAGTATTAAAGTAAACAAAGATGCTAAACTAGAATGGACATATGACACTCTTAAGCAAGCCAGTTACCGAGCAGGACAAGTTAATTTATCAGCATTCTTACTAACATTTTATAATGTACCTTCATGGTACACTATGTACTTAGACAATATTAAGAAAAAGATTTGGGATAGATTAGACACTGATTTTTTTGATGAAGTTATTCCTGAAATTAGTTATAAACAGGAACCAGACGAGTTTATTTTACACATATACCAGGGTAGAAAGACTTCAGAAAATGTTGTTTTAAAATATAAAGATTATGAATCTTTTGAAGCTTTCGTAGATGATGTATTTGGTCAAATTCCTAGAAGAAACAGAAAACATGCTGTTATTCAAGATGCAATAGATAACTATGCACATGCTGCACTAAGTATTAAAAGATCAAAGAGTAGAGCGAAATCTATTACTGGAAAGGTACATGATATGTTTGTACTTCGTTTAGAAGAAATGGGAGTAACAATAAAAATAAAAAAACTATTGCCTTCACCAGGGGCGGATGGGCAACATCTTAGTGGCCCGGGAAATAATATTTGTCGGCCCTTTTTTAATTTCCGGACATGGCTAAAATATAGGTAGAGGCCTTCACACGTGGCATGTTTTCAGACAATTTTATATTGTGTAATGCTAATAATACATCGATGTAATGGCGTGATTTTTGTAATTTCCAAATATTTTTTTCAAAGCTGCTTCTTTTGCCCACAAACGAGTTTCTCCAATTACTTGTAATTTGTTTTTTTTTTACCTCTAAGGATGTGCTTTTCCAAATATATACAGTTACGTTCGAAAAAATAGCAGTGCCTATACTATTTTTATTTTTGGAAGTCAGTATTGTGCTTATGGAGGCAGTACCCGATGAGTTTTTTGCCTTGGTAATATTTAATTTAAAAGATTTCCGTCGATTGAAATTGAGATCTGATCACCCCACACACGAGACAGATTTATACAAACGACATGTAAAAGAGTATAGAAAAGTATGCCTATCTTGCCTGTACTGACTTCCAAAAATAAAAATAGTATAGTGAAAAATATTTACCTCGTGAAAATTTCATATAATTCAAAGCCGCACTGTATTGAAATTCACATAATTTGCAAAATTACTACCTTACTGCAATATTTTATGTATGCATAGATGTCCTTTTTAATTACCTCCCATTCTATTTTGAGTTAATGTAAGGAAAGTGCTTTTAGGTGTTCGAAAAAATAGCAGTATTAGAATAAGAAATATTCTTGAAATAATCTTTTGTATGTGTTTTATTTCTGAATCATGAAAAATCATTTTAAAAGTTTTTTTGATTTGTAGTGCTCGAAAAATGGGAAGATGTCCCCATTATTCTGAAGAAACAAGACATTTTAATAAAATAAAAATGCGTGAGAAAAAAAAATTATTAAGAAAATCAGGAAATCATTGGATGCTTTGCCAAAATAAACTTCAAATGCATTAAAGTGGAAAAAAGCAGCAGAAACAAGAAGTAGGAAGATAAAAACAACAAATAAACAAGAGCACTACATAATAAACATGGTGATGCAAAGCCCATTTGCAACATCTACAGAAATTATAAACATTTTAGACTTGCCTATTTTACCTTAAAGTGTAAGAAAACGTTTTAATAAAACCAAATTTGCCAGCCAGAAGACCTGCCAAAGTTCCATTGCTGAACTAAAGACATATTGAAAATCAATTAGAATTTGCAAGTGACACAAGTCCAATTGGTACAACATCTTGTGGTACGAAGAGACGAAAACTTTCGTAAAAATCCATCCGTACTTTCAGCCACCGGCCCTGCGGGCCTCTGAACAGCCGGCCCACCGGGAAATTTCCCGGTTCGTCATATGGCCCATCCGCCCCTGGCCTTCACACTTGAATGTAAAAGAACTCATCACACTTTTTATAAGCAATGTACATTTTGATGATAAAACACTTTCTGAACAAGAAAAGCAGAAAAAGATTATTCAAATTAGAGATACAATTTTTGGGATTTTTAATAAGTTAAACAAAGATTCACTTAGTGCTAAACCACCTGCTCAAAGAACAATTACATTAAGTAGTAATATTTTAAATGTTCCATATGAAAGAGAAAAGTCAGGTCAATACTTAACTACACCAGTATCTCTCGATACAAACATAGACAACCTATCTAATTTTCTTACAGATATATTTCTTCAAACACCACAAGACAAACGTAATATTGATGTGTTACTATCAAAAATAAAAGAATCATTTGATGCTCCTGGATTACGTCAGGAACTTATCACCATAATAGATTAAATTGATAGTGTAGAAAGATTAGTTAATGATGTTTCAAAGAGAATACCACGAGAGTCTCTAAAACTAACAGCAGAGTGTTACAAAAGAAATATATTTTATGTCTACACTGATATTATTCAACCTCGTGTTATAGGTGATAAATTAGTAAGATACTTACGTATAATACCTCTGAAAGAGTGTGAAAATGTATTAAGATTTGAACATATAGAATACTGTCCAATCGAAAAAACTTTTATCGAAAATATTTCTATTAAAATAACAGATCATAAGGGTGAATTAATCAACTTTGAACCAAGTTACATCCCAAGCTATGTAATGTTTCATTTCAAGAGGCGATAAGTTATAAATACTCATACATCAATAAGTTTTTAATAGTACCTATTTATTAGGTTCCCGTATTACTTAAACAATGAATTCATATTACACACAATATTATTTAATTCAAAGTGGTGGAAATTTAGCAGATATCGGAGAATTGTATCGTGCAACACTTATTTATCAACATGGACGAGGTATTGGTAGTTTCTTCAGTGGACTATTACGATATTTACAGCCCTTGGTTGCTTCAGAAACAAAAGTTTTAAAAGAACAAGCAATTAAGACAGGAAAGGCAATTTGGAAAGAAGTAGGTAGTAGTAATATACCTTTTAAAGATATTTTAAAAGATCAAGGTAAAGCTGCTGCCAAAGAATTAGCACAAAAAGGTATAAATAAAATCTTTGATAAAATGGCTGGTAAAGGTGTAAAAAGTAGAATGGATATAAAAAGAGCTAATCCATTCACAGCAATACAGTTGAAAAAATCTACGAAACGAAGAAAACGTTCAAGAGTTAAGAAATCAACTAGAAAAGTATCAACCAAGAAACGTGTAAAAAGTTAACGTAAATTACGTAAACGAATACTAGATATATTTAATAAATAAATATAATGTCGTCGTATAAAGAATGTATGAAATCCGAACTGGATATTTTTTCTGCTCCGCCTATTCAAAGTAATATTCTAAAAACTGAAGAAGTAGCATACAAACCTATAGCAACACTAGACAATTAATCTGTTTTAGAATTTGTATCGCTGGGTCATGGTGATTGATGATACGTATCGTGATTTATCTAGCATTTATCTTCGACTAAAGATACAGTTAATCAAACTCAAAGATGGAAAAGAAGAATTATATACGAGAAACTAAAAAAGAACAGTAATAAGAACTGGCGGTACTACAGAAGAAATTGAAGCTTTTCCAATTGGTGTTGTCAATAATGTGATGCACTCACTTTTTAGACAATGTACAACGCAGCTAAACCGATTGCTCAAAAAGATAATAATTA
This sequence comes from Bombylius major, assembly GCA_932526495.1. Classification (NCBI taxonomy): domain Eukaryota; kingdom Metazoa; phylum Arthropoda; class Insecta; order Diptera; family Bombyliidae; genus Bombylius; species Bombylius major. The sequence continues at coordinate 32,221,324 of OW052043.1, forward strand.
TCATTATAGAGCATATATTGAAAATTTACCAAATTATGGAAAATATACTGCGGCAACACATTTAGAATCTGTAGGCTGGTATCTTGATCAAGAAGAAATCGAATTATTGAAAACATAGCAGACACAGGACGACCAGCTGACTTAACTGGTTGTCTCAAAAGATCTCAGCTATTTGCTAAAAGTAATATTGAAGTAATGGGTAAAATCCATGGTGATATGTTTAATCAAGAAAAGCTGATAATTAATAGAGTAGATCTACGTGTTATACTATCACTTGAGAAACCAGAATTTTACCTTTATAATAAAAACGATAGTAACTCACCGCAAATCAAAATTATAGAAGCCACAATGTACATGAATCATGTAACGATTAATCCAAATATTTTACTTGCACATGTAACTGTTCTTCAGCGTTCAAATGCTTTATACCCATACAAACGTGTAGAAGTTACACGTATACTTTACCTACAAATACATTTACATTATCTTTAGACAATGTAGTGATTGGTCAGTTACCTAATTTGCTGATTTTTGGTATGGTAGATAACGATGCATATACTGGTAAACAAGAAAAAAACCCGTACAACTTTAAACATAACAATATAACAAGATTCAATCTATCAGCCAACTTCTAAAAAGTATATATAACAGCAAGGTTATATCAAAGCAGAATCAATCACAATGAGCTGCTGTTTGGTAAACGTTGAATATATGACAGAATAAGGCAATTTAATCTTCTTTAAAAAACTATCTTTTGCTGGTTTAACACCAGAAAATAAAATATTTTCGAAAGAATTAATATACAAATATCCTACATCATGTGACAAACCTACAGAACAAACAACTGTTCTTGTTAATGGGGGAGCAACAAAGGAATTTTTACAAAACTGTATAACCTCTTATACCAAGGTTATAGACATTGAAGCCTTCAGTTCATGTGAACAAGAATTAACACGATCGAACTTGTTAATATATTAAAAAATAATACGGCTACAAAAAAAATTTTTAAAGGAGTCTTTCCATGTAATTACTTACCTAAAAACATAAAAAAACCAGCATGCATTATTGCAAATACTGATCCCGCAAGTAAAAGTGGCACGCATTGGGTAGCGTTTTATTTTCCAACAAAGGGACCAGCAGAATACTTTGATTCGTTTGGAAATTATCCAAGTAATAAATTCTTTAAAACATTTTTACATGTCAACTCAAAAATCTTTGTAAATAACAAAAAAATATTACAAGGTTTATTCTCGTCTACTTACGGACATTATTGCTGTGTATTTCTTTATTTTCGTTGTAAGGGCAATAACTTGCGAAGTTTTCTTAAATGTTTTTCTTCGCATGATTTTACATATAACGATAATGAAATACTTAATATAAGTATTTCGAAGAATCTATTTAAAGAAGATTTTTCAAAGTGGTGGGGTTTATTGCAATCAGCATTGTAAAGCACAAAGATCAAAAGTATAAAAGCGTGAGATTCAGTTTTTGGACTTCAGTTTTCTGTTAAGAAATGGCATCAAAACGCAGTACGGAGGTAATTGGCAAGAAAAGTGTGAAAGTAGCTAAAAGGAAGAAAGCCATAATACCTTGTGACAATTTATTGTTGAATTATACATATTTTTTGGAGCAGTGCAAAGACCGGAAAATCGTACTTGGTTTTGATACATCCACATTTGTAGCTCAAATTATCTTTCATCATTACAAACGTTTTCCTGTATTTACAAATTATACCGGATGGGTTGAAGTCTACAATTATCTCAGTAATCTGAAGCAGAAGATTGATGAAGATCTACCACAAAATCAGCTTGGATTAGAAAAGGAATTTAAAATACCAGTTGACAAAGGTTGCATTCGATTGAAATATCTTGAAGTTTTAAGATTATTTGACATGATGGATTTCTTCAATATTGTTATGTTTCATAATAACAATGCTTCGAACGCTGTAAAAGAATATTTTAATCAATATGTGGTTAAATGTAAGGAGAAAAATGTATTCAACCTGGCCAATGAAGATTTCTTTGTACCATCACGCAGTTCATACGTACATATAAACTATTCTAGACTTTTTTATGAAATTCCATTATTTTGCAGTTTTAATGTTAGTTTTTCTATGCTTGGTTTGGAATAAATAAATGTTAAAAAACTAAAAATAAAAAAGTGTTTTTATTCAATCATTTTATTTGTTAACATAAATAAGTAAATATTTATACAATTTTGTGTAGCACAGCGGGCAAGTGAATTTTCACAATGAATTTTACATTTTATTTGAAATTTTTTTAATTCATTTAACTTAGGGATTTTAGGTTGTATTATTATTACATTAGGTAAATATTTCCTAATAAAATTTTCTTTTACATCACCTTTTACATAATATGATATAATTCGAGAAATTCTCTAGTATATTTTCTATGTTATTATAATTTATTTCACCGCCGTTGCAGCATAATCCATTCACCTTTTTTGCCTTGAACTGATTTTGGCTGAATGCTTTAATTGACAGCTCTTTTTCAGGAAATGAACCAAAAGGAAGTACAGCAAGTTCTTTTATGAAGTATTCTCCATTGTTTTCACAGATGAACTGCATATCAAAAATAAATTTGCTCATGTTGTTCGCTAAAGAAGAATATAAAGGATGAAAACAAAATCACTTTATGCGAACGTCTATTTATATTTTTACAATACAATTTAATTTAAGTTACAAATTTTCTTATTTTTATTTGGGTATTTTAGTATACATTATTTTCTATTTTTATTTTTTTGGACGCATACGGGTAGGAAAAATATTCATCTGTAACAATTCTTTTATCGAAAGTGAATGATAAGTGTTTTTGTTCCACTGTAGATATAACAACTCCTGGTCGTTTTCGTTTTATTTTCCTATCATTTTTTATACAAACTGACTCATTGTTACTTTCGTCAATTATCATAGATTTTAAACATTCGAAATTTACAATTTTAGAAGTTTCAAAATTAATTGAAATTCCTTTACATTTTGTAAGATATTCAGAACCCTTCTCAGTCTCAATTTTAAGACTGTATGTTTTAGGTCCAGTGCTCGCGAATTCCGAAATAAAAGCGTCAGATCTAAAACATTCTACCTCATCAGCTAGATCACCCATAAAGTCAGATATTGAAAATGATGTAGGTTTCCGTTTATTGTCTAGGAATATTAAACTATCTGTATCATCGTTTTTCTGATAAAATCAAAACACAACGTCAACTAGACGAACTTAATGATAACATAGACAAATGTCTAATTTACCAAGGACAGGATGATTCCCGAACTGGCTTCATCAAATTAGATTTCATCAAAAAACAAATAACTTAATCCATAGGTGGGTTCATCTAATTACATACATATGTATGTAATATAAAAATTTATATACATACATTTTTCACATACAGATAATAAACTTTTAAAAAAATAAAAATTCATCTAAAGTTTTTTAATCACCCTTTTCTATAGGTATATAAAATTTTCACTTTTTAAGGTCAATGCTTAACATACATTTTTTATCTACACACATTTTGCTGAACTTTTTTTATTTCTCATAAAATAAAATATGATCTTGTTTACAATTTATATGAAGAAGACCTGGGTAGGAATCATGAAATTCGATATCGAGCTAAATTTTGGTTTCGAGTGTCGAATTTGTATCATGAAACTCGATCATTCGAATATTCGATATCGAGTACTCGATAACGACAGTTCGACACATCACTTTTTGTTTCGAATGGCGGCCGTTTGATGAAGTTAGTAAACAAAAATATAAGTAAATATTTTGCTTTTAATTTATGTATGCTTATTAAATTACTTTTTAAATTATTTTCTGTTGAAGGGCTAATCAAACGAATCAAAATAATTTCAGCTATTAATTGAATTTATGGAAAATCATACAGGCAGCAAAAAATGCACTGCAATCAACATTAAATGGAAAACAACGTAAAGCGGAATTATGGTAAAGACTTGCAAATACATTAAATAAGAATGGACCGCCTGTGAAATCTATCAAGAAATGGCAGAAAGTAAACTTTAAATAAAAGTGTGTATATTATATTGATTCATAATAAAATATTTCTATATTATATTAAAGTCTGTCTATGACGTCGTAAATTTATTATTTCCTCCGAATTTTCTTTGTCCTCCAATAAAATGTAGCGCGATAAAGATAACATTTTCTTCACTTTTACTTTAGAAAAAACAAACAACGATTTCCTACATATAATAAAATATCTAACCTATATTATATTTATATTAGTTACTCGTTAGCTCGATCGAAAAACGAAATTCGATGTATCGAGTTTCATGATGTCAAAACTTACTTTCGAATATTCGATACCGAACACCACTTTCGAGTGAACGATGATCGAGTATCGAGTTTCATGATTCCTACCCTGACTTTTTTACTTCTTATAGATTTTGTTTTTGTTCACAAGCCACACATTTATACTTTATACACCCAAACAATATAAACCAGCATCTTTTTTTCCTCTCGTACACATCTACAACATACTGTTCAACTCTACCTAACAAGTTTTTTCCATTTTTACAGGGAAACCGGAAAATACATACATCTGTCTACGTCCACTCTCATATCGGTGTACCACCAGCCACCGATCACGATTTGCTGTCCCTACGTCGCGTAATGCTATTTTAAAGCTGAGGTGGCTGTCTTACTACTCATACTTAAAACAAGAACCAAAAACATTATAGAAATCGTTAATCAAACAAAAGAAAAGAAAGCTACAGAAACAGAATTACCAAAGATAACTTAAGAAATTACTACAGACAAGATAGAGGAAGTAATAAAAAAAACATTAGCAACAAAAAGTCAACATCAAACAATAAACAGAAAAAAATTTACGAAACACCATTCTTTTAGATCTTCAAAATAAACACATCGGCAAATGAGGACATTTGCACTTAAGAAGACAAGAGTTAACAACAGCAATTTTCAAGTTTAGAAAACATACGCACTGGATAATTATTAATTTTTGCAAATTACAAATTTCTCATGAAAATTCTGCTGACGGCTGCGTCTGGTAATAGATAGAATAATTAAAATTATTATTGTAATAATAAGATTTAATTTTTGTAAAAGTTAGTTGTAGTTCAGAGTTCAATAAAGTTGGTCAGCTAGCCTGGCTTAAAAATATGTTTTTGTCTTTTCAGCAGCCTTTCTAGATAGGTATCGAAGGTGCCTTTAATAACGTTCACACGGAAGCCATCTTAGATTGTCTAACCGAGTTGGAGGTAGAAGAAGGTCTAAGACAATGGCTGATCTCAATGTTCAGATCAAGAGAAATCCGAGCGAACGTAGAGGCACTCCACAGAAAGGAGTCATCTCACCACTACTATCGTTTTTGGCAATGAACAAAATTCTGTCTAGGCTCGACAAATTGTTTCCTTATGGGATCAGCAAGATCATGGAGAGTAACCTGGGTACTTACCCAGTATTTTTACTTAAATACTTTGGGACAGAGCTGTGGCCTAAGTGTAAATCCGGGCAAAACAAAACTGATGCTTTTCACCACTAGAACCAAAGTACCCTTTTTTGATGTACCCAAGTTGAATAATTCAGTTTTGTCTTCAACCTTCAGCGCGAAGTATTTTAGAGTAGTTATTGACCGTAAACTTAGCTGGAAGCAGAATATTGAAGAACGAGTGAGAAAGGCATGATCGCTTTCTATGCATGCAAAAGAACCTTCGGAAAAAGATGGGGCCTCAAACCAAAGATGCTACTGTGGATGTACACAGCGGTAGTACGTCCAATTCTCACGTATGGAGCCGTTGTATGGTAGCCGGTTCTAAGTAAAAAGTATAACCTGTTGCGACAGCAGTTATGCCCCTTAATTTCTTATCATATTTTCGTACGCCGCTGTATTATTACAGACGGTTGTACACATATTTTTTAAAATGTTTAAATTATACATTTATTGGAAATTTTTCATCTAAATTTTCCAATTAATGAACTGTAATTTCAATTCCGTTGCCCACGCGCAACATAAAATTTAATCTTGTTTTGTTCAAAAAATTGAACAAAGACTTTTCTAATAATCCCATGGATTATTTCAAAATCACGCCACTTCGAGAATAATCTTGGGTAAAATATATACATATATGCATAAGATTATTCCATATTTTCTCTCGAATATTTTCTGGCTATAATTCATTTAAATTTTTCACACACCATTAAGTCACTATGTAAGACAGTGTATTTGATGAATTCAGTGGCGGAGCCAGTAGTTTTTTTCCAGATGTTCAGATTTTTAAAAGAACTTCTAGTTATATTTTGCTTTTATTCAAAATAATTTAAAAAACAAGTTTCCACTCCACGTAAGAGGTATCGCTGTCAAAGCGTTAACCGATATAAAGTGGTCGGTTTCCCTAAGGAGAAAATTGTATAAACAATAGAAAGAACAATTAAAAAATCTACGGTTCACTTTTAAATATGAACCTGAACGATGTATAAGAAAACGAATTTGAAAAGACAAAAATATAAACGAATATATCGTGTATTAGGATTTTTCTAATGTTCACTTTAAAATGTGAACACCTTGCATATAAAATTCTATGAAGAAAAAAAGAGAAACGAAACAAAGTAACCAAATAATATTCTCTTGTAATATTCGGTGGGTCAATTTTTAAATATGAACCTAATGATTTATGTATGCAAAATTAAAAAAGAGTTTAAATTGTATTGTTTTCATTTACTCTTCTTTTTACCAAAAAAAATTTGTTTTTGAATTTGCGGTTAGAAAATTATATGATCACGTTCATAATTTTAGGGTGTTCACTGAGCGCCCTGAACCATACCACCCTCCGCCGTTGTTGATGATGCTCAAATACACTACAAAATTATTTTCATGTATTAATTGATTAAATCCCATATAAACTACTATATGAGAAAAATCAATATAAAAACCATATGATCCATGTAATTGCATTATGACCTATTTACTTAAAGTAAATAGCATAATGTAATACAAATTTTCAAGTGCACACACTCCGTGTCAACCTCCATAATCATTATACTCATAAACATTATTCATAGAGTAATATGTATCGAATATTCTGGAATACCTAATAATGATTTATATGTCTGTAAATTATGTATTATATACCAACCATGAGTTAATTCTGACGCGCAAATACCAATACTAATTAAAGAGAACAAAAAAATATTTATAAAGATTAGTATATTTAAGTGGTATATAAGGCAGCCAAAAATTTCTCATATGTCTTCTTGCTTGTTGATTCACTTTTGGTTCTTGTTACTGGTCAGTCTACAAAGGCGATATTTTTTCGTGATGTATTCCGATGAAACTTAAACGGCTGTCGGCTAATTGATATTGTATTTTTTTTTTACCGACAAATATTCTTGTTTCTTTTTGGAAAAAAAAAATTAATTAAAACAAAATAATTAAAGTTTTTTTGTGATTTTTTATTCTTGATTTGGTGCGGTATTGATTTAGGGCATGATGTATGTATGCCATTGAAGCGAAAGTTAATTGGAAAAACAAGAAAAAATCTAATAATTAAGAATCTGATTTTTTTTGTATAAGGTGTTTCAAAAAAATAAGAAAAAAAAATTTTTTTTATTGGAGATAGTGCAGATAATAAGTGAATGTAAAACATTGATTTGAAAACGTGCCCTTTCAGACCCAGACGCACAATTGTGCGTGTTCGTTTAAGCTATGTATTTTATTCGTTTGAATTTTTGTTCTTATAAGATAAGGCCGAAATGGTATGTTTGTGCATACACTTGTCTTTCGATTTGTTCAAAGCGAAACAGTTAGATTTCCGGTACTTTTGTCATTATTAGTAAAATATTCAGTGTAGTGATAACGTTTTTCAACATGAGCTCCAGACGTAAGTATTTATATTTAATTTTTTTGTAATATTTTAATTTTACAACTAAAAATGGTATTTACTGACACGAAAACTTATTATGCTTTGTATTGAAAGTGTTTTAAAATAATTTTTTGCTTCAGAATATGATGGTTGCGACCATTTTTAAATTGTGCGTACTAGGACTTTTTTCACAAATTTTAAAATAATTTTTCTTATGATTACGCTCCAAGGTTTCTTAACTGATGAGCAAATTTTGCAAGCTCTTGAAGATTCAGATCTAGATTTTAGTAGTGATGATGAAGATTTTGATAAAACTTGGGTACCTGATCCTCATTCAACAGAGATGGCCGAAGGTAGTGATGATTCGCAAGAAGATGAAAACCAAGACCAAGTTCCAATTGAAGCCCCCAGCATGGTAAAAAATTTCTTCCGGAAGCATGTATTCATATGTAATTTCTAAAGATTTTTTAATATTTAGGCCGTGGACTACCACAACATTCGCCGGGATGTTTGGAGAAAAAGACCTTTCAACCCTTCGCTTTCTCTATGTGACCCTAATGATATGAACGACGAGGTATGTTCTTACTTGCTGTAAAATAATAACTTTTTAGATGTATATCGATTTCGTTTTTTCTTGCAGGAGGAAACCTTGAAATCTCCTATTGTCTACTTCAGCAAGTACTTCACAGACGAGTTTATAGAGCACGTGGCCCAATATACAAACAGATATAGTTTGCTGAAAACTGGTCAGTGCATAGGAATGACAACAGGGGAAATTAAAAACTTTTTTGGCGTCCATATTGCGATGGGATGCATAGGATATCCACGAGTCAGGATGTACTGGCAAAATAAATTTAGGCTACCTGTCGTAGCACAAACAATGACAAGGGACAGATTTTTTAAGCTTCGGATGGCACTTCATGTTGTCGACCAAAACGAGGTTTCAGAAGATGCGAAAAAGGCCAACGTGTTTTGGAAGATACAACCGCTCATCGACACCATAAGACAAACGTGAAAAAGTCTCCCAAGGCCCAAAAATGCCAATTTTTCAATTGACGAACAAATGATTCCGTTTACTGGCCGTTGTCCTGTCAGGCAGAGTCTGCCTAACAAACCCAGGGGTGTTGGGTTGAAGAATGAACTGTTAACTACATCTGACGGGCTATTTCTGGATTGAAATATATCAAGGAAAAACTACTCCTCTTTCAGACACATCAATGGGTATCGGTCCAGCATTTGTTCTTCGGCTGGTACTGACTTTGCCTCCAGGTTCTTTTGTTTATTTCGACCGATATTTTACAACAGTTATCCTCTTCTAAAGGCTCTCTTAGACCGCAAAATCTATGGCACCGGGACTATCATGAAAAACAGGCTGAAGGGTGTACATTTCACAGAAGAAAAAAAACTTAAAAGAGGGGACATGGAAGAGTTCTGCAGCTGTGATGACAAAATTGTAGTTGTACAATGGAAGGACTCCAAATCAGTTTTATTAGCTTCTTCAGCTTTTGGATGCCAGCCAGTTCAAAACGTGACACGTTGGCAAAAAGCTGCAAAAAAATTTGATTCAGTGCCTGCTCCATATATTGTTACGCAGTACAACAAGTCGATGGGTGGCGTAGATATTTGTGACCAGTTGATGGAAACACATAGGACATTTATTAAAACAAAGAAATGGACATTAAAAGTTTTCATTCACTTCTTAGACCTCGCATGCTGTAACGCTTGGCTTGAATATCGTGCTATTGCAAAAAAGCAACTTGTGCCAACTAAAGATGTTTTAGATCTTCTCGGTTTCAGAATGGCTGTGGCATAGGCATTAGTAGCAGCATGCAAAAGAACAGTTCAAGAATGGGAGTCAGAGGAGTCGGATGATGAAAACTTGGCACCTTTACCTAAAAGGTATCAACCTTCAATACCACCATGTAGTGAAAAAAGGCTCGACGGTTTCAACCACTGGCCTACTGAAGACGATCTTTCATCCGCACGCTGCTGTCGTCGACAAGGATGTAAATCACGCACCCGCACGAGATGTGAAAAATGCGATGTATATTTGTGCCTCACAAAAAAACAAAATTGTTTTAAAAAATATCATACAGAAAAATAAAATTTTAATTATTAAACATAAATAAAATGTTGCTTAATTTTTTCATACATGTTGCTGCAGTAAAACTATTAATTTTTCTCTATAAATTTAATTCCAGATGCAACAATTGTGCGTATCCTAAAAATCAAGGATAATACAATGCTGCATACGAATCAAATTATTTTTTGGTTTTTAGAGTCCATTTCTAATAAGATATATTAATATTATTGATTTTCTTTGGAAAACGAGGTTCTGGGTCTGAAAGGGATTTATATAAAAGAAAGTTAAAAAAAAAAAAACAACAAAATCGTCCTTTTTACATGTGGTAGCATAAATAGTCAGTTGGGTCAGTAGCATCCCTTGGAATGACCTTACCGGTGAATATTCAAAAGAATTTATTTTTTTTACTGCGAACTCTACATAGTCATTATAAAAAAAAACAATTCTTTTTTCTCTAAATCCGATATTAGTGCTAAATTGCTGTCGAAAACTCATTTTTTTTTTGCAAAGTTGAAAAAAAAATAAATAAAAGAAAAAAAAGAAGAAGAAAACAGAAAAAAAAATTAAAGAAAAGAATAGATAGTGAAAATTAATGAACTATGCAAATAATTATCTGGAATAGAGTACAGTGAAACAAAAAAAAGTTGTATATATATTTTTGAAAAAGAGAAAATAATGAAAAAAAAAACAACAAAGGTTTAAAAAAAACTTTCTTTAGGCAAAATATTGTTCGTAGAATTACTTTTATACATATATGTATACAGGGCCTTTCAGAGAAAATGCGAGGCCCGGGGCAACTAGTATTTTAGAGGCCCTTCAAAATTTAAAGTGAAATTTTGTGCAAAAAAATAAAATCAACAGTATTTAAAATATTTTTTATTATTATCGACATTGATTTATTTTACACATGCTTTGCGCGCTTTAACATTAGCAAATTCACTGATTATTTCAGAATAGTCTAAATTACGTGCTATCTGATAATTGATGTTGAGTGTTGCTAGTCCATTTAGTCTTTCCTGACACATTGTCGATCGTAGTTAGTTTCTAACTCTTTTCAGAACACTAAATGACCTCTCACCTTCTGCTACACTCACAGGCATGGTTAAAAAAATTCGAAGCAAAATCGCTGTATTGGGAAATATGTTCACGAATCCCATGTCGATAATTTCTTTAAGTAGTTCTGTTGGTTTCGTGCTGAGTTTGAAATTGGATTTGTAAATACGCTTCAGCATTATTAGTTCTTCTACAATTTCTTCACTAATTTCATCTTTATATTTCTCTAGCAATAATTTCGCCTTTGAAACTATATTCTCTTGAACCATTTCATTAAATTTCCATAAAACTTCAAAAAAATTGCAAATTGAAGAAATTGCTTGAAATCGACGCGTAAGTCCATCTATTATTGAATTTATAATTTTGTTGAAAACGTTTAAAAGAAAATATTCTTCAGCAGAGTTTTGGTCTTTTAATCGACGGTTTATTTCAAATTCTGAAGTGATCTCATTTTCAGTTGCAACTTTTTTACATTCATCAAGAACGGACTTCCATGTTTTCTTAAATTTTTCTATATTTTCAATTAGATTTTCAATATTATCTTTTTCTACATCCAATGTTGCTTTACGAGATTCGATAATGAGATTCGTTTGATGTAATAACTTTAGTATTTTCAGCCAAATTGTAGACATAAGAACACATTCGACTTTAGACAAATATTTTTTAAAAGCAGGAATTTTTGTCTGAGCATCAGCGGGAAGTCTTCCTAAATCGATTTCATTCAAAGCAGATTGTAAAGATTTCAAATTTAGAGCCACTGGTTTCACAGCTTCTAGCCTTGCTGACCATCTTGTTTTTGAAATATTTTTGTGTAAATTGTAAGGTGCTGCATGCAACCATTCCATGCAATTTAGTGGTAGAAAGCACATTTAAATACAGTTATGGTTAGTTTTACATTTCGTTCTGCTTTGCCTTTCCCTATATTTTTGCCTAACACATCAAATTGAGTTGCCAAGTTGAGGCCCCTGAGATTGCGAGGCCCGGGGCAGCAGCCCCTCCTGTCCCCCCCTCTGATAGGCCCTGTATGTATATACGTATGTGAGAAATCACGTTTGATGAGGTTTTTTTTGTTGTTTCATACAGTGAAACCGGAATAAGACAAAGAGTTACGAATTTTTTTTTTCAAAACCAATATAAGGTGAAATCTTGGTATATAATATTTACTTTTCGTTCATTTTCTTCTAAAATAAGAAAGCAGGACAAAAAAAAGGAAAAAAAAACTAAACGTGGTTCTCTACTGAATAATAAATGAAAACATAAAAAAAAATAAAAAGGAAAATAGAAAAAAGAGAAAAAAAAAAATAAATGATTGAATTAGTGATTTAATATAAGAAGAAGCATACATAAATTAATAGCCAGAAGAAAATTGACCATTATCTTCTTTGCAAAAATTTTTTTTTATTATTATTTGTTATATTTTGTACAGTTTTTCATAAAACAAATTGTATTAATAGGAAATTTATAAAGAATGCAAAATGGAACAAAAATCTTAGATAATTAATGTCGTTCTAACATGTAATAAATTCAGCGTTAAATTGGAAAAAAAAAAATCCAGTTCTTTTTATTTAGCCATTTTATTTTTGCACAATTCATAAAAGGATTGCAATGATGCATTCATAAGTCACTAAAGATGTTGTTACATCGAGGAATTCGACGTGGGTAGAAGATGGTCCGCCTTGGCTCCAACAGTTTTTGGCCTGTTTTCTTGAGTTCTCCGTAATCGGCTCATCGATGGTCTTGTTTTACGGTTTCTTTTCTTTTAGTCTTCTTACACTTTTTATATCACAAGTTTCTTTGGATTTCATAAATCCGGTCCTTTTTATGTTAAGGTAGCGGATCCGCTTTCATGGTGTTCTCAAAGAACCCCGCCCGGCTGAAGCAGCTGGAAAGTTGACCGGCGGGAACACCAGGAAGGTCATTTGCGGTTTTAATCTGTCATTATCATATAATTATTTATTTTAATTTTCCGTTACGTAAAAAACCTTTTCTAAAGCCGGCAGAGTGCAGAGAGCAGCAGGATGAGGTGTCATTGGCGCGATGAAATCGTGCCCAACGGATGCATAAAATGATCTTGCACCTTCTCCCGCCAGACCTTCACCTCATGCAGTGCGATCAGATTAAGGAAAACGCGGCAGTGGATCGTAAGACCATATGGCCATAGTCGAATTCTGGATGATCTCCAGTCGAATGGGCTAAACAACCTACAGATTACCTCATTCCCAGACTGAGCCTGGATAGGAACTTTAGAGTTAAGTTCTCATCAAAAGAAGGATGAAAGCGAGGAAAGGAAATGAGAGGCTTTGATGTAAAAATCTTTACGGATGGATCCAAGATGAAAGATGGTGTGGGAACAGGAATCTTCTCAACCGAAATCAATTCCTCTTTATACATTCGGTTGCCAAATCTTGCAAGTGTTTTCAGGCAGAAAAATTTGCAATCCTTGAAACCTGCAAGCAGTGCAGAGCAACTGCCGTTGCAGATAAAACTATAGGTATCTTCATCGACAGCCAAATCGCAATTAAAGCCTTGGCTTCGACAAACATCTTCTCTAAGCTGGTGACAGAGTGTAGAGAAGAATAAATCTGTATCGCTGGAAGGACCAATGTCACGCTCCTCTGGGTTCCAAGCCATAGGAACATAGAAGAAAATGAGGAAGCCGACCTCCTGGCGAAACAGGAGAAGAAACGCACGGATGTATGGCAGAAGAAGTGTAGCTTCCAATGCGGTAATGCGAAGAAGGTACCTACATATTTTAAAAACATGATCGAAACATTTTTCATTTTTATTCAAACTATTTGAAAATAATGACTCAGATTGTGATAAGAATTTTTCCAGTGTATTTTTTTCTAAACATAGAGACTTTTAGAGAATATTTGATGAAGACGTTTAAAAGAGCATTAAATAAAACGAAAAATGTTTCGATAGATTTGTAAAGACTGCCGAAATCGGACTCGGACATTGTTACCAAATAACATTTTATCCCATATACTTTGAAGGCTTTGAAGCACTACCAGCATAACACATCATAAAACTTGCAACAATATTCTGTATATGTATATCGTTTCAAATAAAACAAGTTAAAAGTTAAAGGCAATTTTGTGTTGTTTTTGAAGTCTTGTACAAAACTGATAATTTTGAACTCCCTCTAGCGGTAAAAATAGGCACGATAGAAATTTTTACTAGTACATATCGTGGTACCACTTTTTACACGTAGGAAAAAAACACCTTGTATATACTTTGGTGGCTCTGCACATGTTTATTTCCTCGGCACAACATCCCATTGAATTTTGGCTTTGATTTGAGGTTTCGTGACCATTTTAACCCTTTGCCTTACGATTTAATTTCAAAGAAACATACGTTTGTAGACTAATTAATTTTAATGCAACTCTGTATCGCAAAGTAAAACTAACCTACATATTTCAATTTTAATAAATACATATATTTATAAAAATATGGATTCTATTTCATTTGTGATAAAACAGATCTATAATAGCCCGTCAATTTCGAATTTGGCACAGAAAATGTTTGCGAGCGACACTCGTCATTTATATGATAATTAAGGGGTTAACTGTCTCTGAGTGTACATATACAGAAAAATTGTCATAACACCTCAAGGGAACTTGAGGAGGCAAAAAATCCATCTTGGATTGTACCTCTGTAGAGTCATAGATGATGAATTAAGTATCAAGTAAAAGGGTTAGTGATTTAATGAATAAAACAATCAAATTTGTACATATATAAACTCCATGTATATTTTATTTAACATTTATACAACAAGAAAATGCATTTATGTGTTTAAAAGATGTTTTGTTTACATATCTATAATATAATTGGAAAATCAAAAAATTAGAATAATTCACAATGAAAATTCACGGTAAATAAAAATATTAATTTATTTACTTAGCTACTTTTTTGTTTTGTTACTTTTAAGATTTTGAACCGTCAAATTAACATAACAATTCAATTATGTATGTAAAACAAATTAAAATATATTATATTACATAAAAGTTACGTATTGTTTCAAAATTTTTCAACGTTACATGTGTTTAAAAAATTAATAAAGAATTTTTTATAACGTACATTTACATACGTATTATATTTATTGCTTTTCATTTTCAAATATTATATTAAACATACATAAATCTATCTATGTATGTATTACAAGCAAAAGTACAGTATACCTCGAAAATTTTTTTTTTCGCATTTTTCAATTGGTACTACCAAAAATAGTATATAGGAAAAGATAAACATTTTCATATGTCGAAATGGAAGCAATTTTATTTTTGCCATTACCTGATATCAGGTGTCAACATGTTGAAAATTTTCATTAAACATTCTGCATACACTTCGCATCACTTGGATACATAATCAAAAATCTTTATCAACAATTTTCAAATTTTTGCAACACTTGATCATCGTCTATTAAATGGTAGCAGTGTAGGAATTTAGAAGAGACGGACAAAATTTTGAGGGGATAAGACAGCACAAAAAAAGGAAATGTTGCTTTAAATTGCTTTACATATAATACAAAGCCTCCCACATAAAAAAAAAGTCAACTTTTGAAGAAACGTTTTTGTTTTTGTACATATATTTCAATATTCGTCATTATATAATATATAATATATAATATACTGCTTCACACAACAGCAACATTTCCTTTTTTTGTGCTGTCTTATCCTTTTTTTGTTGCTGTTGTGTGAAGCAGTATATTATATATTATATATTATATAATGACGAATATTGAAATATATGTACAAAAACAAAAACGTTTCTTCAAAAGTTGACTTTTTTTTTATGTGGGAGGCTTTGTATTATATGTAAAGCAATTTAAAGCAACATTTCCTTTTTTTGTGCTGTCTTATCCCCTCAAAATTTTGTCCGTCTCTTCTAAATTCCTACACTGCTACCATTTAATAGACGATGATCAAGTGTTGCAAAAATTTGAAAATTGTTGATAAAGATTTTTGATTATGTATCCAAGTGATGCGAAGTGTATGCAGAATGTTTAATGAAAATTTTCAACATGTTGCCACCTGATATCAGGTAATGGCAAAAATAAAATTGCTTCCATTTCGACATATGAAAATGTTTATCTTTTCCTATATACTATTTTTGGTACTACTGTTCATAAGAAATAATGTAAAGGACGTACCAAAAAACAGGTTCATGACATTTTTCGAGGCGTATAATACTTTTGCCATATTATAATTAAATTTGCGTCAACATTTAAAAAATACAAATTATTTGTTAAAAAGAACTCATAACATATAAAAACAATGTAAGTATGTATTTGTATCTTCATATTTCTAATTTATAAAAAAAAATTTTACATTTTGACTTTTCAAAATATGTAAGTATCACCAAGTACACACCAAGTAGCATTACAACCGTCGCAAACTAGTTTAAAACCGGTTTTTACAACTGCTCAAAATACACCTGATGGTGGCACGACCAAGTTGTAACGATTGTGAGTGTATTACAATACAACCGTCAGCTAAAATTATTTTAGACTATTCTTATTATACCAAGTTGGAAAAAAATTGTTGCAACTAGAGCATTACTACCTGGTGTAATTTGGCTGTATGATGTATAATAGTTTTATTGTATAAGAAATATTGTATGGAAGGAATGAGTATTGCATTGCATTTCATTCTAAGTATTTTATTTTTTTTATTCTTTTTGTTCTTAAAGTATTTTCTTTTGCAATTGTTTTATTTGTATACATAAATTATATATTTGGTACGGTTTTCATCGGCAGGCATTTTTATTTTTATTTGTATTTGTTTTTTCTATTATTTAGGATTATTATATAAAAATAAAATTCGAAATTCCATTTTGTGTTTTGAATTGAAATGGAAGAAAAAATTGTTAAGTTTTTCTTCTTATTATTTCTTTTTTATCCTAAATAAAATACTTATGTATGTACATATTATTATTTATTGCTTTTGTAAAAATTACCCATTTACGAAATCTTAGATTTTTATTCGTTGTATTCTGTGTAATAAATTTACATGGGTATGTTTTATTAAATTTTCTTCTTCCATTATCTACTTTAGTTTCATACTTGTATATTAAAAATTTTTATAACTTTTAGTGTACAAGTTATGTGTATTATTATTTTTTCAATGGCATAAAATTTTCTCAGAAAGTAGGTAAAATCAAAATATTAAAAATAAACAATGGTCTAATTGACGAATTACAAATTCGAATAAAAAAATGTAGAGAAAATATTTAGTTTTTAGTCTACGGTATGTAATATTTACTTTAATTTGTATGGTTATATGTATTTAGAAAAAAACTTTTAAGTCATTTTATACTTTTTTTGACAAAATATTGTAAGCTCTGACGCGTTCGCATGTGTATTAGGTTGTGTGTGAGTGTGAGGGTTTTTGGTCTATAGTTCAAATATGTACATATTATGTACCTTGATTTATATAATAGTGAGTTTTTACCTTAAAATGTACCGTAATTTAAACATTTTTTTGATATTTGTAACTTTAAAGTTCTTTTTCTCAAAAACTATTTAAAATAGGACTAAAAGGAATGCAGATTCATAGTCAGGAGCATTCACATTAACTGAGTGTATTCAAATATTAATTTAGTCTCTTTTCTTTTACTGTTTTGAATTGATTGAGGTATGTATCTGTTGTAAATTTTTTCAAGTTCTATTGCTATTGAAGTCCATAAAAGCTTGATCGATATGTCATTATGTACTCCAATGTTGTATCAAAATTCGGTCAGTGATATTATTTATTCAAGAAAATGTCTAAAATACTATAGTACGTATAATTACTATCTT
Source organism: Bombylius major (assembly GCA_932526495.1). Taxonomy (NCBI): domain Eukaryota; kingdom Metazoa; phylum Arthropoda; class Insecta; order Diptera; family Bombyliidae; genus Bombylius; species Bombylius major. Next base: position 32,239,117 of record OW052043.1, read on the forward strand.
GTAAATTACCGATTTGTGTAATATGTAAAAAATAAAAATTTAATAAATGTGTTAGTATCATTATCATTGCATGTTATGAAAATAGGCTTTTATTCGCACCATTTTCAATGAGGAACCTTTTACCTTAATCATCTGCATCCTTTACGGCTTGTAATTTCAATGTTGTTTTTATGTATTCATTTAATCTTTCTAATTTCTAACTAAATTAATTTAAACAAATAAAATCAGTATGCAAAGATAAAGTACGTTGTACGTAGTTTATTGTGAGTCAATTTGAGCTCGTTTAGTTCTTTTTTTTTTTTTATTTTTTATTTTTTTTTTTTGAACGTTAAACTTCACAAGTTTGTGTAAAGTATAGAAATGCCAAAAATTTAATCGTAATAATACCGTAAAAAGAAAAAAGAAAGCGAATGGAGATCACTAACAATATTTTTTTTTTTTTTTTTTTTTTGGTTTTAAATTGATAGTGTTATTAAATTTTAAAATCCACTAATTTTTTTGTTTAATTTTAAAAAAATTAAGAATTAGTGAAACGAAAAAATAGAAATTACATACATATAGATATTAATACATAGTCTAATTTTTTTTCTATTTTATTTTTATAATTTCACTTATGTTTTCTAAATAATTTACATAATTTTTGTGCAATATAAATTTTTTTTTCTTCTTTCATATATATATTATGTACTTATTATGTACTTATTTTTGAAAAAAACATGAAAGTGAAAGAGAATGTATTGTTATTTTTAATAATTTGTTTTAATTTCGAATACCTATTTACCAATTTATTTGGATTTAATTAATTTGATATAAATATTTCCTTAATATTTGAATATAATTTTTTTTAAAAGCCTAAAATTTAATTTTTAAGGTTTATGTAATAATTAGTTTAATATATATTTTTTTTTTCAACGTTGAGAAATAACCAAAAAAAATTCTTTATTTAGTATTATATTTATATTTATTTTTTCCTTTGAAACTTTATGTTCATTAGTTACACCAAAAGCCTAAATTTAAATTTGTTCATAAGTTCTTGTATTTCGGTTAAATTTATAATTTTACTCGAAAAATTGTTTATATTATTTTAATTAATTTTTTTTAATCAACATGAATAATTCATATTATCTGAATATAATTTTTATAAATAATTGAAAAAAATAAGTATCAAATAAAAAGTAAAAAATATTCAATTATAAGAAGTGTTGGAAGAAAAGTTGCGTTTTTTCTATTTAAATTAAAAATGGAGTTTCAGTTTATATTTTGATTTTATAATTTCTGTATTTTCCTATTTCGTTTTTTTTTTCTTTATTATAATTTAAAATTAAATATTTTTGTTTTATTTATTTATTATTATTTTAATATTTTTTTTTAATATAATTCTTCTTTATTACAAAAAACATAAAATTTGTTCAGTAGAAAAATTGTTTCTGTTTCTTTTAGATTTTTACTTTCCTATTTTTACAGTTAGTATATCACATTGTTGCATTATTTTAGCACCTCACTGATTTCCTATTAGTTTTGAATAAATAATTAATGAACATTTTATAAGATTAATAAATTTTAAAAATTTCTTCGTTTTTGTTATTTTATTTAATATTTATTACACCTGTTGAAATGTTCATTAAAATTTTATTCATTAACCATGTATCTAGCTAACTTTCCCTATACTTATTTACATACTTATACAAACATTTTAATCACAAAATTATTTTTTACCATATCATTACCATCTCTACTCACTCATACATTTTGCTTAAAATATTTTCTATAAAATCAGATTTTTGAATTTTTTTACTTGATTAATGATGGTTGATGAATTGCTTAAAAAACAATCATATAAACAATATTTTTATTTTATTTCAAGTGAATATGTTAATGTCAAGAAGGAAAGAAAATATGTAATAATCAAATACATATGTGATAAAAACAGACACCAATTCAAATACAGTTTTTGGCTGAGAATTTGTAGTAATGACAGACCAAAACTGGATTAGTTGCCTTTAAAACTCAAAGATTGTTTTTATATTTACTTGTATTTCATTTGTTATCCTATCGAAAAACAAATATTAGTTCTGTAACTTGATTTTTTGTGTTGATACATTTTAATCTTAAAAATGGAGAACAATTTCAATAGTTTTGAAATTCAACTCCAATCTGAGTATTATAAAAAAGGGCATATTATTATAAAATGCGTAAAAATTTTTTATTCAGTTAACGATCGCAACGATGTAACAAAATTTATTTGGCAACAGAGTTACTATAAAATGTAAAACAGAATATTTGCAGCGCTGTAAAGATATTCTTATTCTGACGCCTTCAATCCAGTGCTATAAGAAATACTGTTATGAAATTTTTACGTATGAACAGTACATTCTGTTTCATGTATAGAATTTTATTTCAAATAAGTTTACTTCGTTTATTTTTCTTATCACAGATGGTGTTGTCTGTATAAAGAAAGCTTACTACTTACATATATTAAGTATATACATGTATATGTCACTGGTAAAAGTTTGACAACGTTTACACTGTCTGATTTTGTTGAGAAACTTTGTGCTACGATTTTACACTCGAAATATCATTAAAATAGATTTTTGTTAATTTCGTATGACATTTGATTTGACTTCGTAATACATACTTGAATTTTTTTATTTCAGTGGATTATCAGCATTATGAAAAGTCGTATGACAATACATATGTAAAATACCATACATAAAGTGATATGACAATTCAAGTAGTGTAAAGTGTAAAGGTACTTTAAATAAACTCCAGTCTGTCATAAGTATAAGCAGTGTTATCTTTTATTTTAATTTATTATTTATATAATATATATTTGTAAAAATAAAATAAAAAATGTCTACACATAATTATAAAACCGCTCATGTATAAATGGCAAAAATATTTTTTATAAAAATCGTTGCCGCTTTAATGTAACTGCTCTGATAGAGCTATCTAAGCGGCGCTGAATCTACATAATGTAACAGAGAAATTATAGTTTTGTAATAATAGTAATATATATACATACATTATATATTAATTCATTTATAGGTAGCTACGAATATATGTTATGTAGCTCTCCATGAAGCAAATTGTTTATTGAAAATATACTTTTTTAAAAATTGATTTTGAGTTTTGAGTTTGACCGAAAAGAAATACCTAAATTATAAATAAACATATGAAGTCACATTAAGTATGTAATAGACAAGTGAGCTTTACAAATAAAACTTGCAAGTATAGATCTATACTAATTGGACTTAAAATTTGTGACTAGTAAACATTTCACTTTTAGTGTCGACATCAGTTAAATTTAGGATTCGGGTTAATACATAATATGTGTATAAAAATATAATCTTTAACATTTACCTTAATTATTCTATAATTAAATTAAAAAATTTTATTTTTTCAATTGAATAGTAAGTAATACATTACTACAAAAAATGAGTAACGTAAATTGAATGTAAATAAAACTGTTTATTACGTTTGAATTAGTGTTTTTAGAATTTTTTAAAATCGCTTTCGAAAGCTTTAATTTCAAAAATGAATTTTATTAATTAATCAAACTTTTCTACTCCACTTTCAAAATGTCAATTATTTATTGGTTATGCTAAAAAAAAATCTTTTACTAAAATTAATATTACAATACATTAACGGAAATTCTGTTTGATTAGGTCATAACCTCCTTCATAATTCACAGGCCTTCAAATTAAACGTCTCATTCCACTCACTACTCTAACTATGGGTATAGTGTATCTGCTTAAAGTACCTTTACACTACTTTGATTTACACTATGACTTTACATATGTACTTTACATAAAGGTATGTACTTTAAAAATTTGACTGCGTTGACTGATTTTGTTAAGAGATCTTGTCATATAATTTAACACTTGACATATCACGTATACAGATTTGGTTTGACTTCGGAATATTTGGTTTTTTTATTTGAGTAGATTAAATAAAGTGATAATTTCAAATAATAATAACAATAAATTATACATTTTCACACTTTTTTCAAATGATATGTCAAACAATTTAAATATTCACAATATTCGGACAGTTATATAAGCAAGTCATATGACAATGCATTTGAAAATTTCCACACATAAAGTCATATGACAAATCAAGTGGTGTGTAAAGATACTTAATCATTTTTTTTTTTTTAGAATTGTTTTGTAAATGTCATTATTGTATGTATAAAAATTTAAAACTATAACTTTGCATTTATGTTTTTTTTTTTATTTGTATAAATGTATGTATATGTATATTACTTTCAAATAACAGTGCTATTTTTTTTTTTCAACTGAAGGATTTCATTAATTTTACTTGTTTATTTGTTTTTCATTAGTTAAAAATCAGTCTCTATGGCAAAAAGGTATGCTTATACATGTAATAATATTTTAATTATACTGTTGTATTTAAAATTTTTTGAGTTTTGATTTATTTGTAAATTTTATATTTTATTATGTATAATGTAACTAATTTTCGTGTTTGGAAAATGTTTTTCTCTATTTTTTTATTTTGCTTCAGTTATTTCTGTTAAATGGAATTAATTATATTTTTTTATATGCATTAGTATTTCATATAAACTATTTTATTTATTTATTATATCTTTTTTTTTTTTTCTAATTATATGTTCTAAAAAATATCACATTCTGTCTTCGTTTGATCGAGAAACAACTATAGTTTATTTAGTTTTATTCGTTTTTTTTTTTTTTTTAATTTTTTAAAATTCAGAAATTGAATAAAGGAAAATTAAAGTTTATAAGCACATTCAAGTTTTTTTTTTATAAAATAATGTTTAATGTTTGTGATGAAATAAAAAAAAGATATAGGATTTACAAAAACAATTGAGTTTTTTTCGCGTATGTTTAGTTTATGTGAAATATGGATGAAAGAGTTTTTTAAAAATATTTTTCCTTTGGTTTTTCGTCTCACGAAATAAAACCATAATACTTAAGACTGGATCAGATTGTTTGTATTTTAGTTGAATTGAGTTGCAAGTATTTCAGAAACTAAACGTGTCGTGAGTCGTGACTCACTAATGTTTCAGCTACTAAAATATTCAATAAATTACTCATACTCAAATAAAATATTAGTCTGCCGTACAAAGGCTAATCGCGTCAATTACATTTTCACTCATTTTGAGTTAAATATATTTATGATATAATATCTGCCGTACAAAGGACAATCGCGTCAATTACATTTTCACTCATTTTGACTTAGATATATTTATGATATAATATATAGTTATACATATGAACTAGTGAAAAAATTAAATTATATATATAATATATAATATATAGACATATTTTTTAATAGAGAATTTTTCCTTCAGTTCATATATATAACTATATATTATATCATAAATATATTTAACTCAAAATGAGTGAAAATGTAATTGACGCGATTGTCCTTTGTACGGCAGATATATAGTTATATATATGAACTGAAGGAAAAATTCTCTATTAAAAAATATGTCTATATAATATATTATATATTATATATATAATTTAATTTTTCCACTAGTTCATATGTATAACTATATAATTATTATATCACAAATATATCTAAGTCAAAATGAGTGAAAATGTAATTGATGCGATTAGCCTTTGTACGGTAGTAGTGTAATCTGAACAGCTTCACAGACGTTATAGCTGAAATTATTTCAGTTGAAGGTTCATTGCGCATGTTTTACATGGCGTAGTGATCTTCTTGTGTATACATATACGAAAGAAGAAATCTGTTTGTTAGAATTTTCAACAACAAAAATGTATGTATTTAAGTATCTTTTCTTCTGCGCATGCAAACGTAGTACAATACGAAACTTCAACTCTTTTGGTTCAGTTTCGAAAATCGAAATTCTCAATTTTCAGAATTTCTGCTTTAGCATTATTTGAGTTGAGATTGTGCAGCATTTTTAAAATTTTGAGACTTGAGTTCTGAGACATGTAGTGAGGATATATTTGTAGTTATAAAATTACTTTTTATGTGCTTTATTGTTTTATGCATTAAATATTGGCTCACGAATAATTAATCTGGATTAATTCAAAATTAGTTATATGCATTTGACAAATTGCGAACTAATTTAAAAAATTTCAGTGCTACAAGGTAAAGTAAAATGTACAAAATATTATTAGTTTAAAAATAAAATAAAATATTATTATTGAATTAATTACAAAATAGGTAAACAAATCATAAAGTTTTGCGTTTTAATCTTATGGCCATTAGGTCATTAGTATTAACTTGTATAAGTATCTTTTTTTTTTATTACTACCACAACTTCTAAATTATTTATTTTGGTAATTTATCTTCAAATTGTTCTCAAAATAGATAAAATGTCATAGAATTTATAAAATTTTTTCTTTATCCTATTTGATTGAGGTCATTTTAGAGTTATTGAATTATTGCTATAATATTTTCATATTTCTTACTTTCTAAATTGTTTTATTATTATTAATGTTTTTAAAATTTTTATTAATTTAAAATTTGGTTTTGTTATGATTTTGTTCTAAGAAGTTTTTTTTTTTTTTTTTTAAATTGCTTTTCTTAAATTTATAATATTTTTCTTTTATTTAAAAAAATTAATTATATTTTTGTATTAGTTTTATTTTTCGGTTCTTAGTTTTCAAATTACATATTTGGAATTACATAAATTTTATGATGTTATCAATTTTCACTTAATTTTTTTTTTTACTTACAAAGATTTATATTCTTATATTAAGTATTAGTACGTGATAAGAATTTATAATCTAATTGAAAGAAATATTTAAAAATTAATTTTTTTTTTCTGATATTTAATTTTGGTAATTTTTAATTTGAACTTTTTTACAATGTCAAAGTAAGTTTACTAGTATTTTTATTTTTGCCCTTATTAATAAATTTTGATTGCTCACAACACCGAAGTGAATAAAATGTTTCAATGACTTTAATTTTTTAATTTTTTAAATTTTATTCTAAACACATAATTATATGCCGCTTTTTTCTTTTTGTCAAATTTAAATTTTGATTTGTAAAAGATTAAAATAATTTGTTTACTCTTATGCTTAACTTTTTTTTTTTTTTTTTTTTTTTTTTTTTTTTTTTTTTTTTTTTTTTTTTTTTGTAATAGCTATTAGTATTTCTAAAACCGAAAATCTAATTAAAACATGTTAGCAATACCTACATTGATTTTTTCATTTTGTTTTCATTGTTTTATATGTGTATATAATAAAATTGCTTTTAGATATTTAAAATAAATTTTTTCTATTTTCTGAAATATGTTGTTTAAAAAGAGTGGGATTTTTATTTTGTGTAATTTTTTTTTGTTTTTTAATTTGTAAGTTTTTCGTTACTGAAACCTTATTTCGAAAAATTTTTATTAATTGATTTAAATGACTAAAATTTTTAAAAATATTATTAAAACTTTCATTTTGAAATTTAGTTTAATAATAGCTAAATATACATTACTATGTAATGTTTAAAACATACATGATTTGTTTTTCAATTCATTTCATTTTCGTTTATTTATTCAATTTTTCCTTCAACTTTGTTCAATAATTTGTAATTATTATTAACTTCGTAATTCGTTGATCGAAATTCTAAATTTTGAAGTTATTTTATAATTTTAATGTAAATACATATTTATTTTTCTAAACTGTCTTTTTTTATTTTTTTTTTTGTAATTTTGTATCCGACTAAAATTGCACATTCAAAAAAATTTTTTTAACTACATATTGTGATAATTTAATTATATTTATAAGAGTAGTACAATATTGTATTTACTTTTTTTCCAATTAAATCTAATTTTTACTTTTTAATTATTTCAATTTTTTTTTTAAATTTTATTAACTTTAAATTTTACATATTAACTTTTAAAAAATGGAACATAATTTCAATGTTAATTTTCATAATAAATTAACTGTCAAAGATATAATTCTTAGATAAAAGTGTTATTTTAAGTACAAAAGAAATGTACATTATAATAGATGTATGTATGTATGTTAATTTATTTTTTCTATATTCATATATTAATTTATTTTAATGTTTTTACAATATATAATATAAGTATTATATAAAGAATAAGATTTTATTCTTAATTTTATTGCTCTACATTTTAGTTATGCTTTTTTCCCTTTTGAAATACAAATAATTTAAATGTTCATGAATTTTTGTACAATTTTAAATTCAATTTCGTTTTTTGAGAATAGTTTTATTTGTTTTTTTTTTTTAATTTAATTTTTTTTTAATAAGAGCTAAAAAGTTTCACTTTCTATCAAATTTTAACATCCAATTTAATAATTGAATTTCTATATTCCAGTTTATTTGGATTACATAAATTGTATGAAAATTTTTGACTGCTTTTTTATACACTCATCAAATGTTTTTTTTTTCGTGAACATTTTAAATTTTTCAAAATAAAATTTAAAAAAAATTTATTAACGCATAAAAGCTAAAGGGCACCTTCTTAATTTTTCATATTACATTTAATTCTATTCAAATATTTTTCAAATTTTAAATGAAACTAAAGAAAAATATGATTATGTTTGAAAAAAAAAGTAATTTTATATTAAAATAATATTTCTATATACATACATATATACATATATGTATGTAATATGTATAAATGTAAATATTTACATGTAATATGTATTGTAGACATATAAAAATGTGTTAAAATATCAAAAGAATTGAAAAGTAGAAAAATATTGAAAATTTCACAGATTTTTTTTTTTTTTTACTTTACAAAGAATTATTTTATTTATACATACATCCATTTTTTTCGATTTAATTCGAATTTTTCAAAAACAACAGTTAAATTTCGATTATACAATTGAATGCCTCATTTGCCAAGTCGATTAACACCATATAAAAAACGTCTAAAAAAGTAATAAATTAGCTCCGATAATAAATTAATTATGATTTGAAGACCGAAAAAATATTTTCAATTTCGTTTAACGGCTTATCATCACATCCAATTACTTCGAATATGAAAAATTCAAGAATTAATCGAGTTCTGGAACTAAAACATAAAAAACCTCAAAAATGGAGTTAATCGATTTGGCAAATAAAGCATACAATTGTCAAAATACTAACGTTCAAAATAAAAGTTTTTAATTAATGAATAGTGTAATATTATTTTTTTCTTTTAAGTTGAAAGTAATCGTATTACTTTTTTTTTTTATAAAAACACAAAAAATACAAATTAATTAAAGAAATAATTTTTTTTATGGTTTAGAATTTTTTTCGTAAAAAAGTTTAAAATTAGAATTATGAATAATTTATTTTTTTCTTCTTTTCTAAATAAATTATGAGGTACATTACATTTTGGCACAGTATAAAAAAATTTACAATATTCACAAAAATAGTAAAGGTTTTTTCACGTATGTATTGTACTATTATTGTATTATGTACTTATAGTACATATATGTTTATTTTTATAGTAAAAACCAAAAAAGTTGAAGTATTCTCGCGCATGTCTTACATGTAGTGTAAGTAATCTTCTTGTGTATACATATACGAAAGAAGAAACCTCTGTTCCTTAGAGTTTACAACAACGAAAATGCATGTGTGTAAATATCTTTTTTTCTGCGCATGTTTTTCTAGTATAATACGATTCCTCAACTTTTTTGGTTTAGGCTATATTACATATGAATGATACAGTTTCCTATTTTTTCGGTTAACTAAGATTTAAATCATTATGTACTTTGATTATAACAATAAAAAAGTAAAGAATCTTTTCTATGCTTGAATTCATTACTTGGTTCTTACATCCAAACATAGAAATAACATGGTATTCTCAAGTTCCCGTTTCATGCAGGCGTTTGTTTAAGTTTCGGTTTCGAATAAGGCATATGCTTCTAAAGTATAAGACCGTTTCCAATTATTCATGATTATTTCAAGCTTGACTTTCCACAAACTTCTAGGTATTATTAAAACTTGGCTTTTCACTGAGTTCATTCAATGTACCTTGACATCTGTATTTGTATATAAGATTAACAAGCTCTATATATAGCCTTGTGCTATACATACAACTTTTTACAATTAGAGCATTTACAGTGTTTTCCACAAGAGCGTGCACGCCATAAGTAATTTCATTATTTCCCGATAATCATAAGTCATTGAAATTTGTTTTTAGCAATCAGCTATTGCACAACGCATTTTTTCAATTGCCCTTAAAAATTGAATAAGTTAAGGTAGAATTTGAAGTACCCTGAAGGGCCAAAAATTTCATTGAAAGCTCGTTGAAGAACATCAAAATCCGTTATTAAAAAGTGCGTTAACGGGAATGAAAAATGTGGAAATGTAAATAACTTGTCAGAGAGAGGAAAAACAAGTTTGACTATAGTCAAAGTGAAGATAGTGATATAGTAAAGATTTTTGAAAAAAAAACCCTTTAACTAAGTACTTTAAATGAATTGAATAAAAAAGTTGGTAGAAAAAAGAATTCACGTGTCGATTAATACAATAAGAAGAAGATTAAAAGAAAGTGGAGTGAGAAGTAGGAGCATTGTCACAAAACCTCTTCTAACGGAGAATCAGTGCACGAACCGCTTGAAATGGGCTAAAGCGAATGTTAGCCGTGATTGGCAAAATGTCATACGTATTTACTGACGAGTCAACTTTTTTGTTGAGACAATATACAAGACAAGCCTGGTCAATAAAAGGAGTAGTAGTGCTTCAACGCAGTTGTGTAAAACATCTATTGAAAGTCAATGTTTAAGGATACTTCTCAGGAAAAGGATTTGAGATGCTTATCACTTTCACAGAAAATTTGAATGCAGTAAAAATGATGATAGATTTATACAAAAAAGGATTATTAAAGTCCATAAAAATGCTTTACGGTAAAAATAACGTCGACTGGGTTTTTCAGGAAGACAATAATCCAAAGCATAGGAGTGATCTTTGTAGCAATTACTGGAAAGAACAAAATGGTGTACGGAAGATGGACTGACCTTCACAGTCGACAGATGCGAGTTCTGCATTTAGGTCTTTTTCTATACTACTTTAGGTTGTTCAGTGCATCTAACTTACGTAATAAACTTCGATCTTGTTTCTTAGTTGGTTTGGTTGTTACAATTCTATGAAAATTAACTATAATTGAACCAATTTGCGTTTTTACAAATAATAATCGTAATTTTTTTGCTAGTAATTAACATAGCTTTTTTAAACTTTTGTTTTTCATAAAAATAGGAAAAATGTAACTTTTTTTCAAATTTTTTAGAGCAAATTGCAATTACTGTGTACTGTTCTACAAGGTACATAATGTGAAGTATTTTCGTTGACAAAGAAAGTACGCATATGCGTATCTTTAGTAATTATTATCTTTCCTTTTGTGCATGTTTCTAGTGTAATTAAAAATCTTAACTATTTTTTGTGAATACTGTACTTCGTCTTTTATCATCGTTTTATTTTATTTATTTATTTTTTTGTTTTTTTGTTTCTTTATTTGTTGTTGTAATGTTACTTGTATCTTGTATGTATACATAATATATTGCATTTTTAGTTGTAGTTTACTTTAATTTACCACGTGTTTCTTGTACAGTTTTTAATTTTTTTTTCCAGAATTTGATTTTGCAAATTTAATGTGACACGATAAAAGTTACTATATATTAGCTATGTCTTTTAAATTTGAAAAAAAAAAAATATATATATATATATATACCTACAGGGTGTTTCCGTTATCTCCTACCAAAAGGATACCGTAGATAGGTCTCATCGAGACAAACAAAAAATCGTATCGGAGGGGGTGGAGAAATCCCAACAGTTTCGCCGCTAGAGGGCGTTGAAGTTTTTTTGCTCTTATTTCACGGTACACCCTATAACTTTTTACAGGGGCACTCAAGGGTCACTTTGTGTTTAAAAAAAATGTAGAGAACCCTTTGCCGTTTTCAACGATACCTTACTTGTTCCTCTTTTCTTAACTGTTAAGAAGTTAGACTCGTTTAAAATCGAAATTTTGTGAATTTTTTTTAAATTTTGGTGTTTAATCCTGTCTTTTTCAAAAAAGACTTAAATTAACCCCAATTTTTTATTACAGAAAATGAAAGCTATATTGATTTTGCATTGATTTGATATGTTCATTCTTTTCAAAGAATGCATAATTTTCGAGATATTAAAGAATACTTTTTGAAAAAACTGAAAAAATAAGTCTGAATTCATTAGATTATTATTGGACACATGTTTTTATTGGAGTGTAAATTTTAAATAAGAGCTAATTTAAAAATGCAAATATTTCGAAAATTATGCATTTTTTGAAAAAAAATTAAGATAGCAAATCGATGCACAATTAACCGAGCTTTCATTTTCTGTAATAAAAAATTGGGGTTAATTTAAGTCTTTTTTGAAAAAGACAGGATTAAACACCAAAATTTAAAAAAAATTCACAAAATTTCGATTTTAAACGAGTCTAACTTCTTAACAGTTAAGAAAAGAGGAACAAGTAAGGTATCGTTGAAAACGGCAAAGGGTTCTCTACATTTTTTTTAAACACAAAGTGACCCTTGAGTGCCCCTGTAAAAAGTTATAGGGTGTACCGTGAAATAAGAGCAAAAAAACTTCAACGCCCTCTAGCGGCGAAACTGTTGGGATTTCTCCACCCCCTCCGATACGATTTTTTGTTTGTCTCGATGAGACCTATCTACGGTATCCTTTTGGTAGGAGATAACAGAAACACCCTGTATATACATATGTATATAGGTATGTATCAGTGACGTGCAGTGGTTCTGATATCTAGGTGTGCAGACATATGATCCTTTTGAACTACCCTGTACCTATACCTTTTAATATTGCTTTTTATGTTTTCAATTTTACTTCGAAAAATATAAATATAAGGTTTTTTTAGAAAAGAAGGTATTATTTAAAAATCATTGAAAGTTAAAATAAAGTTCTCTTGAAATATATCAATTAATTTTTACGTGTATTTACACATACAAAAAAATTATAACAAAAAAAACAACAAAAAAGAAATGTACCAGAAGATTTTAAAATGTTTTGTTGCTTGCAAGCGCAAAAATATTTCTGCGCCTAGCTAATGTATTAAAAAAAGCAATAAACCAATAACCGTCAAGTTTTATTCTATAATACATTTCCTATACATTTGATGGTGCTGAAAATTTTCTGCGCTTGCAAGCAACAAAAAAGCATTTTAAAATGTTGTGGAATGTGGACTGTGGTACATTTCTCATTTCTCTTTTACATCAAGTCATGAGCGCTGATTTTTCTCTGCGCTGATTGATATACTTTATACAGCATAGTATATCTATATTTTTGTGTTGCTCTATACAAACACTTTGTAGTATATTATGTAGTGTGTACAGTATGATGTATGATGCATAGTACATGTGGATGTTACAACTTACAAGTCACCCATATAAAATTTGTTGCTAGAGAAAAAGCGCAGAAAATTTTCAGCACCATCAAATGTATAGGAAATGTATTATAGAATAAAACTTGACGGTTATTGGTTTATTGCTTTTTTTAATACATTAGCTAGGCGCAGAAATATTTTTGCGCTTGCAAGCAACAAAACATTTTAAAATGTTCTGGTACATTTCTTATAACGATTTTTTTTATTGATAGATTTTGATTTATAATTTACAAAAATATATTAAATTTAAAAACTTAATTTATAAAGTTTGGAGATTATTTCTGGCAAATTTTCAGGGTGTGCTCTGCGCGTTCTGCGCGTTAGACCGCACGTCGCTGGTATGTATGTATATAAGTATATAGGTACATACATATATGTATATATTTTCAGGGTTAATCAAAAACTAATGTTTTGGCGAATAGTAATTTCAATGGTTTCCGGGCTACAGGGGTTGAAAATTTGTGCGACTTCTTTGGTAAAACATATTGTAGAGCAATGATATGCATATTTAAGGAAACGGAACTCTTTGCCGTTTAAATTAACACAAGCACCATCTCTTCAATCCCTTACCACAGAAGTTATTAGTGATCAAAGTCAAAAATTTGCAATATTTTGTATAAAATTTTGGAAAAAAACCAGTGATTTCTCGAAGAAAAAGACCCTTATTAACATACATTTTTTTACCCTCTGCAAAACTAACTTCATTACTAAGGCTAATAACTTCTGTTGTATGGGTGCTTAAGAGACAGTGCTTATGCCATACGCACGCAATCAATGCTTTAAAACAAACGACAACGGAGATACAGAGTGTTTCACAAATAAGTTTCAAAAATCTTTAACCCTCATACCCAGCAAACCGTTGAGAATCCGCCCTTTCTATCTTTCAATTTTTTGCTTGTCTCGGCGAGACCTAACTGTGGTTAAACTATGTAGCACCTTAAACCGGACACCCTGTATTTTCAATGTTTATAATCTTTTTTTGAAATTGAACTTTATTGTTGAGAAAGGGATTTAATCAATGATCGTTAAATACAAAATTAAAATTTTACTGTTGTTACTAAGAAATAAAAGCCTGATCAGTTTGAATTATTGTAAATATGATATTTGAGCTCAATATGGGTATTGAATGACTGATATTACTTAAATTTTACATTCTTTTAATCATGTAAGATAATTGTTATAAATTGTTTTAAAATGTGTAAAGTTTTAACAAAATTCAAAATTATGTTTTTTTTTCATTATTATAGTTTTTATGGATTCGATGTTTTATTATTCATTTTTATATTTTTCTGCTTTCGTTAAAAAACAATGCATATTTATGTGTATAAAGTTTGTAATAATAATTAACAGAAAAAATTATTAAATTATAATATATTTTGCTTGTTATAAAAAATATTTATTTTTGTTAATATAATTTGTTAACTATTGTTTAAATGAATAGAAAGTTTCTTTCAATAAATAATAACAATTGAATTTTCAACTTATAAAATTTGTTATTCATTATTTAAAAATTTTAATACATATAGGCATATTCAAATGTGTTTTTGTTTATTTTTTTTTTCCAATTTAAAAAAAAATATTTAAAATGTTTTAATTCAACTGTTATTACTTATTATAATAATTTTCTTTTTTATATTTTTATATGTTTTTTGTCATCTGTTTTATTAAAATCACAGTTTTGAAATTGCAGGTTAAAAATTACATAATAAATATATTTTTTGTTTTTTACACATTGTTTCAATATACATAATATATGTATCTATTTGTTTATTTATTTTTATAATAAGAACAAATTACTATTTTCTATGGTAATTTTTGTTTATCTGTCGTTTATTTTGTAGATAAAAATAAATTTGCGTTATTGTATAAAAATAATCACATGATTCAATAGAAAAAAACAAAAAAACAAAAAAAAACAAACAAACAAAAAATTGTTCATTATACATAATAATGTTTTTTCTATATTATTTTAAATTTTACTAAAAAAGTGTTTTTATATTTTTTTCTGCAGGCTTTATATTGTAAGTAAAAATGTATTTTAAAAATATAATTGATTTAAATGTATAATACTCGTAACAATTTACTTTTTATCTCTAATTCTATTTTGTTTCTTCAAATTTAATTTGTAATGTATAAACAAGTTCTTTTAAAAAAGTAGTTTTTATTTAAATGCTAAAAAATTTTCATTTAATTTATTCTATTTATTTTTTTTTTTGTTTTAATATGAGTATGTGTATATAAAAAATTTGTATTCTGTTGTATAAAATATTTGTTTATTTCTATTTCATATTTTAAAAATTATTATTATTATTTTTTTTTTATTATATTTGTCTGTAAAAAATAGTTTTTTAATTACAATATAATATTATTATAATAAAAATTATGTAAACATATGAGATACATTCAGAAAAAGATATGAATGTGTCTGAAACCAAAAAATTAAATTTCTTTAATTTGCATTTTTGTTTTTTTTCTTCTTCGTGTATTAAGGATAATATTTATTCATATGTCTGTGGCAACAAAAAATAACTATGTATGTAACTCGTTGTTTTTTTTTTTTTTTAAATTTATTGATTGATAATGATAATATGTATTTTAAAAACAGAGATATATGTTTAATCAATCATGGACTATTGAACAAAGGTTTACAAAAATAGTATATCTCAAATTATGTTAGTATTTCTTGTTGCTACAAATAGACATATGATTTATTTTTATGTTTGAATTGTGACTATTTTATCTACTTGATTGAAAGTCTTTTATATGAATTGGATTATGAATTATTTGTATAATGTGAATCTTAAAAAAAAAAATATTATATAATAATATTTTTAATTTTTCAAATAAAGTTTCATTTGTTGTAACATTTTTAAATTTTTGTTAATTTACATTTTGTTAAAAGCTCTAAAAAAAATGATATATTTTGCTGCAAAATATTTCTATCATGGAACATTTTTGCAATTCCTGGGAATAAATAATAATACAATGTAATAAGGATATATTGGATAACTTAAATTTTCACTAAATAATTCATAATTCAAATTTATTTTAAAATAGACTTTTTTTAAAGTTTAAACTTTTATAAGGAACATTCTTAGTATTAAATATACAGCCCCATTTAGTTTATTTGTTTTTTTTTTTTTTAAATTTAACATTTTACTTAAAATGTACTACTAAGAAATATTTAACGGGACTTTAATCGTTGTCATAGTATTTAACAAATTATTATTATCTTATTTTAATTTACGTTAATAATGAAATATATATCCAGGTTGAAATATCAAACTAAAAAATAAAACTATTTAGATAGCATTTATGTTTATGTAATATGTATGTATGTAACAAGTTTCAATATCTCATTAACTATAACTAATAATCATTTGTTTCTAGTAATAGTACCCAATGAAACCATTAAAAATTATATAAAATAAAGAGTTTAAAAAATAAAATAATAAAAAGATAAAAAATAGAATAATCGTTAATTTTTAAAAACTAAATTCAAAGTAAAAGAATAGTTTAGATTCCAATTCACCATTTTATAAAATTTCAAATTTCGTTTTTTCTTCTTCTTTTCAGTTTAAATGTGTTCACTTTATTTTTAAAATTTATTATCTGCGAAGGAGTCTTCTCCTCCGCGCCTCATCTCAGCGTGGTGCATTATGAATATGTGTAGTTAAATGTTTTGATAAATAATCAGCACGAGCAAAACATTTTCCGCATGATTCACAATGATAAGGACGTTCTCCAGTGTGAATACGAAGATGCCGTGTTAAGTCTGACTTACCACCAAATGCTCGTCCACAGAATAAACATACAAATGGACGTTCACCAGTGTGCTTACGAACATGTAACTTCAAATTTTCTTTGGAACGAACACATTTTCCACAGAATGGACAAGCAAATCTAGATGTTTGGGGTCTGTAATATTATTAACTTTCATTTGTTTATATTATAAGTATTTTTTAAAAATGTTCACCTTTTATCACGTTGTCGTTCAGCAGCATCTACACGAAGAAAATTTAAAATTGATGCTTCTTGTGGATTGAGACCTAAAACTTGTTCACTTGGAATACGTTCGGCATTAATAAGGGTGTTTATTGATGTGGTGGTGTGTGATGATTCAGGTTCCATTGGTGAAATAATTCGTAGCTGTTAAAAATAAAATTTTTTTAAAAATTACAAAAATTGTATTAGAAATTTTGCTATGAATATTAAAATTTAATTTTACTCTTTTATTTGTACTGTGAATTCCTTCAGAGCTGGTTATATTCGTTTCTACAGCAGAAATTTGTTCCGTAAAAATTCCTCCGGCTGAATCGATTGTATTATCCTGCTCTTCTTCTTCTTTTTCACGTTTAATATTAATTCTTAAATCTTTAGACTCTTCGGCTATCGTTTCATTGGAACTTGTAACAACATCTTGACTATGAATTTCTGTCATATTTTTTCTTTCTTTTTTTCCATGTAATCTTTCTAAAGCATGGTTTAAACGATGCTTTTTAAATGACTTTAAATATCTGAATTGCATGCCACAAACATCACATGTAAATAATTTATCAGCTGGTAATCTAGCTCTATGATTCTGTTCTTTATGTTTAGCATAAGCTGATCTATAACGATACGACTGACCACATTGTTCACAAATAAATGGTTTTTCATCATTTGGACCCAAATTTGCATGTTGAAGAGCAGCATGTTGTTCCAGTAACCAAACATTTGGAAAATTTGCATTACATACAACACAACGTGTTTCTTCTTCAATTGGTTCTGAAAATAGAACTGTATCTGAAATTGGTTTAATTAATAGCGGTGGTGTGGACGAGGTAGATGATGAGGAACTTTTTTCTTTATTACTGCTATTGGACGTTTCTGTATTACTACTGGACAGGGGATTATAACGTAATATATCAACATTTGATGATGATGTACTTGATCTGCGCCGGAGAAATTCACTTAAAGAATCTTTAATGGCGGTTTCTGTTGTAATATTACTATTAATTGTAGCCATCGTATTATTCCCACTTTCTTGAAGTTCTTCTTCTTCTTCTTTTTGGACGGTTTCCTCAGATTTTCGTTTAATTTCTTCTAAAATGTTATCTTTTTGAAATGATGAAAGTTGATCTTGATAATTTGTTATTGCTGAATATCTATTTGCTGGTTTATATAATGGTGATCGTTTATTCAATACATCCTGATGTTCTTTAGATAGGAGATTATTAACTGAGCTATAACGTAGAGGATCTTTTGGTGAAAATATTAAACCACGATATCTAAAAAATATAGGTATATATATATACATTTATACATATATGCCAGCGCTATGCATATTAAAAGTGCAGTAAAGGGATTTCCCTATGTCGTGACTAATAATTTAAAAACAAAAGTTCAGAATTTAAATAATTGTAGATAATACGACGAATGAAGAATTTAAAAAATTATTATTTTGAAATTCTGAGAAAAGAGTTTCAAGAGTAGTTTGGTTTATTTGGCATTTTTTGTTTTTAAATTTAGTACTCGATTCGATTACATTAATTTATGTAGTCTTAAATGAGAGACAGACATGAGATATTGTGTGTCACCAATATGAAATGGTCGCCATCTACGCAAGTTCAAGAAAAAAGTGAAATTTTTTATCATTTTAATTTATAATTGAGTTCAATAAAAAATTATAAAGTAAAAATAGACATTCCAAAGGTTAAAAAATAACTGTAATAAAAATTCAATTTTTATTTTGATTTTAAAAGTTAAATAATGTAAAAAAGTTTAAGTAAATGTAGAATAAAAGAATATAAATTCGGAATAAAAACATTTCATTTAAAATACCCGCTCTTTCTTCTTGGTTTTAATATTATTTTAAACACAAGTATTAAAAGTATACGAAAATTAAGAAAAAATATCCAAAACATACATGCCGTTTTTAAAAAAATACAAATTTAATGCTATATTTATTGATGAAACTACGATATTGATACCATGGATGGTATGGTATTGATAATACATGTCTGTCTCCAATGTTACATGTGAACAAGAAATTAATTTTTATTACCGATGCTATACTCTGAAACAGTATTATTTCAATTTTATTTATGCATTTGTTAAAATTTTTGGTAAAATCTCTTCAAAAAACATCCTTTTTTATCAATTAAGTAGTTGGTGAAGGAGGTTTAAGTGAGTTTCAAAACATTTGAATACATTGCCTCGATGTAAAGTTTTAAAACGTCAAAACTTGAAACGATAATAATTTCTAGAGTTTCAAAATGTATTGTGAATACAGCAGTTTAGAATCTACTATTTATTATCTGATATTTTTGTTTCAACAATATTGAATCTATGTTATTTTTTGTAATAGATCTCTTTTATAAAACAAATTTTATCGTAAGATATTTTTTTGAAAAATTACCTTAATGCTTCTTCTGCTAGCAGTGTTTGATGATGAAGCATGCTAAGTATTCTGGACGGATCAGCATCAAAAAGAGTTAGTCCAAGAGGACCAAATGGAAAAGGAAAAGGTGTAGCACACCTTCCAATAGTATGAGATGTCATTGAGCGGTTTAAATTCGGCATAATATGCTCATCAACCTGTTCAAGCCGAAATTAAAAGAAATGAATATGGTATAAATATAGCAATTAATTAAAATTTAAATATACATATACAATATACATATATATTCCACTTTACATATTTATAAAATTTAACTAGGCTTACCTTACATACAAAGTAATTATGGAAAAAAATGTTTTAGTAAAAATGTTTCAGTTATGTATATTTTTCTCATTAGCAATATTAGAAATTTCAAGCAACAATGTTTTTGTGACATGATAGAATAAAATCAGATTCTCGAAATTTTAATCGTTATAAAAGATATACATATTATGCAAATACGGGGAAACTAAGATTTTAAATTAAAGATTAAAAAAAACTTTTAATTTGAAATTAAATTTGCCGTTTTACACAGCTCTTCTTTTTATTTTTACACTAGTCTTCTTTCTTTCTTCTCAATTCATTGTACATACACAAATTTTTCAATGTATTTGAATTTCAAATTATGTATTCAAAAACTTGTTTTTGTGTATATGTGTTAGTATCTTCACCTCGTTAAATAGAAATCAGTTTGGTTGAAAAAGTGAAGAAAGATTAGGAAACCGCACTTGATCGTGGGGAAGAACTGTGTAAAACCCCATGAATGACTTTAATTTTAAGGTTGTTCCAAGTACCTTTACACTACTTGATTTGTTATATCACTTTACATACTATATGTCACTGGTAAAAGTTTGACAGCGTTTACACTGTCTGAGTTTGTTGACAAACTTTCTCATACGACTTTACACTCGACATATGTATGTATATCATGAAAATAGATTTTTTCTATCTTCGTATGACTTCGTAATATTTGAATTTTTTTATTTCAGTGGATTATCAGCATTATGAAAAGTCGTATGACAATACATTTGTAAAATACCATACATAAAGTGATATGACAAATCAAGTAGTTGTAAAGGTACTTTTATGAGATTTTATTATTTCAAAAAACAACAAAATAATGGACGAAAACTATAAATCCTGAAACACAATTTTCAAGTTTATCAAATTTTATACAGCTTTAGTTTTTTTTTATATTTTCTTTATTTCATCAAATTTTTTTTTTACAGCTATGATATGCATTCATTTGTTTTTTTTTTCTTTTTGTCTCTTTTATTTTTTATTGGATTGATGCTTATGATTTTCTATTTTTATTTTTTGTTTATTGATTTTTCAAACTTTATATTTTGTAAAAAAAAATCCGCAATTATTTTTTTCTTCTTTAAGTACTTTATTTGAATTAATTATGAAATATTTTAATTTTGTTTTTCTCCAAATTTTCTTGTTTTTTACTTCTATTTTCAATATAACTAACTTTTTTTTGGTGTTATTCGTTTTTCAAATTTTATTTTTCATTATACATACTATACGTACATGTATGTATGTATTTTAAATTTTCTACAATTAATTGCCAGAATTTTATATTATTACAAATAAAATTTGAAATGTGTGTAATAATGTCCAGAATTTGTATTTTGAATCATTATTCTGTGAATATGAAAATTAAACGTGTTTTCTTCATCAGAATGATTCCAAAATGATTTGCTTTACTTTTAATTTTTTAATTTAGATTTTTTCTTTTTTTTTAAATTTTTCTTTTGTATTTTTTTCTTTAACTTCCAGAAGTATTTCAAGTTAACCAATTTTATTCATTTTTATTAAAAAGTTATTTTTATTTTGAACGAAAAAAAAAAAAAATGCTTTGGAAAAACTTTTTTTTTTTTAAATATTACTGCATATTAATATTGATTTTTCAAAAATTCAACTTAGTATTATGATAAAATATAATTTATGTATATACCTACATATGTAGATATATGTATATTTTTCATGTACCGTTTCAAATTTTTAGTTTTTTGTATAATTTATTTGTATTATTGCTTTTTGAAAATAGTTATTCTATTTTATGTATATTTATTTTATTTATATTTTGCAAACTGTATACATAATTTTTTCCTTTTATTTGAAATATACATATGTATGTATATTTAAAAATCTTTGAAAATTTTTTATTTAATATTCTTTAAAATGTAATACAAAAAATTATGATTTGTAAATATTTTGCTTATTTGTAATAAAAAAAAAAATAAATAAATAAAATCCTGTTTATTATATTATTTTAACTAAATCCATATATGTAATAATTATATTGATATAATTTATTACAATAAAATAGAAAATTATAAATATGGTCCATATTATACATATTTTTCAATACATTTTTTCAATAGAATGTTCAATGTTTTTTTCTTTTTTAATTTTATTTTTTCATGAACTTGTTTTTTAAAATGTGCATTATTATGTTGCATATTTTCCTTATAATCTAAAGAATGAAATAAAAATTATTTTTGCATTTGTTTTATATATACATACATATATACATACACACATACATACACATATGTACATATATATATATATACATATGTATGTATATATGTATATTTATATAATTTTTTCTAAATCTTTTTTATCTGTAATTTCATTTTGTATTGATGTATTGATTTCACTTATTAGTTAAAATTCATTAATTTTACATTAAAAGATACAAATTAATTTTAATTTATTCTTTAAATTTACTGTAGGAACATATGATAATAACATATTGCAGCTATGTTTTGTTGTGAGACTTAAATTATTTCTTCATATTTTATTTTATTAAGATTTAATTTTAAAATTATTAAAGTTTTCTGGTTTTGTATTCACGTCAATAGCTATTTCGTATTCTTTTAGTATCTTGTAAGTTTCATGAATTTGTACATTTCAATTATGTTTTAAAATTATTATTTTTATTTTTTTTCGATATAACTTTAATTTTTATGTAGTACATTTTCTATAAGAAATACGAACTTTTGATATGAATACCCTTAAAAAAAATTTGAAGAGTCCAAAATTACAAAAGAACAAAAATTTCTTAGAACTAATGTTTCAAAAAAAATTTCTGATTTATGCAATTTTTTATTTTTATAATTTCAATGAAGAAATCTCGAGAACTCCTGATTATCAATAGTGTCAAATAAAGAATAAAAAATTTCTTTGTTTATGAGGTAAAATCTTTTTGAAATTGTACAGCTAAAGTTTTTTTTTTTTTTGTTTTTTTTTTTCGTATTTTCAAAGACTCGTTATAATAATCGAAAGGTATAATCTACTAGTTTTTCGTTTCAGTTTCATAAATAATAAATGTAGTGAGAAATAACTTCAATTTTCATTCTACCTACTGTCATCAAGAATTCCTGTTGCACTTTTTAAAGCCATCATATTCGAGAATCACATTCTACACAATGAGTGACAATTAAACAGCTGAATTAAGAAAAATTTGCAGAAAAAAAAACTTTGCAAAAACTATGTGGGTTGATACGATCACAGACAGTAATATAATATACATTTGTATATAATAGATATTGCAAGCTATCCACTTTTTAAAGGCAAGCAAAAAAAGATTTTTAGAAAGAAATCAGAAAATTCAATTTTCTAGTAGAGACATGCCTTCAATATACTTGCACCTAAAATTTCACTGAAACTGTGTATTATAACACATAGCTTGCAATATCTGTATATGATATTATCTACTGTCTGTTGTAGTGATACGAGTGTTCAAAACTATCGAAAAAGTTTGACAAGTCAAATTCAGAATTTTTCAAACTTTAGACTTTTGTAGTTTGAATTCTAGAAAAATGAAGAAATTATAAAACTGTTTGAATATAAACATTATTGTTAAAAGAAGTAATATTAAATGTTGTGAAAAATTTTTGAATTTGATGAAAGCAGAATGATTCGAAATTATTTAGTATTCATTTTTCTTAATTGGAAAAAAAAGCAAATTTTATAAAAATATGTAAAAAAAATTGTAAAAAAATGTCGCTGTAATACCTAAGTAAACATTTTTTTTTTTGCATATAATAATAAATAATTAATAAAATTCGTGTATTTGAAATTTTTATGATTCCGGAATATTTTAGGTAAAAAAATATGAAGAATTTATAAAAATTTAAAATAATGAAAAAAAAAACTAAAATAAAATATTTCCTTATTTATAGGGTAATAAAATAAAATATTAAACAATAAAAAGTATAATATAATTATTATTTTATATTCTTATTTAATTTAAAAACAAAATTAGTATAGCGAGCCTCATAGGAAACATAATTTTCTTTAAAAAAAAAAAAACAACGAAAAACAGATAATGTCGATTTGTTTAAATAAATTTTACCATCAATTATGTACAAAGTATTAAGTAGTTGGTTTTTTTTTTTTGTTTTTTTCTTTCTGTTTTTTCTTTACTTATACTTTTTTGTTTTAAGGAACGATAATAACTATTGAAATAAAAATTAAATAAACTAACTGAATAAATACTATTTTACCTTATGCGCTAAAAATATAAAAATAAACATAAAAATTAATTAAAACATTCAATTACATGTTAAATTTAATTTAAAAAAAAAAAAAAAAAAATTACTCAGTAAAAACTTTACTGTTTTATATTATTAATAGCTTTTTCGAGATTTTTTTTTTTTTTTAATTTAAAAAATTTTTCCGAATGTTAAGTGAACATCACATACATAATATGTAATTTAATGTAATACTTCGTGGAAGATAAACTTAATTAAGTTATTTTTATTTTTCTGTTATTATAATGCTTTGCAGTATTTCTATATTTCAGGTCTTGTTTAACATATACATATTTTATACATTTCGTTTTGTATACATTTTTTTTTTTTTTTTTTTGAAAATATGTTTGAATTTTCGCATATTTTATAAATTTTCTTTCTCTTTTCTTTTTTCTTCGTTTAATTTTATTATTATTATTTTTATTTATTTGTTTATAGATCTGTGTCTTTCTGGGGATTAGGCACTATAGTGTTTTTCTTTTTATTTATTTTCTACCACATTTAAAAATTTCCTTTTTTTTTTTAATTTTTTATTTAGATATTAAAAATTTCAATAATTTAAAACTTTTTTTTTTTTTACCAATCTCCAGATACTTGACAAATATACGTACTTCATGATTGCGAATTTTTGTTTTAAATTTTTACATTTTTTGAATGTATCATTTGAATATCAAAGGAGAAAAAATTATTCAATTTATTTAAAAAAATATTAAATAAACATGCATTATTGGGGTTCATGAAAAGTGTTAATTGTTTTCACAAATTTAGGTTTGTTTTAAAAAATAATTTTGTTTGGTGTTGTAAATTAAAAATTTCTATTGATACTAAAAGGACACTATCGGTTAGAATGCAATTAATTAAAATTTGTTTTTATGCTGTTTACGGTTTGTATTAATCCGCTCTTTATTAAATGGGATTAAACATGTATCAATGGAACAGTTATGAACAGAGCGGTATGATTTCTTAATTTTATTAATTTTTATTTTTTTTACTTTGAATTAGATATGTTTGACAGAAACTTGCTACTCAAATATATAAATTGATTTTGCTAATTAATTTTATAAGCACATTTTTATATTTTATTTTATTCAATTTTAGAAACATATTTTTATATTTTATTTTATTTAGAACTGGTTTTACGGTTTTATTATTTTTCAAAAGGACTATGTATGTACTTGGGAAAAAAAATTTCGAATCCTTTGTTTTTTTAATCTTATGTAATATAATAAATTATATTATGGTATGTTGAATGCTTAGTCAAGAACAAATATAAATTATTAAAAAATATAAAAATTCACTTTCAATCAAATTCAATATTTTTATTATTATGTATACGAAGCAAAATTTCTAAATATTCAAGTAGGTATATGTATTTTAGAATATTTTGTTGAAAATAATCTACTTTCTTTATTTTATCATTCGAATTTATTCTTTTGCTGCTTCGTAATAAGTTCGATTCGAAATTTTAACTCTTAAATTTTGAATTTACATTACAAATTTTTTCTTTATTTATTTAAATTTTTTTTCCTAATTTTCATATGTAAAAATACTTTGAGAATTGAAACCAGTTTTCAACTGGTATACTAATTAATTGCTTTTGTATAGCTTATGATTATTTTTTGTAAATATTGGAGCTGCATTTAATCAATTCAGTTTATGTTTTGTCTTTTGAATAAACAAGAAAAAAAATTAAATCTTTAATTTTCGCATAACTGAATGTTTTCATATAAAGTATTTTTTTTTTTCATATTATTTATATGTATATTTATTATTTATTTTTTTGGAAAAAATTATATAGTGCATTTATTTTTTTAAATAAACTAAATACATAATTTCATAACTTTCACATACAATTTTTATTTATTGTTTTTATTGTTGATTTTTAAATTAATTTATGTATAAATATTTATTTGTATATTGTAGGTACTGTAAAATAAAAGTTATATGAATTTGTTTTGTTTTGTTTATTTATACATACAATCTACATATTATATTGCAAGTTTTATGTATTTTTGTTGAATATGTTTTTTACTTTGTCACCCATTTCCTATTTATTCGACTCAATTTCTTTTTTATTACATATTATAAGAATAGCAGTTTAACTTTGTTTTTGTTTTTGTTTTTAGTTCAATTAAAGTCAAACCTCCTAACATTCATTTTTTTTTTTGTAAATTCTTGTAATTCTTGTTTGTTGAAAGAAATAAAAAAAAATCTATTATTGCTGTAAGTTTTGCATTTTTAAAAATAAATTAACTATTTTTTGTTTTTCTTATTTCGTTTTAATTAATATGTATGTATGTCTTTTTTGTTTTTTTGCTATTGTATTTTTATATAATAATAATAATTTATTTGTGATTCTATTGCAATTTTTTGTATACTGTAAAATTGTGGAAGAATTTGAGATGCCCTGAGCCATTTTTATTTTATATAAATATTCTTATTTTACTTTAACTATTCACATTTCTATAAAAAACAGATTCTTTTTCGCTTTTATTAAATATAATTTATATTTTATTTATTTATTTTTTGTTGTTGTGTATTTTTTTACAAAATATAGTTTTAAAATATTTTTTATCTACTTTTAGATATAGAAAATTATAAATTGTATAAAATCCAATAAAAAACATAACAATGTGTATAATAAGTTTTAAAAAAAAATTATCTGCCTGTAACTGAAAACCATTTTCTATTTTGTTGAAGGATAATGAAAATTTCCTTTGAAAAGCTTTCAATTTTTTGTAATACTTTTATTATCTATATATGTTATTATCGTTTTGCTGAATTTTACAAAAAAGTTTTTGTTCAAATGCTTTTTTTTTTTTTTTTGAGTTTAATGATTTTATTTTTTAAAATACAAATTGTTGTTGCTTTAATAATAAATTAATATTATTTAAATGTATGGTGAGAAAAAAAAACCTGTGCTTGGTTTATTTATAAGATCAATTTCATACTCTGAATTTGTTGCAAATGTTCAAACAGGAACTTTATTTCAGAAATGTGATTCAGATGGACAAACCTGTCTGATGTATAAAAATGATTTGTCTATGGAATTTCTTTCTTTATTTTGTTCTTTTTTTTTACAATGCTGGAGTAAAAAGAATTATAATAAATTTAGGCATAGCATTAGTATATAAATAGACAGAAAAATCAATGATTTTGATATTTTGTCTGTTATATGAAACTAAAGTCAAATTTACAACATAAATAAGTTATAATACCTACATTTTTTTTTTTTTAATTTTGTTCATCTATTTCTTTGTGGCTTTGAAAGTGAAATAAACTTATGTATCGTAAGTGTGAACAATTTGTTATTAGCAATGAATTATTATTTTGAAAATTTTCATTATTCCGTTTTAAAAAATTAAATTCATAATAAAAAATTTATTTAAGCAATATGTGAATTATTAGTAATATTTCAAGACCGTATCACTAATAAGAGTCTAATTTTATTAGACTGCATAGACTGATATGCATAATGCATTGATTTATTATATGCCTATTTCAATTATAAATATATGTAAATGATACTTAGTTATGTTGTGATTTAAATGAAGGGTGTAAAATCAAAGTCGGCAATTTCCCAATTTAGTGTTTTTTAGATATTATTAAAAAACTGTTGCTTTCAAATGGGCGGCTTATAAAACAAGCTTTGTTTTTCAGTATATAGTAAATACAGTATGTTTAACTTTTTAACAAGTTTTTTGCCTCAGTTATTTATTGTTTTGCCAATAATTTGTTTTAAATTTTAGAGATTGCCGACTTTGAATCAAAAAAGTGGATTTAGCCGTTTTTGAAAATAAGGCATTGGGAGATTGTGGGAGATTGCCGATTATGATTCGATATTTCCTGTATAATTCAAAAATTATTAAATTTAACTTGATATGGCTTTTGTTTGAAAACAGTGAAAATAGTTTTGGAGAAAAAAAACTCATTCAAAACAAATTAATTTTTACTTTTATACATTTTATTTTATGTATATTGAATTCTTACTACACTCATTCACGACTGTTTACAATATGATATGAACTGTCACTGTGACGCATTTTTATTGGTCAAAGTGGATTTTTCCATTTTTGAAATTAACTCAGTGTTGGATATTTCCGACTTTGAAATTAATGCCTAATTTGATTGTTTATTTTAAAGGGTAAGGGGTGGTATATGAAACTTAATAATTTATTACAACATAGAGTTTGACGAGTTGGAGAAAATTACGTTAAAATCTCATTTTTCCAAAATTTGGAGATTACCGACTTTGATACTACACCCTTCAAATGTTGAAATTAACTGTGTGTTTTTGATAACTTGTTTCTGTTCTCTTATTTTATCTAATATCATTGAAACTAACATGCTTAAGTTGATACGGTCCTATAAAATTAGTTATATTTTTCTTTGTTTCTCAAAATGAATTATTTTGTTCCCTTTTTTCTGTTTTAAAAATAATTGTGTGGTATCTAATTAATTGCCAATAATTGTTTTAATTCACCATTTATTTTTTAGAGTGTATGATTTTTAATTTAGAATGTATCTATGTATGTATTTAAAATGAGAACAGAGTTTGTAAGTAAAAGCTTGATAATATAATTAAAAACCCTTTTTCTGTGAATCGTAGTTTTCTTTTTCTTTTTTCTTTTTTATTTTAACCATTTTGTGGTATAACTATTTTTCATGTTTGCCTAAATAGTATATTTGTTATTTTTTTAAATTTATTAAATTATTAGAATCAGCACTTTAAAATACGATTAAATATTAAATAGCAAAACATTTTTTTTTTATTTTACCAATTTGTATTTTTATATTCCATTAATGTTTTATAACTTTTTTCATATCATTAGTCCTTTTTTGATTTCAGATTTTAGTTGAAGTTTCTTTAAATTTTAATGTATTTTTTTGATTTTTGTATTTCAGTTTTATTCATTTTTCTTTTTTTTTTGTTGAAGAAAAAAGTTGTTTCTTGATTCTTAAATTCTCATTTCTCTCTCAATATTTAAAATACTTTAGTATAATCGAAGTCTTATGCAATCTTATTTAATTGTATTTGTTTGTTTGTTTTCTTTTCTTTTCTTTATTAAAATTAATAATTTTTTTTTTTCATTTACTTTCTACTCTAATTTTAAATTTTTTTTTTTTGTTACGAGGCACTCTAAGCTACAATTAATCGCAACGAGAAATTATTTTTGTTTTAACTGATGCAAAAGGTCTTTTTTTGTTTGACAAATTTAGATTATTACAAAGTTGTATATTAACACAATATTTCAATTTCATAAGAATTATTAAAATTTCGCTTAAAAAATATAAATACATATATCTATAATAAGTACTAAGTACTAAGAGTACTTTTGAAAACAAAAATAAAAATTCAAAAATAATTTTTCGTTCACGACCATTGCGGGGAAATATACATATATATATATATATATATGTATGTATATATATATATATGTATATATTTTACTTTTTTTTTTAAATATATACGCAAAAAATTCTGTGTTTTTTTCTTCTTCTATTTTGTATTTTGTTGTTATTTATATAATTGTATGAGTGATATTATATTGATAATATGTTGTCGTAATTTGTTTATAAATAGTATTACATATTTTTAATCGTGTTTTTCTTTTTTCTTTTTTTTCATTTTTAAAATAACAAAAGTAATTTACCAGGTATATATTTTTAATAATAATTATTGTTTTTTTTTTTTTTTTTTTTTTTTTTTTTTTTTTTTTTTTTTTTTTTTTTTTTTTTTTTTTGTATTTTTAGTGATATTATGAGGGTTCACGACTACATCTATATTTTTTTGTTATTTTTTTTTTTTTAATATGTTTATTATTTTAAATAATAAACTAAAAAGTTCCAATTTTCAAAATAAATAACGAGAAATTTGAATTTTTTTGTAGATTTTTTTAAAAAGTCTGAATTTTAAAAAATTCAAAAATTTCAATTTTTGCCGATATCAAACTTCTCAGTAAATCAAATTCTTGTTTAATTAAAATTAGTTTTTTTTTGTCCTTAAAAATAGTATTTTTTTTTTTAAAGTGTAGCTTAAATATTGGTTTATAAATTTTTATCTTAACTTTCTAAAAAATTCTTAAATTTAATTATTGCTATTATGTATATTTTTTCATTGAATTTCTCTTTTCTGTTTTTTGTTTTTTGTTTTTATTTTTATAATATTTTTGTCTACGGTTGATTATTATTATTATTTTTTTTAAATATTTTAAAGTAGAATTCAATTCGTGATATACGTATAATATGATGATTAAAAAAAAAATTCTCTAAAACTTGGTTTTTTATTTTAAATTTTATTACATATTTTTATATTTAATTTGTATTCTCATTTTTTATGGAAAACCCTGCTGTTCATAAAATTAAATAAGATGTTGAATAAATTATTACAAAACAAAAACAAAAAAATTGAAATTTGCGTTACGTTAAAAAAATAAAATGAATTATGGCTGTTTTGAAAATTAGGAATGAACGTTATTAATAAAAATTAAAATCATATAATGTATGATTAATTTAATTTAAACTAGGAATCCAAATAAGGAACTAAAAATCATTTTATTCGATTACTCTTTAATTTATTTGGAACTTTTGATGAAACAAATTATCAACTAAAAAAAAAAATAAATACTTAAATATATAAATAAATAAATAAATAAAAATATGAACGAAGTATACAAATTGAAAATGTATTGTGTATGTAATATAGTTTCAAGTTTTCAATGAAAATTAGGAAATTCGGAAAGATAATAGAATATATTACATATACATATGTTTTTGGATATTTGAGTTAATTATTTTATTTTTAAAAGATATGTTCAATATTAACGAATTTAAAAAAAAAAAAAAGTAGTAAATGTTAAAATTTCAATTATATTTTAATTTTTTAGTACTGAATACAATTTTTTTCAAATGCACTCGAAAATACTCTATATTAAAAATATTAAAATATTTTGAAACAAATTACTCTGAAACTTATAGTTATAATTTTTCAAAAGAAACGTAACGGCAAATCAAATTCAATTTCAACGGAATTGAGAATCACGTTTTTAAATTATATTTTATAAATATTTTAAATTTTAATCAAATAGAAATCAAAAACGTAATTATTTTTTTTTTTAGACCTTTGACCTTTCACATAAATGTACATGTAAACATATTTTTCCAAACATGTCGAAAGATAATACCATTGGCCCAAACTAAACCAGTCTTCTTTCAGCTTCAATAACCGGTTTTTTTGAAGAGAGAAGGCGAATTTTAGTAAATTTTATCCAAAAGTGGGGATAAAAAACCGGTTGTTGAAGCTGAAAGAAGATTGGTTTGGTTTGGGCCATTATGTATCATAAAAGTCTTTTTTTTTCGCGGATTAAGTTCATAAAAATTTTAAATCATCAAGGCATGATCTACAATGCTTTATGCTTTTGAAGTTTTATCCAATTTGACCAGGAGCAAAGCTTCGTGTGGGTTTATTTTCTGTTATAAAAAGAAAAGAAAAAGGAAAGAAGATATAGGGAGAAAATGAAATTATGTACAAAAGCTGATGAATTTAACACTTACATAATATAATGATTGCCAGTGATAAGAAGAAAAAAAAAAAAAAGGAAATTTGGAAAAATGAATTTTGATGTTTTATTTTTCATGTTTTAATGAATAAATAATATAAGTAACATGCCAAAATAAAAAAAAAATAAATAATTTAAACCAAAAAAATTTATTCCTTGTATTTGTAATACCTTAATTAATTCTTATTTTTCAAACTATATTAAATTCATCAACATTTTTTCAATTAGTAAATAATATTCCTAAAAACAAACTAATATACACTACACAATATTTTTATAACAAAAAGTTTTTTTGCCAAGGATCAAATTATTTATATATTTATGTTTATGATATTGAGACAGGTAAAACTTTTTCTTTAAAAAAATGAAGAAAAATTTATTTGTAATTTTTCTTTCATTTTCTTACATTTTCCTTTTAAATTATAAATTCAATTGGAATGTTATGCAAAATTTTCATATAATATAATATTCTTTGTATCTCAATTTTTTTTTTAAAAAAATTTGTGTTTTATTGTAATTATAATCAATATTACAGAAACTAAAAGTCAATATATAAATATATATATAAAATAATAAAGTGTGAAAAAAATAATCAATTTCTTGAAATTATGTATATCAAATATTAAAAAATTATATTATTTAAAGTGATAATAATTTGTGGAAATTCTCATAATAAAAAACGAAAGGTTTTATTAAATATGTTCCAATATATAACAATAGAATACATAGTATAGAATAGTTTTTGTAAATCACAATTTTGTTTTAAAAATTTAAAAATTTCGCCAATGAGATCAAAACGTTTTCATTTTTTTTTTCAAATAAAGTAATTTTGAAAAATATCACTAAAAGACTTTTAAAGTTGGAACCAAATAAAAGTGTCAATCTTTTAAATCTTTGGCCAGCAGGCACACAAAAAATTAAATTTTTTGTTAAGGTATTTTTTTCCTATTTAAAATTTTAATACTGCTACGTTGTCAATTTTAAAACGTACATATTTGTATTTTCACAAGGTAAAATCAAAAGCTTACTTATTTTTATTAAAGCTATCACAGCCGGGTTTCAATTTAGTTCCTAATTATTATAATATTTTTTTTTTTAATTCCAAAAGCATAAATTTAAAACAAAATATCTAAAAATATAAACTTTGAAATATTTTTTTAAATTATCTAATAATTTTTTCATAATTTCAAAAATTTTTAAAATTTCACCTAGAATTTTAAAATTTCTTGTATAATGCCATGATTTATTAAAAAAAAAATACATACTAAATTTTTTGACATGCCGGAAAAAAAAAGATTTTTGATTTACATTGCTTTTATAAATTCGGTAAATAAATGTCCTCAATGAATATTAATATTAACATACTTAATTAAAATAATTAATTTATGTTTTTTAAATCTAAATTTTATCTTATTATTTCAAATTTTTTAATATTGCCTATTTTTTTTTAATTTTTTTTTTAATTATTTTGTGTTTAAAATTTCAATTTAATATAGGTAATACTCGTTTTGAATTTTAAAAATTTCACCTAAACATTTAAATTTTTTATTTTAAATTTAGTATTTTCCAAAAATATTTTTCATTTTCTCAAAACAATGCCACTAAAAATCAGCCTTATTTTCAATTTATATTCAATTTAATACTAAATATAAATATTTCTTACAAATTTCCACAAATCTTATTACATATTTAGACAGAGTTTTTAGATTGAGTTTACAAAAAAGAAAATAGAAAATTTAAAATTATAAAATAAGTATTATTATTTTTTTTTTATTTCTAAATTTTTAATTAAGTATTTAGAATAAATTATATACCAAGTATTCACTTTAAAATAATATTGTAAAAATAAGTTAAATACTAGCAAAATTTTTCAAATAATCAGTATAAATATTGACCCTTGGCTAAATATAATATAGAAATATACATATATATGCATATTTTTTCAAATTATTTATTACTTTAATTACTTTTAATAGTATTAATTTTTTTCTTAAAAACAGAAATAATAATAATATGAAATACAACTCATTACTTAAATATACCAACAATGCAAATTTACTTTGATAAAGTAACTTAAACAAATAAAATAAAAAATAAAATTTAAATTTTATTCGTGTAATTTAAAAAAAAAAATCTATTCAAATTCTAAAATGACCAGTAGTGGTTTTTGAAATAACTGTTTTTATTTATTTATTCATTATTTTTGAATCCTAATATACCATATTTATAAGTAACAAAAATAAAAAAGCAGTATGTCTGCGTTTGTTTTCCCCTATATACTAACTGTAAGTAAAGGAATTTGCCACATTTTTGTAATCATATAAAGATATTAATGTTTTTTTTTTATTTTCGTGTACTAAAACAAAAACACTATATTTAAATTTAAAAAAAAAAAAAACATAATATTAATAGTTTATAAAAGAAAAAAAAAACAATAAAAATTAAAAAATAAAACTTATTTTTTCTCACATTTTCAGTAAGAAGGATTTTCCATATCATCATTATTCTCTTAAGACATGTTCTATAGTATTATTTTTAATTCTCATTGAATTTTATCAAAATTTTTAATATATACTTTTTAGTTATTGTTTTTTAAATTTTATTTTAAAAAAAAAAGGGGAAAAAAAAGGATAAATAGTCAACTAATTGAATTGTAAATATCGTTAAGATCACAGATATCTATTTTAAAAATATTTATTAATTTTTAATTAATTTATTTCTGTTATTATTATTTCTTTTTTTTTTAAATTATTATTTTTATTACTACATGACGTCACATTCACATTTCTTTAATCACTTTATTATTATTATTAAAAATAAAAATCGAAATATCAATCTTTATTTTTATTGTATACATTTCATAATAATTTTTACAAATTCATGGTCTGTATTTTATTTTAATAACGATGTTACAAGAAAATTAATTAATCTGTTGAATTTAATTCAAGTTTTGAAATTAAATATATGAAAATTTATATTTCAATTAAATGTCTCAAAAATTTGCCCAAATATTTCCAATTTTTTGAAAGATGTTTAACAATTAAAAAGTTTGAAAAAAAAAAAAAAACATATAATCCAAATTTTACAACTTCTTAAATTTTCTTGGCAAGAACACGGTTTAATCTAACTATATCTATTAAATTTCACTTTTTTTTTTTTATATTTTCGTTTAATAATAATAATAAAATTACTTTATAGATCTAGGTATATCGAATGCAAATTTTTAAAACATTTAACTCTCACAAATTTGTAATATAATAAAACTATTTTTAAGAACATAATAATTTGTTTTTTTAACATAAAAATTTACTCTGGGAGAATGAAATATAAACTAACAAAACATATGTTTCAGCATGGAGAATATCGTATTTTTTCGGTTTTATGTTTAAAAGTTTATATGTATATACATATATAATTTTTTTAAAAAATAAGATACGTGTTTTAGCACCAATTTGAAGAATATTTAATATTCTTTCATTTTTTTTTTTTTAAATACACACTATATATGCGTATGTATGAACAATCGATTAAATTAACAAATTTAATTTGTACATACTTATTGTTCAACAATTTTACTTTTTGTTTTTGAATTGAATTCAACAACCAAGTTTAGATCACGAGTTTTCTCAACTTATTTATTATTGCTCTATTGAAGTTTTTAACGCGTATCCCTATTTTGTCGTTTTTATTTTTGTTTTTAATTTTTCTCCTGTTCTACATAAAAAAAAAAAAATTATATAATTTTAACATGAAAATTTTTTTAAATAAATTGCAATCACATACATATGTATGTATATTAAATACGAAAAATTAATTTAACTTTAGTACAATTATGCGCACATAAGGGCCCGTCTAATACAGAAAACAATTTTATATCAAAAACTTAATATTTTACATAAGCTCGTTTATATAGCTTAATAAATTTATTGATGTTTTGTTCTTTTTTGCTTTTAGACTTAAATATAATAAAGCATTTTTTTAACAAACAAATAAAAGAAATTTTTGCTTAGAAGAAATCAATTAAAAATTGTTGTACCTATATGAATCTCTGCATGTTTACATTATAGTTATGTAAAATTAGCAGTTCTTTAAGGTTTTGCATCTGTAATTTTGTTTTATTTTTAAAAACATTTGTTTTGAGGACAAATAATGGAAAAATAAAATTATAATGTTCTTTAAATTGAATTATTCAATACAATTTATTTTTATTATTGCGGTAATTCGTCTTTTGTATCAACAGGACTTGGCGATAAAAACTTTCGAACGTATTTCGGAAAATGAGTTTTCTCGTGGGCTTTTAAAATTGTGGATCGAGAAAATGTCTTTCCGCACATACCACATCGAAATGGACGTTCTCCTAAAAATGTATTATATAAGTAAATTTGTTTTTTTTTTTCTTAATTATATTATGAAGTTACCAGTATGCACTCGACAATGATCCTTCATATGATGTCGTAATTTGAATGCTTTTCCACAAAATTCACATTTAAATGGTCGATCACCTGTATGCACCGGCAAATGTGTTATAAGAGAAGCAACATCAGGGAAACTTTTACCACAGAATTTACATAATACAACACTATTTGGATCGTTTAACGATAATCCACCGACACCAGTAGAAGTAGTAGCTGCACTACTACTACTGCTCATTGACATGCTACCAATTGTCGAATTGCTGCTACCGCCGACGCCACTGCTGCCACCAACATTAATGCTTCCACTACCACTACCACCTCCACTTCCGCTGCTTTCACTTATATTAGCAGCAGCCGCAACAGCAGCAACTGCTGCAAACTTCATATCCATTGGTCCTCCATCAGGTGGTTCAAGTGGCTCTAGGAGTGGCGGTATTTGTCTATGTGCAAAATGTTGCGGCAGAGGAGGCAAATCAGGCGGTAGAAGGCTAGCCATATGACCTGGATGAAGTAGATGTGCAGTTTCTCTAAACTTTAATGTTTCCAAAGAATGTGATAGAATATGTCGGGTCAGCTTACTTTGGTGGGGGAATGTGGCTCCACAATACATACAGGGGTACAACGGACCACCTTGATCTAATGGCGAGTCACTATTACCACCCCCACTACCACTACCACTCAATAAATGAGGCGATTCGGACGTTTCCTGCAAACCAAACAAAAATCTTCATCAACTTCTTTTCTTTCTACTTTTTTTTCATTTTTCTATTATCATTCTATTTAAAAAAATTTTGTATATTTTGTGACTTTTTCAAGCATTTTTAAATTTTTTTTTTGTTTATTTCTCTATATATATTTTATCTATTCTATTTTACTTAAGTAAGGATTAAGCAGGATAGAAAACTAGTATTTTGGATATATTAAATTTGTACAAGTTATTTAGAAAAAACCAAAAATTGTTTGCTGAAACAAGAGGGGCAGCAAAATCAATCAAATTCTGTGAATTTTTTTTTTCTTTTTGTTATGTGATTTGGTTTAAAAATAAGTTCTTAAAAATTAATAATGTTTTGCTTGTTTAAAATTTAATTTTCAACAAGCTGCATACATTTAAAAAAAAATACACCTTCTTTTTTCATCTGAATTAAATTTGTTAATCTTATATAGTTTTAGGGAGTTTTTCTCAATAATTTTCATTTTTTTTATTATACTATAATTTTTTTCTTTCAAGAAGTTGAGGTTCGATTTTTGTTTGGGCGCTGGAAATGGGAAAAATTCTACAAATTCCGATTAAATTAGAGGTTCACAGTCCTATAATTATTATTTTGAGATGATGTACATATTTGATAGTTTGGCTTTTTTTGTTGTTGTTAAAAAAGTATGTTTAGATAAGTATATATATTTTAAGTTTTACAAAATTTGTCTGTTACTTATGTAGGTATCGATTATCAATTTTATTCTACGAGTACTATACCTACTTAATTTTATTTTTATTTATTTATTTTTTATTTTTATTATTATTTTTTTTTTTTCGAAAAAAGAGGCAACACTTTTTTAAGTTTTTGTAACTGTTGATTTACAAACAAATCAAGGCTGTCAAATAATTTTTTTATTTTATTTCTTCTTACTTTAATATTTCAAGAAGTTTTTCCACACTTTAAGTACATAAAATTTCTATAAAATATTTTAATTTTAATACAGATTTATTAAAGAATTCGAAGCACTCTTTTTTCATCAACAATTTTTATTTAAATTTTGAAAAAAAAAAAAAAATAAATAAATAAAAAAAACGTTAAATCTAAATTATTATAAATATGTATATATATGTATAAGAATAAAAATAAACAATTTGTGAATTAAAATACCAATAAATTTCGAATTTTCGGTTTTTTTAAATACAACTTATTCAATGAATTGTTATATTATTTAAATTAAGATTTAATTATTAAAATGAATTTTTAAAATTTATAATATAATATAGCACAGCCATTTCCAAAAAACGTAGATCAACTTCTTGACAATATAAGAAATATATAATTATAAATTATTAAGAAGAAAACATCAGCAAAACGAATTCATATAGACAAAATGTATAAACAAAAAAAAAACAAAAAAATTAGCACAAATTTTAAAAAAAAGTTGTATGTATTCATATTTAATATTGATCATATATTGTGAATATACAGTAAATATTATTTTTTGTGAGGAATAATTTTTTATGTGTAAAAAAAATCCAAAATATAAGTAAAAGTCCATTAAAAATGTCGACAAAATGTAACAACAATTTTTTTAATGATTATTTTGAAATTTGTATGACCGATATTCCATTTCACTTAGCTACTTTCTAATTTTTTCCAATTTTTGTTGTTAAACTATATATTTAGTTTAAGCTGCTAAATTATGATTGTTTTGGAATCTTAATTTTTTTAGGGTTTTTTTCTAAAGTTTGGTAATAAAGTTTTTTAAATGTTGGCTTATATACATATATATAATTATGTATTACTGAAACAGTAAAAAGTCATAGAACAGAAAAAATATTAAGGTATAGAATAGAATTTGAACTATGTCAAACATTTTTTTTTAAACAAAAAAATTCTACGTTTTTTAGTTAAACGTTGAATTTTATTGTCAATATTTAATTTGATTTTTATATAACACTTTAGTATTCCTTACCATTTATTTTGTAAATTGAAATATTCATACGCTTATAGGTACAAACGTATTTAAGATTATTTTACAATATTCAACAATAAGACAAGATTAAAAATTTTTGTTTTATTTCCAATTTTATATAACACTGTATATTCACAATAGATTTAAATTTAAAATAACTTATTAAAACATTATGACAATCACAATTATACGAACATCAATCGTAAAAGAAAAATTTTATCTTCTTAAAAATACTAGAATTAAGAAAAAACTTAGATATTTAAAAAACGATAAAAAAAAAATTAAAGGAAAATTTTTTAAAACAGTAAGATTTATTCTATATATATATAACAAACACGAGCTGTATAAGCAAAATACATACATATACATAAATATACGAGTACAGAAAACTATAATAGTAAAATACATATACATACATACATGTGTAATGTATGTACATGTACATATGTTGTAAATACTTATTGAAGCTCCGTAAATTTTGTTTTCTAAGTTTTTGTTTGTATTCAATCTGATTTTATTTATATTTTGGTTTAAATTATAATTCTGAAAGAAATTCAAAACGTTTTTTTTTCATTATACCTATGTACGAGTACATACTTGTATATAAGACTTTTTTTAAATATATTTTTCATTTTAAGTTGTTCTTAATTTTTTGGTTTAAATAACTTAACCCCTCTTGTTTGTAAATTAAAATTTGTATGGAAAAAAATTATATATATGTATAATATATAAAATAACTATGTATGCACATAATTTGTTCTTTAGGTATAATTACCTATGTTTTATTTTAAAAAAGTTGTATTTTATAAAGCATAAATGTTTACAGTTAATTTAGTTAACTCGTGTGAAAAAAAAAAAATATATACATATTAGGTAGGTGTAGGTATTCGGAATTATATACAAAAGTATATAAATTTATTGGTTTATAATTCAAAAAAGAATTGAAATAGTATAAATATAAAACTAACAATTAAATTATTTGAATTAAAAAAAAAAAAAAATTTTGTTTTGTATGTTTCTACAGTGCTATGAGAGATAAATGTATCAGAGATTTTCAATTAGATTTAGAATAAGGGTTAAGCCTTTAAATGTTCTATTTTACATACTTTGTTTTGTTTTTCTGCTGTATATACGATTTCGAAACAAAAATACTATAAAGATTATATTGAATTAAAATAAATAATAATAAAATTGATGATCACTGCTTTTTTGTTAATTTTCAACAAATTTCTTTTCTTACAATACATAGATACAAGAAATTTTTTGGGTTAATTAAAAAAAAAGACATGTATTTTATTAATTTCAATAAATTTTTTAAACATTAAAAAAAAAACTAAAAAGGAATAAAACTAAAACTAAAAAAATTAAAACAATCAAATTGAAACTTTTGAAAATGATACTTTCCATCAGCGCAGCGCAGCGGTAAGATATATGTATGTATCACCATGAATAATAATATAATGTGCAATATGAAATCACTGCAGACTGCAGAGATCCATTATTGTCATGTCGGTGAGAAAAATCAGAATTTGGCCTAAATTAAATCCATAAATTGATTTCATGATTATACTATGTATATACATATACATATATACATATGTATATATAAATATGGTATTAGGATGAATATACTTGAATATATGAATATATATATGTATTTATGTACGTATAGTTTTTGACTATTTGTTCACAATAACCATGAGGATAAATCATGCAATTTTATAATGAAAGGATTGTACTACATTTTCCTAACCTGTCTATTTACTTTAGAAACATACACGTATTACGTATGTATAGTATGTATATGAATGTGCATTTCAAATAAATCATGTTGAGATTAAAAAATTATAAACTTAGATATAAGATGTATGTATAGGTATGTTTACCAATAAAAAAAAAAACGAACCTGACTGTCGCTAGAATTATTATATTCGAATGAATACATACTAATTGGAATGCCCGATAGTTCGACGCACTAACCTGAATGACCTGGATAACCCTAGAATTGCCTGATCGAGAATGTCACAAATTTGGCCGTGGAACTCAGCATTCCGTGAACCAAAAGCTATTATTTTTATATTGAAATCTTTATTAAAGTGTTCTCTTTAATGTTGTTTATATTGCAGTTTCATATTTTTTCTAGTTTCCGAGATAAAATGGAAAATAAGGTTGAAAATGTTGAACTTCTTAATGGTTTTTCGCGTATTTTGTCCTTTTGGTTGAAAATTATGCCACTTACAGAATTACAATATAAAATAGCTTTTAAGCAACACTTCAGAAAATATTTAAATCTAAAAATATTAGTTTTTGGTTCAGAGGATGCTGAGATATAGAACTTCAAAGCCAACAATAGATGTTTGCTTTTATGAATGTACAAGAATGTATGTAACATTCACGTTTTTCATGTTATTATGCACTTTATCTTGAAAACTAAAACAACTACAAAAATACTGTAAAAATAATACTAAAAAGAACACTTTGATAAATGTTTTAGTATACAAATATTAGTTTTCAGTCTACGGGATGCTGAGATCCAGATCTTTGAAGTTGAAATTTACGTAAAATTTGTGTTTGGTCTAGAAAATGTATGGAAAATTTTCGACTCTTTACCTTGTTTTGCACTTTATCTCAAAAAGTACAAATACTAGAAAAAAATCATACAGCATAATCGAAGGAAACACTTCAACAAACAATTAGGTCAAAGAATTATGGTTTTTGGTTCACGGAATGCTGAAATATCTTTTTTTGGAAAAAAAATTTCAAAATTTCCATATAAAATGTATGGTATACATTTTTGTATACTCACGGCTAAATTTGTGTTTTTGCATAAAAAAGGATATTTTGTTATACCGATTTCGAGCTAGGACCTTGAAAATTGGGGAATATAGAAAGAACCCTCTAATGAAGAAATTGGTGAAGGTTTCAAGGTCCTAACTCAAAGCGATCTATCTTATTAAGGGTCAAAGTCCGCGTGTATACGTTTGTATACGTTCAGGCAATCCTAGGGATAAATAAAACTTTTTCGTCAATAATACGAATTTGACACAGTCAGTGTTACTAAACCAAAATCAAAACTTTATGTACCGAGTTGAAATTCATTTGATCACATACTAAATTTATTTAGCTTCTGTTATGTTTTCTAATTAACCTATTTTTAAATTTAATAAACATACATGTAAAGTAATTGAATTAAACAAATATAATTTTAAATGATGCCAAAATATTTAATTATTTGTTGTATGTAGCATAATATTAATATTTACAATAATAATAAAGTACATATATTTTATTATTTAATTTTGGTTCTATGCTTTGCATTATTATACATACATACATAAATACATAATACATATGTAGTTATTTTTCTGTTTATTTATTTGAAAATTAATCCCTTGAGAATGAAATTTTTAAATGTTTATAATAAAATATTGTGTAAAATAATTATTAAAGTTTAAAATACATTTCAAAACTTTCAATTTATTTCAACACATTTTTGCATTTTTTAATTGCAAAACAATGAACTAATAAACAACATAGGCAATCCGCGGACAGCGGTAAAAATACGGCGGATAGGTTATTGTGAAAATATATCATTCGTACGAAGTTGACAATAGCAATTTTTCTTCGAACAAAAGATTTTCTAATGTTCATATCGATTTTGAATTCCGACGAATAGCAAAATGCTCGAACGAATACGTTATTACATTTGCAATTCCGTTCGAACAGCTGATAATATTCGAAAACCTTTCGTTCTCGTGAAAGTATATTAATTCTATTTATTGAAAATTTGATTTGGGATAAAACTAATTTTGAAATTAGTTATTTTATTAGAGCCTATCCTAAAATTGATATTTAAATTCAAGTTGTTTTAAATAAAACACAAACACTGTGATTAAAATATAAGATCTAAAAATATCAGCCTCAATTATAGGTAACTCCTCTTTTAGTGGAGATTGATATTTTTGGACGTCTACCAGATCTTCTATCTTGACCAATATTTAAAAAAAAAAAATCACTGTAACAGAGTGGGAACGATTACATTTAAATGGTATGTACATATGTATGTATTTGTTTTTGATTCAAACATATTTCATTAAATCAAATAATTTTTAAACATTGAACAATAAAAATTAACGAATAATTTTAAAGTTTTCAGTCATCTTTAAAGAAACAATAAACTTTTAAAGTTTAAACACAAAAACTGTACGCAAAGTAGTCAAAATTCCTATTGAGTTTATAATTACCTATTTACAGGGTAGGTTGCACATG
Organism: Bombylius major; assembly: GCA_932526495.1. Taxonomy (NCBI): domain Eukaryota; kingdom Metazoa; phylum Arthropoda; class Insecta; order Diptera; family Bombyliidae; genus Bombylius; species Bombylius major. The sequence goes on from OW052043.1 coordinate 32,282,337, forward strand.
TATCGAAAAGGTTATTTTATTTTTAATTCTTCTATCGTTATGTATTTCGCAGTTGCAATGAAAGTGAATATTAGCCAGTAAATAATATAACTAATAAATCAAGAACTATTTCTTTTTTTGGTTTGCTAAATTTATAAATTTAAAAAAATTATCGGGTGTTTGAAATTTTTCACAGCACTGCAACTGTATACTAAAAAAATGTTTTAAAATTGTTGTCAAAATGACTAGAGAATCTATCCATGTAGATTTATGTATAATTGGTTACAAATTAATTTACAATAATTTTTAATAAATAATTTATTAAACCTATTAAACAAAATCAGAAATTATAAGTACATATACACCTATTCATGTGTTTTTATGAAAATAACTTTTTTACTCATGTTATTCAAAACTTAAAATTTCAGGATTTTTAGAAAATTTAAATAATGATAATGGTAATGTGTTGTATTTATGAAAATTTATATACAGAGCATACATATGTATACATTAATAATTTATGTACATATTTCATACCATCATAATATATATTCATAGTGTTTTGTTTTGATGGCGGAAAAAAGCTTTTCTGCCTAAAATTTTATCGTCAGTAGGTACACACATGCAAACAAGCTTCGAAAATACATATGTAAATGTTTGAATGAAAAGTATGAGGCAGACAGGTGTATAGAATATAGATAAAACGGTAGATGATAATTTAGTTTGTTGATGATTGATGATTGTTCATACGAACCGAAAATAAGATTTCTACAATGCATGTGAATAAAAAAAAAAAAAAAAAAATCAATTTAATATTGTTGTTAAAATGTCGAATATCTTTAATTTAGTTTGCGACCTTCTTCCGAATTATACAACAGAGCTACTGAACGTTTTTTTAATACTTATTTATTATTTTTACTATTTACCAATTAACAATGAACTTAAATGCGCAAGATGAGTCCTACGGATGCCACATGAATCAGAAGTGAAGACAAAATTCCTGATATCATATTTCAATAATGATATAGTTTTACATATCAAATCAATGTAAAAACTAAAAACAATTTTATAATGTGATGATATAATGATGAAAAAAGGATAAAAAACAAAGACAGAAGACACAGGAGAATATTATAAAAAATACGTACTTTTCTTTGTGGTTACATTTAAACCAAATTTTTTTTTTTAAAAGCGAGAAAAAAATATTTTACAAAAACTTAAAAAATGAAAAACAAATCTGAAGAAGAAATCAAAAAAGGAAAACAAAACAAACGTCATAAAAATAGGCATAAATGGGTATAAGTATGAATATGCCTAACAAATGTTATGAAAAGTTCATGATTGTAATAATAGCAGAAGCAGAGTAGACGTAGTCAAAAGAAGTTTTGTGGAAAAGGGTGGCTTTTTTCATAATAATTTCTATAAAACAAAAAATAATTCGTCGCTACAAATATAAATTTTTAAAAAAAAACTGCAAATATCATGGACAAAAATAAAAATTTTTGTTTTTTTAATAAATATTTTTTATATTTTCAAGTTTTTGTTAGTCGGATGCGTTGGTGGAGTGGATTCATTGAAATAACACGAATTTATAGTCGTTTGGATTTTAATTAGCAAGAACGTACGTATATATTCATACGAATCCTCACAGCCGCTAGGGTGTCAATGATGTTGTATAATAACTTTTTTATTTCTTTTAATTCCAATCCTTTTTTATTTTACAGATTTTTACTTCCACCATGTTATCCTCTATCTTCCTTTTACCTTTTTTTTTAGGTCCATTCTTCTTGCATAGCATTTTGGCATACTCTAGCTAGACTAAATTCACAAAGACGAATACAATGTTTGATAGCTGATGTCTGACATTTTGCTGGATGAACAAAATTTGCAAAAAAAGTTGTCTGGGAGGATTAGTATGAGTACATGGTGGTAGTTATGCATGTGTGGTTGATGATGATTATGGGTTAAAAAGAAGAAGCTGTCGACACACAGTGGATATTCCACCCTCATACCTTAGTAGTTCCGTAAGCTGTTTTTGGTAAAGGTATTGAAACTCACCCCAAAAGTTGGATTTCGTTTACTTAAGCACTTTCTATAATATTTCGATAGGACGAATAAAAATCACATTATAAAAAAAGGAATGAAACAAGAATAAGCGATTATCTGTAACAACAACGACACTCTATATATATACGATGGTTAAGGGCTGGCAAACGATATTTGGAAAGACTATGTGTATCTACACAGTTCAAAGAACTTGGATTTTATGAGTATGACTGAGTATATGTATGTATGTATGTATTAATATACTGTGGAATAGATATATTTTGACTCTGTATAAAAAATAGGTACATACATATGAACACGTAAAAATTTTAGTACGGGTATACCCTATTTATACATAATACATATAGAATTCAACCTTCCGACCAGTCGGACGTATAAGTGATATTAACTTTAATGAATGAATGGTCCAGGAAAATGATAAGTATAGAAATGCGGCTATCACTTTATGAAATTTTTAATTGAGTTAACTATTAAAAACTGTACAATTATTAGATAGTTGGCAAGTTCCGATAAATAAAAGAAGAGTCGATTTTTGGTATAGAGATTTTAAACTTATTCAAATTCGTATAACTTTGATTGATAGAACGATAAACTTTTAACTTTTTTTTAACACCAAAACAGCTGGTATGTATACTGATAAGTGATATTGAAATGAGCTATAAAATTTTGGCTCATTTGCCCACTGACTAAGTGAGAATTTTCGCACCGACCGCTAGTCGAATAGAGAAAATCAGTGCGAAAAAAATGCTCTTATCATGTAACAGCCAAATTACACCAGGTAGTAATGCGCTAGTTGTAACGATTTTTTTCCTACTTGGTATAATAAGAATAGTCTAAAATAATTTTAGCTGACAGTTGTAATACACTCACACTCGTTATAACTTGGTCATGCCACCATAAGGTGTATTTTGAGCAGTTGTAAAAACCGGTTTTAAACTAGTTTGCGACGGTTGTAATGCTACTTGGTGTGTAGTTGGTGTAAGGAAGTGAAAAATCTCCGAATTCTTACTTCCGTAGTTCCAATAAAACAGAGCAAATATTTTTTTAGTACCTTTTTAAAAACTTATTATATTATTATTATCTTTGATAGTACAAATCAGTCTTTAAAAGTTCTTTCTAAATTAGGTTCTAAATCTTGCATTTTGATATATGTAATAATTTTGATGGGTGGTTTATTTGGGTTTAATGTATGGTTGCGTGAGGTGAAAAAAAGAATATGATGAAGCTTCTAAAAAAATAGCCAGATCTCTGGAATCGTCAGAAGAAAAGACAACTGACAACAACTGTAGATATAATTTTAGGCAGTTTGTGGAATCCCAGTGGCTAAATATTCTAGCGCTTTAAAGACAAGCATATATTACGAAAAAGTGAGACTATTTCGTAATATCTTATAGCGTCTGGTCTGCGTAATATAAAATTCATAATTGCGTATTTAGTGTACAAATTATAACATCCTTCAAAAGAGCTCTTAAAAAACTATGACAAAGAAGCGTTTCAAATACGCTTGTCTTTGAAGCGCTAGAATATTTATCCACTGGGTGTGTATATACCTATGTATTATTTTGACTTTGCTGTAATATATGTACATAAATATACATTCGACTTGAAAAGGTTGTGGTTTGAGACAAAACTGTCTAAGAACCGTATCCATGTGTTATTCGAAAATTTTCATTTTAGGCTTTCGATTGTTCTGTAATGTGTAGAATAGCTATCTATATATTTTGTCCTTAATTCATATTTTTATTTTTCTACAATTTTGTCTCCTTGTTTATTGGAATATAATTTTATACAATGTTTATACATAAGTATGTGTTATATACATATATATCTTATTTTATTTTTGCATTGTTGTATTTCTTCCTGCCTTGAAAGTACTTTTTATTTGCTTCTAAAAAGGTTGTTTCCAATTTTGGTATATGTACAATGTACATGTACAAATATGTAGCTATTAATGCTACTGATAAAGAAAAAGATAGGATAAAGTAAATCAAGGGTATAAAAGCAAAGTCAGCAATCTCCACTTTTGTTAAATTCTAACGATTTTCAGTTTCTCCTTTATTTGTATGTACCGGCTTGGAAAGTAGGGTTTTTCGAGACAGATTTGACATGATATTTTGTTGTCATTGCTTTGTTATCAATGTTCAACTAAATCCTCATACATTTCTCATGTTTTTTGCACTCTTTACTCATTTTTTATCAAAAGTGGAGATTGCTGATTTTGCTTTTATACCCCTCAAATATTATATGTATGTATATTATAATATATTTTACATTTTTACTTTTTTCTTTATATTTAGTGTATATTATATACGCTGCTATAGTTAACACGTAAACAATGTAGGCCGTCGAAATGCAATATTGTAAATGTCCTTATATCACGAATCGATATTGAAATATATTCATATAGGTACATTAATGTACACATTAATGTAAAAACAATGTTTTATACATAATTTACTTTCAATTTTTCCATACTTTAACATCATAAAATTAGTTTTGAAAAATACGAGTATGCATTTTACTTTGGAAACATAGGGGGACATCTTCGATCGGCTAGCAAGCAAGCAAGTAAGACTTGCTAGCTGAAATGATAGAATTGGTATCCTCGATTGTTTTTGCTCTCGCAAGTAAGCAAATTAACCGTCAAAATTTGCGATCGCAAAGTTGGTGTCGCAAACTCAGTTAACTGAGCACATAACCTAAAATTTCTTATAAATAAGTAGAAACTCAAACCCAAATACTTATGTTATCAATATAATTTGAATATTTTTTTCTTGTATGGATAGAATTGTTTAGTAAGACCATTGTATATGAATTTATAAATTTATACACAATTATGAGACTGTAGAAATTATTAAAATTGAAAAAAAAATAGTTCATGATAAACAAAATAATTTCGGTTATGATTTAAAATTTTAAAATTTCAAAAATTTGAAAAAAAAACGAATTTTTAACGTAATATAATAGAAAATTATAGGTTATGTATGTAAAAACTTATTCAGCAAAAGTGCTTACAAAATAAAAATGGTTGACTTGCGATTACAATCGAGGATGTGATTTTTTGTAATCGCAATTAGTAATCGCAAATCCGCCATATTTGCTAGTCGCAATTTGCTTAATTGCTAGCTGATCGAAGATGTCCCCCATAGTTTAAAATGTTTTCTGATACGATTTTTGATTTATACCATATATACGCGTTTTATGATTCTATATACTGTATTAAACTATACTTAATTTTTTTTTGAAGAATATAAGTTTTTGTCTCAAAATAACTGACATTTTCCAAATTTAGGGGGACATCTTCGATCGGCTAGCAAGCAAGCAAGTAAGACTTGCTAGCTGAAATGATAGAATTGGTATCCTCGATTGTTTTTGCTCTCGCAAGTAAGCAAATTAACCGTCAAAATTTGCGATCGCAAAGTTGGTGTCGCAAACTCAGTTAACAGAACACATAACCTCAAATTTCTTATAAATAAGTAGAAACTCAAACCCAAATACTTATGTTATCAATATAATTTGAATATTTTTTTCTTGTAATGGATAGAATTGGTTAGTGAGACCATTGTATATGAATTTATAAATTTATACACAATTATGAGACTGTAGAAGTTTGAAAATTGAAAAAAAAATAGTTCATAATAAACAAAATAATTTCGGTTATGATTTAAAATTTTAAAATTTCAAAAATTTGAATAAAAAAAACGAATTTTTAACGTAATATAATAGAAAATTATAGGTTATGTATGTAAAAACTTATTCAGCAAAAGTGCTTACAAAATAAAAATGGTTAACTTGCGATTACAATCGAGGATATGATTTTTTGTAATCGCAATTAGCAATCGCAAATCCGCCATATTTGCTAGTCGCAATTTGCTTAATTGCTAGCTGATCGAAGATGTCTCCCTTAATCGCTAGAATGTAATCTAGACATACATACATACGTATATATGTATGTACATTTATATGTATCAAGAAACATGCCTTGACTGATTAATCATCATCGTCAGTTAGCCGAAAATGCTAAAACTAGAATAATGAAATTTGGAATGTATAGTTGTATCGACACGTAGACACACATTAAGAAGGGAATTTTAAAAATTAAACCCCTAAATGGGTCATAAGAGGGTTCACAATTAATATGAAAAAAATTATTTAGCACCTGAACTGTTAGAAATCTTAATCCTCTAAATTGTGCAATAGAACTAGACTACAGGAAAAAAACTACATTGTAAAAACTTCAGTGATCATTGCCCATTGGGTGTGCTCAGGGAGAGATAGTTTTCATCCTAAGAATACCGTTAATCCCATCGGAGTTTAAAAAAAATACAGTTTCCTCTCCAGTTGTATTTGCCATGCCAGAAGGCAATACAATAAATGTGGTTTACAAAGAGGTATTGAGGTAAAAAAAACTTAATAACTAGGAAAATTCATATCTTTTGAAGTATGCATCCTATTTGGATAAAAAATCCTTTGATTCTCATTGCTCCTAGTACTTCCTATTTTTATATTGAGAAGTTATAATTTTTTATTAATTTATGAAAATGTGAAGAGCAATTTTAATCTACATAATGTTCTCGAGGTGAATAATTGAAAAAAGCAGAAGTTTTATGTTTTAAATTTGAATACAAGTATCACGTATTGAAAGTAACCTGCAAATCCATTAAGAAAAAGCATGATTAGTTTTGTCCATCAGAAAAACGTTATCTCTTACAACTTGCATTAACGAGTACATATGTATGTATATGTAATACATACATACGTACATATAGTTTAATTAAATTTAAATATTTTTAAAACTTAACAATAATTTTAGATATACGAGGAGACTAATTATAAGAAAAGTTTTCGCAAACATTGGAAAGGGATAATCCTTTTCGACCTTTACTTTATAGGAAGAGAAAATGAATAAAAACAAGTTCTAGAGTAAATCCACCACCATCCATGTAAAGAACAAAACAGGTATAGAATTTTGTTCGGTTTTCGTTGGAAGTTAGGTCCAAGAGAAATATTCATAGAGTGTGTAACTGCATTTGGTGATAACGCTTTGTCATGTCCATCCCCATCGTGTACGAGTAATTTAAAAATTTTCAAAATGATCATTTTATCAGAAACGAGGCCCGTAAAAGTCGTCCCAAAACTTCAACTGATGATAAAAATGTTACTGCTGTGAAGAAAGTACTTGATAAGGATCCACGAATGACGAAGGAAACGATTGCTTATACAATGGAAAAAATGCCATGACAGTATCAAGAATATTAAATGACAGTCTGTAATATAGCAATATAAATATGCACTGTGGGTTCCGCGACTATTGGGTAATGAAGAAAAGGCAGCTCGTGTTCAATTCGCTCAATTTTCCCTAGAAAAATTTAGGGAGGGTCAGTCAGCGAATTTTAATAATCTTATATATGGTGATTAGACCTGGGTATATAATAGCGAATCCGAAAAAAACTCCAATCTTTTGTATGAAGTGAAACAGGTCAACCTTCTCCATTAAAAACCTTTATTCAAAAATCTACTTGAAAAATAATGTTTGCGATTTTCATTAGAAGAAGCAAAATTATAGCTGCTATACCACTGGAAGCAGGACATACTGTTACCGCACACTGGTATACGAATACAAATAACTGTTTAACTAAAATGTTTGAGAATATTTCACAAGGACGTTCCAAAACAGAATTGCAAAGATATTTCCTTCACCACGACAATGCTTCTGCACATACAGCAAAAATTAAAATGACGTCAGATTTTATAGCTGAATCTGGCATCAATGAAATTCGGCCGGCATACGAAAGCGAAACAGCTAGAGGTCATAAATTCTGTAGAACAGCAAAATGTATGTAGAATTGAGTGACAATTATGTTGAGAAATTGAAAAGTTGAAATAATAACGTATAAGAAGCAAAATATGAAGCTTTCATTTTTTATTTTCTTGAATATTTTTGTGAGGACTTTTGTTAATCCCTACGTATTTTGTCAAATAACATTATTAATTTTTGTAAAATTGATTTAATTCATGTACAGAAAAAGTTGAAGAAGAAATAATTTGAAACTTTTTTCCAAATCTAATTGTTTTTGAAGATTTTATTAATTGTAAATAAGAAATAAAATGGTGTTTAAATTTTTTTCTAATGAAAGCAGTAATCATCTTAAATTTTATACATATATTCCTAGTATTTAATGTTAAATATAAAGTAAAAATTAAGAAAAAAAGATCAATAAATTTAAAACAAATAAAAAAAGAAGGTAGCGTTATTGGTTATGATTATTATAATTATATTTTACGTGCTATACATTTGAACATACATTTTACGTTAACTATTTCAATAAATATCGACTATTATTCTCTTTTCTAGACTATTAGATTGATATGACTCATAAACACATGCAATGTACAAATTAGAATCAATAATTAGTTTTTTTTTAAAGCGACAGAAAGAAGTCACAAGCAATTTTGGTAATATGTTATTCTTAACATTGAAAGCTCATTCAACATTAATAAAATAAAAAAGATTTTATTCAAAAGCATATTTTATATAAAAAAAATGACTCACCGAATTAAGTGCATGTCGATAATCCATTGCATCACTAGTAGATTTATCATCTCCTCGATCCCAATCGATTTCTTTTTTGAGCGACTAAAATAACAAATAATGGCATTCCAGTCAATCATATCAACATTATTTCAAATACAATTTTTAATTATTAAAAACCTACCAATGGCACCGATTGAACTGGTCCAAGTCCAGATGGACCAGCAACAGGTTCTGAAGAAATTATTGGACTTGATATTCCACTACTGGTTGCTGTGTGAGTTGCCGTACTTGATTGACCACTAGAGCTATTTCCTGCAATTCCTCCTCCGCCACTTCTTGATGATGGTCTTAATATATCTGCAGAAATTGTAGATGGACTTGATGAGTTTGTAGATGGAACAACGACCGATTGTACTGCTGCTGACTTAATACTCCCACTACTACCTGGTATAGATGATAAACATGATGCATTTATGCTCATATTTATACCAACTTCATTTGACATTTGATCATCCTCCGTCGAATTTGGTCTATCATCAGGTGATAATTGTTCATCTTGAGTAGGTGTTCGAGACGATGTCTCCATTAAATCACGATTACTTCTGCTAGAACATCTTTTTTGGTACAAATCCAAGGGAACTGGAGATGCCTGTCGCAGTCTTTTTGGTGGCGATGGGCTACACCGTTCACCATCTCTTTTCAGAATTAAACTCGGCTGGTTAAGAGTTAAACACGAACTTGATGACCGCGCTGCTCCCGATAATAATGATCCTGATACAGCCATGTGAGCTACTTCAAGTGGTGATTGACAAGGTGACGGTTTTGAATGGGAATGAGATCTTAATCGATCTGGTTCTCTTTCAGGTTCTCGTAATGCTGTACTCTGATTCGTCATTTCTGCTAAGCCCTTAACCTAAATATAATTTTATTAAATTCAATTATTTTGATTTTTATTTATTTTTCAAATTACTTTCAACGATTCTGCAGTTTTCAGCAACGCTGATAACTGACAATATTGCACATTCACTTCACCCTTGTACATGAATTCGACTAAAGTTTGTAATTCGGAGAATCGGACGTCCTTTAATATCACAATTGGATGTTTTGAGGGGTGGTCCAGAAAGAGGCTCTGAAAGTATGATGAGCAGGCCGAAAGGACCACCTATTAAAGAGATAAAAAAAATAATTGAAAAAAGAAATTTAACGTTTTACATCTATCTAGTACTTGTACTAAATGTATGTGGCACAAATGTGGCGTAGAAATTTTTTTGAAGTTTTAAGGTAACATACGAGTACATATCTATATTACAATAAAACGAGTGTTAGCATGAATTTATGACTGTAAAACTGGTATTTATGATGTAGAATTATTACTCTAGTTACAAACAGGTATCGATCAGGAACTATTAGCGTAATGTTACAACAGAAAAATGATAATAACTACATAGTAACAAAATAAAATGTATATGATGCAAACAACATCCTTTTTTATTTTCAGTAAATATATGATGTAGGTATTGTATTTAGCAGTTTTTTTCTTTCAAGTTTTTTTTCTTAAAATAAAGATGCAATAATATTCTTTTGTGGTTATATTCTGTACGTGTATAGAATTAAAACTATATAAAATGATGGCTTGCCCGCTAGAAAAATAAATTTGTTTTGAACAATTCTGACAAATAAAGATTCTCTTATGATCAAAAATAGGGAAACATAATTTCATCTGAAAATAGAAAAAAAAATATCAAAAAAGTGCTAAAGGCCTAATACATAAAAAATGTAGACAAAAATTTAACGAGAAATAACTAAATCTTTGAAAATGATAAAGCTCTAAAAAAAAGTTCAGAAAAACATTTAAACACGATGTTTCATTTGAAAATGTTGATAGCATGAACTTTTTCCTTGTAAATTATGTAGTTAATGCTGATTTCATGTTAGTTTAATTTTTTAAGTGTGTACATATTTTATGCCCGTTTTCTTCAGTTTTAATTATCTTCTAGTTCTAGCTAACTTTAGCAGGAAGATAATAAAGAGATTTGTATTTCTCCACCTCTGCTTAACACTTAGCTGCCAACTAAGTTTAGTTGGCAGATGAAGTACTGATTATTTATTCAGGTATTACTAACTCTGTGCCACGAAAAAGTCATTATTTATGTATGTCGCGATTAAGTGACAATGACATTGTATTATTTCCATTTTATTTTCGAATATAAAGTTGTAAAGGTAATATGGTTTTTAAATATTTAGTGGAAAAATAAATTTTTATGGTGATTTCAAATAAAGTTTATATCGAATGGATGATATATTATTCTACTCAATTTTGTTAATTTATAATATTTTTTTCAATCACTTATACATTTTTTTAAATACAAAATAAATGTTACAGTGTGAAAAATATTCAAATAAAAACTGCTGACATCAAATTTGACATTACTAAATTTTAGAGCCTCGATTAAAATTTTATGATTATCAGGGTTAGCTACTTAGCAGAAAGTTTTAATAAGAAACCCGAACTTTTAGTTAGCTGTCACCTACACTTATGTGATACCCAATTAGCAGAGACTTCCTAAGAAAACGGGTATTGGTATATTACTTTTTTTAAATTGAAGAAAAAAGTTAAAAACTATTAAAGAGTTAGATTATAAGATGAATCAAAAGAAATACATATGTATTTATTGGTAGCCACAAAATGTATTTAGTTCGATGAAAAAAATATGCAACAAAAGTTGGAATCAGGTAACGACTAATGATTTATAGAACAATTTGAAAATTTGATTTATGGTAAAATAATTAAGTAATTTAAGTAGCTTATAGGTAGCCTTACTGAAAAATTAGATAAAACTGTTTATTGGCTCGTATGTATAAATTTTAGAAAAAGAGAAAAAAACAACTAAATATGTAATATAAAAATAATAAGAAAAAAAAAAACAAAAAAGTAATGATACATACATACTGTCACTGTGAAATATTATATATTATATTATAGTACCACAAACGGTCATATCTATACAGATGGTGCAAGCAGTGTATTATGATGTTTTCAGTAAAATTTCAGGTGGATTTTCGGAAAATCCACTTTTCAAAAGCTTTCCATTCAAAAATTGTTCTCGGAGAGAAAAAAATTGATAGAGCGTTTTATTTTCTAGTGAATGAATATGAATCACAGATAGAACATAGACATATATATGTCATATGTATATTTATATTTATGTTACCATAGTAACATATTTTGTTATGTGTCTGAATCACAGATAGTACATAAACATATATAATATGTCATATGTATATTTATATTCATGTTATCATAGTAACATTTGTTATGTCTCTGCATGGACATATTTTGTGCTATTGTAGGTATTATTTGGATGGCTCATTTGCCAAATCGATTAAATCCATTTTTGGGATTTTTTAAGTTTTAGTTCCAGAACTCTATTAATTCTTGGATTTTTCATATTCGAAGTATTTTGATGTGACAATAAGCCGTTAAACTACTAAATTAAAAATATGTTTTTGGTCTTCGAATCATAATTAATTTATTATCGGAGCTAATTTATTACTTTTTTAGACGTTTTTATATGGAGTTAATCGTTTTGGCAAGTAAGGCATCCATTTACTGATTTTTATATTATTTTTTTATATTAACACAATATCATTGATGTAAAAGGACTATCATACATATGTGAAAAAAGGAATATTATTTTGTACTTCACTTTTTCTTTCATCTTTTATCCACTTTTTATACACAAATTTCTTTTTTTTTTTTTCGCAGTAATTTTTTATTTTACAAGTAAATAAACAAATGATATTGTCCATTTTTCTTTGTTTTTTTTTTTTTTTTTAAAATAATTGTTAGTAAAAAAATAATTTTTTTTCTTCTATAATTTGTAATTAATTTTTTTGCAAAAAACAAAATGTCCCATATGATATGAATTACAAATAAAAACAAATATTATGAAAACTGTTTTACAAAAATTATTTCGAAAATAAAAAATATGCAAAAATTTTTTTTTGTGCTAGGAATGTAAAACATATGTACATATACATATTGTATTTCTGTATGACAAAATTAATTAAAAATAAAATTCAAACTAAAATTAGATATTCAACACTTCATTATATTTTAAACCATTTTCGTCAAAAATCCGTTTTTAAAGTTGAATATCTCGATATAATAAAATTTAATAGAAAAAATATTCGGCAATTTTGAACTAATATTTTTCTTCCAAACTACAAAAACTAAGATATATGATATACATATATAGTATTAAGAGGTATAATAAAAATAATAGAAAAAAATATTTCATATTAAAAAAAAAAATTTTTCAAAGCAAATATGCAGGTACATACATATTTTTATTCAAAACGAAAGAAATTCAAAAGTATAAATCGTAATTTGTAATGTTGCCATATCAACAATATTTATTATATAATTTACTATGCTGTACCAAAAACCATATAAATACCATATAGACAGACCAAAATGAAAATTTCTTGAAAAAAAATATTTTTCTCCCTGCAGATGGCCAGCCAAGGAGGCTCTGATAGAAAGAATAATTTTTGTATGAATCGAAATCAACAGTATGAGTGTTTGAGTGTATAAACATATACAATAATAATAACGTGGCTTTTTAGAGCCAATATGGAAATTGCGTATACAGAAAAAAAAAAAACAGATCGCAAAAACGAAAAACGTACAGAAACAATATGTATAAGCGCATATATAAATTATGAGTCAATTCATTCAAAAACTATATAGGTATACAACTTGTCTGTTAAAATAATGATCATTAAATAATATGACATATAGATATATATTATACTGTAGTATATACAAAATAGATAATGTACATACATATTTCATAGGATTTTGCAATTATATCCTATAATTATACATACATATATTGCTGGTATGGTTTTTTTCTTTTCTTTTTTTTTTTTGTCCACATGCATATATTATAGTTATGTAGGTATGTATACCTATTTGATACAGCAAACAGCGTTCTTTAAAGCTGAAATAAATGGTTATTGTTGTTGTTTTTTTTTTTTGGTTTGATTTTTCTGTTTCTTGTTGTTATTGTACTTTTGCTACAATGAATATGCTCGCGTAAATAAATATTTTTTGAAATAAGAATTTTATTTCAAATTACAGTGTCCGCTCAATAATTTTTCCCTTCCTATTTTCAACTTTTGGTTTTTTCAACACCCAAATTTCAATAGGTACTTTGAAGGTTTTTCGATGATTTTTATTTTATAAAATAGAATAAAGTTTAAATAAGCTAAACATGTAGGTACTGCCTAATTTAAATCACAGATTTTTGTAGAAATAATTCATTATATAATTATCATAATCGGTTTTTATAATAACAAAAACTAATTTTATTACAAAACTATTTATTGTTTTTTCAAAAATAGCGTTGAAAGTTGCAAATTGGTTTCTATCCAATAATTTCAACTATTTTAAAATTTAAACAAGGCCTATTTTAATCAGTCCAAATTATCGAGCTCATACTGTATGTATGTGTAATTTTTGCTTCTTTTCTTTCAAATGAATATTAACATTAAAATACAAGTGCAAGTGAACAATTCGTTCTATTTCAAATTTTAAACCCTCGAATCAATTTTAAGTAACAAAATGTAACATTTTTTGATTCTTTAGAAAAGAATGTTCCTGTGAAGCTAGGAAGTTGAAATTTGGCCAGAATATTCTTTGAACGGTCTTATATTGCATGAACTTTGAAAGGTTGAATTTTTTTCTAAAGAATTAAAAAATGTTACATTTTGTTACTTAAAATTGATTCGAGGGTATAAAATTTAAAATAGAACGAAGTGTTAACTTGCACTTGGTACTGTTAAAAATTATAGAACAAGAAAAAAATGCTAACGAAAAACCAAAGGTCGATTCTCTGTAAAATTATACCAAAATTTTCACTTGCTTCAGTAAAAATGTTGAAAAGAATAGCTAAATATGAAAAAATTCTTTGTTTTTATAGGCAGCTGACCTGATATCGGCATTGATTTTTAGTATAATATTACATACAATATACATTTTTTTTTTTTTAATTACTTCAAAATGTCTTCTGCGTTGCCTGAAATGTCCTCATAGATTTTAATTGCTTATTGTAAAAGATCAATTATATGAGTTTTCTATAAAATACTTTTTTAAAGGACATGTGTTACAATAAAACTATAAATGAGACAATTATTAAATACTTAACAATTCACAGAATTCTTAAAGAAAATATTAAGAATGTATTAACAAGGTTGTGTACGAGTCTTCTGCGTTGCCGCCTTCATTTCAGATAAATTTAAAACATAAGGTCAGAATAATAGAAATGCGCTATATAGTTTTAAAAGTGAGGTATAGAAAAATGTACAAGTATTAAGTCTTTACACTTTTATTATCCAACAATTTTTTAATAAAATTCCTCACAAAGTGTCTTCGATGTTAACAGAGAATCGACCTAAAACAAAAATACACACATGCTTAAGAAAATAATATCACACGTACAGTATATGGTTTAATAAATACATATATTGTAATGTAAAAACACAAACACAAAAATTTTAGTTCTATGTCCAACCACTTGGGGACAAGGAGAAATCGCTAAAATGATAAAAGTTATGCTGATTTGAAATGTAACTGTCAGTAACGGACAAGTGGGCTGTCTTTATGGTGTAATTATATAGTCATTGGCTGTACAGAGTATAAAGAAGAACTTACATAGTAGGATTACTGAGAGCCGAAGATTTTTTTTTTTTATTTATTTCTCTCACATTTTTTGAGAAAATGCTAAAAGGTGATAGAAATATTTTTTCATTGACTGAAAAGAAATGAAACGTAAATATTTACAAATAAAAAATAAAACACGAACACATTCACAATTTTAAGTAAGAAAGAAAAATTCCCATTATAAATAAATGTAAACAAACCTGTGTCTATATGCTATGCTTGTATGCGTTTCATATATATTTTATATGGTTTTAGCTTATATACAAAAAAAACAAGAACACTAATGCATATTTAGGTGACTATTTTGAAAAATGCGTTTATAAAAAACTATGTTGGAGAGGTATTAGTATGAATAATCATATTGTGCTTTCGCTCATATATACGGAAATTTTCCATTAAAGAAATACGCATTATTTTTACCTCCTTCAGTCATATGGGATTTTGTTTTTGTTTTCAGAGAAAAATTTATAAATAAAAAAAAAAAAATCGGCTCTCAGTAGGAACACTATATACACTATGATGCTGTACTCAAACAAGGAGAGGAAAGCTTTTGAAAGCTCTTAAGAAAGAAATCAGAAAACTTAATTTTTTAATTAAAATATGCTTGCATTTGTGCTATCTGAATAGATATTACCGTCTGTGATAGGTAATGGATGCGCATAAACAGTCGTCGTATGTCGCTATATTATTTTCTTATTAAAGAACAACTCTTTTTTAATATGTTCTTTTTCTTCCAAATAAAATGTATAATATATATAAATATGTACATACTACTTACTTATGTATGTACATTGTTGTACAGTATAATAATAAGTATGTACTGTGATATTAAAATATTGTTAGTATGTACTTTTAAAATGAAGAATCGAATAACCGTTACCGCAAATCGATTTTTTGTGCGAATTTGTTTCAAGATAATAAGAGTTTTTTGTCATTAATCCTCAATTTAGTGCTGTCGTGAGTCGTGACTACATTTGTATATGTAGGTTGAAAAAAAACATAAAGATGAAATTGCGTTGTTTAAAATATAAGCACGAAGTTTTAATATTTTGAGTACATAAGTACATATTTATATGTATGTATGTATGTACCTTGATGATGCTAAAAGTATACGTTAACTTTTAAAGTATGTATACCTACATATTATTTTATTTGAATGCATTTAACTTTTTTCAGCAATGATGCATTTATTATTATTAGGTCTTTTTGGTTTTATTATTTTTATTATTATTTTTTATTATTATTATTATTATTATTATTATTATTATTATTATTATTATTATTATTATTATTATTATTATTATTATTATTATTATTATTATTATTATTATTGTTATTATTATTATTGTTATTATTAGATATTATTAAATATTATTAATATTATAAGTGTTCAATTACAACTGCCGTCGGTGCAAGTAGTGCGATTAAACAGAAAAAAATCAAAACAATCATCCAATATATGTATTCTTTACTTGGGAAAATAACAAAAGAAACATATATTTACTAACAGATACTCACCTATGCGGTACCACTTTTAGTACTTTTTACATAAACAAAGTGGGGACATGTTGCTATGAAAGTAATAGGAATAAGAAGATTACTAACACACTTACACCTGATAGGGCCGTCTAATACGTATTAGATATATAGTTGGAATAGGGATAGGTATATTTTTTCTTCATATAAATATTTGGTTAGTCATATGAATATTCTTTTCTTACACATGCAATTTTTTTTTAATATATTTTTTTAAATATTTTTTATTGCGTTCTTTATTATGATTGGATGTCATTTTTTTGTGTACCGGTATGCAGAAATGACTATACTCTGCTTCTCTGTACTCTGGCAGTACTATAAGCACCTTATATGCGCACACCAACTGCGTAACTGAACTTATCGGCGCTGATTTTTCGGCTGCTGATTTCTGCAGTTGCTTATTGTTTTTTTCGATCAGCAGATTCAGTTGAAAAGTAAAGTGTACAGTGAGAGTGAAAATGGAAGAATTAATTAGCTTCACTTCATTTCACTCATAAAATAAGCTCCGCTTTCTATGTGCGCAGTCGAATATATTCCTGCTGAGCTGATCGGTACTTATAAGTTCAGTTCAGTTCAGTTCAGCCACAGAGTAGATACTAACAAGAGGTACACTATACACTAGCTCAAATATCATCAAAATTTTTAAAATTTCATGACCTGTGCGGGAAGTGTGAGGAACGAAATGCTTCTATCTCTCACGAAAAAATATCTGAGAAAACTTTCGTTTATTACTCAGTAGCTTATGTTACACAGAATATTATTTTTATTCATATAACATATTATTCATTCATATCCTTCTAAAAAAATTTTACTGTATGTACATACGTGTGTATATATTTTGCTGTTTGAGAAAGCAAATATCTATCCCTTCCGAAATTTTTTTTTCTTTTTTCAAGTTTTAAAAATAATTTTAAAAATATATTTTTATAAATTTCTATATCCAGAAAATTTTATTTTTATTATTATTATTTATAAATTATAATACTTCCAATTGTTTTTTATATTTTTATAGATATTTGCATTTGAAATTTGCAATTCTAGCTTCTATTTTCAATTTACAGTGCAATAAAAACACGTGTTCAATAATCCAATGAATTTCAGACTTGTTTTTTCAGTTTTTTCAAAAGGTATTCCGTAATATCTCGAAAATTATGAATTTTTTGCAAAACTTGAAGATAGCAAATCGATGCAGAATCAATTGAGCCTTCTTTTTCTGCAATAAAAAGTTAGGATTAATTTAAGCTTTTTTTAAGAAAAACAGGGTGAAACACAAAAATTTGGAAAAAATTCACAAAATTTTGATTTGGAACGCGCCTAACTTTTTAACAGTTAGACATAGAGGAATGAGTAAGGTATCGTTGAAAAGGGCAAAGGGTCTTCTACATTTTTTGTTAACACAAAGTGACCCTTAAGTGCCCCTGTAAAAAGTTATAGGGTACATCGTGAAATAAGAGCAAAAAAACTTCAACGCCCTCTAGCGGCGAAACCGCTGGGATTTCCCCCCCCCCCTCCGATACGATTTTTTGTTTGTCTCGATGAGACCTATCACTGGTATCAAGGTTAAGCAAACCAAACGGAACACCCTGTATGTTGTCATTATATCATTTCAAGCAATCCTATTGCCTATTAGAGATGATTTTGTTGAAATTTTTATTTGATAAGAATTATGATTTCCTATTACAAAAACGATTTTTAGTACTGTAAAATTTAGGATTTTTGATCGAATTTATGAATAAAATTGTTTTCTAAAAGTATCATTTTGATATTAGACCTGGTAAACCATATGCAAATTAATAAATTTTATATAAAAATCATTATCAGAAATTTTAAATGTGTTAATATGCGAATTAGCAGCTTATGTATGTACATGATCATGAATGTTTTTTTTAAATATCCTCAGATCCTATATTAAATAAATTTTAAAAGGAAGAAAAAGAATCGTTCACTTTAACTTCTCATATACATATGTACCTACATAGTTATGTACATTCCCAATCCCCATTCCTATACTGAATTTTGTACATTTTTGTACATCAAATGGATATATTAAAAAAAAAAAAATACTATAAAATTTCCATTTAAAATATACATTAAATATACTTGTGTATGTACATATACTGAATTTGAAATCCAATAGAATCACTAAAAAAAATTACAACAATTTCTTATCTTCTTATATTGTAGAGCAATTTGTATATAACTTGAATTGCTTTGAATTCTGATTGCCTGGTGCAAAAATAATTTTTAATGTTAGAAAATTTAGAATTTTGATCGAGTTTATCAATAAAATTATTATCATTTTGATATCAACATTATATTTGACCTGATAAACGATCAAATTTGATATGTAAATTATCAGCAGAATTTACAAATGTGATCATAGCTACTCGTATACTTCTTCTTCTTGAAATACTTGAAATATACCCTCAAATCCTATATTTTCAATTTCTCATACAAATTTTTATACTGAATCAAATGGTATGTATACTGAATATATGGAGAAAAGGAAAAGCTGTTTCCATATGATTCTGTATATTGTAATGCTTGAAACATGAGAATGATTGTGTTAAAAATGTTAAAATTTCTCAATTTTTTTTAAAAATTTTGTATGTATTGTATGGAAAATAGATAGAAAAGGGAATATATTTTAAAATGAGAGTAATTAAGAAAAAATCCTGAGAATAAGAAAGAGCTTAAAGCAGCTTTAAGATTGGAGGCCAGCTTTGAGATTGGAGGCTGTTTGGTTGTGACTATTTCGATGTACTGCGATAATAAGTCTGATAGAATATTATATTGTCATTGGTTCAGCTCAGCTCCGCTTTCTGTCTGCGCGTAACCTTAGGTCAATTCTATATACAGGGTGTTTTTTTTCTTTTTTATATTTTCTTATTTAATTTTCACATTCGCTATTTAAATTGAATACATATCCAAATTATCATTTATTATTTTAATATTATTTTCTTTTCCTTTTTTTTTTCTTTTTTCTTATTTAAATATCAACGGTCATCCCAAATTATAAAATTTAAGTGAATTTCCTCATTGCGATAATGCCCCTGGGCGCAATTACTACGACGTTCTCGATGTTGATTTACATAGTAAACGAAATAATATTGATGTAACTGAAGAATATTTTCCTGAGTTGATAAATAAAATCTCTAACCCCGAAAACGACGCGAAATATGTAATAGGTAGCTGTGCAAATCCTGACATTAATTTTAACAAACTTAACTGCTTCACAATCAAAATGTGTATCGACTCAGTCAGCAAGGGCATCATCAAAGCTTCCTTTACAAAGGATGGTGCTCTTCTTCTGCTCTGCAAGAACAATGCTGTTGCCAAAAAATTAATTTCTACTAAGAAGTTCAAATTATCTCCTGTTAAAGAGATTGATGTCAACTTCACTTATCACTCAAAACTTAATGCTACGAAAGGCGTAATTTATTGTCCTATGCTGTTAAATCTTACTCCCAATGAAATAGTTGAAGGCTTACAATCAGAATTTGTCATTGAAGCTCGACATATTACGCGTAAGGTGAATGAAAACTACGTCAATACCGGTGCTATTGTTTTGACCTTTGACAGGTTTGAACTGCCATCTCACGTTAATGCTACGTGAATACGTTCAGAACCCCATACGCTGCAAAAAGAGTCAACTTATAGGGCATACCAAAAATTACTGCAAGGCTGATTCAGATACATGTCCTCGTTGTAAACTCCACGCTAACCATGAAGGCAATTGTTCCCTATTTTGCCTCAGTTGCAAAGTTGATGGTCATGGTTCTAATGACAAAAATTGTGCTTCCTTTCGAATTGAAAGAGAAGTTCTTCGAATTATGAACAAAACAAAGTGTAGTCGTTACCATGCCAGGAAAACATATTTCGCAAACAATCCTGTTAAATCCTTCTGTTGCTGCTGCTGCTCCTACTGCTGCTGCTGTCGCTGCTCCTGCTTCACATGTTGTCATTTCTGCTTCTCTTGAATCCTCTTTGGCACAACCCCAAACAAGCTCCTCCTCTGTCAACACGTCCTCTGAAACATCACCCCCTCTCCCCATATCCTCTCTAAAACCAACAATTGTCTCATCCACCCCTACGCTCTCCAACATTTCTAATACTTCTCGTCCATCTACATCTTCCTCTTTGTCTTTCTCTCCTATCCCAGCTCCGATTCGGAAAGCACGTGGCAGACCCAAAACAAAAAAGCCACAACAAAAACTCTCAAACTTAACCTATTGAATATCAAAATCTATAGAAATTTTAGATAATTATATCAGACTCTAATCTGAGCTCCCAGGAAGTAGATCTCACAAATGACAATGTCTCTTAAAAATTGTAACCTTTTTTCCACTTCAACATCTTATTTGTACCAGTATTACTTTCAATAAACTTTCTTGTTTCGCTTTAAGTATCTAAATCAGTCACCTAACATGTCCTTTTCAAAATACAATTCCTTGAATATTCTTCAGTGGAATATTAACGGTTTCTTTAACAATAAATTCTATTTCGAACTTCTAATATCACGACATAAACCCCATATAATTTTGTTACAGGAAACACACCTTCTTAATAATTAAGCCCCCTACAAATTCAAACAGTATACCTGCTGTTTTTATAATAAAAACTATTCCACTTGTAAAAGTGGCGTAGGCATTCTTATTTTGCGTTCTCTTAGTTACAAAATCTTCCACATTAACTCCTCTTTCCCAGTCATTGGCCTTACAGTTCTCAATAATCCCTCTATTTCTGTCGTATCACATTACATAGAACATTCAATTCCACAGATTTCATACATTTTTCCAGTCAACTCCCTAATAACTCCATACCCGTGCAACCAAGCTATATAGTCAGCTAAGTATAAAGAATTATAAAGATTTGCGTGAAGCTCTTTATAGAAAAAACCAAGGTTTTGATTAAGATCGACATCGATTTTATTCACGAAATTCGACGTCAGCTATAAAAGATTTCGATGAAGATCTTTATCGGAATTTATAGACATAATTAAAAACAATTTTTTTTGTTTTTTTTTGTTTTATTTATTTATACTATATGAAAACAATTCAATTTGAAAAATTTACTCTTGAGATTCGAACCACTGACCATCGTGTGTAAAGCCATCCTCTTTGCATTGCACCATTCATCACTACACCGGCCATACAGCGTATTGTAAATATAAATTGTTCGTTTAAAGACCGATAACGATTCTTGACGATTCTTTATAGATCGTTGTCCGTCTTTGAAATACTTTGAAAATCGATAACGATCAATATAGATTTTGTCGTTGGCTTTCGTTATCGTCGATATCTGCATAAATCGATATAGATATTTAAAGATTTTTTCTTCATTAATCGAAAGCAATGTTTATCTTTATTCCCCGTTATTGTTCTATATGCAAAGCACTATTCATCACTGTACCGACTATGGAGCTTATTGTAAATATAAATTGTTCGTTTTGTCATTGAGACTGAGAATTTGATATCCAATTCCAATTTTTGTCTTCTAAACGATGGTTCCCCTACTCTTTTTTCTACACGTGGCACACTAACTGCTGTTGATCTCACCCTTGTCTCATCATCATTAGCTCATCTTTTCACGTGGTCGTGCAGCAAGCGACTTTCTGGCAGTGATCACTTTCCAATCACATTCTTCGCTGTTTTTACTACTGCCAAGTCTAAGTTTACTCCTCGTTTTGTGGAGAGTAAAGCTGATTGGCGAGCGTTCTGTAAAGAAGTTTTCTCTCTAATGTTGAAATTCCCTGCTTCATCTCTCATAGACAAAGAAGTGGCAAAGCTGACAAAAATTTTACGAACAGCTGCAAACAAAACTATTCCACAATCTACAGCTCACTTTTCGTCACAACTCTGCTGAATGAACTTAAATATTAATCAAATTATACATCAAAAGAATCATGTATGGCTTGTTTACAGACGTCACCCATCCCCCGATTCTCTCCGTAATCTGAGAAAGATCAACGCCAAATTGAAGCGTGAAATTCTCCAGGCAAAAAAAGATAGTTGGATTAGTTTCACGAGATCACTAAGCTCCTCCTCCTCTACTCGTGATGTGTGGAGTAAGGTCAAATTGTTGTATGGCAACAAATCCGCTAGGCACATTAGTTCATTGCACGATCACAATAACACTATCACCGATTCTGTTGATATTGCAAACGCCATGGTATCGCATTGGGCAGCTTACTCTAATGATAGCAACTTTTCTCTTGACTTTGTTCTTGATAAGCTCCATTTTGAATTTCCACCGGTAACTCCTCCTCCCAAATTTACCCTTTCCTACCCAGTGTCCTTGCTCGAATTCACTTACACGCTGAATTCATTTAAAAGATCCTCGTCTGGCCAAGATTGTATAATATATAAAATGATCAAGGAATCTCCGGTACATTTCAAGAGGAGAATAATTACATTATATAACTTGATCATTAATCAAAGTTACTTTCCTAACATTTGGAAAGTTGCCACCTTGATCCCTCTTCCAAAACGGTCTTCCTTAATCCATTCTCCCAATAATATTTGGACAATTTCACTTCTTCCCTGTCTCTTCAAAGTTCTTGAAAAAATCCTTTCCCAACTGCTTTCTACAACTCTAGCCCCTCTGCTATGTCCTAACCAACATGCTTATCGTCCAAACAAAGGTTCTCAAACACTGTTACTTGAACTCGATAAAGTTCTGTCGTCTGCACTATCTTTCAAGAAGCATGCTCTCGCGCTGTCTCTTGATTTAGAAAAAGCATACGATAGAGTCTCATTTGACATAATCTCCAAACAACTGCTTAAATTTGGTGCTGATCTAACCTTCATAAAACTCTTTGCAAACTTCCTACTCAACTGCAAAATTAGAATGCGCGTCAATGGCTTTCTTTCTCAACCCCTTCTTCTTAACAACGGTACACCACAAGGATCTTCCTTGTCAACCACACTTTTTAACATTTACATTGACACCTTGTTCACTACACTTAATCTCCTTTCTATTGAGTCCTTTTCATACGCTGACAACATAATCCTGGTTACTACAGGTAACTCACATCATATTTACAAATGTGTTATTAAAGCTGCAGAAAAAGTGGTTAGTTGGTCAAAACAAAATGGAGCTTATATTTCCCTGGAGAAAGCTGAACTTCTTCATGTTTGTCGCAAGTGGAAGTGCAGACCACAAGACATAACTGTACATAACACTACAATTAAAAGTCAGTTTTCCCTGAAGTTCCTAGGTGTTCATATTACACGAACCCTTAATTGGTATGCTCAAGTTAATAATGTTAAAACTAAGGTTGAGAAAATCAACAATATCATTAAATGCCTTGCGTGTCGGCAACTTGGAGCTCCACCATCAACTTTAATTCACATTGCTAAATCTCTAATTAATGGAACAGTAGGATATGGTCTTGTACTATACGGAAACTGCTCGACGCTAGATATAAAAACTAGGGTACTCAGATTACAACTCCATCTCTTTGCAAAACATTTTTCAGATCCAGATATGCTACTTTACTCTTCCTTCAAAACTCTATTTTCAGTCTCCACTCAATACTTCTCTTCTTGCCTTCACAAAATTGTTACAAACGTCAAATCTCTTACAACATGCTTTCTTCCCTCTCCACCTCCCATTTCTCACACTCCTACCATCAATATCTGAACTCCTTAATCATGCTAACACTAACTTGGCCTCCCTTCCTAAAAAAAAGCATCTCACCAAAAGCCTACCTCTCAGCCTATTATGAACTAACCTCCTCATTTACCTCCCTATCCAAGATATTTACTGATGATAGTAAAAACTCAGGTGGAGTTGGTCTAGCAATTGTCATCGATAGTGCTATCCCTATTGTCATATCTCACATACTCCCCTGCCATACCCCCGTTTTCATCGCCGAGTTTTCCGCAATCTGGCTAGCTCTAACCTCTCCCAATTTATCCTCATACTATCCTGCAGTAATATTCACTGGCTCCCTTTCAGCGGTACATGCTATTTAAAATCCGGACAACAACACTTACCTAATAAGATCCATCAGACTCAAGTTAACAGAAAATAATAACTACATCTGTTGGATCCCGGGTCATGTTGGTATTAAGGGCAATGAGCTTGCTGATACTTATGCAAAACTAGCGTCTGAAGCCTCTCATTAGCTCCGCTTATATCTCCAGCGCCAGCATTGATCTATAGTCCTCGTGTAAGTAAGCTTCATTCATATGTAATTAACAATGTTCCACAAAATAGCACGTATATTTCTCATAATCCCAATCTCAGTCCATTTACCCTTAACCCTGCACTATCCAGATGCGAACAAATAATCCTCATTCGTCTCTACATCGGCCACACATACCTTACTCACTCTCATTACATTACACGTTCACCACAACCAACTTGCTCTTTCTGCAGCCAACCGTTGTCAGTCACACATATCCTTGTCAATTGCCCTAAAAGCAAATCCTTCTTCAGACACACATCTTCCAGCAGTCTTTCAATAACCGAACTTTTCTCTCCGACACAAACAAACAACTCCCCTTTATTCAGATTGCTTAAGAACCTTGGTTTCTATAACAAGATCTAAACACCACTGCAATACTCAGCCACTATCGCCACTACTTTCAAGGTCACTCGTTAGTCAAGTAACTAGCTGATTTTGCAAGTACACCATCTTCAATCTTAACCGCTTTTTGGTCTTTGCTACCGTGGCGTAGACAAAGTTGTGGCCTTTGGTATTTCGGTCCCATCTGCCATACACTTTTTTTTTATTATTATAGGAGGAGGAGGGGGGTGTCAATCTCAATTTTTTGACTTTAACCCTAATTTTCTGAAAAGTGCTCATTCAATTATTTAATACCCTCATTTTTTATTGCATTAAATTTAAAAAAAAAAAACAAATAATGTTAATTAGATAGTAAGAAATCAAAAGTTTTATTATAATTCATACAATTACATAATTACATAATTAAATGGAGATGAATAATAATAATAATTCATACATAATAGACCAAGTTATAACTATGTACATATGTATGTATAGTACATATAACCTAGTCTATAACGGTTCTCCTGCAGCAGCAGCTGGTACCTTAACATACATACATATTTATAAAATAATTATAACATTTGTAGATGTAACATGTCCAACAGAGTTATTAATAACATCCAATTTGAGGGATCAGCTAACATAATTTCTTGCACTAAACTTGATTTAAACTTGATTTTATTTTTTTCATTGTTAATGTCGATCAAACTAAAAGAAAGTAGCGAAGACAGTGATCATGATGATTCACCTTGAAATACACAGCCGAGAGAACAAATATTTAACAATAACATATTTGATCTTGATAGTATGCATTATTTAAATTAAATAATGCTTAAATACGATACAAAAATTTATTGAAGATTATTTATAATATTTTTGAAGTAAAATAAAACATGCAAGAATTATGAAAAAATGGCTTTTTTGATTTTCTGACCTCAACAAATACATACGTATGTATATTCTAATATGTATGTACATTTTTACTAAACTAAAAATCCATTTTTATAACAAAGAAGAGAAAAATTTACACAGATTTGAAGGTTAAGAATTACTCTTGAATTGAATTGACTGTTCGATTTATTACTGGTGATGAAGTACTCTCAACTACTCCGGAGTAGATAAAAATACCAAAATGGAACGCAGCTCTTATTTCGAACAATTACCAGTTGAACTGATAATATTGATGCAATAAAATATCAGTATGATAAATTGATTTTATTCGACTGGTCTCAACATTTTCCTGGCAACACCGTACCAAATAATTCAATAATTTTCTGTGGATACTGTATTGATTGTGTTGTATTGTACATTTTGTACTGGGGTTATTTTTAAATATGAACCTGACCTGACTGATGTATGAAAAAACGAATTTGAAAAGAGAAAAATATAAACGAATATAATGATGTAGTAGGATTTTCCTAATGTTCACTTTAAAATGTGAACACCTTGCATATAAAATTATATGAAGAAAAAAACGAAGTAACCAAATATTATTCTGTTGTAATTTTCTGTGGGTCCATTTTCAAATATGAACCCCATTTATGTATGCATAAAATTGTAAATTGTATTGTTTTCATCAAAGTTTATCTATATATATAGATAAACTTTGGTTTTCATTTGCTCTTCTTTTTACCAAACAAAATTTGTTTTTGAATTTGGTTAGAAAATTTTATGATCACGTTCATAATAATTTTAGGGTGTTCACTGATCACCCTGAACCATACCACCCTCCGCCGTTGCTATGAACTCAGTTAATCATTTTTACAGTTATGTATATAAAATTTATTTAAAAGATTATAAAACAAAAAGGCCATTTATAAAGGCTATTTCAGACTACATGTCGTTTTTAAACGCAGCCCATATCATCACAGATCCACCGCCACATATTCTACTGGACAATATCTTACGATAATTGCGCAAGTCATGCCAATATAGTAGAATTCAAACCCATCCGGACCATCCAGATTGAACTTCTTCTCGTCGCTAAATGTCACATGGCGTCACAAATTATCCTTATCGATAAGCTTTCTGGCAATCTCTAATCTTGCTATTTTAGAGCTGGTTGAACTTTATACTTCAGGTGTTTATAAACTAAAGATGCAGACAACAAGAACTTATTTCGAAACGTCAAAATTTATGTAGTGAATACAGTATGACAGCTGTTGTAATACACATGGTTGTGGTTTTATATCAAAGAAATTTTCACTGCAATATCTGCTCATATTTTACACTATGAATACCGTAGCAAGACGTTTTGGAATTCCAAGACTTTGTCACGAATATGATTGTTGATGTTTTAGAATTTGATACAATGCAGTAATACGGCATTACTACGTTTCGACATAAGCCCCAACTTTCTGACTAAGCGAGATAAACAATTTAAGTTGAATCTTTTCACATAATGATTTTTGGTACTTTTTCCTTTTTTACCCTATAACTTTTTGCAGTGATACGCTAGGCTTATCTACTGTTTTGCAAAATTGTAAAGAACCCCTCTGTCCTTCCATCATTATCTTACACGCTGCTGTACATCTTACCGTTCAGAAGTAAAAAGGCCTCAAAACCAAAATTTCGTCATTTTTCACCCATTTTTTGACTATAACCAAAAACCATATAACTACACTATAACCCTAATTTTCTCGAAAAGTGCCCGATATTAACCCTCATGTTTTATTGCAGAAAAAGAATGTTTAATTGATTCTGCATCGATTTGCATAATATATAATGAATACATACATAATGAACTATCAGTCAAAAGTCATTATTTTAAAGTTATAAGTTTCTGAAAATGAGAAAAGTATGTACATATTAGGGTTGCCAGGCGTCCTACTTTGACGAGGATTGTCCTCTTTACTTGAATAATGTCCTCTGTCCTCTTAAAGGCTTAAAAATCCTCTCGAAAATTAAGTTGAGGAAAATAACTTATAAAAGAATATTACTTCCTTATAAAAGCGCATTCTGAATTCAAAATGTGTTTAATAAGTTTATTGATATACAGTTGAACCTCGATCAACCGAGTCGGTGGGGACCAAGCTCGACCCGGATAATCGAAAATCCCGGTTAACAGAGTTTTTAAAATAAATAATAAATACATATTATTTATAGTATAATACTTATTTTTAATTAATAAAAAATAATATGTAATAATTCCATACATATAACATAAAATAGAATCAGTCTTCATTATATAAATAAAATATAAAGTATGTACATATTTTTGTATGTACATGTAACAAAAAAAATACGCGATTGAATTAGACTGCAAAACCAAGTCATTGAAAACTGCGCACTGTAATCCGTATACATACATTCTATAATTTTGTTAAGACATATTGTTCAAACAAAAGTTGCCACGGATATTAGAGTGAAACACGGATAATAGAGAGACCCCGGATAGCCCGGTTAAAAAAGAAAAAAAATTGATTTTAAATTTTGGCCGGTTGATAGAGGTTCCGGTTAATCGAGGCACGGTTAATCGAGGTTCAACTGTATCATTATTGTATATAAAAGAAAGAATTGAAAATAATATGTATATCTTTTGCCCTGCTAGAAAAACCAAAAATTTAGTTTAGAAGAAAATTTTTCCAGATTTTGAAATTTTTCTTGAATTGATTGAATCTATGGAAATAAGTAATGTGACGAAAATCGACATTAATTCACTGTTTAATTTATATAACTTTATATCATTTTTTCTAAGTATACCTAGTAGTTCTGCTTACGTTGAACGAATATTCAGTGTTATGAATATTAAATGGAGTAATGAACGAAAAAAATCTCTTCCTGATCTTATAAAAGGTAAACTAATTATTTTCTTCAATAACACAATGAAGTGTATAGAATTCTACAACTATGTAAAAATGAAAAAAATTTAATTCAATGCGCTAAATCTAACGAAAAATATGTTTTAAAAAAATAAAAATATCGAATTTTTAATATGGGTAATCATAAGAATTTGTTCATTGTAATACTTTTTTGTTATTTATATTAATAATGATTCTGCGACTTCGAAAACGTCAGATGATCGTCAATTGACGAAATTCAGCAATACAACGTCTTAAGCTGAATATCGTCAATTGACGATCATTTGACGTTCTCGAACCACATTTTTTGTTATTCATATTTTAAACCTTTTTTTTTTTTTTGTTATGTTTTTTTGAAATAAATACTTATATTTCCATTATAATTTTTTTTATTATAATAAATAACTTTGAGAAAAATCGAATCTTTTTTTTAAATTACGTATTAACGGCATCTCGTTCTTCATCCTTTACACATTTAGAATATCCATCTAATGAAATCCAATACTATAAGCTAAACCAAATAATATTAAGTGCGTTCGAATCACACGATTTATCTGATAATTATCACTTCCACAGTTCCACATTTGTTCTACATTTGTTCCACTCACCTAGTTTTCCATTCTTTTCAGTAGATGTCCCTAGATTTTAACTAATCTTAAAGTGAAAAAAGTGATAAAAATTTTTTTGGTTCAGTTGCTGTGTGGAACTAATCAAAAAAGAAGAAGACGTGTTTAAAAAGTTGACTGTTTATGAATTCTAAATTGTCAAGATGGAATATGAAGTAGAAGTACTTACTCACTAAATTTAATTAAGTTTTTCACTAAAAACCAACTGCCTATGTACATAAAAGAACTCGAAATTTCAACTGACAGTCAAAAATCAGCTAGCTGATATTTTTGACGTTCCAGTTATCCAAATTTTCCAGTTTAATATCAGTTTGTACAAGTTGAAACTTCGCTTATTTTAAATCAGAACCGAACTGATAATATCAGATAAATCGTGTGATTCGAACGCACTTATTATCTTTGTCCTCGTGAAGATTTATAAAAATCTGGCAACCCTAGTACATATGTATGTACATATAAGTGAAATTTATTCATTATTTTTTATGTTCTTCTCTTTACATAATAATGTTTTTTTTTTGTAAATGCTGTAAATTTATCTAATGAAATTAGATTTTGTATAGTACATACATAAATTTTAATGAATAAGAATACTTTATTAGTAAAATGTGTCCACAAAACTTCTACTAATAAAATTTGTACAAACTAAAGTTCTTGTTTTTTATTTAATAAGTAGCGATATCCTTTTACTATATTTTTATTAGTACAGAGCTAGAGCATACAAGATTGAAGACAGTATGGATGCTTCACTTGAACTTCTGCAGGGCACATGTGAGATAGAAGAGCATTTCACAAATTGAGAGTTCTATAACAGAAAGATTGAGCATATTTCAATGTACGCTCAGAGGGTGGCTTCAGGTAGATCATGGATTACCTTGGAAAATCTTGTGTATCTGGGGAACACATATTTCGAATGCATAATATCTTTAAAATAATTTGATAGAAAACTAACAGTAGTATCTATAAAACAAAGCCAGAGTCAGAGACACAAAACGGTAGCATGCTAAGAGTTGATTGATAGACATCCCCAGATATAGGAGTTATATTCTAGGTGGGGTTGGATATGGGACTTGTAGATGGTGACAGTTTTAGATAAAGAAAAACATTTTTCACACCACTGAAGGAATACCAGGCATCTAGCGGCAATTTTTGCTAGTCCGAACTCATGAGTGTTCAAACAAAGTTTGTTGGTAATTGTGATACCTAGAACTGACAAGGTGAAGGTGTTGGAAATATGTTCGTCATCGACCATCACCAAAAAATTATTTACTTCTTTTTCAGGGAAATCAGGCAGCATTAGGTTTCGGTAGCTTTGAAATCGACTTAATTCTCCCTGCTTAACTTCGCTGATGTCAAAGTTGAACAGACCAAAGTTACAACTGTTTTCAATAAGGCAATGTAAAAGCAACGGCAATATAATTCTATAACAGACTAATTATTCCAGTATATTTAAATGATAACAGCCACCTGGCCAGGTCATCTGACCTCCAATCTTAAAGCTGGCCTTTAATCTAAAAGCTGTTTGAAGCTCTTTCTTATTCTCAGGACTTTTCATAGTTTCTCACATTTTAAAATACATATATTCTTTTTTCTATCTATGATATTTTCCATATAATACATAGAAAATTATTACAAAAGTTTGAGAAATTTTAATATTTTAAATTCAGTACATACAAACAGAATAACGCAATCATTCTCATAATTCTCATTAAAATATACAGAAACAACTTTCTCTTTACTGCATATATTCAGATAATATAATGTATGTATGTATTGTACATATGTACCTTTTGGTTCAGTATAAAAACAAATTTAACCAATTTGTATGAGAAATTGAAGATATAGGATTTAAGGGTATATTTCAAGAAGAAGAAGAAGAAGAAGTACACAAGTAGCCAGGGCCAGCCTTTACATATGAGCAGACAGAGCAGCTGAACAGGGCGACAAAATTAGAGGGGCGCCATTAGAACAATATACATACATAATATTAAAATTTTATATAGATTTTTATTTTTGTGCGAACCAATTCTGTGGTCACATGTTCAAAACATTTAAGTCGACATAAGCATCTTCAGACTTAAGTGGTTAGAGCTTGTGACCACAGAATTATGTACAGCAGTTACATATGCACATAATAGTAAAGACAGATATCGGGTATATGGTGGGTATGAATATCCGGGTATTCACTATACCCGCATTAAACCCGATATGTGTCAGTGGGTATTCATTGGATATCCGGGTATACATCGAAAGCAATCGAGTATGAAGCGAGTATCCTATACCCACATAAAACAGCCGTGTATTGACAGTGTTGTGAACTTGAAATGGGAAATTTCAGAATAAAAAGGCAAATTGGAGCTAACTTCATATGAAAAAAAACGTCAAATGTGTAGAAATGTGAATTTAATGAAAAGAAGAAGAAGAAAACTAAAATTTGAAAAAATCGTTATAATAAACATTAATATAATAAAATATCAATTATAATAATAATAATTATTAATATAATGATAATAAATTCAAAAACTAATAAAATTATTACAAGTTCATTTAAAATTTCAATTTCACAATACTATACCCGGGTTATGTGTGTCACCTCCCGTATAACCAAGCTATACAGATAGCGATAAAGAACTATAAAGATTTGCGTGAAGGTCTTTATAGAAAAAATCAAGTTGGTGTTGAAGATCGACATCGATTTTAATCACGAAATTCGACGTCAGCTATAAAAGATTTCGATAAAGATCTTTATCGAAATTTATAAACCATAAAAAATTTTGTTCTTTTTTTTTTTTTTTTCATTTTTTTTCTTGCTTTGTTTTATATTTATTTATATTATCTATATGAAAACAATTCAATTTGAAAAATTTACTCTTGAGATTCGAACCCACGGACCTTCCTGTGTAAAGCCATCCTCTTTGCATTGCACCATTCATCACTGTACCGACTATAGAGCTTATTGTAAATATAAATTGTTCGTTTAAAGATCGATAAAGATTCTTGACGATTCTTTATAGATCTTTGAAATACTTTGAAAATCGATAACGATCAATATAGATTTTGTCTTTGAATCTCGTTATCGTCGATATCTGCGTAAATCGATATAGATATTTAAAGATTTTTTCGTGATTAATCGAGAGCAATGTTTATCTTTATTCTTCGTTAAGGATCGATATAGATCTATATCATAATGTTTTAATAATTCTCTTCTCTCTCTGCAATATAATTCTCTTGAGAGCAGGATATAGATATCTATAAAGATCTATAAAGAACGTGAAGCTTCTTTGTATGTCTTTGAAAATCGTGCAATATCTATGAACATCTATATAGTTGGACAAAGGTTCTTCACGACAGCTTGCACGGGCTATGCGAGTATTGTCAATACCCGGGTATTCATACCCGGATATTCATACCCACCATTTACCCGGTATCATAGGTCTAAAAATTACGGTGCACGAGATGCTGAGATATGGTTTCTTGAAAAAAAAAACAAAATTTAAAATTTCCATATAAAATGTATGGTGTTCATTTGTATACTCAGTTTTGTGTTTTTGCACAAAAAAGGATAAAAATTGGGGTGTATAGAAATAACCCTCCAATGGAGGCATTGGTAAAGATTTCAAGTTCCTAGTTCAAAGGGATCATATTTTATTAAGGGTCAAAGTCCGAGTGTATACGATCAGGCAATCCTTGGGTTAACATTGAACTTGAACATTTTAATATTCATTAAAAATTTGAACAAAATAAGTTTTGTTCTTCGAACAGGACGAAAAATTAGGTTGAGATTTCAAATCTCTGTTGACAGCTTCATAAAGATTTCGAAAAATATTAGTGACCAGAATACGAATTTAAAAGAATCTGCTAACATCATAATCTGCTAACTTTTTTAGCAGAAAAATTCGCTAACTAAAGACTTTCTGTAGAATAGCCACCAATAACTCAATTTCGGAAAAATTGTCTATTGAACAAATAAGCACTATGCCGACGATATGTGTTGCAATAATTGCAAAAACACATTCTACAACACTTTCCAGGTGCAAATTGTCATGATGCAGAAAATTAAACAAGGAAAAAATTTTCAATGTAACACTTTTCAACTGATGATGATGATCAACTGCACCAAAGTATGAGATTTGGTACAGTTGGAAGTACTTGGGAGCAGAACAAACTACTCCGGAGTAGATGAAACTACCCATCTATACAAATGTAATCGATTCCATTGGAATCGAGAACGAATTGATTCTAAAATGATTCTTGGAATCAAAATGTAATTCAATTCCTTAGAATCGCGTTGTTGTGTAACTGGTTTTAAACTGGTTTTAATTCGATTACATAGAATCATACATCGGAGCAATGCGAAAAGCGGACATCGTTCATATAATATAATCTCATTTTTGTCAAAATGGAATCGATTCTTTGATACCAAGAATTGATTTATAATTGATTTAGAAGTGATTTTTGTCTGGCTGGGTATTAAAATAGAACGTACCTTTTCTAATACGTTCCATTTTTCCCATTGGGTTTGGTGTAACAATTACAACTTCAAAATTTTTCAAAAATTTTCCTGTGCTATTATATTCTGTTCGCTTTTATTTTTGAACAAACTATAGTACATTATATATTAAAATTACTTTATCTTAATACATGTACTGAAAAGTTTAATATATGTTCATGTACATATGTACATTATGTAGGTACATATTTACGCAACAATGAAAATTTGTTGTGTATTCAAAACATGCGCGGGCGACTCAAGGTCGCAATTAACACGATCGACGATTGCGATTTTGCATTATCGGATATAAGAGAAACAGAAAGACAAACCATTTGGCACAATAAAATCTCACGTTATGTGAAAAACAGGTAAAAAAGCAGTTATGAAGAAAAAACATTATTTTTTTTGTATGTACATTTTAATTATGAAACCGGTGCCGGTGGTGACGAAAATATCTTATTTTTTTCATGATTATAAATATTATTTTTCTTACTTTTTAAGCTGGCGCAATAAAGCTTAATATATACGTTGTCTTTATTTCCTAGAGAAACTGCATTTTTTTTTAACCTAACACTAGCGGCCATATTCACCATTATGTCATAACTTATGACAATCGTAAGTCTATTACCATACCATAATAGTTTATGACCGTCGTAATCAAGTTATGATCAGGTTATGACTACCCATATGCTTTTATATATGTATATATGATTAAATAAATATATAATATAATAAAAATATATAATTGAAATATAGAATTGGGAAAAGATATGAACATGGAAAAAGTGAATTATTATTTGGATTTATTTGATAGTTCTTCGAAGATAATTAAAATTATGGCCGAAGAAAGCTGATTTAAATTTTCGATGAATACCGATTTCAAGTCATAATTTATGTCCAGTCATAGTGTTAGTACCGACATATTACCTGTTGGTGAATATTGCCGTAGATGCATCAACTACTCTTGATCGAATCTGGTGTGTTGCATTGCTAAAGAAATAAATTCACATGTTTATTGTTGGATAACAGTTTTAATTGTATTCTTTATTACATTTTTAATTCAATCATCACCAAAACTTTTAAGTTAATAAATTAAGTTAAGTTTAAGTTAAAAAAGTAAAATTAGACTATTCATTATAATATAATAGAGATATGTATGTAGTATGTACATAATATGTATGTAAAAATTATGTGTAAATTAATTACGAAACTCACTATACTTTATTTAACAATTAAAGTCAGTACAGGCATGATAGGCATACTTTTCTATACTCTTTTACATTTCGTTTGTATAAATCTGTCTCGTGTGTGGGGTGATCAGATCTCAATTTCAATCGAGGGAAATCTTTTAAATTTAATATTACCAAGGCAACAAACTCATCGGGTACTGCCTCCATAAGCACAATACTGACTTCAATTAATAAATCAAGTATAGTTTAAGAGTTAAACTCTTCTTAAGCTTCGACTTTGGAACTGGCCATTATGTAGTAATTAAAAATATAAAAATTTCAGAAATGAAGTGCTTTATTGTAGGTTGCTGCAACAAAACTCAACACCGACGCGAGGGATTATCTTTTCACAGGTTAGTAAATTGCGTAAAATATTTCTTAAAGTATTTAATAATGAGTTTCTGTGATAGAAAATGTGCTTAAGTACTATACATGGTGGGATGATTTATAAGGTGCGCTCTTTAAGCTTGTATGACACGGTATTAATACTATTGGAAATTTTAAGTATTTAAAGAAAGAGATGACAGATTTGAGAAACAGAGACACACTATCAAAATCAGCTGATACTTTCTTTAAGTTGTGTTGTCGGTATCTCTGTTTAAAGTACATGACAATTAAATAATTTATTAAATGAATGTTTACGATTATTATTTTTTTCTATTCATTTTGTTTGCACTCTTAAAGAAAAAAATTAGAAATAAATAATTAGGCACGTCACACTCGTTTAAATATATTTTGATATTATCGTCGAAAATGTCTAAACACGATGGCAACACAAAAATAATATTAATATTCAAATTTCATGATTAATGGAAGGATATTGAAATTTCCATACACTTTTGACCCTTTTCGCACACCTATGATCCTTAATTATATGATAACGGATAGCACTATTGAACTGAAATGTTTTTTGTTTTATTATACATAATATTAGCTTTCAAAATAAATAAAAAAAATTTTAGGAAAAAAAAATCATAAATTTCAAATTTATGGGCCTTTTTCTTGAAAATGGGATTATTACATGCAAAAGGTAATACACCAAATGAAAGGTAATTTTAATATCCATTCATAGTAAAAAGAAAAATTTTGATACATAGGGTGCAAAAAAAGTTACAGGTGATTTTGTGTTGGGAGGTCCTGCATAAAACTCATAATTTTGAACGCCCTCTAGCGGCGAAAATAGACACGATCGAACGTTTCGCTAGTACAATTTTTTTCATGAAATAGTCTAGCGAATATCGTGGTACCAATTAATGTACGTAGAAACGGAACACCCTGTATAGCTAGCTATAAAGAACTATAAAGATTTGCGTGAAGCTCTTTATAGAAAAAACCAAGGTTTTGATTAAGATCGACATCGATTTTAATCACGAAATTCGACGTCAGCTATAAAAGATTTCGATAAAGAACTTTATCGGAATTTATAGACCATAAAAAAAATTTTTTTTTTTTTTTTTCATTTTTCTATTGCTTTTTTTATATTTATTTATATTATATGAAAACAATTCAATTTGAAAAATTTACTCTTGAGATTCGAACCACGGACTTTCGTGTGGAAAGCCATTCTCTTTGCATTGAACCATTCATCACTGTACCGACTATAGAGCTTATTGTAAATATAAATTGTTCATTTAAAGACCGATAACGATTCTTGACGATTCTTTATAGATCGTTGTCCGTCTTTGAAATACTTTGAAAATCGATAACGATCAATATAGATTTTGTCTTTCGAATCTCGTTATCGTCGATATCTTTATTCCCCTTTATTGTACTATATTCCCCTTTAATCTTCGTTAAGGATCGATATAGATCAGGGCTGTCGTTTGACTACTATCGGAGCATTTTCGCTTCTTTTTTTTGTGAACGTGCTACTGTGCTACTCCTTCAACTTCATGCTCCCTTTTTATTAAAATAATCAATAAATAGGCAAATTGTTTAAACTATATGAATTTAGAAAAAAACAAATTGTACTTTCACCAAAATAGTCGTTTCTGGTTTATTAGGATAAATATGTAATCTATATTAAGTAGAATGAAGATATTTGCCAAACAAGAACTGAAAATAAAAATACAGAAAAGAATAGTTATACTGAAGATAGTCAAGCTGATTCTAAAAAGGAAATTCATAATGAAAATAAAGGTAGCAGTTTAAAATGTTTGAATTTAAAAATGGTATGGGAGAAAAAATGTATCCAAGAGTGGAACAAGTAATTTCAGATATTTTATGTTTACCAGATACCAGCGCCACTACAGAGCGTGCTTTTTCCACATTCAATTTAATTGAAAATAAGACTAGAAATTCAGTTCTTATAGAAACTGTCGAAGCAATAATGAGCGCGAAGGAATTATTAATTGTTGATAAGGAATATTTTTTTAAATTTCAAATATTTGTTGAAATGTTTTTTTTTTTTCGAAGATGTACATTGTACCTACATTTATTTATATTTTTCCTAATTTGATTTTTTTAATAAACAAGGATTTTAAAAGAATTTTTCTGTCCGCTCCGTTTTTTATTGACGTGCTCCTTTTTTACTTCCGTTTTGCTACTATTTCAAAATCCCAAATGACAGCCCTGATATAGATCTATATCAAGGTTAATATAATATAGGTTACATCTTCCCATAGGCATTACCTACTTACAATAAAAAAGTGATCAATGTGACGTCACACGTATCAAACAATTGACATAAAAACAAACAAAAATTTCTTTCATATATGGGAAGATGTAATCCAAGGTTAATATAATATATAGGTTACATCTTCCCATATATGAAAGAAATTTTTGTTTGTTTTTATGTCAATTGTTTGATACGTGTGACGTCACATTGACGTCACATTGATCACTTTTTTATTGTAAGTAGGTAATGCCTATGGGAAGATGTAACCTATATTATATTAACCTTGGATCTATATCATAATATTTTTACAATTCTCTTCTCTCTCTGCAATATAATTCTCTTGAGAGCAGGGGTGAGTTTTTGTAAAGTGATGGTGATGATCACCTGTCACCACTTCCATATAAAATTTCAAAAGCTTTTGAACTCACCCCAGGATTTATATAAAGAACTTGAAGCTTCTTTGTATGCCTTTGAAAATCGTGCAATATCTATAAACATCTATATAGTTGGACAAAGTTACTTCACGACAGGTTGCACAGGTCTCAATTCCTTTTTTCATAAAAGAAAAAAAAAATGGTACCTGAGTAAAATAAAAACAAAAAAAGGGGGATAACATTTTTCTAGCTTCAGAAAATATAAAAAAAATATTATTTAAATAATTGGGTAAATTTTTCATATTATCTTGCATTCAATAAAATCAGAAAAATTCATTTTTATATAAATACATACATATATGTACAGACTTACATATGTATATGTATACAAGTAAAAATATTTATCGTGTCTAGTTTTGCCGCTAGAGGGCGTTCAAAATTATGAACTATGTATCGAAATTTTTATTTTTATAAGAATGGTTATTAAAATTAAGTACCTTTCATTTGGTGTATTACTTATTGTATGTATAGTATGAAGGGTGAAAAGAAAAAGTTTTTTATTTTTTTTATTTTGAAGTGAAATGTGAATACTGTTATTCGAAGATAAACAATGTGAATATGTAACACCTATTTGTTTCTTTTTATCGTCAACAATCAAACAATATTAATGTGGATGGATCCTACATGATCGTAAAGTACACTTACACAAATATTTGATACTACTTATTAGAAATGATTTTGTTGAAATTTTTATTTACTAAGAATTATGATTTCTTATTACAAAAATGTTTTTTAGTACTGTTGTATTTAGGATTTTTGATTGAATTCATCAATAAAATATTTCCTAAAAGTATCATTTTGATATCAACATTATATATGTATGTGCCCTGATAAACGATCCAAAATTTGATATATAAATAAATAAATTTGATATGTAAATTATTTTCAATATTAACCAAGCAAGGTAAGTTATTGTAGTAGTTATAAGGTTTATGAACCTTAGGAAGGCCATATAAAATTGGTATAGATGGATTATCTATGTTATAATTAATTTTTTATTATTTATAGCCTAT
The DNA here is from genome assembly GCA_932526495.1 of Bombylius major. NCBI lineage: Eukaryota > Metazoa > Arthropoda > Insecta > Diptera > Bombyliidae > Bombylius > Bombylius major. Next base: position 32,321,907 of record OW052043.1, read on the forward strand.
AGGATTAAACAATGTAGAGTTTGTTAAAAATTAAAAGCGAATGGTATAACTGCGCAGAGAGATAATGGTATAATTTTTTAAAGAATTTTTACTCTAGTAGTGGTTTATAAATAGATAGATAATGGATAATAAAATAGGAGTTGGTGTGAATCATTTTTAATTTTTAATAAGCGCTTAACTCGATATTAGTTCTTATAATTGTTGATATAATTTAAAAAATTATGTACATATTGCAATGTGAAATAGTAGTCTGAGTCGGAATAAGCCGTTATTGCATATGCAAGTCAATATCATAGCAACATAAGCGATAATGTTTTTTTTATAATAACTTTCGTTAAAATTACGGTACAATAACGAAATTTTGTTTATATAAGCTGTTTTGTATGAAGAATATGCTGGTATACCTAACTCAAACTTTTCTTAAGTAGACTTAAGCGGTTATTGTTTGTGTCCACAGATATACTTGCAATTTGTAAGCAACAAAAAATTGTAAAATGTTGTATGTAGTACATTTCTTATGACTTTTTTTTATTGATAGATTTTGATTCAAGAATATATTTAATTTATAAATTTTGAAAATAAATTCTGCCAATTCTTCAGGATGTGCTCTGCGTTTCAGACCTCACGTCGCTGTGTCCATAGCTAGGTAAATATTTTTTTAATTTTTTTTTTCAGTTTGAACTAAACTTATGAAGTTTGATTTGCTTTTTGCTGTTAATTTTCTATTTTTTCTGTTTTTTTTTTTTCTAACTATTGAAAGAAGGAAGTAACTAAGGGCTGAAACATTTGAACAGTTATTGAGTTACGAAAATATGTAGAACTTCGAGCCCTGATCGTATTGTTAACGTTTGTAAGACACTTTTTCAATACGTGTTTACGCAATCTACAAAATATGTATTGGGTGATTGCAAAAGTTCGTGCCCGATTCAACATAAAAACACAATTAGTTACATTTTAAATACAAAACATTTATTAGTCTATAGTATATTCACCATTGTTTTTTACAATAGCTTCCCAACGTTTTACAAGTTTTTGGATTCCCCCTTCGTAGAAACCACATTCCTTATTTGCAAAAAAACTCGTTATGTGACTTTCGATAGTTTCTGCCGTATTAAACTTTTTACCACTTAAACTATTCTGTAGAGATCGAAACAAATGAAAATCCGACGAAACGAGGTCTGCAGAATAAGGAGAATGCTAGAGGATTTCCCACTTGAATTCCTTCAATTTTTGCAGGGTGCCTTTGGCAACATGCGGTCTGGCATTGTCGTGGTGGAGGATGATACCTTTTCGGGTGGCCAAAACTGGACGTTTTTGTCGTATTGCCACATTGAGGTTGGTGAGTTGCTCACAATACTTCTCAGCCGTGATTGTTTCGCCAGGTGGGAGAAGCTCGAAATAAACAATTCCTCTGCAGTCCCACCAAACACTCAGCAACACCTTCATTGGTTGCAAACCAGCTTTTGCCAAGGGTTCTGCCTTTTCTGTCGCTTTTTTCCAACTTCTCTTCCGTTTCACGTTAGTAGTTTTCATCACCTGTCACTACTCAATCCAAAAGCGGCGTTCGAGCAAAGAAATGGCTACACAGGCTCAGTCTAACTTATTCTTGTCTGTTAGACAATGTGGCACCCAAGTATCGAGCTTGGCAATATACCCTAATTTCTTTAAATGACGAAAGAAATGCAGACGATTCGTGAATTCCCAGTCTCTCAGCGATGTCCTCAGTTGAAATCTTCGGGTTATTCTCTACTAAGGAATGCACAAGGTCGTCATCAATACTAGTTGGTCGTCCAGAGCGAGATCTATCATCCAAGTTAAAGTCACCATTTCGAAATCTGCCAAACCACTTTTTCACTGTTCTGAGAGCAGGAACACGGTTCAAATACACGTCGCGAATGTTTTTAGTTGCGGTCCCAACAGCTGCACCTTTACGAAACTCGTACAACATTACATGACGTTAATGAATCGTTTCGTCCACCATTTTGAAAACGTTCTACAGCGCACAATTCGACTTAATTCCGTAATATCTGTTACTAAAATCATTCAGCGCACTATGGCCTATTCAACAATATACCATATGCGCATAAGAAAAAAGTCTGTTTTGCAATGTGACGTTGTTTTCGCCGGGATCCGGAAAATTCATCGCCAGCAATTCACCGCCAGCAATTCTTCGCCAGCAATTCATCGCCTCAACAATTCATCGCCACAGCAATTCACCGCCAGCAATTCTTTGCCAGCAACTCGGCGGTGAATTGCTGTAGCGATGAATTGTTGAGGCGATGAATTGCTGGCGAAGAATTGCTGGCGGTGAATTGCTGGCGAAGAATTGCTGGCGATGAATTTTCCTAGACCCGTTTTCGCCACCTATATAATTCGGGCACGAACTTTTGCAATTACCCAATACATCTGATTTAATTTTTAATAAAATTTTAATTTAAAGAAAATAATTTTAATAAAAAATTAGTCTGGTGATTATTTGGAAAATCGAAAATAGAATTTTAAAAAAATGTGTTTCTAGTGACGTCCTATTCCAGCTTTCATAGAATATTTATCTGTTTCTGCTCGAGCTTATACTGATGCGTTTAAACTGGGAAGTTATTGATACATGGCATAAGGATCACGCCCTCTACAGTTTTGTTTTTCGAAAAATTTAAATTTCACATTCAGCTGGTTTTTATAAATAAAAATACTTGGTGAAAAAATTGATTATATGTTCAGAAGTTCAAATAATGCATCTTGTATATTTTACCTGGCTGAATAATTAGCATTATTTCGTTAACTTTTATTATATTATTATAATATTTAACTTTCTTATAAATTTACCTTATGGGCTCTGATGGAAGCGCCCTCAGAGCAAGCTAATGTAACGTCCACCAGACTCTCGTCCTGTAACAATTGACTAAACACCCCTAACAGGTTGGATTGATGATTATTCCACCTTAAGCAGTAATGCTCACTGCCCATGTCGGTGACAGCTTACGCTGCTAAAATTAAAAAATAAAGGAAAAAGATTGATAAATAAGATAAATTGAATTTTTTCTTAAAATAATATAAAAATTTAAATCAGAGAGAACCATATTTAAAATAAATAAATAAAACTGAAAATCTGTCTAAATACTATTTACAGATCTACATAATAAATAAAAATTTTAATGTCAAACAAAATTTGTATTCTGCGTGCATTTAATCGCAAAGTACATGATTGCCACTTGCCACTCACTTTATTCCTTAGCTTGTTATTCATTTTTAATTTTATTTTATACTTTTATATATTATTGAAGATAAAACAGAATCTTATATGATGTAGGAGCACTTTGCTATGTATTATTTATATATAAACCATACATTTATCGTTTGCTACATTCTCCATTCGTTAGATCCAAGAAGATCCGATGAGATTCAATCATTACTTAAGATAAAAAAATGTAAGGAGAAAGAATGAAGAAGTGAAAAAAGCCACCTTGTTATATTGTATGGAGCACGCGGTTTAACATTTTTACATGCATATATGCGGGCATGCGTTAATTAACAAAATTAGTAGCCCACGCCTGATTTATGAATTAACGGAGTTCGTAACGAGTATGTTTAGCTTGGACACTATATGCATGCTAATATACGGCCCCACAGAAAACATAACAGAATTCATTTACCAAACATTTATTATACATGTTACCTATATGTATAACTAAATACTTATTATAGTATCTCAAACTCACAACGGGTGTTTATACAAGTACAAATACATATTTGAGCTATGGTTATCGACAAGTAAGTACTTTTATGAATCATATACATATATCATTAAAGAACATATGCAGAAATATTTTGTCGAAGTGATGATGCATAATCTTCCAAGGAATCAACATTTATCTGTTACATCTCCAATGCAATCGATAATCACATGTGGTATTTATTGTATACATACATATGTATATGTATGTATGAGGAATATGTTTTATGTACAATACGTATGTTTGTTTTATGTTAAGAAAATGTAAGAATATCTGGAAGTTGAAAATCAAAACAAATGATTATTGCAAATGAACTGGTGTGGAACAGTTAGAATGATTTTGAAATACATAATAATTATATCTTTGAATTGAATATAAACTGATGAGCCAAATTATCTGCATGTTGTTTAATTTTTATTACACCTTATTAAAATTTGATTGATTTTGAGGTGTTTGCTCGCATTTAAGGTATGCAAATATACACATATGTAAGTATTAAGTTTTCTGTTTGTTCTTTAACCATAAAATGCTATGCAAAAATATTCATTCTATGTTTCAGATAATTTTTTTTACTTTTTTCTTTTATAATAAATGTCCTTTTTAAAGTTTCAGATATACATATGTATATGTATGTATGTATATAGATATATCGTTATCGAAAAAAATAGAAAAATCGATTTTAAAAAAACACGAAATTTTAACTTTTAATTCTCAAGAAACATTCATTCGATCGAAGAGGAAGAGAAATAAAATGTGTTAGAAAGAAGAAGAAGTTTTCTTTAGAATCCCTTATGAACTGTTATCCTGGAATATCCCGAAACGGAGTTATAACTGGAATAAAATGGAATTTGCGCTAATAAGGACATACAAAGAGTACGTAAGCTTCTCTATCAAAAGGTTTAACTCCAATATCTCACGCTAGCTAATCGGAAGAATAGCCAATAGAGGTTGTTTTTAACATTTTAACTCTCCCAAGTGAGTTTCAGCAAATAAGAAACGTATCTATAAAAATGCCTCTGATGCTGAAGGTCTGTCTCGTGATGGAGTCCGCCTAAGTTGACCCAACTTTGAATGAGTACCAATTCACTTTGGTTGTAAGTTCTCTGTAGCTTTGCTTAGAGAGCATAAGCAAGTCCACAAAAAACTACAAGAAATAAAATTAAAAAAAAATATTAGTACCAAACCAAGCCCTGTCATACAAATAAAAATTCGTTCTCTACCAACGAATTTAGTGGTTCGCATTCCACTTTAAACTGTAGGTGCAAGGGTGGAAGGGCTTACAACTCTTTGACTCGACAGCTGCGAAGTGTGTGGTATATCAAAACGGCAGTTAGTGATATTTGGGTCTTCGGAAGTAGTTCAAGAAACACCACGCCAACCAACCAATCAACCATTTATAAAAAATGTTTAATGTTATTATATTTTCCTAATTTTTGTATTTTCTTGCATAAAAACGGTATTACAGAAACATAACAAATTTGTAGGTGTTTTAAAACTTACCCATTTTAATGTTGTCCTTCAAAGATATGAAACATAAATAACATGTGTTTTATCTTATTCTGTAAAATTGATAAGTGGAAAGAATGTTGATAGAAATCAATAAAAAAAATTTTATTCGAAAGTTTTATTGACAGTATTTTTTAAAAAAATGATTATATTACATATTTATTAAAATTATAACCGTAATATGTAAATAGTACAATAATGAAAAAGTACACATTCATATATCTCCAGTTATTAGATTGGACTACTTAAAATACTAATAATAATAATACCATTTTTTTTTTTAAATATCCTCGATCTCCTAATATGAATTCGATCATTATTACATACATATTACCATTATCAGCATCAGCATCAGTATGTTTTATTAAGCTTTTACATTACACTCCTGCCACGTTTTTCTTTGCCGCTTTATTATAATTCATTTATTTGTATATGTATTATTATTTTTTTTATAGTACCTATTTTTTTTTTTTTTTTTAATAATATCATGATGATAATGATGATGATCTCTTCAGAGATGTTGCGTAGTCTCTACATGAAAAAGATTTATATCTTACGCAAATATATAAGTCAGTAAATATACTATATGTATATGTACGTATATGCATTATTAAAAAGATTTTTTTACATCTTTTTTTTTTAAACCAAAACCAAACCTTAGTTCTCTCTTCGACTGATTTATGTTTTGTTTATCTGCTTAAGTTGAGGTTATGTAAATTGGATCTTAAATCAATTTGAGCTGTTCACGTAATCGCGTACATATAAATGCATAATAATAATACATATACATATATGTATGTATGTAGATATTATTATAAAAATAGCATAAGTAGCGCATTTAGCAATATTTTCCGAATGCTTTACCTTCATTTAAGAGTTCTTTTGTAGCTGCCGTTATAGGCTGTGGTTAGGTGAAAAGTGTTAATTTAACTTTTTTTTTCCTTTTTGAGGTTATAAAAACTATTATATACATTCACACATAAATGTATGTGTATTCAGTTTGCATACTATTTAAGTATATTTTATGTATATTTATTTGTTAAAATATTATTTTAATATATTGTACATACATATGTACATACATACATTTATATGAGCTTCCAGCATTGTAAGGTAGATATTATAAGAAAACAGAAAAATGTTTAGTTGGATTAGGTTTTTGTACCATATCAAAGAATCAATTCAACATTGGCAATATAATTGATTGCGAATAACAAGAAGCTAGTGCTTGACTTCTAATTTAATATTGTAGGCTGTGATAGTCAAAGTTGTCAGGCTAATGTTATTAATTATACTTTTTTCTGTAGCCTCATCAATTTATTATTAAATGATTACTTAAATACATATACAGGGTGTTCCGTTTCTACGTACATTGATTGGTACCACGTTATTCGCTGGACTATTTCATGAAAAAAATTGTACTAGCGAAACTTTCGATCGTGTCTATTTTCGCCGCTAGAGGGCGTTCAAAATTATGAGTTTTATGCAAGACCTCCCAACATAAAATCACCTGTAACTTTTTTTGCACCCTATGTATCAAAATTTTTCTTTTTATTATGAATGGCTATTAAAATTACCTTTCATTTGGTGTATTACTTATTGTATTTAATAATCCCATTTTCAAGAAAAAGGGCCATAAATTTGAAATTTATGATTTTTTTTCGCACACCTGTGATCCTTAATTACATGATAACGGATAGCGCTATTGAACTGAAACTTTTTTTGTTTTATTATACATAATATTAGCTTTCAAAATAAATAAAAAAAATTTTTTCGTTAGTGAATTTTTTTTTCAGGAGCCCAATTAATTGAGAAAATTTTAGGAAAAAAAAATCATAAATTTCAAATTTATGGCCCTTTTTCTTGAAAATAGGATTATTACATACAATAAGTAATACACCAAATGAAAGGTAATTTTAATATCCATTCATAATAAAAAGAAAAATGTTGATACATAGGGTGCAAAAAAAGTTACAGGTGATTTTATGTTGGGAGGTCTTGCATAAAACTCATAATTTTGAACGCCCTCTAGCGGCGAAAATAGACACGATCGAAAGTTTCGCTAGTACAATTTTTTTCATGAAATAGTCCAGCAAATAACGTGGTACCAATTAATGTACGTAGAAACGGAACACCCTGTATATTATGTATGTATATAAAGTAATCAGAATACAATAGAATATTGCAAAATTACTTAAAAATAAAAAGAAAAGCAACAATTTTTTTTTTTTAAACTTATCTAGTTAGTTAAGTTGATTATCAACATGTATGTTCTAAATTAAGTAGGTGTGTGTGTGTGTGTAATCGAATTTCATTTTCTTATTGATTTGAACATGAAATTGGATGTAGAAGTGATTATGAATTTATTGGTTACTTATCAATAAAATTACAAATAGAATAATAATAGAAAAGTTAATTTCCAAAATGTTTATACATATTACAGATTAATGTTAGGATACGATTATAAAACTTATCTTTCTTTCTTCTAAGAAAAATTTTCTTCTATTTAACTAGGATTCAATTTGAAGGATAAATTATTTTAAAGCAAGATTTTTTTCTCTACTTTTTTAACATATAATAAACCAACAATTTCTAAAAAATCTTTTTTCAAAGATTTCAGATCAACTTTAAACCTGTGTACACAATTTAGTTAAATATCCTGCAAGATACTATAACTAACGGTGAACTATCGGTTAGTTATACCAAAGAAAATACAAGTAGTACTTCTATTTTCTTTGGTTATACATATGCCTGTGGTTTCTCAGTTAAAAAGGATAGGACATCGGAAAAAACTATGTATCATACCTTATATATGTACTTCTTATTTACTTCCTATCGGTGAGTACATACATATATACAGTGACCGAAATTCCTTTAAACGCACATGAAATTTTTGACAATATGTTCTGTTATAGCAATGACTATATAAATTTCCATTATATTGCTCCGTGGTTATAGTAAGCCGTTATTTTTTCATGACATGCGTCAATCAATGTATGCTGAATTTTTTTTCTACTTATTGTTTGAAAGATGTCATTTATTGATAGCGAAATTCCTATACATGCAGTTCAGTTATTTCAAGTTATCTCATTTTTTTCACAAGTTTTTACTAACAAAAGTAAGTAGTTGAAACAGTTCAAATTTATTTATGCGAAAAAAACAAAATTTAATTTTAAATCTGAACAGGTAACGTAATTTAAAATCAAATTGGCGCGAGGAAAATTTCTCACATAAGAAAAGAAGATTAAAATAAAAATTATGTTCAGCGAAATTGCAAGGAAATTAAATTAAAAAACCACTTTTGATCACAAATACAGAGACATTTATTTGATTTTCCCCATTTTGCACCAGTTTCTAATGAAATTCTGCACAGGTAGAGTTTTATAAATAAGCAGAAAACTATAATTCACCAAATCACCAACTTTGCTGTAAAAAAAATAGTCCAAAACTGAACTTAACTTAATTTCGTTTTTTGTAAAAATACTTTTCCCGTTGTAAAAATACTTTTGCCCCATGAAGTGATCACGTTGTACCGTTATTTTTCCAAGAACTATTGAACATCTAGGCATGAAAATTTGCACAGTCTTTCTAGACATCTCATATAAACAAATGAAAAAAAAAGTAAAATGATTCATTGGAAAATAAAAAGTTATGTAGCTTTTAATTTTTACTACAGTAAAAAAATTCATTGTAAAAATACTTATGCCCACCACTGTATATGTCTTGTATTATTATAAATAAGATGATTCTAAAAACATTTGTCACAAAATTTTAGGATGAAAAAGAAATTGTTTGTTATATATATATAACAATACTCTTATCATTTACTTGTTCTTAATTTTATAATTTACTAAATATCAAAACCTCTTTAATTTGAATGCCTTTTTTTGGTGCTTCTAGAAATTTCTTTTCAGAAATTTGAATATTTTTATAGGTTTAAGTTTGGAAAATCTATATAGGTAGTCTTTAAATAAGGGCACTCATGTTAATAATAGATAAGCACAAAACATATGTATGTATGTCTAAAATAAAAACCAAAAAATAATTTTTAAAAATTAATTATAATACATAACATAAACATATTAGGCATGAAGTTTCTATAAATAAATGTGAAAATTACAGTTTTTTCATCGGAATATGGTCAGTATCAATTTTATTTGTCAAAGAACACAGAAATAATATAGTTTCCAAGAGCTTTGTTCCACAGTTAACTTTTGAAAAGATCTCACCCAGTCAATCAACTGAGCTATTTAGCTTGAAAACTATCTTACCTTACATTTATATATAGTTATCATTATATACGACTACATATAAAATTTAATTGCAATCAAATAACAATTAGTATAACCACTTTGTAAGATTTTAATTTTTAGAATATCCTCATTTTCAGATTTCATGCTCCTTAATCTCACATTCATAAATAACTATAAGTTGAGTATCATCTCTTTTGTTCAAATCAGTAAGGAAAATCAAGTAAATTACTTTAATTAATATGTATACCTACCACACATCTGTTGCAAAATAAATTTAGACATCTGTTTGAAAGCTTTTCTTATTTTGTGATAATAATTTTTTTTAAGTTTATAAGACGTATAAAATAGATTGAAATGAATCAATTTCAAAGAATGTTAAAATTATGGTATTACCAGTATTACCTTATTCATTTTTTGTTTTTTTATAAAAAACATAAGATACATAATATGTATGTATGTATTATAAGTATACAATATATATGTACATTAGTAATAAGGCTCAGTGTGTAGTGTATACTACCTAGTTCAACTTTGATTTAATTGTTAAACAGTGTATTACAATAAAATTCAATAAATACACGAAAAATATCTTTTAATAGTTTTTTAAACGTATTTTATATCTTAAAATAAAAAAGTATTTTTAACCTTGAGTAATAATTTTCATTAAGATAAGCGAAGAAGAGAATTTGCATTTCTTGTGGCCTGAATGACGTTTTTCTATACGATAATAGTAAAGTATGCGTGGTGTTTTTAAAGTGCTCTTCAAGAAAAGATCAGTAGAGTGTTAAACTTACAACAAAGAAGATACATACTTAGTTCTCTTATATTCAAAAAATCCTATATGCAATGCGGAAGTTTAATCAAATAGCTTTGTCTATTTAACAGATTCAAACAAGAATTTAAGTTTATATTAATTTAAAATGAGAATTTTCACCTCCATTAGCTGATCTATTATTATAATATTTATCAAATTTCGATAAATCTTTATTTAAAATTCCTAAACTCAGGTTATTGGATTACGTACCTATGATAATAAATGTACATAGAATTAAATGAATTTCAGTTAATAATATTTTACAATAGTTTTTTTAAATCAAAATAACAGTAGCTCTGAATTTCGAAGTTATTTATAAATTATTTGTATGTACCTACTTCAATTAATTTTTAAAAAATAGTATACAATTCTAAATGGACATTTTTATACCTTATACAATTTTTTTGAATTCTATCGTAATATTCGTGTAAGAAGTATATATGTACATATGTACATATACATTCATACATAAATACATTATATTATACATAAGCCTGCTTTTTAAAAACGTGTTGGCCTACCCATAACAAAAACATGTACATACATACATACATATATGAGAATTGGTAAATGAACAAAATTTCATGAATACTTTTAGATTTTGAACAGGAACTATGGTTAAAGCAAAAAAAAAAAAAAAACGAAGAAAACTTGAATTTCGAGCATTTACTGGACAATTATTTACCACTGCAATGTCTTTACTATAATATTTTACACATAACAAATACGTTACGTTGGCACTAGGAAGCAGAGCGGAACGAAATTTTTGCGTAAATAAAAAAACTCAAGCGCAAATGAACCATGCAAAGCTGCCGCAGTAATACATACATACATATGTATGTATGTGTAATGTTATTGAACGAAAGAAAAGCAATTTCAAGTTAAGTTAATAAAAGATAGAATGGAAACAGCATTAGTTTAATATGTAATACAGAAAATCATCATCATCATCATATTATAGTTTTATACTGATTCTAGTTAAATACAAAATGCGAGCGACATACTACATCTATATTTTTCTTTTTATATAAAAAAAGAATCATTATGCAGTTTTGTTGAATTATATTTTCCGATTGAAATACAGGGTGTCCGGTTAAAGGTGTTACAAAATTGAACCAAAGTCCATTGAGATATTTCCCATATTATTTTTGGTTCCTCTCGGCGAGTCCTATCGGTGGCTTCATTTTTGTAACACCTTTAACCGGACACCCTGTAGGTACATATTCGCATAATATTCTGATGGTACTGCGTTCAATTTATAACAATTGTAAATCGTAAAAATGAAATACCACGTAAACGCAATCAGGGACTCTATTCTCGAAACCACTCGTAACTTTAAGTATACGTAAACTCACCATTTACGAGTGGTTTTGATGTATTGGTGTATTCTCGAGATCCGCATACGTAAATATTCGAATAAAAACCACTCTTAAAGATACGATTACCTATTTGCACTCGTAACTATTTACGAGTACTAAGTTAATACTGTCTAAAATAAATATACAGTTATTTAATATAATATATGTATATAGTCATACTATATATTATATATTACATTAAAAAACTATAAAAGTAAAATTATGAATTAAAAATATTATATTAATAAAAAAAATAACAATTATTAATACAATCCTTTGTTTAATGTCATCCACCATACACATTTTTTTATTCTGAGTAATTTTACAAATTTCTCTTGGATATTCTCAAAATAATTATTAAATGAAATACGTCATATATATTTCTTCTCTCATTATTCATTAATCCTCATCCCCCTCGTCTAAATCATCCGATTCACAAACCAGTTTTGAACTTTAGAACTTTCAGCACACTCGTAATCTATTCGAATGGTAAATAAATATTCGAATGATTTCAAGAATACGTCTGACATTAACCATTCAAAACAAAGTACTCGTAAAGATACGTATGCGTAACCTTACGAGTGATTTCGAGAATAGCGGCCCTGGTGAATAACTTTAAATAAAGATTAGTGTAGTATCGTGGATGATGAATTAAAGAAAATAATAACTAAAAACAGAAGATGTTTTAATCAACAGAAAGCAAGGTTTAATTTGAAAGTTGAAGAAGTTATATTCATACATAGGTATACATACATAATATATTATATGATAATAGTAAACTGAATAGGTCATGAAAATTTCAAATCAAATTCTTGTATCTTAAATTATAGGTAGATATGTTCATACAACATGTGTATGTTATTTTTGTATAAGGTTTATGAAATGATTGGACAATTTTAAGTTCAAAATTGAAGAGTAAAGAAACAAAAATGCGAATGAAAGCGGAAAAAAAAATATTCAATAAAAAATGTCATTAATATTGTTAAAACATCCTCTGTTGTTTAAAACTCACAACCATTACATGAGAAAATTTTATACCTGAATTATTCCTACATACATATATGTTTAAATAATCCTACGCGAGACAACTCAAATGAATGTATAATTTGATGCAAATCGTAAACGCACTTTTACGATGATTTAGATTATTTTTAGTTTAAAAATACTAGAATTATAATAAAAAATGGTTTTAATTTAATTTAATTGCAAATGAAAATTACCTAATGATGTACCTATTATAAATAAATAAAAAGACTATCTTGATTGTAGTAATTCAATAAATAAATAAGGAAAAAACCTTAAAGAGTTTGGAAGTACGTATTTTTTGAAATATGTACATTTTACATACATAATAATAATAATTTATTTTATAATAATACCACGAGACCACAAAAAATTCTACTTTATCCACTAATTATTTGCACCACAGCGCTTATGGAAGAGTTCATTTTTACCCAGCGTCGTTACATTTAATAATTATTAATAGTGTTATAATAAAATACTCATACGCCAATCTGTTATGTGTACAATGAAACGCTGGAAAATAGAAAAAAAAACAATAACAGCCATCCTTTTGTTCTCGCTAGTAACACAGTTGTACGGCGAGGCGACTGATTATATTTTTCATTCTTGGATTTCAATTTAAGCAATAAACATACAAAGGGTAAAATATTCAGCAACGATCCCTCTTAAGGAAAATTTTTAACCTTCTCCTTATACCACGCTTAAAGTATTTATTAAATAATAAAGAGTAAAATAAATTTTCAATTCGCAAAAAAAATGTTTTTATTTCAATAAAATTATTAAAATTAAGAAAAAAACTCAAAATTCGTGAAGATCAGCAACGAGCTCCTGAAAAGAGACAGTAACGAGCCCTTCATTTTGAACTTAATTAAAAAGATTGTTTTTTTTTTAAATTTTAAGATAAAAAATATTTTTTATTGCTTTTAAACATCTCCTTAACGAAAACGTTAGGAAAAATGCCATTTTTTGTGGCACTTTACATTTATTAGAATTATATACATATAATTTATAATTATACAATACATTTTATAATAAATATTTACTCTAAAAAAAAAAAAAGCTATTTTTGTTATTAAATACGTATAATGAATTAAAATAAAATAAATAATAGGCAAATTTTTCAGAACCATTATTTTTTCGGAATTTTTTTAAGCATAAAAATATAAAGCTATATTAATATCATTTTTGTATTTTAAAAATCCATTTGGAATTTACAATTTATTAATTTTCAAATAAAATACATAAAATAATTTGATTTGTGAAAATTAAATTAAATAAAAAATAAATATTATGATTTTTCTTTAGTAGCAAACAATTTTTACAAAATACAAAATTTCATAAATTTTGAAAACACAGGTGGTAACACTTATCAAAAAGTTCATTCGATTTTACATAGCCAATTTAAACTAAAGGGTAACATTGGGGGACATCTTCGATCAGCTAGCAATTAAGCAAATTGCGACTAGCAAATATGGCGGATTTGCGATTGCTAATTGCGATTACAAAAAATCACATCCTCGATTGTAATCGCAAGTTAACCATTTTTATTTTGTAAGCACTTTTGCTGAATAAGTTTTTACATACATAACCTATAATTTTCTATTATATTACGTTGAAAATTCGTTTTTTTTATTCAAATTTTTGAAATTTTAAAATTTTAAATCATAACCGAAATTATTTTGTTTATTATGAACTATTTTTTTTTCAATTTTCAAACTTCTACAGTCTCACTATTGTGTATAAATTTAAGTATAAATTCATATACAATTTACAATGGACTTACTAACCTATTCAATCCATTACAAGAAAAAAATATTCAAGTTATATTGATAACATAAGTATTTGGGTTTGAGTTTCTACTTATTTATAAGAAATTTGAGGTTATGTGTTCTGTTAACTGAGTTTGCGACACCAACTTTGCGATCGCAAATTTTGACGGTTAATTTGCTTACTTGCGAGAGCAAAAACAATCGAGGATACCAATTCTATCATTTCAGCTAGCAAGTCTTACTTGCTTACTTGCTAGCCGATCGAAGATGTCCCCCATTGCCGGTGATGAAAATCAGAAACACATTTATGTAATTACTCAAAGAAGAAATAAGACAAAATAAATGTCCATAAGCGCTGTGGTGGAAATAATTAGTGGATAAAGTATAGTATGAATACAATTACAATATAATTATGTTATCTTTTTAAGACAAAATAAACGAATGTAAAGAATTAGCAGTTCTGCCAATCACTTTAAATCTTACTATTGGAGTTTTAGTTTGTTTAGTATTTTATTGAAATCTTATTCTTTCTTTAGTGTTCTATAAAAGAAAATTTTTTCGAATACTTGGGACTAATGAAAAAATATTGAGAAAAATATTCTGTTGAAAATGGTGGTTGTACGAAAAGTAGTCTTGTTCCTCCACATAAAAGTACTGAGTTTATTTTACATTTTAAAAAAAAGTGTAACTTTTTTGGGCATTATTGGGTCGAAACGACGAAAGCCACAACTTTCGTCTACGCAACGGTATTATTAAAAGTGTATGTGGTGTACTTACAAAATCAGCTAAAAGTAGCTTTACACTACTTGATTTGTCATATCACTTTATATGTATGGTATTTTACATATGTATCGTCATACGACTTTTCATAATGCTGATAATCCACTGAAATAAAAAAATTCAAGTATAACGAAGTCGAATCAAATGTTATACGAAATTAGAAAAAATCTATTTTCATGATATGTCGAGTGTAAAGTCGTATCGTATCACAAAGTTTCTCAACAAAATCAGACAGTGCAGTGTAAACGCTGTCAAACTTTTACCAGTAACATATAGTATGTAAAGTGATATGAGAAATCAAGTAGTGTAAAGCTACTTTAAGTACTTACTAGACGAACGAGTGGCCTTGGAAGTAAAGGCGAGAGGATGAGTTTCTAAAGGGTGGTTGAATTCTGTTGGAATAATTCTCTGAAGAGGGAGTTGTTCGTTTGGGTTGGATTGGAAAAAGAAGTTCCATTAAAAAAGGACTGCGAGAAGAGGTGTGTCTAAAGACAGATATGCTTTTCGGGCAATCAACAAGAACATGTGTGCAACATGTAAATTGATTGAGGTATACGTGAAATGTAGTGAAAGCGTACAAAGTAAGGTACACATTATCATTTAAACTGACAGTTTTATGCATAACTGTCAGTTAAAATGATAATGTGTATGTGTAACTGATGGTAAAACTGATGCTGACAAAATGATTTCGTGGTTGTTCAGTTTAAAAATGATACTGTGTACCTTACTAAGGTATGTGTGGCCAATGTAGAGACGGATGAAGATTATTTTTTTCCCTTTGTGGAAAATCGAAGCTTATTTATACCAGGACTACAGATCAATGCTGGTGCTGGAGAAATAAGAGTAACTAATAAGTGGTTCTGAGACGCTAGTTTTGAATAAGTATCAGCAAACTCATTGCCTTAATACCATTATGACCAAGAATCTAACAGATGTACCTAGTTATTATTTTCTGTTAACTTTAGTCTGATGAGAGGAAGCCAGTAAATAATAAATATTACTGAAGAATGCTTCGTGAACAATGTGGGTGAGGTAAGAGCTAACCAGATCGCGGAGAACAATTGCTATTCCGACTCCAACTGGGTTTTTGCTAATATCAATAAATATTTTAGATCGGGTGATATACAGAAAAGCTTTTAAATAAAAGAAGAAGAAAATGAAAATATTTTTATTCATACTTTAATTTCATACATATGTAAAAGAAAAGTACTCACACTTGTGTATGTACATTTGTATATACATACTTATTTACATACATAATTGTCAAAAATCTGGTAATCACCACATTTATAACTTCTTATTTTTCATTTTTTTGAAGTTTTTATAATATCTTCTAATTTAGATGATAGATAATATCTATTATACACACATGTTTAATGTACATTACATTATTTTTGTATTTTTCATTTGTACGTATATTAGTGTCTTCTTTGTTGTTAATAATCTAAATTGTAGTGATATTGAAATTTATCGAGTAAAAAATATTCGGTATATACAGTAGTTGGCGCATTTTAAAAATGTTTTTGTTTGAAGAACAAATAATATAAAAGTAAGCAAATATACTTCCATATAAAATTCAGTAAAGTTGCTCGATCACCAGGTAAACAAAGATATAAATTATGTATTATATATGTATAAACTGAATATATTGTATACGAGTATAGTACGCCTATATTTACATTCCTTTTGCACTTGTATGTAATATGTATAGATACATATGTGGGTAGTTAGTAGTATATAATATATTAAATTTTTTTTAATTAAAATTAAAAAATTTAAAAGTTTTACGTAACTTTTTGCTCAATATTGAAATAAAATACTTCATGGTAGATTCATGTAACTACCGTTATCACCTGTAGGCCTGTAGCGGCATTCGCAACTATGCACCATATCTTTAAAATAGAGTGGGTGGTCATCGATAATTCAACCATCAAGGTCCCAAAATATTTTTATTATATGTTATACATATGTATTTATTACATAGCACGCTCAAACAGCGAGCTTTTAGAATATGCCTGCGTTTTGTAGATATGCAGTTACTTGATTTATATTTATATACCTATATATGTACATATATTATTAACTGTTGTTGATTGCATTGCATTTTTATATATTAATCACAAAAAAATTAAAAAGGAAAAAATTCATTACGAAAAAGTAATTCAGTAATTCATTTTTAAAACAACAATGAAAGTATAAGCTTTAGATTTGGCTTATAAGTACAAAAATAGCATAGAACTTTTATTTGTTTATTTTTAAAAATTTATTATACAAGTATTATTAGATCTTAAACCCATGATACACACACGCTATATTATAATATATATATCACGTATTTGCATATGAAATGTTCGATTTTGTATAAGTAAAGTAAAACACTGTAATTTTTTGTTTAATAACATTTATTCAAAAAAATATTTACCATTCACATCGATCGTCTTTTGCCAACACTCTGGCAAGGAGAAAATGCTTTTTTCAAAAAAGCCCTTTGTTCTGCTCCTTGGAAATTCGTCATACACCAAAATTATAGAGTTCCGGTCTACGAAGCGACAATTTTGCAGGAAGTTATCTAGGCTCCTGAAAAGATGGTAATCTGTAGGAGACAACTCGAGTGAGTATGGTGTATGGTCCAAAATTTCGTATCCAAACTCTACAAGTTTTTGCCTCGTGATATTTGAAGTATGAAGTCATGCGCTATCATGCAACAGTATGGGTCCATGTCTATTCATGAGTGCTGGTTATTTAACTTGCAACTTTTCGTGCATAATATCCATTTCTTGCGTGAAGGACTCTGCAGTTATAACTTCACAGGGCGATAAGAATTTATAATGAACCACTCCTTTACTAGACCACCATACACTAAACATAATCTTAGGATGGGGCCCTGCTCTCACATGCTGTCCCGGATTGTCCCTGCGATCCACTTATTGTTTTGAACGCTTTCAATTGTCGTACATAACCCATTTTTCATCACAGGTTACAATACGTTTTAAAAAGTTCCTTTTAAAATCTTTCTAGTAAAGCGGATGCGACCTCTAACCTTCTAAGTTTGTTGGCCGGTGTTAATTCATATGCAACCCAAACACCTAGTTTTTTTTACCTTTCTAATGCGAGCTAGGCTGCGACTTATTGTGGATATTGAAGCTCCAAATTGCTCTGAAAGACACTGCAGAGTTGTCACCAGATTGCTTTCAACTTCCGCCTGGAGCTGGTTGTCACAAATAATGGTTGGTGGTCGACCACGTGGCACATTATTCAAATCAAAATCTCTGTTACTGAAATTAGTACACCAACGCCGCAATGTCCGTTCATTACAGGTACCTTTGACCACACACGTGATTAATTTCCCTCGCCGCTGCAGCTTCATTAAGTCCTTTTTTTGTATTGAAATAAAAAAAGTACCCTTAGGTCTCTTGATACAGGCATTGCACTTATCTTTTATATAACACTTGTTCACAGGACGAATGCATATTTACGAATAACTAAAAATCTGACATTTCATCCAATCGGGAAATCCAATACAAGAATCAAAAAATAACTTTTCAACGTAATTTATTTCAAAATGTCACAATGAGTGCTTTCATAAATGCGTCGACGATGCTGACGGCGTAAAAATCATGTTCATAAATGACTTTCCAGTGCAGTCGTGGAATGGTATCATGTTCATTAATTCAAGCGTGCAGCGCAGTCGGCTGAAATTACTCAATCGTTTTCAGGCAACTGCGATGTTTATTTTCAATTAAAACGAATAGTGTTGTACATTTTGTTTCTGATATTTCTTTAGTTCGATTTTAAATTTAAAATAAGATTTAAATTAATTAAAAATTATTAAATTTTATAAACATTTTGACGTCATATTTGAAGATAGCGAATCATGTTCATTTATTTTAATATTTGCTTGCATGCACAGTTGACGACTCTGATTACCATTCCAGTGCATTTGAGTCGTCGACGTAGGTTGACGACGCATTAATTAAAGTACCGAATATGTTGACGTTTAAAATGTAGAAGATGATAAGAATTTGACATATCGTCGGCCTAATTCGTAAACCTCGTAAGTCTGATTTTTTCAAAAATAACGTTTTTGGTTTTATTCGGTGAATTATAAGTTTACGCAGCTTTTTGAAATATCAGGCCTTCCTATTACTTTCTATTTATTGAGTAATTTAAAAAAAAGAAATGCTTGTTTGTATGTGCGCATATGTCTAAAATAAACAGTTTTTTCTGTCTACTGTAAAATTTACAAAAATTCACTTACGAGGTTTGCGAGTTAGGCCGACCATATGTATTATTAATTGATATACTGAGTGTGTGAAAATATCAAAAATTTATTAGATTAGAAGTGAAGTGGAAAATTTGTGTATTATTATTAAGTTGAAAAATCAATTAAATAATTAAAGTAAAAGGTGAAAATTATTTAAAACTTTTATATAAAGACAAATTATATAAACTTTGAAGTAATATGGAAAAAAAAAAGAAAAATTATTATCAGAAAGTGAGACGATTAAATTTATAAACGTGTGGAGGCACTTCATCCATGACTTCAGAAGTAACCAAACAAATGCCAATAATCTCTTATTAATAAGGCAAAAATTGATATATGAAGAAAATTTAATTTTGGAAACCAAAGAAATAAGGACAAGGATAAATAATCTCACAAAAAGATACAGGTATTAACTTCAATATTAAATATTAATGTGTATGATGAAGTAAATCTAAAAATCATTATATTTTTTGTAGAGATGAAAGAAAAAAAGTTGGGAATTCGAGGAGGAAATCCATCTACCTGGGAATTTTACCAAGTTTTACACGAAGCTATTGGCCATTACAAAAGCAATTATGCTACGGAATTAACAGAAGAAACAATCGAAGGTAGCAACTACAAATATTTTTTAATACATTTTAGCTAAAATTTATTAATTTTTATTTTTCATACTATTGAATCTATATGACATGGCATCAGATACATCAAATATAACATCATCAACATCACGTCCTGTAATGATTCCATTACCATCACCAGCAGATCCAGGACCATCATCAGCAGATCCAGGACCCTCATCAGTTCGAGTAAGAACTAAAAAAATTACAAAAATTTCCATTCAAAATAAAGCTCTTAAAATAGTGGTGGAAAACAAATCGATAAATTTTAATAAATTTATCGAGAGATCTATAGCAAATGACGACAAAAAAATTAAATTAATGGAAGAAACCAATATGTTTTTGAAAGAGATGTTAGAAGTTATGAAAAAGCAATAAAAAAATAAATTTAAGTTTACCTATATAATTTTCAAAGCATTTCTTATTTCAATTCCAGTATTTAATGTTTCATTCCTTCTCCTTGTTGTTGTCTCTCTAGCTTTTCTGGTTGTCCACTGTGTTGTTTCAAGCCACTTTTCATTTATGTCATCATTGTGTTCAACAAATTATGAAGAACACAACAAGCTTTGATAATTGTGTTGGTATTTTCTAATTTGTTTTCCAACCCTTTACCACCCTTTACCACCCTTTACCAAGCCGTCTAAATCTGGCCTTCGTGTCCGAGGGCATTTTCAACAACTCGTCTACTTTTTGATAATTGCTCATGGTAAAAGCGTTCATCCTCAGGCTGGTCAATACAAAAACTGTACGGAATCACCAATTAAAAGTACAGGCACTTTTAATTCATCAATAATTTTTGAATTATTTTCAAATAATTTATTTTCCTCGTGCTGTTTTTTAAAGAAGATGATTCCCAAATACTGGAGTCATTTGATCTCCCTGGTGTTCCAACACTTATAAACATAAAACGGTACCGATAATCAACAGCAGCAAATAATATTGTTTAATAGCTGCCTTTGAAATTGAAGTAATCAGTTGCTTCTTTTTTAGGGGGCTTAAGTTTTATGTGGCATCCATCTATAGCCCTATAACACTGCGGAAATCCAAGTTTTAAAAATCCACGGACATTTTCTTCAATTTTATGCTGTGTTGGAGGATAAAATTCCTTGAAACAACTGCCGTATACTTTTATAATAGGTCGGCAAAAAACTAAAATAATTTGTCCTAATGTAGTTCTTCCCACACTAAACAAACTAGCCACCGTTCTATACTCTGCCGAGGAACCAAGAGCATACAAGGACATTGCGACTCTTTTTTCAAGTGGGATGGATTTTCGCCAGTATGTATCTTTTTTTTTCAAGGAAGACAATTTTTGTACAATATCTTTAAATGTGGTGCGTTTCATTCTGAATCTATTTTTAAACTTTGTGTTGGAAAATTGAGGCACATCATATTCGCAAAATGTAGATTTTTCAACCTATTAAAAAGTCTTCAAATTATTGTTTTTAAAAGATTTTTTTACTTACACTTGACCATTTATTTCTATTTTTTGATTTTAACAATAAGAAATGCATGTTACGCATCCTTCTATATAATTTTAGCGCCATTATTCTACACAACTTTGAGTCCGCATCTAATGTTTCTATTTTACTTTTATTTAATAAATACATTATTAATAAGTTTTTCAGTTTTACGTCCATTTTTTATAAATCACTTTAATTTACCAAAACAACTTTAAAACATAACTCTAAAACACAAATCTATAATCTCAATTGGCAATCACAATAAAGTATTTATAAAAACAGCTGATTTTCTTTGACAGCTGTTCACAGTTATGGCGGATATTATAATATACTGTGTATCAGGGTGCAATCTATATTATAATATATATGATATTATAATATAGATATTATAATATAGCGTGTATGTATCATGGGTAAGGAAAAATTCAGTCGTTTATTTTTTTCTCAAAAAAAAAAAATTTTTTTTTCCCTCAATTTGTAAACATAGGCTCTTTTTCTGGCTCTCTTCTGTGACGAGCAAAATTTGTAGAACATATCGAAATTCTATCCATTTTTCTCGCATAATTCGTGTGGCACCGAAACAGTTTTGGTGAATTCCAAGTTTGAAGGCTCCATCTACGGAAGTTAATGTGGGATTTGTCCTGATAAAACTGCTCGGTACTTTGTCATTGACATCTGATGACCTTTCTAATCTGGCTTCACCTTTCAAAGAAAAGTCAGCCGAACGAAATTTCGTAAGCCTTCTTTAGCATGTCCGAGCTCTTATTTCACACTAGTTTTTTTCTACCTGCACTGCCTTTCTTTCTTTTTGGAACTCATACAGCAAACAATGTCTTAAGTACACTTTTTCATAAGTCATGTTGAGAGTTTTAAAGGCTTATAGAAACTTACATATGGAAAAATTTCCATAAATCATCTATTATATGCTAATTTACCTGATCAAACTGGTTTCAGTCAGTTCAGAATTCTTACGAAGAACCGACAACGCATAGAAGTGTACATGTTTAAAACGACAGAACTTTTCCTTACACCTAATATATTAAATAAATATATGCATTATGCAATCAAAAACATGTTTTTCTTGTTATTTGAGCAAATAATATAACAAGTATCTTTTAACTTTTTTAAATTTTTCATTTGATGCATATTTAAATGGCCTTGAATTATTGTGATTCTTTTTTATATGTATGAAGAGAAAGAAACAAACAAAAACAATTCAACAACAAAAAATCTCTTATAAATCTAAAATTTTGATCAGATTTTGATTGTAGCACTTATTAATTAAGTTATGTAGATATAACATTTTTTATATATACATATGTATATTCATTATTCATACATACCAAAAACGATGTACTTAAAAGTGATTATTGTATTTTATTTATGTTTTTTAATAGAATTTCCTTGGTAACAATATCTTTAATGTGATGTGGTAATAATGTTAATATAGTGGTTTTTAGATACCATGCATTTTATTTATTCCCATTGTAAAACTATTAACACATTCAATGCTGTAAAATTATTATCATTGATTAAAATTGTTATTGTAAAGCTAATTGCATTTTAATTGAATTGATTGCAGTTCGTGCATAATTTTTCTAATTATTACAATCAATATAGAGAGGGAATTAGTATAAACAGGTATGCAGGAAATTATATATAACGAGTGTTTGAAAAAATGATTCGTAACGAATTTTTTTATTCTAAATTATATTTTTAAAACCCTGTTCAAATAACCTTGACATTTTTTTTGTATTTTTAAAGATATTCTCGTATATACTAGGCCATTCAGAATGTTCGTAGCCTGACACATAAGTGACATTTCTAGTAGCAAAAAATATATCGTTGTTGGAAACTTCCGCCCTTAATATATGATTAATATGAACCCGCCATAAAGTTCAAATCGATCTGACAAGAACTTAAGTTTTGTTAGCTGACTAAATTACACGTGTTCACTTTGTTTTGAAAAATCGTGAGTGATTGAATATTTATTTAAAAAAAGATAAAACGATAAGATAATTTTTGATGATATGGTGAATGTGCTAGGAGACAGTGCTGCTTCATATGCAATGGTAAAAATAATGGGTTGCTCTATTCAAACATGGTCGTACAGACATTATTAAAAATTAATTTCGAATGAAAACAAACGATTTAAGCATCTATTACCTCGTATATGCGTAGCGTTAATTCGCATTAACTCACTCCGTCTCGACTAAATACGGATGTATAAACCAAATTTCAAAACGCATTAAAACTCTACGACGTTTTGAGTAAATACACTATTAAATCCGCATTTAAAATTTCAATGCGCATTTAAAGTGTGCTTACTTCGTTTTAGGTAATTGTTATTACACACGCAGGAGTTCAACGTCTTAAGTGAGAACGAAATGTTGTATTACGCATAAACACCAATTAAAATGTATTATCTCAAAACGATGTTTAAAACGTTTTATCGTTAAAACGTTTTAACCTTTGTGCATAAACAAGGTATATGTAATTTTTATTTTGAATTTAAAAAAAATAAATGTATAAATTCCATCAATAAAAGATGATTAAATATATGTAAATATGTGTACATACATACATACATACATACATACAATTTATTATGTAAGCAAATATAATAAACAATATGTATACAATATGTTGTGGCAGTTAATAATAATTTATAACCCAAACTATTGTAAAAGTATGAAATTTGGTACAAAAATAAGCTATACAATGTAAAGAAAAACGCACAAACTCCAGAAAAATTATCCCGTCCATTCCTTTCTACTCAAATTTGGTTTGGCAAATTCATATCTTTTAAAGTATGTATTTGATTTCGGAGTAAAAATACCTTCAATGTTTTATATCACGCCCGGGTTGAATTTACACAGAATATTGGAAATTTTGCAGGCAAAATTTAGACTTGCTAAAAAATGTCTTTTAATATTGTAAATAGTTGAAAAGACATGCCAATCTTTATCTGAAATTTTCTTCAATTCATTTTTCACCAATATTTCACACATTTTTTTAATAGTTATTAGATTTTTCAAAACACAACTGTTATGGATCGTTTACATTGAAACAGATTGAAACGTAGAAAATATTGATGTATTCAAAATCAGTCATTGCTTAACGTGATTGTTATTAAAAAAAAGGTAGTTAAATTTGTATTCCATGTTATTCCTTTGTTATTTTCACAGGTAAAGAATACATACACTGAACCCCCGACATCCGCCGTCCCGGTATTCGCGGATTCGCTTATTCGCGAATGGATTTTTCTGAACTTCCCTCAACATCTGCGAATTTGTACGCGATTGATTGTTAGAAAAGATCCAAAAAGTGGTTTTATTGTTGTGCCGATCGATTCAAATGATAAAAGAGCCGATTTTCAAAGTTCAATTGTTCCGTACAAGAAAATTTAAGATGAAAAACAAAAAGAGAGAGAACAGCCCAGCTTTTTTTTCGCCAACAACAACACAAAACAAAATAGCCGTAAAATATTCTTTAAAACCAGCAATGAATTTATTTGTTCCTATTTTTTTGTTCGGTTTTTTAATGTTAATTTCATTACTTTTGTTATTTTTTTAAAATTATTTTCTGTTTTTTATGATTTAATAATACATTTTTTAGAAAATTTGGAACCTATCTCCTTATTTTGTATAGTGTTTGGGTCCCCACATACGCGAATTCAACATATGCGAGGTTTTTACGGAACGTATCCCTCGCGAATGTCGGGGGTTTAGTGTATATTGGATGATTGTTTTGATTTTTTTTATTTAAAAATAAAACATGGACTTTTATGCCAATAAAAAATGTACAGTATATTTTCCCCTATGAAATGTAAGTTTAGTATACACAACGATAGGGAATTCGTTGTTTCTCTTGCTCATTCAAGAGTTATTATGTTGACTATTTTCAGCCCAACTGTGAGTGTATTTTACATATACTATTATATTTTTCTAAAATTTCTAGCAACATTTTGTATGAAGTGACCCTACACTATTTTCTGTACACTGCACTGGTTGGAATAGAGATAGGACATAGGTAGGGACCAAGGTTAATATAATATAGGTTACATCTTCCCATAGGCATTACCTACTTACAATAAAAAAGTGATCAATGTGACGTCAATGTGACGTCACAAGTATCAAACAATTGACATAAAAACAAACAAAACTTTCTTTCATATATGGGAAGATGTAAACTATATATTATATTAACCTTGGATTACATCTTCCCATATATGAAAGAAATTTTTGTTTGTTTTTTATGTCAATTATTTGATACTTGTGACGTCACATTGATCACTTTTTTATTGTAAGTAGGTAATGCCTATGGGAAGATGTAACCTATATTATATTAACCTTGGGTAGGGACTAGGGACGTTGCGATACCATCGATACTATCGAGGTATCGATACTTTTGATCCGATACTACGATACTGAGTACTCGATACTATCGAGGAATCGATACCATAGATCCGATACCGATACCCATACTGAAGACTGGAATCAAAAAAGTAATATTTCTTCATTTTCGTTAACAAAATAATTGTAAGCTTTGAATTCTACACTTTTCATATGTAATTTTTTGAATTTTTTTAATTACATATAAAAAGTGTAGAATTTAAAGTTTGCAATTATTTTGTTAACGAAAATGGAAGAAATATTACTTTTTCGAACAATGAGGAATATTTTCATTAAAATAAACTACATATTTTGTTTCCTATTTTCTTACTTATTATAATATACCTACTATGTACTAAAAGCATAGTGTATTAGTATCTACTCTTTGCTAAAAGCATCAAAAAAACATCATTACTACATTAGTCGTACATTCTATAATTTTCTCCTTAATAATACGATATAGCTCGATTTAAAAAAGTTGCCAAATCGTATTATACTAGAAAACTATGCGCAGAAGAAAAGATACTTACACACATGCATTTTTGTTGTTGTGAATTCTAAGAAAGAGGTTTCTTCCTTCGTATATTTATACACAAGAAGATCACTAACACATGTAAGACATGCGATTCGCCAACTCATATTATTTTGACTATAGTAGGAATTAGAAAAGAATCAATTCTACATCAGTAACATTCATCATTTCGTTTTCTTAACAACATCATTTTGACTACCACCACCAAACTCATCTGTATTGATGGTAGGAACAGTGTTGCCAAATTTTGGATGAGGATAAGCGCTGAAATCAGCGACAGAGGGGTCATCTTAGGCGCTGAAATCTAAGAAATATAAATCTAATCCCAAAAGAAAGAAGAAGAGATGGGTTAGGCTGGTAGGAGAAGGTTCAAATTTATCATTCATGAATAAAATTACATGTTTTTTTCTTTCTTCCTGAACTGAACATTTGAAAAATATAAATGATTGCAGCAGATTTTTATGTTTTCTAAATTTATGAAATATAAAGTGTGTGAAATGTAATTCGATCAACTAATTCTAAAAAATCGCTGAAAAAACGCTTCAGCGTCGAAAATAATTTTTAGGCGCTATGATAAAGTAAAAAGCGCTGACTTGACATCACTGTTTTTTTTATAACATATGAATATTAAATTAATTTATTGTTTCATTTAATTGAAATTTTAAATCGATGCTCAATCACAGCGATGAACTACGTATAATTTACAATAAAAATCATCATTTTCAAGCGCATCCTTTTAATTCAGGTATATTTTTATCATGTGTATTTTTTTTTTAAAGATACGTGCATTGGTATAAATAAGTATATGATAGGTACATATGTACATACATTCATGTGTTTGTACGTTTTTTACAGCAGCTGCTTAAACTTGATCATGTTAATTTTATTCTTACATTCTTTTGACTTACATTTGTTATTTCTTGTTCAATGTGTACTACATACATACAATTATTGTTAAATTTTTTTTCTAATGTATTCTGTATGTTTGATATCATACTGTCTTTTGTATATTTCTAATTTTATTCAAATGTTTCGACTACATAGACTACATTACATATTTGTTCAAAAATAGTTGTATGTGAAATATACCGACATCTAAAATATATTCTTTTTCGATAAAAATTTTACGTAACACCTTCATGTTGTTCTCATAAGGCTATATAATCTTTAAAGTACGAAATTGCAATTGCAAAATAGCACATGACTAATCCACAATACCGTCCATAGGAAATCTTTTATATTTTTATATTCATACACAAAACATTTGCATGTATACATTATGTAACATATACTATATAGTATATGTTAATATTGTTAAATGGGTATATTATTGGAGTGTACGAAGAGATCAAAATATTTTTGTTGAAGTTTATATCGATAACTGTATGATTTTTACAATTGGAGTATGTAGGTATAAGCCTGAGCGTGAGAAAATCTGTCAATATTATGTGTTATGGCTAACAGTAATTTTAACTTTGAAATAAGTTTTGATTCTATATAGAAACATAAGTACATACATAGGTATACAGGTTTCATTTTATACATATAGCCACATGATGTCAATAAGATGACTATTCAATTGAATTTTTTTTTCGATATTAAATTTTAGTCAAAATGTGTTAGAGTTAGTTTTAGATACATAGTTTTTAATAGTGACAGATGAAAAAATTAACTATGTACCTATATGTGTTGTGTCTAAAAATGTGTACATATCTTAGTTCAATTGAGTTCGTGAATATTGTTTCTTTTTATTACATATTATCTACATACTAATCTATAATAGACATTCACATTATTTTTATTATTATTAATGTTGTTTACTGCAGTTAAATTTTCCTCTAGCATCCTCACGATGTTTTTCCTCGACATAAAAAATTTGACATAAAAATTTATTACTGTGCTGTTCATGTTTCTCAAAAGATTAATTTTCTTGACGGTTTTCCAAAGGCAGCATCATCAGCAGTATTTTGTTATATTTTACACATACATACATACATATATATGTATTAGATATATGACGTATGCACTTTTCTTTTATTCTTTTTTGTTTTTTTAATATCTTGATATTTTGCTACTAGGCATGTGGTGGCACAAAAAGGCTCGTTTGAAATTTTGATTTATCTAAAACTACTTTGTTTTTTGCCGACAAAAAACTGACATCTTCGCTATATCATTAGATAAACTTTTATTCACATTCACTATCAGTCACCATACATAATATTGCCTATTGGCTATTGGCATAGTGCGCCTGCAAATTTTGACTTTTTTTGTCGACATAAACACTTCATTGCCCGCAATTACCTTTTAATGTTCATAGCACAAAATGAATTTCTTAATCGAAAAATGACAGTGTTTTACTACAAGGTACACTAAATACGTATGTATGATATATACCAGTGGCGGAGCCAGTAGTTTTTCTCTAGATGTTCAGATTTTTAAAAGAAATAAAAGTTATATTTTGTTTTTGTTCAAAATAATTTAAAACACGAGTTTCCACTCCACGTAAGAGGTATCGCTGTCAGAGCGTTAACCGATATAAAGTGGTCGATTTCCCTAAGGAGAAAATTGTGTAAACAATAGAAAGAATAATTAAAAAATCCGATTAAAATTCGAAAATTTCTTTTATTTTTACCTCGAGAAAAACGGTCTATTTATTTCTTATCGTCCAGCTTCAACTCAAGCAAATTTTTTATCACAACACACACACAATATGAAATATTCTCTAACAAACAAATGGAATTAATTGAAATTGAATTTATGCATTATTATTTGAAGGATAAAAGAAAGAAAACGAAAAGTAAAAAAAATATTTTTTCATAATTTTCTACTACTGTTCACTTTTAAATATGAACCTGACTGATGTATGAAAAAACGAATTTGAAAAGAGAAAAATATATAAACGAATATTTGGTGTAGTAAGATTTTCCTAATGTTCACTTTAAAATGAGAACACCTTGCATATGAAATTATATCAAGAAAAAAAGAGAAACTAAACGAAGTAATCAAATATTATTCTCTTGTAATTTTCGATGGGTTTATTTTTAAATATGATTATATGAACCTAATGATTTATGTATGCAAAATTAAAAAAGAGTTTAAATTGTATTGTTTTTTTACTCTTCTTTTTAGCAAAAAAAAAATTGTTTTTGAATTTGGTTAGATAATTTTATGATCACGTTCATAATAATTTTAGAATGTTCACTGAACGCCCTGAACTATACCACCCTCCGCCGTTGGTATATATGTACATATATACAAAAAATAATTTAAAATATTTTTGAAGAATATTAGAAAATATGTATCTATTTTGAATATACATATGTAGGTATATGCATGTACATACAGGGTATCCGGTTAAAGGTGTTACAAAAATGAAGCTACCGATAGGTCTCGTCGAAACGGACAAAAAATCGTATAGGAAAGGGATAATATAATATCTCAATGGTTTCCTGGGTACGCGGTAAGACTTTTGCGACTTTTTTGTAAAACATTCTCTATCTCCGTTGTCGTTACAACACAAGTTATTAGCGATCAAAATTAAAAATTTGCAATTTGTTATCTAATTTTTTTAAAAATCCGATTGATTTCTCGAAAAAACTATTATTAACATACACTTTTTTACAAAAAATGAAAAGCACAATTCTTTATCTCTTTCTCTGTGTATCAATTCTCTAAAACAAACGACAACAGAGATACAGGTTGTTTCACAAAAAAAGTCGCAAAAATCTTTAACCGCTGAGATTAACCGTCACCCCCACCCATACGTAATTTTTCTCGTCTCGGTTTCATTTTTGAAAACCTTAAACCACACACCCCGTATAACATTTACTTGTTTCCTTTATGCTCTTTTAAAAGTATAATTTTCTATATATATACAGGGTGTTTCGTTTGGTTTGCTTTTCCTTTATACCATCGAGACAAACAAAAAATCGTATCAGAGGGGGGGGGGGGGGGTAAATTCCAACGGTTCCAAGTTATTATTTCATTTTCCTCCCAATAAATAATTAAATTCTGTTCAACAGGTTTAAAGTTATTCTTCATTTTCCGTTTTTTTACTTAAAACTTAAACTTAATTGCGTTCGTTTCAAAATTCAACATTTCCTGTATTCCTTTTAGGCAAGTAACATACATCTACTCTGGAGTATTTTGGCATCTATCTTCTATATATATAAAACTGAAATGTCCGTTCGTGTGTAGCCAATATACTCGCGAACTCCTCGACGGATTTTGATGAAATTTTGTGTGTGTGTTGCTTATATTGTGAGGAAGGTTTTAGGCATAGTTTGATTTATTTACGGTGGTTGGTGTTTCTAAAAATTCAAGAAATTTGGAAATACATGAATTTTTGTATTGAATGTCATTTAGAATATCGTATATAGGTACATTGAAAAAAAAATTTTTTAACGAAGCAGGCGTATAAAAAAAAATGTTTTTTGTGAGTTTGAATTGAATTTAAGTGCGGTTTTAGTGAAAATAATTTAAAAAAAAAATGATGGAATCACTCAATATCAAATGGGGCGTTACATCAGCAGTATTGAAGCATTATGGCGGATTTTTTTATTCCCAATACATGAAAGACATCCAACAGTTGTTCATTTAGCAGTTCAAACTGATACATTTGCAAAAACATTGCTATACTCCGAAATACCACAATATTACACTTGGAATAAGTCTTCGAAAGTTTTCCAATGACGCAAACAAGGAAAACCAGTTGAAGGTCATCCAAATGTGTTTTCAACAGATGCTTTAGAACGAATTTACACAATGCTGAATGTTTTTACTTGCGTTTGTTGTTGATTAACGTTGGTGGACCAATATCATTTCAAAACTTAAGAACGATTGATGGCCGATTGTCTACAACGTATCGTGTAGCATGTCAACGATTGCATTTACTTGAGGATGACACGCATTGGGATTTTACACTTGCCGTCGCATCAATTTCAGCTCATCCGCATCAAATACGAACATTATTTTCAATAATAATATCAACATGTTTCCCATCAAATCCACTAGAATTTTGGATGAAATATCGAGATTACATGACAGATGATATTTTACATAGAATGCGTCGCACCACTTCAAATGCAGAATTACTTATCACAATGGACATGTATAATGAAGCATTGATTATGATTGAAGACATGTGTTTAGAGATCGCAAATATAGCATTAACACAATTAGGCATGATTTCGCCAGATCGTCCAATGCACGACATATTTAATCAAGATTTCAAACATGAAAAACAATTTGATTGCAATGAATTGAGAACATTTGTACAAACAAATACTAAAAAATTGAATAATCAACAAAAACATGCCTACGATTCAATCATGCAAGTTGTTAACGACGAAAGTGGTAGAATATATTTTTTAGATGCGCCTGGAGGCACTGGAAAAACATTTTTGATTTTGTTGATTTTAGCAGCCATACGATCGCAATATAAAATAGCATTGGCACTCGCTTCTACTGAAATTGCTGTCAATCTATTGGATAGCGGTCGAACAGCACACTCTGCACTAAAGCTGTCATTGAACATGCAGTTCGCCGAAAACCCTACATGCAATATCCCTAAGACATCTGGAATGGCAAAAGTTTTGTAACAATGCAAAATAATCTTATGGGATGAGTGTACTATAGCCCATAAGAAATCATTAGAAGCATTAGATAGAACATTACAAGATCTACGAGGAAATCAAGAACTATTTGGTGGTGCCGTCATATTGTTAGCAAGTGATTTTCGACAAATATTACCTGTTATTCCTCGATCTATTCCTGCCGATGAACTTAATGCGTGTTTGAAATCTTCAAATTTGTGGAGACATGTAAAAACACTTACCCTCAGTACAAACATGCGTGTTCAATTGCAAAACGATACATCAGAAAATGAATTTTCAAAACAATTGTTGGACATTGGAAATGGCAAAATTACAATCAATAATTTAGATGGCTTCATAACACTACCAACCACTTTTTGTAGTAAAACACAACAATCCAAAGAAGAATTGATTCAAAGCGTGTTCCCATATATAGCACAGGAACACAAAAATCATGTTTGGTTGAGCGAACGAGCAATATTGGCAGCAAAAAACAAAGATGTCAATGATCTTAACACCGCTATTCAAAGTGACATAACAGGTAGATTAGTTACATACAAGCTAGTAGACACTGTTATGAATCAAGATGACGTGGTGATTTATCCCACCGAATTTTTGAATTCACTTGATTTGCCAGGAAAGCCACCACATAATCTACAATTAAAAGTTGGAGCACCAATTATTATGCTTCGCAATATAAATCAACCACGACTTTGTAATGGCACCAGACTTGCAGTGAAAAAGCTAATGAAAAACGTCATCGAAGCAACTATTTTGAAAGGAAAATACAAAGGCGAAGACGTTTTGATTCCCAGAATTCAAATGATTCCATCCGACTTGCCAATTGATTTTAAACGACTCCAATTTCCTGTTCGTCTTGCTTTTCCGATCACCATCAATAAGGCACAAGGCCAGTCTTTGGAAGTCTGCGGTATAAATTTGGAATTTCCATGCTTTTCACATGGACAGCTCTATGTTGCATGCTCACGAGTAGGCAAACCATCGGCATTATTTGTTTACACGACAAATGGAACAACAAAAAATGTTGTCTACCAAAAAGCTTTAAAATAAGCATTTTTTTAAGAAAAATTATTAAAATTTCATTTGAACACATTATTTTAATTAGGATAACAACTAATTTAATTTGAAAAAAATAATTTGAACTTTTGTCGTATGTATGCATGAAGTATATTTCCAGAAATCGATAGTTTGAATACAAATCAAACTCATCCCGCCACCTACCCTAAAGTGCAGAACAACGTCTGCCGGGCCCGCTAGTAGTTTATAAATAAAACAACATACATATACTTACCTAAGTGAGAGTAGTTGAAACTACGCCGAACTACGCCAGGGCGTAAAAAGAAAAAAAAGAAAAACAGCAATTGTTGAGCACCACACCATTATGGTGAATCCATCTTGGTTGCATAGTTCCAATTATATAGTCAAAATAATATGAGTTGGCGAATCTCGCGCATGTCTTACATGTGTTAATGATCTTCTTGTGTATAAATATACGAAGGAAGAAACCTCTTTCTTAGAATTCACAACAACAAAAATGCATGTGTGTAAGTATCTTTTCTTCTGCGCATAGTTTTCTAGTATAATACGATTTGGCAACTTTTTTAACTCGAGCTATAGCTGAAATTATTTCAAGGTTCATTGCGCATGTTTTACATGTCGTAGTGATCTTCTTGTGTATACATACACGAAAGAAGAAACCTGTTTATTAGAACTTCCAACAACCAAAACGCATGTGTGTAAGTATCTTTTCTTCTGCGCATTCCAACGTAGTACAATATATCTAAATAGAATGCAGCTATTGCAACCTGTAGGTTGTAGGTTGACACTTTTGGGTGAATTTACGGTGAAGTGGTAATTATTGAAACATCACATCGAAATAAAGTTTTGGTAGAAAGCTTGTGCACTGTTGAATTTTGAAACGCAGCGATTTTTGAAAAATTAATCATCATTTCAAAAATTTATAAAGTAATTTGGAGTTGTATTTAAAGGTAATTCTTCGAATGATGACTTTAAAAGTTTGTTACGCTTCTACGAAAGATTTTCACTAAATATACTTTTCTACTTCTTTATTCTAAACAGGATGAAATGTTATTATTTTTAATAAAAAATAAGAAACTGCAGTAACCTGCATATTGCATACTACGTACATAAATTGGATTTTTTTAAAGAAGTTGAGGTAATAAGCTAATTGTTCGTACTTTTCATTCATGATAAGGAATTAGGAATTTTATAGTAAGTAAGAAGAATTGTATTAAAAAAGAAAGATGCGATCAAATCAAGGATCAAATACACATTTGAATGGGGATTTTTTTTACGATCAATAGATCAATCTTTATTTTTGTAAAAATGTTGCTACACTTGCTGATTTAATAAACCTCAGTAGTAAAATTTACATGGTTTCAAATCACAACAAGTAGATTGACATAAGAATTTTTTTACCAATAGAAAATATTCTTTTATATTTCACACTGGGATATGGAAATTTTGTAACGTAATTGTGAAGTTTTATCAAATTTCTAATAATTTTTCTCCTTATTGGTTTCTGGCAAAATTTTGGTATGCTTTCCTCTCAAAAAAGAAATTTTCCCACCATTCGGTAACAATGCACTACATTCTACATACATACAGTCGGGATCAAAATTGAGAGGACATTTGGATTTTATCAATTCAAAACAATTATTTTTTTAAATTACTAACGGTTAATGAATTTAATTATTATTGATCATAAATATTGGTCAATCTTTGTATTTTTATTTTCCATAATAATATTTATAATAAACATTTTTTTTTAAAAATCAGAATCTAGAACTTATTTTAAACAAGTGTCCTCTCAATTTTGATCCCGACTGTATATGTAATTCAAAATAAAATAAAAATTTCACCTACATATTATGTCGTCACATATGTATACATATAAATGTGCCCCAGCAGGAAATTGGTGAATGTATGAATAATGTAATCATTGAATGTATCAAAGTTCTATAAATTGAAATAGCAATTGGTTAATGTAGAAAAACATTTGACCAATTCTTTCTTTAATTCCTTAGTAAATTATTAATTTAGTAAGTGAAGAAATCCTTAATTTCTTTCCAATAAATTATGTATTCGCCTACCTTGTAATATGTACATCGTAGACCGTATTTGGTCGTATACATTACTTTTCAGTGACATCGCAGTGTTAAAAGTTAAAAGTCATCTTCTGTAAATTATATTTTAGATTATTTACCATCACTTACCATTTCTTGCTGGGGTGTTAAAAAAGTTTTGTATGTAATTCGCTTGTATATACATATGGATGGATGTATATGTATAATGCATCGTATATTTCGGATATACTTAACTATTTTAATTTCCTACTCGAAAGAAATTCATTACATTACACGAATAGATGTTATTGCAAATTTATATAAACGAAAATAGTTTTAGAAATTACAATGCAAAGCAATATACAGGGTGTCCCGTTTGGTTTGCTTTGTTTGGTTTAATCGAGACAAACAAAAAATTATATGGATGGGGGGGGAGTCAATCTGAACTATTTTCGGGGTACGGAGGATTAAAGATTTTTGCGACTTTTTTTTTGAAACACCCTGTTTTTCATTTTCGTTTATTGTATAGCAATGATACGTATACTACATCTAACAAAAAGGAATCTTTTGCCCGTTCAACTAACATAAGCACCATCTCTTCAGCCCTCTTCTACAGAAGTTATTAGTGATCAAATTTTTTACCTAAATTTTTCGAAAAACCCAGTGATTTCTTGAAAAAACCCACTATGAACATACATTTTTTTTTTTACATAAATAAAAACCACCAGAAGCTCCAGCTTTTGGAATAAAGTCATCATCTTTTCACATTTTAGTGCAAAATATATGGTCAAGCAAATCGTGGTTTTCAATGAAAAATGTTTTTTTTTCATTCTCTATACCTTTTCCATTTTTATAGATAGAGCCTTCCTCTTTTGAAAATTTTGCAAAATAGCGTTAAACACAAAATTTGAGTAAAAATTCACAAAATTTTGACTTTTATAGGGTTCAGAATAGACAAATAAATAGGGTACTGTTGAAAGGGCAAACAGGGCTCTACATTTTTGTCAAAGCAGGTGACGCTAGAGTACCCTTGTAAAATTTTATAGCTATAACCATAGGGTATATCGTGAGAAAATACCAAAACTACTTCAACGCCCTCTAGCGGCCAAATCGCTGAGATTCAATAAGATTTTGTTGTTTGTCTCGATTAAACCTATCACCAGAATCAATCCAAAGCGAACGAAACAGGACACCCTGTATCTATAGGTAGTTAGAGTTATTGATGATAACATACCAATTTAAGATCATATACTAAATAATACATAATTACATATACATATGTACATATCAATATTACATATATGTACAATGTACATACATGCATGTATACACTGTATCGGATCTATCAATATACATATTATGTATAGCTTTTTATTCCTAAAGTATATGAGTTAGATAAAGCCGAACAAGGGGGAAAAATTTACCTCTGTTGCGTAACATTGAGAACGACGTAAACTTGTCGTATTTGTGTTGTATTATAATTATTCACGTTCATCATCACTATCACACCACCTACTCATAGTCATAACAAATTTATAAAGCTTTATAAAAGGTTTTTTTTTGTTATAATGTATAGATATTGTTTTTAATCATACCAGCGCTGACTGCTGATCCTTATTCTTGCATAATGTTAAATACTTTGTCAAATATTTCTTTAAATACATACATATGAGTTTTTTACTGTTTAAATACTTTACACACAAAACAAAAATAATTATTTTACTTTTGGAAGTGATGCTTTTTTATTTGAAAAGTCATTTTTCGTGGATGATGTATGTACATAATATAAATGGATGAATATTCTAGAAAAACAAAAAAGTTCTAAAAACTGAAGACTTATGTGAGGACTATTATAATACATAAAATCGAATAAAAAATCATACAGGACCTTGTTTATGTACAAAGGTTAAAACGTATTAACGATATTAATGTTTTAAACATCGTTGTGAGATAATACATTTTGATTGGTGTTTATGCGTAATACAACATTTCGTTCTCACTTAAGACGTTGAACTCCTGCGTGTGTAATAACAATTACCTAAAACGAAGTAAGTGTATATGTACACTTTAAATGCGCATTGAAATTTTAAATGCGGATTTAATAGTGTATTTACTCAAAACGTCGTAGAGTTTTAATGCGTTTTGAAATTTGATTTATGCATCCGTATTTAGTCAAGACAAGACGGAGTGAGTTAATGCGAATTAACGCTACGCATATACGAGGTAATATACATAGATACTGCTTGTTTGTTTGTACGCACATAATATGTACAATGTACATACATACTACATATACATACCTAATTTCATTACAGTTTATACATATACCTATGTATGTATATTGTATATAATATATGCAATTGTATTAATAATCAAAATAATTTTGACCTACCACTTGAAGCCTGCGCCCAATGGTAACGACAACGACAACTACAACGTGACGTTCAATTAGAATCAATAGAACGACTGTTGTTCTCGCCCAATGACAACGTTGTCGTTCACTTAGATTTATTTCTAATTTTGTCGATGTCGGAAAGCAGTTGTCGTTGTCGTTATCATTGGGCGCAAGGTTTTATAATTAAGAGAAGATAATATGAGCAACAAGTTTAAAAATATTCTGTTTGATTATTTAAAAATTCTGTAGAAAATATATTTTAATATTTCTAATCTATTGACTTTGCAGAATTGTAAGCAAAGAACTTCTTCTTTTTTTTACTATAATTATTATTGTCATCATTATTACAAATTTTTTAACTTTAATTCTCAATAATGTAACCTATACATACGTATAAGAATGTATTTTCTTACTTTTTAGCTGTATGAAAATTTTTGTAAATAAATAAATACTTGAAAAGAAAAGTTTACATAATTTCAATGCACATTTTTAATATATGTACCTATTTTATAAATTTAATTAAATAAATTATCATTTAAAACATTTCATTTTATTTTAAAAAATTACTTTAATTTGTAAGTTTTAAAATTAAAATTTTTAAGGAAAACAATAAAATCAATCATCAATTTTTTTTTCTTTATTTGTAGTAAACAGCCTTTGAAGGTCACAGTCAAGGAAAAATCTTTTACGAATGAATAGATACTTTTGGCTCAATACCAAAGTTTTTATTTATTGTGTATTCGGTATTCCTAAATTTTTCAAATGTTTAAAAAAAAGGAAAAAGCATTTATAGGTCTGCGTAATGAGAACATAAAATATGTATATATGTATGTATATGTATAATATAGGCATAGGTATTTGATAATCACACTGTGAAACAATTTTAAAAGTAAAATATAAGTTCTTTCATATAATACCTATGATACTATAGAAATTAGATGAAACAAAAGTGATAACTTTGGTAGAAGATTGCAAATTTCTAGAAATACATAATATAAAAATTATTTATTCATCTTGAATTATATATTAAAGTGTGAAAAACGTATAGCTCTCATACACTTTTTAATTCATTTGTCATTTTACTAACCCATTTGTGAGAGAATACCCGTGCAACCTGTCGTGAAGTAACTTTGTCCAACTATATAGATGTTTATAGATATTGCACGATTTTCAAAGCCATACAAAGAAGCTTCACGTTCTTTATAGATCTTTATAGATATCTAAATCCTGCTCTCAGGAGAATTATATTGCAGAGAAAGAAGAGAATCATAAAAATATTATGATATAGATCTATGTATGTCGATCCTTAACGAAGATTAAAGGGGAATATATTACAATAAAGGAGAATAAATATATCGACGATAACGAAAGCCAACGACAAAATCTATATTGATCGTTATCGATTTTCAAAGTATTTCAAAGACGGACAACGATTTATAAAGAATCGTCAAAAATCGTTATCGGTCTTTAAATGAACAATTTATATTTACAATAAGCTCTATAGTCGGTACAGTGATGAATGGTGCAATGCAAAGAGAATGGCTTTACACACGAAAGTCCGTGGTTCGAATCTCAAGAGTAAATTTTTCAAATTGAATTGTTTTCATATAATATAAATAAATTAAAAAAAACTGCAAGAAAAAAAAAAAGGAAAAATTTTTTTTGTTTAATTATGTCTATAAATTCCGACAAAGATTCCTATAACGCTCTATACACATGTTGAAACAAAATTTAATAAAGCTCTTCATCGAAATCTTTTATAGCTGACGTCGAATAAAATCGTGAATAAAATCGATGTCGATCTTAATCAAAACCTTGGTTTTTTCTATAAAGAGCTTCACGCAAATCTTTATAGTTCTTTATAGCTAGCTATATAGCTTGGTTGCACGGGTAACAATGAAATTGAATGTGAAAACATCTTTTCTATAATTATCCTTTTAATTTGATAAATAAATTTCTCATATAAACTTATCATATTTTCTAATTACTAATAAGCTCAGTTTTCAAAATTTAAATATAAAAAAAATAAATATTTTTAATTTGATTATAAAAGTTTCAGTAATTTTTCACATCACTGGAACATACATGTGTACCTACATACATTGATATGTGAATATAAAAAAATTTTCGCCGTTTTTACGGCGATTATGTCGGTATCATAAAAAATTCAAATTTATGTTTTACTGTAAAGGGAAAAAAATCAGTTTATTATAAAGCCCTAACTACCACTACTACTACTACTATTACTACTACTACTGCTTCTACTACTATACTATACCACTGCTACTACTACTACTACTACTACTACTACTATTACCCGTGCAACCAGTCGTGAAGTAACTTTGTCCAACTATATAGATGTTTATAGATATTGCACGATATTTAACGTTATTCGAAGCCATACAAAGAAGCTTCACGTTCTTTATCGATATCCAAATCCTGCTCTCAAGAAAATTATTGCAGACGAAATATAAAAATATTATGATACAGATCTATATCGATCCTTAACGAAGATTAAAGGGGAATATAGAACAAAAACGGGGAATAAAGATAAACATTGCTCTCGATTAATGAAGAAAAAATCTTTAAATATCTATATCGATTTATGCAGATATCGACGATAACGAAAGCCAACGATAAAATCTATATTGATCGTTATCGATTTTCAAAGTATTTCAAAGACGGACAACGATCTATAAAGAATCGTCAAAAATCGTTATCGGTCTTTAAACGAACAATTTATATTTACAATAAGCTCTATAGTCGTACCAGTCATGAATGGTGCAATGCAAAGAGAATGGCTTTACACACGAAAGTCCGTGGTTCGAATCTCAAGAGTAAATTTTTCAAATTGAATTGTTTTCATATAATATAAATAAATAAAAAAAAAACTGCAAGAAAAAAAAAAGAAAAAAAATTTTTTTTTTTTTAATCATGTCTATAAATTCCGACAAAGATTCCTATAACGCTCTATACAGATGTTGAAACAAAATTTAATAAAGCTCTTCATCGAAATCTTTTATAGCTGACGTCGAATTTCGTAAATAAAATCGATGTCGATCTTATTCAAAACCTTGGGTTTTTCTATAAAGAGCTTCACGCAAATCTTTATAATTCTTTATAGCTAACTTTATAGTTTGGTTGCACGGGTACTACTACTAATACTACTACTATTATACTACTATACTACTACTACTACTACTACTACTACTACTACTACTACTACTACTACTACTACTACTACTTCTACTTCTACTGCTACTACTATAAAGCCCACATGTGAAGAAATGCGCCTTCATTTCTATTTACTTCTACTGATTCCAAATGCGTTATTTTTTGATTTTTACTACTTTATGGAGCGTTTACAATATAACGTGGAAAATTTTACCTGTTTAAAATTTAGTGTAGAGTGAAGTTTAGTAAGTTCGATTTTCGGATGTTTTCGAACTCATAAAGGACATTTCAAAATTCAAATTCAAACTGACATATCTTTATATTCTTTGTTTGAAATATTTCTTAACAAATTCTCACTGTAAACATTTTCAATGAATAAAAATAATTTATCTTTTTCTGTTTTAGTTAAATTTTCATGGAATAAAAATATAATTATCCTTTTTTGTAAAAACAATAACCGTCAACAATAATAGCTTTTGAATACTTCGAAATTATCGTTACATTAGTGGGAACTAGTTTTTCGAACATGCAGATTGAAAAGTAGAAGTAGAGCCTAATCTGACGCTGACTCTGCAATCTCACTCCGAGGTATGAATGCGAAAGCGATATACATATACTCTGACGAATAGAAGAAAGAAATGCAACAAAATCTACGTTTTAATCTGTATTGTGAACGGTCTAATAAGCGTTACAGAATCTGAAATTGAAGTTATTGTTTTAAAAAAGTAAAAGGTGGAGTTCCATTGGACGCGTTTGATATTTCAACGCGACAAACGCTTTCATTGGGTCAGCAACGCTGTCAACGCTCCAAACGCGCAAGTGGTTGTCACTTAACGCACCAAACATGCATTGAAACTCACCTTTAAAAGAGTATTTTCATCTTGACGATTTAAAAAAGTGAACTTGTGAAATACCAAATATAACAAAATTCAGAGTCGTTTTGGGTTTTTCAAGTGAAAACTTAAATTATTGTTGATTAGTATGTTTTGCTCTGAATTTCTCACAAAAATTTTAATATGTTGCCATCATCAACCGAATTAGAAAATGATTTGTTTGGCGAAACTAAAAATATATTTCACATTGTGTATATCATATCATTAAAAAATTTGCATCTAGCCATAAGAAAATACCACATACATACCGAAACAATCTAGTATAGTTATTTAAAGTGTATTGATATGCGTACACGACACGTGTAACTATAGTTCAAAAGAATGAGAAGACAGATTGTCGCCCTCAATTTAATTATGATGACCCAATAAATGTTGTAGCAAAATTATTACAATATTATTTCTGTTTATTCTTAGTTGTTCTCTAGTTGCAGTTTATATAATTTTGAAATCAAATTATGGCTTTTTAACATTTTATCTTACCCTGTTCTGTTTAACAAAGATAAATAATAAAATCAATCCTATCCTTCTGGAGTTTTTTTTTCTGTGGCACCTCGAATATGGTTTGTTAGTCAACTGATTATAATGAAATAAAACTTTTAAATTTATCACACAACAGAAAATTGTAAAATAATATTTTTTCTTCAAATATAATTTTAATTATTTAACTACACTTTGGTGGGTTTGAATTTTTTCAATATATACATTAGTAAATGTACATATATTTTTTATATTTTCCAAAAACCAATTCACGGAAAAAAAAAACGCACTTTCTATTTTGCGAATTTAAGTTCTGTGATCAAAAAAGGTCAACTGACTGTACTTGAGTGAAAGCTTCACTCCTTTCACTGCGTTTTATCACGATCATGATTAGTGTGTATTTGTTTATTCATATGTGTGTATACAAAAAAAAACATATTTTTTTAAATTACACTATGCAGTACATTCGAATAGCATACATTTCACTAGCAATTTCTATGACATAAATTAATTTTAGCACTTAAGTTCTCTTCGAATCGTAACGCTTAGAAAAAATGTGTACATACTACATAATATTGTAATTGCATTGTGTAAATACCTATGTGTAGAATCAATATTCATCGCATTGCAATACTGCAAATGCGATTTCAACAAAATTATAATGTACTCTCTATTTTCTACACAA
Organism: Bombylius major; assembly: GCA_932526495.1. Taxonomy (NCBI): domain Eukaryota; kingdom Metazoa; phylum Arthropoda; class Insecta; order Diptera; family Bombyliidae; genus Bombylius; species Bombylius major. Next base: position 32,364,736 of record OW052043.1, read on the forward strand.
GCCACATTAAGTTTCCCACATCTAAATAAAAATATTTACATAATGTACGTCAAGATTGTCATATAAAAAATTAAGGTTTAATTATATTCCTGTTATCAATATGATGTCCTTTAAGCATATACTATTATTAAATATAATAAGACTTAGGAGTAGAATATACTTGAAGAACTTAAAAACTATAAAAAATTCAAAAAAAATTTAGCCTTTATCTTTGATATGTACAAGTAAAACATTAAATAGGACCACACATCTAAAATATCATTGCACAAGTAACGCATTTGAGCACAAACGAACTATGCGCGTTGTCGTGCCATCATATATAAAGATAGTGGAACAACGTTCGACCTTGACAATGAATTTTTCGCGATCAACATTATCATGACACGAGTGGGATATATGTATGTACGTACAACCTCGTACATTATGTATGTTTGTACATATATTCATAGCTATTATATATTTAAACTATACAACAACTAGAAACAAGCTTTGCGAATTTGTTATCATGACATTGTGGTGGTGAATTTATTTTTAGTTGCACTTGAAAAATGCATTTCGTAACGATAAGCCTACATGCGCACACTATACACTATTAATGTAAATTAAATTCAACTATTATAGTTATAAACGTATCTAGTACATGTGTATATATGAAAATAATACTCTGATTCACGCATGCGTACCCGCATATGAATTTAATTTGAGAAAAATTAAGTAAAATTGAAACTTTTATATACACTTACACATCGATTTTTTTTTTAATAATCTCATCAAAAGGTGGAGAAAAATCATATAGGTAGAATATGTAATGCATATTTATAAACACATTCATAAATTTTCGTACAATTACATATTATAAAAAAGTATTCTAAACTAGCTACATATTTGAAATTAAAATTTACTTTAATCAGTGAAACTAGACTATTTTAAATAAAATTATGTAGTTACGTAATTGTAGTTATACGATAATAGAAGTAAAAATTTATATACAAGTACAATTTATTTTGAATAAATTTGAATTAATTTAATAAAAAGTAAATATGTACACACATACTATACAATGAGTATACATATAGGTATTCAATTTGCATTAGGTGAGGATTATGAGAATATGTATTAAGTTTTAAGATCAACCTTTTGAAAATAAATTTGAAGCTTGTAAAATAGGTATAAACAAAAAAAAAGATACATAGTTGTCGAATTTAATTTTTTTTTAAAGTTCTTAAAAGCCCTAGAGTTTCATTTATTAGCTGTAATTATTTGGTTGCTGTGATCAGATCTTTCTCAGTTTAACGTCTCACTTAAATCAGTTGTCTTATTCTTCTTACTTAACTGAGCAATCGAGCCAAAGAAACGTACTTGTTCATTTGGTTCTCATATCTCATTTGGTAATCACATTAACATCCACTAATAGAAATTTGACTTAACATATCTACTTACTTTGAATTATCACTTCGTATTCCACTTCGTCTGTTTTTTGAAAAAGTTATGAATTGTCAAATATCAAATATGTACATTCCTTCTTCTTATTTCTCAGTTCCTTACATCATCTGAGAAAAAATATTTTTCCTCACTTAGATCTGATAAATTTCAAAACGGTGCTGCTGCCAACTACAGTGCAATAGAAAAAGTACGGAGCAAAGAAATGAATTACAGCTATTTATTATATAACATTGTCTTCAAAAGGTGAAGAAATTAAAAAACCAAATATACACTTGAAAAGCTGATGGATATTTTACTAGGGATATAGGGCATATAGGCTTCTTTTTGGGCCTGCTACCTCTGCTCCGACTCCCAATTCAGTTTTTGAACCATCTGTGTACCACACAGAGGCACCTTTATCAATTTTTTTACGAAATTCCGTCAAGATCTCAGTATGTACACTATGTATATTTAGCTTTATGCGTGAATTTTGTGAGATTTTTTTCTCAATAATCTTTATACGACAATAATAAAATGATAAAAATTCAAAATACAGATGTGAAAGCATAATAAATAAGACACATCATAGTTAATACAAATGAAAATTTTTTGACACTATCTTTATTATACCAATTTTGTGATGGTATGAATAGGTTACTATATATAAATACTAGTAACGGTTATTGTAACTATATGTTTTTTTTAAGTACAAACAGTGTAACCTATGGTTACTGTACCAATCCTATAATCGCTACTGTAATTTTTCAGTACGAATGAAGTAACGGATTTCGTAACCGATTAAACAATAATCATCCATATTGACCATATTCATTCGTATATAATAAAATTAACAGCGTTAATTATAATTTTATAATACATATAATAAAATTATATTTTAATATTATTAATAAAATATACTTATTTAGTGAATAGTGTAATAAAATAAAGTTGGAAAAGTCAGAAGGCCTTCCTCATGCTGCTATGATACGGTATTAATTTCATGATTAATTTCGTTATTAAAAAGAGATAACAAGTATGCTTTACGGAAAAAGCAATTAGAAAAAAAGAGAGATATGACTAAAACTTATTTCAGTATTAATACTGAAAATGTCAAAAAATAACTCTTCCAATTCTCCAAATTCCAATATCCTTTCATTAATCATGAAATTTGAACATTAATATTATTTTTGTGTTGCCATCGTGTTTAGACATTTTTCATAGTTTAATATTATATTTAAACGAGTGTGACGTGTCTAATTATTTATTTCTAATTTTTTTCAGTGAGTGCAAACAAAATGAATAGAATAGAAAGAATAATCACGAACATTCATTTACTAAATTATATAATTGCCATTTACTTTAAACAGAGATACCGGCAACACAACTTTAAGAAAATGTCAGCTGATTTTGATAGTGTGTATCTGTTTCTCAAATCTGTTTTCTCTTTCTTTAAGTACTTAAAATTTCCAATAGTATTAATACCGTATCATAGCAGCATTAGGAAGGCATGTAGAAGTTTTGAAAATATGTATAAAGTAAATTGTAAAAAATTCCTGGGGAGGTATAAATGATGGTATTAGAAGTTTTAAAAATGTTTTCTAACCTTTTTTTTTTTGTTTTTTGCTTCTCTAAGAGCTGTTTGGAAGGTTTCTTTTTACCTCCTGTAGAAGGTAATGAGAAGAAAACGAATAAAAACTGAACATATACCTTGCAAGCCTAGGACATGCCCATGTAAAAAAGATATTATGTGGGCTACGGAAAGAAAGGCTTCCAACCGTTTTTAAACTTCCAAAGAAGGCTTCACCATGTATGAAGAAGGGATCTTCTTCCAACTGCGACATAACTGCATACAGTATATGTATTGTATACTATAGGTGGCACACTAAAGGTTACCATCTTAAGTTTTAGTGGTTACAGAATTAAGTATTGTATGCACTTTATACTGTATACTGTAAATTATACAATAAAGGTTTGTTTTTAAACTCTTAATAGTTACTGGATAGTTACATTATATAATAACCTATTAAGTAACTTTTTCACTGTTTATATATTACAACTACTAATGCATAAATAACAAATTAAATAAGGAAAAAGTGTGAACGCTTTTGATAAATTCATACGAGAAGTAATGGTTCTATGCCGGTAAGAGTATATGGTTACAAGACTATACTTTATTCACTAATTATTTGCACCACACAGTTAATGAATGTCTCGTTTCCTCTCGCAGAAACCACAATAGCAATGTCTCTGTTTCGGTCAATTTTTTTTTGAAACATATCTATTGTGGTTTCTGCGAGAGGAAACGAGACATTCATTAACTGTGTGGTGCAAATAATTAGTGAATAAAGTATAGTAACAACCCTATAGTTCTGTGTTTCCGGTATGTATAGTGTATATGTATATACAGGGTGTTCCGTTTGGTTTGCTTAACCTTGATACCATAGATAGGTCTCATCAAGACAAACAAAAAATCGTATCGGAGGGGGGGAGGAAATCCCAACGGTTTCGCTGCTAGAGGGCGTTGAAGTTTTTTTGCTCTTATTTCACGATGTACCCTATAACTTTTTGTAAGGGCACTCAAGGGTCTTTTTGTGTTTAGAAAAAATGTAGAGCACCCTTTGCCCTTTTCAGCGATACCATACTTGTTTTTCTTCTTTTAACCGTTAAAAAGTTACACGCATTCAAAATCACAATTTTGTGAATTTTTCCCAAATTTTTGTGTTTCACCCTGTTTTTCTCAAAAAAAGCTTAAATTAACCCTCATTTTTTATTGCAGAAAAAGAATGCTCAATTGATTCTGCATCGATTTGATATCTTTATTTTTTTCGAAAAATGTATAGTTTACGAGATATTGAGGAAGACCCTTTGAAAAAACTGAAAAAATAAGTCTGAAATTCATTAGATTTATTGAACATGTGCTTTTATTACAGTGTAAATTGAAAACAGGTGCTCGGAATGCTAATTTTCAAATGCAAATATCTCGTAAACTATACATTTTTCGAAAAAAATGAAGATATCAAATCGATGCAGAATCAATTGAGCATTCTTTTTCTGCAATAAAAAATGAGGGTTAATTTAAGCTTTTTTTGAGAAAAACAGGGTGAAACACAAAAATTTGGGAAAAATTCACAAAATTGTGATTTTGAATGCGTGTAACTTTTTAACGGTTAAAAGAAGAAAAACAAGTATGGTATCGCTGAAAAGGGCAAAGGGTGCTCTACATTTTTTCTAAACACAAAAAGACCCTTGAGTGCCCTTACAAAAAGTTATAGGGTACATCGTGAAATAAGAGCAAAAAAACTTCAACGCCCTCTAGCGGCGAAACCGTTGGGATTTCCTCCCCCCTCCGATACGATTTTTTGTTTGTCTTGATGAGACCTATCTATGGTATCAAGGTTAAGCAAACCAAACGGAACACCCTGTATGTACGTAAATACACATAGTATAATAGATGCATATGCATACAGAATTATAACAAAACCAAATATTAATATTTTATTATTTACGAATTTATTTATGAATGAATGAATGCGGGCGCAGTGCATTAGAATTAATCATACAACAGACGGTAATATTTTTACAGATGGTGCAAGCAGTGTATTATGATGTTTTCAGTAAAATTTCAGGTGGATTTTCGGAAAATCCACTTTTATAGCTGAAATTATTTCAGTTGAAGGTTCATTGCGCATATTTTACATGTCGTAGCGATTTTCTTGTGTATATATATACGAAAGAAGAAACCTGTTTATTAGAATTTACAAAAACAAAAACGCATGTGTGTAAGTATCTTTTCTTCTGCGCATGCCAACGTATACGTAGGACAATACGAAACTTCTTTTTTGGTTCAAGCTATAAAAGCTTTCCATTCGAAAATTGTTCTCGGAGAGAAAAAAATTAAAAGAGCGTTTTATTTTCTGAGTGAATGAATATGAATCATATAGTACATAAACATATACATATATATGTCATATGTATCCCGCATAACAATTTGCCGATACTGAGTGAGCAGTATCTAAAGTCGATAGTCTACAGAAACTCAAATTCGCTATCTTAGTTTATTTATATTTATGTTACCATAGTAACATTTGTTATGTGTGCATGTACATATTTTGAGCATATTGTAGGTATTATTTGGATGGCTCATTTGCCAAATCGATTAACTCCATTTTTGGGGTTTTTTAAGTTTTAGTTCCAGAACTCTAATAATTCTTGGATTTTGCATATTCGACGTATTTTGATGTGACAATAAGCCGTTAAACTACTAAATCAAAAATATTTTTTTGGTCTTCGAATCATAATTAATTTATTATCGGAGCTAATTTCTTACTTTTTTAGACGTTTCTTATATGGAGTTAATCGTTTTGGCAAAAAAGGCATCCATTTACTGATTGTTATATTATTTTTTCATATCAATAAAATATCATTGATGTAAGAGGACTATCATACATATGTGAAAAAAGGAATATTATTTTGTACATCACTTTTTCTTTCATCTTTTATCTACTTTTATACACAAATTTCTTTTTTTTCTTTCGCAGTCATTTTTCATTTTACAAATAAATAAACAAATCATTTTGTCAATTTGTCTTTATTGTTTTTTTTTTTTAAATAATATTGTTAGTAAAAAAAATAACAATTTTTTTTCTTCTATAATTTGTAATTAATTTTTTTGCAAAAAACAAAATGCCCCATATATGAATTACAATTAAAAACAAAAATTATGAAAGCTGGATTGTTTACGCAAAACTGATGGAACGTTTATTTGCTCCAAGCAAGAAGCGCTCCGGCTTCTCTTGGACGCTCAATTTTCGGGCGGCCAGGTTGGAGGCTCAAAGGACGGTTTCACGGCTCATGCTATGAAGCCTTCTAGATTTGACTGGTTTGTCGCATCAAAGATGGTAACTGCAGAAAGAATAAAGTTCGCTTTGTCTTCTTTCAAAAGTTACAAGACACCGGGTATGGATGGCATTTATGACAGAAGGTAGCGACATCCTAACTGCGACTTTGAATGTAATATTCAGAGCTTGCTTAGCATTGGGTTACGTTCCTTCTGAATGGCAAAAAGTCAAGGTGATCTTCATTCCCAAACCAGGGAATATATGGTATACTTTGGCAAAAAACTTCAGACCTATCAGTTTAATGTCATTTCTACTGAAAAGTCTGAAGCGACTTGTTGAGAAGCACATTAGGGGCTCTGCACTATTCAGATTTCCTCTTAACAGCAAACAACATGCTTATCAAAGCGGAAGGTCCTGCGGGTCTGCGCTGAACGATCTAGTCTCCACGATCGAAGACGCGCATGATAGTAGACAATACGCATTAGGTGTATTCGTGGACATTGAGAAGGCTTTTGACAATGCAAACTATAAGTCTCTGTGCGAAGCTGCTGGTGGACATGGAGTGGAGCCAACGCTTGTTCGATGGATCCACTACATGCTATCTAACAGACTGTTGTTCACTGACGTTATGATCGATAGGGATGCCCTCAGGGGGGTGTTCTTTCGCCACTGCTTTGGAGCATGCTTATTGACTCATTACTGGATGAGATGCAATCAATAACAGGTGTACATACTCAAGCTTATGCTGATGATGTATGCTCACTGATCGCTGGTGAATCGTTGGCGCTCATCTGTAATGAATTATAGATAGCACTTGACAAGATTCAAAGCTGGTGCGAAAAACACTGACTCTCTGTTAATCCTAGGAAAACAACAATTGTGTTGTTTACGAGGAAAAGAAAGACGGACGATCTGAAACTACCCATTCTTAAGGATGTGGTAATCGAACTCTCTACGGAGGTGGAATATTTGGGAGTAACACTACATGTACTTTTTGTATATAGCATATATCGCATGCGCAAATTATTCGCTTTTATTGTAATTTTGAACAAGCTCTACTACCAGTGTACCTCTATTTAGATGACTACTCTGTGGTTAAACTATCCCAGTAAAAAATTTTGTAATGAATGAAGTTTTCGATCAATGATATCATTGATGAACAAGGCATCAATGCGATTGTACACTACAATGTAATCTATAGGGTAAAGTATAGAAAATTTGATTGACCAAAAACTGCAAAGTTGCATGTTAAGTACGTAACAAGTGTTTAAATTTCATTTGTAAAGTAAATTTCCATTAGTGAAGTAGGTACGTAGTGAATATTGAATATAGTGCATATAGTGAATATAGTGAATAGTAATATTAATATTAAAATAAATATTAATATAAAAATATAAGATAAATATAAAATAAATAATATTACATGAAAATAAGATTACATGCATGAATTACGAAGTAAGAAAGTAATCAACATGGCGACTACTGATAATTTTCTATTTTCTTACATCAATGAATTCATTGAGACGATAGCAATGCAGAGAGTAATTTATGTACAATTGTATATACATTTTAGCTTGTCCCAAAAGAGTTGAAGATTCGTATTGTACTACGTTGGCATGCGCAGAAGAAAAGTTACTTAACCACATGCATTTTTGTTGTTCTGAATTCTAACAAACAGGTTTCTTCTTTCGTATATGTATACACAAGAAGATCACTACGCCATGTAAAACATGCGCAATGAACCTTCAACTGAAATAATTTCAGCCATACTTCCCAATGACATCGCCGTGAGAAATGTCATCGATGATTAAGGCTGAAATAGATTATGTATATGGGGAATTCCACGCGAATCGACCACTTTTTACCTTGAAATTCATATGAATGAAGCTGATTTGGATAGGTATATATGAATTTTTGGTGTATAGAACAAAATGTAGAAGAATGACAGTTAAGTAGTCATGTGCACTAAATATTTTAACGAAGGCGATCTTAATGCATAATATCTAAATATGTACATAAATGTATGTAGGGCAGATCTGCCTAATATATCCGCCAAACAACTTACAATTAGTTGTATAAGTATCAAATATTCATAAAAACCTAATTTATAAACTTCTATACTTTATTTAACAATTAAAGTCAGTACAGGCAAGATAGGCATACTTTTCTATACTCTTTTACATTTCGTTTGTATAAATCTGTCTCGTGTGTGGGGTGATCAGATCTCAATTTCAATCGAGAGAAATCTTTTAAATTAAATATTACCAAGGGCAACAAACTCATCGGGTACTGCCTCCATAAGCACAATACTGACTTCAATTAATAAATCAAGTATAGTGTTAAATTATTTACGATATCACTATGGAGAATAGTATTGAAAAAAATTTTTTTACTACTTATCAGAAGAAACTCGTTTCGCTGTCACGCCCGTTACAAAAAATGTCAAACTCGTTACATTTCTTTTTTTTACAATTATGAAAAAAGTATTGCATTGTTCCTCGTCAACTTTTTCCAAAAGATTCTTTCAAGTGTTTACAGTATAATTAAAAATAATTTTTGGAATTATTAATATGAAAATTTTAGGATATTCAGTAAAATATACGGAAACTCGTGAAATTTGAAATCGTCATGTCACACTCGTTACGCTACTAAAATGACGAATCTGATTAGAAATATTTGAAGTTTTCTGTTTTATCCCCGTGCAACCAAGCTATATGTATAGCTAGCTATAAAGAACTATAAAGATTTGCGTGTAGCTCTTTATAGAAAAAACCAAGGTTTTAAATAAGATCGACATCGATTTTAATCACGAAATTCGACGTCAGCTATAAAAGATTTCGATAAAGATCTTTATCGGAATTTATAGACCATAAAAAAAAAATTTTTTTTCTTGCTTTTTTTTATATTTATTTATATTATATAAAAACAATTCAATTTGAAAAATTTACTCTTGAGATTCGAACCACCGACCTTCGCGTGTAAAGCCATCCTCTTTGCATTGCACCATTCATCACTGGTACAGTGACTATAGAGCGTATTGTAAATATAAATTGTTCGTTTAAAGACCCATAACGATTCTTGACGATTCTTTATAGATCGTTGTCCGTCTTTGAAATACTTTGAAAATCGATAACGATCAATATAGATTTTGTCTTTGAATCTCGTTATCGTCGATATCTTTATTCCCCTTTATTGTACTATATTCCCCTTTAATCTTCGTTAAGGATCGATATAGATCTATATCATAATATTTTTATAATTCTCTTCTCTCTCTCTGCAATATAATACTCCTGAGAGCAGGATTTAGATATCTATAAAGATCTATAAAGAACGTGAAGCTTCTTTGTATGTCTTTGAAAATCGTGCAATATCTATAAACATCTATATAGTTGGACAAAGTTACTTCCCCGTACAACCATCAGTCAAGTGTCTTCATTCATCGTTAAAGTCAAATCTAGGCAAATAACGTTGAATATCGACTTTATTTTTCTAAAACATTTTCAGAAAAAAAGTTTAACGAACAATATAGCCTTTTGAAGAAAAATATAGGTAAAGCTTTTTCACGATTCAATAACGAACATTCGATATCGACGCTTAAAGTAATTCAAAGCTACAGAGAGGCGCTAGATATTAATTATTACACTCAGCAAATCGTCACGATAAATAAAGCGGCTTCACGACACGTTTTGTTTTTAAAAGTTTGACGTTTCTTTTTTACGGCACGTGTTAAATTTAATTTACAATTTTATCAAAACCATGAGGCTTCTGTCTTTTAACTATACGTTCTGGACGATTCAAATCATACTTTTTCAGTTTTTTTTCACGATACATTTTGCATCACCATTTAATTAAAATACAATTTTTGACAGATTAAGTAATGCTGTAATAATATATATATATAACGACTGTTATAGCAGAAAAAGTAACTTCAACGGACTTCAACGTTCGGCAAAGCTACGCAACGATGTATAAAGTCAAAAATTTTCACGATAAATTCCTATATCGATGGTTCTAGGTACATAACGACGATATTGACGTAAGTGTTTGTATATTTATATACCGCAACTAACTAACAAAAGTAAGACAGTGGAATAGCGTAAGGAGAAAGCTGTGGCTTAGTACCCGGAGCACTGCGGGATCGAACCTCGATACGGATAAAAATACACAACAGGTAAAAATAACTAATTGAAATTTTCTAATGCAAAAAAAAATATTTATACAAAAAAAAGTCACAATAATAAAAAAACGCTACAAAATATGAGAAAATAAAAATAAAATTTTTAAAATATTTTTTTATCATCTAGGAAGTCCGTGAAGCGTCGATGAATATTCCTTTATAGTTTTTTACATGAATTATTTAGCGTTAGCGTTGTAGATCGTTAAAGCTTCCTGAATGTATTACTAGAACTGGCTTTAGAAAACGATGTCGATCTTCAACACCAACTTGATTTTTTCTATAACGAACTTCACGCAAATCTTTATATAACTTTATCGCTATCTGTATAGCTTGGTTATACGGGTCACGACAGGTTGCACGGGTCGTAACCGTCGTTTGCCTTCACTAGAAGGCATATTAAGAACATAAAAGAATAATTAGAATGCAATTACTGTACGAGCTTTTCAATATTTAAGAATCAGGATGTCACACCCGTTACAAATGGAATTCTTCATATACAATCATTACCACATCGATGATGCTGTAATGGACAAAATTTTTACCAGGATTATTTTGAATTATTTATTTGAAGATTTTTAGAAAATAAAATATAAAAAAGTAACAAACCGGAAAATGTTTTGTTTTTTTTAGTATACATTTTTTTGCAAGTTTTCAAATGTATAAATGCATGCGTACATATGTATGTATTTTTGTATATACAGCCATAAAACCATTTTAATCAGTTCTTGTTTTTAATTTTTGGAAACTTGAAAAAATAAATTTTTGAAAAGTAAAATTTCTTATTATTTGTAATGAAATTACGAAACTGTATAACACTTGAACGAAGTAAATAAAAAAATTAAAAGACACAAAAAGGATTTACGATATGAATATAGAACAACATACATATCTACATAAGTATAATTAATGATGAGATCTTTTATTTCATTTTCAACAACTTTTTTCTTACTTGGCTATTACAAATTTAATGCATCACGAATTCAATTTATTGCTATATCGATCTACGCAAAGATTTTCTTTATTATTAATAAGAAAATTTTATATAAAACATGAGAATAATAATGTACATACATAAGAATAAGGTACCTATACATATTTGATTTTACTCGACAACTAATCGAATTTGAAATTCTTGGATTGCATCCACTCATAACGGAATTATATAAAGTCAATTTTCTCCCACTTATTATATGAGCTGTTCACAAGACAAATCGATTAACTTTAAAAAATATATATAGTATACATACATTATACACATACTCGTTATACAATACCTAATAATTTAAATATTTTACCAATGATGGTTAAAAAAATGTTTTTAATTCAACAGTTTACATTTGAAAAATCAAGCACTAATCAAAAAATCGTAGAATTAATCTATCGTATTTGTTTTGTGAACAACTGATTTATTCTTTCTAACAGTACATTTCTCTGGAAAATCATGTTCAACAGAATTATTAATAATATTGTGACTACGTTTATAAAGAGTTAAAACAACAAAAACAAAATCTGATCTAGTTGAACCTACAAGGGAAAATTGAATGCATTCAACATCAACTTGTCCATAATATTTAATATTATCGTTCATCCACCTTTTCCCATATTTTTACAGGTATATAAGGTAGATATGCCAATTAACGGTCACAGCCTGTTACCTGCCAATGATTGAAAAAAGTGAAAAATTCAGCTATATAATTCATTTATTATACGTATACCCATGTTCTAGATTCCGCAAAAAGTGGAAGTGGAATACGAAATCAAATCCATACGAAATCGAAAATGGTGTTCTAGATTCCACTCGGAATTTTATATTTCGAACATTAATTTCGAATCAGCTGTTGTTAAATTGTTACATAAACGTTCTATTTTCTTCTTCGCTTTTTTTTTAAAATAATAATGTTTTTAACTGCTCTTTATTTTTGTTTTCCCTTTTAAAATACATTGAATATATTTATGGAAATAAATATACAAGAATCATAATATATGTACATTAACTTACATATATCAATTTTAAAATAAATTTAAATTTATTCAATATTTATTAAATTTATTTAATATATTTAAAAAAAAATGTTACTAATAAAATTCCGACTTATACAAATACAAGCCACAGTTGAATTAGATGACTAATATTTCAATTCCACGTACAAAAATTTTGCGGAATTGAATTCACGAAAATTTAGTGAAAGTGGAATCTAGAACACCTAATTCCACTTCCGCAACTTCAATTCCGAAAAAGTGGAATTCAGAACATGGGTGATTGATAGGTTTATTTTTTGCAGCCAAAATTTCTTTTAGATGTTTTTCATATTACTATAGATATTTTTATTCTAAGAGTGAAATTGTAAAGTTTTTCTTCATTGTGATTCAAATATACATAATGTATAGTGTTAAGGATTTTTATACGTAAGAATAGTTTTTCCTAATTTTCCTTACATGATGTTTTTTAATATAGAAAAATGATGTAAACAACAGTCTAGTAAAAGCATTCTAAACATTAAAAATAATACGGCCGGTAAAAAGATCAAAATTCAATAGTAAAATTCTAATTATGGTAAGATGTGGCCGGGAATCGATTCTCTTATACTAATTGCTACCAACATTAGATTTACATAGAAATGAGTATAACAGCTTTTGGTATTCGGGACTGCAAATTCAATAATTACTTTGATCAAGTTATTAATTATTATTTCTAGCGTTTGCAATATACGAAAAATTAACTGCCGATATTATGTGCTTCTTCAAAAATGAATCGCTGCTTTAGTGATGCTAATGTTCTTCTGTATGTGATGCGTAAACATTACTTGTTGCTATGACAACGCAAAGTTTTTAGTTGGCGATGCAATGCTTTTACATGTCAGCTGAATATTACAAGGAATTTTCAATACTTGATGATTTTTTGAATATGTCACAACGCATCATAAAAGTTGCGTTACATTTTTGAATTTGTGACAAGCATCAGCATCGCATCACCAAAGCAGCGATTCATTTTTGAAGAAGCACTATACATACACATGAAAAACATTTTTCAGATATGTACATACATACATATGTCATTTCCGTATACAGTAGCAAATGAATTATAGGTGCATTTTAAAATTTTTATGATCTTATTTTATCAGTAAGCCGATTTTAATAAAATACATATACTGTTGGATATGGTATCCTGTGTAGTTTTCAATACGCAGCAGTTTTTGAATTTTCAAAAGGATTGATGAAGGACTAAAATCAAACGAAGGTTCTTCATAACAGTCGATTTTTTTATAGTTTTCATACCATAATTTGAGGTTTTATACAGAGAAAGCAGTAAATCGATGCATTTTGAAAAAATATGTAATTGAAATTTTTCTCTAAAATGATAAAAATAAATTTCTCCACACCAGAAATATACAAAATATTATTATTATTTTTTAAATTATGCTAGTTAAATAAAAATTTGTATTCACTGGCCGGTATGTAGTAAATCGGTGCCCGAATACTTGATTTTTTGTGGCCGGCATTTGACAAAACGTGTTTTTTTATATAAAACATAAAATTTAATAATTATTTAGTAAACAAATTAAATGATTGATACATCCATTTATACTTTATTTAACAATTAAAGTCAGTATTGTGCTTATGGAGGCAGTACCCGATGAGTTTTTTGCCTTGGTAATATTTAATTTAAAAGATTTTTCTCGATTGAAATTGAGATCTGATCACCCCACACACGAGACAGATTTATACAAACGAAATGTAAAAGAGTATAGAAAAGTATGCCTATCTTGCCTGTACTGACTTTAATTGTTAAATAAAGTATAGAAGTTTATAAATTAGGTTTTTATGAATATTTGATACTTATACAACTAATTGTAAGTTGTTTGGCGGATATATTAGGCAGATCTGCCCTACATACATTTATGTACATATTTAGATATTATGCATTAAGATCGCCTTCGTTAAAATATTTAGTGCACATGACTACTTAACTGTCATTCTTCTACATTTTGTTTGTGTACTAAATGCAACATATTTATAAAAATAAGAATTAAAAGGCAACCACGCCGCAAAATATACATTTCAACAATTTTCAAGTGCACGCAGAAAAAATTTTCATTATGGATTGTGTAATTTAAAATGAGAGAAAAAAAAACGAACATGAGGTTGTTAGAGAAAAATAGTGCATGGGTGGTTTATTGTATACTTATATAAAGCATACCAATATTCTGTAATGTAATAAAAAGCAGTTGTTCCGAGTGTAAAAAAGTACGGAGATTTGAGTTACGTTCACTTTAGTTGTTATGTTTTATGGTACAAACAATAGCTATCTAAAAACAGTTCAGAATAATCCGACATCATAATTAAAAGAAGAGTGAACGAATGTCTGAAATAAAATATATACCTACTATACATATTATGTGTGTATCTACGATATGTTTTATTTAAAAGTTAAACCAATTATTTTTGACTATGTATGTAGCTGTGTTTTATTGAACTGATGAAGTGATAAATCTGATATTTTTCACTTTTCCACTAAGGAAGCACGTTTTTTTGGCACTCAGTTTCTATATTCGACTATAGAGGTCACTAAGAAAACTATCGTTCATCAGTTTCAGTTTACCAGCTGTTTTCGATGGGAAAGTAACATATAGAATTTAAGTTTGGGGTTATTATTATATTTCTTCTTAAATTGTAATTTAAAAGTAATTTAATTTTTCAACATGTTTTTTTTTGGACACCTAAAGTGATGCTATTTTTAAGAAGAAGATAGTGAAGATCTGGGAGAAACTGAATTGATGACAATTCACTTCATCAGTTCCAATAAAACAGAACTGTCTCACACTGTAAAGTATTCAGACTACAAATATTTACAATGCAATTCCAAATATAACAATACAATAATTTTGCAGTACAGATGATACATCATTACACGAATATCACGTTACTCCACTTAATTCAATCACGCATCGTCATGATTCGCACTAAACGCTCACGCAGATTGCACACGAAAATTGCTATGGTTATTTTTTCACGTCCTGCATGTACATATGTACGTGTATAGAAAATGGAAATATGTATGTACATATAACTATACATAATAATAATGTAAAGGAAAAGCAAAAATAAGTATAAGTTTATAATAAAGGCGGTTTTGATGCCATCAACAAAAGAAAACTTGCATTTTTCTAAACATACATAAAAATTAGCCTCGTACTCGCATTATATTTTCAAGTACATATTGCAGTTACACTGTTGTGAATGTAAAAAAATGTTTCACAATCTTATAAGCAACAAACATTGTATGTATATATTGTATTTTTTCAACCTTTCATAATAGACTCCTTTTTTTATCATAGTAAGTTATAATGCGTATCGCAATTCTTGATGTTTATGCGCTCACGCGCAGGCGCAAATTAATTAACTTATCATGTGCGTGCAGAGATAATTTCGACTTGATTTCACCCTCACTTTTCTTTCTCTAAACAGAAAATAATATAAATAATAACGTTGATTTGTTAATTTTCATTTTTTTCATTAAAATGTATAATATGCATATACATATATATACATATATTTACTACGAATAGGTTGCACCTATAATAATATGGCCTGATTGTATTACCTTATTATTTTAACAACACAAATGTTTTTTTACTTACATTATTAAGTATATGATGATTTTTACAAATAAAAGCTTTTCTATATTCTTTTACAAATTGTTTGTATGAATCTGTCTCGTGTGTGGGGTGAACAGATCTCAATTTCCATCGAGGGAAATTTTTCAATTAAATATTACCAAGGGCCGCCAGATTTAAAAATTTCTTCTTTTTCGATTTTACAAAAAACAGGTAATTTTGGAAAATTTTATACAGAATTTGAAATTAATTCACTCAAGTATATATTATTATAATATACATATTATATATTATAATATTAGCACTAAATTCACTTAATTTACTTGAAACACTTTGATTTTTACAATTAAAATATTTAACGAAAATTAATTAAATTAAAAATAACAATAAAAAACCAATGACAAAGTATTTTAATTGGAAATTTATGTAATATCATTCAACGGAAATTTCCCTATAAAAGATGAAAAATACCTACGAGATTAATGAAAGTAGTTTTAATCAAGTATATTTATGTTTTAATTTAACGACAGATTGATTCTGCCTTGTAATTTCTAAATTATTGAACTATTATCACACAGTAACACTAATTTAATTGATTTAAAAATTTTGCACAGTATTTTTTACAGAACTTCTTTTGACACCAAAAAGATCCTTGCAACAGGGTACTAAACATAAAACCAACGCAAATTAATTTTAACGTATAACAAAATGTTGCATATTTTTCTCCTTCAGAAAAGTATGTATGTTTTCGTGGACCGTATTTATAGGACTCAAGTTAAGGATAAACAGACTTGATACAATAGATTGGCTTTGTTATTTTTAACATTCATTCATTTTATTCGATTCATATACATATCATACACATACATTCTATCTATATTTTATATATTGTAGGTACACAACATACATATACTTATATGTATTGAATATTATCCTGAAAAATCATTTCTAGCAAATAGCATGTTACGCGGAGTTTGGTTTCGGCTTTCGGGTATGCTGACCAGAGCCATATTTACAGGGTGTTTTTTTTCTAAGTACCAAGAGTGGTAAAAAAATTGTACTAATAAAAATCTCTATCGTGTCTATTTTCGCCGCTATAGGGCGTTCAAAATTATGAATTTTATGCACGACCTCTCAACACAAAATCGCCTGTAACTTTTTTTGTACTCCATGTATCGATATTTTTATTTTTATTATGAATGGCTATTAAAATTATTAAAATTACCGTTTTCATTTTGTGTGTTACGATACTTATAGTATGTAAGAAATTCATTTTAAAGGAAAAATTTCATAACTTTGAAGATGAAAAGAAAAAAACTTTCAAAGAACAGGATGATTAATTCTTAAAAATACAAAAATTAGCATACAAAAATTCAAAGATCTCACTAGTAAAAATCGAAAATTTTCATGATGCATACATATTTTCGATTTAAGTTACTTTTTGTTTATCAAATATATGTGAAATCAAATTACAGAAATATGAAATCGTACAGAAACTCTCTTATATTTTTATATTATAAAATAGATGGAGCTGTTGTGTGTCAACATGTCAACAAAAGCGACTTTTAAAAATTAATATTTTCAAAAGTGCAATTTTCGATTTTTCCGCCTTGTTTTATGAAGTTATTAATAAATGTCATCTTTAAATTGAATAAGTCAGTAATTTTATTATAATTTTGGGTATTAAAGCATTACAAATAAGTGGAATACGTGTTCGAAGTTCGTAACTATAGAGTCCTATTTCTCAAAAACCATTGAAAATATGACTAAAATAACTCCAAATTCGTCATCAGGACATCAATATCTATTGGTAAACTAAATTTCGTGACTTTCGGAGTTCGGTCAAGTATCCTGTAATCGTGGTAAAGTGTACCAGAGCCAAAAAATTCAGTGTTAGTGATTCTAGTGCATTTGTAATATTATGTTGTTTAATTGTTATGCTGTTAAACTTTTTGATTAGAAAGAGACTTGAACTTTATACATAGCTCATAATTCGATGACAATGCTATTGCATAACTCGCGTATGAAAATCTTATGATTTTAATTTTTACGTTATTAAGTTTTTATTTGAATGTACACTTCGCCTAGAACTTAGGAACTTTCGATTTTCTAGAAATTCTGTTGAAAGTACCCGACTTTTTAAGAAGTATTCGAAATTGTCAATTCAATTTTAAAAAAAACTATTTTTTTATTTTAAATTTCTGATACAAAGTATGTATTATTATTTTTCAATGGAAAAGAATTTAAATAAAATCTATTGACAAATTTCACATACATCCATAAGACTAAAATGCAGAAAATAAAGATATGTATGTTTAGAAAACGAAGTCCGGTAAACCGAAGTAAGCCGGAAAAAAACAATTTTATTTTTATCTCAATCGATCACGATAATTTTGCAACATAGATATTTATATTCCTCGAATTGAATTCCAATTTAAGTTTTTGTTTTTTAAATTTTATGGTTGTTGCATTTTATATTACATATACGTAGGTCGTAGGTTGCTATTTATGTATCCGGAATAACAAACAAAAACAAATATTTTTCATTGAAAGTTATTTTATTGTTTTTGGAAATATTCTCCTTGATAATCGATATACTTTCGCAGGCGCTTGAACCAATTTTCAGAGCACTTTTACCATTTTGCTTGAAGTGTTTCGAAGTATGGTTTTTTTTAAAAATAGTTAAATTATGCGGGATCCAACGCGAATAAATCTTTTTCACGACTAAATGTTCATGCAGTATCTCATGGATGCTTGTCATACTAATGCCCAGAAATGCCTCAATCTCACGGTATGTCACATGACGATCTTGCGTTATCAGTTCGCCCACAGCTTCGATCTTTTCTGGCACAACAACCGTTTTTGGACGACCTTCTTTAAATTCATCCGTGAGTGGACGACGGCCACGATTGAATTCACTGAACGAGTGGTATACAGTACTTTTAGATGGTGCTTCATCGCCGAAAGTCAAAGTAAGTTGATCGATACACTGTTGTTGAGATAATCCACGTCGAAAGTCGTAATAAATCATAGTACGAAAGTTTTCACGCGTTAATTCCATTTTTGGACTGAGATAAAACTTTGCAATCACTGTAACAAACAAAACAACCGTTCGAATGACAATTGACAAAACGTTCTGAGTACGCATACTGTCAAAAGTGTCAAACTTCACGATGGCTATGACAGATGTCACCTAGAAATGCTAGTGTTGCCAATTCCGGATACATAAATAGCAACCAACGTACATACATATACATTATTCATCAATTTCGTAAGTTTTATAATACATACATATTATACTATTATAAATACTATTCCAGTTTGTGGACATTATTTTTACACCGCCTAAATACATTTATGAAATTCATAATCAATGCTAAGCTTTGTCGCCGCAGTCCAGTTTGCAAAAGAAACATATGTATGTATGTACCTCTTTACATACCAAAACCATCTCAAAAAAAGTGATAAGGGAGCTCAGAAAAATTATACAAACGAAAGCAAGATAATCTCCTCAGTGAGGTCTATGGGATGAATACAAGAGTTAAATATGATTAAACAAAGAAAAAATTAAAAAAACGCAATTTATTTACTCATCTAATTTAGAGTTGTGAAAGTACGTAATTCTCAGTTTAATCAATGATTTTGTGAAGTGATGTTTAAATAGTGAAAAATTGTGGAATAATTAGTGAAAAATACGTAATTGTCCAAAGTTTGATTTATTTTAATAAGAAAAAATTAATAAGGTGAGAAAAATATTTTTTTCTATTATTTTACTTAAAAATATATGTACTTATTACATAGTAGAAATCAAAGTACAATATTTATAATGCTCTTTGTTTTGGTATATCATTTGGTAACTATTACTTGATTGTTATAATATGTAATTAATATTACATTTTTTATTATTTTTTTTGTTTTACAGAAGCAATGAAAACTGTTGATTTCGGCTACCCCCAGTATGAGGAGAAAAAGAAAAAAAAATGAATTGTTATTATTTTTTTTTTATGTACTATTAATACTGTTAATAAAAAAATATTGAAGAATCATAAATTTAGAATTTTATTTAATGTCGTAATAAGGTAACAATTTTCTATTTAATGCATAAAGGAGGCCTCTCTCGTGAGTTAAAAAGATCTCTTTTTTCACTTTCTGGTGTGTTGTAAACATAACATACTAAGCAGCTTTCAGGAAGTCCTCCTTTTGGCGGACATGCTTATGGAAAAAAGAGGATAAAAAAGTACGAAGAGGGAATTCTCCTAACCTCCTCAGAAAGGCCTCCTTAATGCATTTTGAATGCTTACTTTTCCTGCTGGGATGTAATTTGTTTGTTCTAAATAAATTAAAAATTGTAATGAAAAGCTAAATAAGTACATCATTCTTTACATTTTGTCTAGTATGTGAATTTGATAACAAATTAGGTATTACGATAGATTGCTTATTAAAATAATATATAAAATTTTACAAACGATGAAATATAATTCTATTGTAGATTACAAAGTATTTAAATTATATGGATAATATATTTTTTAATGAGTCTGTGAGACCTGAGAACGATAATTTAACAACTAGAAATTTCCTATTAATTCTTCCAAACATATAGAATTTAAAAAAATATATATTTTATTTTATTAAAATTACATACCTATGTAGGTACAAATTTAAAAATATTCAATTCATGAATCGTGATATTTTTAGTTTCCATTTCCTTAAAAAAATATCACTTTCATCATAATATTTTTCATATTACAATATTTTTAAAGTAAAATTCGCATTTTTCGTAGATATAATATAGTCACATGAAAGTGCTTCAAATGTGTGAGTAAAGTTGTCTTGCTCTACGACTTGAATAGTATTCCCTCTCAAAGTTTTTGGTATATATCTAATGAAAAAATTTATCAATAAAAAAATGCAAAAATAAAAAAATAATTAGCTAGCCGACAAGAACGATATTTGTAAGAGCTTTTGAATGAATATTTACAAAATAAAACCAGAGATAGGTCTCGCAGAGAAGTGAAACAATGATTTTGTTCTAAAGACTTTATTCACTTTTTAGTGAAAAATTTATACAGGGGCAAGCGAGTGAGTGGAAAAATGAGTTTATTCCAAAGGCTCACGCTTCTGAACCAAAGCAGATAGAGTCATGGCGTAGAGAGCTAATTCGTAGAGAAATAGTTGCGCTTTTTATTTATTGTAAAAAAAAGGGTATATTAATAATGGGTTTTTTCGAGAAATCACTGGATTTTTCCAAAAAATTAGGTAAAAAGTTGCAAATTTCTGACTTTGATTGCTAATAACTTCTGTAGTAAGGGGACTAAAGAGATGGTGCTTATGTTTTTTGAAACGGCAAAAGGTTTTCTTTTGTTAGATATGCACACTATTTCTTTACAAAAAGCAAAAACAAAAATACAGGGTGTTTTTTAAAAAAAGTCACAAAAATCTTCAATGCCCTCTAGCGGCCAAACCGTTGAGATTACCCCCCACCATCCATACAATTTTTTGCTTGCCTCGGCGAGACCTATCTCTGGTTTTATTTTGTAAACATTAATACCGGACACCCAGTATAGATACTTAATGGCTATATACATATGTACATATGTTTTTTGTAAAATAAAATTGTGATAAATGAAATTTTCATCAATAGCTGTCTGTGTTTTATTGGAACTGATGAAGTGATAAGGAATTTTGTGATGGAGGCACAATGATCACTTGAATTAAAATCAAATTAAACTGAATTTAAATTAAAACTAAACAAAAAAATTAAACTTAAATTTGATAAAAATCAAATTAGACTATCAAGTATTAAGTTTTCCTTGAAATAAATCAGTAACTTACCTGTTTATACGTTATTTCACTGGGATTTTCAAATTTGGAAATTCAACAGAAATGGTAGTGGTAGTTGAATTTTGAATTCGTTGAAAATTATTTTTAGATCATTTAACCTGGACTATCTATCTATTATGTGAAATTATAATACTAGATATGCCAATTAACGGCCACAGTCTGTTACAGGCCAATGATTGAAAAAAGTGAAAAATTCAGCTTTAGTAAAAATCATAAAAGTTGAGGTTTTTTCGTGTGAGTGTAACAGCTGTTGGAATTCGGGACTGCAAATTCAATAATTACTTTGATCGATTTATTAATTATTATTTCTATTGCCTGCAATATACAAAAATTTGTAGCATAAATATTAAATTAATCAACATAATTTATATAAATCCGTTTTTTGTTGTTGTCGATTTAGTAAAAATTAACGGCCGATATTATATATACAGTGAGCGAAATTAATATAAAGGCACCTGAAAGTTGAACAATGTTTTATCAAATTCTAGATACTTTTAAGTTCCGTTATTTAGGTTTTGCTATTATTTTGTAGAATAGAGTATTGTGGAAGTGCTGTGAATTTTATTTTATGGATTTACTCGAGTTAGTAGAGTCGGTTGAGATTTTTTTAAAAAAAGGCCTGTTAAAATTGAAGTTTTATGCGAAATTAGATAATATAAAGGCAGGCAGTTGTCATTTCTTGTGATTTTTATTTAAAAAAGATACAAGTAAGTACTTTTTTGTTCATATTTCGATGAATTCAATTATATTTTGACATTTTTTAATAAATTTTACACAATTTAGCCAGGAGGGGGCGTACAAAGCCCCTTACAGAAGAAGAACAACGAAAAATATTAGTTTTCAAGGATATGGGCCTTTCAAACAGAAAAATTGCAGTTAAATTATTAATATCGTCAACCTTAATTGATAATTTTGTCAAGTTAAGCGAAAATTGTAGGGTGAAAAAGGCTATAGGTGCACAAAGACCAAAATTTCATTAAGGTAAACAATCAGATTTGCGAAGTAACAAGGAAAACTTTACTGTCAGCTCGAAGTTAAAAGCGAAATTAGGCCTGCCAGTAACTATTCGACGTGTTCAACAAATTTTCCACCATTGTCCAACACTCATTTGCAAAAAAAAACTCAAGAAAACAGTGCTAAAAACTAATCATAAAGGAAAGAAGCTGAAAATTTCTAAACAACATATGAGCTGAACGCAAGAATGGCAGAGAATCGTTATTCTTCGTCATTCTACGTATAGGTACCATACTGACGTGTAACTATATTTTTTATGCAAATATGATTATATTATATTGATATTTTTTGAGCTAGTTAATGTATAAAAAATAAATATGAAATATTCATAGTTAACAATTTTGATAGAACATTGGAAATAATTTTTTTTTATTTTTAGAAAAATATTTACACAATCACGCAATTTTCTTTTAAATTTTTTATTTCTAACATAATTTGATCTAGTTCGAACTTTATAAATAAAAAAGAAATTTGAAAAAAAAAAGAAATAAATAAAAAATAATATAATAAATATGTAGGTCGATATGTACGCATATGTAGCAGTATATTGTCCTCTGTGGGTGACAATAACATACCTATACCCTATTTACAAAGTTTTTTCAGTACAGGTCTTATGGAAGAGTTCATTTTTATCCAGTGTTATCTGTTATCTGTTATATAGTATATGTGCAATGAGACACTTTGAAAATAGAAAAAAAAATAACAGCCATCCTTTTGTTCTCGCCAGTTTCACAGTTATATGGTGACTAATTATTTTTCTTGTATTTCAATTCTAGCAATAAACATACATAATGTATCTATATTCTGGATGAACAAAAATTAACAAAATGAATTATGAAGAAAGATAGAAATGATGAAAAAATTCACTCGCAAACACGCTGATGAGCTAAAAGTTGGTTGATTGAATAATCGAGATGTGTGTATAAAAATTAGAATGAATAAAAAATAATCGCAAATTAGTGTTACTGTATAATAATTATATTACTTAATAGTTAATAGTACCTATTACCGCTCTTAAAAATTAAAAATTAAGTTTTATATATTATTTAAAAACAAAGTATCATTATATTTATTTGTGTATTATATTGTGAAAATATTTTTAAATAATTAAAATTATTAATTTTTAATAATAATTAAGTTTAAAAAAATAAATATTATAAATTCCTTTGTTAGGAAACAATATGAAATTTTGTAAAATTTGAGTACAAAGGTAAAGCCGGCAGCACATCAAAAAGTTCATCTGATTTTACATAGCTAATTTAAACTAAAGGGCAACACAGTCGGACAAAATATATATGTCCATAAGACCTATACTGAAATAACTTTGTGAATAGAGATATAGTTTTAACAATAAGAACCTGTAATGTTAATTACAGTTAGAGATGAAAAAAGCAAAAAGCCGATTTTTTCAAAATTGTTTTTTTCCGTTTTTTTCATATTTTTCCGGATTTTTTCATAAAAAGCTGCTTTTTAAATGCTTTTTTCACAAATGAAAAATACATTCACCCGTTGCTTTTTATCGGTTTTTTTCCAAAAAAGCGGAAAAAAACATTGGTTTTTTTCAAATTCATAGGAAATTTATATTATATTCATTAAAAAGTGAAAAAAATAATAAAAAATAAAAAATAATTTAATATTCAGTGTCTTTTAAATATTTTTTTATAACAGAACAAATCCTTATACCCAAATTCTATAAAAAATCATTAAAAAATCTCTTTGCTTCACATATGGTAAAAATTTGTACCTGACTGTAGGTATTAATATTTTGTAGAATTTTATAACACCATTGTTTATTTTTAAAAAATGCATTTAAGTTGAATGAAGTGTTACTACAAATTTTTTATATTATCCTTTAAAATATTTGTTGAACTAAATTTAAAATTTACCTACTTACTTTAAAAAATTGAAAAAAAAACCCGTTCAAATGAATGTAATATAAATTTCCTATGAATTTGAAAAAAACAAATGTTTTTTTCCTGTTTTTTTCCGCTTTTTTGGAAAAAAACCGATAAAAAGCAACGGGTAAATGTATTTTTCATTTTTGAAAAAAGCATTTAAAAAGCAGGATTTTTATGAAAAAATCCGGAAAAATATGAAAAAATCCAACGAAATTGTTTTTTTCATGGGTTTTTTCATCTCTAATTACAGTTGAATCTCGATAATTTCACTACCCGGTGATTTCAAATTCGATCTTTTAAACAGTTTAATCGAAAATCATAGGCCCTTATTGTGATTTTCGTCAAATGATCGAACAGCGTTCGATTTCAGATTTTGGTATTATGATTTTCGATTTTTTTCTTTTTGTTCGATTAAATCGAACAGCTGTTTCGATCACTTTTTACTGACGAAACGCAATTTGTAATACGAAAAATATGAAAAAAAGATGGATATTTCAAAGAAAATGTAACTGTCAATGTTTTAAATGTAATAATAAAACTAATTAAATGTGTTTTTATTAATTACTACATACATTAATTATTATTTTAATAGGAAAAATACAGGTAATAAGAAACAATTAGAAGAGCTTGTGAATATCAAGAAAATTCTGACATAAATTAATTTTTCTCACAGAAATCCCCAAAATTGTTACAAAACAATAAAATACTTGCCTTACTAATAACATTTTTTTAAAGTCGAATTTAACAAATGTCGACCCTAAAAACTGAGTAAGCATTGAAGTTCTGTACACGAATACATACTTAAAAAATTAAAATCTTCAACATATTTTGTAAAATAGCATACTCAGTTTTTAAAGTCGACTTTTGCTAAATTCGACTTTAAAAAAATGTTATTAGTCACTTAAAACAATTTATTCAAATATCTTCAAATTTTAACAGCTGAAAAATCGTTTAACAAAGAAAATATTCACAATAATTCACAATAATGACGCTTGTAACCAATGTGTATGATACAACGCTTTTTGGTTCGTTCGATTGAGTTACACAATACCGAAATTAAATTCAATCGAATCGAAGAAGATTCTTCGATCAACCTACAAATTGAAAATCACAATAAGCCCCTAATTTTTCTTTAATTTCGTGTGTGCGTTTTACTTCCATACATACATATTTAGTTTAAATTTTGTATTCGATAATTTCGACTATCCCGTAATTTCAACGAGGGTGGTTTTAATTAGGTGAAATTACCGATATTATACTATACATACTTACATACATACATATACATATATGTATGTATATTATGTATACGTATACAGGAATATAGTTATTAGAATGTGTATCACTATAGGTATACCTATATACCTACATTTTTATGCAGAACGAAGATAATTACAAAAATTAAAAGAAATTTATGTTTAATTTAGAATTTATTTATTAAATTATAGATATTATTTTCTAAATAAAAAATTTCACTGAATTTATATTTACTAGTACCTATTTATCAAAAAATCTATGAATTATTGTAAAAAAATTTTTTATTCTATGTAGAAATACTGTTAGAAATTAAAACATACATCTATTCAAAATCAAACTTGATTTTTGCATATGAGACTGAATAAAAATTTTACGTTTTTCACCTTATTTTGCATTTTATCTTGAAAAATCAAAAGAAATTAAAAATAAAAATAAAAGACAATTTTTAAAGGAACAATACTTCAATTCAACAAATATTTTGGTTGAATTACATACATACCCATATCTAATAAAAAATATATGGTATAAAAATGTATACCATTTGCTAATTTTTTAGCAACATTAATCTGTCAGTTAGGTTGTTAAGGCTTTATTTTTGTATTCCTATGGAGCTTTTATATAAGAACTCAATTTCTTCTAAAAAAAAATTTCTCCTTATTCGATAGCTTACGTCACGACACATATTGAGACACTGCCTCGCCTTCTCAAGATAGTTTGAGATTCCATGATCAATTTTTCCTCATACATGTACAAACTGTTCAAAGTGGAATGCGAATTGCGAACCACTAAACTCGTTGGCACTACGATTTGGTTGGTTTTGATCTGTAAGCAGATGCCTTCGAACCGAACTACATACTTCAGTATCGAGCACTTATTCCAAGTTAAAAACATGTCAGTCTTCATCTTAAATTTACTTCAATTAGGTTTTCAATAAAAGTTGGAATAACATCACTTTTAAAATAAACAGGCCAGTTATACATATGTACATATATATTTTTTTAAGGAAGTACCACTTTCAGATGTATTTTATAAAATAAAAAAATAAATTATGTTATTTACAAAAAATAAGATAAAATTTATATATTACATATATCTACATATGTATGTGTAAGATTTAAATACATTCATTATATAAGTACATATATTATTTATATATATATATACATATATACATATACATATATGTATAAATATTTTTTAAATAAATTGCTTTCATTCTACGAAAGCTTATGAATATTTTTCGTTCATTCACCTTATTTGTCAAAATTCATCTAGTGCCTAATAATTAACGTTTTTTGGCAAATTTTTTTATTAAAGTTTTTATTTTATTAATATAAAATGCAATAAAAAAAATTAACCATGATAGCTTGAGGTAACAGTTGAACGACCAAGAAATATTTCTTGTTGTAAATTATCTATCTGTCAAAAGTGGCCAAATATTAAAACTAACAATTTGGCGATCACTTAGTTTCTTTACTTTTTTTCTTTTTTTCTTTTTAAATTGTATTGCAGTCAATAACATGTTTTATTTTTTATAAGTTGCGTAATGTATATACATACCTTTTTTTATTGTTAAATAAAAAAACGCTTTTTAATGTGAAGTTTTAGACAGATTTTTTACCTTTATAACATTAATGGAATATTAACGCAACCTACATTCTTTTTTTTTCGTTTTATAAAATCTAAGGTAGAAATCTGCGTAAAATTTAAAAGTTTATTCTTATTGCTACTGAACAAACTGTTGCTATTGTTTCTATATACCTATGTATATATTTTTTTTAAATATATGTACTTAATTATTCAAAGTTTTTGACCCGTTGCGGAACACAATTTTTTCACTTTGTGCATATTTTTATTAGCAGTTTGGGAGTTTGAGTGTGTTATAAATTTTACAAATTAAATTATATACATATACATACATACATATACCTATATGAGAGGTAAAGAAATACTATTAAGTTTGCTATTAAAGGTGAGCTTAAAAGAAGAAGGTATACAAAAAAAGAGTTGAAAAAATAGAGATGAAAAAAAATTTACTAAAAATTAGTGATTATAAAGAAATGAATAGCTTCCCGTCTAGCAAAAGTTTGACATGTAAATGGAGTTTGCCAAAAATCATTTCATATACATACATAAGTACAACACAGATTTATTCTTATATACATATGTACATTGTACATATATAAATACTTCTTCTTATATGTATTTCTTAAGAATATGCTACCTCATTGTAAGGTTCAGTAATATAGGCCTTGGGGGAAAAAAGTAGAAGTCGTCGTCTCCGCAATCATCCACGTCATCATCATCACCAATATGATGATGAATTTCTGGCTTTGTGTTTTTATTTTCTGTGTAATACCTACTTAGTTATTATTCTAATTATTTTTACCTTACACTTGGACTTGTGGAGTTAAATTTAGTTATCATGGGTCTAAAAGAACTTTTTCTAAATCTTATCTAAATTATTATTTTTTTTTTCGATCATAAGAATAAGTACTATCAAATAATTTTTTTGATTTAAAAGAAAAAAATAAATTGCTTAATATCTACATATCTGTACATACCTATCTTTTTTCTTTAAAAAAAAAAAAAGTAATAACTAGGCATTTTGACGATACGGTGATAATTGTGTTCAGATTTTTGATTTCCTGTTTAGATACACTCCGCACCCCAATATGTCTGGTGTACGTTTTTTGCTCCATATCCATACATATATGTACATATTATGTATGTATGTATACTTGTGGTGGAGGATAGAACTATGAATTTTATGGTGAATGTTTATATGTATGTACATATTTGTAGATAGTACCTACTCTGACAAAATTTTGTTTTTATTATATGAAGTTGTGAAAAAAAGAAGGAAAATGATAATGATATTTGAATGTTTTTGAGAAGATGAATTCGCCATTCGCACAAATTCCTTTTGTCTTCATTTTGATTATTTTTGGACCTTGAAATATTTTTGCCATGAATTTGAAAGTAATTGAACTAGAGAGGTCATTAGATTAAAAGTGGTTTTGTTGTACCACTTTTTTTTTTTTTTGTAAATTTAATAAGATTAAAAGAAGTTTTTGAATAACATTCTAAACACTCCGACCTCATTTAAATTTTAAATACGCGCATCAATTTTAAAGCTACAAATGTAAACGTTTTTGTTACTTTAGAAAAAGTCTGTTTTCGGCGGAGTGAGAAATTAAAATTTGGCTGAAATATTCATTTAAAAGGTTTGCTATTGAATAAAGTTTGAATGGTAGAGTGCAATTATAGCGTAAAATACACATAATATCACAGGGGTGGTGTGATACTCTCCTTCTAAATAAAGATTTCATAAAAAAATATGTATTAGTTTCTAGTTCACGGGATACCGAGATACAGCTTTTTAACAAATAACCGTATACGCACGGTCAATTTTGTACCTATTTTTGTAAAAAACAAAAAAAGGACTTTGAAAATTTGAGTGTATAAGTAGCACCCTCCAATAGAGAAATTTCAGGTCCTAGCTCAGAAAGATCATATTTAAATTAAAGCTCAAAGTCCGAATGTATACATTTGTATACGATTTTGCAATCCTAGGGTTAGTGAAAAAAAATAAAAAATAAAAAAAAACTTTTTTCCTAATCTACAGCACACCTTTAACATTAAATGTTAGATGCATGTATATTACTCCCAGCAGGGTAAATTGTAATAAATGAAATTTTCATCGATGTTTTCAGTGATGTTATGAACAAAAATGTCACCAATGAAAAGGTGTTTTTTGTTTTCAATAAACTAAGTATCTATTTACACCTACGTAGCTATATGTCGTTAAAATTTTTAAAATTTAATATAATTTTGTTTATGAATTATTTTAAATAATAAATTAAATAGGTAGTTTTCAAAAAAAATCATGTTTTTTATTTCACATTTTAAAATATAAATTTAAAGTGAATAATGAATAGAAGAAAACATCAATGAAAAAAAAAGCTCATTTCGTTGATGTTGATGCTGTGGTAATGCAGAAAGTAGTTATTATAACTACCAGCAATGACAACATAATGTAAAAGTAATCAATGTTTTCACCAAAAAAGCAGCCATAGAAAGCTATTGGAATCAATGCAAACATCGATGCGGTAATCGGTGCTGTCGCTGCTGGGATATGTTAAAAACGCTATAGTTATCGCTACAGCTCAAGGTTACTAATTAAACTGCATCAAATCTAATAAACAAATTGTGTGCGTGTATAGTTCCGCATGAAATGCCACATTATGATATACGTTTAAGATACAAAGTAATTTAATATAACTAACTGAATGTATATGTATTTACTTTATGTATGTGGGTACATATCTGTATTTTTTATATATTTTTGTTCACATACAGGGTGTCCGGTTTAAGGTGTTAAAAAATGAAACCACAGATAGGTCTCGCCGAAACAAGCAAAAAATCGTATAGGTCATCGGGCTGAAGAGATGGTGCTAATGTTAATTGAAAGGACAAAGGGTTCCTCTATACGTATCATTGCTATACACTAAGCGAGAACGAAAATACAGGGCGTTCCACAAAAAAACGTCGTTAAAATTTTCAACCCCCTGTACCCCGGAATCGTTGAGCTTACCACACCACCCTCCCATACGAGTTTTTACTTGTCTCGGTGAAACCTATATGTAAGTATGTGGTTTTATTTTGAAAACCCTTAAACCGGACACCCTGTTTATTAAGTAATGTGGACAATTCAAATAAAATTATAAGTAGGTGATGTATATTTAACAATATCAACACTAATACAACTGCTGCAATTTAGAAAAAAATCTTCATATTTATCTGTTCTTTTTTCAGATTACATATTTCAAAAACAGTGTTTATTTTATGTTTCGTTTCAATGTTGCATGAATCCAATCAAATTCATGTTTAACCTGTCGCAGATTATTGCTACTATAATGATATTAAATGAATCCGATTACTCTATGTTGTTTTTGTGAATAAATGAAAATGAGAACATTTTGCAAAACGCAATGTAACTATAAAAACAAAAGAATAATTATAATAGCGATATTTAAAAAAAAAACATATAATTGTATATAAAAGCAAAACATCCGAGAGAGAATACTAATTAAAGTCGTGGAGTAGTCATTGCAAAATATGTACATCATAGGTGTGTATTCTGTCATTTGTTGATTTTAAACCCTTAACAAATAGTGAATAATGTGAATGAATAATTAAATTTTTGGAGTTATTTCATTTTAAAAATAATTGAACAAAACATCGGTAAATAAGAAACTCTGAATTACTTAATTATCTAATAAATTCATGTGTATTAGTGTAAAACAATATTATTTTTGTTGGGTTTAAATAAAAAAAAGTCAAAGTGAAAAGCTAAATACACCATTTTTTACATTTTGTCTAATATATGAGTTTGGTAACAAATTATGTTTGTAATATAGAATATGTATGCATTAGATTGCTAATTAAAATATTTATAATTTTATAAACGATGAAATACAATTTTAGATAATAAAGTATTTAAATTATGTAATATATTTTATAATTAGTCTGAAACCTAGAAACGATAATTTAAAAACTTGTGCCCGAAAACTAGGAAATGTTCCATGAATTCTTTTAACATAGAATTAATTAAAAAACATTTTATTTTATTAAAATTACATTATGTACATAATATGTATGTAAAAATATTCAACTCATGAATCCTGATATTTTTAGTTTCTTCAAATTGAATTTATATTAATTTTATTATTATTGTTTTACTTTTTGATCATTTTTTTTTAAACAAACAAAATTAATACGAACATTTTCATATATTTTTATTTAATTTAAATTAAAAAATTTTTACAACATATTTTTCATGGTTTTACTAATATTTGAAAATAATTATTTTCCACGCCATTAAAACAAATATCATTTTCATCATATTTTCCTCAAAAGTAAAAACTTTTTTGAGTAAATTTCACATTTTTTGTATGTAATGTTGTATAGTTGTATTACTTCACGGATTTGATTAGTATTCTCTCTCGGAGGTTCTGATATGTGTATGCATAGGTATACACTTTACGTACTACACATTTTTCATACTAACATAACATGTACTTATGGGATTGTTCAATAATTGATAATGGTAGCTACTATAATAACTAAAAGTAAATCTACTATATTCGATAATTTACCGGTTACCAAAAGTAACCAGTTATTAGAATACATATTTACATTTTCGGTAAAGGGTATGTGTTAACAGAGTGATAAATATTTTTCGGTGGTTGATTTCGTAACCATACGATAGCAGTCGCAAAATGGCGAATTTTTGAATTTCCCCTGTTATATTTTTTGAAGTTATAGCATAGTACTCAGATCGACCTGAATTCAGTTTCCTATTCAAAACACATGTAAAAAAAGGTGACTGAATTCCGTCAAGAAAATATTCCGTTCCCTTTTTGTTTTGCAGTACTGAGTTCGAGACGGAAAATAAGTTTAAATTGTCTTTGCTTTAGCAATTTCTAAAACTTTTCAAGAGGTGGCGCTGACGATCACTCTCCACTAATTTTCCGCAACCATTGAAACAAAATAAATGTACAGACATTTATTCCGTTCAAGCGATGTGGTAAATTTGACAGTTGTTGTCAAAAACAATTTGAAAAACAACACCCGCTTAATTTTTTATGGATGATTTTTTAATTTTAAAATTTAAATTTAAACAAAAATGTCGTTTAATTTACGTTTCTCCAAATATTTCTACGTCACTCTATAATCTATATATCTACTCTATAATAAATCTGGTCTTATTTCGTAAACAATTGATTTTAAATAGCCCCACAAAAATAAATTTCTTAACTATATGACGAATAGCAAGCTCAGATGGTAGCTTATGTGGGCTATAATTTTCTCGAAGTGCTCGTTGAGTGTTTATAAAGGAACATTTATTTTCGTAAAACTTTTCAATAATTTCCAGACGTTGTTGAAGCGTATACTTTGCCATGATGAATTGTAAGATGGGTTTTACACAGCTCTTCTTTTTTACTTTTACACTAGTCTTCTGTCTTTCTTCTCAATTCATTGTACATACACAAATTTTTCAATGTACATATACGTACATATTTGAATTTTAAATTCTTCAAAAACTTGTTTTTGTGTATGTCAGTATCTTCACCTCGTTAAATAGAAATCAGTGTGGTTGAAAAAGTGAAGACATAGATGAGAAAACCGAACTACTCCCCTGGCCGACGAACTGTGTCGTGGGGAAGACAAATGTAAAACCCATCTAAGAGCATAGCCTCTATTCTCGAGATCACTCGTAAAGTTACGCTTACGTATCTTTACGAGTACTTTGTTTCGAATGGTTTAGGTCAAACGTATTCTTGAAATCAATTGAATATTTATTTACCATTAGAATAGAAAGTATGTGAAGTATGGTGAAAGTTCTAAAGTTCAAAACTGGTTTGTGTATCGGATGATATAGACGAGGGGGATGAGGATTAATGAATAATGAGAGAAGAAATATATATGACGTATGTCATTTAATAATTATTTTGAGAATATCCAAAAAAAATTTGTAAAATTACTCAGATTAAAAAAATGTATATGGTGGATGAAAATGAAAAGTATTGTATCAATAAATTGTTATTTTTATTATTAATATAATATTTTTAACTCATAATTTTACTTTTATAGTTTTTTAATGTAATATATAATATATAGTATGAGTATATACAAACAAACATTATATTAAATAACTATATATTTATTTTAGACAGTATTAACTTATACTATTTTTATTTTTGGATGTCAGTACAGGCAAGATAGGCATACTATTCTATATTCTTTTACATTGCCTTTGAATAAATCTGTCTCGTGTGTGGGGTGACCAGATCTCAATTTCAATCGAGAGTAATCTTTTAAATTAAATATTACCAAGGCAAAAAACTCATCGGGTACTGCCTCCATAAGCACAATACTGACTTCCAAAAATAAAAATACTATAGTACTCGTAAGTAGTTACGAGTGCAAATAGGTACTCGTATCTTTACGAATGGTTTTCATTCGAATATTTACGTATGCGGATCTCGAGAATAATCTATATGTCAAAACCACTCGTAAATGGTGAATTTACGTATGCGTAACTTTACGAGTGGTTTCGAGAATAGCGGCCCTGAACATATATGCGAAATTTGACGTTTCTAAAGTTTTTAGTGTTGCCACTATGTCAAAATAAAAACATATCATTCTTAATGAAAAACCCTGTAAGTAAAACATGTATGCGAATACCTATGTAATGTAGTATTTTGCACTGTATAACCTGAATAGCATGCGTGTTTCATCATTAGGAAGATAAGCCGCCCACGATTTAATCCATCCATAATACGATTGCGCATTGTCTTTGTTATAATATGAGTATAATACACAAAAATATGTACGTAAAAAAAAAATTGGAAATATCTTAATAGCATTAGTATACGTAATGAAAATCGTAATTATTTTAAATAATTAATCAATGCTGAATTTTGATCATAAAAAACTACATCAAAACTACATACATATGTATGTACATCGATACATTTTTATATTAAACATACATACATATGCATTCATTTTCATACATACATGACTACAGGCAAATATCAATTATAGTAGATAATCATTATTTAAAATTGCAATCTACAATAAAATTCTTGCGTAACAAAATTTTTAATTAATAACATATATATTATAATATAGGTACATACATATACACACAATGCATACCTATACATATGTATGTATACAAATATGTACATACATTCATATATGTATCTATAGATAAGTACGTATATTCGAAATAAAAATAAAACTCTTATCAAAACAAAACATTAAAGTTAATTATCCAGAATCAAGCAAGATAAAAATACTGCGATGATCTAATTTCCACACTAATACAAATAATGCAAAATTGCTGCTAACATAATATTATACATATAATTGACAAAACAAATTCGGTGTTACACATAATCATAATGACGACACAAAAAGTTAGCCAACCTATGTCCATACATACATACATACATATCATATGTAAAAAATTTGTATTTTACGATCGAATGCGTCAAATTTGTGCCATAAAGGTCAAGGTTTTGCAAATTTAAAATTTGCAAGTAAATTATACATCCATTCGTAAAATTGGATAAAAAAACAACTTTTTTGTAACGGGTGTGACAGCGAAACGAGTTTCTACTGATAAGTAGTAAAAAAATTTTTTCAATACTATTCTCCATAGTGATATCGTAAATAATTTAACACTATACTTGATTTATAAATCGAAGTCAGTATTGCGCTTATGGAGGCAGTACCCGATGAGTTTGTTGCCCTTGGTAATATTTAATTTAAAAGATTTCCTTGAAATTGAGTTTTGATCACCCCACACACAAGACAGATTTATATAAACGAATTGTAAAAGAGTATAGAAAAGTATGCCTATCTTGCCTGTACTGAATTCGATTAATAAATCAAGTATAGGTACATCCATCCATAATAATAGGCTTGAAACTTACCTACCCTACGCAGTTTACGCATAAAAAGCATTATAAGTTTATAACAGAAATATTAATAGTACATATACATATCTATTATTAATAGAGAATCTATTGCCAATGTCGTAATTTACACGACGCTGCCTTTTTTAAAATTATTTAACGTATAACAAATTTAATATAAGAATCCTCTAACAAAAGAAAAAAGATGAAAATTTTAAAGAAGGAGGTAGGTAGTTTTTTTAATTCTGCTGCATTAAACATTTGTGTGACTGTTTAAATGCAAGAGTGAAACACGTAGCAAGTTCAAAGCAAAACGTCAGAAAAACGTACAGCATTTGTTTGATCGTGTATATTGCGTCAATGGGTATATGTATTAGGTTTTAATATATATATATATATTTAAGACCACGCACACAAAGGTATTACGCAATTATATATAGTCATATCTATAGATCCATAGAAATTAATATATGTATTAATAAATTAATATTTGCGTTATCGACCTTGACATATTTTTCAAATGTTTGGATACACTCAAAACGAAAGAAAAAATAAATTTGGAAATAGCTTATCGCAAATTTCTTAATTTGTTTATTTGGGTAATATGCGAGTATTTTTGACACAGAAAAACATTACGCACTGTTGCCTACTGACTAAATTTGCTGTCGATTTTTTAATACTTGCCAACTAAAAAGCTGTACATATATTTATCAAGATAAAGCAAAACTTTCTCTAGTAGGTACATATGTATACATCTATAATATGGCGGCGATATTGTATAGAAAATACAAAATATATTTATTTATTTGTTGAAACTGCGTACCTATAGGCATATATAGGTATATGTATCTACATATTATTAGAAAAAATCTGCATTTAAAATTAGGTGTGGTTGAAATAAAATCAGGTTATATATAGGTATATTTATATGTACATATATATGTACATATTTCTAAAATTACGGAAATTTGGTACATATTTTAAATAATATGTATATGTACATACTACATAGGTATACCTGTGTGCCGTGTACTTTTTTAATTTTTTTATAGAAAAATAGCTAGGTATCTGTTATTATTCAATTTGCACTTTATCATACATACATAAATCAAAACTTTTTATATTAAATACTTACAAAGAGTATACAAACATTTGACATCACGATGAGAAATGAAAAAACATACGAGAGGGGTGGTCTATTATCAATACTTAGTTGTCGGAATATTCAAGGTCAAAATAAATTTTTTTTCGAAAAGTAACCAGTTGCATTTTTTGAAATCTATATAGGTAGTCCAAAGTTAACGTAACGTGGAGGGCCTATTGAGAATACGTTTTAAAGAGAACCTTAGAGTTAGAACCTTTCAAAAATATGTCTTCTATAACTACTTATGTATAAAGTTGTATGTTAAATGGTTTAGAAGATATTGTAACTCAAAGTCAGAACATTTTGAAACAAATTCGTCATTTTTATTATGTTCAAGGTCGAATATTTCGAAAATTTCCTCTGTATTTTTTATTTTTTTAAAAATTCTTTATTTTTTTTTTTGTTAATTTTAACAAAACAAACTTTAAATGTAAATAAATGACGTTTTTGTGCTTTTTTTCCTTCAACTTTTGCCATAATCGCCGGATTTCAAAGTTTTTTGGTAAATATGTAACTAGAGGAACATTTTGGCCAAATTTCATTCTTCCAATGTTCCTAATCCTCCGGGAACATACTTTTTAAAGAGACGAAAATTACTACAAAAATTGTCTCCAAGATTAATCGGATTAAAGGGCCTAAAGATTTTCAAATTTTAAAACTGATTTTTGACGAATATGTGCTAAAATTAATTCAACTGTTAAAGTAATTCCATAATTAATTGAAAATAATTTTAAATTTGTTGTATTAGTAAACAAATTTATTTATACAAATAATACATTGCAGAGATAAAACTTGATAATCAGAACTGGTTTACTGATAACTTTCTCACATTAACACATTCAAATTTAAATCTTAAATCTGTAATAATTT
The DNA here is from genome assembly GCA_932526495.1 of Bombylius major. Lineage (NCBI taxonomy): Eukaryota > Metazoa > Arthropoda > Insecta > Diptera > Bombyliidae > Bombylius > Bombylius major. Next base: position 32,402,306 of record OW052043.1, read on the forward strand.
ACGATGTTTTACTTGGTTAGCTGTTTCAGATTAAACGTCAAAAATAACAAAATTTCGCAGGTCGTTAAATGTAGAGAAAACCAGGCAATCAATTTATAGAAACAAAGAGTTGTCAAGGAATATCTTTAAAATTAGACTGTAAAAGTACCTTTACATTATGTACTTGATTTGTCATATCACTTTATGTATGATATTTTACATATGTATTGTCGTACCACTTTTCATTATGTTGACAATCCACTGAAATAAAAAACTACAAGTATTACGAAGTCAAATCAAATGTTATATGAAATTAGAAAAAATCTATTTTCATGATATGTCGAGTGTAAAGTCGTATCACAAAGTTTCTTAACAAAATCAGACAGTGTAAACGCTGTCAAACTTTTATCAGTGACATATAGTATGTAAAGTGATATGACAAATCAAGTAGTGTAAAGGTACTTTAAGTAATTTGAATTCCAATTGCTCATAGATGAAACATCAAGTCAAGGTATATAGATAGACAAACACAATGTATCCTCTTCTGTTTTCTGTATATCGCCCATTCCAAGCGAGGTGGTAAATAAGACCTAAAAAAATTCTTTCGATAAATTTAGAATAAATAGGGTAAATAGGTTGACCAATTAGTATACTTCACTAATGTAAAATTTAAAAAAAAAAAAACTCGTTTTTAAAAAAAAAACAGGTACATGTCATACACATAACACCTACCTTAAGTAGATTTAGGTATACTGTTTATGAATTGCAATAATTCATTACCAAATGAGTTTGATGAGAATTATTACAGTATTTTTTAATCCTTAATAAGTGCACTATAAAACAGTATAAAAAAATTTTTAACATTATTTTGTGAACATAAAGATACAGCAGTGTAAATTTATTATAAAATTTTTGTCCCGTCCGTCATAAAAAAGTAATGTTTTTGCGAATATGCAGGTAAGTTTGAAAGATACACATAATTAGTTATGTTAAAAATTAAAAGTTTATGGAGGCAAATATTTACAGAAAAACTTGGCTCGATATTATGAATATCATCCTAGTTATAACAAATTGAAAATTGTCCCGTCCGTCATTATGAAAAAAAAAAAAAAAAATGTTTTTTTCATGCTTTTTTTCATCTCTAATCCTATGATTTTAGTTATAACGAAAAAATAATGTTGAAGATTTATAGTACATTTTACATAACCTTAAACGTTTCTATGCTTTTATATAGAATCTACAATAAATGCAATATACATATAACGAAATGTTTCTTACATGTACTACATACTACACCTTCACATTGGGCCTTACTTATAAACATTTTTTAGTTTTAAAACTAAAATAGTTTCAACTTGGAAATCAAAGTGTGCTTTGAAACTCTATATAAAATATGTTAAGTTAATATGTTATCTCTTCATTTTATAAAGAATTTGAAAGCATACTCTGATTTACAAGTCGAAACTATTTTAGTATTAAAATTAAAAAATGTTTATAAGTAAGGCCCATTGTGTTCCTGCTTTAAATTGTCATTTACATTAAACAGAGATACCGGCAACACAACTTTGAGAAAATGTCAACTAATTTTTGATAGTGTGTCTCTGTTTCTCAAATCAGTTGTCTCTTTCTTTAAGTACTTAAAATTTTCCAATAGTATTAATACCGTATCATAACAGCATTAATAAGCATGTTTTAAATAATAATAAAAAGAAAGAAAAAAAAACTATGTATCAAAAAAATAATTTCAGAATTTGATTTTATTATTTTCATCTTTTTTTATAAAATTTGTTTGAAATTTTTGAATGGTCCCGTCCGTCATATGACCTGGCAAACATAATTTGTTATATCTTGACTTGGGTGAGTTGGAGAGATAACAAATTTCTGTCGTAGTTTGCTAAGACTACAACCTAAAAATTTACTATGAATCAGGAGGTGTGAAGTTATATACTTCGAAGAAAAATAGTGTTGAATTTATGACTGTAAAAACGAGTGTCATTTCATGTCCCGTCCGTCATAGTCACTTATGGGCCTATAAAATTAAAACCAGAATTCTTGGAAAACATCTTCTTCTTGGGTTTGATAGGTCTTTGGGTGGATCATTATTTTTTACATTTAACTGAAATACATTTAAACTATATAAAGGTAAAAAAGAAGAAAGATTCAAACAAATCTTCTTCGATGTCCCGTCCGTCATGCATGGAATGGGCGATATGTAAATACATATATTTCTCTCTCATTTCACCTGATTATTGACGTCATTTTGTTTGAATTTGATGATAATTAAAGAAAATTGATATCTTATTTTAAATAAAAGTTTTAGATGAGTTTCAAATTTTTGAACTTAATTAGAATACATAATATATCAATTTTTTTCAGATTTAGATTACATTTTGATTTTGGAATGAAAACGTTAATAAAAATATTTTAAATTATAAAATAAATGACAAAATGAAAACAATTTGTACATTATACCTACATATATGTATAAGTTAAACATGAGTTTATTTTTTACGTAAAATGATCATAAATATTACTTTCAAATATTCTAATCTAGTGACGTCACATGTTATTATGTTGGACTATTATGCTAAAATTAATTTTCTTCCTAACCATATTTAGGTCTGTATGTATATAAGAAAAAAAAAGAATATACACATCATATTTTTGATGATATATGTACATTATGTATTTGTATAAGATAATATATGTAGGACTTGGAAATATACATATATACCTACCTCCATACATACATATACTTCAACTTTCAGATTAAATCGTTCCGAAAAGCACATGGAAATGTTTAAAATGTTATAAAACATTTATTTTTCTGGAATATTTAAATATTAAATTTAATTCTGATAACCTTTTGTAGATGTATGAAAAATGTTATAAAATATTTTTTGTATTACCTACCTATTTGGAAAAAAATCATTAAATTTGTTATGCAATAAAAATTTAATTTCTGGGCTATTATCTCCTTAATGTACGTATGTATGTAATGTACATAATATATGTAATAATATTAAATAATAATGTATAAACCAAACTAGTGTGTACATAAAAAAAATAGGTATGTATGTATGTATATTAAAATGGTTAATAATTAAGATTTTCAAGGTCAAAAATTTTTTAAAAAGTCAAAAGAGAGAAAAAAAAAAAGTTATATTGGCTTAATCATAAATTATAAAAGGAACAAGATTTTTGAAGCAGTGTGTAATCTTAAAAAAGAAAACGTCAAACAATAAAAAACCAGAATTTAAAACAAAAATATTTTAACATGTATTAAAAAATGTTAAAAACCAACATCAAATGTTCAATGTTCTTGTGAATTGTGACTGACGATCACGATTATTATGGAGGAAAAACAAACATAAAAAACAAAAGTTTGCCATTCAAGGTCAGAAAATTAGCAAAAAAGCATACTCCATTCCATCCCAATTAGAATGTTTTAAAATTCTACATTAACACTCCGAGCTCGCTTCAATTTTACATACTCGCATCAATTTTAAGACTACCAATATAGACATTTTTGTTTTTTATGTTCCTTAGGAGTAGGTAGTTGAAATTTGGATAGCATATTCAGGACTTTGCGTAATGGCAATCTAATCTATTCACTAGAGCATTATCATCAGTTACACATACACATTATCATTTTAACTGACACTTATGCAAAAAACTGTCAGTATTATTTCGCCAATTTTAAAAGAAAATCCGCTCATTAATTTTAAGGTTAAACATTTAGACACTTTCGTTTCTTTAACACTCCGATCTTCATACTCGTTTATTTGTCTAGGCGACCAGTGGCCGAAGCCGTAGAGATGCAGAGCGCTGGCTTCTAATGCTCGAAGGTTTCGAGATCTAAGTTCACTCAGTTTTTAATAAGTACCAATTCATTTAAGTTGAGTATAAGCATGGTGGAATGATATATAAGGTGCGTTCTTTAAAAATGATTGGTTCAAGCAGCATTGCCAGATAGTTTTAAAAAGGATTTCGTATTTCTCAAGATTAAAACACAATTGTACGATATAATTTTTCGGATATCTTTATTCTAATATTTACACTACATCGCACCATGTTTGGTTTAAAAATTTATAAAAATCTTAGTCTTACTGCACTCAAATCACTTTACACTTTACGAACATAGAATACAAATTAAATTTCATGATGCCAAGTCAGTTAACATATAAAAATTATTAGGGTTGGTAACATCACAACTGTCAATTTTCTTTGTTATTGAAATGCTCTCTGATTGGTCAGATTTAATTTGGTTTAATATGGCGATTGTTTACATCGGGAAGAACATACCTTATATATCATTCCACCATGGTATAAGTACTCGGTACTCAAGTACAGTACAGCCAAATAAGATTGGCGAAAAGTTGCGCAGGTGGGAGACATTTTGAAAATATTAAAAATATCCTTTCATTTCCCATTTTTTGAAGAAAACTGCAAAAGAAAATAAAGATTAAATCTTCCACTCAGTAAGTATAATGACTAGCGATCATCTATCGCACACACAAGGCATATCCTCTTTTTAGCTGAAAAAAATAACAACATCCTACTATCCATCCGATGTTGTTTGTATGACAATTGACGAACGCCATACTACTGAAAAAAAATTAAAGGAAAGTGAAGAAAATACAAAATAACAAAAACAATTATGAATGATCAGTGATGATAACGGCCTTATTCTCCATCAAGTCATAACTTATGACAGTCATAAGTCTATTCACCAAACTAGTTTTATGACCGTCATAATCAAGTTATGACCATAAAATCCTTTTAACTGTTTTGCTGACCTACATAGCTTTGCTACTAGCATTTTGAACCCAACTTTGAACTTGATTATGACGGTCATAAACTAGTTTGGTGAATAGACTTATGACTGTCATAAGTTATCACTTGATAGAGAATAAGGCCGTAAGTATACTTTTAAAATAGGAAATTATTATGAATAAGAAAATAAAAATATTATGTATAATAAATTCCTACTAAAGTAACAAAATGCGAATTTCTCTTTCCAAGAAGGATTTTTGTAAAATGTGATGCTTACATCACAGTTAAATTTCAGTGGAAAGGATACGCAGATCCTACTGCGCATACTTCCCCTTCGCCAATCTTATTTGGCTGGCTGTACCATAGTACAAAGAAGACAAGTAAAATTACTTCTGCATAACGGTAAATAAAAAATGACATCCAATCATAATGAAGAACGTTATCAGTAATAAAAAAAGAAAAAAACTTCCTATAAGACGGAGAGAGACTTGTAGTATGTACCTTAAAAATTTACATGATTTTATATGGAAAGAAAAACATATCTTTCTTCTTCATTTCTAAGAAAAAAAACAACTAAATTTCTACACAATTATATTGTACCTCCCTCAACTATATCAATGTGTGTATCACAATATATTTTACAAAACTTTTATATTCTCACTTACACATGTTTTACGCATACACGTAAAAAATGAGAATAAAAATGCCTCCCTCAATAACTTATCTGTATTGGTTCTATACTTTTTATAAGGTAAAGCGTAGTAATATTGAATCACTAGTATTTATTTTGTTTATTATTATTTGTAAGAAGATAGTGAAGGAAATGTAATAGATACATATTGTTCAGTTTAAGTTAAAAGGTAATTAATAAATTATAATTTAAATGAATTTCCAGTAAATTTCCATATATTGGATTTGAAATTACGTTTTCGCTTCCATTTTACCCAATATGGCAATAAGAGTATGGTTTACTCTATATATTGAATAACTACGTATATAGAAAATTTAAATTTTTTATCTTTGTTGTTCCCTAATGATTTATCTTTTGGACTATTTCTAGCAAAATACACTTGCATTTTACACATACATTGAAGTTTTTTAAAATTTATTCTTATCAAATTTTGTATGGAAAATTGAAATGTGATTTTGCTATTCTTCTTTATGCTATGGCTGTACTGTATGTAGCTTGGTTCGGTAGCTCTGTTTACTGACCATAAGCAACTATGTACATAAAACCAACTATAGCTGAAATTATTTCAGTTGAAGGTTCATTGCGCCTGTTTTACAAGTCGTAGTGATCTTCTTGTGTATACATATACACCTAACCCTCGCTTTGCGTCGGAGATGCGTTCTTGAAAAACGCGACGCAGTGTGAAACGACGCAAATCGAAAAGCAATTTTATATGGAAATGTACTGGAAAATAGAAGTTGCGTTCTAAGAATTTCAAAGTATGATAGTGTATAATAATTAAAAACAATTAAAACCTTAAGAAAAACAGTAGTATTTATTAAAACAATCAAAATAAACGAAAAATACATTAATAAAATATATAAATATATGAACATAAAACAAAAATAGCTTAAAAAATTCATTCAAAAACTTAATAAGAATCAATTATTATTGAATTACTCAATATGATCTTTGACAATTTCAAAGTCTTCTTAGAACAACTTATTTTGTTTGAACGCTTATGGTTTTTAACATTTAAAATATGAATGAATTTTATTAACGAAATAGTGTAATGCAAAGAACGGGAACATATTTCATCGAAAAAAACGACGCAATTTGGAATTGAAGCGACGCTACGTGAAATTTGGTATCAATTCAATCGCGACGCAACTTCGAAAAGACGCAAAGCGGAACGACGCAAAACGAGGGTTAGGTGTATATAAAAGAAGAAACCTGTTTGTTAGAATTCACAACAACAAAAATGCATGTGTGTAAGTATCTTTTCTTCTGCGCATGCCAACGTAGTACAATACGAAACTTCAACTCTTTTGGGACAAGCTATACACAAATGTTAGTATTTAGCCTTGTTATTCGTTCTCTACCAATCAATTTGATTTGTAGATGCATGTATAAGAAAAAAATAATCATGAAAATTGAAATCTCAAGTTAACTTGAGGAGTTGTGTTGTGACGGATCATTGAAGAAGAAGAAGAAGAAAAACTATTAAATGTTAATGTAGAATTGATGATGCTCTATTGAATAAAGGTGAACAGTAAAAAGCATCACAAATCGAATAACGCTGTTATTTTTTGTCACAACATATTCAATTAATGCTGAGTTTAATTCAGAAACAAACATTTAAAATGACGTAATCTTTATTATTATTATCTTCTAACGTTGAAAGATATTTGATCTAAACTGCGACATCTTTTATTACTATTTTTTTTGTGGGCTTTTTTTTTCAACTATAAATTTCGTTTTTAAAGTATCGCAGAAGATTCAAGTTTTACTACACCAAGCCATTACCATTCAGAGAATTAAGCTAAGAGTAAATAGTATTGTTTAAAAGACTTGTTGTACTATACATATAATCATTAATTTTTAAGGTATTGAAATAAATTCTTATTTTGGATAAAAATAATAAAAAATATAAAAAATTACTAACCTTAAATCAAAACACTCGCCAGTCGGGCGTTACCCGTCCAGTAATCCATAAGAGAGTAAATTCTTGAGCCGTGTTGCCAAAAATATGACACGGCTTTTTACGGTAAAACTCAATATTTTACAAGTTTTCAAGTTTTTGTTTCCTTTATTCTTAAGTAATTTTAAAATCTTCCGTCTTCTATTTTGAAAATCCAAAGCTTTTTTTTTATGAATAGAACGTTATTTTATTTGCAATCAAAATATTTGTAATTTTGAAGCCAAAATATGTTTTTGTTCGCAATTCTACTGAATCAATTGAATATTTTATTATGTTCACATTGAAGAAAAATAATTTTTTTATGTTATTTTTTCTTTGAATTTTTTTTTCAAGTTTCACTACATATATGCCAAAGGAACAACTACAAATATATCGTAGCTGCAGATGAATTATTGCTGTAATTAGAAAAAGAAAAACTTTAAGTTTGAACATTTTATTAAATGAAAATTTTTATAATTTTTTTTAATACTAATTTCCATATTAATTTTGGATCTCCAATATACATGTGTGTTTTATGAGGATTAAAAAGTCAATGTCAGAGAAAGTCAAACCATACATAATTTGTGGTGTATGAATCATCATACATCCTTTTTGCATTTTTATAATAATATACATATACGTACATACATCCTATAATAAGATGCATAATATAATTCATGTGTATGTAAATGTATTCAAGAATTACAGAAAGTGATAAGAAATATATAAAGAAATATGTTTTAACATGATACATTAATTGATTTTTGTGATGAAATTTCAGTTTGTTTTCATTGTTTACGCAATCCAGAAGTAAAGTGTGAACAGTGCTGGATTTAGGCTTAGGCACGTGAGGCTCGTGCCTAGGGCGGAAATATTTTAGGGGCAACAAAATCATCAGCTAGGAAGCAAAAAAAAAACCTCCTCACACTCTGCTGCCAAGGGGCGCCATATCAAACGCTGCCTAGGGCGCCATCGAACTCAAATCCGCCACTGAGTTTTAAGTAATAATGAAAAAACTAATGAATTGAATATTTTCTATGTTTTTTCATATAATATATTTTCGGTAAAATTTACAACAAAGTGACAAAATTGTATCACAGACAGCAATATCATATACAGATATTATTAAGTTGTCTGATTTCATTCTTAAAAGCTTTCCTATCTTTCCTTCTCAAATTTTACTCAAACCATTATTATACATAGCTTGCAATATCTGGATATTACCATTGATTAATTATTATACACAGGAATTATACAAAAGAAAAAACTGGAACGCTAAAACAAATAATGCTAATAATGTATGGTTAATTATTCATATTTTTCATATTTTACCATACAATATGTTATCGTATATACTATACATATGTATGTATGTACATACATATATTTGAATAACTGACTATTCTGTATATTGATATTTGAGAATATGTGGCTTTAGATTATCCCGACTGAAATTAAATTAAACTGTTTCACGATAAATAAAAAAAGGACATTTTTTGGGTTCAATTTTTAAAATAACTAATAGATTTTTTTTACTTTTTTTTTAAATTTTAAAATAAAATAAATAAAAATGTTTTGTAGTAATTTTAAAATTTTAATAATCAAATTTCTTATAATTTTGTTTTTGATTATTGAAAATCAAGCAAAAGTTTATCATCCTGATGATATTTTTCAAAATTGTAAATTAACATATGATCAAAATTTAAATCGTGTTAAAAAACTATGTAGAAATATAGTACTAAGTGATACAGATGAAATATTTGGTGATCCATCTAAAAATAATGATGTACGATTTATAAATTGTAGTATGGAAACATTTCCGAAACGTTTTTCAAGATTACTTCATGCAACAAGACATTTAACAATACGTAATTGTAATTTAAAATAAATATCAAATGAATTTAGTGGAAATTTATTACATTATTTATATATATACATTTGATTTAAGTGGAAATCTTTTAACAGTATTACCAAAAATTAAAAACTCAACAAAAATTAGAAGTTTTTAAATTATCTAATAATAAAATAAATACATATTTAGATTTTAGTGTATTAAATAGAAAAACTGAATTAAAAGAATTATATTTACAACAAAATCAATTAATGTCATTGAATGATGATTTGTTAAAAGAATGTGAACTTTTAGGAAAATTGATTTAAGTGATAATCAATTAAAAAAATTATCAGATAAATTTTTTTGAAAATAATCGACGTTTAAAAGAAGTTTCATTAAAAAATAATAAATTCATAACATTAAATAATAAGGTGTTATTTTCCCAACAAAATCATTTAACAATATTAGATGTATCTTATAATCCATTGAAAATTTTTGAATTTACATCGGCAGTTATTGTTAAAGCAACAAATACTGATTTAAAAATGTGTCATATTAGTTCAACAGAAGAGCTATACTATATGTAAATAACAGTAAAATTGATACATTATTTTTAAATAAAGAAATTGAAAAATTATTTTAAAGTAATAATTCATTAACAAAATTTTTAATTATAAATGATAATATATAAGTAAATGATAAACCAGAGAAGGTTCAAAAATAACACATTTAGATTTATCATTCAATAATTTAAATGATCATATCAATTTTAAATATATGAATAATTTACGTTACTTAAATTTATCAAATACAAAAATTAATAAAAATTTATTAAATGAACGTTTATTTTTAAATACGAGTAAATTAGAATTATTAGATTTATCATCAAATAATTCAACAACATTAAATAACAAATTATTATATCCATTATTAAATTTAAATTATTTCTATATAAATAATAATAATTGGAAAACTAAAGATATTATTTTTGAAGAAAAAAAGAGAGAAAGGAAAACTTAACAAAAACTGAGAATTTTAAAATCCTAATTTTAACCTGTCATTTGAATTTTTTTTATTTTATTTTTCCTCTGAAAGAAGTCGAAATTTGTAAAACTAGGTTTTGAATAAAAAAATTATCAATTAAAAAAATAAAACAAAATATTCTTTCATTTTTCTGCCACTACATAGAAATATGTACTACTACTACACCATGTAATGAATGTACACATTCGCTACTTAAGGGTACTACAATCAATTTATTTTCATTTTCCGTACGACATAAATGGAACTTCATTTATTTTGGTTGGATATAAAAATAAAAGGTCTGCACACGGACAGCCAACGCCATCTGTGAACATCTAGTTTTTCAACTGAGTACCACTTACGAAATCGAAACAGCAAATTTTTTCGGTTCCATTTATTTTGGTTTTTTTTTTACAAAGGTTTTGTATTGCAAAATATCTTATTTTCAGCTGAGTACTACGCTTTACACTGTGTTGTATTCTACACGTTTATTCTGTACATATACACTTATCCCTCGGTTTACACGGTACTCGATATACACGGTTTCACTTTAACACGGTTTTAAAAAAAAATTTAAAAAAAACATTTTTTTAGTTTTATTTTGATTGTTTTGCATTATACCATATATGAATAGAAGGAGTATCATAATTATGAACGCATTCTTTTAAAAATCGATTTAAAATAATTTAACTCACCCTTTTTACAAACTTCAAGAGCAAACGTCAATTTTATTTGTTTTTTGGGTGGAATTAAGTGAATGCATATTAAAAACAGGTTAAAAGGCAGGAACATTGTTAATTTCTATTTGTTTTATTGTTTTTTTTATTTTTTTTTTGTACTGAATATTGTTAACTTAGGTTTATGTTTCCCATTTTCAAAAATAAATTGAAAAAGTATAAGAAATAAAGCGCATTTAAAAATTAATGAACCAATCCCCTTCTTTTATATGTACTCCTTATCTCATTTTACACGGTTACAGCGAACATATCCTCGACTTTTCTTTACTTTCTTTAGATCGATTTACACGGTTTACAATTTAGTTGAACATATCCTCTTATTTTGTATGAATTCTGTGTCTCGCTTTACACGGTTTCAGTTTACACGATTTTTCCAGGAACATATCTACCGTGTAAACCGAGGGATGAGTGTATATGACGATTTTGGGAAATACTCCGGTCTACCTTAAAATACTCCGTTTTTGGTGACAAAAATACTCCTCTAAAAAATTGGAAACGACAACGCTGACTAATTGTTGCTTGATGTGTAAATATGTAAATTCAAAAATTGGAAGAAAATTTGTAACTTTTTAAATGTCTTAGAATTATACATTATACTATTTTTCTTTTTGGATGTCAGTACAGGCAAGATAGGCATACTTTTCTATATTCTTTCACAAATTGTTTGAATAAATCTGTCTCGTGTGTGGGGTGATCAGATCTCAATTTCAATCGAGAGAAATCTTTTAAATTAAATATTACCAAGGCAAAAAATTCATCGGGTACTGCCTAGGGACGTCGCGATACCACCGATACTATCGAGATATCGATACTTTTGATTTGATACTACGATACTGAGTACTCGATACTCAGTCTCCGATACTTTTACCGGTATCGATACTTTTGGGCCGATACCCGATACCCGATACCAGCAGTGCAAAGTTTTCGAAATAGTGGTACAAAAGCTATATAAAATAAAGAAACCACCAAGAAACGAGAACGAGTACGTTGTAGACAACAACAAAGTTATTGATTTCGTAATTTCAAGACTACTTCCTCCAGAAAAAAAAAACCTTATTTTCATTTAATTTTCCCTTTTTCTTTGTATAGTATCGGATTTTATAGTATCGGTCGATACTATCGGGTATCGATACTTTTGTCCCGATACTATCGAGGCATCGATACCGATACCCAGTATCGGTACTTTTCAAAATTTCGACGTCCCTAACTGCCCCCATAAGCACAATACTGACTTCCAAAAAGAAAAATACTATAGGTTATTTTTGCATTTTCATGCACTGATTCTGTTTAAATTCAAGGTTCAATTTGTAAACTTTTTATTTCCTGCTACATGTAACAAAGTATGTATAAATATAAGTATGTACATATATTATGTACGTATGTATCTGTTTTGTTTTTTCAATTTTGGCGAAAAATGCAGTGCACTGAAAAAGAAAAAGTGCAGTAGTAAACACAAGGGGTAAGAACCTACATACATATGTCTATTATTAAGTATAAAGAAAAAACTTGTGTGTTTAAGTATGAAAGCTTTTATTTATGAAAATTATAAAAAAACAAAAATAAGAAATAGAGCATAGAGCAAACGTTAGAAAGAATAGTGAATATTTTTTTTATAATTTTCTTCTGCATTACAATCTTGTCATATATTAATTTTCTTAAGCAATGTGCAACAGTAGGTTTATAAATAAAAAAGTAACAAGAGAAAACAGATTAATTTGAATTAAAACTTGTAGTGACTTTTATAATGATGTCCTTTGACGCTGCAGCATTCACACAACATTACAAGCACAACAATTGTTGCTTTAAAGTATTAGCAAAAAAAAAAACGTTTCTGTCAGTATCTACATGTACTCGTATGTATGTACGATCTAAAAACTATTTTTTTAAATAAATATATTAATGAAAAGTATGGCATGGTAATGGCATAATACTTGAAGTTTGAACAGAATTATTTACATAATATATTGAAACGTAAATTTTGCTGCATTTCTTTCTTCTATTCGTCAGAATCAAAGCCAATCTATTGTAGCAAGCTGGAACACTTCATTTTACAAACGCATATACAACTTCTAACAACTACATACATTTACAAAAACAATCTGTTAGCAAAAACAGTGCAGATCCATCAAATCCGTTGTCCGTCCGTTATATTGTATTGTTGTAAGAAAGAGTTAACCCAGCATTCGTTATCAAAATAAAAAAATAATAATATTATGTGACTATACATGAGATTTTTTCATAATGTATATCTTGTGAACTAGAAAAGTATAAGGTGATCTAAGTTTTTTTTATTCAAATTGTTAGGAAAATGTGTATCTGCAAAATTTAATTGCTGTGGTGAATAAACATCTTTGAAGATATTCGAAAATATTAAAAAAGTATTAAAAAAATAAAAAATAGTGTTAAACACAAAGTTTAGAAAATGTTGCTCTTTTTATCCATTTACAAACCCTCGACTAAATAACTTTGTGGGTAAGAGTCATGTTCGTGACGTAATTGTAAAATTTTGGGAAGAGTTTTAGGGTAGTAAACGTGAACGGATTTACATGGGGTTTTTGAATTTAGGATGAGTGAATAGAAGGCTTCCTGTCTAGAATTGATCCTTTCGTGAAAATGATTAAATATGATGGAATATTCGGAAAATATAAATTGAAAGAATAAGCTGTTACTGAAAAACTTCCGAAACGTCCTCCAACAACTCTTTACTCGAATCTACTCTAACTCTTTACTATCATCGTAGCTACAGAGGCTTTATAATCAATTTTTAATTTTGCATTTTACAGTGCATTTTATTTATAAAAAGTATTCGTTTTAAAGTTTTTTTTAATATTCAAGCTTATTAATTTGTACACCATCTAACAGTGTTCCTGTTTTCAAACCGAATGTTGCGAGCTTGCGGCTATTCAATATTTTTTATCTTTTTCTTACAAACAAACTCTTAGTACCATTTAAATGACGGGACCAAGGTCGCAAAAAATTAAGAAGGCACGTCATTAGTGTCACAGCCTATTTATTATACAATAGATTGGTTTTGGTCAGAATATGACAAGGTATATAGATAGACAACTATAAGAAATTCAAGTAATACAAAGTCAAATCAAATGTCATTTATGAAATTAGAAAAAATCTATTTTCATGATATGTCGAGTGTAAAGTCGTATCACAAAGTTTCTTAACAAAATCAGACAGTGTAAACGCTGTCAAACTTTTATCAGTGACATATAGTATGTAAAGTGATATGACAAATCAAGTAGTGTAAAAGTACTTTAAGTAATTTGAATTCCAATTGCTCATAGATGAAACATCAAGTCAAGGTATATAGATAGACAAACACAATGTATCCTCTTCTGTTTTCTGTATATGTAAATATATTTTTCTCTCATTTCACCTGATTATTGACGTCATATAGTTATAATTTTTTTATGGTTTCGTTAAAACTTTATTGTGCTCTTGAATTTTAGCATTATTTCATGATAATTGAATAAAATTTATATCTTATTTATTAATGAAAGGAAAAAATCACTAAATAATTTTACATACATTTTACATAGGAGTGAAAGAGTAAAAAGTAAAGTTCCATTTGAAACTGAAGTGCGTGAAAGTGCACGAAATTAAGATGATACAAGATTAAGACGATAAAAAAGAATTTAAAACACATTCTTTTTCTTCAACTTAATCTTGTACCGACTTAATTTTTGACAAGTAGGTACCTATGTTTATTAGTTGTTTGTCTATATCTTATCACCTTACTCCAAAGCAACTGTCTCATTCACCCATTGCTTAAAAAGATTTGAAAAATTAAGATGGAAAAAAAGTAAGTATCATAACAGCATTAATTAGAATACTTATATTAATTTTTTTTTAAGATTCAATTCAAGTTACCTATATTTTGGAACGAAAACGTTAATAAATATTTTTCAAATTATAAAATTAATGACAAAATGAAAAGGTCAATTCTCTGGTAACGCACACTACAGTGTGCGAACTTTTTCTTTAAAAAAAAAATTTATTTCAAGAGTATATCGTACCTTTTATTATACATTTAATACAAAACTATTAGTAGGTTACTACCACAAAATATTATTTGTTTCTGTAGAGTATATCATTAGTATAATTTGAAAATAACACTACGTAACGCACTTACTCGCACAAAATTCAATTTTTGCATCTTCATTACATTGATAACAAAAATTCAGCGAATTCTATTGAACATTTTTAATTAAAAATATTTTAAACTATAGTATGGGACAAGTAAAACACATGTTTTTTTCTAAATTCTCTATGTGGTAAATTCAAAGGATCAATTTATTTCAATATTTGAAAGGATTTGAAGTAAGAGCATGCATATAAATAGCAAAACTTCACTTTTACTTTTTATTTAAAAAAAGTGTTCGTTAAACGATAGTGCAATTTAATTTAAATAGTGATAAATTTGTATAAAAATATCAGATTTTTGAAAAAAAGTTGTTTTTTAACGAATTATAAAATTATAATTTGGTGGCTCCATATACGAATATATTGTTTTCTCTAACATTAATCAGTTATTTGGTAAGTTTAAAAAGAAATTAGCAAAAATTCCTAAATTTTTATTTTATACAATGCTATTTATGTATGTCTACAGTTCAGTTATAAATGGAGAAAGTCAGCACCGCAGAAAAAATGAGGAATTATAGACAAAAACAGGTGGAAAGCTATAGGCAAAAAAACAGAGAAAGAATGGCTAAAAAAGACAAATGTCGATAAGAAAGTCCTCCTAAATATTGGTGTTATTTACATACCAGAAGATGAAATTCCAAGATCTGGAGAGGTTTGAAGTGCTGAAGCACAGATACGTGGTATTAAACCTATTCATATGTTTGAGGCAGTTTCTGGCGAAGACTTGAAGGTTCACAATAATGGTGATGAAGAAAAAAGTGGTAAGGCCGTAACGCACACTACAATGTTTAATTGTGAAAAATAAAAATTTTAATTAGTTAGATGAAAAAGATATTTTACAATTTTGTTCCTTTAATAGAGTTCAAATAAAATTTATAATAGTATTGAAATTCGTCTTTTAGTTTTCAAGCTATCAAACTTTTTCCATTTTTGTGGTAACGTACACTACGTATTGAACTGCATACGTAATATATTCAAATACACGTATTGAAATAAAGAATAATATTTTAATAGATTTTTAAAAGGGATGCCTAGATGTTGTATTTTTATACATATTTGACTCATTGGATAATATCATGTTTTTTTTCTATATACATAATTGAATTGCTTTTTTACAAATATTCATAAGGAAAATTGGTGTTCTTCACTCTCAGTTTTAAAAACCTCATAAATAACAAGTAAATGTGACTGACCTTTCTTATTAGTCTTCTAAAATAAAATTTGATTAATGAAGTAAACAATTACGTATCATACTGTTTTTTTTATTAAACTTTAGTTTTTTCGATTTGGTTTCATTTTGTAGAGAATTGACCAAAACAATTTGTAGATTATACATATAAGTTAAACATGAGTTTATTTTTACGTAAAATGATCATAAATATTACGCTGAGAGAAAGGAGCGAAGCCTGAAAGAGGATAGCTTGTAGTTGTCTATTACCTCGTATATGCGTAGCTTTAGTTCGCATTAACTCACTCCGTCTTGACTCTTGACTAAATAGTGAGATGAAAGTTCTTAAGTTCAAATTCAAAACGGTTTTTTTATCAGATGAGATGAGAGAGATTAGAATTAATGAATAATGGGAGAAATATGTCATTTAATAATTATTTTGACATTTCCGAATAAAAATTTGTAAAATTATTCAGATTAAAAAATGTATGGTGGATGAAATTATTGAAAATTTAAGCAAAGGATATTTTATGAAAACTACAACATAATTATTCACATAATTATTTTGTTCAAGACTTCTAAATTTTTAAAAGTGAAAAAATAATAATCATGGTAAAACATAATTTACATAATATTTCTTCATAAAATGTTCTAATAATTTTCCACTCCATATATTGTAACAAGTATGATTGATTTCAATAGGTATTTTGTTTTAATATTTCCTGTGAAAAAATCAAATTAATTTACTATGGTTTTGAGTACAAATATGTAGGCAAGGCACTCATATCTTTTTGAGTATATTTATACTTTTAGGCGTTCGTATCTTTTCGAATGGTTTTCATTTGAATATTTACGTATACGAATCTCGAGAATAAACCATACATCAAAACTACTCGTAGATGGTGAGTTTACGTATACGTAAAGTTACGAGCGATTTCAAGAATAGTTCTCCTGTTTCCACATTTACGCTTAGTGAAACCTAACATAAAAAATAGCTGTGTTTTATTGGAACTGAGAATTTTTATATTTCTTACTTCTTCACTTGACAAGCGCGTCTTTTTCGCACTAGTTTTCTTGAGTCTTGATAGAGGTCGATACGGATTTATTACTTCCACAGATTTATTACAAACATCCAGATTGAAAAGTAGAAGTAGACCGTGGGTAATCTGACGATGTCTTTGCAATCTCACTCCGAAGTATGAATGCGGAAGCGATATATATGTATGCTCTGAAGAATAGAATTATAGAAAGAAATGCAGCAAAATCTACATTTTAATCTGTAGATTTAATTTCATGCTTTCATGGTTGGGAATCAGAAATGTAGCTGACAGCTATAGTTAACAGAGTTTTTTAATGAAGAAATCTAAACCTCTAGCTAGGTGTCACCTACACTTAGGTAATACCCAGCTAGCGAGACTTCTGAAGAAATCCAGCATAAGTGTAATAAATAGGATACAAAAACTTTTAAAAATTTCACCTCTATTGCAAATTCCGTTCGAATCATTGCTTTCAAACGAATTTTGAAAGGGTATTGTTTCTACAATATTCGAAAAAATATTTTCGATCGCATAATTTCGAAAAATATTTGACATTAATATAAAATCAATTAGTTATCTTGTTTATGAGACGCATTAATTCGCATTAACTCACTCCGTCTCGACTAAATACGGATGCATAAACCAAATTTCAAAACGCATTAAAGCTCTACGACGTTTTGAGTAAATACACTATTAAATCCGCATTTAAAATTTCAATGCGCATTTAAAGTGTGCATATTGATATACACTTACTTCGTTTTAGGTAATTGTTATTACACACGCAGGAGTTCAACGTCTTAAGTGAGAACGAAATGTTGTATTACGCATAAACACCAATCAAAATGTATTATCTCAAAACGTTTTATCGTTAATACGTTTTAACCTTTGTGCATAAACAAAATAAATGTTAACTATTAAATTTGTGATTTGAATTTTTAAATATTCTGAAAATTTATTTTTGTGTAATGTTGGCGTTTCTTTGTTTTTTTTTCTTATTAAAATACAATTTGTACTATTATTTTTTTCATTAGAAAAAAAATGTTCCCACAAAATAAAACAAAAATTACAGTTATGTACATAAATATGTAGTACCTACATATGTATGTATATCGGATCTCTTACTATAATTGAAACCAAATCTAGAATATCAATTTTTATTCGTTTGAAAAAATTGTGAATGTCATCAGCTATTCGAACGGAATTGACAATGCGGTAAAGTATTCGTTCGAAAATTTTCCTAATCGATCGAAATCTACAATAGAGAAGTTTTTCTTTTTCTGCATTTAAAATTTTTGTTCATATAGGTATGTATCTGATTTAATTTATAAAAAGTTTATATTTTTTATAAATTTACTATCTATTTGTAACGTTACATATTTATAATTCTTCAAAATAAATTAACACATTTCAAAGTTTCATTTTATCATACGATAGAACAATAATTTTTATATGATCAGCAGCTTACTTCCAGGAATTAAAATAATAAATAAATAAGAATTCATCAACTATATTATGAAATTTAAAAAAAAAGTAATTTAAAACCGTACTATGTTTAGAACATGGAATTAAAATCATGCAAATTTATATTTTATTATTATCGTTCTTGATGATGGTGGTGAAGTTGTGTGTAACTATTATTATACTTTTTATAGACTTAATTTGTTGTGTAGTATTGTTATACAATAGTATAATAGTATATATTGCGTTAATTGCATTGCAAAAATAACTTTACAATAACAAAAATAATACCTACTATTTAAAGACTTTAAAAATGTTTCTTTTGCAATTCATTTGGGAACTACAATGTTATAAAGTTTATCTATCATATATTACATATCCTCGATCTTCTAGCAATCAAGTAGCAAGCAAGAGTTGCTATCTGAAATGATAAAAACGATATCCTCGATTGTTTTTGCTCTCGCAAGTAAGAAAATTATCCGTCAAAATTTGCGTATGAATTTTCTTATCATCATTTAACATCGAAAATTTCTTTTAATTTCGTTGGTATAAATATGATGGAATGAAAAGATACATATAAATATAATAAATGTTCATTGAGTAGTAATTTTAAAAATTAATTAATCATTAAAATAGGCCGATGCCTAAAAAAAGCGTACAATTATTGTTATTACATACGTATTTATATTTTTATTATTCTTGTATATTATCTTGTAGGAACATATTATACATAAATAGATTTTCACTTTATTTTCATTTTAACATTACATTGCCCTTTTTCAATTTACTCCAAAGATTTTTTAATGTTCCACTCAAAGTAAAAAAAACTTCCTAGCATTAAAATATGATTGCCTGGAACCTGGAATATGAGTCACACAATTATTTCATGTACATTGTACGCATTAAGGAATTGTGGGTCATTGAACAATAACATATTATTTGCTAATCAAACATAAAACAAAATATTTAATATGAAAAAAAAAAAGAAAAAAAAATAAAATAATAATTATATGTATTATAAAATATAGATATAAACTATGTATATAATATATTAAATTTTTTTAAAAATATTATAAATAATTAAATTATTGCAGAAATTTGTCAGAATGTTGAACAAAAAGTTTGTTAAATTCGAAACCGAATTGTTATTAATATATTTCATAATACTAATATTGCAAAAATGTTAGAGATATTCTGAAATTAAAATTATATTTACACAAATTTTTTCTTCAAAAAACTGTTGTCAATAATACAATTTTTTTTTTTTTTTTTGAAAATTCAATATAAAAAAACTCATAGTTTGGAAAAAAATTTAAATATACATATGTACATAATTATATTCTGATTTTTTTAGTCCAGTAGACCGTTTCTATAACTTGGGTAGAAAATTTTCTACTAATTGTGACGACACATGTATTTTCTATTTCAAATTCAACTAGTCAAATTCCACTGTTTCTGTATGAGTGATTGAAAATTTTTTGGTGAAGAGGAATTATGGAAATTGAACAATAATTAAATTCAATTGTCAATTCGAAAAAGAGACAATTTGAATTAAAATCAATTTTGTTTTTACATTTTTATTGATAAATATTTTAAATATTTAAAAAAATTATTTATTTATATTAATAAAATAATAGAAGAGAACATACAAAAAAATAAGCTTTGAAAAATAAAAATAAAAATAAAATAAAAATTAGAAATTAAATTTAATTAAAAATTTACTTATTCGTTTACTCATTTTACTTGTTTCTGTATTTTAAATATTTTTTCTTGATATTACATTTTTTCATTCAATACAAAACACAAAATTTCACCGATTGAAATCTTTTTCAATAGCTGTTGAAAAGAAATTCTATCGATAGAAAATATTTCATCGTTCAAAAACCCTACAGAAACATTTGAGAATTGAAAATTTCCACAGTGGTGAATTCCATTTTCTACTGGTTCTTTTCTACTACTACTTTTCTTTTCTTACAGAAACACTTCGTTAGAAATTATGTCAATTTGACGTCAAATTGAATATTTTCTACTGTGAAATCTATTTTCTATCCTTACAGAACCGCTCTACAGGTATTTTGTTTTGGTTATTCTTCCTACTTTTATTTATTAGTTATGTTAAACTAAAAGCTGTAAGTATACTGGCAGTGAAATAAAATGTATTCAATATATTATCAAAAAGTGCATTCAGTAAGATTATATTATACATTATTCTCGTGCATTAAATATTACATTCGCATTTCTATTAAAAGTTATTCTTGCATAGCTTTTCTAAGATAGTTTGGATAAGTTTTTTATCTTATTTCATTAATTTTAAAAAGAGAAAGTGATTTCGAAATATACACTTGTACGTTTATTTTACACATTTAATAAAACATGAATTATAAACAAAAAAAAGTACCTATATATACATTTTTATTTTACATACATTATATAATGTATATTTTGAGTGAAGGTTGAAGTTTTTATTAAATTAAACTGATTAACAAAATAAAAAACATATTGCCTAATTGTATATGTGCCTATCAGTTGCAAAAGGGGTCTTTCTCATGTTAAGTCATTTTGAGTTATTAAGCAAAATTGTTTCTGAAATTTGACAAAAAGGTACTCTTTTGCAACTGAGCTCATATTTTGACGATCAAAATACAGAGGAAAAGGTTTTTTTTTTCTTTTAAAAGTAAAGTAAATAAGTAGATTTTTAAAAGACCTTTCAAATGACGTATATAACTCATTTTTTCAAAATATGGAAAAGATCCCTTTTGCAACTGATAGACACATTTGTATATGTATGTATGTAAGTAGGTACCTACATCCATAAATGAATACATATTTTTCATTGTTTTTATTGCTTCTTCAAAAAAAAAAAGGGACTTCAAATTTTTATCTGAATAAAAATAAATAATAATAATAATAATATAAAAAAAATTTTTCACTAACTTTTTGGAAAGAAAAACGAGGTCCCTCTTGATAAAATTTTGCGTTAAAAAGAAATAAAGAGGGAAATAGATTAGAGGCTTCTAAGCTTCAAAGGAATACTTTCTTTTTATTTATTCATTATTATTACTTTTCTTTTAAATTAAAGTGAAAGTGCTGGAGCAATCATATTAGTTTTATAAAAAATACAGTAAGGATTTCTATCTGTTATATATACGTTAAGCTGCGTTTCCACCGAAATCATGTGCGCGCACAAAAATGAAATAATCGTCTACACCTAAATCAGTGTTGCAAGCACTGTGCGGTCACTGTGCGCGCACACTAGAGAAACATCATTGCGTTTTGAAAACAAAGAAAGAAATTAAGAAACAACAGGGAAACATGTGCGGTCACAGTGCGGTCACTCTTATTTTAGTGGATACGGGATTTTTGATGTTTTCATTGTGTTCGGTCACAGTTTTTGTATTTCCCGTTCAATCTGGAAAACATTGTAGAAACATTATTGATTTTAGTTAATTGGTTTGTAGGAATTTATATTTAGTAAAGTTTTAACTATGGTCAAATGAGAAAATTATTTTGCTAATTTGTGAATTTGAAAATAGACCGATGATATGGAATCTTTTGAGGACATCCGTGTGAAATTCCTAAATCCACTAAGGATATCTATTTTCAGATTATTCATAAATCTTTTACTCTGACTTTCTCTTTATTTTAAATAAAGTCGTACCCAACAACGTGAAGATTGTCTCTTCCTCGTAATTAGGTAATACATTAAAAGAAAGGCAGCATTACCTACTAAAATTTCTTCAGACATTTTTAAACTCACTGTTTATTGAAACACTGATAAATTTGCACTGAACTAAATTAACTATTTAAATGATATGTATGCTATGTTTCCGCACACAATGTGGAAAACAAGGAAATTTGTGCGCGCACACAAAGTATGTGTCCTCATCAATAATAAAGTTCGGACACTCATGTTTCCACCAATGTTGACAAACATGAAAAACATATTATTTGGTGGAAACACCTAGAGAAACATGTGCGGTCACAGTGCATTTAAATTTTTGTGCGGTCACCGCAGTGGAAACGCACCTTTATAACTACTTTAAACTATTAGAAAACACATTTTTCCTCGTAAAAAACAACTTGTCGCTTTACGTACAATATACATAAAAAATATTTTATAAGCTGTTACACACATACATACACTACTGATCAAAGAAAAGTGAACAAAAGAAAATTTCACATAAAACGAAGTACCAAAGTTTTTTTTTCTTAAGAAAATATTATCAAATGATAACTATTTACCCAAAATTAAACGCAAATCTTCAAATATTTTATGATTTTCTATTATGAGTATTAATAATTTTTTTTAAAATTAATAAATTAGTTAATTAAAATTAATAATTATTGTTTCCACCCTTATTTTTAATGACATCATTTATCCTGTTTGGCATTGATTCTATTGGTTTTTTTATTTGTTCCTGGCTTATATTATTCTATGCCTCATTAATCGCTTCTCGTAGATCGTTTAAATTTTAAAAATGTCGCTGATGAATGTATCTGTCCATTTAATCCCACAAATTCTCTATAGAATTCAAATCTGGACTTTGTTCAGGCCAATTTTTCAAAACTTAGATTTCTTGGTTCTGCAACCAATCTCTAATCATGTTTGTCTTATGGCAGGGTGTATTATCTTGTTGAAATCTGTACAGCTGGTGATTTCTTAGGCAGCAAAGACTTTTCTAAAATTTATTTATACTCTGTGGAGTTGATTTTTTCTCCTTGTTCAATAAAATAAAGGTTCCCAACTCCTTAAGAAGAAAAGCAACCCCTTACCATAATTCCTCGACGATCTTTCCAAGTCCCTTGTGTGCATCAGTGTGGTTGAAACTCTTCTCCAGGACGCAGAATACAGTTTTCTAATCGATCTGACTCTAAGCGGCATTCGTCAAACCATATGATTTTTGTCCAATCGGTGTTTTTATGAATCTGGGCCCATTGGAGTCTTTTATTCTTATTTTCCACGGACAGACTTGGAACTCGTCTACAACGGTAGGACTATAATCCTCGCCTATTTAGTGCCCTTCTTATTTTATGCCTGCTAACTTTCTCTCCTTTTGAATTCTGCAATTCTTCCGCTAATTGAACAAATGATTTTTTTCTGTTTTTCAATTAAGTTTGTTTCAATAAATGTTCATCTTTTTAAATGAGTTTTCTATTTTGGCCTGTTCTTTTTTTTCTAGCAACTGTTTTCCGCTTCTGGTAGTTGCTAATTATCTTATAAATGCTACCTCTACTAACGCTAATTTCGTTTTCTGAACAAATTTTTATAATTTCTGTGAAAGTTTTCACAGCTCTTCTCAGACCTACTATTAAACCCTTTTGCTCCTCTGTCAAATTTTTTTTTTTCAAAAATATATAAAAAAAATTAAAAAACACATTATTTTGATTGTAATTGATAAATTCAAAAAATTGATAATTTTTGTACCATTATTTCCAATAGATTTTAAAGATCAGGTTGTAGGAAGCAGTTTTAATAGTTTGACATTACTTTTGTAGGCCCAGTGGTGTTCAGAAAAATTCCAACAACGTTTAAAAAAACTATTCATTTTAATTTTCTTGGCTTTTAAATGAGTTTTCTCTAAAAAATGTTAAAAAATTAAAAATATTTACCGAGATGTTGATGTCATTTCTAATAATATCAATAATTTTTAATTTTCGCTTGAATTTTTTAGTAACTTGCAAATTCAGACACTTCACTTTCTTTTAATTAGTCACTTACTTTAGTTAATGATTTATCATTAAATAATGTTTAATATGTTGCCGACGCGATGATATTACATGACAGATACCGATTTATTTAATTCATTTTTGAATTGTTTTTTTTTTTTTCATAAAGTTGTGAAATACATAACTTATTATAAATATTCTAATAAATATCTACATACTGTTGGATAAAATATGCTACTTCCGAAGTAAAAAATTAAGCTGATAGTTCTTGTTTTACAACCTATCAAAACAAAAAACATCTATCACAAAAATTGATGATGTCAAAATTCCTAATTATTATTATTATCGTTAATGCAACGTATAAAAATATATGAAAATGACAGTTGTGTTTCATTTCGTTTGTTTTCAGGAATAACCCAAAAGTGAACTTGTTTCACTACGAAGTTTTCCAGCATACGAAACTTCGAATTCGAATCGAATCTCATTCACGCCATTCTTAGGAATAGTCCTGCGTATACTATCACACTACATATTTGTGTTTTCTATTATTTATAGTTTTCTGATTAGTTATTTATAAAATTCTCAGTGCAGAATTTCATTAAAAACTGGTACAAAATGGGGAAATTCAAAGAAATGTCTTTGGAAATTCGATCAGAAGTGGTTTCTAGTTTTAAGTGTAGAGTTTTTGCAACAGAATCATCGAAATTACAATTTTATAAATAAAATTAACCAGAAAACAGTCTATAAATCTTGTTAGGAAAAAAAACACTATTGGACCTTTATTGTGAAAATCCAAGTGTTTCAAGTAAACTAAGAGTATCAAAAAATGAAATGAAGTGAATTTAGTGCTAATAATAGACTCAAGTGAATTAATTTTTTTATATTTATTATTAATTTTAATTTTTTTATAAAATTTCCCAAAATTACGTTTTTTTTTGTAAAATTCTAACAAAAAAATTTAAAATCTGTCAGCCGTTGGTAATATTTAATTAGAAAACTTTACTTCGATTGAAATTGAGATTTGATCATTTCACACACGAGACAGATTTATACAATGTGTGAAAGAATAAAGAAAAGCAAAAGGTATACATAAGTATACTGATGTTTTTTTTAAATTTATAACAACCGTGATCACTGAAACAGCGATGCATTTTTGAATTTACCCATACTTTTGCAATCAGAATTTTCGTAATGATTTTATAAAGGCTAATTTTTTTTTTAAATAAATGCTTATATAGTATTTCCCGATGATAATTAAGTAATGACTTTTTATCGTAAATAAATTTTAATATTTTAAATTTCCAAACAAAATCAGATTTATTTCTGTGTATCTTATAAATTTTTTTTTTAATGATTTCCCTTGTCTCATGGTTGGTAGATAGATACATATAATTAATAATATTTTTTTAAATATCAGATGCAATAAATAAACTAAGACGGCAACGGTTAAAAAACTACATAACTATAATATTGTAGCACCTAATGCTTTGCATAACGCTCTTTATTCATCGTTTCCTAAAAATTCTTGAATTATAATGTCTTTGTTTTAATTTCCTTTAATTTTAATCGATCGTTATTTTTGATTAACAACTGTTCATTTCATTATATGTATTTGTATATAATAGTTGTTGTACTTATATACTTTTCTTTTCGCACCCCTTTTACACAAAAATTTCACCGAAAATTTTAAAAGCGAGACAAAAATTGAAAAAAAAAAAAAATCCTTTTTATTAAATTTTTTCAAATGCCTTTTATCATAAATATTGTAACAGACGAGAAACCACCAAAAATGTTTGGACCCTACTTAAATTTCCACTTCCCATACAATTTTTGTATAATATGTCTGGCTTGTTTAGTCTGGTATCGTAAGCTTTGTACTTTATATACATATCTTTTATATTATATAATACTCACATTATATTTCAAAATATGTACATCATATGCGTACATACTCGTACATGCATATTTATTTTGTGCAATCGTCATCATCATCATTATCGATAAAAAGGGACCAAGAGCATTGCATGCAATTGCATGGGGAAGGGAAATTTCCCTTCAGAAACTTATCCTTTTTGTGCATATTTTTGTTTTTCTTATTTTCTACTTTTTATTTTTTTTCGTTTTATATTTCTATATTTTTTGCACATGTAGGTATAGCTTTTCTTTTTGTCTCATAAAAAATGTTTGTACATAATATGTATAACTGACTAAATTTGGTAATAGGTAGATATTATTTGTATACATATATTAATATGTGTACATAAAGAATCGTTATAAATGCTTGCATTTTGATCGTACGCACTATAGCAGACTTTTTCAACCCTTAACAACCTGAATCAAAAAATCGTAAATAATAATAAATAAATAGCAAAAATACTTTTTATACATATTCACGTATTTTTGTTTATTTTATGGTGGATGGATGAATGCAAAATCTTTTGCAAATACTGGAATAAATTAAATAAAACTAAAAATTAGACTACACTTAACTGGTTAAAAATGAGATGAGGTTGTTAAATTCGGGAATGTTTGAACCAGTTTGAACTAACAGAATTAAGTCCTTGATTTATGAAAATTTTTATAATAATAAGCAATTTTATAAAGTCCAGTTAATGTGATTTTAAAATATTTGATGTTTTATATTTTATGTTCTTTAAAACTTTTCTAGATATACTAAGGTATATTGGTTTTATAAACAATTTTTTTTGTAAAAAATGAACTTGCATAACAAATGTTTGAATTTCTGGTATTCAAGTATTAAATAAAAGGGTAGGCGATTTTCAATGTTTCTCAATTTAGCAACTTTTTCCAAAGAGATGAAGTTAATAATTTATTATTTACCAAAACACTATGATGTAACATGTAACTGAAACTTAAAAGATAAGTACAACAGACTACCGACGATAAAATAGCTTGTCAAAATTTAGAAAACTGTTTTCTTATGAAGTTGCACACAGCCTGCAGTTGTGACTACCAGCGACAACTAATTTTGTAACTGTGGTCGAGGGTCGCCTTAAAATTTCCAGGCTGTAACTGTATCGCTCTAATTATGGTCAACATTTTGAGTGAGTGAAAATCGGCAGCTTGGTGCAGTGCTGGGGGATCGTGGGATTTTTCCCTTTTTGTGGGAATTTATCTTTTAAAAGGGATTGTGGGAAAAGAGGGTGATTTTGTGGGAATTTTGATGTTACAAAAGTGGCATATGAATGGCGTACAATTCCAAACTTTTTTCCGGAAAAAGAAAAACTTATTTCTTAAACTGGCGAAATTTGCGTTATCGCTTCCACATTCAAATGCTGAAGCTGAAAGAATTTTTAAAATGTTAAGTTTTTTGTTTGGATTTTGTTTATTTACTTTTTTTTCAAGAAGAAATTCAAGTTTTTTTTGTATCTTTTGTTTAGTTACTTTTTAATTTTAATAAAGAATTTTTATACTTCAGTACTCTTTGTTTTATTATACCACAATAGTTTTTTAATATATAATTGACTGTGTAAGGTCAGAAGGCATCAACTTAAGGCATTTGTAAGTTTTAAGTTTTTTAAGTTAATTTCTTAAATACAAAATACATAGGCATGAGATGAGATACGCTAAACAAACTATAGAAAATGAATAATAAATAAGCAACAAAACTGAAAATATAAAAAATGTAAGCATCGGTGTAATATTTAGTTTTTTATTTTTGTTTTCAATCCGAGGGAAAACTTAAGGGAAAATCGACTCAGCTGATGGGAGAAAAAGGGAATTTTCTCTAAAATTTGTGGGATTTTACTTCACGAGAGCCCCCCAGCACTGGCTTGGTGTTGCCTAGCCCTAGCCACACATATAAGTAAGTAGAAACAAACAGAGTAAAGAAATTTATTTAAACTCCCACATTAGCAAAGTAAAGTAACAGAAACAGTACCTAAATGAAATAAGAAAACAAAGAATTACATTTACCAAATTTATAGTTTTTTGATTCACGCTTATATTCCCCCAATAGTTACAATTTTTTTTTATCAAACTATGATGCTCTCAGTCAGTATATATGTACTTATCTTATAATAACTTTAATTCATATGTTTAACCCACGGGTCATATAGACAACTATACTTTTTATAACAATTAAAGTCAGTATTGTGCTTATGGAGGCAGTACCCGATGAGTTTTTTGCCTTGGTAATATTTAATTTAAAAGATTTCCCTCGATTGAAATTGAGATCTGATCACCCCACACACGAGACAGATTTATACAAACGAAATGTAAAAGAATATAGAAAAGTATGCCTATCTTGCCTGTACTGACTTTAATTGTTAAATAAAGTATACAAGTTATCCTCTTCCGAGATTCTTGTGTTTAACCCTTTAATGTCTGAACTCTTTTTCACTAAGAGCTAAAATTTTTCACTATTACATACATACATATTTTTAACTTGATAAACTTACATATCTAAATAAATTTTGTGTCTTCTCTTTTTCAGCTGCAATTTTTCGTTGATTTTTGTTTATTGTAATGTTTATTATTGTTTTGGTTACGTATGTATGTATGTGTAGAAAACTAACTACATATTATATATAAAAATTAATATTTTTTATTTCTTTTGGTAATTTTTTTTATTCAAATATTTATTATTAATTTTTTTTGCATGCATATCCATACAATACGTATCTGCAGTCCAGTCATCGATGCATATTGCGAATGAATTGTGTAGGTATAACTGATGCAAATAACACAAAACACATAATATATCCTTTAAAGGTGTATAAAGTAGTATACAAATTTTGGTGAAAGAGCTTAAATTATAGGCAAAAAAACTTCGAAACATTTTTTTTTAAAACAAAGCAAAAAGTAAACAATAACCAGAGAAATGTTGCTTGTTGTTTGAAAAAAAAAAACGGATAAACACGAGTGGATGCATTTTTGGGCATATGATATGATAGGGAAGATCAATATCTTGTCTGGTTGTAAATTGTGTATTACACAAGTAAAGTGAATTAATACAGCTGATGCAATTAGAGGTAGGTATCAGACTTTAAAAACTGCATCGTCAAAATTTGTAAGAATAATGAAATTTTATACTGTATAAGAATGTAATTAAAATGTAAATTAAGTATGTATGTATACTTTATTGAATGTTTTTTTTTTTTAAATTTCACACATTAGTAGTACTCACAATGTGTGGAAGTTGATCGAAATTGTAGAAATAGCAGAAGAATGGAAAAAATCGAAAAAGAAACTTCCACCTCGAAATTATTTTATATGATTTTGACACTTTTCCATTCTTCTACGATTTCCATTGGTTACACCATGTTTTTAATCGAAAAATCGAAAAATAGAAAAAAGTCAGCTGATCTGCATTATAGCAAATGTCAATTCGTGTATGTTACTTGACAGATTGCTGACAGTTTCAGATTTTTCGATTTTTTCCACTTCGACTTCTACATATTCGAAAAGAGTCCTTCATGATCTGACTCACTTCGAAGTGTTTGATGTTCCACAATTTCGACTTCTACGGTCAACTTCTACCGATTGTGAGTACTACTATTCATTTTTTTTAGTTTTTTAAATATATATATATACTTACACATAAATTTATGTATACATTTCTAAATTTACTTATTTTTCACGTTTTTGACTCTTATTATGTTTGGCTTAAATAATTGTATAACAAAGTAATTGTGATAATGGTAGTATTTTTTGGAGAATTTCAATTGCTAACTATTTTTATTTTAAATCTTATTATGTTGAATATAAGTTCTCTTTAACCCTAGGATATTGTCAAAGTTTTGGCCGTGAGTATACAAATGTATATACCTACCATACACTTTATATGGAAATTTTGAATTTTTTTCTTCAAGAAACGATATCTCAGTATCTCGTGGACCAAAAACCATAATTCTTAAACCTTGATTTGTGGAAGTGTCTTCTTTAAAACTGTGCTATACAGTTTTCTTGTATTTCTTTAATTTTTCGAGATAAAGTGCCAAATAGGGTAAAAAACGTTAAATGTTCATACATTTACAAATTCAAACATAAGGACCTAAATTTTACTTTGAAGGTCTTCACCTCAACATTTCGTAAACCAATAAATATTTTTATACTGAAATCTTAATTGAAGTATACTCTTTAGGGTTGTTGCTATTTGTCTTATATTTTTT
Source organism: Bombylius major (assembly GCA_932526495.1). Lineage (NCBI taxonomy): Eukaryota > Metazoa > Arthropoda > Insecta > Diptera > Bombyliidae > Bombylius > Bombylius major. The sequence continues at coordinate 32,432,904 of OW052043.1, forward strand.
CTAGTTTGTGATATAAAATGGTTAACAAGGTTAAAAATGTTGAACGTCTTCATTGTTTTTCGCGTATTTTGTCCTTTTGGATAAAAACTATAGACTTTTACAGAATTACTGTTTAAAATAGCTTTTAAGCAAAACTGTAACAACTATTTTAATCCAAAAATATTCGTTTTTGATCAGATGATGCTGAGATATATAAATCTTCAAAGTCAACACTAGATGTTTGCCTTTATGAATGTAGCAAAATGTATGGAATATTCACGTTTTTCACGTTTTATCTTGACAACAATTAGAACAATACTGTAAAGGACAATACTAAAGAGAACATTTTGATAAATATTTAAGTATAAAAATATTAGTGTTAAAACTACGGGATGCTGAGATACAGATCTTTGAAGTTGAAATTCAAGTCAAATTTATGTTTGGTCTTTTAAATGTGTGGAAATTTTTTGGTTGATTAGTATGTTTTCCACTTTATCTTAAAAAGTAAAAATAGTACAAAAAAAATCGCACAAAATTATCAAAAAGGACATTTCGACAAATAATTAGGTCAAAGAATTACGGTTTTATGTTCACGGGATCCTGATATGCCGCTTTTTAAAATGAAAATTTGTATACATATATACTCACGGCCAATTTTGTGTTTTTGGAAAAAAATGGATATTTTGTTGTATCGATTTTAAGCTAGAACTTTGAAATTGGAGCAATTGGTGAAGTTTCAAGGTCCTAGCTCAAAGAGATCATATTTAAATTAAGGCTTAAAGTTCGAATGTATACAACAGTGATCAGGCAATCCTTGGGTTAAAAAGAAAAACTTTTAAACTTCATTTTAAGCATAAATTTAAAAAACCTAAACAAGCTTTTTAATAGTGAATTAATGTCTATCCTGATTTTATATAATGTACATTTAATTAAATTCAATCTTCATTTCAAATGTAATTTTAAAATTAAATATCCTGTTATAATAAAATGAGATATATACTTACGTTAAAATATATTTTTTTTCTTTGAGAAAGTCTGGGAATATTAGGGAATTTCACTCAAAAAAGGCCCTAAATTGTCATATTTTGAAAGTATGAGTAGGAGCTTTTCAGTTTGTATTTATTGGATGATGTGAATAAAAAAAAGCAAATGCTATAAGTGGTAAATTTTCAGCTAATGTTGTGTTTAAAATAAAGTAAAAGCTAGTGGTAAAATTTTCCAACTTTTTATTTTAGTTAAAACTAATTTTTCCAGTAAATGCTTAAAAAGAGTGAATAAAAAGTAGTTGATGCTGAAAGTTATCTTAAAATAAACATTCAGTTGTCTTTAATCGTGAAGTATGGCTGCTTTTATGAATATTCGTTCTCGAAAACAATATCGTATAAGGTTAAATTATGTAGAACAAGATTACTGTAATTATATAGATTTACTGAAGATAATATAGAATGGTTAGCAAGCTATTTTATGAATAAAAGCAGTAAAAAAAGAGAAGCAACTTTATCTCCGAAGAAGAAAATGGAAATATTTTTGCGTGTTTTAAGTGATTCGCTTCCAGATTGGTGTAGCTAAGGAAGAAGAAGCCCATTGAACAACTGTATGTAAGACTATACATAGTCCAGAAAAAAATACTAGCTAAATGCTGTCGAAATAAGAAAATCTAAGGATCAGTGGTCACAGCGATATAATTTTCCCTTTACTTCATTTTAATTCACTATAAACACAGCTGAAAATTTACCAGTTATAGAATTTTGCTTTTTTTTATTCACACCACTCTATATAAAATTAATAGTACAAACTAAAATTTTCCAGCTCTTACTAAAAAGTTTTAGCAAAATGTTATTCACACATTTTGAAATGAAAGCTTAGCTTCAACTAGGACTACATAGTTAAAGCTCAAGCTTAAACTGAACACTAACGGCCATATTCACCATCAAGTCATGAACAACACTTAGGATAAAAGTTGTATCATTTGCCTGAAAATATACCTAGTTAGCCCAAATTAGTGAAATGATGATGAAAACGAGTCAATTTTGCCACAAACTTTCTTTAAACTACTATTTTCACTTTAAAAAACGAACTAGCTGTCTTGAGACTTGAAGCACAAACTGCATATGATGAAGAGGTTATACTTTGAAAAAATATCGTTCAACTTATCTTAAACTATTTATATTTGTCTCAAATGTTTTATTTTTTCTGCAACAATTTTTCGTTTTAAGCAAATACATTATTTGTTTGGCTGAAACGTTTTACGTTTGTGGCAAAATTAAAGGTATGATGTAAATTCAAAAAACGTTTGTCTCAAATAGGTTTTATTTCTATGAAAAACACAAAAAAATTTATGATTTTGACCTAAACGTTGTTCGTTTAGTACAATATATATATGTATTTTAACAAAGTACCAGTTCAGTCTCTTTTCCTGCAAAAGTTTTTCGTTTGGAGGAAATACACTTATTCATTCGGCTGAAACGTTTTACGTTTCTATTAAGTACAAAATTTCGTATTTTACACCCAAATAAAACAAGTATTTGTACCAACATAAACACATTTGAAGCAAATGTTCGCTATTAGAGCAAAAGTTTCATTATTTACAATAACTTTTTTCAACTGTAAACGTTTAATTTTTTTGCAGCAAACGTGCTTCAAACGTTTTTTTTCTTTCAGTCTCAATACCTCTTTTTTGTAAAAATAAAATGCGTCATCTTACTTAAGTTTTAAATACATTGTATGTGAAGTAATTTGAAATATATACCTATATGTGAAGTAATTAATGTACAATTTTATGTAGTTTTCCCTCCTTCATCGACTTTCATACTTTTTAGTCTAATGAAACTTTAATTTTAAATTAGAATAACGCATTTTAAAATTTTGAAGTTGCAAGATGAAAGTAAATCAAAGCGACTTTAAAGTAAATATATTTTAAAATTATTGTAATAAATTTGTAAAAAGTTAAAAAAATATAGTAAAATGTTAGTGACATCAAAAATTAAAAGAATTAACTTAATCGATAAGTTTTTTGGAAATATGTAATAATAATTCTACAGAAGCCTGTGAAATGTGTATAGATTTCATTATACAAACTTTAGACAACAATAATGACTTTTAAAAGGAAAAAATAAAGGAAATGTGAAAAAACAATATTATTGAAATGTTGTTTATTGTAGGTATTCTGAATTACTTAGATAAAATCAATATAAACACGAAAGACTTTTGTACAAGTATGAAAAATGTTTAAATTTTTATGTAAATATTTTGTAATATTCAACGGCTTCAACATCTTCGAACACACGGTGATCCACAAAACAATTTGAGCTTCAATCTAAAAAAACACGGCAAAAAAATCCCTTAATTTGAGCCATGTGGCAAAAAACGACCCCTTCAAACTTTTATTAGCAGCACATAAAGCAGCAAAAACGAAAGACTTGAAAGACTTTCATTGGTCACTAAATTTTTGCTTTTGTCGAAGAAAAACTAAACTGAAATTAATGATTATATTAAAAATAAAAATGTTGTTATTAAAAAACCGCAACAGGCATTGTGTTTAGTGTTACAAAGTTTCTTATCAAAAAGACAATATGAAGATTTTTGATTATACATGTATATGTATACCTACATATTTTTAAAATATAAAATTCAGCTCTTAATTCATGGATGTGAGATTAGTCCCTACGCACCACTGCCACTTGAAGTTCTAGGGGAAGAGTGTTTCGAAACACGAAATAAACACAAAAGAACACAAAATTTCATGGATATGTTCAATATAGCAGTGGATTCTTCCGACCTCGTCATCTCCTCTTCAAAATTTTAAGTAAAATTTTAAGCCGAAACAAGTTAAAATCCCTGAAGAAGCTCTGAACTTATTAGAAGAACCAAAAGAAGCTCATACTGAAATTGGGGTTAAGTTTTTTAGAATTACAAGATGAAATAAGTTAGAAAAATAGTTCTAAGGATATTGTTATATATTTTATTTATATTATTGTTTAATGAATTTTCAAATTAGTTAATAAAAAATAATAATTAAATGGAGTAAAAAGTTATTTCTGATGCATATTACATTCAGTTTAAATTTCACCTATGTCAATAAGTCACATGAATAAAGTGCATTTTCTGGGTCAAATTCCCCAATATTAATTTCATATAAATTTAGGATTACTTCATACAAATCAAATGTTGTAAATGTTCTATTAATTTTTTTAATTAATTTGTTTTGAAAAATTGTATGTGTGCAAAAATATAAGGCAAAATTACACTTTGTCTTGTCAAATAATGCTTTTAGTTCTTCTTTGCTGGTCCCATTCAACATTAGTTTTATTGAATAGTGCTATTAAACAAAGAGACAAAGTGTCAAAAATAAATACATATAGTTTGTTCAAGTTGAATAAGAGAATATGAGTAAACTAACAAAACATACAATACAACATACATACTTGTTGTTTTTTTGAGACCATTTCAAATATTAAAAATAATTGTTATAAGCGCATCAGAAAAAAAGACTCAATGTATAAAGCTATGTATAAAATTTTCGAAATTGGTACATTTTTACGTGAAATTTTGAAAAAAATTGCATGTTTGTGTTCGTAGAATAGCTTGAAAAATTATACAATTTTTCGTTTTTACAAAATATACATACATACATATGTATATGTAAAAATAATAAAAATTAGAAAAAAAAATGTTAATATTGTATTTCAAATGTATCTAATTTAAATTGATTTAAAATATATAATTTAATTTTAATCACATTATTATTTTATTTCACTATATTTTTATTTCACTAATCTTGATTATTGTAATTACTGTCGTGTAATGCCTGTATTATGATTTAAAATATTGTTAATTTGAAAAAGTTTAAAAATGTAGGATATGTAAAATATTTAAAAAAACAAATATTGAGAGGTTTAATAACAGATACCTATCTGTTTTTAAGTTTACACTTTATGTTTTTCATAAAATTATTTTAAAAAATTAAAAAATGGCCACTTTATTTTGTAATAAAATTGAAATATGAACATATCTAATATATGTATATTTAAATGTTTAATTATTAGTTTTATTATAAAAAAATATTTTTAATATTCTTCAGTTATTATTTTTGCTTATTTATTTCGAATAAGGGTATTGAATTGAAGAATTTTTTTTCAGAATTAAAACTAATGACATATGTATGTGTACGTATATACTTAGGTATTTGTCATTTGGCTAGTCTTTAGACTATGTATTTGAAACTTTTCAAGCACTATTTTGCTTTGTTTTCAAATTCATTTTACTTCTAAAAGCAATTAGGAATAATAAAATTAAAAATTATTAAAATATATATAGATACCTACTTTTTTTTTTTTTTTATTATAGAAGGTTTGTCTAAAATATTTATATAATAAAATTGAGACAGTTCCAATCATCATAAATTGTATGGTATTATTTCACTTTTAAATCTAAATTTTAAAAGTAAATTATCATTCAGATTAGTGTTTGTAGTAAAAAATAGTTTATTGATCATTTGTTAAATTTGATTTCTCGTATATTTTTTTACTCGAATATAAGTAAAATTTTAAAAATTATGTAAAAAGAATAAATAGTTTCTGACGATTTAAAAATCATACGTACTATGTTAAAGTGACACAATAACTTTAAACAAAACAGTTAATTTTTAAAATACTTAAATAATTATTTAAAAAAACATACACACATATCTACTTATATATTTATTTTGTATAAATTAAAATTGCTTACATATTTATCCTTTTAAAAAGTTTTGTTAATTCAATTTTGATAGTTGTATCCATTTGTAGATTGATTAGTTTTAAAATATTCTTCCGTGTTGCTATACTTTTGTGTTCTAGTGACTTATATTTATTTAGAAATATTTTATTCAATTTTTCTTTATTTAAAGTATTTATTTTTTTGACAATGGCATTTGCAATTAACTTTATTTTTTTTTTTTAATTTAGATTTTAAAAAATTTTTGCGTTAGAATAAATATATAGGTAGCATTTATTTTTGCACTAACACTTTACAATTTTCATTATGTGTTTTACATTTGAATTTTTTATCTGTAATTTTCTTAAAACTGTAAATAGGTATGTATTATTATTATTTATATTATTATTATAATTTGACATAGAGATTTTCATGTTGAAACACCAGTTAATTGTTTTTTTTAAATTTAAATTTCACGATTTTGTCTCGAAACAAATTGTGCAAAAGAAAAAAAAAATTAATACCTAAATACATTTTTCAAACTTGTTTTTATTTGTATTATAATTTAAAATAGTGTACACATAACTAATTAATTTATTTTTATTATTTAATTTTGCTTTTAAAACTCACACAAAAAAATTATTGAAAATTATGGTTTTTACCTCGATTTTTGTTTTGCAAAAATTTTGAATTTTTCTTTTCAAAAATAAAAAAAAAACTGTAAAGAAACGATAATAAACAAATTTTAGATACATGAAGATAAAAAATAAAATATATTTATATGATTTGCCATTTATTATAATTTTATAAATTTTAATTAGTTAGTTTAGTTTAAATCGATGTTCTATGGAAAGTTTTTCAATAGGTACATTTATTTATTTATTTTTTTTGTTTCTTTAAATCCAAAAAATCCAAAGTATTACGGAAATAAATAAAATATGTAGGTATGTATGTATTATATTTCAGGAAATATGTAACGCGTTTTAATATATTATGTACGAGATGTATTTGTAAAAGAAATCATTTAAACTAAAATTACTAGTAGTGAAATTTGAAAAATATAATTGAAATAAATTTGAAAATTAAAATTTTAAAAACAAAAATTCAAATAATTCAAAAAACAATAAAATCTGGAAAAAAAACTAAAAACAAATCCGATTTTAAAAAAAAGGAAAAAAAATGAAAGGTAATCTTTAATTTAAAAGAAAAAAAAATAGGTATTAATTGTTGTTTATAATTATAAAATAAGAAATATTCTGTTTTTAACCGAAAAATTATATTTAGAGAGCTAATAGCAGCGAATTGTATCAAACTGACGAGACTACTGACATTCGGTTTTTGGATTAGATAGAACGCAGTACTGCGTTTTTGATTTTCCATCCATATATCCAACAATTACCATAAACAAAAAACCAACACAACTAGCCATAGGCGCCGCAAATATATGTACATATTGCATATATGTATATGAAAAAATATTGCAAATTCTACATTTTTGCTTATTTTTACATTTCTCTGTATAGCAGTTATAGCGAAAAATTTCATATAATATACGAATATCATACCATATCTACTTATGCAATTTCCATTCCATAACATTTGTTTGTGTACATCACGATTGCATTTACACAATCATGAGTATAAAAGTAATAATAAAATAATATTCACCACAAGGCACAAAATACACTAGGAACATTAAAATCGAAGAAACAGTGTAGAGAGTAGAGACTAGAGATTGTAAAAAAAAAAACAGCAATCAGTATTCAGCAGCACAGCACACTATTAGTATGGGTATGGAGTGTGGAGTGATTGGAATCTTATTGGGATGGGGAGGCCAAAGACGAGTAATAATAAAAATATAAAGGAAGAAGTACCTATATATTATATTATTTGGGCGATAGCATATATATAGGATCATCATCATCATACCACATCAAATCATCATCATTGTCAATATCACCAAAAACATGTACCGTTGAGGCAAAGTTTTATTCATATTCATAATATCTACACACATATGAATCATTCATAGTGTACATATATAGACCATAGGAAGAGTAATAATTCTACACAGCGCAATAATTTAATGACTGCTTTTTTTTATTCATCTTCATCCATTCCATACACGATACACCTTTTCAAAGAGAAATTCAACTTTGTATTGTTGAGTAGAATTTTTTTTTTATACAAGAATATGTACAGCAGTACACAATAAAATTTCACACATGTATTAAAAATTTTTTATAAACACAAAAAGGAAATATGTATTTTACGTTTCGTATATATAGATACTATGTTACACAAGAGAATAGTACCACAAATTATACCGGCGACAAAATATTTATGTTGTAAAAGGATGGCAGACTTACGAATTAAGTGCATACACATATGTTTTTCTTCAAATATGCAACAAAATGTAGTTTACGTATCTTTTATAATTACTAATTTCACAATATTTAATTAGACACTTAAATTATAGTAATTATTTAAAATAAAATATAAAGTAACAAACAAAATCTAAACAACTTAAATACGCTTGAAAAACACAAGACGGAACGAAGCACTCAAATGAATATTAAACAATATAATGTTTTGATTTTGTTCGAACATAAACCAAAGTAATTTAATGAAGGACGAAATTTTAGAGGGGATTGATACTCGCTATGAAAATTGTACTTGCAAAATTTAATAGTATTCGATCTCAAGCCATTATTTGAGAGATTTCACAAGCAAAGAGAAGCGCATTTAAGGGTGCATTCGAATTTTCTATATTTTTCACATTTCCTTCCCACTACCATACTAAATATAAAAAAGTTCTCTTATTTTTATCAAAAATTCATTTTACCACTCTACACCCTTAAGTTGAAATCAAAAACGCAAGCTAAATAAAAACATACCACTGATTAAAGTAGATACATACCTACTAAACACAAACAACTCCATCACTACCTCCTGTCCGATCTCTTTTACTCCACTCACCAATTTACAAAAAAATTCTATCCCTCTATCCCTCCTTCGAATTTTATATAAAGAAATTAAAAAAAACTGCGATCAAATATATATATCCCCACCCCACCGTATGACCTCTAAAAAGTTAATTTCATGTTTCAAAGTCAAAAAGAGTTTGCAAAAAATTAGCAAACCAACTATTTAAAACTTTACGTTGTGTACATCTACATGTAACTTTTTTTTTCCATCTGTTGATTTTTGCATCTCTTTCTGCAACAACGACCCGCAATATTTAATAATAATTTAAAACTTGACTATGGAGAACGGTCTGTGCGTGAGGTATGCGAATAATATGTAGAAGTGTATGTGTAAAATAAAATGTTTATTGTTTTAAAGCTTTCACATTTTTGAAAACGTTATCATTTATTTATAATAAGTCAAAATTTCTATTTTTCCACTCCTATACGTTTAATTAGAGTATCGAAGTATATTTTTTGCAAATAAGTTGAATTATTAGCCCCACTCTGAATTGTATATTATATATTCATACATACATAAATATGTACGTACAAACGAATATATGCATTTTCTTGGAATTTAATTTAGGATCCGCAAAGAGAAATTTCGATTTAGCTAACACATTAAGCATTCACTAGTCGTCAGTCGTCACTTATCATTAGAGCTTTTCTATAAAACACAAACATGTACTACGAGCACAGTATATACAGAGTGGTTTAATAATAATAAAATAGAATTTATTTATATGAATTGTAAAATACATACATAAATTCGCAAACTACAATGTTGCAAATCGAAACATAATTTTGAATTAGTGAAATCAGAAATAGATATGAGAGCTTACGCATTATTTATCATTTAATAACTAACAACTACAATAGATGGTGATAATATTTGATGGTGTAATATGGATTTAAAAGTTTTTTCTTTTACACATTTTTTTACATTTCAATTTTATATTATTTTTGATTTTTACTGAGCAGCATTGAATAAAAATTACAAAAATTCAAAATTTACTCTTAATTGACTATCTGTTCCTAAGTTCTACTGTAAAATTGAGAATATGTATTTTAAATATCTAAAAAATAGCCTTAAGAGCTTTCAGTTTAGCAACATGCTACCAAATTCGCATGCAACAATTACTGTAGTGTTACCATCAATTGAAATTTTTTTTATTAAGTATACATATGAACGTAGTATATTTTTCTGCTTTCTTAAATAGACAATACCTTCATATAGGTAGTCCTTTTTTTTTATTATATACATATGTACATACTTTTTATCCACTCACTTGAGTAGCTAACATTGTCGCATTGTCGGTAAGAGTGAAATTTTTGGGAAGAGTTTTAGGGTAGTAAACGTGAACGGATTTATATGGGGTTTTCGGATTTAGGATGAGAGAATAGAAGGCTTCCTGTCTAGAATCGATCCTTTCGTGAAAATGATAAAATAAAATGGAATATTCGGACAATATGAATTTAAAGAACAAGCTGTTACTGAGAAACTTTCTGTACTTCCTCGAACAACTCTTTACTCGAATATCATCGTAGTTACAGAGGCTTTATAATCAATTTTTAATTTTGCATTTTACAGTGCATTTTATTTATAAAAAGTATATGTTTTAAAAGTTTTTTTTTAAATTCAAGCTTATTTATTTTAATTTAAGTAATTTTTATACATATTATATGTATACGTTTAAAATTATATACATAATATGTATGTATGTAGTATGTACGTACAGATTTGTAATCATTCATTTTAATTAATAATTTACGTTAAATTACATTTTGTTTTTTAGGAGACTGATAACAAAGAACGTACCTACACCTATGTTTTTAATTTATTACAGCAATAAATAAGTAAGTTCAGTTATGTGTTATGTTAGGTACATACAAAATAAATTTTTTTCTGAAGGAAATTCTAAGAAGAAAGGCATTTTTTCTTGCTTTGATTCCACTAAATAGCTCTTCCATTGCACTGCATAAGTGCATAATGCACCTTAATAATTGTCAACATGTCAACTGTTCTATCAGAGCGCAAAGTCAAGTCATCTGTTTCTGCAGCTTTTTTAAATATCATGATTCATGCTTCACAAGCATACTGTGTAAATACATGTATATACATACATATATATATTTTTATTTAGTAAGCAAAAATAAATTTGAAGTCTTTTTTCTTAATTACGTGAAAAATTTTGTCTTATTACTCTCTTTTTCACCAACGTTTTCTTAAATTGCAAATGAAAAAAGTCGGTATGTATTTTTAATATTCTTACCTTAATTTTATGAAAGAATGTTGAAATAACAAAAGCTATTGTATAATTTCTGCTATATTGAAAATGTTTATACATATAACCTACTCAAAAATATCATGTTATGTTAATATTTGCGATGATTACTTCGAAAGGTTACTTTTATGAAATTTTATCCAAATTTTTTTTTTTTTAATTAACAATTAAAATAAATACAATTATGTAGTGTTAATTTTTTCTATTTAATTATTAAAAATTAAAAAAATAATATATTTGTAATTGAAATATACCTATATGTACCTACATTTTTTTTTTTAAGAGCTTTGAATTCAGCAAATTGGAAAGAGATTTCTAGATGTATAAAGAGAACACATGCATTATTTGATCTTTGAAAGTTTTATGAAAAAACTGTTTAGTAAAATACAAATGAAAATTTATATACAAATAGATTTTAAATTTAATCAGAAAACATATTTTCACGGAAAATTTGTATTATGCATATGCATTTTCGTTGCAATTGTGTGATAGTGAATTCAAAAGTTTGTAAATTGTGTTTGTGTGCATTGCATTGCATTGTAAAAGAAAATAATGCGTCCAGCGAATTTCAAGAAAAGAAATTCGCATTCGCAGTTGTGCTGTGTACTTGAATAAAAAATGCGATCTAATTACTTCTGTGTCGAGAAAGATGTTTGTTGACAGTTAAAAAATAGAATGTGCAGGAGTTAGGTGGGAAATAGTAGAAAATTATACGTTTAAGCTATATGAATGTGTGTGATGTGGGTATTTTCTCAGTTTTGTTGTTGTTCTTATATCAATGTTTTTTTATGAGTTAAAAATTAACGTGCTCTGGAAAAATAAATGAAAATTCACGTTTGCATTACTCTACCTACGAGTAGAAGAGTATGGTATTAAGATATACTATATACATACTTATATAGGTATAGCTTAAAAAGTTTGGTTTATTATGTATTAAGTATCTGTGATGTTCAATATGTGCATTGGGTGTGTGGTGTGATGGCCCTTTCTACTTATTTTTTGCCTTTCCAAATATTTCATGAAGAATATATGTAGAACATATACATAAAAGCCATAAATAAAAATAGTGTTTGTATTTATTCTGAGGCGGTGGGATGGGTGTTGCATAAATATATTTGTTTTTTGATTTCTAAGCATTTCTAAATGCTTATCATATATGGTATGTGTATTTATGCATTAATATGTTTTGTGTGTGGGCCTAACGAATATACTTTTATCCAATAGCTTGTGTACTAAAAGTTTATTTCGCATAAATAGTGACGCAATGGCGGCAATGGGTGGGAGTTACTTGGCATTTTCTCATGCTGTTATGTTTATGCTTTATAAAATCTACAGCTACACGATGCATTAGCATTATGTACATTACATCCCCTTGTATAACTCCTTATTCTAGTAGATATACCAGCGTTCGGTTTGAGTTTGTAACGAAGCAGTCATAGAACAAGGGGGCAAATGTTAGATTGATAAAATATATTGTAGGTACGCGATTTTTCTTCAATTTCTTTACAGTGTGTTATCCATTTCTGCCATTTTTCCTGTTTTTTCTTCTTTTTTGTTTTTCATACATTTTTCTTTGTTTTATCAGAAGAATTGTTTTTAATTTTTTTATTGTAAATTTTTGTTCAAGTTTTAGTGTACTAAAAAAGCTGTTTGCTCAGAAAAAATTATATGAATACCTATGTATCTGTGAGAATATAAAAGAAATCGGTATTTTCAAAATCTGTAAATAATAAATATAGATATAAAGATACATACAATTTATATTTTCTTTAACATTAAAATACTATGCAAAAATTTCAAATTAATTAAATCATAAAATCCACAGATATTCAAATTTAAACTAATTTTCGACGTCTTAAAATTGATTCAAGTGTTGAATGAATTTTTATATGTAGGCACCTACTTTGAAGCACTGTAGTTTAATATGTGCAAACACATCAAGGTCAAAACTTTGAATAATATGTACATATGTACATATAGGTACCTATTTTAAAAATAAAATGCTATTTTCAAATGAATTTTGATTAGTTTTTGGTATAGGTTTATTTATCCATTATTTTCAAAAACAAATATTTTTATGAAGAAATAAATACTTCTATAAGAAAAATAGCCCGACGGGTAGGATACATGGAATATTTCGTAAGGGAATTTTTAAAAAATTTTAAAAATTCAGGGAGCTTAAGGAGAGAAAAAAGTAGTGGTGCTAATGCTAAAAGAAAAACCACGAAAAGAGTACCGCAATTTTAACTGAGAAAATTAAAGCAAATCGGCTTGAATGGGCAAAAAACAATTACGAATGGGCATTTGATGATTGTTCGAGAGTGATAAAAATTTAGGCCTCAGTACATATTGACATTATTGACAACTGTGAAACAATTACCGTATGTTATGGCTCAGTGGTGCATTACCAGCTTATGGAGTTGGCCCAATAAAAATAAAAGGTGAAATAATGAATGGAGCAAAATATGAGAAAATTATCACGAATTATGTTTTTCCAACATTTGAGGATATGACTTAATAATTAATATACGGAGGATCCGATATTTCAGGATGATTCGGCTCCATGTTCTGTAACTTCGGTAGTTATTCCTTTGACATAGAAATCTAAATTATTTCTAAAATTGTTATTTCTATTGTAGATAATAAATTTAAAAGAAAATTTGGGATATATTCATTATAAGGGCCTCTATTCTCGAAACCACTCGTGACTTTAAGTATACGTAAACTCACCATTTACGAATGGTTTTGATGTATGGTGTATTCTCGAGATCCGCATACGTAAATATTCGAATGAAAACCATTCGTAAAGATACGAGTGCCTATTTGCACCCGTAACGTAACTACTTACGAGTACTAAGTTAATACTGTATAAAATAAATACATAGTTATTTAATATAATGTATCACATTTATGTATACATATATACTCATACTATATATTATATACATATTACATTAAAAAACTATAAAAGTAAAATTATGAATTAAAAATATTATATTAATAATAAAAATAACAATTATTGATACAATTCCCTCCCGTCTAAATCATCTGGAACAAACCAGTTTTGAACTTTAGAACTTTCACCACACTCGTAATCTATTCGAATGGTAAAAACATATTTGATTGATTTTAAGAATACGTCTGACATAAACCATTCGAAAAAAAGTGCTCGTAAAGATACATATGCGTAACTTTACGAGTGGTCTCGAGAATAGCGGCCCTCTGCTCTGGTCAGGAAACAGTCCTGACATGCATAATTGAAAATTTTTAAGGTTCCATTGATATGAGACTCAATGAAAATAAATCGAAAACAGTGGGAGAATTGAAAAATCCTATATTGAATATTTGATACATATACCGAATATCCTCATTAAATTATAAATGTATCATCATTATAAAAATCAATGTTGCGGAGAATCGATGCGGTGATGAAAGCAATAGGAGGAGCTATAAAATATTAACTTTAATAAAAAAAATCAAAATATGTACCTAAATGTAAATAATTATAAAAATAAAATAAAGTTGAGAAAAGTAGTTATAAAACAATTCCAAACAATAAATTTCATTTGAAAATATAAAAAAAAACTTTAATTTTTTTATGTTATTAACATTATTACACTATGTTACAGAGATAGGGTTCTGAAAGCAAAAAAAAAAACATTTTGCAAGGTAGGCTTGCCTTCTCTTTATTACATATAAGTTTTATCTGTTACTGAATCAGTCTTATCATAGAAATTAAAATCCCAACATAAAAATAAAAAACACAAAAAATTTTTGTTTTTGAAAATGTATGAAAATTAGCAGAGCGCACTTTTCTATGTCTTTTTATATGTATAATATACATATGCATGTGGGCATATTCTTGATTACACCAGTAGTGCGGTTCTGTAATGATAGAAAATAGATTTCACAGTAGAAAATATTCAATCTGACGTCAAATTGACGTTATTTTCTGAGAAAGTGTTTCTGTAAGAAAAGAAAAGTAGTAGTAGAAAAGAACCAGTAGAAAATGGAATTCACCACTGTGGAAATTTTCAATTCTCAAATGTTTCTGTAGGGTTTTTGAACGATGAAATATTTTCTATCGATAGAATTTCTTTTCAACAGCTATTTAGCTTGTGAAAAAGATTTCAACCTGTGAAATTTTATATTTTGTATTGAATGAAAAAAAATAATATCAAGAAAAATTATTTGAAACAAGTAACAAGTAAAATTGCGAAAATAAATAAGTAAATTTTTAAATAAATTTTATTTCTAATTTTTATTATATTTTTTAAAGTAATTTCTTTTATGTTTTTTTATTAATATAAGTAGTTTAAATTTTTTAAATATTTGAAATATTTATTATAATATACAAAATTGTAAAAACAAAATTGATTTTAATTCAAATTGTCCCTTTTTTGAATTGACGATTGAATTTATTGTTCAATTTCAAAATTCCTCTTCATTTTTTCTATCTCACCACAAAATTTGCAATCACTCATACAAGATACAACATGAAACAGTGAAATTTGACTAGTTGAATTTGAAATAGAAAATAGATGTGTCGTCACAATTAGTAGAAAATTTCTACTGGGTTTATAGAAACGGGACACAGATACCTATGTATGTATACTCGTATATATACATACATATATGTATATGTAATATAGTATACGCAGTAAATTTTCCGTATTTTACAATCCATGCAAAATTGTAAAATACCCAAAAATTCAGAAAATAAGGCCCTATATTTTTTAAAAATATGTTATGTTAACAATGAATTTTAAAATTTTTCAAATACGTATGTATTATTTTTTGCATAGTTAGATATCCTACACAACCTTTTTTGAAGGTTTTTGTACTATATTGCAAAACAAAAAATTACTACTGTTACTGCTCTCACATTTATTCTTTTGTATCTCGATTCTCGAAGTTTATTTATTTTATTCATTATAAATACTGAACAGAAAGTGAAAAATGTTTCAAATAAAAAAATATTATTCTTTATATGTTGTTGAGTTCCTTGTTAAAAAAAGTAAATTATTAAGTTAGAAAAATATATAGGTACATATATAAATGTGATATATTATATACTAGTGGTACTTTTAATTGTTCTGTAATTTATGAAATTGAAAGTGAAAAACTTTTTGTGAAAGTGTTTTTTATTCATTATTATATACATATTATAATATAACACACACATACATACATTATATATATTTTATACGAATTCTTATGGCGTATACCTATAAACTTGTGAGAAGTTTGTTTTTATACTGAAAACTTTAAAAAACTTTCCATTTCTCTAAATTTATAATATTTGAATGTGAAGTACTTCACTATAGTTATGTTGTTATAAATTTAAAAAAAAGTAAATTTAATGGTTTTTGTCTTCACATATTTGATATACATATTTCTATAATGACAGACATATATGTATGTATTTATTGGGATTTTTTGATGAAATTTAATGTAAACAAATGGTAGTTAATTCATTTTTATTATGTTATTTTGTTTTTGAAAGAATATTTAGAAAAATAAAAAAACTTGAAAACAATAAAATCAAAACAATTAGAGCATACCTACTTTTTGCACAAGTTTGTACTTGTTTTTTAATGTAATGTATTTTTATATGTACATATATGTATGTATGTATATATGTATATACATACCTGCATACATACGAGTACATATGTGTGTATATACAGCTATGTTTGAAAAAATAGCAGCGCTACTTGAAAAATTGTTAAAATGAAATGAAAATTTTGATTCTGTTATCACGAATTGCCAAAAAGTTTCCACCAAAAAAATGATTTACAAAGACCAATATTATGTAATTTATTTTTTATTTCTATCACAAAATTAAAAAATCTTTAATTGGAAAAAACATTGAACAACAATTTTTCAGGTAGCGCTGCTATATTTTTTCGAACGTATAGCTGTACATATAGAAATTAACGCGAATCATAAAGTTTTATAATTATAAATTATATATACGTATGTACATGTACAATTATACATACATACATATGTATGTACTATAGATATTAATTTGAAATTTTAATATAAATAAAAATAAAATTACATAATATAATATTATAATATAAATACGGGGTGGCATAACTAAATCTGGAGCTTACCGAAATTTCAGGAAAAATAAAAAATTCAGAGATGCACAGCAGCCGAAAATTAATTTAAAACCAGTTTGGAAACATTAACCTATGTTTTTTAGATGTACAGTTAAGTATATTGAAATTAAATTTTTCAAAAAATTGTTTATAACAGTATAGGTAATCTTTTGAACTGCCCGTAGAAAAAATTTAAAAAATATTTTCCTTTGAATTTTGGTGTTGAAAAAGAAGATTGTCTTTATAAAATATACTCAATTAAAATTATTAATGTTAATTAGTTAATTATTATTTACTAACATTAAATGCCCAAGAATAATTTGTCGTTATCGAGCGACAAATGTTTGAAACTTTATTCTTCTAAAAAAATATTTTAATGAATTTTCACTAGAAATTGGGACCAACTTTTCAATACTTTTTAAAATGGCCATAAAAACACTTTCATTTTTTTTTTTGTACTATATGTATTTATACGAAGCGATATTTTCAGCATTAACAATTATACTTATAAAATCAAAAAATCGGTTAATTTTACAAAACGTTGAAGAGGCTTTATATCGTGCATTACCAAAAAACTATTCAAGATAAATTCTTTATGTAAAAGTAAATAAGCCCACTCCACTCGGCTAATTAGTATGAGCATTTAGCTTTGTCTTTATTACATGGTAAAATTATCTTCTTTTTACCATATAAAAATTATTTTTGAATAAATTTAATTCACTTTTAATTCGAAATCCTATTTTTTATATACTCGTATATACTCAAGTACAAATTAATAAAAAAAGGTGGAGAATCTTGAATTTCAGTAGAAAGATATCTATATATTATGTGCTGTGTTGGAGTAAGTATTTTTCGTTCAAAATCGACCTTTAATACTTCAAAGAATATTTTTTAAAAATTTAATCAGCATCCTCTCTTCTGTAAAAAAAAAAATTATAATATAATTATGGAAGAACCATTAATAATAAAAATTATGTATAGAAAAATATTTACTTGTATTTATTTGGTATTTAATTTAAGATAAAAAGTTTGTATATGTTTAATTAATTATTATGTTTTGTTTTAGAAAAAAACAGATTGCAAAATATCAATTTCATGCTACATATTTGGATTTTAATATAAATATAGTAACTTTAGATTTGTTCAATCATTTAATTTTAACTTTTAAATATAATATTATAGATATTTATATTTGATATCAGTTAGGCATATACTGTTGTATACATATTATGTAAAACTATGTAGTCAATGTTCAATGACTTGAGTGTGTAGAAAAATGTTTTCTAAATGTGTAAAACATTCGATACAAAAAACTTTTACATCGAATATTATAGTTATGTTTTTCTTTTTAATTTGAAGAAATGTGCGTAAGTATATTTTACTTATATTTGAATCGAATTGAAGGCTTTTATCCACCCATTCTTAATATTCAAAAAATGAATTAAACTATCTATAAAATTATTCGTACTCTAACAGTCTAACCTTTAAAAATCAATTTTGTTTTTTGACGGTCTTATACGTATTTGGTAGGAAATTTTCTTTTTAAGTGCAAACTCAAACCATATGTCAACCGCAACTTATATTAATCAGTCCGTCCAGCAGCACATTTTAACGTGTATATGTGATTTAATAAACACTAGACAGGTACATATTAGGAATTTTCAACTTTTTTTATATAACACGTATATACATACATATATGTATATGTACGTGAATTGTTTTTAGTAACCTTAATGCAAAGTTGGTATTATATTTGTATATTATATGGGTATATGGATGTAAAATTCCTCATGCCTTCTTTTATTATCATTAATTTTATACATTTATCTAATAATACTTTTATTAGAACGTATCTATAGAGTCTATGTCCGTCACGTAATATTTTTTAGAGGATATAGCCCTTTAACAATCATTTTCAATTCTTTTTCTTTCCTTTCTTCTTGTATGTATTATTGTTCTATATTCTCTCATACCTATTATTTTTCTACTTTTAAGCGAACATTTTATTGAACGATGTCCTCTTTTTTAGCAACCCACTACAGCCCATTATAAAAAGAACAATACTCCATCTACCATCATCATTTAATACATATCAGTTTACTTATCCTATATAAAAACAGCAGCAGTAATAGAAAAAAAAAATTGTGTACTAAAATACTTACAATCCCACCCTAGTTTGATCGAGGCTTTGAGGAGCCTCAGTGCCTGCCTTACGCTTCAATAAATTTCTATCTTGTTTGGTATATACATACGTACATATATGTACATACATATGTATATGAAAAAGTTTGAATATAAGGGAAGTTTGTGCCTGTCAGCCTTCTACCATTGATTCGTTGAGGTTTTTTGGAAACTATAGATACTAAATAAATGAAAGTATGTATGTAATATGTGTATAAAAAAGATGATGATGATGATGGTTGTCATCCCATTACCATCTTAAAACCTCCTACTCATATTGTCCTTTCATATAAGCAGAATTTTCAAACACCGGCGTGGTATACATACAAACAACATCATATAATCGTTATCATTAGATATGCATAGGTACATACATACGTTCATATATGCGCTCCAACAAAAATATTTTTGTAGTTGCTGTTATTTTTATAGTATGGGTTGATGAAATTATGTTTTTAGTTTTTCTATATTTTTGTTAACTTTTTTGGACGTTCTTTAATGATAACGGATCGAAAGGTGAAAAGGATATTGGCACAAAAAGCTTAAAAGAGAAGGCCGGCTAGAATTTGCAACCTCCTACACAATTAAATATACAATGCATACCTACAAGTATGTATATAATAACAGTAAAAAAAAGTTAGCATATACCTATGTATATGTATATGTATATGTATATGTACAATATTTTGTTAAAACTAAAGAAAAAATTTTACAATGACAAAAGATAACATGAAATATTTTTAATTAGGAGTTTGTATTGCAATAAAGACAAAAATTGCCTTTAAAATTAAATATTTTTGCTCTTTTTTTTAAGCAGTGTCATATTTTGAATTTTTGATTGTTGTACTACATAAAAAGGAGAAGCAATAGATAAGCAATTGACTTTTTTATAATCAAAATATAAAAAAAAAACAAGACAACAATAAAAAGAAAAAGTAGAAAGACTTTAAAATTGAAAACTGTAAAAGAATACAATTCATGACATTTTGATAAATTAAGCAAAAAAAATAAAATGACAGACAGTTTTGGTTTTTTTTATATTTTGTCAAAAATTGAACAATAAAAATAATTTAAAAAATATTATTTTCTGATTTCTTAAAAAATAAATAATCATAGTTCTTTCTTAAATATAAAAAAAAAAATGTATGTATATGTATGTATGTACATATGTACATATATGTAAAAAATATATAAATATGAAATGCCGGAAACTTTAAGTAAGCTTTAAAGATTGCGTTTTAGTTCACTCTTATATTTAGTACCTCTATAGTATAAGTACATATGAATATTTGACGTAGAAATAAAACTTATGTTTAATTTATATTCAAAATTTTTAATTTTGTTATTTAGGTACTTTATAATTTTAAACTGGTTTATTAACATTTTCATTCCAAAATATAAGCTGAATCTAAAAAATATTTTAATATTTCATTAAGTATAAAAAGTTTAGAAATTCATTTAACAAATTATTTTCAGAATAATTTTATTCAAAATAAGATATAAATTTTGATTAACACAAAAATAACTCTAAAGTCTAAAATACCAGAAAACAACAAAATTTTAACCAAACACCGCACAAATTTTAACCAAATAACGCGTATATAATCAATCAGCTGAAAAGAGAGACATTTCAGACATTTATTTTCATATAGGTACGCTTGATCATACTTTGTAGTTATCTATATACCTTGATTCAAATGCTATCAGTCAAATGTGCAGTTGAGTATGGTGTGCCTCAAGGCTCTATAATATATTTGGATCCCTTTTATTTATTGTCTTTATATAAATGATTTATCAGCCATGCTATTATGTGGAACTAATGTAGGTACATTTATATGCAGACGATATGCAGTTGTATATTAGTAGTCCAATTGGCTTAATAAATATTTTGTTGCAAGGTTGATGATTTGGGAAGGGTGCGTAAGTGGACTATGGGTAACTGTTTGGAACTTAACGTCAAAAAGTCTTTAGCAGCGTTTCATTTTCGTCATGTTATCTACTCCGGAGTAGTTCGTTCTAATCCCAAGTCACTCCAACTGCACCATCTCATACTTTGGTGCAGTTGATCATCACGCTCAAGAGTAGTTATTTCGATTTTTACCACCAGAGTATTTTTAATTTTTAAAACTTCCAAAAGATGAATTTGACTTTTTTAGGGTTTTGTACTTTGTTTTCTTTTTCGTTTTTTTTTTAAATTTTTTCACATTAAATACCTACATAAAGTAAAGAAGATAAATTTATCAAATAAATCTCGTTTTTTTTTGTCAAGAACCTAAAATAGACAGTGAGAACATAAGTTGAATAAAGTTTTTGGATTTTTAATTAAAGAGGAAAATATTTTTTTCACTGTTAATGTTGATTAATCTAAAAAAAAGTAGCGAAGATAGTGATTATGATAATTCACCACGAAATACACAGCAGAGAAAACAAATATTTAACAATAACATAGATATTTGATCTTGATAGTATGAATTTATTGTATTAAATAAAGCTAAAATACAATACAAAATTAAATGAGGATTATTTATAAAATTATTGAAATAAAATAAAACATGCAACAGTTATGAAACAATGCCTTTTTGATTTTCTTACCTCAACAAATACATACTAATGTATGTATATGTATGTATATACTAAACTACTAAACTTTACTAAACTTAAACAGGAATTCATTTTTATAACAAAGAAGAGGAAAAATTTACACAGATTTAAAGGTTAAGAACTACTTTTGAATTGAATTGACCGTTCCATTTATTCCTGGTGATGAAGTACTCTCAACTACTCCGGAGTGGATAAAAATACCAAAATGGAACGCAGTTTTTGTAAATGGCTGTACAAAGGAGATAAAACCTATTGGTCAATTCGCTTCCCTGCAGTGAGGTTAAAAATTGTGCAACTGAATCGTGTGCAGTGTATTAGAAATCTTGGTATGTACTTAAACAGTTTATGAGTTTACGCAAGATTGAGGCAGCTTCGCTTAACCTCATATATTATGCCGGCGTGCATCCGTATTAAACTAATTACTATCACTAATTATATATACATATCAAAGTATCATGTTGAGATGATCTCAAGTTTCCTCTCTTTTGCTAGTAATATAATTTGGAGTATCCCCAGATAATTATTTGAGAAACATAATATACTTTCTTCATAAAATAGTTTCTGAAAGGACGCTCGAGTAGACTTTTAAGCAAAATATGGCGAACGGTCTTGTTTTGTTCAGTTCAGACTATTATGGAGCCCACACAATGAACCAAGAACCGACAATGAACCAACCAAAAACCATTTAGACCCACGGCATAATTAACAAGGCAATTTACATAAATGTCAGAGTGGCAGTTGGGATTATGACGTTACCCTGTTCGTTTAATTGTAAACAGTGAAGAAAAGTAATATTAAAAGATTGTAGTGCAAAGTAAATTCGTTTTGTGAAAGATTCATAGTGTAACTTAATACCAATATAACAAAATTTGAAAATGTTGAAGTGTACCGTATCCAGTAGCAAAAGTTATCAAGACAATAGAACGTTTCTAGAAAAATAAAATATTTTACCTTCCCGAAAGACCATTCTATATGTAGTAAGTGGATAAAAGGATGTGGAAATAAGTAAATATTAATTTAAATGTTGGCAGAGTGTGCTTTGATCATTTTACAAATGATGATTATATAGACTAAAAGATATTCTATTAAACATACCTTTAGAAAAAAGGCAATTGAAAAAAGATGCTTTGCCAAGTCAAAATTTGGATATGGAATATGATGAGCAGCACACCAAAGAGAAGAAAGATTTAAAAAAGTGAAACAAAAAAAATTAGTAAATGAAGCAATGGATAATTATGAAACGTAAAATAGTTTACTATATTTATATAGTATGTACTGATACACAAGAGACAAGCATTAAATATGTTGTTGTACAAACCATGTGTGAATATATATTTTCATTATATTTACACTATATATTAAGTCCTGTTCTTCGTTTGCCAGGATCGGTTAATTAATTATGATCAAAATGAAAAGCTACATGCATTTTGTTTTGTTGATGAAATGACAGTAAAGTCTTCATTCGAATATGACGGAAAACGCGACATAGCTCTGAAAACCAGTAAACAAATGCAAGTATAGCCATGGTACGTGGTCTAATGAAAAGCTGAAAATTTTTAGCAGATTGAAAGAAATTGACTTTAATGTAGGAACTATTGTTTCTGATATGGGGTCCACGAATGTAACATTGTGGAGAGAATTGAATATTTCTAGTGATAATCCATTTCTGAACATTTCAGAAACAGAAAAGGTTTTTGTATTATTGCAGATACTCTTTATCTCTTAAAACTGATAAGAAATCACTATTTAGATAAAGGGCAAAGCCACAATCAATACTGCTTCTATTACGGAGCTTGTAAATTTAGACAAAAGTGATTTAAAATTATGTCACAAAATCTCGCATCAACATCTGAATATAAAAGAAGCCGTTTGACCAAGAAAAAAAAACGCTACACAAGTGTTTTCCCATTATGTTGCACAATCGATAAAAAGGTGTGTAACAATTGGAAAGATCAAATCTGCCAATGCCATAGAGTGTAGTGATTTAATAAAACTTGTAAATGACTGGTTCGATGTGTTCAATTTATCAACCGCGGTCAAGTATTCAAGTAACCGATTAAAAGCTTATGGTCTTGCTTTGAAATTTCATTCTATGAGTAATAGCCCAGACAGACCAAAAGCTCTTTTGGGGTTTAGCTTATAGCCCAGACAGACCAAAAGCTCTTTTTGGGTTTAGCTTAACCAGTTAAAAAAGAGCTTTTAGTTAAGAACGATTACTGACAGACCAATAACTGGATTTGTCATTTAGTATTTTGTGTAAATTTTTATTTTCTTTAAAGAATGGATCCAAAACATTTTAATAATTTACACCAAGTAAATAATTTATATAAAAAAGCACACGGTTTGAAAGTTAAATCTGAACATTATAAGAAAAGAGCAATTTTTTATAAAATGTATGCTCAAGATTTAACTTCTTTGCTACTTTCTTCGAATTTTGTTGAAAGGAACCGAAAAATTTGGACATTGGTAACTTTGAGTTGAAAATTTGTTTACATCAATTATATTTATTATTAAAAAATTTAATTTTTTATAGAATAGAACAAGTACCTTTTGGGAAGTTGAAGTGCCTACTTATTCTGATGAACAGTTTAAAAATAACTTCAGAATGAAAAGAGACACTTTCAAACAATTAGTCAAAGATTTGAGCTGTCTAGAGAAAATGGACACTAATTATAGAAGTGCTATTTCGCTCCCTAAAAGAATTGCCATTTCCATTTATTCTTTAGCATCTTCTGCGGAAAATAGAACCGTCGCCAACTTATTTGGTATTGGAAGGTCAACTGTTGGAGAACTTGTTCAAGAGTTTTCACAAGTTCTTGAAAATATTTCAAAGTTTGAAAAAAGATGGGGGTTTCCACAAACATTCGCTGCTGTTGGTATGTTAATGGTGTAGCAATGAATAACTCAAACATAAATGTATAATTTTCAGACGGCAGTCATATTGAAATAAAACCACCGTTAGACCAAACAGTGGATTATTATAATTATAAAGGATGGTATTCCATTGTGTTAATGGCTGCAGTAGATTATAAGTACATGAAAAATATTATTTTATGGTATACAATTTCATTTGATAATATGACCGAATAATCTATAGGTATCGGTTCCTGTATATCAATGTTGGATCACCAGGTCGAAACAATGATTCCTACATTTTCGAAAAATCAAAATTGAAACAACAGCATGAAAATAACAACATATTTTACGAAAACTGCAGAATGATGCAAGATATATCAGTACCTGTTATGCTGATAGGAGACGGTGCATTTCGCTTAAGTAACTTTTTAATGAAACCGTACAAAGGCACAGAACTTACTGAGTCAGAAAAAGAATTCAACAGGCAACTATCTAGATCAAGACGAGTTGTAGAAAATGCCTTTGGTCACGTAAAGGCCAGATTTAGAACAATAGGTAAAGGAATAGACGCAAATATTACGAATGCTGTAAATATTGTCAAAGCTTGCTGTGTACTTCACAACATTCTAATATTAAAAAATGATGAAATTAGGAATGAATGGATTAGCGAAGAAAAAAACTCACACGAAAATGGCAATCGAAGGCAGCCACAAAACGAAACAACAAGAGGAAATAATGACGATGATGGAAATAGAATAAGAAATGCTATTAAAGAATATTTATATGAAAACCGTAATGAAACAGGTAAGCTGTAGTTTTTACATATTTATTTTGAACACTTTTTATTTATATATAAAAAACAAAAGCTCCCTAAACATAGTGCTTCTTCAAAAATGAATCGCTTTGGTGATTTTTTCAAGAATTATTTTTATTAGATGATACGAGTAATGACTTCTGAAATTCTAGCATTTCAGTTGATATTTCATTTGCTTGTTCCGCAATCATATTAGATTTTTCTAATAGGTTATTAGACACATTGAAATTTTTTTCAAACATTTTATTCGCTTTTTTAATTTCATCTAATAAATTTTCCTGTATTTCATTAATTTTTCTTTTTCTTTGTTTTGTTGAAGATGATGAAATGGATGTTGCAGAAGTGGCACCTGCTGAGGTTGATGAGGCAGATTCACTATCAGATGGTGATGATAATGGTGGCGGTATCGATGGTGTTAATGGTGATGATAATGGTGGTAATGGTGATGATAGTGGTGGTAATGATGATGATAATTCAGAAACATCATCATAATATGTAGGATATAAACATGCTAGAAATTAAATAAATATTGTAGAAAATAAAAAAATAAGTAAAACAAATATTGTGTTTAATTATTACATTCTTCAGCTTCTAAAATACTTTCGTTTAATAACATTAACAGCTATATAAAACTTCCAACGAGATGGTGAACTCCCCGATTTGTCGTGAATTTTCTTCTCTTCTCTGAAATTAATTATATTTGGAAAATATAAATTAACGATAATTTTAAGTAAACACAAATTATTCTTACCTGAATTTTGAGCTCAAATTTTTAATTTTGCTCTTAATTTCTTTTCCAGTTTTGAAAATTTGCCGGTTTTCGAGTTCTTTTTTAATTTTTTCATACACACCACAATTTCTTTTCGCTGCTCTTAAACTTTTTATATTACATTTCCACGATTCAATTAGTATATCAATTTCGTGGTCTCTCCACTCACACCGTTTTTGTGATATTTTATAAATTTATTTTTAAAAGAATAAACTTTTTGATTTATTGAAGTACCTATTTAAAAGAAATAAATAATATTAAGCAATAAGCACTAATCACCGTACGTACACTATTATTTTTAATGACAATTATAATAACAAAATAAAACAAAATAAAACAAAATACAGAATAGAAACAAGCGGTGTACAGCCGGCGCTTAAAAATACTTTTTTATTGGCAGTTCATATGCAATGCAATGAAAAATATAAAAAATGCTGCTTATAAACGTTTTTTTTTCACGAAAGCAGCCATTCTGTTTTGGGTTTAGAATTGTGTGGATTGTGTTGGATTGTGTTTTTTCTTTTACCACAGAGGTTGTTGTCTGTATATAAAAAAGCTTTAAGTGGCTAAACTACTAAAAATTCGTGGTTTGGTCTTAACCACTTAAAAAAACGTTCTTATCCCAATCTATTGCTGACAGACCACGGAGTTTATCCATTTAAACAGGTTTAGACAGTTTCTAAACTCCGGTCTGTCGTTAGTATAACATGATTAATGAGTTACGAGTTTAGGGGCACAGAAGTTTGTTACCATTTCAAAAAGGCATGCTGTTAAATATTTCATCAAAATGTGAGGTCCAAAATTATCGCCCGATAGCCAAATTATCCTCCATACCAAAATTGTTGGAGCAGATAATATTTGACCAGGTGTACTGCCATTGTACACAATTTTCGGTTCATAACCAACATGGGTTCATGAGAAAAAAATCAACCGTCACAAACTTGGTTGAATCGTCTTCAATCTTTATTAATGCGATGGAAGCAGGTCTTCAAACTGACATAATTAACACTGATTTCAGTAAAGCCTTTGACCTCCTTCCTTTTAGTGTAATTCTTTTTAAATTAAAAAGGCTTGGTTTTCTTCATCAAATGGGCTAGTTCAGACTTAACAAACAGAAAATATACAGTTAAGTTCAAATCTTCAATTTCCCAGTGTTTTATAGCAACATCTGGAGTGCCGCAAGGTAGCCATCTCGGTCCTCTTTTTTTCACTTCAAAATGACTTGGAAAAATTTCCTCCTGGTGCCGCAACAACAACCTTTTGCTTAATGTGGATAAATGTGCACTAATGAACTTTACACGGCGTACCAATCCTGTTGCTTTCGGCTACACACTAAATAACCAAGCTTTGAATATGGTCAATTCTATAAGAGATTTGGGAGTATATTTTGATGAAAAATTGACTTTCAAAAACCACTTGAATAATATGATCAATAAAGCCAATACTATGCTCGGATTTATTAAGAGGTGGTCAAAAGAATTTGATGATCCATATATTACAAAATCCTTATACACTGGTTTTGTTCGCCAGCATTTAGAATACGCTAGCCAAGTGTGGTCGCCATACTACGAAACCCATTCAAACAGGATTGAAGCGGTTCAAAAATCTTCATTAGGTTTGCTCTTCGGAATCTTCCTTGGTCCAGCCCAATTAATCTCTCACCTTATGAAAGTAGACTTAATTTAATCTACTTAGTTTCATTGGAGAAAAGACGAGAAGCTGCAGACTCAATTTTCATTGTTCAAGTTGTTAATGGTGGTTAATGGTTATTTCAAAATTCATTCGGGATAGTGTTACTTTTAACTTTTCTACCCGACTTCGAAAAACTAATCTTTTTAACATCGCTTATCATAGAACAACTTATGGAAAATTTGAGCCAATCAATAGAATGCTTATGTCTGCTAAAAAACACCAAGATGTCATAAATTTTGAAGTCTCCAAAAGGTCCTTAAGAAATAAAACGCTTTCAAAAAATTAATATAACTTTAGTAATTGTAAATTTTTTTTGTATTAATTAATTTATAAATTGTAATTATTGTAATTTGTTTGAGTTAAACAAAAATAAATAAATAAATAAATATATATTATGTACATACGTATTACGTAGGTACACATATATAAAAAAAATAAATAAATAAATCATTACCACAGCTATTTACATATTTAAAAGATCTCTGTGGAATAACATTTTGACGAGGCGGTTAAACCAGGATGATCTTGAACGCTTTTTTGGAGTTATACGATCAAAAGGGGGACTTCATGGTCATCCTAGTACTTTGTAATTTAAATAAAATTAAGACTGTATTTTAGGTAATTTTTCTGGTAATTCTTAAAATCAGAGGTGATATAAATATTTGAATATTCAATATAAAGTTCAATATTGCCTCTATTTCGTCAGTCACTTGACTGATTTGGAAGTCCTTAAATTCCTCAAGGATTTCAAGGTTATGTGTCAGATTACCCAATTTCAGTTTTCTAGTGCTCTTTATAAATTTTAGGGGGCCCAGTTCAGTGCTTCCTTCTTAATTTGTATGTTAAGAGGTGGCAAACTGAGCATGGCTTCTAGTGCTGCCGTTGAGGTAGTTCTAAGAGCTCTTG
Source organism: Bombylius major (assembly GCA_932526495.1). Lineage (NCBI taxonomy): Eukaryota > Metazoa > Arthropoda > Insecta > Diptera > Bombyliidae > Bombylius > Bombylius major. The sequence goes on from OW052043.1 coordinate 32,461,760, forward strand.
TAATACTGAGACACGCTAGCCTTTGTATTTTATTGAGTCTGTTTTGAACCGTTATTTGATTTGTTTTTGGCCACCATATGGCTGAAGCATATCGACTGTGTAGTAGTGACACCACGTATCTGCAAAATTCAAACTTTTCAGTACAGACAAAAAACATTTCAATTCATAGAACAAATAATATTGTGACATAAAAATTGACCATTGTTAATTTATTAAATTATTAACAATTTTTAATTTTTATAAATGAGATTGTGTGTATTGATATCATATAAATAATTTAATACTAGTATCTCAATTTCAATAAAAGTGTTAGATACGTGGTGTCACTACTACACAGTCGATATGTGATTATGGGTCTTACGATGGCCGTATATATGACCAATAAACCATTTTCAGTTTAAGTCCCCATGTTCAAATGCTGGCAAAGACAATTTAAATTTATTTTCCGTCTCCGAACTCAGTACTCCAAAACAAAAAGTTAACATAAAAAATTGCAGACACTCATAATATCGTGTTTTACAAAAAAAAAGGTTTATTTTTTATTATTTATAACAGAAGTAAATTGTTATTATCAATATAAATTTTTTTTAAAAAAGCTTCTTATAGTATGTCCTGTGCGTGGATTTCTAACTTTTTAGTCCAATGAATCCTTTTCTTAATAGTTTTATTATTCAATAAAATACCAAAAATTATTACGGGGAACTTTTTAAGAAAAAGCTTTTTACAAATAGAGCCGCAGTTTAAAATTCACACTCAAAAAATTGACTATACAAGGGGTCCGGTTAAAGGTGTTACAAAATTTAACTATAGATAATTCTCGCCAAGACAGTGGAAAAATCGTATAGAAGGGGAGCAACTAATCTCAACGGTTTCCGAGGTACGGGGAGGTATGTACATATTTTTGCGACTTTTTTTGTGAAACACCTAAATACATATACAGGATGATTCAGTTAAGGTGTCTGACCCGGAAACAACGGATAGGTCTCAGCAAGGCGAATGAAAAATCGTATAGGCGAGAGGGATTAATCTTAACCGTTACGGAATTAGATGGGGGAACGATTTTTGGTACTTTTTTCTTGTTTTACCCTATAACCTTTTACAAGAGCACGCCAGGCTTATTTACCCTTTTGCAAAATTATAATTGAATTTATTGTTAATTTTTAAAAATTTCTCTTCATCTTTTTTATTTCACCACAAAATTTGCAATCACTCATACAGAAACAGCGGAATTTGACTAGCTGAATTTGAAATAGAAAATACATGTGTCGTCATAATTAGTAAAAAAATTTCTACCCGATTTATAGAAACGGGGCACTGATCTTCTGTAGTGAGGATCTGTAACTCGGTAATTATCAGTGAACCTCTCTTTAGATAACTACTCTGTGATATGGATATGTACATACTTTTTAAATTTTCTAATTAACCCATTAAGGACCAAGAGAACAATTTTTGTCGTCAATCTTTGAGCTCCAAACTCATTAAGAATAACGGTCGTAATATAAATAAAAGTAGTGTATTTTACTATTTTCGAGTGTGATCTTTCTTTTTCCGGGGTCAAAATTGCAATTTAATGGCTCTGAAAAAAACTATCAAAAAATAAAAGATTTTTTTTCACGATTTTATTTCTAATCAAAAGAGTATCAAAATTGAATTGAAACTATGATCAACGGTGATCGGAGATATCACAGTTTAAGAAAACATTTTTTTTCTTACCTCGAGCATACTCGAAAATAGTAAAATACATGACTTTAATTTTATTACGACCGTTATTCTTAATGAGTTTGGAGCTCAAAGATTGACGACAAAAATGGTTCTCTTGGGTTAATAAAGTTATATAATATAATGGGTCCGATTTCGAGAGTCGTTTCAATCGACAATCGACTATCGACTTCTCAGTCGAGGTGATATAAAAATCGTATTCACGATTTAGTGTCGATTTGAACCGTCAAAAATTGACAAAATAAAATATTTTCAAAAAATTTAACGAGTTGTTCATTGTTGTGATTTTTTTTTTTAAAGTGAGTTTTTTAAAATTTTAAAAATGGAATTTATTATTTTATATGAAGAAGAAAGAGTTGAAAGAATTAGAAATGAAATTCTTCATTTATTTGAAACTTTTATCCTGTAAATTAATATAAAAATATAACTACAATAGAATATAAAAAATTTGTTTATACATATATATGTACTTGCATTTTAATACATGCGAAACAACACAACAAAACAAAAATGTAACCTCAACTGACGAGGCGATTGTTAAAAGCTACTCGACTAATATAAGTCGACATATCGGTTCACTTCGACTCTCGTGATCGAAAAAATTGCTACCGAGTCGATAAAGAAGTCGACAGTCGATCGAAACGACTCTCAGAATCAAAGCCAACATTATTCCTAATAATATACTATGTATGTATGTAATATTAGATAAATATATGAGTATAGTTTTTGTTGATCTTTTCGTACATAGTCGTCAATTGTACAGACAATTTCTTCATACTAAATTTTTGATTTATATAGATAGACGTATTTGTAATTGTACCTTTTATGTTTCCTTTTAGTCAATGCAATTTCATTGGAAATTCATTTAAAATTCACTGTTTTTGATACACATGTTAACGGAGTGAAGATTTTTTTTTTTCAAAAACTAATACCTTATCAAACAAATTTACATTCTAGTCTCTTAAATTGACATCCCAGACAGACAAAAATCACTTCTAAATCAATTATAAATCAATTCTTGGTATCGAAGAATCGATTTCTTTTTGATGAAAATGCGATTATTTTATATGAACGATGTCCGCTTTTTCGCATTGCTCCGATGTATGATGTTTTGTTGTTTTGTTGTTTTTGTGGGTGGGGGGGATGCGAGTTAGGCATCCACGAGCACTCAGACAGGAGAGTCCATTGTACTCAGCACCCCGACTTCTGCCATACATGCACCTACAGTTTAAAGTGGAATGCGAACCACTAAATTCGTTGGTAGAGAACGAATTTTTTTATTCGTATGACAGGGCTTGGTACTAATATTTCTTAGTTTTTGTGGACTTGGCTTTTTTATGAAGCAAAAGCCACTAAACTAATTAGTACCGAGCACTTATACCCAACTCAAAGTGAATTGGTACTCATTCAGAGCTGAGTGAACTCAGGCGGACTCGAACCCGAGACCTTCAGCATCAGAAGCCAACACTCTACCGCTTCGTCCACTGCCCGCCCTCCGATGTATGATTCTATGTAATCGAATTAAAACAAGTTTAAAACCAGTTTCACATCTACGCGATTCTAAGGAATCGAACTAGAATCGAGTTTAAACTTATTTGTTCCATTAAAATATTTTTTAACTAATTTCTGATTACATTTTGATTCGAAGAATCATTTTAGAATTATTTCATTCTTGATTCCAATGGAATCGATTACATTTGTCTAGCAGGGATCCTTCTACGATGTTCGTCCTTTCAAAGAGATTAACAAAAACTCATTTCATTGTGTGTACATACATAATAATAATATATATGCATATGTACTAATAAACGTATTATATGTATATCATATATGTATAATACGTTACATACATATATCGCTTTAAAATTTTATTCATGTGCACATACATATATTACAATATTTACTCTAACTAAACGAATAAAATGGACTCAACATTCAAGACAGGTGTTAGGTGTATAGGTAGATACAAATTATTCTTATTCCAAAACCATCTATAATACAAGCCATGAACTGTCTTTCTGCACTAACAAAATCAAATACGACAGAAGTGTCAATTTTTGAAAACAACACTGCTGGTAGTACAAATAGTAGTGTAAAGAAAATGTGTTGTAGTTAAATATTTTTGGTTTTTTAAATAAAATATGGTTTATAAAAGTTTTAAAATATAATAAATTAACAGTGTTATAATTTTTAAAGTGCACAATAGTCAAAAAATAAAATAAAAAGGTGGAAAATATTGTGCGTTCTTACCTTCTTGTAAGAGAAAAAATTGACGTGTTGACTATACCTATGGTGAGGTTATAACATATTATAAAGTGAATTGATTGATTTGATTAAAAACCATCTATTATATAGGTATAGAAGAAAAAAGTTTATCTAAGCGCACGGTAGTGCGCGGCCAAGTTCAATACATAGGCCGTATGCACAGCGTACACTATTAACACGAACTGTTTCGAGCCATTTTTGACCTCTCACATCTCAGTGTCTATTAAAACTAAACAGACAAAATTTAAACCACGTAATAGTGTGCTTCGTCCCGCCCGCTGTATCAAATTTCATGTATATAGGTTCAATCCGACTTGAGATATTGACCCCAGAAAAAGCAAATTTTGGCACTCACTCACTGACCGGTAATCAAAACCTCTAGGGTACTTCTGATAAGCCTAGGACCATGAAACTTTACACGTAGGTAGTTTTTAACGCGTAGGTCAAGGAAAAATTACCAAATCTGTCGAATGTGTGCTGGACAAATAAATATTTCATTAATTGTTACAGTAATTGAGCATTTTATATTATTTATATATTGTAGCTTCCATAGCTTGCTTTAATAAAATAAAAAAATGTCATATTTTATAAATAATATTATATAGACACATAAAACATAAAATATATAGGTTCTGTTCGATACTAATGTTATAAAAAATAGCAGTGCTCAGTGAAAAATATTTACCACCTGGAAATTTTATATAATTTAAGGCTGTAACGTATGGAAATTCACATTATTTGTAAACTTTTTTACTTATTGCAATATTGTATGTGTGCTTTTGCACTCCTTTGTATGATTACCTTATTCTCATTTATTAGTTAATTTAAGTTCAACAAAAAAAGGTGAAATCCAACCAAAAACATATGTAAATATTAAAAGGGGGCCAAGTTCTTATTTATTAACTGTTGGTCCAACAAAAGTAATGAAATCTGCATTAGTTCCAAGTTCGAAGAACTTTTTCACATACAAAATTTCAATAAAGAACGTATTAATAATTATGAATTTGACAGGTTTTAATTTATAATTTTAAAAGTAATATAATATCAATAATTCAAGTTAAATAAAAACCTATCAAGTTCATAATTATTAATACGTTCTGTATTGAAATTTTGTATGTGAAAAAGTTCTATGAACTTGGCATTAATGCATATTTCATTACTTTTGTTAGACGAACAGTTAAAGAATAAGAACTTGGCCCCCTTTTACCAGTGGCGGAGCCAATAGTTTTTTTCCGGATGTTTAGATTTTAAGAAGAAATTAAAGTTGCATTTTTTTTTATTCAAAATAATTTAACACAAAGTGGTCGGTTTCCCTAAGGAGAAAATTGTGTAGACAATAGAAAGAAAAATTTAAAAATCCGTTTAAAATTCGAAATTTTTTTTTTATTTTTACCCCGAGAAAAACGGTCTATTTATTTCTTACTGTCCAGCTTCAATTCAAGCAAATTTTTTATCACAACACACACACACAATATGAAATATTCTCTAATAAACAAATTGAATTAATTGAAATTTAATTGAAATTGAATTTATTAAATTTAATTTTCTTCAAATAAAAAAAGTTAACAAATAGAAAGGAAAAGAACAACGTTCATTTCAAAATATGAACACAATGCATTATTATTTGAAGGATAAAAAAAAAAGGAAACGAAAAGTAAAAATAAAAATTTTTTCATAATTTTCTACTACGGTTCACTTTTAAATATGAACCTGAGTGATGTATAAAAAAACGAATTTGAAAAGAGAAAAATATAGAAACGAATATATGGTGTAGTACGATTTTCCTAATGTTAACTTTAAAATGTGAAAACCTTTCATATAAAATTATATAAAGAAAAAAAGAGAAACTAAACAAAGTAACTAAATATTATTCTTTTGTAATTTTCTGTGTGTCCCTTTTTTAAATATGAACCTAATGAATAATGATTTATGTGTGCAAAATTAAAAAAAAGTTTAAATTGTATTGTTTTCATTTACTCTTCTTTTTTTTTTACCAAAAAAAATTTGTTTTGAATTTGGTTAGAAAATTTTATGATCACGTTCATAAAAATTTTAGGGTGTTCACTGAACGCCCTAAACCATACCACCCTCCGCCGTTGGTATATACTGGGGAAATCGAATAAAATTGTGTGCAGTTTTAAACACTTTTTTTCTTATGCTGTCATATGTAATTTTACATTAGGTGGTTCGTAGAAATATCTCTTTTGGACATATGGAAATTTTTGACGTCATTTTTGGGGAAATGATTTAACTGCTTTTTAAGCAATTCTGTTGATGATTTTCTTTGCGATATCGTTATGCGAGAGTGCGTTCGCTTGATTAGATCCTTACGCTATTCTATTACCATAGCCTAGAAGACTAGTAAAATTACTTCTGCATAACGGTAAATAAAATGTGAAATTTAATCATAATGAAGTACGTTATCAGAAATAAAAAAAAAAAGGAAAAAACTTTCTATAAGACAGAGAAAGACTTGTAGACTGTAGTATGTACCTTAAAAATTTACATGATTTTATATGGAAAGAAAAATATATCTTTCTTCTTCATTTCTAAGAGAAAAAAAACTATTGATACTTTAATTTTTTCTCTTACAAGTAGGTAAGAAAGCACAATATTTTCCACCTTTTTATTTTATTTTTTGACTATTGTGCACTTTAAAAATTATAACACTGTTAATTTATTATATTTTAAAACTTTTATAAACCATATTTTATTAAAAAAACTAAAAATATTCAACTAAAACACATTTTCTTTACACTAATATTCCACCACTCTTATTAAGAAACCATAAGAAACTAAAATGTCAAAACAAAACATGACACACTTCTTACTAATACATACAAAACTCCAGTTCGGGGCTTCTGTATAGAAGGTTTTGGCCTAAATTTATACACAATTATATTGTACCTCCCTCAACTATATCAATGTGTGTATCACAATATATTTTACACAACTTTATATTCTCATATAAAAATGCCTCCCTCAGTTGCCTATCTGTATTGGTTTTATAGTTTTTATAAGGTAAAGCGTAGTAATATTGAATCACTAGTATTTATTTTGTTTATTATTATTTGTAAGGGGATGGTGAGGGAAATGTAATAGATACATATTGTTGAGTTTAAGTAAAAAGGTAATTAATCAATTATAATTAAAATGAATTTCCAGTAAATTTCCATATATTGAGTTTGAAATTACGTTTTTGCTTCCAATTCACCCAATGTGGCAATAAGAGTATGGTTTACTCTATATGTTGAATAACTACGTACATAGAAAATTTAAATTTTATATCTTTGTTGCTCCCTAATGATTTATCTTTTGGACTATTTCTAGCAAAATACACTTGCATTTTACACATACATTGAAGTTTTTCAAAATTTCTTATCAAATTTTGTATGGAAAATTGAAATGTGATTTTACTTGCTTCTTTATACTATGACCAGGCATTATAACATTTCCATAGTATACGTTTATAATTTATAAATATATGTAGGATATGACTGTATACTCTTGAGTGTGATATGTATAATGTATATGCAGGGTGTTCCGTTTGATTTGCTTAACCTTGATACCAGTGAAAGGTCTCATCGAGACAAACAAAAAATCGTATTGGTGGGGGGGGGAGGTCCCAACAGTTTCGCCGCTAGAGGGCGTTGAAGTTTTTTTGCTCTTTTTTCACGATGTAAGCCGAAAATATCGCACTTCAAATGCATACTGGGTTATTTAATATACTTTTTTAAACTTTTATAGTCTAAACGTGTTATAACAGGTGACGAAACATATGGGTTTACAGATATGACGTCGAAACTAAGGCTCATTCAAATTCTTTGATCCATTTTTTTTTAATAAACGAAAATCGCCGAGTTCATAAAAACACGTCTAACCTTAGCGGCTGCCACAGACAAAGTAAACAATGAATACAGCTGAAAATTTTATCATACATCAGGGGCATGTATATCAACATAATAAAAAATCTTGACAATCGGACTCTCCAAACCCGCGAAATTTAAAAATTCCCGTTATTTTCTGAACACATTTCGTATTTTCATTGTAACTTGAATAATTTTTTCTTATAATGAATAAAATTTGTAATGCTGTTATGATATCTACTTACTTTTTGTCCATCTTAATTTCCAAATCTTAACTATCTTCTAAATGAAAGAAAAAATCATCAGATTATTTTACATAGCAGTGAAAGAGTAAAACATAAGTTCCATTTGTAATTTTTACTTATATAAGTATATAAATAATAATTACTATCTATACGTTCTTGGATTAATTAATTGATTCAAAATATAGCAAAACGAAATGTCTGCGGACACGAAGAAACAGTAATACAAATACATATATATATAGTATTAAACATTATACAGAAGCAAATTTTGTATGTTATGTTATAATTCAAGTCAAACTCAAAAAAGTAGCAAAAGGCGAAAAATAATTTGTAATATTCAAAGCAAAAAAAACAAAGATGTTAAAAAATTGGAATTTATATCTTTCAAGTTTCAATGTGATCATTATGATTGAAATTATTTGAAATGATTGTCTAAAAGCTACAGAGCCTAATTTCTAATTTAGATAGTTTTAACCAGAGTACAGAGAAGCTTCTCTTCTAGTTCTAACTGCCTATTTAACTCATAGAAATAGAAATTATGATTACAATATTGTAATAGTTATTTTCTAAAAGATTCATTATAAAAATGATAAATGTGTACTCGGAACGCAATAAGACTCAAATTATAGGATAATAAAACAGTTTTAAGATTATTATAAATACATATAAAATATAAAAAATAAAGAGATATTAAAGTATACATATGTATATATACATATTATGTACCTATTACATGTACAGCAAATAAATAGAAATCTACAATATAAACAGTCATGAGTATTGAAGCTATTTCTATTTTCTAATTTCACTAAAATATGATGTATTTTGAATGTTGTGGTTGTTAATAATAAGATTTTTCAACATTTCACTTGAAATTTAGTGATTTACCCATTTATGGGTAGTTGAGACTTGAGAGAATGAGAAATGCTAATTTGTAATTGTATAATAAATTCCTAATTTAAATATTTAAATTACTGAACAATTTTCAATAAATTCAAGAAAAAATATATGTATGTATGTAGTATGTACAAACAATAAATTTTTGTAGTTTTATCATTCAGCCACATATTGTGTAATACCGTTAATTCAAAAATACATACAAAACAATTTTTATTTGAACATTATGTACATATGTATGCTATTTTATATCAAACACAGCTATCATGTATATTTTCTTCAATGCCAATCATTAAAAAAAATGTTTGTTCTATTTCATGAATAAACTAAATTGTGACAATATCCTGTGAGACTTTTACAATATTAATATTGCTGTAGTGTATTTCTTTATTTTGACATCATTATCTTATGCAACTGTAAATATAAAATGGCCGCAATATACGAGTATAATAGGAATACCGGAAAGTAATGTCGTTTTTGCATCAAAATATAAATTTCTGATTTTTGTTGTTACAGATAAATATCAGCTCAGTTTATTACGTACTGTTTGTTATCTTCGTTTTCTCCCTTTCAATTAGATTTTAAGGATTTTTTTTTCAAAAAGCTTTTTAATACACACTACCGAATTTTGACCTGGAGACCGCCACTGATCATAACGTTTTAAGTCGGTTAAAAATGTTTTTTTTTTTCAATGCGATAGGTAAGCAAAAAGTTGCAAAGCAAAATTCTTTGTGCTTTATGCCCTTCGCGTGAATCGTGTGGTATCCATAATTTTCACCTGTAGACTTTTCTTATTTGATTGAGGTGTTTCTGTATACTGTATGGCGAATCAGAAAGTGCCTAGGCTGACGAGAATCCGATTCAATTAGGAAACAGAATTCGTCATTATCAACAACCGTTAGCTTCCCAGAACGAGACACGAGACCTCTCAGTTATCAGAAATCTAAACAGCCAGCGTTGGCGTTTATGAAAACTCAAAGAATTTGGATACACAATACAAATTGTATTGGTGCTTGGTAGTAATACTACTTCTCTAAAATTCAAAAAGTACATAAGGTGTCTAATATGTTTTTCCATATTTTTTTATTTTGAATACACATTTTTATTTTACAAAACTTGAATAGAAAGTAATCCGCAAATTTTAGACGTATATACTTTAAGCTATCTTGTGTAAAATTTGAAGGCAACATCGCACGGTATACCAATATTTCGAAAATAAGTTGGACTGAATAAAGAAATGACATTACTTTCCGGTACCACTAATATAAAATCTGCTAAGTAATGTATAACATTTTGTTTGCACTATAGAATAGTATACAAAATTCATATTACAAAAATGTCTCAATGCATGTAACGATAACTTTCATTTATAATAGATAAAATGAATGCAAACAGTTTTATACAGAAGGACAAAAAATATTTTAATGTAGAAATGAAGAAAAGAATAAGATAAAAATATATTAAATATGGTGTAATACTCATATTACATTTATTTCATCGTCCATTCACTATGCCATTTTGAAAATAAAAAAGTAAAACCAATCATCCAGTATTTTTACGAATAATGTAATTTTTATAAATTTTTCAGATCTAAAAAGGATGCAGTGTTGCATGCACAACATATAGTGGGGTAAATATGTATGTATATTATATACAATACATACATATAAGTTTGTTGTGCAGCAATTTAAATTTTGAGAAACATTTCATGCACCAAAGCTGACATGTTTTCTTATTTCCTTAGCCTGATCCATAAATTCTTTAAAAATATATAGAATACTGAATAAAATAAATATAGAAGATGAGAAGGAAAAGTACTAAAGAAATTTTCAAATATATTTTTTCTTATACTAGAAATTGTCTGAAGAACATCTATTTTTCATATGGGAATTCATACACATGTTCTTTATTAATTATCTCTCACATACATATGTATGTATGTACATTCAGATGATTTATTATCCTAGTTAAACTCCTGCCTCTTTATATATTGAATAAATAAAATTTTACTTCTTGTTTTACTTTATAGTAGTTTATTCTTAATTTTTTTTAATGATAAAATGTAAAAAAGAAAGCATTCATTTGATTTTACACTAATATGAGTTTATATGCATATTTATAACATCAGCTTACTTTTGGATACTATTAACAGAACTTTAAAAAATTTCTATTTAATGTCCTTCAAGTAACTTTAAGAAAAGTTATCTCTTGTTATACGTAGTCTTAAGTTTATTCTCATTTTCATAAAGCGTTTACTATATAAATAAGTATGTATATGTAGTTGCAAGCGCTTATGATGATATGGGTATACTTATTCCCAGTTGTCCAAAAAAGAACTGATTCTAAAAGAATTAATTCTGAACTTATTCCAAAGTAATCAATTGATTCCATTTCTGATTCTTAGTAATGCAAAGAGAATCAATTGATTCCATTTCTGATTCTTAGTAATGCAGAGAGAATCAATTGATTCCTTTTCTGGCTTCCTATAATGACAATGTAACAATGAGCAAAAAACATGATGGCACGTGTTACTATATGCTCGCATAAAAATATAAAAACAACGGTAAATTAAAATTTTTTGTTGTTATTTTATTTGCTTATTTGGTTTTCACGTCTTTTTGGTTCATTCATTGTTAAAATTTTAGAAGTGAAGTTGTGTTTTATGTGTTAAGTTACAGTGCAAATAGTTATCAGTTTTAAAAAAATTAGTAAAATAATAATAAAAATTAAAATTAAATCGAATAATCATTGAAAGGTAAGTTTTTAGATATTAGAATTTGAGATACATATTAATCTTATTACCCTAAGATTGCCTGATCGTATACAAATGTATACATTCGGATTTTTTTACCGTTTCAATAACTATATTTTTTCAGAAGCATATGATGGCCAGGACTACGTGAAAATGATAAGAAAATCTTTTAATTTAGTGAAAGCACGCATAAATAAGAGGGCATTTATGGAGCGCGAAAAATTGCGGGAATCTCAAACAAATTAAATTAATAAATAATGTTTTTGTCTTTTTTATGTTAAGTTTTATTGAATTAAATTTTTTGTTTATAGTGTAGAAAACATTTTTTTATAAATAAATAAGACGAAGAAAAGTTTTTGCTATTTTATTATTTTAAAAAATTTGACTTAGATAGTTTTGTAACGTTGATTTATGCCACTTTCAAAATTAACTGCTCACATTAAAAATAGATCCTCATTGATTCAGAATGCATTCTGCGGAATTAGTTCAGAATGCATTCTGCGGAATTAGTTCAGAATGCATTCTGCGGAATTAGTTCAGAATGCATTCTGCGGAATTAGTTCAGAATCAATTTTATTGAATTGATTCAGAATTGATTCAGAGTAATGCAGATAGGAATCAATTCATTACTGGCCTATGACATGCCCATGTAAAAAGAATCAATTCTTTTCCCATTTGGTAATCTAAAGTGGAATCAATTCGGAATCAATAGAATTCATTCTGAATTAGTTCTGAATTGATTCGTTTCACAACTGGGTTATAATTATAATATACATATGTATGTACAATGTACCTATAATACTTATATACTTCTATATTTAGTATTGTCCATCTACTTTTTCTAAATTTCTACATCTTTTGATTTCTGAACAATTCTATGACCGATCATTTTTTGACTTCAACAAAATATAAAGAATAAAATAAATAAATGAGAAAGAAGAAAGTAAAAAGAAAAAGAAATTCCAAAGATATTCGAAAAAGCTCTTTTTTATCTTCAACCATATTTACATTTCTTATGCAAGTAAGTAGTATACATACATATTTTGTATACATACATATGTACATACATAACAAAAGATATATTTGTAAAAACTTATTGTGGAATGCCCTTGAGTTGTTCTCGATGTTATCTACTTTATATGTACAATTGTATATATAAAAAATATGAGGAAAGAAGTTCTAAGAAAAAAAAAAGAAGCCTGACTATCTGGTAATAATAATAAGTAATAAGAAGAAGTTAAAAATAAGCAATGACGAAACAGCCAAAAGGGATGCTGATAAGCTTGTACACATCAGTTACATTGTATGTATATTTATTGGGATTGTAAACATCAGAGTATCCAAAGCTACTTGCCATTGACCAAGGTTATGGTATCATCTCTAAATGGGTAACAAAAACAATGTTATTATATAAGTTATGTACATATGTATGTACATATACAGTTTCTGTTATAGTCATACGTACGTTATAATGTATACGTCATAAGTAGGTACACAATAATAAAAAACAAAAAAAAAGTCTTTAAAATAATAAAATGAAAGCATCAGTTACAATACAATTATTGTATTATCTAAGATGATTTAAAATTTCCTATTATATGTAGATGAAGAAAACATGTATTATGTATAATTATGTATGATGTTGAAAATAGTTTGAATAATATTTGAGTACATAAAACTTTACACAGTGCCTATATTGATGCTATGAATCTATGATGTAGAAAAGTGTAAAAAAAATAATTTAAGCGTTTTATTAAAGCTGTTATGATACGGTATTAATTTCATGATTAATTTCGTTATTAAAAAGAGATAATAAGTATGCTTTACGGAAAAAGCAACTAGAAAGAAAGAGAGATATAAACTAACAATTAATTTAGTATTAATACTGAAAATGTCGAAAAATAACTCACCCAATTCTCCAAATTCCAATATCCTTCCATTAATCATGAAATTAATCATGACATTTGAATATTAATATTATTTTTGTGTTGCCATCGTGTTTAGACAATAATTTAGCTATGTTTTTTTAGAAATAAAGATGCTGAGGCTGACTTATCTTTTTCTTAAGAATAGGCTCACTTTAAGTATCTTAAAAAATAAAATTATACTTTATACATACATACTTGAACGAATTTCAAGTGGCTATGATTTGGTTTGCCTTATAAATGATATGGTTAATAACCATTATTAACCAAGAAAAATTTGCTTGGTTTATACGTTAACTAAGTACTTTCCAATGAACAAACTTTCCAGTTATTTCTCATTTTAGATCATATGATTTTCGACTATACTATTCATTTATTCTATTTATAAAAGTAAGGATTAAGAGAACGAGTGCGAACTCTTTTAACAGAAAAAAATTTAAACAAACAAAATAACAAAATAAACCAGCTATGTATGTACGTACATATTTATGTCTGTCACATATTTTAGTTCCAAAGTTGTTCAAATGGAAGAGTTGGTTAACCAACATATGTCTGTCGATAGTATAAGTCATAACTCATAAAGTTTGAAAAGGGCAATAAAATTAAAAAATACGAATATATATGTATGTACTTACATCATAGCGTTTAAGATCTAATCAAGCGAACGCACTCTCGCATAACGGTATCGCAAAGAAAATCATCAACAGAATTGCTTAAAAAGCAATTAAATCATTTCCCCAAAAATGACGTCAAAAATTTCCATATGTCCAAAAGAGATATTATTGCTACGAACCACCTAATGTAAAATTACATATGACAGCATAAGAAAAAAAGTGTGTTTAAAACTGCACGCGAATTTTATTCGATTTCTCCAGTATATACCTACATGATATTTCATTATTGTAAAAGAGCGAAGGGTCCTCTACATTTTTTCTTAACACAAAGTGACCCTTGAGTGCCCTTGTAAAAAGTTATAGGATATACCGTGAAATAAGAGCAAAAAAAACTTCAACGCCCTCTAGCGGCGAAACCGTTGGGATTCCGCCCCCCCACCGATACGATTTTTTGTTTGTCTTGATGAGACCTATCACTGGTATAAAGGAAGAGCAAACCAAACGGGACACCCTGTATATGAATATGTACATACAAACATATATATGAACGTGTGTATAATCAACCATTAACCACCCTCATTTATCATACCCATACGTATACAAGCGCCATAGTTATTTTCGTACTACTGTTTTAAGTCAACTGTGCAAGTAAAAATTTTATATATTTTGTATACGTATACACATTTACATAAATAAATATACATATGTACAAACTCACCCTCTGTTTGTTTATGTTTATTTATAAACGTATACGTACAATTTATGTAAATATGTGTACAGAATGCAAAATTTTAAAAATACACGAAATTCTTATTACAGAAAAGAATAAGAAAAAACAAAAGAATAAAACATCATCCTTTTCCCATATAGCCAGCGGCGTACACTTTCTTTTTAAATTTTTGGCAATAATATATCATCCCTTTATTATTGAAATGAATAGATAGTTTTAAATAAATGTTAGTAGAAAAAACTAGTCGATACCTATAGAATTCACGTCAAATTACGAAAACAAATATATACATACTATATACCGTCATACAATTTTCGCAAAGGTGACCTGAAGTGTTAAAACGCATGGTGCCACCATCTTCATTATTATATTTTCAGTATTATATGCATTTGCTACCTACAATGCATTGTGTTAAACTTGTGATGGCAGCTAAGTAAGGGTGGAAAAAATAAAAACAAAAAATAACTTTCTGATGATGACGATAACGATGATTTTAATGATGATGATGATGATGATGCATGACAAGGAGTAGGAGTCCAAATGATTTTACTTCTCATGTGGCAAATGCCACAATGCAACAACAATCTTGCAATTGATGAAAAACAATTTTTCTTGTTTTTATTCTTACTTCACTTTTAATGCAAAGGGTTGTTGGAATGCCACTCCCCCAAGCAACTGTGATTGGTTGTCCGTTGCAATAGCACTAGCCTGTAGTTTTGTGTTCAAAAGGAAATAGATCGTGTGTGCATTTAAAACTACCCTTGTACTACTCGTTGTGCGCACCCACACTCCTATCATTTAATTTTATTCCTGTCGAATGGCTGTTATATGCAAGGCGTTAAGTTTGTGCTACGTAGCAGGTACCCAAGTCCAAGTTAGTACTGTTACAAACAAAGTGAAAGTTCGTATCGTACATATTATAACAGAGTAAAACCAAGCCAACGCATCATCAATAACATTGCAATAAGGATAATAAGGGCTAAAAAGCTGGAAGGATGAGATTTCAATGCACTTTAGTTGTATCGACTCTCTAGGGTGGCTGGCTTATCACGTTAATGGACGACGAACGGTTGCGTTATGTTGTGTGTGCATTTGAATTTGGTGCTTTGGTGCTTTATGATATCCATTTTAGGTAGGTACATATGTATATCTAAATATGTATACCTACATATATTCAAAATGAATAAAGTTTTATGTGGTATATATATATATATATATATGTATAATATTTTTACGGTTCAAATTTTCGGTATCCTTGCACGATGTATGCCCTTCAGGCGTCATTATAAGTTTTGTTTTGCTTTAAATTCATACACAATCAACCAACGAGGCATTTAGAAATATTTTTCACTTACGATATCAACCAGGACCTGTACAAAATTTATATACATACATATATGCATACGAGTATAATAGCGAATGCATTTATGAACGCAAAGGTATATTAGTTGCGGCATAGCCATAGTGTTGGATTTAGCCTATCGTAGCAATCACCCTTCGATTCACTAACATGTATTGATTTTCCTTTTTAATATGTTTTCATTGTTCTTATTAGAGTACTGCGTGATGCATACACTAAATCTGGCCAACGACGATAATACGGACTTTTTAAAGTATATAGGTATATGGTATTTAGATACACATATTGAAATTGAAAATCTATAAAAAATACATGAAAGGGTGCAATCTAGGATGACGATTTGCTGTTTCTGCTGCTTTTATGATGATTTGTCTTGTTTCATCAATGCACCAACCCTTAGTTGCTTTCAGTTAGTTATAAAAAGTGAATCGGACAAAAAAAAGCCATTGGTTTCAAAATGGCCAAAACAAATAAAAATCTGCAAAATAAAGACAAAAAAGGAAATACAAAGGTATTAAATAAAGTATGTATCTTACTTGAAAATATGAAGATTAGAAAAGGTATATGAGATACATGTACGTAAAAGTATATACTCGTTTACGAAGAATGAATATATTATGTATTATGTAAGTAGGTATATGAAAATTATGTTTTTGATGTTTGATATACATACAAATACATATACAAACATATATATTGTGCAATAAATATGTATAAATGAATAAAGTAACCAAAATTGTGGAAAATTAATATAGAACTATACATACATATACAACATATGTACTCGTATACCACTGGCACTGTAGTAGAATGAGAATGATTAATTCATTTAAAGAAAATCAAATCTTAAAGTAGATTTAAAAAAAAAAAGAAATGATATATGCACATTATTTTTATTGTACGTGTATACATATACATATATATATAATATATGTATATACATACAAGAACAATCACTATATTATTTATGATATTATTATACATAATTAACGTATATTCTTTGATGTTCTTCAAAACTGGGCTAAAGTTTTTCGAAGGATATTCGAAGGACATTCAACATTTTTTTAGTAACTTATTTTTTTATTGTTTTCCAAAGAAAACTTTTGCACGCATATGTTTTTAGTTTTCCTTCTTATTTTTTTGTGTATTGACATAAAATATAATAATATAATAAAAATTACATTTGTCTTTTATTCGTGCACTAAAAGTTTATTCTTCGATTTGGTAATACTTTTTTTCGTTATTGAAATGCGCTTCGTTTTATTTATTTATTCTTTCTTTTGAATTTGCTAGTGTTATTTTAAATTCAATACTTCCAGACTAATGCCAACTTTTTGTTTTGTAGTAAGTGACGAGCAAGAGAAATGAACTGTAGATAATAGACTAAGGTTAGGTGTTGTAATTAATTTTCCCTGCTTACTACTTGACTATATATTTTAAGAAGAAAAATGATTTTTTTGATATTTTTTTGAAATATTGTGGGTGGCAATAAAATTTACATTCTCTAGATACATACTATACAATATATACATGTGTATGTACATAAGTATGTTTGTATAGGTACTATGTAGTTACCTATGTATGTTTAAAAAATTTAGTGGATAATTACATTTTAGTTCATAGAGAGTTTCAGATACAGAGATTTTTGAGTAAAAAAAAAATGAAAAAAAAAAATGAACTAAAAATAAAACAAAACGCATCACTATCTGTGTGTCTTTGGCATCAGTAACGTAAATGCATTTTTCACGAATGGCTGCTACAATGCAACTATAAGGGACCAAAAATGGCCGTGCGCATTGTGAAATGTTTTTTTGGTACATCCTGTACACACTATACAAACGTCTAAATAATACGTACATATGTATGTATATTTTTATCGAATGCTTTCAATTCTGGATATGTGTTTTTTAAAAATTGTTGTTGTTTTTTTTACATTGTCTTGTGTCTTCTGTGTATATTTTGTTTTTTTTTATATTATTATTCTTTTCGTATTAAAAAGGATAAAATGCAGGCGGACGGAAGTGAAATTGTTTGCCCGAACTAAAAATTGATGAGTGGGACGAACTTAAAATGAAAAATATATTCGACAGTGTGAGCTCGATATTTTTTTTATTTTTGTCTTCTATTTTTTGGTAACTTTTTAGATTTAAGTTTTTCATTTTTTTCCCTATATATGAATACACATATAAGTATGTATGTGTATGGACTTTAAAACAATCTTTTTTTATTTAGTATGTTATGCTGTAATGACATGGTATTAATTTCATGATTAATTTTGTTATTAAAAAGAGATAACAAGTATGCTTTACGGAAAAAGCAACTAGAAAGAAAGAGAGATATGACTAACACTTATTTCAGTATTAAAGCATAGTACTCAGATCGACCTGAATTCAGTTTCCTATTCAAAATATACATTTAAAAAAAGGTGACTGAATTTCGTCAAGAAAATATTCCGTTCCCTTTTTGTTTTGCAGTACTGAGTTCGAGACGGAAAATAAGTTTAAATTGTCTTTGCTAAAATTTCTAAAACTTTTCAAGAGGTGGCGCTGACGATCATCTCTCCACTAATTTTCCGCAACCATTGAAACAAAATAAATGTACAGACATTTATTCCGTTCAAGCGATATGGTAAATTTGACAGTTGTTGTCAACAACAATTTGAAAAACAACACCTGCTTCATTTTTTATGGATGCTTTTTTAAATTTTAAAATTTTAATTTAAACAAAAATGTCGTTTAATTTACGTTTCTCCAAATATTTCTACGTCACTCTACACAAAATTTTTCCGTGTAGAAATAAATAGTAAAAATAAGAAACTGAATTCAGGTCGATCTAAGTACTATGCTTAATACTGAAAATGTCAAAAAATAACTCTCCCAATTCTCCAAATTCCAATATCCTTCCATTAATCATGAAATTAATCATGAAATTTGAACATTAATATAATTGTTGTGTTGCCATCGTGTTTAGACATTTTTCATAGTTTAATATTATATTTAAACGAGTGTGACGTGTCCAATTATTTATTTCTAATTTTTTTCAGTCAGTGCAAACAAAATGAACAGAAAAGAAATAATAATCACTAATATTCATTTACTAAATTATATAATTGTCATTTACTTTAAACAGAGATACCGGCAACACAACTTTAAGAAAATGTCAGCTGATTTTGATAGTGTGTCTCTGTTTCTCAAATCTGTTGTCTCTTTCTTTAAGTACTTAAAATTTCCAATAGTATTAATACCGTGTCATAACAGCATAATGCTAATCTAATGATAGATTAGATAAACATCCTTTTTGATATTGTTTTATATCATTTTGCTAAGAATTTATAAAAGTAGGAACTATGTATACATATGGTATATGGATAGATTTTTTAATGCCGAGGGAGAACCAAAATATTGATATTGTGTACTCTTTATGTACTCATGAATTGAAAATAAATGTACATAATGTAGTAGCAAACAAAATTCGACCTTCTTTTCCAAGATAAACGATGTTTAGATTTTTGCATTATAAAATGTATTGAAAAAATTTATATATCGAGTTTTATACAAACAAGCATTCCTATAATTCATTCATTTTACTCTTTTTCTGTCTTCAAAAACAATAATGAATAAATGATAAAATGTTTGAGAAAAGAGTAATTAACTTTTCTTTGTTACAAATAAAATATATGTAAGAAAATAAAGAAATTTGAAAATTCTTTGAATGTCAAATAAATTCTTTTTGAAATGTTAGATCTATGTAAGTCTGAAAAAAAGAAATGAGATATTGCTTATTTTCAGAAATTTTTAAAAATGTTTTATTCTTGCATGTTTTTTTAATGAGAGAAGAATTTGAGCTCTTCCAATAAGCTTTATAGATTTTATTATTTTCATTTATAAGATATTTAATACGTACATATGTATACATACATACATATATATATATATTATTAGCTTTTAAATTAATTAAATTATTAAAGCTCTTTACTGGATCACAGGGTTTTTTTTTCTATTACATGATAAAATATTTTTAATTTTTATAAAACAGAATTTTTGAATACAATTCATAATAATTTTTTACCAATATACAAATTTAAAACCCTAGAAAATATGTATGTATATGTATGTATGCATTACTTCTCTCATATATTTAAATTTAAAGGTAAAAATGAAATATTATTCCATCTGAAGACAATAGTCAGATTATAACCAAAAAATTAAATTGATACCTACCTATAAATTGATTATTATTGATTCTTTTTAAAAGATCTACATATATGGATGTCAAAAAAATTTCGTTGGGAAATTTTTCAAGAATATATCATATTGAAAACGATGCAGGATATACTACTATAAGCCATTTTTTAATGTAGCTCTTGAAGAAAATAACCTGTGTTCTTAAAAATTCATTTAGATATTTTTTCGGTTTTTACTGACAGTTCATATTCTTATGAAAATATAAATGTACGTATGTGCTCGTATAGATATGAATGTATAGTATGTGTCATATAAAATATCTGCATTTTGCAATCAAAATTATCTTCTTCTTGTTCAAGCATCTATAAAAATTTTTACTCTTTTTTTTCACCACCTCCTTCGCCATTTCACTTTTATATCTTATTAATAAGAAAACAAATAATTACATAATATGTAACGGGTATCATTATGTGTAACATATATTTTATTATATGTGTGTAGTATTGTAGTATTCTATTACACATATTTGGAAGTATAGCTAAAATGTGTTTCAATTTTTCTTTTTTGCAAGCATTAAAGCCTGATCGTTAAAAATCTCGTAAATTCATTTTCCATAACTGCAAACATACATGGTATATGTCGACATAAATAGTCATGATAAGATAGTTAATCGAACAATCTTGCATTGTTCCACGACTATTTAGATCGTTACATTCAATGTTAGCGATTACCTAATCCACTTTAAAATCGAAGCATCTGACCACAGGCACTGTTCGATTTTATTATTAAACAGTTTTTACAGATTATAATATACATACATATGTTACGTATGTATGTATGTACGTCATATGCAAGTATAAAAAAAGGTGTATAAATGTATAATTACATGTTATAGGTATTCAGTATTACTTTTATACAGTGTTTAAAGTTCAACATTCATATGTGTAACGAATATTTTTAAAATACTTATTATTATACGTAGGTACATACCTAGATGCAGATTTTGTAAGAGAGCCTACTATACGAATATATATATATACTGGTATATGCAGGGTGTCCTCTTTGGTTTGTTTTGGATTGATACCAAAGTGCCAGTGATAGGTCTCATCGAGACAAACAAAAAATCGCATGGTTGGGGAGAGGTGAATCTCAACGGTTTCCGGGGTACGTAGGATTAAAGATTTTTACGATTCTTTTGTGAAACACCCTGTCTGTTTGTTTTCGATTATTGTATAGCAATGATACGTACATCTTACAAAAAGGGAACCCTTTGCCCTTTTAACTAAGTCAAAAATTTACAGGTTTAATAATAATTAAATTATAAAGGTAATTATAAAGTCTTGTGCAAAAATTAAAAAAAAAAATTCAGTGGAAGCTTAAGTTTAATTTAACTCTTAAACTAAGTTTAAACACTTTTTTCAGTTACATAGTGGATGCATAATTGTTAAGTACTAGGTTTAACTTAAGTCGTAAGCATTGATAGCTTAAATCATATTTAGTGATTAGGTAAATGTCATCTTACCTTTACTTTTTTAAGTCATCTACCTGTCTGTTTTATCACTAAATTATATATATATAAATTATAAATTGAAATTTATGAGAAAAAAAGTTAAAATGTCACAATAATTGCCATTTAAGTGATATTTGGGGAATTCCATTTGTAACGGGTGTGACATTCTGACTCTTAAATATTGAAAAACTCGTACAGCAATTGCATTCTGATTATATTTGTATGTTCTTAATATGCCTTCTGGTGAAAGCAAATGACGGTTACGATAAAACAGAAAACTTCAAATATTTCTAATCAGAATCGTCATTTTAGTAGCGTAACTGCGTAACGGGACTGTAGTATGTACCTTAGAAATTTACATGATTTTATATGGAAAGAAAAATATATCTTTCTTCTTCATTTCTAAGAGAAAAAAAACTACTGATACTTTAATTTTTTCTCTTACAAGAAGGTAAGAGCGCACAATATTTTCCACCTTTTTATTTAATTTTTTGACTATTGTGCACTTTAAAAATTATAACACTGTTAATTTATTATATTTTAAAACTTTTATAAACCATATTTTATTTAAAAAACCAAAAATATTTAACTAAAACACATTTTCTTTACACTAATATTCCACCACTCTTATTAAGAAACCATAAGAAATTAAAATGTCAAAACAAAACATGACACACTTCTAACTAATACATACAAAACACCAATGTGAAAACCGCCATTTTGTTTTTGTTTTTTAGCCCAGCATAAAATAATTGTTTTGAAAAAATTATGAAAAATACTTTTTTCAAGAAATATTTGAATGAAAAACAATATATTCTTTAAAAATATCTACTTAAAAATCTAAAATTTCCATAACTTCGAAAATAATAAAACTTTTTCAAAAATAAATAATTTTTTAATAAAAAAACAAAATATATTTTTTAATATTTCTAAAGCGCAATTTTTGTAATTTTTCGAAGTACAAGATCTGCATTTAGCACAAATTTTTGTTTGCAATGAAATTTATTAAGGAAAATTGTTGGAATTGCTTTGTTAAAGTCTTTATAATTTTGTTTTCTGATAATCAGAATTTTAATTTTGAAATTTTTTTCATTGGATTTAAAAATACTTTATTTGTGTTAGACATAAATAGAATAATTTCATATATGTATGTATTTAATAGTATCAAAGTAGAATAATGTTCAGTTGAAATATTTAATTTAATTAGTGCGAAAGAGACCTTAGCGTTTCTATTAGGTGTTTAAAAGAGCTGCGTTCCATTTTCGTTAATTTATCTACTCCGGAGTAGTTCGTTCTACTCTCAAGTCATCCCAACTGCACCATCTCATACTTTGGTGCAGTTGATCATCCTACTCAAGAGTAGTTATGTCGATTTTCACCACCAGAGTATTTTTAATTTTTAAAACTTCCAAAAGATGAATTTGACTTTTTTAGGGTTATGTACTTTGTTTTTTCCGTTTTTTTTTTGAATTTTTTTTACATTTAATACATATGTATAGCAAAGAAGATAAAATTATCAAATAAATCTCGTTTTTTGTAAAGAACCTAAAATAGACAGTGCGTAAGTTAAATAAATTTTTTTTATTTTAAATCAAAGAGGATAAAATTTTTTTCATTGTTAATGTTGATCAAACTAAAAGAAAGTAGCGAAGACAGTGATCATGATCATTCACCTCGAAATACACAGCCGAGAGAACAAATATTTAACAATAACATATTTGATCTTGATAGTATGCATTATTTTGCTAAATAATGCTAAAATACGATATAAAAATTTATTGAAGATTATTTATAATATTTTTGAAGTAAAATAAAACATGCAACAATTATGAAAAAATGGCTTTTTTGATTTTCTTACCTCAACAAATACATACGTATGTATATGTATGTACATTTTTACTAAACTAAAAATCCATTTTTATAACAAAGAAGAGAAAAATTTGAAGGTTAAGAACTACTCTTGATTTGAATTGACCGTTCCATTTATTACTGGTGATGAAGTACTCTCAACTACTCCGGAGTAGATAAAAATACCAAAATGGAACGCAGCTAAGGTGTTTACTTTGGAACGTAGCAGCTACATATCGATATCGTCCCAATTACGAACCAGAAACAACCAGAACTTTTGTAGGGTTCATAATAGGCCAAAAGGTGCTCTAATTTTTAGTTAAAACAGGTGACGCCAGAGTGTTCCAATAGAAGTTATATATATGGTGTACCATGGGAAAAGAGCAGAAAAACTTCAATGCCCTCTAGCGGCCAAACCATTGATATTGACTCCCCTGAGGAGAAGGATGAGGATCCATACGATATTTTGTTTGTGTCTATGAGACCTATCACTTATCACTGGTATCAATCCAAAGCAAACCAAACGAGGCACCCTGTATGTACTGTATCTATACATATATGATAATATATATAGATACTTACATATGTATATATTGCATGAACTAAACTACGCTACAACCTCGCATCTAAAAGCTTTTACTCTTTCCATACATGTGTTACTAAAAATTTATGTTTTCAAGTTATACTTTTGTTTCACTCATCGCCTTTCGATCTACATATCTTAACAAAAGTGTACAATCGATCGAATCGATTTATATTTGAAAGCGTCTAATCACGTTAAAATTGTTGCATAGAAATATAAAAATCTTGATGATAGTAAACTAAAGTACCTATCTTTGTATCTATTAAACTACAACTATAATCATATTTATACAGAATTCTTATATTGGTAGAGGTTATATATTTTAAATAGAAACGGAAGAAAATGCTGAAATAGTGTAAAACAATCGAACAAATATTAAAAATACTACTATAAAATGAGGCCTCCTTAAATTACCTGCCTATGGCTTAACAGTTATGTAATGTAATATAAATTTAAACCAAGTAAGTAAGTTGATTATTATCGTGCTATATTCTAATAGCTAAATAAAATCGCGATTGTATATATAAGAATATATAGATTATATAGGTACATATATGTATGTATGTATGTTGTAATATAGAGTATAATATAGAGAAGTGTATGAACAACAATCGTTTTAAAATCCTAGATGTTTATATGTATATCTAATCTGAAGCCGTTATCACAATCAAAGTTGATTGGTAGTTAGTTGTGCATCAAATTGAATGAGTGCATTATTACATGCACTGGCATTTAATCCAGATCTAAATAGGAATAACAGAATTATGAGAATAAGGAAGTGAGGGTGTTAGTTACTTGCTACATTATAATGTATACGTTGATGATGATTGCATGATGCAGTTAAAGTATATAAGTATTATAAGTATACGTGTCTAAAACCTTATCAATTTAAAACTGAATCATTTGATGGAATAACTTGACCAAAAATTTAGATAGGTACGTGATATGACCACTTACTATACCTAATTTTTAAAGGTGGTATGTACTTGTAAATCGTGTGTAAAATAAGAATAGAGAAAAAACAAAACAGAAAAGCGTATAATGTATGATAGATGTATGAAATAATAATAAATCTCAACTGATGATCTGCAGTGTTGATGATGGTATGAAGTGAAGATTGTCGGTTTTAAAAAGATAATCAATTCATGTTTCATATCGATCGTTTCAATATAACGTTTTTTCTTGCTTTATAAATTAACATATCTAAATAAGAAAAAAAAAATGTTGTATTTATCTATGTACATAGTGCATAGAAAATCTGTAGTTTTGGAAAACTGAACTTAATGTGAAAGCTATTACACGAAAAAATTAAAATAAATAAAAAATAAATCAAATAATTAATAAATTAATAAATTTCAATTAATTAATAAAAGCCAAAAAGCATTATTAGACAATAGAGGTTTAATTTAGCCATTAAATTCAAAAATTTGAATTTTTTTGTCTGTATGTTTGCGAAAATAATATCAAAGATCATGGATTGATATAAATAAATATTGCAAAACAGAAAAGTTCTGGAAAAATAAATTTTTAGTTCTATATCTGTTCATAGAGCGTACAGACAAGAAGGAATCGTTTAGAATATTAGATTTAAAAATACGTTATGACCGTTTTTGCAATAAAAAAAAATTAATACACACACAAAGCCTCAAAATTGTGATTATAGTATTTTTCTTTTTGAAAGTCAGTATTGTGCTTATGGAGGCAGTACCCGATGAGTTTTTTGCCCTTGGTAATATTTAATTTAAAAGATTTCCCTCGATTGAAATTGAGATCTGATCACCCCACACACGAGATAGATTTATTCAAACAATTTGTGAAAGAATATACATAGAAAAGTATGCCTATCTTGCCTGTACTGACATCCAAAAAGAAAAATAGTATAGATAATTTTGCATATTTTATAATTTGGAAAATGAGGACCGAGTAAATGTGCGTGACATCACTGTAGACAAATTTTGTTGTACTATATATACTTTATTTAACAATTAAAGTCAGTGTTGTGCTTATGGAGGCAGTACCCGATGAGATTGTTGCCCTTGGTAATATTTAATTTAAAAGATTCTCCTCGATTGAAATTGAGATCTGATCACCCCACACACGAGACAGATTTATACAAACGAAATGTAAAAGAGTATAGAAAAGTATGCCTATCTTGCCTGTACTGACTTTAATTGTTAAATAAAGTATAGATCAAAACCATTTATAGTACAAGCCTAGCTGTGGCTTTCTGCACTAACACAATCAAACACGACAGAGGTGTTAATTTTTCAAAACAATACTGCTGGTAGTACAAATAGTGATGTAAAGAAAATGTGTTTTAGTTAAATATTTTTGGTTTTTTAATAAAATATGGTTTATAAAAGTTTTAAAATATAATAAATTAACAGTGTTATAATTTTTAAAGTGCACAATAGTCAAAAAATTAAATAAAAATGTGAAAAATATTGTGCGTTCTTACCTTCTTTTAAGAGAAGAAATTGAAGTATGACTATACCTATGGTGAGGTTATATTATCGCTGTTTTCTTGTATTTTTTTTATTTTTCGAGATAAAGTGCAAAATAGACTAAAAAACGTTGAATTTTCATACATTTACAAATTCAAACATAATTAAGACATAAAGTTAACATTGAAGGTCTGCATCTCAGCATCCCGTGAACCAAAAACTATTATTTTTATATTGAAATCTTCACTGAAGTGTTTTTTTTAGTTTTTTTGCTATTGCAGTTTTTTATTTTTTCTAGTTTTTGAGATAAAATGGAAAATAAGGTTAAAAATGTTGAAATTCTTAATGGTTTTTCACGTATTTTGTCGTTTTGGTTGAAAACTATGTTATTTACAGATTTACTGCATAAAATAACTCTTAAGCAACACTTCAGCAAATATTTTAATCCAAAAATATTAGTTTTTGGTTCAGAGGATGCTGAGATATCTTATTTTGAAAAATAAATTGTAAAATTTCCATATACTTTTGTATTTCATTTCTCAGATCGTCCATATACTTTTGTATTGCCATACGATCTTTCTTACGTTTCAATGGCGCCTGAGACTTCCGATTGATATTACCTTATTAGTGTTTCTTTTACCATGGATTATAGATATATTAATAACACACATATACAGGGTGTTTCCGTTATCCAGGACAAAAAGGATACGATTTTTTGTTTTTCTCGATGAGCCCTATCTATGGTATCCTTTTGGTCCTGGATAACGGAAACACCTTGTATATAAAAAAATATAATTGTTGTTTTTATTTTTAATTTTTCAAGTAACAAAATTTACAATTTATCATATTAGAGTATTTGAATTTTGTTGTTGCTTTGTAAATACAAAATTTACTGTAAACTTTTCAAGTCACTTGTAGTTGTAAGTGAAATTGAAATAAGTGTTTATGCACATTTTAAAAACGCAATGAAATTTTAAATGAGGATTTAATAGTGTATTTGTCAAAAAGTTTACTGAATTTTTAAATAAACGATTTAGAACTATTGAGTCAATAAATACAAATTTCGAAATAAAATGACCGAAGTCAAGTAATTCTGACTAAACAAATTATTATTTACCTCATCAGGCAGTGATAGAAGAAAGTACAACAACTAAACTCAGAGTAGTATTTAACGCTTCCAGCAAAAGTTCGAATGGTAAATCATTTAACGAACAAATGCTCACTGGTCTGAGTATTCAGCCGACTTTGTAGAGCATTTTGCTTAAATGGAGACAATTTAAATATTCTTAATAATATTTAAAGATTTATTATTTGGTCTGTAGTGGAAAACACTATTCATTTTGTAAAATTATATAATAACTATATTTTTATTGTATTAATAAATAAAACACTTGTTTTTTAATTTTCCACAAAATTATTTTTCATTTTAATCTAATCAACAATTTTTTACCGACCTGTTTCACCCTATTATGGTGATTCTTTTAACTAATTTTTAGATATTATTAATGTGTTAAAATTAACATAATAAAGTCAATCTACTTAACTTGAACAGGGATGGATTAAGCAGTGGACTTTTATTATTAAAATCGAGTTGGCCATTTACAATGTCTAATCCTAAGTGTTTAGCTTTCCTAATTTCAAATACATATTTCATATTTATCTATAATTCTATTGTCATTTAAGTTATGTAACAATTCCAACACCCATGTTATCCATGTTCGTCACATGATAGTTGTCAATTAAATGTTTAGATATACCTGATAATGGTTTATTATTTTTTGCGTAGGATAAATGCTCTTTGAATCTCGTTACCAAATTTCTTTTTGTTTTGCCTATATAAACAGCTGAACAATCATTGAATCTGTATGTTTTTTAAGGGTTCAATTTTGTTAATAAAAAAAAGATTTTTAATGGTTTTTTTGTTAAGGAAAGCTGTGTTATTATTAATATTAATATTAATAGGATCATTTTTATATCTTCAGATTTATTTCCGAGATATGGAATTTTTTTCCAAATATTTTGTGAGTCTTGTGGCTCTACAGGATTTATCAAATTTTTGACTATTTTTTGTTTTTGAGTATTTAATATGTTATGAACAAACCTCTTAGAGTAACCATTATTTAAAGCTATATCTGGATATATCCGATGGTGGCGGCTCGTGGAGAAATCAATTGGTAGGGCTACTTAAAATTTCAAGGATGCTACCACTCGAATCAATGTTAACACGTTTTTCTCAAAAGTCTGTTTTTTTTAATTTGAAAATATCCGAACTCTACTATCCGACTGATTTGAAATTTTTGCAAGGTATTGTTTTTTATTATTCTCTACAAAACTCCCTTGACACGGAAAAGATCCTATCAATAGGATGCGAGTTATAGTGTACCAAAAAAACTACGCGCATCAATGCTTAAGTTCCGAAAGTTGTGCAGAAAAAATTCACAGAAACATAGTTTTCTGCGAAGACATTTTATTTGGACTTTTGTTCTGTTTTCAACTCTTCTAAATATTTAAGAAGATGTATGTTTTATTTATTCAAGAATTGGTCTTAACCTTTATGAGACTGAATAATTTGATATAATAATGTACATTATTACGTTGTTGACTGAATGGATACAGGTGTACCTCCATATGTTTTATATGGGAATTTATCAAAAAAACGTTTGTTTTATACGTATTTTTTTTATTTTTTCAAATTTTTCTTCTTACGCTGTAAATATGGTTTAAGCAGTTTATTTTTATTCTAATGAAGCATTTTTTGAAATTCTATTCGTTTTTTTTTTACTAGATAATTCACATCTGATGCAAAAAAGTCAGTGTAAATTCCTTTGTTCTTTTTTTGTTTTTTTTGTAATTACCTTCATATTGTGTGTAGTTTTTACCTATACAGGTAAAAAGAGGAACGAAGCAACAAGCCAACGTTGGTGAACGTACGGTGTTGGATTTGTTGATCAAATATCGAGAATCTGGAAGAAATATCACAGGAAATAATTTTTTTACATCTTTTCAATTAGCGCACGTTTTTCACAAAAAGTGAAAAATATCACTTAATTCCAAAGACTGTAGCTTCTGAACCAAGGTAGATAGAGTCATACCGTGAAAAACTAATTTGTAGAGAAAGAATTGGGCTTTTTATTTATTGTAAAAAAAACGGTAATAATAATGAGCTTTGTCCAGAAATCACCCGGTTTTTCCAAAAATTTTGGTAAAAAATTGCAAATAAATTGATCGCTAATAACTTCTGGGGTAAGGGGGATGAAGAGATGGAACTTATGTTAGTTTAAAGCGCAAATAGTTTCCTTTTGTAAAATATACGTATCATTGCTATACAATAAGCGAAAACGAAAATAAAGGGTGTTTTACAAAAAAAACTCAAAAATCGTTAACCCTCCGCACCCTGCAAACCACGTTGAAGTTGACCACTAACACCCCCCCCCCACTAGTACGAATTTTGGTTTGTCTCGATGAGACCTATCACTGGTATCAACCCAAAGCAAAGCAAACGAGACACTCTAGTATACAATATACTATAGTACAGGTGTACCTATCTCGTCCTTTAAGGTTGTAAAAAACAATTTGCCGAAAAATTCGATAAAAAAACATGGTAGGGTTTTCAAAATTTCAGCAAACTTTCGTCTCTATAAATTATTGAATGTGGCGAAATTTCAACTCTCTATCATATTTTAGACGCGAAAAATCTCCGTTTTAAAATGTAAAAGGTACACCTGCACCCATTCCGTCACTTAAAGGAAAAGGATCAGTTAATAAAAATTAACAGTTTCTTAGATAAAAATTCGTATAAAATTTTGTTTGCAAATTTATTTTAAAACTTGAAATAGTTGTGTCAATCTAAAGTTACGCTTAAATCCTTTTTTTTTTAAACATTTATTCAGAGAAAAATAATATCTTTGAAGATTTTTTTTAAGGAATTATGTATTATTTCCTCAATTCACGGTTGGAAATTTGCAATATGTATTTTTGGAAGCCTAATAACAATAAGTACACAGGTGAAATATTTCCTTGAATAAAAAACAACAACAAAATTTAAATATTATGTTGTATTGAAAAAAATTAGATGAGAACTAACATTATGTTGTATTGATAGGAAAGAAGAAATGTATGTACTTTATATGTTGGTTTACAACATCAAACCTACGGGGCTATCAAACCAACAGCCCCGTTACAAAATGATCATACACTATTGTATAGATGAAACGGAAAAAAATGAATATGTGTTAGTTATTTCTGTTATTAGAATATTTACGTACATGGTAAAAAAAATTTATGTAAATATTAATTCATCACTAAGTTGTAACAACATTTATGGAAAATTGAATAAAAATGTTTACAAATTGTTTCAAATTAATATTTTCACATTGTAAAATATGAATTTCATAAATCGTGTAAAATTGGTAATTTAAAATGGAAAAAAAGTACTAATTATAATTACTAATATGAGAGTTATAAAATAAATATCGTGAATAAATAAAAATAATATGAATATTTATTGTTTTCAGAATTTATAACAATTTCTCCAAAAATAATTTCAAAACAAAAAATTTATTATGAGAGATACATTTTTAACTATATAAAATCCTATGAGAAAAACAATTAAGAGAAAAATTTGTGTTGTATTGTTAGTTATATCAAAGCGTAAAGATCTAATAAAGCGAGTTCACTTTCGCATAACGGTACTGCAAAAAACAACCACCAATAGAATTGCTTAAAAAGCAATTAAATCATTTCCCCAAAAAATGACGTCACAAATTTCCATATGTC
Organism: Bombylius major; assembly: GCA_932526495.1. Lineage (NCBI taxonomy): Eukaryota > Metazoa > Arthropoda > Insecta > Diptera > Bombyliidae > Bombylius > Bombylius major. The sequence goes on from OW052043.1 coordinate 32,493,478, forward strand.
CAAAAGAGATATTTCTACGAACCACCTTTCTAATGTAAAATTACATATGACAGCAAAAGATGAAAAGTGTGTTTAAAACTGCACACAATTTCATTCGATTTCCCCAGTATATACCTACATGATATTTTATTATTGTATAGGTTTTTTAAAAGCATGGAGTTTAAGATAGCTACCTTTTTTTCGAGAATGTATTAGTTCATGTTAATTTGTATTCTTCAGTTTTATTACTTTACTTTCACACGTACGTGTCTTTTCTTCTTCTTCGTATGTAAATCATTGCTACCTTTTTTTTTTAGGTGTATTTGTACCATGTAAATTTTGTTTACCACATTGTTTTTATAGGGGATAGATGACAAAGATTGATCTACCTATGTAATTTTTTTTAAATTTTGTTTTAGCTAGTGAAGTTGAATTAGAAAGAAAAAATATTATTTTATGGCTTTAAAATATGAAAATATTTTCATTTGAAATTTGTTTTCAGTGAAGTGAAGTTTAATATAATTTTTTAATTTTCAAATACAGAAAACATTTTTTAATTTCAAATTTTGTTTCAGTTAACGGAGTGAAAAAAATAATAAAATCTATTTAAAAAACTTGGAAATTATATAAAATTTTTCAATTTTTGAATACAAAAAAAATTTAATCTGTTACGATAAAAATATTTTTTAGAAATATTATAATATAATAAAAATATATAATAATATATTTTTCATTTTATATAAATATTTTTAAATATTTTTATTGTACTAGAATTATTATTTAAAATTTTTATAAGTGAAGAAGTAAGGTACAGTTTTTAGTTTGTATTGCTTTATTTTCTTATTCGGAAATAATATACATTTTTTTATTTTTATTTTATTCCAATAATTTTTAGCAAGCCGCTATACCCTAAATTCTCGAACATTAGAGTAGTTGTGTCCCCACGAACATGTGGAATTTTGCATCTCGCTTGGTGAAATAGATTTTATTATTTGGACTATTTCTAGCAAAATACACTTGCATTTTACACATACATTGAAGTTTTTCAAAATTTCTTATCAAATTTTGTATGGAAAATTAAAAAGTGATTTTACTAGATTTCTCTATACTATGGTTATATATAAAACAAAACATTTTCTCACTTTAGGGGCAGAATTGAAACTGCCCTTCGAACACAAATTTCTTCAGTACAAAATGAATAAAGAGAGAAAATGATTCATACACAAAATATATGAAGGCCCTTATTCTGATAGTCGTATCACTTGTTATGTGATGTAAACTTACAAATATGGTATTACCGTATTCGATTTAAGTGATAAACATCGAAAAGTGGTGAATATCATAAAATCGATTATTTGTGGTATTCAGGTATTCACATAGAACTGTCATTTTATCGGTTTCAGGTGATTATTTAATCACGGAAAAAATTACAGTGAAGATGATGAGTTTAAACAAAAAGTAAAAAAAAAAAAATACATTCAGACTAAATTTTACTTCTTTTTATGATAATATAAACTTTTTTCACAAAAGCAAGAAAATTCCTAACAGAAAGCAGTTTAAAACTTTAGTAAATTTTATTTTTAAATCACACTTAAACGTCTCTTAAACTTTGAATAAATAAAAATATTCAAACGAATTAAACGTCAACTAATAGTGTTAACGTTTTTATTTAGAATTTTATCACACCACTTATATTATAGTATCACATGAATACTGTAATACCTTTTTTGAATTTAAGTGATACATCTCGTGACAGTGATCAAAAAGTGATACGAATAGCAGAATAGGGGCCGAAATATTACTCTTTTATAAGGCAGTTCTTACATACGGGGCGCTGATTTGGTGGGAAACTGCAAACACAAAATCCTACCTTAACAGTTTAAGAAAAGTACAAAGACTAGCGTGTCTGGGCAGCACAGGTGCACTTAAATCCACACCACAATTAGGTCTGGAAACTATTTTACACCTGCAACCGATAGAGCTATTTATAAAAAATGTGGCGGCCAAAGCAGCTCTTAGACTAAGAGAGAACGGCTTTTGGAAACCACAGAACAAAGGACATTCAGTCATTTTGGACACCTTCAATCAAATTGGACTACCACCCAAAACCGATTATAGGAAAACCAAATATGACTTTAAAAAACCATACACTGTTCTCATACCTAAAAGAGAAGAATGGTCAACTCCTAATAACATTATTAGGGGAATCGCCATCTTCACTGACGGATCGAAAACAGGAAAAAGCACGCGATCAGGAGTCTTCTCAGAAATATTGCAGATCAAAAAGTCGTTTAGACTCAGAGACTGCAGTATTTTCCAAGCAGAAGTATACGCGGTGATGAAAGCTGCACAGGCTGTTCAGGAAATGCGAATTTCGCCCGCCGAAATCACAATTTGTATGGACAGCCAAGCAACACTCAGAGCGTGAAGCTCCAACGAGATAAATTCAAGATGTGTCGAAGAATGCGTCAAAGCCTTAAAAGTCCTTACACAGCACAGGGTTCGACTTTGCTGGGTTCCAGGTCACGTCGGGTGAAGGGAAATAAAAAGGCTGACGAACTTGCTAGAAAAGGATCCGACACAAACTCTGACCCTATTGCTGTAGAGGTAGACCCTCCTCTCAGCAAGGCAAAATACCTTATTGACTCTTTCGAAAATATGACTGCGAGACAATGGAGGGCTACTAGTGGTTGCTCCATAACCCGTAGCATGTGGCCGGAAATAAACGGAAAAAAGACCGCAAATCTACTAACGTTTCAAAGAAAACAAGTTCGAGAACTTGTCGGGGTGATTACTGGACACTGCCAAATAGAGGCTATGGCCAATAAACTCGGCATACCATCGAACGATTTCTGCCGAAGTTGTAGAGATGAAGAAGAAATAGAGTCAATAGTACATTTACTCTGCGAATGTCCAGCTCTAAAAGAACGAAGACTCGCTTGTTTGGGAGCAAGGTACTTTGACGGTCTGGACGACATAGCTGAGATAGCACTAAAAGACTTAAATAGATTTATACAAAAATCGAAATGACAGTATGTCTGAAGTTTTCATAAAATTAAAGCAATATAACACCTCACGTAATGTTCTTATATCTCCCACTGAAGTGTTCTACGAAAATTGCTTGCAGTTTGTCAAAATTTTTGAAATTGTTTTTAAGGAAAAGGGCTATATAACAAGTATTCGTAAACATATTCTCAATAAATGTATTTTTTATATGCAAACTAAGTCTCGCTGGTTCAGAAGCGACGATTTGTGTTTTCAACATCATCATAAAATAATAGAATTCATGATTACAGTTCTTCTATGGAAAAATTGTAAATGGATAATGGATGCTAAAAAGAATTCAAACAAGAGAAAATCGTATAAAAACCAAAAACTTTCTAATTTAAAAAACGCGTAATGCGTCATATTAAGTTATTTTTGACATTTAAATATAACAAGTGCAAAAACAAATATGTATAAGACAAAAAATAATTACAAAATCTGTTCATATTTAAATAACTCTTTGAACTTCACAAATTTTTAAACACACCAACTATTGTAAGTTGCCAGTCCTAAGTCTGGATGAAGTGTGAAGGGAAATTTAATCGTTATTTAAGTTTAAATAATAATAATAATAATAATAATTAATAATAATTTTATGATTATTTATAGCATAGTATTCAAATTGGCAACCCAAAATCGGTTTCAAAAAAGTTCTCCATATGGTGAAAAAAAAATAAAACAAAATGAAAATAGAGGAACAATTTTATAAACATATTTTTGTCGAAAAATTGTCGATTTTAAAAAACGACATAATAAAATTTACAGAAAAAACATTTGGCTATTTTGAACTCATATATTACTCCCAAATTACAAAAACTAAGATATATGATATATACTCGTATATATAAAAAATGCATTGAAAATTACTATTTTTTTAATAGTAAACTTTACAACTATTCTTGTAAGTTGTAGCAATATTACCAAAAATGTGTAACATTACATTTTTTCTAAGTAAAATATAAAATTTTGAGTATATTTACTTTGTTTCAGTAAATTTACTATTATTTAATGTAAATTCTTCTTATTATAGTAAATTTACTTCGTTAAAATTGTAATTTTCCTATTGAATGATGTATACCTATTAAATCCACAACGAGTAGTTTTACTCCATTGAAGAAGTAAAAAAGAGAGAAAGAAAGTAAAGAAATTACTTTGACAAAGAGTAAAATTTTATAAATTACTCAACGTAATGTAATTTAAATACAATGATAGTAGGAAACCTGATTTCCTAGTTTTAATGTAGGAAAATTTTTTTTACAGTGTAGTATTTAGAGGTATATTAAAAATAATAGAAAAAAAAAATATTTCATATTCATTGAAAAATTCAAAACGAAAAGAAATTCAAAATTATAAATCGTAATTTGTATTTTTGCCGTAGCAACAATGCAATACGGCAACAATGCAATCATTATTAATATTTGTTATAGTTTTGTAAAAAATGAAAATTTTTAACAGAAATAATATGCCAAAACATGATCAAAGCAATCATATTCATAATGTATGACGTCAAAAAATCCTATCAAAATCAACGACATCAAAGTTTAGAGAAATTTTATAAAAACTTTGCGAAACGACGTCGAAGCTTTGATGAAAAAAAAAGTTGTTGGTTAATCTATTCTGTCAGTATTCTAAAAACTAGGCACACTATTTTGTTCTACGTTGGTTATATTATTATTTTATTAGTATATGCCTCAAGGTAGAGCCAGGTCTGGCTATATCACATATAATATAGTATTTAATTCTTTATGGAAATCATCGCGACATAATTGTACTTTAAGAAGTCTGTTAATCATAGCCTAAAAAGAAGGGGGTAGTCAGAAATGAAGATCTTACTTGAAAAATTTATATAATAACTATATTATTATTATAATAATAAATAAAACACTTGTTTTTTAATTTTCCACAAAATTATTTTTTGTTTTAATGATTAGCTGTTTATATACATAGGCAAAACAAGAAGAAATTTGGTAACGAGATTCAAAGAGCATTTATCCTACGCAAAAAATAATAAACCATTATCAGGTATATCTAAACATTTAATTGACAATTATCATGTGACGAACATGGATAACATGGGTGTTGGAATTGTTACATAACTTAAATGACAATAGAATTTTAGATAAATATGAAATATGTATTTGAAATTAGGAAAGCTAAACACTTAGGATTAGACATTGTAAATGGCCAACTCGATTTTAATAATAAAAGTCCACTGCTTAATCCATCCCTGTTCAAGTTAAGTAGATTGACTTTATTATGTTAATTTTAACACATTAATAATATCTAAAAATTAGTTAAAAGAATCACCATAATAGGGTGAAACAGGTCGGTAAAAAATTGTTGATTAGATTAAAATGAAAAATAATTTTGTGGAAAATTAAAAAACAAGTGTTTTATTTATTAATATAATAAAAATATAGTTATTATATAATTTTACAAAATTTAAATATGTATTCAAACGAAAAATTTAAAGATTATGCTCTTACATTTGGAACCACTCCAGCACCATTTCTGGCTATACTAACATTGTTACAATTAGCTGAAGATGAAGGGCGAAACTTTCCTGTAGCGGCTAATTGTTTAATGAATTGTACTTATGTTGATTATCTATTAGGTGGATCTGATTCTATTTAAACCACTATGTTACATCAAGACCAACTACTAAAAATGTTATCAAAGAAGGGTTGAATTTACGCAAGTGGACTGCTAATCATTCAATGTTTTGAAGTAATTAAATAACAATATTTGTCTTGAGAATAGAGAAATCAAGAGTGAACTAAATATCTCAAACTCAGAATCTATCAAGGCCTTAGGAATAAAGTGTTTTTCAGCATCTGATGAATTTCGTTTCACTGTAAATCTTCCTTCAACTAAACGAACATACATTAAATGTTCAATTTTGTCAGAAGTGGCATCATTGTTTGATCCTTCGGGATGGTTATCACAAGATGTAATTAGGATGAGAAACACTCCGAATCAATTCAAGAATAGAATCAGTTTCGATCACAACTAAAAGTTGTCGAAAAAATTAAAATCCCAAGGTGGACGTATATGTCGAAATATGCGTACATAAAACTACATGGATTTTCTGACGCATCTCTGGCTAAACAAAACACACAATGGTACTTCAACCCTCCTTCTGCTCCTCATTTCGGAGACATATGGGGAGCAGGAGTAAAATCTGTAGAACTCCATTTAAAAACAATTATACTTAACACTAAATTAACTTTGGTAAAATTACAAATCCTTTTGTGCCAAATCGAAGCTTGCGTTAACTCCAGACCATTAACACCAATTACCACTGATCCTAATGATAATACCAGTTTAACACCTGGATATTTTCAATCGATAGACACTTATTACCGGAACCTGAAATTGAAGAAAAAACCACATTAGTGAATCGATGGCAAACGATTCAAAAATTAATACAACATTTTCGTGTTATTAAAGAATGAAAAATGTTATCCAACTAGATGGTCAATTGATCGCATAATTAAAGTTCACCCTGGTGGTGATGATAAGGTGTGTATAGAGACGATTAAAACTGGTTCATCCGAATATTTATGACCAATTACAAAAATCTGTGAATTATCTACCTATTTAAATTTGAATGCGACAAGGTTGTTACTAGTTCATACTTAAGCCAATTTCAAACATTTTAATGACGTCAACATGGCAATGATTTCAATCAATTGTCAAAGTTAAACACAGTCAATAAAATATGTTCACAACAACAGTTTATTTTGTTTCCTTCTTTTTATTCGGTTTCGTTTTTGTTTTTGCTAAATAAAATGCACTAAAGAATGAAAAATCATTTTTTCTTTCTCAGTGAAACACACAAAAAGTTTCATTGCAACATAAGAAGTGTTGTAATAGAGCTCAGATTAAATCTTAAAATTAAATGTAGATATTAACAGTATTTTAAAATTATATTATCTCGTTTTAATTATCTCTTATCAATGAATTGTTTAAATTTACATCTTTTCAAGTGCCATCCATAACTATAATCACAATTGTATAACTGTAACTCCTGACAGACGGAACATGAAATGACACTCGTAAATTCAACATTATTTTTCTTTAAAGTATTGATTATCGAAGCTGTTAAATTTGAATATATTCAAATATTCGGATATGGCGGATTCCCTAAGAGGGAGACAACAATATAAATTTAGTCCCATTTTTACAGTATGGTGTTTCCTATAGTTATATTATCCAGAACTATATAAAGTCATTACATAAAACGCATTTGGTAACTATACTCTATTCCCAAATTTCTTCACTGCAGGTCTTATGGAAAAGTTCATTTTTATCCAGTGTCATTACATAATAGTACTTTTAATAGTAGTATACTAAGCTACTCATACCCCAATCTATTATATGAGCAAAGAGACGCTGGAAAATAGAAGAAAACAAGAACAGCCATCCCTTTGTTCTCACCAGTAACGCAGTTGTTCGGCGGTCGGCGACTGATTATTTTTCTTGTATTTCAAATTTTCAATTCAAGCAATAAACATATATAGGGTAAAATAACAGTAACGAGCCCTTCATTTTGAACTAAATTAAAAAGATATTTTTTCATACTTTAAGATAAAAATTATTTTTTATTGCTTTTATACATAAGTATAAGTATATACTATTATAAATATTAAATATAAAAATTGAGGTATGTTTCTTTACCTTTTGCAACATAACGCCTTTATATTGAATTCTGTTTGGTTGGTTGGTTGGTTGACGTGGCGGTTTTCGAAATCTTTCGAAGACCCAATTAGCACTGAAAGTGCCGTTTTGATACCACACCTCGCGTAACCTTAGGAAATACCGGTAGATCACTATAGCCATCCTGTTCCATTCAGGAATTGTATAATCTCTTCTACCGTAACTTTTGATATTTCTTCAAGGCCTTTGAAGGAGAAGCTCCCCAACGTCTGGAACCTTGTTCTGGGAAGTGCCGGACAGTTGCAGAGGTAGTGAGTGAGGGTTTCTCTCTCATTGGCTTCCCTGCAACTACGACAGTTGGTATTGAAGGGGATACCCATTTTCTCTGCATGATCCCCTATTGGCCAGTGCCCTGTGATACATGCCGTGATCCTGGCAATGTCTCTTCGGCTTCTGTTTATTAAGCTTTCAGTTCGCTGTTTGTTATGAAATGGCCATGTCTTTTTCGAGATTGCACACCCTGGAAGACCTTTCCATCGTGTGTTAGCTATTGCTAGAAAGTGATTGAAGAGAGCTCTCTTCACACAACCAAAAGGAAGAAACACTTCCTTTGCCATAGCTTCGTGCAATTCCGACCCCTGTCTCGCCAAAAGGTCGGCTCTCTCATTCCCCTCAATGTTCCTATGTCCTGGAACCCAGAGAAGTGTGACACTAGCCTTCTCCGAAATTGAAGTTAGCTCTTCCCTGCACTGTGCTACCAGTTTAGAAAGATGTTCGCCGAGTTCAAGGCTTTGATCGCGGCCTGGCTGTTTGTGAAAATACCTATATTGTTGCCTGCTGTAGCAGTTTCTCTAGATGATCTGCAGGCCTCGAGGATAGCAAGTGTTTCAGCCTGGAAAACGCTTGCATAGTTTGGTAATCGGATCGATAAGGAGAGGTTATCTGAGAGCACTCCCGCTACCACACCCTCGTTCGTCTTAGATTTATCCGTGAAAATGATAGTATTGTAATCACTCATCCCCTCCCCTCGTCTCCATTTTCTCCTTGTAGGGAATTTCACCTTGAAGTTCTTTTCAATATAAAGCTTGGGAATGAGGTAATCCGTAGGCTTCTTAGCCCATTCAATTGATAGTTTTTCTAGAATGCAGCTGTGGCCATACGGTCTTGCGGTCCACCGACCAGATTTTTTGAGTCTGACCGCACTGCACGAGGCAACGTAACTGATGTGAAGTTCGGGAGAGAGAAGGTGCAGGACCACATTCAGTGCGTCCGTTGGGCAAGATCTCAACGCTTCTGTGACACCTACTACCGCCGCTCTCTGCACTCTACTGAGTTTAGAGAGGTTATACTTTTTGCTTAGGGCCGGCCACCACACAAGTGCCCCATAAGTAAGGATTGGACGTACCACTGCGGTGTACATCCAGAGTAACATATGTGGTTTCAGGCCCCACCTTTTTCCGAAGGTTTTCTTGCATGCATAGAAGGCTATGCATGCCTTCTTCACACGCTCTTCAATATTTTGCTTCCAGCTAAGTTTAGGGTCGAGAACTACTCCCAAATACTTCGCGCTGGATGTTAAAGACAAGGTTACTCCGTTTAACTTGGGTAAGTTAAAAGTAGGCACCTTGGTTTTGGTAGTGAAAAGCATCAGTTTTGTTTTGCCTGGGTTGACGCTCAGGCCGCAACTTTCTGCCCAAGCGCTTACCTTACCCAGGTTCCTTTCCATGATCTTGCTGATCTCAGAAGGAAACAGTCCTGAGATTAATATAACAAGGTCGTCTGCATACGCGACGGTCTTGACTTTGTCCCTGTCAAGTCTCGACAGAATTTTGTTAATTACAAATAGCCACAGTAAGGGTGATATAACTCCTCCTTGTGGAGTGCCCCTACTCGCATATTTGGTAATTTGGCATTCACCCATATCCGCCCGGATTTCTCTTGACCTCAACATTGAGATCAGCCATTCTCTAAGGCCCTCTTCTACCTCTAACTCGGTTAGAGAGTCTAAAATAGCTTCCGTGCAAACATTATTAAAAGCACCTTCGATGTCTAGGAAGGCTGCTAAAGTATATTGTTTGTATTGTATTGATTTTTTAACTGTGCGCACTACCTCGTGCAGAGCCGTCTCAGTTGATCTACCTTTAATGTATGCATGCTGAGACTGAGAGAGCCCTCTTACCTCCATCTTCTGTCTGAGATGGATATCAAGAAGTCTCTCAAGAGTTTTCAACACGAAAGAAGTAAGACTGATTGGTCTAAAATCCTTCGCGGATTCATGCTCTCTTACTCCTGCCTTTGGTATAAAAACTACTCGTACACGTCTCCAATTCGAGGGTACATGTCCGAGCCACAAACATGACTTAAATGTTACCATTAACCATGGAACCACTACATCCTGCAGTTCCTTAAGCATGATTGGGTATATGCCATCTGGTCCTGGTGATTTATAAGGCTCGAAGGTGCTTATCGCCCAGGAAATCCTTTCCCTGGTAATAAGCTTTCCTATACTAGCCCATGTCATATTCTGGTTCTCTGAAACCCTCATCTCCGTTTGAGTGCTGACACATCCTGGAAAATGAGTTTTCATTAAGGTTTCTAGGGATTCCTCCGCAGATTCTGTCCACGACCCGTCCTCCTTTTTGATGAAATTAGGACATGTTCTCTCTTTAGACAGGATCTTGCATAACTTGGCTGAATCTCCTAGATTTTCAATAGATTGGCAATATTCTCTCCAACCTTTTGTCTTGGCCTTCTTAAGGGATTTCTTGTATTTCTTCAAGGAATCCTTATAAGGTTGCCAGTTGTTATGTTTGTAGCTGGTGTTGAAGAGTCTTCTCGTCCTTTCTCTTAGGACTGTGAGCTCTTCATTCCACCATGGCGGTAAAGTTTTTTTGCTGCGTTTGACTGGGCACGAGACTTTGAATGCCACATTCATGGCTCTTTCAAACGACTCTACTCTTGTGTCCAGTTCATTCGCGGTTTCCAATATGTCCTTGCTCTCGGTCAGATTGAGTTTGCTTCTGAAGACTCGACGGAAAATCTTCCAGTCGATTCTTTTTGGATTCCTGAAGGGTTCAGGTATTTCTGTTTTCAGATTCACACTGAATTGAATTCTGTACTGCTAAGGTACGTTTAATTTTAGAGAATTGAAATATCTGAATAAGTTGCAAAATAAAACGAAAATTTGAATTATTTCTATGTATGTATACATGTGATATGATGGAATGTTTAATTACAACAAATTATTATAAATTTATACAGAAATGTACACATCTTCCTTTGCAATAGATATACATTTTGTAATAAATACTCACACTATAGAAAAAAGTTTTTTTTGTTTTGAAATACATATAATGAATAATAATAAAATAAATAAAATAAATAATAGGCGAATTTTTCAGAAACTTGACCTTGAACATAAAAATGCAGAATTTTTAAAATTTCTCATCAAATCCGACCTCCCCGTTTAGCATGGCACACGTTTCGTTAAACATCCTGTATACATGCATTTCTGTTACAGAGGTGAGGAACTAGGCTTTTACAAAAAAAAATCTTTCCGTTTCACAAAACCTATTTTCAATATACGAGTGTACTTTACAAATCTATTTGGGTTTTAAAATTTTATTAGTGTAAAAAATTTTCAAATAATTTAAATTATAATTTTTAATAATAACTGAATTAAAAAAAAATTTATATTATAATTTTCCATTATTAGGAAACAAATTTTACAAAGTATGAAATTTTATAAAATTTTAGTACAAAGGTAAAGTCGGTAATCAAAAAGTTCATCCGATTTTACATATCCAAAGCTAAAGGGTAGCACTGTCGGTGATAAAAATCAGAAACACATTTATGTAATTACTCAAAGAAGAAACAAGACAAAATAATATGTCCATAACACCTGCAGTGAAAAATTTTGTGAATAGAGTTATAATATAGTTATTTCATCTCAAAAACTGTACCCCTGTATATGTGTATGTTTTGTTTATCTATCTGATTTTTTAGAGAAAAAAAAAAGCTTTGGTAACAAAACAAAATTATAGTAGTGATTGAAATATATGTACTATACCTGGTGAACTTATTTACCCTATTTATTCGAAATTCATCGAAAAAAAATTGTTATGTTTGATGTAACACCTCGCGTGGAATGGGCGATATTGTAATGAGTACCTTCAGAATGATTGTGTTATTCTGCTTGTACTTAGTTAAAAATATAAAAATTTCTCTAATTTCTGTTAACATTTTTTTTAAGAGCACATGTTGCTTAATTCAAGTTATGTCATTATTAATTATTGTGAAGAACAAAATAGGTAATAAAAAAACAACAGGATATCTAACTGCTTTTTCATTTTTACATGTCAATCATAATAATTATCCACTTTTTCTGTCTGTATCATTACAGTGCAGTACACAGTATTGAAATGATAAGATTTAAATTTTTTTTTTCACTAAGAACATTTGAATTTTTTAACAAATGTGTATAATACATATTATCTTGAATTATTTTATGCTTCAGAAATTTCAACATTGCATTTCTTTACTTATGAAAGTTTAATATTTTGTCCTACTATATGTACATTGTACATGCATACTCGTACATATTTGCAAGCCTCTCAACTATAATTATAATTAACTTTAAGTTACATTTCATATACTTTTATTTTTCTATTAAGAGCTATGTACATACATACACATATCATTTTTCAAAATTTGCTTTGTATTTGTTTTAACTGGCGTGAATAAATTTGATTATAAAAATATATATACATATATATATTGCTTCTTATATTTGAAAAAAAAAAAAAAAAACACACACACAAAATCGTAACATAAGTATTTTTGAAATAACCTGACTATCTAATACTCTATCTTTCTTTCATCTTCGATACTCTATTCAAATTTATAAATTTGGTCTTACAATTAGATTATTAAATATAAAAAAATAAATTTCTAAATACAGTACGAACTCGATTCACGCAACTAATAGAAATTAGGGCTGTTGCAATAACCGAATTTGTTTCACTTATCGAGTCAACATTTTTTAGAACAAAAATTAGTGTATTATAAAAAATGACAATTTTTTTGCAGGGATAATAATATTACAAGAAGAAACCATCATTGAAACAACAGATTCAGCTCTATAGCTACAAAATGTCTAAGTGCATTTCTCATTGATTTTATCCGACTTATGGTTGATTTGTTAATATTATATTTTGTACAAAGTAAATTCACTGATACACCCTTATCAATTTCGGATAAAATTTCACTTTTTTGTTTAATGGATAATTTAACAATATTTTGTCTAATACCCATGTTTATCACCACTTCATAAATTCACAAAGAAATTTGAAAATATAATTTGTGAACAATTCAATTCATTTGAACAAGAATGTAGGTATGTCTATGTATGTACATGCATATACAAACATGTTTGTCAGAAATTCAAGAAAAAAACTGTAAAACAACGGTAAAATAACTAAACGAAGAAAAATATACGAACAAGAATCAAAAGGAAAAACATAATATATGTATTTTTTTAAAAAAAAGTTGCACTAATCGAGGTAAGTCTTTTGAAAAGTTGCACTTATAGAGTCAAGAAAGCCAACAATTTAAGAGTTGCAAAAATCGAGGAGTTGCGCGAATCGAGGGTTGCGTAAATCAAGTTCGTACTGTATGTCATCCAATTTGAATGAATTAAAAAAAAGGAAATGAATAAATAGGAAAACAAATATGTATACAAAAATACTTAACATAAAATTTAAAAAACGAATCCTAAAACACTGAATAAATATAGTAAGGAAAAAATTAAAATACGTGAAATATAAAAACAAAATTTTATGCTAAGAAACAGTATAGATAATAGAAGTTGAAGTTTTTCTGCTCTTATTTCACGTTATATCCTATAACTTTTTACAAGGACACTAAAGGGTCACTTTGTGTTAAGAATGTAGAAGACCCTCATAAATTTTCAAGATTATCTGTATGGGGTTAAGAATCTGGGGCTATGAAAAATTATTTTATACCTTTTAGTCCAGTCTTAAAAACTTGCTATATTAAAAATTATTTTTTATTTAAATAATTATTTTCTGCTTTTAAGTTTTATGTCATTGGACATTGAACACTTATTTAAAATTAACAAATTTTCAGTATTGTTTAAACCATGGTATTGCCCGCATAACCACACAATATAGGAGCTTTACAAAATCTGTATTAAGATCTATATTCTTTATCGAATTTCGATGCTCTATCGGCACAAATCGATAGAGAAAAAATATATATAGGTGGTGTAAATTTAAGGATAGCCAAACTATATAGATGCAATAAATCAAATCTTTACTCAAATAAACATTGTCTATACTGGTTAGTTATTAATACAGCACGTTTTATATAGTATAATACGTGAATATGAATTAAAGAATAATTTATATTTTCTTATGTTTTTCAAAAATAAAAAATTATGTTCACATGTTATTAATTATTTCATTAACACAATTTTTATATCATTTCTCACTAGTTACATGTTTAAGTACGTTTATTAAACATCAAACGTTTATTTTCTATTTCAAACTATATTCTTTACAATAAAGATTAAGTAAATTTGAACTTTATATAATATTTATTATTTTACAATTCAGATGGAATAAAGATAATGTAAAGGTTTTTTGCCTATATTAATAAGTAAATAAACATTGCATATTTTTAGATAAATAATCTGTAACTGATTTCCTGTATCGAAACTATATATAAGAATCGGTATAGTTGTGGAGTATAGATTAACAATATATATATTAAAGAAAAAAATGTAGAAACTCAACTAAAGTTTCAAGTAAAGGTAGAGAATAGTTCCATTCCAGTTATGTTTAATCAAGATATTTATATATAGAAACAATACAGATTAATTGCTTCCAATAAAATCTTTAAAGATTGGTTATGCGGGTGGTACCATGTTATCCATACTACGTGTCTGTCTTTAGCATACTAAAATATTTTTGACTTGAAAATCAGAGTTTGCTTAGTTTAAATTTTAGTAAATAAACATTGTAGTATTTTATTTGTGTTATATCAAATTTGAGTAAAGTAAAATCATAAAACTTTCAAAAGCGATGTAATATTGCATTTTCATCCAGTTCTGAGTTATGTTGAAAGTTTCAAGTCTCTATCTCATCAAAAAGTTGGTTAAAAATCAATTTCTAAATTTGTACCGAACAGACAGACAAAAGAAAGCAAGCTAATAAAAACGTTTTAATAAAAAATAGGAAAAATTCATAATGATAAACAACTTGTTGCCGTTGTCCACCCGATGTGAACAAGTGAAAGAAAGGGGGTTATTAAATATATGAGCGGCATCATATTGATATTATTTGTGGTTATGTTATGTTACATTAAAAGATAAAATATATAAAAAATAACAGATGTAAGTTACCTTTGTATGTACATTCATTTTTATTTTCAACGTATTGTCGCCGGTTGTCATTCGATTCATATATTATAAACGAGTAGGTAGTTGGTATACCTATTTATCTGTGTGTAAATTTTAGGCACATAAATGTACTTACTTGCATTAGTTTATATAAATTTTACCATTCTAATGTTTCTACGATTTTTGTAATATATACTACAAAAACTTGTAAATTGTAAATGATGAATATTTGGCAGCCACCCAGAACATATTTGTAAATTTTTTTTTTGAATTATGTTCTAAAATGTACATGCAGTTTGATTGGTTAAAATACATTTTAAAGTTTTGGCCTATTATTGTGTTGTGTAAAATATAACTAGAAATCTAAAAAATAAATTGTGGAGGGACACCTAAAAAATTCTATATACATATAGTTCGCATTCATACTTATATGTATGTATATTGTGTATATGTATAAAATACATATATGCTATTGTGTAGTTAACTTACTCGTACACCCTGAGGAAAGCCGAAACAATTGGTTGTTGGTGGAATATTGCAATTTCAATCGATTTTATTTTACCTGCCTGCACTAAGTACCATCATTGTCGTTGGCTTCCAGGTGTATGTATGTATATGCTATCATGCTATATAAAAACTATATGGATATCTAAAATCTGATATACTACGAATTATATGAACCTAACTATAGTGAACATTATCTTAACAACCAAATACTCATGAATATATATGTACATATATGTACATATCTTCTTGATATTTATGCTATTGTTTTGTTTACGGTTATTATATAACTGATATTACTGATTTGAAACCGATAAGACGGCAGTTTTGACAATTGTTGTGAATAATGGGAAGACTCCAGTTTAATTTTAAATTTCATAGTGCCAAGATTCAGCTCACTATTCAATATATATGTATTATATACATTGTACATACACACACATACATATTATCGATTTCATTTGTGTATTTCTATTTATGTAGGTATACATAAGTATTTATTTCTTCAATTTTATAAGCTTTTATACACATTATGTACATATTTTATTTTTAACACTTTGGGAATTTCATCTATTACAGATAGGTACTATCTATAATCAATTTTTTGTAATATTTTTCTTTGATTATCCTGTGTTACTGAAAAACAAAAGGGAAAATAATAAACAATATAATATAAGCGTACAAGTTATAATGTTTTCGAAACATCATGAAATAAAGTTAAGTATTTTTAGGTTCTGATCAAGAACAAGAGCTTTAATGATAAGAAAAAATGTTAGTTGAAAGTTTGAAATTTTTAATTCTGTTTTTATCCCCTTCGCTTTAAATTGTATAGAAAATAATTACATTAATGAATTAATATTCGTGACAAAATTATAAAGAAAACATCTTAGCTGTTAATCAACTAAATGTACCTACACATGAATAAATACATAAGTAGGTATATGTATGTATGTATATGAAGGTACATAGATGTATGTACAATGTCCATATAACGATTTCTTAAAAACGAATGATGCAATTGAATTATAATTTAAGTGAAAATTGATGCGTTAGTCTAGCTTGCGTTGAAAATAGTTGGAGCTCAATTAGTTCTGTAGTTTTCTGCTTTCCACACAATTATTAAATTTTCATTGGAAAGTAAAATTTCACAAAAGTTATATGTAGGTATGTAAATATTTGACAATATTTAAAATTTTTCAATTTATATATTTTTGATTTATTTGAACATACAAAGTCATAAAAAAGTAATATATCTATTCAACTATACCGTGCTTAATCAAAGATTCAAGATTTATTTTATTGTCTTCAAAAAAAGCAGACATTTACAACCGAAAAAAAATACATATACCTATGTATGTATATACCCACAAATTCAATTGTTTTTTTGTTCACTATTATTAAATTTTAAATGCATAATAATTTTTATGGTTTTATTAGTAACTTTTCCCATTAATATACCGTCAATTAATCATATTAAAAAATATTTTAAACATAAGTTTTGGCATTTTTAATAGGTTATCGTGATGTTGATGTAAAAATAAAATAAAAATTGCATGCAACATCCATAAATATTATATTAAATACATAAGATTATTCACAACAGATGAAGTAGTGTGATGATGATTAAATTCTAGCAAGGTGCAACCTCTTTTCGTCACCCATCAAATTTTCAAACCTTGGAATACAACGTTTTTTATATTATTTATATTTTTATAATACTTATTTATAGGGAAAAAATTTAAAATTGTATAAGTCTTTATACACATATAATCTGTATTATATAGTTTTTAGATATGTACATATATTCGTATGTATGTATGTATGAATGTATATTTATAATGGGTATTTACAATAAGAAAGAAGAAAAATCACAAACTTTAGTCAAAGTGAATCTATTATTATTAAGTGCACAAACTTCATAGAAACATTTATCTTGTTTATGCTAAGCGTTACTTCGCATTAACTCACTCCGTCTTGACTTAATACGGATGCATAAACAAAATTTCAAAACGCATTAAAGCTCTACGTCGTTTTGAGTTAATACACTATTAAATCCGCATTTAAAATTTCATTTCGTTTTTAAAATGTGCATAAACACTTACTTCGTTTTAAGTGAATTGTCATATTTGACATTTCAAAATAGTGTTGGTAACACACTGAAAATCAATATAAACTTTAGTGTTAGTAACGTCACTTTAAAATTTCAAATGACATTTGATGGGCGGTTATTTTTATTATCAAGTGTTTCTTTACAAATAAACAAGTATAAGTGTTCAAAGTGCGTGCGGCTTTAAATTAAGTACAATAAATTTATTTATAAAGTATTATATTAATTAATTTTTTTGCTCTCACCACCTGGTACAAATATTTATGTACTGGGCTTTTGTGTACACCAAAAACATCACCTGCAACACGATATTCAGCACAACTTGCTAATTTATACAATGTAATAGCCACTTTTTTTTCTATAGAAACAGGTGTGGTAATGAAGTTTGGTGAAGGTTCCAAATGAGATTTTAATTTTTCACAGATCATGAAAAATGTATTTTTTTTCATTCGAAACATTTCAAAAAACTCTACATCTGTACCAAATCCCAAAACAAAATTTTTCCAAAAATCTTCAGTTCTAGATTTCTTGCAAATTGATGTGAATCGTGGTGCAGTAACATTAAAAAACTTTGTAGGTACATCTAACTGAGTAATAAAATTATACCGTAAAAGTTTTCTCTTTTTTATATAATTTTGATAAAGGCTTCGTCTTTCCGTGTAAGAATATTGCAAAAGCTTAATATTCTTCTTATTCTTATTTTTTTCAACAAAATTAACAATGGAACATTAAGGATAACTTGATATTGCTCCATCGCATCGCACGAATAATAAAAAATTTAACTGGATTTAAAAAATAACACAGTTAGTTCACTTGAATGACAGTGAATAAAAAAAATATATGTGGTAACACTGTATGAACAACAACACCAGAACAACAAATGACATTACTTAAAACGTCTTGAGTGGGAACGAAATGTTATACTATGCATAAACACCAATCAAAGTGTATTATCTCAAAACGATGTTTAAAACGTTTTAGCGTTAAAACGTTTTAACTGTTGTGCATAAACAAGATAATTGATAACGATCTCAAAATTTTTACATCTACATACATGATTTTTTACACTAATACACTGGTATAGCTTGTCCCAGTTGTCCAAAAAAGAACAGATTCTAAAAGAATTAATTCTGAACTTATTCCAAAGTAATCAATTGATTCCATTTCTGATTCTTAGTAATGCAAAGAGAATCAATTGATTCCATTTCTGATTCTTAGTAATGCAGAGAGAATCAATTGATTCCTTTTCTGGCTTCCTAGATTGACAATGTAACAATGAGCAAAAAACATGATGGCACGTGTTACTATATGCTCGCATAAAAATATAAAAACAACGGTAAATTAAAATTTTTTGTTGTTATTTTATTTGCTTATTTGGTTTTCACGGCTTTTTGGTTCATTCATTGTTAAAATTTTAGAAGTGAAGTTGTGTTTTATGTGTTAAGTTACAGTGCAAATAGTTATCAGTTTTAAAAAAAATTAGTAAAATAATAATAAAAATTAAAATTAAATCGAATAATCATTGAAAGGTAAGTTTTTAGATATTAGAATTTGAGATACATATTAATCTTATTACCCTAAGATTGCCTGATCGTATACAAATGTATACATTCGGATTTTTTTACCGTTTCAATAATTATATTTTTTCAGAAGCATATGATGGCCAGGACTACGTGAAAATGATAAGAAAATCTCTTAATTTAGTGAAAGCATGCATAAATAAGATGGCATTTATGGAGCGCGAAAAATTGCGGGAAACTCAAACAAATTAAATTAATAAATAATGTTTTTGTCTTTTTTATGTTAAGTTTTATTGAATTAAATTTTTTTTTTATAGTGTAGTATAGAAAACATTTTTTTATAAATAAATAAGACGAAGAAAAGTTTTTGCTATTTTATTATTTTAAAAAATTTGACTCAGATAGTTTTGTAATGTTGATTTATGCCACTTTCAAAATTAACTGCTCACATTAAAAATAGATCCTCATCGATTCAGAATGCATTCTGCGGAATTAGTTCAGAATGCATTCTGCGGAATTAGTTCAGAATCAATTTTATTGAATTGATTCAGAATTGATTCAGAGTAATGCAGATAGGAATCAATTCATTACTGGCCTATGACATGCCCATGTAAAAAGAATCAATTCTTTTCCCATTTGGTAATCTAAAGTGGAATCAATTCGGAATCAATAGAATTCATTCTGAATTAGTTCTGAATTGATTCGTTTCACAACTCTTAAGAGTTGAAGTTTCGTATTGTACTACGTTGGCATGCGCAGAAGAAAAGATACTTACACACATGCGTTTTTGTTGTTGCAAATTCTAATAAACAGGTTTCTTCTTTCGTATATGTATACACAAGAAGATCACTACACCATGTAAAACATGCGCAATGAACCTTCAACTGAAATAATTTCAGCTATAGTTACGCTTAAAATAGTCGGAAATATAAATGACAAAGAATTAAAATTAAGGAAAGAGAAAAAAATTCGCGTAAGACTGTGTTGGTGACAACTTTCCCATTTATTTATAATAACTATGTAAGGTGCAGTAACCTATTGCACCTGACAAAATGACGACCCATAATTTTTCACTTCTTTTTTAACTTTAACACTTATTATTTTTTATATTTAAAAAAATCAAAAAATTTAATATTTTATCCTTTATATTTTATTTCGTTTCTAAATTCAAAATATTTCTCAATGATAATTTGTTTTACAGAAACACATTAGTCCTCTTTGCCTTTCAAATTATTAACACAAAAACGCACGTGTTTTCCATGTGTTTTCCAATTTGAAGAGTAATAATCTTGTGTGTAAGAACGAATAAACATTAACGCATGGGTTGAAGAGGCAATAAAAAAGTAACAAGTAATATTTTACAATACAATTTCATTTCAATGTCGAAGAGTAATAACTGGTTTGTGTTCGGATTTTTTGTCTGCATTACTCTTTTGTGAAGTTTTCATTAGAAGTAATTGATTAAAGAATATCTCTCTTCAACATATTATAATTTTTTTTTTATTTTTTATTTATTATTTTTCATATATATTTGGACTCTTCTTTTTGGTGAGTCCTTTTTCATATACCGTTATGCAAGAGTTTACCCACTGTATATTATTCAGTGTGCTTTAGTATTTTATACATCATATACAAACAAAACCATCTATATAGAAAGCCATGAACCAACGACTCCTATAGTACCAAGACTGAATGCTCAATTTCATTTTATTGTTTATATGTGTTGGAAGTACCAAATTAACACTACAATTTATTGTTTTTAATGAATTATAACTAAGTTGTGATTAAAGTTACATGAAAATTATGTTCAAATGAAATGTAGAGAAGATCCTTAGCTTTATTTTCACCGAATATATTAAATATCTATGAGCAACGTAAATCAAAGAAAAAACGTGATAAATATTTAGTAACATAAAACTGAAAATCAATTTTTCCTTAAATCTCCCAAATTACTAAAAATATTAAATTATAATGTTCTACAAATTTGTGGATTTTTATTAAATAAACATTTTCCCAAACATTGTTATATCATAAAATTAATAGAAATTGAGTTATTAAAGAAAAATGATAATTTTTTTTATTAAAATCACAATTATCTCTCTCATTTCTCATTTTTAACAGCCACTTCTGAAAATGTAGTATACCACTTTAAAAATTTTTTGTTGTTTATGAATAATATTTTTGAAAGAAAAAATA
Source organism: Bombylius major (assembly GCA_932526495.1). Classification (NCBI taxonomy): domain Eukaryota; kingdom Metazoa; phylum Arthropoda; class Insecta; order Diptera; family Bombyliidae; genus Bombylius; species Bombylius major. The sequence continues at coordinate 32,514,908 of OW052043.1, forward strand.
AACAAATGAATAAAACAATTCTTCAAGTTGATGGTTTTAAATTAAATCAATTTATTCACTTTTATAATATAACCTCACCATAGGTATGTAGTTATTAGTCACACGTCAATATATAGGTATAGAAGGAAAAAGTTTATATGATATTATTATTCTTCAAACTGTAAGTATTTATATAACATATATGTATCAGAATTATTATAAATTAAATTTGACTAAATCAAATCAATTTATTCACTTTTATTATATAACCTCACCATAGGTATGTAGTCATACTTCAATTTTTTCTCTTACAAGAAGGTAAGAACGCACAATATTTTCCACCTTTTTATTTAATTTTTTGACTATTGTTCATTTTAAAAATTATAACACTGTTAATTTATTATATTTTAAAACTTTTATAAACCATATTTTATTAAAAAAACCAAAAATATTCAACTAAAACACTATTTCTTTAAACTAATATTCCACCACTATTATTAAGAAACCATAAGAAACTAAAATGTCAAAACAAAACATGGCACTTCTTACTAATACATACAAAACTTCAGTTCATGGCTTGTTATTGGAGATGTTGTATACATACAATGTATGTCATACATACATATTATAATATGTATACTATACCTATATATTGATTATACATATGTATTTATATTTACAATGTATACATATATTTCAACAAAATAACATACAAACTGTCTAGGGCAATAATCTACACAAAATACTGGCATATACATAAATAGAAATTAATCATTTTCACCCTGAGTCGACATTACACAAAACTACTATGTTGTGCAGGTGATCGGTAATTAAATAAAATATCCGCGACCTATAGATGAATTAAAGTTTATTTTATACAGGTAGATTCTCATATATATATATTTGTAGGTATATACATATATATACATATACACATATATACATATACCTACTATACATATGTATACATGGCATTGTCATATCATATGTGTATGCATATGCATGTGTAGCATAATAACCCATAATATATAGTTTATTATTCACATAGATCTGTATAATATAACATACCTATAGTATATAGTATACATCCTTTTCGGTTGGATGGTTATACCGCCACTCACTACTGTTGGAATAAAAAGTTTTAAACGAATAATAACTACCTAGGTATCTTGTATCTGAAACTGACAATTTGAATCAGTGCTAATATTCATATACTCTTAAGAAAATTGTAAAAGTATAGGGTGTTGCGTTACTTAACATTATCATCATTAAAAATGTTCATCAGAAATATGTCAGCACTAATATTAATATTATTAACAATTTAATAAAAGTGAAGTGCAAAACTTATAAAATTTCTAAATTTTACACACCTATCTGTATGAATTTTTTTTCATAATATTTTGATTATGTTTGTATGTAGCTACACAAATTAACTTCATAGATACAAGAAAAATGTAAGGGTCAGTTTAAAAAATGTACTAATTTGCTCACAATGAAATTTTAAAATTTGTCTGAAACACGGACCACGGTCCCAAAATTTGAAATAAAAACTAAATAATAATCAAAACAAATTATTATATGAACATATATGTATATTCAATAAACAAAAAAAAATCATCAAGATATCGAAATTTTAGCATTATTTTGATGATCATACCAGTAAATAAAATTAAATGCATCATAATTTATTATTTTGCAAATTAAAGACATTTGTAATTAAAACAGAAATGGATGTAAAAATAAGATCTTCGCTTTTTGTCGAAATTTAAAACGTATTTTTTAGTAAATAACTTATACTCTAAGGATTCATAGAATTTTTATTAAAATTCATAAAAATTCGATTTGAGTTTGTAAATTTTTATTTAAAATATTTTTCTATTTTTTACATTGTTTAAAATTGCTATGATATTTTTATGCAATCAAGTGCAGCAGTAGAAAAAATGGGCATACGTTTTCTATATTCTGATAGACCTCAAGTATATTTATAAAAAAAAAACATTTATTAATTCAATGTTAATACTAGTTATTTATTATGTACAATAGTATAGTATGTATGCTTAAATGAATTTTACATCTCGAAAACAAAACAGAAACAAAAAAAGTACCCTGTACATAATATGTTTACAATACCTACTTACTTACTTTTTATTTGAGAATATAACAATAACAAAACATACATTATTATAATATACATAACTGCCATATAAAAATTGGTATAACTATAAATGTATACATATTGTGTGTCTAATTACATGGATATTCAGAGAAAATCTGATGCGAGAAATTAAAAATTAAAAAAGTAATGAAAATCCCGCGCACATTATCTGAAAGTTTTAAAAGTTTTTTTTTTTTGAAATTTTTTTCTTCAATTTTTATTTTTCATATTTTATTTTAAAAAATGACTATGAAACAACAAAATCACTTATACTATCATCAAAATAATAATATCATTAGTAATTAAATTAGAAATCAAAATAAGTAAAAATTTGAAAGAAAAAAAAAAACGAAATATAAATTTATAGGCTACTTTCCCCTATATTAAAGTTTAGAGGGTTAATAGAATTACATTATATTGTACTCCTATCACATACATACAATGCAATTCATATTGAAAATATCATTGTTATCATATAATAATAAACAAATTGTTATTAGGCATAATATTTCTTTACTATGAAAAATTAATTAAACATGTTCAAAGATAAATGCGGAAAATTAATATGAGATATGTATAAGATAACTTTTTTAAAAAAATTTTTGCACGTCAATGGTATTTTTTTTTCTATTTTAAATAGAAAACGAACGCGACTGCATTTAATTACCAAGTAAAATAGATTGAAAAGAAAAATATTCAATACAAACCCGTATGCAACATTCACAGTTATTAATTTTTCGATGCTTTTTTATGAGATAGAATGAAATTTTCAAAAAATTATAAAAATTTTAAATCACATTAATCTTAAATTACCGTACGTATATGAAAAAATTTAATAAAAAAATTGGGTTGATGTTAATTTCAAAATAAAATTTAGAAATTCAACACGAAATACATACTCGTAATTCAAAATGACTTACAAAATATCACAAGCTGGTGATCAACCCAATTTATGTTATTCAATTATTAAAACAAATTATAAAGTGTCTTAAGAATTTTTTGTAAACAACAACAACAAAAACGTACACAACCTATGTAGTATGTATACGTATATTATGACAAAAAAAGTATAGATCCTACTTGATTTATAAAAGTATGAAAATATTAAAAATTTTAGTTAACTTATAACTTAATTTAATTTAATGTAGTTTTAAAGACACAAAAACACGAGAACTTCCGAATTTTAATATTTACATACATAATACATACATATACAATACATATTATCTATAGTTTTATACAAAATAAATCAATTAATTCAATTTTTGTATTTTTCTTATCACTTCATTGTAATCCTAGTATTTAAATAAGCTTGAATATTTAAAAAAACTTTCAAAACGAATACTTTTTATAAATAAAATGCACTGTAAAATTAAAAATTAAAAATTGATTATAAAGCCTCTGTAACTACGATGATATTAGAGTAAAGAGTTGTTCGAGGACGTTTCGCAAGTTTCTCAGTAACTTTCTCCGTTCTTTAAATTCATATTTTTCGAATATTCCATCATATTTAATTATTTTCAAGAAAAGGATTGATTGTAGACAGAAAGCCTTCTATTCACTCATCCCAAAAACCCCATGTAAATCCGTTCACGTTTACTACCCTAAAACTCTTCCCAAATTCACAATTACGTCACGAACATGACTCTTACCCACAAAGGAATTTAGTCAAGGGTTAGTAAGTATATAAAATAAATTTTTGTACATATATTTATTTATTAATAAGGAATTTTATGCTAGATATTTTTCATGCTTCCATTTCTCAATAAATTTTATAAGATGCCTCATATCAAAACTCAATAACTGGCAACAAATAGGCACGATTTTTGCTTTGTTTAACAACAGAATTTGAAAGCGGGTTCGACAATTGAACTATCAAGGAATTGTTTCGACCGATATTCATTCTGTGTATGTATGTATATGCCTATATGAGAAACAGGTACCTTGTACTCATTGAATAATGACGCATACAAATGTATTTTAGCACCTTCTGCATATAAATATCGATGGAAAAGAAGTACCTTATACTAATTGTGAGATCTTTTGAACAAAAATCAACATCGTCCCAAAACTCAAAGTGATTTATTACTGGTCTCAATAAATATGGCCTTCTTTCAAGTTCATCATCTTCATGAAAATCTAACATGCTACTATTAAGTAAAATGGAATCGAATAATATATCATCCATTTCGATATAAATGTTTTTTTTTTAAATCACCAAAAAACTGTATTTTCTCATAAAATATTTAAAAATCAATTTCTTTTACTTCATTCGACAAGAACAAAAATGTGAATATGCGTTACTAGCTAGTTAGGTAGCACCTAAATAAAATCAGTACTTTATCTGCCACCTAAACTTAGGTGGCAACTGGCAGCTAAGTGCCAATCAGAGGTGAAGAAATGCAAATCTCTTTATTATCTTTCTGCTAAAGTTAGGGACAAGAAAGTTAAGACTGAAGAAATCCAGCATTAGTGATACAGATGAAATATTTGGTGATCCATCTGAAAATATTGATGTAGGTACGATTTATAAATTGTAGTATGGAAACATTTTCGAAACGTTTTTCAAGACATGCAACAAGACATTTAACAATACGTAATTGTAATTTAAAACAAATATCAAATGAATTTAGTAAAAATTTATCACATTATTTATATACAGTTTATTAAGGTGGAAATCTTTTAACAGTATTATCAAAATATTCATTTAAAACTCAACAAAAATTAGAAGTTTTTAAATTATCTAATAATAAAATAGAATATTTAGATTTTGGTGCATCGAATAGAAAAACTGAATTAAAAGAATTATAGTACATTTACAACAAAATCAATTAATGTCATTGAATGATGATTTGTTGAAAGAATGTGAACTTTTAGAGAAAATTGATTTAAGTGATAAATAATCAATTAAAAACATTATAAAATAAATTTTTTGAAAATAATCGACGTTTAAAAGAAGTTTCATTGAAAAATAATAAATTCATAACATTAAATAATAAGGTGTTATTTTCCCAACAAAATCATTTAACAATATTATATGTATCTTAAAATCCATTGAAAATTTTTGAATTTACATCGGCAGTTATTGTTAAAGCAACAAATACTGGTTTAAAAATGTGTCATATTAGTTCAACAGAAGAGCTATACTATATGTAAATAACAGTAAAATTGATACATTATTTTTAAATAAAGAAATTGAAAAATTATTTTTAAGTAATAATTCATTAACAAAATTTTTAATTTTAATAATAATATAAATTATAAACCAGAAAAAGGTTCAAAAATAACACATTTAGATTTATCATTGAATAATTTAAATGATCATATCAATTTTAAATATATGGATAATTTACGTTATTTAAATTTATCAAATACAAAAACTCATAAAAATTAATTAAATGAACGTTTATTTTTATATAAGAGTAAATTAGAATTATTAGATTTATCATCAAATAATTTAACAACATTAACATCCATATTCACCAACAGGTAATATGTCGGTAATAACCTTATGACGGTCATAACTTATCACTTAAAATTGGTATTCACCGAAAAGCTATTTTCGGCATGATTTTAATAATCTTCGAAGAACTATAAAATAAATCCAAATAAAATTCACTTTTTCCATGTTCATATTCTATCCTAATTATATACTTCAATTATATATTTTTATTATATTATATTTCTATTTAATTATACTTATATATAGGTGGTCCATAACTTGATTATGACGGTCATAAACTAGGATGGTGAATAGAGTTATGACTGTCACAAGTTATGACTTGATGGTGAATATGGCCGTTACGTTAAATGACAAATTATTAAATCCATTATTAAATTTAAATTATTTCTATATATTCATAAATAATAATAATAATTGGAGAAGGAGAACTAAAGATGTTAGTTTTGAAGAAAAAAAAGAGAAAGAAAGGAAGACTCAACAAAAACTGAGAATTTTAAAATCCTAATTTTAACATGTCGTTTGAATTTTTTTAAATTTTATTTTTCCTCTGAAAGAAGTCGAAATTTGTATAACTAGATTTTGAATAAAAAAATTATCAATTAAAAAAAAAAACAAAATATTCTTTCATTTTTCTGCCACTACATACATAGAAATATTTATAATAGCTGCTTTCGATTTGCCATTTCCAAGTACTTGCGAGTACTAAAATGTGTCTTGGATAAATGGGTAAATCGAACGACACAAAAATTTTGATAGGTGTCAAAACCTAAAAATAATTTTTATTTTGTCATAATATACATACAAAAAAGAAAAACACATCTAGTGCTCTTAGTTTTTAACTATAAAGCCCTCTGTTGTAAAAATTGTGCGTAACTACTTGTATCTACTTGAAAAATTTTACATGAGTAGCTACGTGTAGATGATTTAGCACAGACTTCCACCTTATCTACCCGCAAGTACTTGAAAGTGGCAAATCGAAAGCAACTAATAGCTCGATTTAAAAAAGATGCCTAATCGTATTATACTAGAAAACTATACGCATACGTATCTTTACGAGTACTTTGTTTCGAATGGTTTATGTTACACGTATTCTTGAAATCAATCGAATATTTATTTACCATTCGAATAGATTACGAGTATGGTGAAAGTTCTAAAGTTCAAAACTGGTTTGTGTATCGGATGATTTAGACGAGAGGGATGAGGATTAATGAATAATGAGAGAAGAAATATATATGACGTATGTCATTTAATAATTATTTTGAGAATATCCAAGAGAAATTTGTAAAATTACTCAGATTAAAAAAATGTGTATGGTGGATGAAATTAAACAAAGTATTGTATCAATAATTGTTATTTTTATTATTAATATAATATTTTTAATTCATAATTTTACTTTTATAGTTTTTTGATGTAATATATAATATATAGTATGACTATATACATATATTATATTAAATAACTATATATTTATTTTAGACAGTATTAACTTAGTACTCGTAAGTAGTTACGAGTGTAAATAGGCACTCGTATCTTTACGAATGGTTTTCATTCGAATATTTACGTATGCGGATCTCGAGAATAAGCCATATGTCAAAACCACTCGTAAATGGTGAATTTACTTATGCGTAACTTTACGAGTGGTTTCGAGAATAGCGGCCCTGCTCCTGGTCAGATCATAGTTTTATATGTAATACAACAACAACTCAAGATCAAAAAGGATAAAGGAAAATTTCCGACAAATGCCATCAGGATCTGCTATTGATAAGATAACATTGCAGACATCAATTATATCAACGCCATAAAAACTAAAGTTACTTTTACCATTACCACTACTTACAGGGGGAACATTTATTACATGCGTAGTGCTAGTAACTACGTTAACATTGAGAGTATTTTTGCCGAAATATTTATTTAACTTGCTCCCGTCCAAGGGGCATCCTGATCCTTTTTTACTGTGCACTCCTAAATCACGTAAATTTGCCCATAACATTTTTTCAGGTAGAGATGTATATTAAGCTTATCAGCGAAAAATCTACGCTTAGCAGCTTTACAGGCAGTTTATATGATTTCTTAAGCGTATATACTCTTTTCGTACCTGTTTGGATTTAGTGCGTTGGAATTTACGAAATAAAAATTCCCTTTCAGTCGTTAGATGACTAATTTCAGGTGAGTACCACGGACATCCTGTGTTTCTTGAACTGACAGATCTAATGGGTACATGTTTATTAAACAACTGCAGTGTAAGAGAGTTAAAATGGCTAACCATGTCATCGACGTTAGTGCATCTGAGGATAATTTACCATGAAAGCAATGAACAGTCTTTAAAGACCGCATCAATTGATATATATATTCATAGTCACGATATTATAGGAATCATTATCTGGCAAAAAATCAAGAATTGCAAATAAGATATCATGATCTAAGAAGCTGGGTGTAGTGATTATAGAAAAAAACTGTTGGTGGATTAGAACACAACAATAAGTCAAGCTGGGATGTTGTAGTAGTATTATGAAAAGTAGGTAGTTGATTAATAACATGTACATTAAGCGACGTTAGGAAGTATTTAAAATCCTTGATACAACCATTTGATTTCAAAACGTCAACATTCCAGTCTCCCCCAAGAAAAATAGTACTGTATTGTTTATTTATCGATTCTAAGCAGTTACTCAGTTGGACCAGGAGGACGGTAAACCACGAATAATATAATTTTTTCATGCCCATTACAAACTTTCAGCCCAAGGAACTCTATTCTTCCGTCAGATCCAAAACAATTAATAACTTTACATTTCAACGAGTTCTCAACATAAATAGCTACTCCACCACCAGTGCGATTCACCCTATCATTTCTATATGTATAAATTATACCCTGGAATAGAAAAACATTGTGATAAATTTTCTTTACATTACCAAGTTTCGGTGATTAACACAGCATACATATTTAAATCCTTAAACATTTCACGTAATTCATGAAACTTCGACCTGATGCTGTGCTGTGACTATTAAGTACACACAGATTAAGCACAGAAGCTTGCTTACCAAAAGTCTTCAGAAGAATCCTTTCTTTGTTCATATGACCGTCATTATTATGTACCATAAATTAAAAGCACATCATCCATCAAAATTAGCCTACAATTAAATGTACTAACAATCATCATCGTCGAATCCATAGAACAAATAGCAACTATTACTAACGTGATAATAATAATGTAAATAATAATAAAAACAGTATTGGAAATAATGAAAGAAAAAAAAGAAAAAAACAAACAAAACAAAAGAAAATGAAGAAAATGTCGTTCAAAAAGATATGAAATTCCATAGAACTATCTCAACTTGCGATGTGGTTCCTATTCATAATTATTAATACGTTCTGTATTGAAATTTTGTATGTGAAAAAGTTCTTTGAACTTGGCATTAATGCATACTTCATTACTTTTGTTAGACGAACAGTTAAAGAATAAGAACTTGGCCCCCTTTTAACATTTATGTTTTTGGTTGGATTTCAACTATTGTTGTTGAACTAACTGATTAAAATATAGGTATTAGATTAACATTGATTTGGTTGGTACATCTAAAGTCTTATTTTCTCCGATATTTGGACACAAATACAATACTGCAATAAGGAAGAAAGTTTACAAATCATGTGAATTTCCATACATTACAGCCTTAAATTATCATACATAAAATTTTCAGGTGGTAAATATTTTTCACTACGCACTCCTATTTTTTAGAACATTAGTATCGAACAGTATATATTTTATGTGTCTATATAAAATTAATTTTAAAATATGACATTTTTTACTTTTTATTAAAGCAAGCCATAGTTTCCATAGAAACTAAATTCAGAGTTGTAAATGATAGAGAAATAATAAAAATGCACAAAAACTGTAACAATTATAAAAATATTTATTTGTCCAGCTTACATTCGACCGATTTCATAATTTTTCCTTGACCTACGTGAAACACTACCTACGTGCGAAGTTTCATGGTTCTAGGCTTATTAGAAGTACCCTAGAGGTTTTGATTACCGATCGTGAGTAAGTGCCAAAATTAGCTATTTTCTAGGGTCGGTATCTCAAGACCTATTGAATCTATATACTTGAAATTTGGTACAGCGCGCGGGACAAAGTACATTATAACGTGAAAAAAATTTTGTATCTTTAGCTTTAATAGTCACTGAGCTGTGAGAGGTGAAAAATGGCTCGAAACAGTTCGTGTAAATAAGGTACGACGTGCATACGGCCTAATATGTATTGAACCTGGCCGCGCACTACCGTGCGCTTTGATATGTAAAAAAATTTAATTAAAAAAAATAGAAAAAAACTTCTCTTTTTGTTTTGTACCCGCTGTAACAGTGTTTGAGTTTCCAAAATCGAATGTTGTCGTCATTCAAAACTTTTTTATCATTTTCTTACAAACAAATTCTTTATTACCTTACCATCTATTTTTCACAAATCTGTTAATGCTATTTAAATAACAGACCAAGGTCGCAAAAAATTAAGACACGTGACGTCATCGGTGTCACGGCTTATTTAATTACAATATAAATTGACTTTTGACAAAATGTTAAATGTTAGAATTTGAATTATAACAAATAAATACATATAGGTACTTATAATAGTAATTTAATAGCATTATCACTTATAATGTCTACCAATACCAACATAACGCTTTGTCGATTATTACTGTACTATACATAGAATCATATGGATTTTGTCATAATTTTTCATACGAAACGTTAAATATTATAAAAGTTATATATGTATGTCTAATGTATTACATTCTAATAATTTTGTTTTAGTCTTCGAATTCAATTGTAAATTTTTCGACGAAATCATATCAATAAATTTAAAAAAAAAAAATACGGTATTTATGAAAATAAACTTTTTAAAATAATATTTTGTTCTTGAATTATATTCAAATATTTTTCGCAACTCTATATTTTTCATAAAATTTCAAATTAAATGCATAATAATATGAGTACAATATATTTACTTAAATTAGTAATCTATTTCATTAAATTACATTAGAAATATGTAATCTAAATATGTAATTATTATTTTCATAGAAAATAAAAGAATTGAAGCATACTTAGATTATTATTTATCAATATTTGATTTAGTGCTCATGTTTATTATTGTAGAAGAAGATAAGATACCCAGTAGTGTAAGGAAGTACACAATCGATTCTGGAATTAGTACAAAAAAGCTATAACTACTTGCATTTTTACTTCTGAATAAATAGAAATTCCGCATTACCTTTAATATGTAAATGTCATAGGAAGCAACCAATCGCTTACCTTCTGCATTACTAATAACCGAATCATCATCGATTACAGAGAAGTAGTGATAGAATGAATTAGATGAAGTAGTTAGAGAACTAATGAAGAAGCAAAAAAAAGAAGTAGGTCTTTCAGTTCTTTTTCGGAATAACTTCTATTATTATAGCCGGGACAATTAATGCCTTTTACTTATTCGTTTTGTAACCATCTTTATCAAACTCTAATTTTACATAATATTTTTATATGTTTTTATAATTAACATAATTTTATAAAACTTACCTTTTAATCCATTATGGAATCACTTTTTCAGAATTTAAATCAGTTATTACAGGTAATGTGTACTGATGAAACGTGCACTAGTTCTAGAATAATTGATTCCATAAGGAAGTACTCCTGGTTTACACTACTGGGTATATATGTATGTATGTGTATATCGATGTGTATAAAATATATAAAAACAATTTTTAAATTTTTTTAAAAAACTCATATGAAAATTTTTATCTAGTTTTTCTTTCTTTCTTTGTTTAAGTTTGAAATTACAAATAATAATTTTAAAAAGCCAAATTTAATTCAAGATTTTCCATATTTATCACTTTTTTTGTAAAATTATAACAGTTGTCAACATCACTGTACTATGTACAATTTGTACTGCTATTCAAAAATATACGAATTATAAGTCAGTAAAATATATCAAAAGTAAACTGAAATTGTAAGTACCACATATGTATGTATTATATTCGTAGAATTTATGCATGCTTTTTTCTTATTCTATGTTTAATCGTTTTTAAATTGCACGAATTTTAAAATTCATTATGAAAACAAAACATTAAAAAGCCTCTGTAATCGAGAGTCTATCATTCGAAATAATTAAAGTCCTTCAATAGCTACATACATATAATTGCTCCACAGGTACGTATAATATAATTAAAGTCATGTCTTGTTTGAGGAAATCATATTGAAAAGATTAGACCTTATAACTGAAACTATTTTATTCTGTTGTGAAAGCAACAAACATAATCTATTATCTATGTTTAATACTCAACAGATTATAGAAAAAAATAATAAAATTAAAGCTATGTGTATACTAATCCGTTACACAAAGAAAATGGATGCACTAAGACTTTTTTCTCATTACTAGTTCCGTTTGATTATAATATATATATATAAAGGTACGTTGTATGTACATTGCAAAATTTAACATCTATCTTGTTTATAGATACATACAGGGTGTCCGGTTTTAATGTTTACAAAATGAAACCACAGATAGGTCTTGCCGAGACAAGCAAAAATCGTATGGGTGGTGGGGGGTTAATCTCAACGGTTTAGCCGCTAGAGGGCGTTGAAAATTGTTGTGACTTTTTTTTATAAAACACCCTATATTTTCGTTTTTGCTTTTTGTACGCATATCTAACAAAAGAGATTTTCCCTTTTTATATAACATAAGCACCATCTCTTTAGTCAAAGTCAGAAATTTGCAATTTTTTACCTAATTTTTTGGAAAAATCCAGTGATTTCTCGAAAAAACCCATTATTGACATACTTTTTTTTTACAATAAATAAAAGCCGCAACTTTTTTTCTACGAATTAGCTTTCTACGCTGTGATTCTATCTGCTTTGGTCTAAAGTCATTTTTTCACTCATTCGCTTGCCCCTTCATACATTTTTGACAAAACAGTGAATAAAGTCTTTGGAATAAAACATTTTTTGGTGCTTTGGTGAAAATATAGGGTGTTTTATAAAAAATGTCACAAGTTTTCAACGCCCTCTAGCGGCTAAACCGTTGAGATTAACTCCCCACCACCTATACGATTTTTTGCTTGTCTCGGCAAGACCTATCTGTGGTTTCATTTTGTAAACATTAATACCGGACACCCTGTATAATATGTACAATGTAGATACGTAACTATTTATTATGTAGGTGCAATGCAATGTTGCTTTTTTTTATTTGAAATTGAACACCCACAATTCACGTTCACGCAGCTCTTAAAACTTCAAAAGATGGAGAAAAAATAAAAAACTGCGAAGTCATGCCGCAGCATAAATTGTATTTTGTAAGTACATACATACATACATATATGTACATATATACATATGTATCTGCATATGTGCATATATACATATATTATGTACCTAGTACACGAAAAAATATAAAAGATCTTTAAAACAAGATCACTGTAACATCCCAGTGAACATAATTCAATGTTAAGAAAACGTTACGTTGAGCAAAAATTTTTAACGTGAACGGAACTTTTTCTTAATGCATACGATACGATTAACCTTCGGGTTAGTTTATGAAAACTCGTTAAGCTCTACTAAATTTTTTCTCCTTCTTCGACCCCAAATTATACCACTAATTCTTAACGTTTCGTCGTTTTTATCCTAGCCATTATCATAAAAAAAGTATGTTATATACATATTTTTGTTGTTTGTGTGGGTGGGGAGATGCGGATTAGGCATCCACAAGCACTCGGACAGGAGAGTCTATTGTATAGCTTGAACCAAAAGAGATGAAGTTTCGTATTGTACTACATTGGCATGCGTAGAAGAAAAGAAACTTACACACATGCGTTTTTGTTGTTGTAAATTCTAATAAACAGGTTTCTTCTTTCGTACATGTATACACAAGAAGATCACTACACCATGTAAAACATGCGCAATGAACCTTCAATTGAAATAATTTCAGCTATACTTAATGTACTCTATTATATCACAGAGTATATACTAACAAGAGGCACACTATATACTAGCTCAAATATCAGCAAAATTTTTAAAATTTCATGACCTTTGCGGGAAGTGTGAGGGACGAAAAGCTTTTATCCCTCACGAAAAACTATATGAGAAAACTTTCGTTTATTACTCAGTAGCTTATTTCCTTCAAGAAAAATAAAAAAAATTTAGTGTGATATTTTTCGTAAAATTTTTCTCAAACACATACCTATATGGTACACATTTTTTTGTACGGTGATTAACTATATTATTGGTTTTTACATTGAAAAATGTATAGAGATAAAGGATGAAGGGTAATAAGGAAAAAGAATGTTTTTTTAATTATTTTTATTATTATTATTTATAATAATACTTCCAATTGTTTTCTATATATGTCGTCATTATATCCTTTCAAGCAATCCTATTGGCTATACGTAAATCACATAAATTGATACTATTTCCTATTAGAGATGATTTTGCTGAAATTTTTGTTTGCTAAGAATTATGATTTCCTATTACAAAAACGATTTTTAGTACTGTAAAATTTAGGATTTTTGATCGAATTTATGAATAAAATTATTTTCAAAAAGTACCATTTTGATACTCGACCTGATAAACCATATGCAAATTAATAAATTTTATATAAAAATCATTATTAGAAATTTTAAATGTGGTAATATGCAAATTAGCATATGTATGTATGTACATGATCATAAATGTTTTTTTAAATATCCTCAAATCCTATGTATATTAAATTTTAAAAAGAAGAAAAAGAATCGTTCACTTTAACTTCTCATATATGTACATATGTACCTACATACTTATGTACATTCCCAATCCCCATTCCTATACTGAATTTTGTATATTATTTTGTATATCAATGGATATTATTATAAAAAAATATAAAAAAAGCCTGCTTTCACAAATATTATAAAATTCCCATTTAAAAATACATTAAATATACATGTGTATGTACTATACTGAATTTGAAATCCTTTAGAATCACTAAAGAAAATTACAACAATTTCTTATCCTCTTATATTGTAGAGCAATTTGTATATAACTTGAATTTCTTTGAATTCTGATTGCCTGGTGCAAAAATAATTTTAATGTTAGAAAATTAAGAATTTTTGATCGAGTTTATCAATAAAATTATTATCATTTTGATATCAACATTATATTTGACCTGATAAACGATCAAATTTGATATGTAAATTATCAGCAGAATTTATAAATGTGATCATATGCAAATTAGCTACTTGTATACTTCTACACTTCTTCTTCTTGAAATACTTGAAATATACCCTCAAATCCTATATTTTCAATTTCTCATACAAATTGGTTAAAATTATTTTTATATTGAACCAAATGGTATATGTATACTGAATATATGGAGAAAAGGAAAAGCTGTTTCCATATGATTCTGTATATTGTAATGCTTGAAACATGAGAATGTATGGAAAATAGAAAGAAAAGGGAATATATTTTAAAATGAGAGTAATTAAGAAAAAATTCTGAGAATAAGAAAGAGCTTAAAACAGCTTTAAGATTGGAGGCCAGCTTTGAAGATTGGAGGCCGTTTGGTTGTGACTATTTCGATGTACTGCGATAATAAGTCTTATAGTATATTATTGTCATTGATTATATGTACATATACTCGTATTTCAAAAAATCTAAGGAATAAAGTAAAATATATAAACACTATTTTTTCATCTCATGAAATATATTCATGATTTATAAAATATTATGAAGTGTAAATAATTGGCAAGTTCAATGGAGTTTAAAACCTAACCTAGAAAATTTTATTTGTTTAAAACTCAGCGTAGAGTTTAGTAAGTTCACTTTTCGGATGTTTTCGAACTTATCAAGCACGTTTGAAAATTCAAATTCAAACTGACATATATTTTTCTCTTTGACTCTTTGTTTGAAATATTTCGTAAAATATCTTTACTGTAAATATTTCCAATGAATAAAACTAATATATCTTTTTATGTTTTTGTTAAATTTTCCAGGGAATAAAAATGAAATGACCTTTTTTTGTAACAACAATAACGTCAATAACCGATTTTGAATACATCGAAATTTTAAATTTAAATAAATGTTGGAAAAAACAGCTTTTTATAAATTTTTCTTTACATTTATTCCATGGAACTTGTTTAAAATTTAGTGGAACAAAGGTTTTTTAAGTAATGGGAATTAATTTTTCGAACATCCAAATTGAAAAATAGAAAAATATCCTAATCTGACACTAACTCTGCAATCTCATTCCGAGGCATGAATGTGAATGCGATAAATACTTTGACTAATAGAAGAAAGAAATGCGTTAATCTGTTATGTAAAACGATCCATAATTTTTACTACTTAATTATATTTCTAAGTTCTTTGAAATAATTTAGTAAAAAAATTTATTTTGATCCAGTTATTTAAAACAGTTTTAAAAATTACGATAAGTAAGAAATACGAAAGGAAAATGCTTAACGTTTTTTTTCGAACGCAATAAAATAGAAATTTCCTCAATTTATTTTGGTAAGGGAAAAGCTGTGATATGAAAGCTTCACGTTTTTCTATTGAATAGATGATAGGCGTTAAACTTGAACGAAAAATGTTCACTGGGATACAAATTCATAATAGAACAGAATGTGAAAATATGATCATAGTATGTATATTGTATATATATGTGTAGTAATGTGTATACATAGAAATTAGAAGTGCATTGCATTTTATTACCTTGCTTGTACCCAAGTATAAATTTTATGTATGCATATTGTAGATATGGGATAATAACAAACTATGAGCATGAGTAAACTTGATCGCGAATAGTCGTAAATCAATCTCTACTAAGACTTATCCTTCCTTTATTTCATACATAGTAACTTTTTTTCGTCGGAATAATCTTTATAAGTTCAAATCGCATCTTTTCCACACGCAGACTCGTGTTTATTATGAGGACGAAAATGAATTCAAAAATATTGAATAAATATAAAAAAAGCTTTATATGTACATATTACTTATGTATGTACGTATATGTAGAAAAATTTTGCGATGCTGGTAATTTTATCAAATAAAGCTCAAAATCTATTTGAAAATATAAACTGTAGGTATTGGGAAAAATCTTCAAACATAATAGGATATTATAGTGTTCAATAAAATTACAATCTGTCAAAAATTTCGGAAAATTTTTACACATACATATACATAGGTACATAGTCAAAATAAAATAACTAAAGTTTTTTTATATGACAACATTCAGTTTTTACCGCTAATTTTTTTTTAAATATACAGGACGTCCGGTTTAAAGGTTTACAAAATAAAACCACACATACCGAGACAAGGAAAAAATCGTATGAGAGGGGGGGGATAATCTCAAGGGTTTCCGGGCTACGAGATGTTTGCGACTTTTCTTGTGAAACTCCTGCATTTTCGTTATTGCTTTTTGTACAGAAATAAGACACATATCCTTATTACAGAAGTTATTAGCGATCAAAATTTGCAAATTTATCTAAAACTTTTCGAAAACCCCAGTAACTTCTTGAAAAAACCCATTATTAGTATACACTTTTTTTTACAATAACTGAAAAGCAGAACTCTTTCTCTATAAATTAGCTCATTACGCTCTATCTGCTTTGGTTCAGAAGCTACAGCCCGTAGAATGAAGGCATCTCTTCACTTTTTGTCATTGAAAACCACTAGCTCGCTTGCCCTTTAATGCATTTTGGACCAAAAAGTGAAAATATGACTTCATGCTACGGGAAAATATGACTTCTGAAAATAATAGTATTAAAAGAAAAGTTTTATGTTAATTTCATAAACTAACAAGATCAAACAATTTCGTAGTGTAGTAGACTAAGAACAGAAAAAACGACATTCGACGCGGCTGGAAATCGAACAACAGACCTCTTTCTTGCCGGGCCGGGATAGTGCTCTTACTAATGAGCTACCGAATGCCATGTCGCTTATTGTTAAAGTTATTTAGTTACTATACTTGATTTATTAATTGAAGTCAGTATTGTGCTAATGGCGGCAGTACCCGATGAGTTTGTTGCCCTATAATGGGTATATTGAAAAATTTGTTTTCAATTTTTATAAATTTTTTTAATTTTCAAAATTTTAATTATATCTTTTGTACTTTTCAAACTTCCTGCAAAACTTCTCTAATTACATACTATAGTATGTATATTTAAACATATTAAAACGAACTGTAATATTAATAGTGTATCTTTAATTTGCAATACAAAAATTTATTTATAATATAGTCCAATAAGTCACAAAACTATTATATTTTTACATTATCTTATATCATGGTATCTACCAATAAAAAATCACAAAATAAATTTTTTTATGTAAAAAAAAGCCTAATGTAAATTTAAAAAACCACACCATATACGAAAGAAAAAACAAAGTACGAATACATATACATACATACATAGTAGGCATATATATATGTATATATATCTATGCACGAGTACGTACTCATTTCACTGGCATTTTAATTCTTCATATTATATACCTATTTGATTATATTATATTCCAAATCTCATTTAAGACAGTATAGTGTGGTTTTTCTAGCTAAAATTCTAGAGTTTTTTTGTTTTTTTGGAATCATGATCATCATTCGTGCACGACTATTTTGCGTGAGCCATGATCACAAGCGAATAAAATTCATTTTAAGATCAAGACACAATATCAAGGATCAACTTAACATCAAGCGTTACAATTATATGGATTAGTATTAACTTTACAAAAGCCCCATGAAATAACTTCTAATAACAATCGTTTGTACGGAACATTGCTAAATATGTATGTACATTTAAACTAATGCTTACATATTTTAAATGGAAATTTTGTTAAGCCTCGAAAAATAAATTTAAAAATTTTTCTATAGTGCTATATTACTAAATATATACGAGTACTTGTATAATATAGAGGGTGTTATTATATTTTTGCTAGTACAATTTTTTTCATGAAATAGTCCAAAGAATATAGTGGTACAACTCTTGGTACGTAGAAAAAAACACCCTGTATATACATATGTATATAAAATATATAGGTATGTATGTATAATTTTTTTTGTACTAAATTTTCTCAACAATGCAACGCTTATAATCTAAATACCGCGTGCATTCAGCATCCATATAAGAAAAAAACAACAAAAGTTTGAAAATAAATGCCAAGTAGAACAAGAACACCAAGATAGAAAGTTTTAGGTGAAATGTAACTGACAGACTATGACTACGTAATCTCAGAAACATGTGTACTTGTCCACTCCACGTTTGACCAGTGCAGTGCTAAACTTCTCCTACACACATATTAAATTTGTCTATTCGGTATTTTAAATAAATCTTTTGTATTAGTGCTAATAATGCAAGGCTAGATAAATAAAAAATTTATTCTTACAAAGAGGAAGGAAAAGAGGAAATTTCTGCTTGACTTGACTACCTATAAATTTTTTGCTCCAGGCTACTACAGATCGTGACGAGCCTTTTCGACGACGACTCCTCCTGCTATTTTG
Organism: Bombylius major; assembly: GCA_932526495.1. Taxonomy (NCBI): domain Eukaryota; kingdom Metazoa; phylum Arthropoda; class Insecta; order Diptera; family Bombyliidae; genus Bombylius; species Bombylius major. Next base: position 32,533,998 of record OW052043.1, read on the forward strand.
AACTTCTTAAGTCTTCAATCTAAAATTTTCTTATTCTTTTTTATTCTTTCTTCATTTTTTTTATTTTGCTGCTGTTTTGTGCATATTGTATAATTGTATTTATTCTTGTAACTATACACGTTTTGACCAAACTCCATATGCGCGGGATACCACACAATTGAGGTGCCAGATGGTACTAAAAATGCAGTCGGTATACAAATTGGAGGATGATGTGGAATAAATTTGTTTCTAAGGTTTCTGACAACTTTTAAAATACTGTTGTAGACTTAGTAATAATAAAAACAACGTGAACATAAAAAAAGATAAATAAGTAAAATTAAAATTTATATTAAAATTAAAAAATAAAATAAAAAATATGTATGTAGCAACATCGAAGTACATATTGTACAATATATATTCCTGAATATTGGTTTGCCGTAAACGCCAAAAACTCAATTTGAGTAAAATGAATTCAAAGTTTATAGTTTAATTATACAGAAACTAACCGATAGGATTTTCTTTAATTTTTATATGTTACTAATACATATGAATACTTTTAAATTGAGCTATTTTAGAGTTTAATGTGTCCATATTTTGTACATTAAAAAGAACTGAAATTTTTAGTTCACTGCACATACAGCAAGAAAAAAATCGTTTCTGTACTCTACATGTCAATTTTTATTACACATACGGCACAAAAAATGTTTTATTAAAAATTGGAAATCTTTTTTGTTAGGAAAGAATATTCAGTGGTTGTAATTTCAGTAAATCAACGAATTTTTTTTATTTCTTAATCAGATCTTCACAAATAAAAATTTTAAAAAAAATGAAATAAATTAACAAAATTATACCTTTTTAATCAGTCTTCAAAAATTAAGAAATCACATATCTATTATTTATAAAAAAAATTACACTGGAAAAAATAAAAATTCATTTAAATATTTATAATAAAAATAGAACAATAACTAACTACTAATAACAGTACATTATTTGTTTTCTACATTAAAAGTTAACTAATTCAAATTTATTTTAAAAATAACAATTTATAAAAATATAGATATTGCTGTTAAATATCAGTACTTTAAATAATATTTCGTATTTAAATATTTAGTAATACTTTATAGTAATTTTAGTCCTTGTTCGGCAAAAATGGCAAAAACGTTGTAGTCTTTTTTTTATCTTGAGACATTTTTAAACTACATATATTTATTCATCGGCTGTAGTTGTGCCAAGTTTAGATCTTGTATAGTCAAAATAATATGAGTTGACGAATCTCGCGCATGTCTTACATATGTTAGTGATCTTCTTAAATCTTATGTATGTATACATATACGAAGGAAGAAACCTCTTTCTTAGAATTTACAACAACAAAAATGCATGTGTGTAAGTATCTTTTCTTCTGCGCATAGTTTTCTAGTATAATACGATTTGGCATCTTTTTTAAATCGAGCTATAGGTTTTAATTTTATCGACGTGCTGTTGAAATTAATATCTCAAATTGTTGTTTTATATTTTACAAGAAAAATATCATCTTTATCATTAAAAAATCATTAATGGCCAGTTCCTCAGTCTAAGCTTAAGCAGAGTTTAACTCTTAAACTAAGTTTAACCACTTTTTTCAGTTTCACAGTGAACGCTTAAGTGTTAAACTGAGTTTAACTTAAGCCGTACGAATTGAGAGCTTAAACTCTATTTGAGGTTTAAGTAAAAGCATATATAAAATAAAAAAACAACTGCCATCTCTATCTATCTGTTTTGTCCCTAAATTTATTATAAATTGAAATTTATATGAAAAAATTTAAAATATCACAATAATTGCCTCTGCCATCTAGCGGCTATACAATGACATCTACAAGTTTTTCAGGTTTCAACCTAAATTCATTCACAATGATATGTTTAACTAAAGATAGTTAAGCTACAAATATAAATTGACTGAGGAACGAAAAAAAATTTAATTGAAGCTTAAGCCATGTTTCAGGTTTAACTTAAACTCTGCTTAAGCTTAGACTGAGGAACTGGCCATAAGACATTTAATTTTTGAAAATGGAACTTTTTGAATATGCAAGATTATTCTCTTTCATCTGAATTAATTCAGTTTAATTTTTTCATGGTGAATATTTTTCAACTGTGAAATCAAATCAGTAGATTTGCTGTTATAAAACACATTCCCGTATACATTTCATGACTGTGTCTATGTACATACGGCAAATCAATAATATTAACAAATTTTAAATGAATTAGTAATGTATGTTTCAATCTATGTACATATAGCAGACCAATAATATTTGGGAAATTAACCACCTTTTATATGAGAATAACGCCGTAAGTGCAAAAATTTGGTCTTTACGGCAAACCAACAATATTTTTTTGTGAGAATGTGCAATATACGCTAAAAATCATACTTAAAATATCGGGAAGTATACTACTTTATTGAAAAACGAATGAAAAATTTGAAATCAGCATGGTTAAAAATCATCGAATCAATCTATAACTCTAGAATCACAAAAATGTCGTATACGGCAAACCAATATTCAAGCGGCGACCAATGTACATTTAAAACATGAATAAAATAAATATTTGACAAAATGTAAATGTTTTCAATAAAAATTTTTAAGTATTTTAAACTGTACATATAGCTGATACTTTGATATTTTGTACATAACGGCTAGTTCTTAAAAACTATAGCATAGTATGTTTCTTATTATTTCAATTGGTTTTTAAAATACTCGTATATGTATAAAAATAAAGTGGTAACTAATTTTGCTTGAAAACTCTGTGAAGTGTTAGATAATTTTCAAGTGCCGCTTTTACAGTTTTTTTACATCATATATCTGTGATAATGATTGTTAAGAAAAAGTAGAAAAAAATACCCATGCAACCAAGCTATATAGCTAGCTATAAAGAACTATAAAGATTTGCGTGAAGCTCTTTATAGAAAAAACCAAGGTTTTGATTAAGATCGACATCGATTTTAATCACGAAATTCGACGTCAGCTATAAAAGATTTCTATAAAGATCTTTATCGGAATTTATAGACCATACATTTTTTTTTTCATTTATTTATATGGTATTATATAAAAACAATTCAATTTGAAAAATTTACTCTTGAGATTCGAACCATTGACCTTCGTGTGTAAAGCCATCCTCTTTGCATTACACCATTCATCACTGTACCGACTATAGAGCTTATTGTAAATATAAATTGTTCGTTTAAAGACCGATAACGATTCTTGACGATTCTTTATAGATCGTTGTCCGTCTTTGAAATACTTTGAAAATCGATAACGATCAATATAGATTTTGTCTTTGAATCTCGTTATCGTCGATATCTTTATTCCCCTTTATTGTACTATATACCCCTTTAATCTTCGTTAAGGATCGATATAGATCTATATCATAATATTTTTATAATTCTCTTCTCTCTCTGCAATATAATTCTCTTGAGAGCAGGATTTAGATATCTATAAAGATCTATAAAGAACGTGAAGCTTTGTATGGCTTTGAAAATCGTGCAATATCTATAAACATCTATATAGTTGGACAAAGTTACTTCACGACAGGTTGCACGAGTAATGTATCAGTCGAGGTAATGATAAAGACAATACGACTTACAAGGTAACGATTAAGACAGACATACGTAGTGCGGCCCATAAGTTCCTAACCTAATATAGAAAAACAAAAGTCAAAATAAAAAAAAAAAGTGTTCTTATTTTTCAATATAAGTCTCCCTCTATTTCTACACATTTCTCACATCATTTAATTAAAGCTTTTATAATAATACCCTGAATCTTCAAGGCTGTAAAGAGAATGATCCAGTTATATGAAGCAATAGTCTGGAACCCCTTTTAGACTTCGGATCATAATTAAGAATCATATTTTCATCCTCCGTCACAATCGATTCAACAACTCCCTTTGGGTCTGTACAATAAAGTTTCAGAAACTCCTCACAACATTCAGAACGTTCTCACAACATTCAGAACGTCGCTGTTTTTGAACTGCACTCAGAAATTGCTTAACTATAACGTCTTTCCACTACTGTCACAACTAGATTGATTATCTCGATATGTTGAAACTTCACACATTATTTGTTGAAACTTGTCTCTAAAGGTACGTATACACGACAGGAGACTTTGGTCACTAGAGACCGAAAAGTGGTATCTAGAGACTGGAGACTTCGTGTATACACTCAAGAGACCTGCAAATTTCGAGGAGACCAGTGGTCTCCGTAGGTCTCCGGAAACTTTTGGTCTCTTGTCATGTAAACAGCTAAACGATGGTCTCCATTACTGGTCTCTGGTTACTAAAACGTTTTGATATTTGTCTCTCGGTCTCCGAAGACCATTTTTGACGTTTGTCTCTCAAATTGTTTGTTTTTGTCTGAGTATTGTATGTGATTTTATTTATATTTGTTATTTTATATTTATTTTTGAAGGTAAGTTTTATATTTTTTAAATGCGAAAATATCTGAATCTGCATATTAAAATATAAATATGAAGTATAGAAAGTACCTCTTTCAAATTCCAAATTTTTTTTAAACTTTATATGCAACTGATGGTTTTCTTTTTTTAAATTTAATATTATCAATTAAATTTCATAAATAGTATACGACCTTTACATACAACTATGCACTACTTCAAAATTATTCTGGTTATTCTGTTTTGTTATACAAATTAAAAGAAAAGCAAACAAAATTCTTTAAAAAAGAATCACGCACACGCCATCATTAATGAAATCGTCAAATCTCCAGAGATATAAATAAGAGACCCAAACCAGAGACTTAAATTTAAGTCGTGTATACACTTAAGAGACCGAAATACAGGAGACTTTTTTTATGAGGTCTCCGAAAATCTAGTTTTAGGTCTCTTGTAACAAAAGTTACTTACCGTGTATATACTTTGGAGACTTTGGTCTCTAGAAAGTGGTCTATAGAGACCAAAGTCTCCTGTCGTGTATACGTACCTTAATGCTTAATTTCTTCAGAAGTCTCTGCTAACTGAGTATCACCTAAGTGTAGGTGACAGCTAGCTAGAGGTTTGGATTTCTTCATTAAAAGTTTCTGCTCACTAGCTGGCAGCTATATTTCTGATTCCCAACCCTGAAAATCATAAAATTTTAATCCAGACTCTAGAATTAAGTAATGTCAAAAATTGATGACTTCTGTTATTATTTAAATATTTTTCAAGCTGTAACGTATTATTTGAATATTTTTCAAGCTAATGTATTATTTGAATATTTTTCAAGCTGTAACGTTTATTTTGCATTAAAAAAAGTGTGTAAGTAATTAAAAAAGATATTTTTTTAGTAAAATCGTGGGAGAAAATTGCATGAATATCCATCGAGAAGTCGAGAAAAAATATCAAAATCGTCCCAAAACTCAAAATGATTTATTTTTGGCCTCAATGAATATGGCCTTCTTTCAGGTTCATCATCTGCATCAATATCTAACAATAAGCTACTATACAGCAAAATGGAATCAAATAATATATCACATATTTCGATATAAATCTTAATTTAAATCACCAAAAAACTTTATTTTCTCCTGGATAAATATAATCAGTACTTCATCTGCCAGCTAAACTGAGTGGCAGCTAAGTGCTAATCATAGATGAAGTCGATGAAGAAATGCAAATCTCATTATTATCTTTCTGCTAAAGTTAGCTACAAGATAGTTGAGACTGAAGAAATTGAGCATAACTCATGCATTAAAGAGTTTAGGGATACCCGCTTTTCAATATGTAAGGCTAAGAACCTTTTTTTTTAACTTTTAACTTTTAATGCAGAATGCATTATGTTATGTTCAAAAAAATATATAAAAATTTTTTAATTAATGCCATTTTTAATTTTTCGGTTTTGGCTTCACTTTTCAGAGAATCGCCCAAATTTATAATCTATGACAATTTTTCAATAGTTTCAAACTTTATATATATACATATGTATATATCGTACATATACATACATATGTATCTGCTTTACTTTAGACTACATACTTGATTTTTAAAATATGATGCTTCCCGTACCTTAAAACCCTTACTGAATCTTAATAATTTTACAGAAAATTACAATATTGATATATAAAATTACAGCCGACTGAAGTAAGTACGGGAACAGACTTTATACTATCGCACTATTTGATTATTCAAACATTATTTATGTACCTAAATCCGAAATGGATGCTAAAAACTCGATGCTGGTGTTTTTAAATTTAATTGAAATCATTTCAGTTTAAAATAAAACAAGAAATATTACAACAACAAAAAAAGAAAAATAACTCACTGGTGCAGATCATGGTTTTTAAGAATATGTATATAATACATATATTTCTATATATGTACTCGTATATAGTATATATATAATATATTATATTTGTAATACATAATACCATAAGAATTTTCAATTATGTACCTATATACGTACATATTTATACAAAAGTAGAAACAAAAACGGTTATTACCTCTTTTTCTTTGTTAAAAATTTAACTTAAAATCAAAAAATTTTATAAAAGTTTATACTTCTTTTTAAAATTGTTTGAAAATGGCAAGCGCAATTCAAACCAAAAATGTTCTAATTTCAAGATTTTAATTTATCACGAATCGAAACATCAAATTTGACATGTCTGTATAACTTTCCACCATTGGCGAAAAAATCAAATCAAGAAGTCTAAAGAAATCTTTACTACTTTACTTAATTAACTTAGTTTTTATTAATGTTTCATATTACTATTTATGAACTTTTTGTAAATTTTTTAATTTATTTAATTATCTTTTTTTAAGTTTTATGTTTATGTTTTCTTTTATTATTCCAAAGTTCAGTATATTCTTCAAACAACGAGTTCTTTTTTACTTTAAACCGAATTTTTTAAGATTTGCATATATGTATTTATTTTTCAACTTTCAGATTGTCAGTGTCTTACCTCCTAAATTTTTTACTTAAGTATTACAAAATAATTAAAATCTTAAAATTTCATAACTTTTGGAAATTATTTACCCGTGCCGACAAAGGGTTCTTTATACCTAAGAAAATGTACTAAAAAAATAAGTTCGTATGTTAGCACGTTTTATTCAAAAATCAAATTTCAAATTTAAATATCTCTGGACCTCGTGATCCGACAATCTTGAAATTTCTGCAGGGCGTTCTTCTTGTCATTCCTTATAAATTTTTTCTTTAAACAAAAAAGATCCCTGCAACAAGGAGCGAGCTACAAGGCACCAAAGAAAAAAACTCCTTTCATCTATGTTAAGGAAGTTTTTGTAGACCTTTTCGTCCCTTTGAAAAAGTATGTTCACGTAGGAGTATAGGTAGTTGAAATATAGCCAGGATATTCCTTGAAGGGTTCTCTTCTAAACAAAGTTTGAAGAAATAAAATTTGTTAACTGGGGTAAAAGTTGTAGGGTAAAATGCACAAAATCGTCATTTTTCGAAAAATTAACGTTTTATCTCCTCTACTGCAACCTCTCTTATTTTTGCATTTTTTCAGAAACATTTAAGTTTGCGATTAATATAAAGTAAAGTGAAAATAAGAGGTTCATATTTGTAATCAGTGCATTCGACAGTATCGTTATACAAAAATCACTTTCTCCTGTTTGGAATTTGTACTTTAAAAGAATAATTCTTCCAATACTTATTTGTAGTTTTGAAAACAATTTAAAGGTAAAATTAAAAGGCAAAATATTGTAACGATTAAAAAATGCACTACAAAATAAGCTTTACACTTTTTAAAATTTTTATAATAATTCATGGTGTAAAGGAATTTTAATTAAAATTCATTCTAAATCAGTTTTAATATACATCATTATTTTATTTACATTTTCGTTTAATATGTTATTTATTGTACATTTCTAAATCTTGAATGAAAATTTTCACACCTGCTTGTCGGGCTGCAAATTTTTGTAGTCCATATCGATCTGAAAAAAAAAAACGTTGTTATAAAAACTAAGTATATTGTTCAATTAAAATTTTAAAAAACTTAGAAGTTCAGATGCTTTTGAATATTTGTACAATGGCCAGTCAGCTAAAATATTTTGCAAATTTATGTCTTGTACAGACTTTAATTTTTCTTGTCTAAATTTGCTAGTTTTTCCCACTTTTCTATTACCATCTCACAGTCTCGAATATGCTTTAATTCATTTTCTAGATCTTCCATTTCTTGACTTTTTGGCTTTGTAAAATGTATAAAACAAAATGATTGAAAATCGTATCAAATGAATAATTAATTAAAAAGTCTTAAAAGACTGTTGTTAAATGTTTAAATGAAAAGATTAAAAATTATTTAAACAGAACCGAATCGAATGAATATATGCACAATATTTTGTCTTTGTCCTACAAATTTTAATAAATTTATGAATTTCATTTAAAATATATTTTTATCTATGATTTTTTTGAACAAAATTAAAAAAAAAATTTAAAAAAATAATAGGGCACCAAATGGGAAGTTGGCAGTTGGGAGTTGGGCTCTTTAATTTTAAAACTGTTTGATTTGGTGTTTTAAAATATATTAAAAATCGAGAACGAGATCACTGTCGCATAAGAAAATTACCAAGGTCATGGTTTACAAAAAAACGGTTTTTCGTTCACGATATTCATACCTCAACTCTCAAAGAACTCAATATCTCAACGTGAATATCTCAAAGAACTTGTTTATCAAAATTTCTAATTCTAATTTCACTGGGTTATATTCAAAATGATGGCGGGCAGTGGACGAAGCGGTAGTGTGTTGGCTTCTGATGCTGAAGGTCTCGGGTTCGAGTCCGCCTAAGTTCACTCAGCTTTGAATGAGTACCAATTCACTTTGAGTTGAGTTGGGTATAAGTGCTCGGTACTGAAGTAGTTTGGTGACTCTGTTTACTGACCATAAGCAAGTCTAAAAAAAAAAACAAACTACAAATATCAGTACTAGCCCTGTCATACGAATAAACTCGTTCTCTGCCAACGAATTTAGTGGTTCGCATTCCACTTTAAACTGTAGGTGCATGTATGACAGAAATACCGTCACGAATCCTCAATTTGAGGAGGCCAAGGCTCGAATTGGGCTGTTGTGCCATTGGATGGATGGATGGATATTCAAAATGAGCAAAAAACATTTCATTACTGTGCGAGGGCGGTCATTGTTCTGTATAGTATCCTCGAAATTAAATAAATATGTATGTAAAATGTAGTATTAAACAACAACAAAATTAATTTTAATAATAAAATTACAAATAAAACTTACCGTATCTTTATATAATGTATAAATCGTAGCGTGTGCGATGTTTGTTATCGTGTAACTTCTGAACGACTTGACCGATTGAAGTCATATTCACACAATATAATTGTTTTGTCAAGACGATGGTTCATAGCTATGCTAGGATCCGATAGGTGGCACTGTAGTAAAGTTATTTGATATTTACATATTTTGTTAAGTCACACTGCGATGTTCTCATTACAAAGCATTGAATGATTCAATACATATGTGCCGGCATTTCAATCTAAGTCACGGCATACACATAACAAGGCAATGTAAATATCGTAGTGACCGTTAGCATTGCGACGTCATCCTGCTCGTTTTATATGAAACAAATAAATAAAATTAAAAAAAAAAAAAATTAAAAAAAAAATTTATATGCTCAGACGACCTTAGTGACGTCACAAAACAAATGAAAAAATTTCTTTACATTGCCTGTAATGTGTATGCCATGAATCTAAGTAACCTTAATCAAAAACAATTTAATTGAATGAAAACGTATAATTGTAAAGAGTAATAGGGATATGCCCGTTCTGGATCACAGCTTCGGCTCAGTGACGTCATCACGTTATCAGTGCGGGGTCACGTGGTTCAAGTTTACGTGCTATCAGTGAGGGTTGACAGGAGGCCAAGGTTACGTGTTATCAGTGGGAGTCACAGGGGTCAAGGTTACGTGTTATCAGTGGGAGATCAAATGAGTCAAGATTTTTTTTCTTATCAGTGTGGGATCATGCGGAGGTTAAAATTTTGTTTTTATCAGTGAGAGATCATGCGGGTTGAAATTATGCGGGTTATTATAAAAAAAGGCAATTGAAAATTGTTGATACAAATTAATTAAATATTAAAAATGAAAGTTAAAAATTTTTCTAATTTATGTCAAGACACTACAAGACAAGGACAAGGACGCCACATAAACGAAAGGGCAGAACAACGTCTGCCGGGCCAGCTAGTATGTATATAAAACTGAATTTGAAATTAACTATGTAATTAAATTCACTCAAACGATTTTCAAAACAATTGAAAAAATATTAATTAATATTGTCGCTATACTTAACTTCAATTCACCGCTGATTAACTTGGAATGACTTTAAATTCATATTTGTTGTGATCAATTTGTACATATAAAGAATTAAATATAACTAAAGTTACATAGAAAAAAGTAATATTATAAATTGTTTTGTACAAACTGCCTTATGTGTTTAGGTAATTTAACATAAAATTTGTTCAAATACACAATGCTAGTATAAATTTTCAAAGAATCCAGTATAAACTGCCAAATAAATAAGGCAAATTTTTCCATGCGATTTTTTCTTAGAAAATGAAAAAGAAATAAAAACAAAACAAGAATAATGGTGTTTACTTAAAATTTGTAGAAGTTGCCTTATCCTTATGGTGATTTTAAGCTAGGTTTTATAGAATTAAACAATGCAAGACTAAAATGCCCAAATATTTGTGTAAGCCACTATAGAAATTAGGTGACACTCTCGCGCATTTTGGACATTTTTTTTTACACATTATATAATATAAATATAAAATTTAAATTTACAAATTTTTTTTTGGCAATTCAGCCAATTAAGCTTTACAAATTCATAGTATGGTTTTTCATATTTTTAAGGTAAAAACACCAAAACTTCACAACTTCATATAAAAAAAAATACACAATGCAGCTTAGGCAATTTTACACAAGATATTTTTTTCTGTGTACGTTCGCTGAGAAAAATCAATACGGTAAAAACACACTTCACTATAGCTGCTGTGTTGCTTTCTTGATTAGCTGATGGCAAAATATATGTATGTTGGGATATTATTCAAATAAATATAAAAACAATATTTAAAAGTACTTGAGAAATATAAATTTCTGTACCATATAAATGGTACATACCTACGTCTTATATTATTATAGGGTAGATGTTCCAAATTCTGGCCCTTTTAGACGTTCGGAAACTTTAAATCGTTGCCTATTGAAAGATATATTGTGTAAATTCTTAAATTTTGTTTTTAATAAATTGGAAATTTACTTAACTTTGGATTATTAATAATAAATTTTGGAAAATTTTATAAGAAAATTTTTCGGAAACAAAAATGTAAAAAAAGTCAGAAATCACCAAATTCTGGCCACTAAATCGGCATTTAATGGCCATTCATGAACCAAATTCTGGCCACGAGAGACAAAGGATAAAAATCATTGTTTTCAAGGGCATCTTAATGCCGATTAAAATGCTATTAATTATTAAAGATATTTTATAATAAAATACATATAAGTGTTTTGAGGCTATTCTATAATACCCACTGTAAAGTTTTCTACCTTTTATTATGGCCGCACGCATTTAATTTTATTCTAAAACATCAGAAAACATTATTAAGTACTTAGGTAACATTATTTTGAGTATAATTGTTCTTTTGCATTGAAAAAATTTATTAAAAAACTTAAAAATCAAGTAAAAAATATGAACAAAAAAAAGAAACAATACGTGTTTCATGTTTTTCAAATAATGCTAATTTGCAAATGCAAATATCTCGAAAACTATGAGTTTTTTGCAAAAATTGAAGATAGCAAATCGATGCAGAATCAATTGAGCCTTCTTTTTCTGTAAAAAAAAATGAGGGTTAATTTAAGCCTTTTTTGAGTAAAGCAGGGTTAAACACAAAAAATTGGTAAAAATTCACAAAATTTTGATTTTAAACGACTCTAACTTTTTAACAGTTCGGAAAAGAGGAACAAGTAAGGTATCGTTGAAAAGGGCAAAGGGTCTTCTACATTTTTTCTTAATACAAGGTGTCCCTAGAGTGCCCCTGCAAAAAGTTATAGGGTGTTTAATGGAAAAAGTGCAAAAAAACTTCAACGCCCTCTAGCGGCCAAACCGTTGAAATTTCCCCCCCCCCTCCAATACGATTTTTTGTTTTTGTCGATGAGCCCTATCTATGGTATTCTTTTGGTCCTGGATAACGGAAACACCTTGTATATACTTACATAATAAGTACCTATGTACATATATAAACATTTTTTATATGTACTAGAGTGTCCCTTATTTTTCAACTTTCAGATTCTCAGGGTGCTACCCCCTAATTTTTTTCGTTCTTCAATTTAAAGTAGAAATACCAAAAAAACAGGTAAATTTAACATCATTTAACCGTGCCGATTTCACTGTAATCTTTTTTTATTTTTTAAAAAGTGAAGATTTTGTGCACTTTACTCTATTACCCTTTACCTTTTGCCCTAGTTAACGATTTTTTTTTCATTCGTTTCGTTTGTGTGGAAGAGAACCTTTCAAGGAATATACTGCCCAAATTTCAACTTCCTAATACTCCGGGAACATATTTTTTTTAAGGCACGAAATGGTCTTCAAAAATTTTTCAACATAATATGTATATGGGAGGTAGTGAAATTAAATATAATGTTAGTATGTTAGCACGTTTTATTCAAAAATCAAATTTCAAATTTGAATATCTCTGGACCTCGTGATCCGACAATCTTGAAATTTCTGCAGGGCGTTCTTCTTGTTATTCCTTATAAATTTTTTCTTTAAACAAAAAAGATCACTGCAACAAGGAGCGAGCTACAAGGCACCAAAGAAAAAAACTCCTTTCATCTATGTTAAGGAAGTTTATGTAGACCTTTTCGTCCCTTTAAAAATGTATGTTCCCGTAGGAGTAGGTAGTTGAAATATAGCCAGGATATTCCTTGAAGGGTTCTCTTCTAAATAAAGTTTAAACGAAAAAAATTTGTTAACTAGGGCAAAAGTTGTAGGGTAAAATGCACAAAATCTTCATTTACCAAAAAATTAAGGTTTTTCCCTTCATACATATGTATGTATATGAATATGTATTTCATGTAATCGTAATAAATAATACTATCATTTTATACTAAACTGTACTATAAGAATACATATTATGTTAATTGCTGAGTAGTATTGGAAATTACGAGGATGTTCATTATGAAATTAATACGTTTTTCTCAAGAATATAAGAATTTCGTAACAATTTCAAAAAGTTTTAAACAACAACAAAAAATTGTATTCTTTTGCAACAAAAGGCTAACAAAAAAGTAACAATATATAACACATAATCAATGAGCTCATTTGATGTATGTAAATGTAATATTGAGAATTGAGCTGCTGTTGGTTTAAGGTAGAAAAATATGTTATATACTTAAAAAACAGTGCAGTTGCACTGTTAACCATACCAGAAACTTTCGTATAAAAGCAGTAACAGGTAATAATGGCAACAACAACAGTCAAATGATATTAGTGTGTAAAGCAAATATCAGTTTATACATTGCTGCTGAGTGCTGACATACCAAAAAAAAATCTCACATAACATCATTCCATTCTTCTTTTGAAAGGAAATTAAGTTATAAATTGGATCATGATAATCATTTATGATACTGGTGGTGATCGCTGAAGATCATTTTCTTCACCTGCGCACACAATTTTTAGCTCATCACGTTATTTAACTTTTACAGATAGCTACTTACATATATAAAAATATGCTACATATGCACATATTGTACACATATGCACACATATGTATGTACCCAGTATATACCGATATACAACATAATATAGACACGAGCTATTCGTGCGCGTTTTTAATCTTCATGGCTTCTTTTGCTTCTGATTTACTCAACCTTAATCACTACAGTTCCAGTAACAATTCAGGAAGACTAAAATTGACGATGGTATTTTAAATAGAATTGGAAAAAAAGTTAAGTATGTAGTAAAAGGGTAAAAAGAGGTTGAAACGGTGCATGATAAACTATATGATTATCAGATAATGTATATGACTAAAATTACTAATTTATTGATTACTGCAAGAAAATTTTATATGTACTTATAAAATACAAGTAGGTACATATAATATACAATAGAATCGTAGCTAAAAAAATTTTTAAAAATATTTAAATAATAATTTACTAAATCTACATAATGTAGATACATTCATACCTATTACCTTCATATGTATATGTTTACATCACGCATATGGTAATGAATATATGATAAATTCTAAGATGAATGCATTCTGTGATATATTATGTCCAATAATATGAAGCATAATTCATAACTAGAACCAGGCATATTTATCTCACATTGATGAGCTTACTATTGCACATCGTCATTTTCAGGTTTCTTGGCCTTGTCATGTGTCATCTAAACCGTCAAATAAAAAATAAAACAAAAAAAAAAAAAAGAAATTTCTTTTACAATGTAGGTACATACTACATACATACTATATACATAATATGTAGCTTGAATTCATCTTTCACAAAATATGCTTTTGCATCAGCAGTCGATATCTTGTAAATACTTGAAGTATACGAAATCTGGCACCATTTATTTTCTGGTATATCCCTATTAGCTAAACCTAAACGAAACTTTTCTTCTTCAAAATTTCAGTGACTACCGAGAATGTGTATTTACTATAGTCCAAATAAACTCAAAATTTTCTATTTATTGGGCATTTTTTATACTTGAAAATTAACCTCTGCAGTTTCTTTGGTGTACTTTTTAGATTTTCGGGTAGCGATCCTTGGTAATTACCTGACCCTTATATATTGTAACATGACGCATTGCACTTTTTTCTTCAGTTTATTTCCGAAATTCATTAAAAAATTTGTGAGTGGAAAAATTAAGAGAATTGTTTCTAAAGAAAATATTAAATCAATTAAATTTTATTTGGTAAGATTTTAAATTTTCGTTGTAATGTTTTTGACTTTATTTGAACATTAATTAAGGCGTATAAAAAGCTGTAGAGGTTTCGCATAATAGGTGCAAAAACAAATAAATAAAATTAAATAACTATTTATGTATAGTAAAATGTACATATGTATTTATGAAAGATTAATAAAATATAGGAGTATATAATTTTAAAATTACTTTTTATTATTTTAATATAGAAAAAAAAATCATCTGGCAAAAATATCAGGTAGGTAACTGATCAAATACTGATTATTCTACCTGGTAAAATACTTGAAAGTTACCAAATAAAAATAGTGAGAAAGAATGAATAAAAATTTTTGCGGCGTGCGTGGGGAAGATTGGCTTTTACAGAGATACACACCGGTAGGAAGTAAATACAAGTAATTTTTTCCCGATGGCCTATCCTTTTTAAGTAAGATACTACTGGTAGTTCACTGCTGAATTACCGTTTAGTGTCTTGCAGGGATATTATCACTAATGCATACATAAATATACACAATACAATTTACTAAAGTATTTTGTTTTTTATTTTATGAAACCATAAGTATATATGTATATATACATATATAATTGAATACGTATATGTATATATCATACATGTATATGTTGTGCTATGTCCCTATTTCAGCCATCGTTGAAGAAAATCCAAAAAAGATTTCCCAGTGCTCCAAGACGGGCAATTTTTCATCGTCAACATAGGAAAACTACAAAACAAAACATCTACAAAGGATGAATCAACTGCAGGTTTACGAAATAAATTTGACGGCAGCGATTTTAAAAGGATTGTTTGAGGGTGTTCGATTTATATGTATATGAGGAGGTATTGCACTTCTGAAAATAAATACATTCATATATGATATGTATATACAATATTTTATTCATATTATTACAATATCTTGGGGCATTAATAATGTAGTATGGTGACCAAAAAATAATAGAGAAAGAGGAGATAAAAGTGCCCAGAACTGCGCCAAAATGTCTACAACAGAATAAGAGGGCATCGATCAATGTCGTTTTGAAAAGATTATTTTGGGGTTGTGGCCTTTAGCACAAAATGTATAGATGTAAGTACTATCGTATAATATCTATGGTTACACAATTCTATCTATGTGCCACATATAAATGTATGTATGTATATAAATGATGTATATTTATCTTCAACTCAAAGTTAAATTAAAATTTTTAATATGTAACAGCAATAAGTGTAAACTGTAAACACATTTAGACGTACATACATATACAAAGGCATTGAAATCCAAGTAACTTTCCTGTCCACTTTAAATTTTCAGAAAGGCTAGTACTATACAAGTAAATTTGATTGCGGTTTAAGAAATAGCATAATCGGGTTCTAAGATGACATAGGACACTCAACATTTATATTTCCAATAAGAATAGGAAATATATCATAGGTGTAGACTGAAAAACCCACTATGCGTTTGTCTATTTTTCTCATAAGACGACATCAACATCACTTTTTGTAAGGCAGGCTAAATACATGTATATTAGTATGAACATATATCTGCAATGTATTGTTTCACATAAAGCCAATTCAACATTCATCTTGAACATACATACATATGTATACTGCTTCATCTTAGTTTGTTTTTTTTACTATTTTTATACTCAATCCTAATATAAACGACATCTCTGACACTTCTCCTCGAAAAGTTGAAGAAATGAGGAAAAAGGAAGAGAATTGTAAGCACGTATAGCACACGATAACAAATGAGTGCATCACTTATTGAAGAAGATTGTGGGTGAATCGGCGAATAAATGAGTTGGTGGATGATATTTTATATCCTTATATATGAAATTCGTGTGTACTTATTATCGCCTGAACGTATTTTCAGTTTCTTTTTGAAGGACAAATAAAGGTCGGTTTTTGGCTCAGATGCATTCGTTTCTATCCCATTACAATTTTCTGAAAATGTAATCCACTTTTTCTCCTTCTCCAAATATTTCTGTATGCTTTGTGATCAACTTTGTGAGCGTGGGAAATAGATACATACTTTATTTTATAGGATTTTGGCAACACAAATTTTGCCTTCAAGATATGTACGAGTAGTGTACATACATATATCTATAATCCGTATACACATACTACTTTACTTTGTATTTATATATATGAAAAGAAAAATAACAAAATGTGTTCGCATGTATGATGTGCTTTCGTGTATATTTTGGAAAAATAAACAAGGTTCCCAATAACCATTAGAATTACCTCATCATACTTTTTGTTTTTTTCTCCTTTACATTAAGAAATATCAATTCCGTTTTAGTTACACAGTCGTGTATAATATGGAAGTTGGCCATGATGACATTTTTAAAGTTGAGAAATATTATGATTGCAATATCACCCTATCCAACCCTATTAATCAACCACCTCATCGTGTTTTTTTTCTTTCTTCCAAACAGTTTTAGTTGCATGCTGAAACATTGAATAGCTAACGTTGGAAGAATTTATAGAAAATAACACCCCACATTACTATTTAATAACTTACTAGGGGCTACAGGGCGATCATTTTCATTAAATTTGTTATTGATAAAACTTTTAAATTTAAGATTTTCATATTTCAGAATCCACCCTGTCACTGATTGCGGGCATTCAAGGTTTATTTCTTTACACAGCACAACGAGAAAAAATGACGGGTTCTAGGGCTCTGGAGCGTGATAAATTAAGTATGTTACGTTATGTGCATGGAATTTTCTTTTGAGACAAGGACTAAAAACGACGACAGCTATGAAAATTGAAGAAAAGAACTATTGGAAATAGAAAAACAAAAAATAGAGAAATAAAAAAACAAAAGAGGGAAAATTCAATAAAAAAAAATAACAAACACGTAAATGTAGTCGAGGACGACATTTTGTTGATGATAATGCTTCTACTGCTTCTGTTGTTAAAACCATGATACGCCAACAATTTTATAGCATTCAACTATTATACACAAATGCATACTCATACATTTCTAACGTCTTGAACGATTTAACCTTCTTTTGTTCTTTGCATAAATTCTTAAATGACGATGGATGATAAATATATAGCCGACGCTAGTTGTCGTAAGCATGACTGTGATAGTATTCATCATCATCATCAACTTTGAACTTTTGAATTTTTTAAAAAAAAACTGATGGGCGGATAAGAATGAGATAAGGTTATTTTAGAATTTATAAGGATAAATAAAATGATGTTACTTGACAATGAAAAAAAATTGTAGAAAAAGGACTTAAGAATGTTTACAATTTCTGCCAGAAACAGGATTTCTTCCACTTTATGGATGTTTTAATTATATAAAAATACATATACAGAAAGTTATTTTTCATGTGTTTAAATTGATTTAAAATTAAAACTTAAATTTAGGAGAATAAATAAAATAATCCGAAAAATTCCTATAGTTTTCCTTAAAAAATTGAAGATTTTTTCTAGCACCTTTTTTTCAATTTTTTTTTTTAATTTTTTAAATTTATTGTATATTATTTCATTGCCTATTCGAACGAGTTTTGTGCGAGTATATTTTTAAAAATATATGTATTATATAAAGTAATAAAAAAAAATTAATAATACAGTGAAACCTCTCTTAACGGACACCTCTTTTATGCGGACACTTGTTTTATACGGACAACCTGGAAGCAAATGGCTGGTTTCTATTGACATAAATGTGTACTTTACCTCTATAAAGCGGACACCTCTTATATGCGGACAACGGACACTTTTTGACTAAAAATATGTATGAAAATCCTCGCTTGAACGGACATTGTCTAACAAAGTTGTTTTGGAGAAAAGTAAAAAAAAAATCAAAAGTTAGAATATCTGCAATTTAAGTTCGAAGAATTTTTTCAGTGCTATATACATAACAGTAAATATTTACAGTTAGCATATTTATGTATTATTTCTTCATAGGTTCGGTATCAAACGAGACGAAATTATTTATGTATTGGTTCAGTAAAAATAGTTAATAGGTGACCATCAAGCATTGAATATTGTTTCCAACTCGATAAAACATTATGAGAACGTAATATTAAGTGGCAAACATTTACGTCAGAAAAAAATTGATGAGTACTTGAAAAATAACAATATATTATGTACTACATGTGTACATTTTACAATTTATTGATATAAATTATATCGAACATATTACGTACAAATAAACTTTTATAAAAATTCCAGAACTTTCACTTTCTTATAATTTTTGTTATTTTGCATAACCCCTTTCTAGCGGACACCTGTCTAAAATGGACAAACTTTTTAGTCCCAAGGCTGTCCGCATAAGAGAAGTTTCACTGTACACATTTTAATTTCCATTATCACCTCCATCCAGCTCTTTGAAATTAAAAACAATACGATATTAAGAAATGTTAAATATACAATTGATATATAATGTACTCGGATTATATCAAATTGTTCACATTCCATGCTAACGAAATATATAATCTACTTTTAAATGAATTTTTTTGAAAAATTTTAAAAAAGTGTGAGTTTTTTTTTAAAATTGCAAATTAGAAATTTCAATTTGAAATATACTACATAGAATAATAACGCGAAAAATCGATCTTATGTATTTCTCAATATTTTAATACTTATGTATCCAAATGAATAATTTTAGAAATTTAAATTTCTAAGGGAGAGCAAAAATCTGTCAATTCCCCTTTTTTAAATTTATATTTTATATAGGTAATTATCAATTAATATATAATCTCTAAAAATGATTAGTTAAATATTTTACACAAGAATTTCAAATATTAAATTAAAATAATAAATAATTCTCAAGCGATTTTTTTTTTAAGTTACTTATTTCTTTATAATTTGTTTGTTTCTTTTCTTTTAAGTAAAACAAATAGAAAACTTCCAATTATATGTTCAACTATTTTATTTTATTCATTGTCAATTATAAAAATTTAAAATAAAAAAGAAAAGAAGACGTTGTCAATAAATAATCTTCCGGTTTTCATAAAATATGAATATATGTATGTATATGTATTTGCCTTAATAAATCAATATATGTAGTGGTCAATCAATACCAACGTAAACATTTTTTTCAATATCTTTAAATTGTAAAATGAAATGAATTTTTAACACAATAATATAAAACTAAAATTGGTATTTTTTTTTTCGTGATAAATTATAGGTAATCGAACTTTAATTACTATTATTCTTCATCTTTAATGTCGTTTCTTAAAAGTTAGTTGTTGTAAACTTCTATCGATGTCATTTTTTCTCTTATATACATATATGTGTATGTATGTATGTATATTCAATATGATAAATATACAATGTTATTTTAACATACAAAAATTTAATATGTTCATAATAATCATGAAACTTGATATGTAGGTACTTGTTTTCTCCATAAAATACAATTCAACGGCAAATAATTTGAAAAAAAAAAGAAACCATAACTGAAATTGTAAAATTTTCAAACATGCATATGGTAATTAAATTTCATATGAAATTGACTGAAAATCATTTTTAAATTACAAAACTTTACAAAAACAAAAATAAATAAATAAAAATATAGGTACCTATATTTATTGTGTTTATCTACAATATATTATTTACATTTTATATTAAGTGAAAACTTCTTTTAATATCTATCTATAATACAATAATAAAAAAAAATTACTATTGGATATAAGTACAATTTTTATGTACACACATAGTACATACATATGTATATATGTAATTTTCATTATTGTAAATGCACATTATGTAAATATGTAGAAACATTTGTATAATACAATACTTCATCTACTAAAGAGTAAAATAAAATTTTCTTCTACGATGAATGAATAATAAATCTGTGGGAAAACGATTAACAGTGAATTACAAAAATATGCCGTTTTCATTTTTTCCAAACGCATTGATTGATTAAAATTGTGTAGGAAATTTTGATTATCATCAATGTTTATGTAGTAACTAATAATAGTAAGCGACATGGCATTCGGTAGCTCATTGGTAAGGTGAGAGTACTGTCCCGGCACTGTCTGTGGTTCGATTTCCAGTCGAGTCGAATGTCGTTTTTTCTGTTCTTAGTTTACTACAATTGAAAAAATAAAAATTATTTTTAAAACAAACATGTAAATACCTATAGTATTATATAAAAATACTCGTATGTATGTATTAATTAAATAATAAATATTATGTTATACTACATAATATACAAGTAGACATTTTCAACACAAATAATCTTGCTTCGAAAACGTAGTTAGCTTCAAGAAAATTATACGGATGTAAAACACAATGCTGATATTATAGAGCGCGTATACTCCACAGTACCAAACCGGTCTAGTAATATTTTGGTACGACTAAACCATTTTAGTACTGCCTGCATATACCGTGCAAATAATGAAAAAAGAAAGAAAAAAATACTTGTCAAACTCAAATATTTCATTCATTGTTAAATGTTTTAATAATTTCTATTTGTGTATAGTGTCATTTATCAATAATTTTTTTTCTTTTTGTGCAAAATTAATTAGAAATGAATAAAGAAAGGAGGACCAAATTAGTTGGTTCGCACCAAAATAGTCGGCCTAAAATGGTTCAGTACCATGCGTGTATACCGGGACCAAAACAGTACTAGTACCGGTTTGGTACTACGAAGTATACGCGCTCATAGTTTCGACTTTTACCTGGGGCGGAATTATGTACTTCGATATGGAACAAAATTTAACTTCGACTGTCAAATTGGTAAATGTATCTCGATTATTCGAGTATTCGATATCGAATGCTCGATAATAGTAGCTCAACAGCATTTTTTGTATCGAACTAATGCCGAATAGATGACAATTTGTTTAAAAAAATGTTCTTTAGTTATTTTTTAAAGTAAATTAAATATTTTTATTAAATTTACTAAAATATTTTTCAAAGTCCAACTGAACAAGGCAAAATAATTTAAAATTTTTATTAATATGTACATGGAAACACATATGAAATTAGCGTTGTTTCATTACTATTATTATTATTGTTATTATTATTATTATTATTTATTTATTTATTTATTTATTTATTTTTTTTTTTGTATTAAGTTTTGGTTTAATAATATCTTTGATTATCTTGTGGTAATTCAACATCTATACTGTCAGGACCATTTTATAAGATGCTCCATGAACTTTAAAGTGCTAGCAAATATTGTGCAATAATATAATATAAGCATTTACAAATTTATGCAAAATCAATCCAAACTATAAATAAAATAAATTAGAAGATAATTTAATTAAAGTAAAATGAAACTTAAACCTTAGAATTTTATTTATTTGCAAGCAAACATTTAAATTTGTAATTTTGACAGCTCGTAATTCGAAAAGAAAACATAATTCTAAAATTTACTTTCGAACAAACGATGATCGAGCATCGAAGTACATAATTCCGCCCCTGTACAGGTTATATTTCACATTACATATTTGTAATTAGCAATAATTTTGTCGAAAATTTACTAATTGAAAAAAAAAATGTAAATTATTTCATTCAAAGTTACATCTATTTCATCATTTAAAAATATGTATAATACCTATACATAGTTCTTTCTTATTTTCATAATCTGAAATTCATCTTAGTTTTCAATTGTGTACATTATGTAGGTACAGGGCCGTATTTAGGATCTGTAGACCCTTAGGCTAGACCTGTGGTGCGGGCCCTACCGGTGTTGTAATTCTAACAAGCAAAAAAAAAAAAAAAAAAGGTCTAAAAAAAGGTCAACCTTCACTCTTTATTTTGTGTAAATGTAGAAATCTGTATCTAAAACCCAAAAAAAATATTAAAAACACGGCAGTCTTTTGTGGTGCGGGCCCCTTTGTAGTGCGGGCCCCTAGGCTGTAGCCTATATAGCCTATGCTTAAATACGGCCCTGTGTAGGTATATCCAATTATTTTTTTTAAACAATTTTTCAACTTAAATTAAAATTATCTATCAATATACAATTAAATTAACCTTTTCTTATTACTTAAACAAAACTGCCGAGGTAGGTACCTATTCTTACAAGATATAATTATTTGGCTCAGAATAATTGAGGAAACTAACATTTCTTAGGCACCTTGTTGCACCTTTAAAACGATTTCCTTTTTCCATTAAAAAAAGAAAAGGAATACTTGTGTCATAAATTTGTAATCAACTGTTAAAGACAGAAAAACTTCCGTAACTAATGAAATTCACTGAACATCAATAATGATTTACTGTTACACTGCACATCGTCTAATCTAATGACGTTTTATTTTTAGGTTTTTAAACATTTCAATATTGAAAAGCAACGAAAAATAGGTATTAGAGCACAATTTTTTTACCTTTTAATTTATCATACCTACTCACATTATGTATGTACATATGTACAAAGAATTTGCATTGTTACATTGCAATATTTAAGTAACAAACAATGAATTATAAAGAATTTTATATGTACAAAACAACGACGACAGCATAGCAGTTTAACATCATCAGTAGTCAAAATGTAAAATAAAAAAGTTGAGAGCGCTTGAATTCCTTTTAAAGATGCGTTTCATTGATATCAAAGAAAAAAAGTGCATTCATTCTTCAAACTAAAAGGAATAGATTATTTATGCATATATACCTATGTATATGTATGTATACGTATATACATATGTAATACTCGTACATGTAATAAAGTGACGATGTTGTTCAATGTAAATGTTAGAGTACTAGACCTAGAGTATAGTATATCTGATTTTTAAGCGAGCTCAGAAAGAGTGCAAAAATAATATTTTTTATGAAGATTCTCAATTTAAAAACAAGACATGTCTGTTTTACCTATGCAACTTCGACTATAACAACAATAGCGCTAAATAAAACCAATAAATACTATACAAAATGTTTTGTCAATTTATAGGTACCTACATACATATTATGTAGTCATTGATTCTGTTAAGGGACATCATCATGGTCATCAACAAAATAAAAATAGAAGTTCATATCGCCGGAAAAAGAAAACAATATGAACAAAAACCTACTTAGTAGCCCCCTTTCAATGCAATAGCTCGCGTTGCATGCATTATTAGGAAAAAAATTTGACAAGTGCAGTACATACAATATTATTAAAGAACAATTACAACGCCAAATTAATTGGGATCCATCCAAGGGGACAAAAAATAAACTTTACGACAACTAATTAGTGTCATTTAAATTTTTAAGTGATTTTTAATTGTATTAACGAGATGCCACAAAATGAATTGATGATATTCGCATGTGCATTCCATTTATCGTGCTAACACTACAAATAATACATCGATAGAAGTTGAAGAAATCCAGCCGCGCAAATTACAATTAAATGCAAATGTACTTATGTATATGTATATTTGTTACATTATTGTGTACATGTTATTTTAAATGCATTGAAAATTTGAAAAAAATATATCTGCTACCTACGAAGATATATGTAAGTATAATATATATGTTAACATATGTATATGTATAAAGATAATAATGTATGTTACCTACGAAAAACAAATTTCTTGGGTCTGTAAATTAAAAAAACAAAAGGAAAAACTTTGTACATACCTAAATTAAACATGAATTTTATTTTCACATAAAATAATCATACTATGTGTATCGCTTCCGAATATTTCAACCAAGTGACGTCATATGCTGTTGTCGTCTATAACTCTAAATAGAGCTATATTCTCTTTATACAGGGTGTTTCCGTTATCACCGACCAAAAGGATACAATAGATAGAGCTCATCGAGGCAAACAAAAAATCGCATGGGAGGAGGTGGGGGGGGGGGGAAATCCCAACGGTTTGGCCGCTAGAAGGCGTTGAAGCTTTTTTGCTCTTAATTCACGGTATGACGTGTAATTGACGGTGGCGATATGAGTAGCGCAACGATACATACGCGGTAAAAATTATCGCAAAAGGCTTTCATACCAACGCAACGCAACGCGGTATTGTGAAAGTGTTTTTTGTCATTTTGTGCTTGAAGGAAAAAATGTAACTACGTATACTAAATAATAAAAAATATTTAAATAAATTTAGAAAGTGTGATTGTTTAAAAAAAAAAAGAACATTGGTTTTACTTGCAATTCCATCCCATATCTTATCTTTTTGTTTATGATTTTTATAATCTTTATTCTTAAATCGTACAACAATATGGGATGATTTTTTACTATTTAAAAGTATTAAATGTAATGATACTGAATATATATAAATGAACTCTTCTATAAGACCTGAGTGGCAGCACGTAACTTGTAACAGAAGGTTTGAAACGGGTTTTTTTTAAGTTGACAGCACGTAAGTTGTTTCGACCAAATTAAAATTTTGTTTCGATAAAGTTGGTAGCACGTAAATGTTGTTTCGAGTGTTTTTAGCATCTGTCACAAAATAATTTAGTCGACAGTAGAGGTGTTATCGACAGTTATTTTAAATCGAGTATTAATTAATTTCAAGTGATTTTATTTTGGAAAAAACTTTTTTTAAAGTAAATAATTTCATAAAATGTAAGTACATATTTAACAAAATAGTATATTACATGTTTTGAAGTTGTTTTAATTTTTTTTAAGGGAGGAAGAAAAGCAAGGTTTAAGCAATAATAAGAACCAAATGAAATGCATGATTGAATTCATGCAAAATAATAATGATTTGGCGAAAGGAAGACTAAAAAATGGAATGGCAGTTTCACGGGTTGTTTCAATATTTATAGCTTCTAAGATCATTAGGAAGCACTCTTTATTTACTCTAAAATTTTGAATAAATCTGGAAAAAAACAATATTTAAATTTATATTAGAAACCATAAAAATTGTTAGAAAAAAACCTACACTGCTGTCGGCAAGTCAAAAATATTGCTGTCGCATCTCAACTTTTTGCGTGAGAGCTTATTTAGTACTTTATTTTCTTCTTCAGAATCGCTGGAGTCCTCAAAAAATATAATTTTAATCAATAGATTCAATATATTATAAAAATATTTCACACTATCTCTACAACTATTCAAACTCGTTTTGACGCTAATGACAGCAAAAAAAAATTTTCTATGTGGCAACGTCAATTCAAACTCGTTTCAACTTACGTGCTATGAAACAAGTTACGTGCTGCCACTCCTGTACTGAAAAAACTCTTAAGAACATAGTATAGTTATGATATTAGTGGATCGCGTGATCTTCATTTTTTCTGTAATTATGTGTAAATATTCTTTTTGGTACATTGACATTGTTTGTTGATGCTATTATGTTGGGGAATAATCCCCAAATAAAATAATTCCAGAGGACCCTTTGCCCTTTGTAACAATTCCTTACTTGTGCCTCTGTTCTTAACTGTTAAAAAGTTAAACGCTCTCAAAGTCAAAATTTTGTGTTTTTTATGTCAATTTTTTGTGTTTAACCCTGCTTTACTCGAAAAAAGCTAAAATTAACCCTAATTTTTTATTGCAGAAAAGAAGGCTCAATTGATTCTGCATCGATTTGCTATGCCTATTTTTTTCAAAAAATGTATAATTTTCGAGATATTTGCATTTGAAAATTAGCACTTCTAGCTCCTATTTTCAATTTACACTGCAATAAAAACACGTGTTCTATAATCCAATGAATTTCAGACATATTTTTTCAGTTTTTTCAAAAGGTCTTCCTTAATATCTCGAAAATTATGCATTTTTTGCAAAAATTGAAGATAGCAAATCGATGTAGAATCAATTGAGCCTTCTTATTCTGCAATAAAAAATGAGGGTTAATTTAAGCCTTTTTTGAGTAAAGCAGGGTTAAACACAAAAAATGGGAAAAAATTCACAAAATTTTGATTTTAAACGTCTCTAACTTTTTAACAGTTAGGAACAGAGGCACTGTATGTACTCGTATACCATTTGGTTCAGTATAAAAATCTAACCAAAATTTTGTATGACAAATGAAAGATATAGGATTTGAGGGTATATTTCAAGAAGAAGTATACAAGTAGCTAGTTTGCATATGTTTACATTTATGAATTCTGATGATAATTGACATATCAAATTTATTAATTTACATATGTATCAAATTTGATCATTTATCAGGTCAAATATATGTAATGTTGATATCAAAATGATACTTTTAGAAAATAATTTTATTGATGAATTCGATCAAGAATCCTAAATTAAACAATACTTAAAACCATTTTTGTAATAAAAAATCATAATTCTTAGCAAACAAAAATTTAACTTGCATTAGATATTTTATAATGTAAAAGAAAATAAATATGCCTGTTGATTCTGATCTCCTGATCCATTACAAATAGTATTTTCATATTTCCTAATGAAGATGAACAAACCGCGAAAACATTTCTGGATATGAAAATTTAGGAAAATAAAATAATGACCCTTATTGTGATTTTCGTCAAATGATCGAACAGCGTTCGATTTCAGATTTTGATATTATGATTTTCGATTTTTTTCTTTTTGTTCGATTAAATCGAACAGCTGTTTTGATCACGTTTTTACTGACGAAACGCAATATGTAATACGAAAAATATGAAAAAAAGATGGATATTTCAAAGAAAATGTAACTTTCAATGTTTTAAATGTAATAATAATACTAATTAAATGTGTTTTTATTAATTACTACATTATTATTTTAATAGGAAAAATACGGTAATAAAAAGCAATTAGAAGAGCTTGTGAATATCATGAAAATTCTGACATAAATTATTTTTCTCACAGAAATCCCCAAAATTGTTACAAAACAATAAAATACTTGCCTTACTAATAACATTTTTTTAAAGTCGCATTTAACAAATGTCGACTCTAAAAACTGAGTATGCATTGAAGTTCTGTACACGAATACATACTTGAAAAATTAAAATCTTCAACATATTTTGTAAAATAGCATACTCAGTTTTTAAAGTCGACTTTTGCTAAATTCGACTTTAAAAAAATGTTATTAGTAACTTAAAACAATTTATTCAAATATCTTCAAATTTTAATAGCTGAAAAATCGTTTAACGAAGAAAATATTCACAATAATTCACGATAATGACGCTTGTAACCAATGTGTATGATGCAACGCTTTTTGGTTCGTTCGATTGAGTTACACAATACCGAAATTAAATTCAATTGAATCGAAGAAGTTTCTTCGATCAACCTACGAATCGAAAATCACAATAAGCCCCAATATAATATATTTGAAATTATTTTTAAAATTAAAAAAAAATATATTTTTCTGGAGGGATACATACCTATGCTCCTAAATAGGTATGTATACAAAAAATAATCAATCGCCACTCGCCGTGCCGTACGTACAACTGTGTTACTGGCGAGAACAAATGGATGGCTGCTATTGTTTTTTTCTATTTTCCAGCGGCTCATTGCACATATAATAGATTGGGGTATATGAGTAGCCTAGTATACGAATACTACTATTAAAAGTATTAAATGTATGAAAAATCTTTGTGAACAGAGTATATGAAAAGGAGTACCTACTTTTTATTCGAATCGAGAAAATAAATTTATTATACAAGTTGAAAATTTTTTTTTCAATATTTTAGCCTTGTTGAATTTACAAGTAAATATTTCAATATATGCAGTGAAGAATTTTTTTATATATATCTATACTTTATTTAACAATTAAAGTCAGTACAGGCAAGATAGGCATACTTTTCTATACTCTTTTACATTTCGTTTGTATAAATCTGTCTCGTGTGTGGGGTGATCAGATCTCAATTTCAATCAAGGGAAATCTTTTAAATCAAATATTACCAAGGCAAAAAACTCATCGGGTACTGCCTTCATAACCATAAGCACAATACTGACTTTAATTGTTAAATAAAGTATACATACATATACAGTTGGGATCAAAATTGAGAGGACACTTGTTAAAAATAAGGTTTTAGAAAAGAAATTCTGATTTTTAAAAAAAATTGTTTATTATAAATATTATTATGGAAAATAAAAATACAAAGATTGACCAATATTTATGAACAATAATAATTAAATTCATTAACCGTTAGTAATTTTAAAAAATAATTGTTTTGAATTGATAAAATCCAAATGTCCTCTCAATTTTGATCCCGACTGTATATTTTTTTGTGAGAGATAGAAGCTTTTTCTCTCTCACACTTCCCCGTACAATCAACAAATTTTTCAAATTTGGCTGATATTCGTATGTACTTCCAATGAACCTTTCTATAGATATTACTCTGTGCTATAACAAACTATAACTCTTTTGTTTTGTGCACCTCACCTCTTTAAAATAGTGAACAGTAAAATATGGTTTTACATATGTACATAATACATATATGTACTCTTATTTAAAGGTAAAATAAGGTGTTTAAGAAGAATTATAAAACGACAATGATAATAACGTTAAGTGGGAGACCTTTATCGAAAAACTGTGAAATGTTTAATTGGCCTTAAATCCGCGTCTCACTTTTTTATGTCTGGTGTATTTGATGATTGTTTTTGGTTGACTTCTTTCTGAGGCACTTTGAATAATAGAAAAAAATAATACTAACTTATTTAAAAAGACTGCAATACATTTAAAACTACTGTTTAAAAATTTTCAAATTTATTTTACAAACCATGTTTAGATCCAACTAAAAATAATATAATTATAAAATGAAATTTTATGTATGTATTTGCCTTTTATTTTGCAAATATCTGAATGTAATAATCTCATTAGAAAAAATATCTGGATTAGATTTATTTTAGCTGAGTTTAATTTACAATATTTAAGTGAGAGCTTTCAATGTAAAAAGGTTTAAAAAATTATTTTTTTAAATAATGAAGATGAAATTTGAAAAATTAAAGAAAAAAAAACAGATTTGTAACGTTTATGATAAAAATTATATTCATCATAAAGTGCTTATAAATATAAGTGTCTAATTTGCAATCGTAATCGAGGACGTGGTTTCTCGTAATCGCAACTCCGCATATTTGCTAGACCCAATTTGTTTAATTGCTGGACAATCAAGGATGTGCTCCTTAGGTGTTGTTAATTGATGTGGGTTTTCTCCAAGCAATAAAAAGAACGATGTCAAGTCAACACGATCAAGCACCAGGTAAAGTTCATAATTATGAATTGTAATTCATAATTACAATATTGTAATGTGGAGTTCACCGTTGCAACTACTGTGGTGATAAATGTGACAATTTAAGTGGGTGGTGAATAGTGAAAAATCAAAAATCTGTGATAATTCGAAAAATGTGAATTTATCGCAAAAAAATTTCAGAAGCAAATCGGTGAACAATCGATAGAATTTTTAATTTTTGTATTAAATAATGTACATATTATATGTACATATGTACATATTATAATGGATGATGATAATAGATGGCAAACAGCAAAATTCAACTTTAAATTCTGCTAACTTCCGGCAGCTGCTAGCTATGGACTTTAGGAATTTTTAGAGAGTTAGAAGTATTTTCTTTTTAAAAGATACACGATAAGATAAGGCATGTTCTACACTAAGACTTGATGATTTATACACATGTATGGTGATGATAATGATGATGAAGATGAAATAAGTAAACGTACATCATCCATGACATTCCTCATATTTATGTAGATTTCAATTCGCCAACTTGTTTTAAGTTATCAAATGTTTGCAGTTTTTAAATCAAATGTAAAAATCATAAACAAATAAGGGAGCAATTAAGAGTCTACATTGACAGAATTAAAGTTAATATAGACTTTTGGAATTATGGAAGTTACAAGTATAACCCACGCGAAAAACCCCTTTCTATTATAATAAAAGTGTTGTGCTTCTCCTTCGGGGCTCCTATTCTTGATGTGCGCCCCATAAATAAAGCCAATAGTTTCTGGGAAGTTACTTCTTTCATAAAAAGCTACTTCTGCAGCTTCTTCGTCAGTAGTGCAAGGAAATAACCAAACTGGTAGACCAATAACCAAAAATAATAACTTTAATTTTTTTATTACTGAAAACACATTTGTTTTATTCAATACCCAAATTTCACAGTATTTACTATAACTATCTATTGCAACTAATAACGTTTTACCTCCAAAATGGCAAAATTCTAAATGAATTCTTTCAAAAGGAGAATTTGACTGTACCCAAGTTGTATCTACTTTTTCTCTTTTAATATTTTGTATTTTTTGACAAATTATACAATTATTTACGAAATTTTCAACATCTTTATCACATAATGGCCACCAAAAATGTGATCGCAAAATTTTTTTCATAAGGACTATACCATGGTACCACAATTCTGTGATTATAAAAGACTAAGGGGCTTATTGTGATTTTCGATTCGTAGGTTGATCGAAGAATCTTCTTCGATTCAATTGAATTTAATTTCGGTATTGTGTAATTCAATCGAACGAACCAAAAAGCGTTGCATCATACACATTGGTTACAAGCGTCATTATCGTGAATTATTGTGAATATTTTCTTCGTTAAACGATTTTTCAGCTATTAAAATTTGAAGATATTTGAATAAATTGTTTTAAGTTACTAATAACATTTTTTTAAAGTCGAATTTAGCAAAAGTCGACTTTAAAAACTGAGTATGCTATTTTACAAAATATGTTGAAGATTTTAATTTTTCAAGTATGTATTCGTGTACAGAACTTCAATGCATACTCAGTTTTTAGAGTCGACATTTGTTAAATGCGACTTTAAAAAAATGTTATTAGTAAGGCAAGTATTTTATTGTTTTGTAACAATTTTGGGGATTTCTGTGAGAAAAATAATTTATGTCAGAATTTTCATGATATTCACAAGCTCTTCTAATTGCTTTTTATTACCGTATTTTTCCTATTAAAATAATAATGTAGTAATTAATAAAAACACATTTAATTAGTATTATTATTACATTTAAAACATTGAAAGTTACATTTTCTTTGAAATATCCATCTTTTTTTCATATTTTTCGTATTACATATTGCGTTTCGTCAGTAAAAAAGTGATCGAAACAGCTGTTCGATTTAATCGAACAAAAGGAAAAAAATCGAAAATCATAATACCAAAATATGAAATCGAACGCTGTTCGATCATTAGACGAAAATCACAATAAGGGCCAATAATTCAAGATAATGAGGTTTGTTCGATCGATTGAGTTACGTAATACCGAAATTAAATTCAGTCGAATCAAAGAAGATTCTTCGATCAACCTACGAATCGAAAATCATAATAAGCACCTAAATTGTTTTCACTTGCTAGTACGTTTTTGTTTTTCACATACTTTTGAAGATAGTTATCAACATTATGTGGCCACCCATTTTTTATAAATTTAAAAACTTGCTTCAAAATTTTATCACGTTTCGTTTCTTCAATTAGATCTTTTGCATTTATCAATTTCTGTTCATTTACATCAAAATAATTTATTAAATCAGACTCAATTTGAGTTTTTTCACTCGAAGGAAGACGAGAAAATGCATCCGCATGACTCATTTTACTGGATTTCCTATACTCGATTTCATAATCATATGTTGACAAAATAACAGACCATCTTTGAAGTCGAGCTGTGGCTACAGCAGATGTACCCTTTTTCGGATTGAAAATTTCTTTTAATGCTTGATGATCTGTACAGATTTTAAAATGATTTCCATAAATATATTTATGAAACTTTTTAACAGCGAATATAATTGCTAATGCTTCACGATGAGTTTGAGAATACCCTTTTTCTGCTGGTGATAATGAACTTGAACAGGTGATAATGAAGGTGCTGGTGATAATGAACAGGCACTAGTATGTTATTTTTACACAATTTTTCTAACTCTAAGAGTGTGTGTGGAATGGAGTAAATTTTTACTACAATAGTAAATTTTGACATAAAACGTGGTGAATTTAGCTCCAGAGCTAGTGTAAATTTTGACAGTTGAGTAGTAAAATAATGTAAAGTCAAAATATCGAAACGGATTTCATTTCAAATAAAATATTTCAAGAGTTAAGTTTATTTCGAAGTATTGTGTGTAAAATTTATTTTAAAAAATCTATTATGGAACTTTTGTCTCAATGGGGCCAAATATTAACATGCATACTAAGTTGAAGCACACAAACTTTGATTTTTAAGTTAAACAAAAATTAAAATATTTTTACGGTATGTTTGTTTTTTTTTGCAGACGGTTATCGGGAGAACTTTGTTTGCAATTGAAAACCAAAAATTTTTTCAATTTGAATGATAATTAACATTTGAAGTGGAAAATATTTCTTTAAAATTAAGTTCATATTTTTGAATGAAAATAATGCAGCAGGAAACAAAACAAGTACACAAATTTGTAGCTGTCAAAATTTACTCCATTACACACAGCAAATGTGAAATTTTTTTTTTACCACGGTAAATTTTGTTCTACCAATTTTATTATCTGATGTCAAAATTTACTATTGTAGTAAAAATTTACTCCATTCCACACAGGCTCTAACTCTACTTTTTCTCTTAACGCATAAGGCACTGTATACGCAGCATGAAAAATAGGAGTACAATCCTTTTTCAACACAATATCAGCCTCAAAACCATCAATCGGTAGGCTTAAATCTTTATTTAATATTTTGTTGTATTTACTTTTAATTTCATCAATTATTTCTGTTGACGAATTAACACATTGAATTTTTTCTTTAACAGGGCTAACTTCCTTGAAGTTTTGTCTCCACAATGGAAATAATACATCCAACCAAGCACGACCTAACAAAGCTTTAAATTTTTTGGATGAATTTACCACGAAAATTTCAAGTTTTTTACAAATATTTCCAAAATCCACTTCTACTTTTATTTTCCCGACTACTTTTATATTTTCTCCTTAAATAGTAAATAAATTTGTTATAATATTTTTTTCAAGCTTACAATTTTGCAATTTTTCAATTAACTCTTGAACAGATATTAATTTTGCACATGCTCCTGTATCAAATTCAAACTTAATTGATGCTGCTGCACTGTCAATAACAATTCTGCTGCTACATGTACACAATGTATGCTGTTTACTGCTTTAACTTTTTTCTTTCTGCATACTATAGATTTATGACCTTTTTTTCCACAAATAAAACAATTCCAATTTTTTGCTGGTCAAGAATTTTCGTCATGTTTCCTACTGCATCGTCTGCATTGTAATCCACTTGCATTGTTTTGATTTTGACCATATTGAACACTTTTATTAAATTTCCCATTATTTTTATTACTATAATGTACATTTTGTTTTTGACTTTTACTTTGACTTGATGTTCGTGCATCTGACTGTATTGCATGAGAGTGTATGGGTTGAATAGCACGAGATTTTTTTTCAGCTAACTCCATGTTTTGTGCTTTATTACAAATTTTTTCAAATGATAATAATTTATCATCATCTAACATCACTCTTTGTATTCTTTCATTTTTTTATGCCCGTAATGAATCTATCTGTTAAGGCATCTTCTAAAATTTTCAACTTAAAACTTGACACATGTTTCCTCACTATTTCTTTTTCTGCTTCATTTTCAATGTCATCGAAAACTAAAATTTAACCGAATTTACATTCTTGTGATAATGCTTTTAGCCGCACAATATATTCTGATATAGATTCACCATCCTCTTGAAAAGCCTTATAAAATCTTAATCTTTCTGCTCTTTTATTGGTTTTTGGAGCAAAATGTTGTCTTAAAATTGAAATTAATTCTTCGAAAGATTTTGTAGTAGGTAATTCTGGTACTGTTAATGTCATTAGCAGTTCATAAATTTCTGAACCTGCTATAGTTATAAATAAAGGCGTTTTCGCTTCATTTTGTACATCATTTACCTACTAAAAAAAAAATGTTTTAGTCGATCTTCATAATATGCACTAAAATTTGCACCTGGCACAAATGGTTCAATGCTACCAACAAGATTCACCATTTTGAAAAATGTGCACGTTTTTTATTATACAAAGTTTTTTCTTTGTTTGTTTTATCCTCGTCGCCAATGTTGTCGTGTCTTTTAATTAATTCTGTTATTTTAATATTCACTTTTATTAATTTATTTCACAAATATACAGGGTGTTTCTGTTATCCAGGACCAAAAGGATACCATAGATAGGGCTCATCGAGACAAACAAAAAATCGTATTGGAGGGGGGGGGGGAAAATCCCAACGGTTTGGCCGCTAGAGGGCGTTGAAGTTTTTTTGCACTTTTTCCATTAAACACCCCATAACTTTTTGCAGGGGCACCCTAGGGTCAGAATCAATTGAGCCTTCTTTTTCTGCAATAAAAATCGAGGGTTAATTCAAGCTTTTTTTGAGTAAAGCAGGGTTAAACACAAAAAATGGATAAAAATTCACAAAATTTTGATTTTAAACGACTCTTACTTTTTAACAGTTAGGAAAAGTGGAACAAGTAAGGTATCGTTGAAAAGGGCAAAGGGTCTTCTACATTTTTTCTTAATACAAGGTGACCCTAGAGTGCCCCTGCAAAAAGTTATGGGGTGTTTGGTGGAAAAAGTGCGAAAAAACTTCAACGCCAAACCGTTGGGATTTCCCCCCCCCCCCCTCCAATACGATTTTTTGTTTGTCTCGATGAGCCCTATCTATGGTATCCTTTTGGTCCTGGATAACGGAAACACCCTGTATAGTTACAAAGTGTTTCGTTATTTTACTTATATTTCTATTTATAAACGTACACAGTTCTTACTTTAGAGTAAGTAACAGTCAGTCATCATGTGACCACTATTATGTTACTTTCTCATTATCCACAATATTTTAAGTGTTACCACTGTACTATAATTATTATGTTTAATCATATTCTACAAGAGGCAGGAGTGAAGGTTGTAAAGACAAGTTTAAAACGGGTGATAGGAGAGGCTAAGCTTACTTATGAAGAGATGTACACAACGTTGGTCCAAATTGAAGGACTTCTAAATTCTCGTCCTTTGGTGCCTATCAGTGACGACTGACGATCCTTCAAACTTAGACGCACTCACTCCTGCTCATTTTTTAATTGGGAAGCTCATCACAACGATGCCAGAGGTACCAACTGAACACATCAAGTTAGCACTTCCAGAACGTTGGCGTGTTGTTCAGAACATTTATCAGAATTTTTGGAAAAGATGGCACTTGGAGTACTTGATCTCCGTGCAACAACGGCACAAGTGGCAAAGAGTGAAACCAAACCTTGTGGTCGTCAAGGAAAGTAACATGCCACCTAAAATTATTATCACATTTATTATCATGTATATTACATAGACTAGAATTGTAATAGGTATATTAATTAAGCAATTAATTATGTATTTAATATTAACGGCATTTGATACATCAATTTACCTACACATTATCATCGGGATTAGTGAGTAGTAACCTAATTGCAATTCAAATTTTAAAACTTTTTCTTTTCGCCTTTGATTCTACTGGAGTAAACATCTCACAGTTCAGGTAGTTGGTGCATCAATTAAATGTAAAATTTCATATTGTGTCAATAATTAAATCTCACATTGTTTCAATAAAGAAGCAAATAAATTATAAATTCTTGATTTAAATTTTGTGTAATAATATTTTGTGATTGCTACAAAGATTTTCAACTTTTTTTTTTATAATTATTTCAAACAGTTATAATCAATCAGATCAATCATAGTTCAATCAATCAATTTAAAAAACATGTTACATAACTAAATAAAAAGTTTTTTTTACTTTAAACTTTATTTTGTTTAAGTTCAAAAGAACAACATACATATCGTCGGCCTAGTGCTTATTTGTTCAATAGACCAAGCATCAAGTTTTGAGAAAAACGAAATTTTAGTTTGAAACAATAAAATTCCTTACAAAATAAAAAACAACAGAAATTATTTTTTGGGTAAATGGAAAAACATTTGGTTAGCTTCATCCTGCTTAATTTTTTAATTTTAATTTGCATTTTTCTACAAGTTATTCATCAATATATAGACAGATATACGTTTGGATATTGAACAAACTTCTATGAACAACAAATATTTTTGTTTTTTAGGTTGGATATAGAACAAAATTGTGGACTTTGACATTTGTAAACAACAACAAATTTAATTGATTTTGAAAAAACTGCTCTTTAATTATGATTCATAAATTATGAACGGATGAAGATAATGTAATAAAACAAAAACCATGTTAGAGTGAACAAAATAAGCTTTAATTTAAGCTAAAAAAAATAAAAAAATAAAAAATTTTAAAATAATAAGGGTTATTTTCGAGATATTCGACCTTGAAAATAAAAATGACAATTTTTTTCAAAATTTTTTGACTTTGAGTTACAATAACTTTTAAACCATTTAACATAAAACTTTGTAAAAGACATTTTTTAAAAGGCCTGAAGGTTCTCTTTAGAAATAATTTTTATTTATCTATCTACACTGAGCGAGCGCTGAAATATGTTGCAAAAAGTGAAACTAGTTACTTTTCCAAAAAAATTGTCTTTGACCTTGAATATCTCGGTAACTATTGAAAATAGACCCCCCCCCCCTCCCTACGATTTTTTTCTTTTTTCACCGAGATCTACCATCCAGCTCAGTTTGGCACACGAACTGTTAAACACCCTGTATAGATATAGAAAATGCTAGAAAATAATGGATATTGAACAAAAAATCATAAAATAAAACATACATATATTTTATTCAATAACAAATAGGATACAATACTAAGTTCGCATTATTGAACAAATAAGCACGGAAAATATCAACAAAATTGGTTTTTAGCACAAAAAAGCAACTCTGTATCTCCGAAACGGAAGCACCTAGAGAAATTCTGATTACACCAATGCAATCGAAAGAAAAATTCGAAATTAGTATGTCTGCATTAATAACTCAATTTCGTAAAAAATGGTCTGTTGAACAAATAAGTACTAGCCGTCGATATGTATGTACATTATAGACTGTCCCTTATTATGTACAGCAAAAACAAATTGTTCTAAACCAACCATAAGAAAATGTACAAAAAATATAAAGTTCGTGATCCGATCTATGTTAGCATGTTTTCGTCAAAAATCAGATTTCAAATTTGAATATCTCTGGACCTCGTGATACGAAAACCTTGAAATTTCTGCAGAGCGTTCTTCTCGTCATTTCCTTCAAATTTTTCTTATTTTTGCACTTTTTCAGAAACATTCAAGTTTGCGATTTATTTGAAGTGAAATGTAAAAATAAAAGGGGTCGCAGTAGAAGGGAAAAACCGTTAATTTTTCGGAAAATGACGATTTTGTGCATTTTACCCTATAAATTTTGCCCTAGTCAATTGATTTTTTTTTGTTTAAATTTTTTTTTTAAAAGAGAACCCTTCAAGAAATAGCCTGGCCAAAATTCAACTTCCTACTCCTACGGGAACATACATTTTTAAAGGGACGAAAAGGTCTACAAAAATTTCCTTAAAATATATGGGCAGGTGTAAAATTTAACATAGAATGTTAAACATGTTTTAACATAAATTTTAAAAAAATTTTAAAAAATTTAAAATTGTGAGTGAATAAAAAATGTTGAATTGAAAAATTGTTCAATAAAATTTTATTTTCTATTTTGTAATTTTTCGCTGTAATGTTTTTGACTTTATTTGGACATTAATTTTTTTACTTAATCTATGTAATCCTGGAAGGACGTTTTTCATGTCTCCATTATTGTTCTTATGGCTTTGCCAAAATTCGAAAGATACACAAAAAAATTTATCTTCAATTTTCGTTGAATGTTTTCTCAATCTTCTCTCGTGACCATGAGCCAAAACTTTATAATGGCTATAAAATTCGTCCTCTATTATGTAGGACTTATTGTGTTCCTACAGTTGAAAATATAGGTTTTCAATATACATATCTACAATATGTTAGGTATTGTTTCAAATTATTACATTTTATCGATTTGATTTAGGTTGAACTTTTCTTTTTTAATTGAAAATAAAGAATATAAACTTTAAATTTGTTTCATTATATTCTTTTGTGTGTGTTTTTAATTAGAGAAATACTCTGCGCGACACATGATTGACGTCACCCATCCATTATTCATATTTATTCAAAAGAGTTGTAATAAAAGGATAACGACTGCCTTAATTTCATGATAGTATAGGATGGTATAGGGATTTCCAGATTACTACTCATAGAACTAAAAGAAAAGCATATTGTTTTTGAATTAAGGGTTCTTTAAGAGCTAGAAAAAAGCGCGACGATTGATCTCACTATTAATTATAAAACAATTTAAAGGGTGTATTAAATTTTGGCAAAGTCGGAATTGTTTTTAGTATTTTTGAAACGTGTTCAATAGACCTTTTAAAAGGTCTAATATTATATGAACTTTAAACGGTAATATATAAAAAAAAGTCTTTTTTTTTGGCAAAACAACTTTTTCCCTTTTTGACGACGCTTTTTCTAATCCTCAAAAAAGTATTCATTTCACTTCTTGAAATTTAAATTTGACTCAAATCGATTCAACACAGCCAGAGATACAGAGATACACAGAGATATTTCATACAAAAACTTAAAAAACAAAATAATTCGATATTTTTGAATTTTTCAATAGAAACCGGGATATAAATTCTTCAGTACGAATGAAATTATAAGATTCAAAATTTAAAAAAATTTATGAAAAAAAACAAATAAATAAGTAAATAAAAATAAAAAAGCATATAAGTGCCTTTATAATTTTTTTAAATTCATATATTTTCTCTCTATATTTGCGTAATTCCCACATTATATTTAATGTTTAACAATATCCATACATATAGTTTTATATTGATGCTTTCTCTCCTTTCCAAAATAAACTGAGCAAACAAACACATCATGAAGTAGGTCACGAAACCAAATTTTGCTTTTGTATAGCATTTATTTCTATGTATTTGTTCTGTTTTTATTCTTATTTTTCTTATCAAAACTTTTCGATCAAACAACTTCTATATATATACGTAAGTCGTACATATGTATGTTTGCATGGTAGTATACATATGTATATGCATATTTCACAAATAAATTTCATACGCATTACTTTTTTTTTACCCTATTTCTCCCTAAGCATTTTTTGTCGTCAGGACGAAAAAGATTACATGTACTTTAGTACAAACAGTTTATAAAATACATACATACCTATATATAATATGCAAAAGACATAAAAAACGTAATGTGCGGGTTGAAGATGGAGTAACAAAGAAAACGAAACAACCCCACTAAGTGTTTCATTGTGGCAGGTTAGAGTTGACTGGCATTTTATGCTCTAGATATTAAATGGGGTGATTTGGTTTAGTATGGAGTTGCTTATATGCTTTTGGTGTTCTTTTTTTGTCTTTGTGTTAGTTTTTCCTCTACCGAAAGAAATCTCTTTTTATATAAGTATGTACATATATATTTTCTATATTTTATTCTTATATTTATGTATATAATATTCTTTAAGTATTTTATTTAACATATCTTACACTTCACAAGCCAGTTGCATTGTGTACTTTATTATTAATATAATTCAGAGTGCGTGTTAATTTGGAAGATATAGCATATACATACATACATACATACATAAATAAATAAATAAATACAACGGCATGAAATAGAAATAATTACACGAATCTATTGTCCTTCACTTACTATTGCAACGATCTCAATAAAACTTTGATACGTATTTCCTTCAAAAGTCGTGGAGTAAAATCAATGACCCCTTTTAAACAACAAAATTAATGTACTGTAAATTGGTTAAGTTCTTAAGCCAAACCCACCACATATTATATTGGGGTAGGTCAAAAAACCAATTATTCAATGAAATTAATTAAAGAAATACAAAAGCCGATTAAATGGCGCTAATATAACATAATTTGTTTTTATAAAACCGTCGGGATGTTTATACATACATATGAGTATGTACATATTATATATGTATGTAAGTATGGGGTGTCCCTTATTTTTCAACTTTCAGATTCTTAGTGTCACCCCCTAAATTTTTTGTACTTGACGATGTGAAAAAAACTTTAAAATTTAAAAGCTCTACAAAATCATTTACACGTGCCGCAAAAGGGTTCTTTTTACAGAAGAAAATGTACTAAAAATATATGTAATTTCGTATGTAGTCGTAAAGTAAAAAAACTTTTTATTTAGTTATGTAACATGTTTTTTAAATTGATTGATTGAACTATGATTGATCTGATTGATTATAACCATGAATTAAAATTTTAAAAAATATATATATACGTATATGTATCTACATACAGTCGGGTTCAAAATTAAGAGGACATTTGGATTTTATCAATTCAAAACAATTATTTTTTAAAATTACTAACGGTTAGTGAATTTAATTATTATTGATCATAAATATTGGTCAATCTTTGTATTTTTATTTTCCATAATAATATTTATAATAAACATTTTTTTTTTTAAATCAGAATTTCTTTTCTAAAACCTTATTTTAAACAAGTGTATATTCCAAAATTTACAGATCCTTGAAAAAATTATGGTGTGATTGTTTAACTAGCAGCTACACTTTTATTGATTCTTCTATACAAAAAAAATATGTATTAAAATTTGAATAAAACCTAATACACTTTTCCACCAAACCAATTTCCCTATTCCGTCAACAAATTTGAGATTATATTGTACTTTAAAGATTTATTCAAGAGAGGTAGCAAAGAGTGCTTTCAGTTGTTATTTAATGTTACAAGATTTAAATAAATTTATTGTCACCATCCACATATTCATCATCATCAATCTTATGTAAGCACCGAAGAGATCTCAAAATATGTATCATGTTCTATCGTGTGAACGATTAAGACATTTTAAACTCCACAATTCGGAATAAACTCACCATTAGATTGTAGTGTAAATTATATATTACACATTTTCGATATCATCCGGCTTTCCAATTGTGACAAATTCGAAATACATACATATTTAATCAGGATTGGCTGGATATTTTAACAAAACAAATAACACTTTCAGGAACATTTAGAGTAGAACGAAGCATGCTTATAACTAAAAAACCTATATAGAAGTACTCCTACCTACTTCAACGTTCATTTATTAGACGTAATTGAATGATCTTTTTTGTAACGAGTGTAACATGTTTTTATAGACTATGTGAAGTCGTGAGAAATCGAATATAATAAATTATTTTTTCTCAAAAACATCATCATGAATGTAAGTTTATTTTGATATACATAAATGTGAAACTGAATTTAAAGAATAATCTTTTCGATATTTCAGAAAAGGAATTAACCTTTAATTAGATTTAACTTTTATACATGGTTTGTGATGCAGATTGAAAGTCTGTATAGGCTCGACCTTTGAAAATAAACAGTGCTGCTACATTAACAATAATTTGAAAATCAGATTTTTGAGCTAAAGTGACTGTTAGGATTCGTAGTTTAGTTTTGTCTCTGTGATTTTATATTTATATGTGAATTATGAATTTTTTATATACGATATTACGTGTTATTGATAAAATTAAAATTATATACGTAGGTATTTACGTTTTCTATTGTAAAAACTAAAAATAATAACTTTGAATGAACCTGCTAAAAGATGTACAAATCTAAGGTTGAGTGCATAGTTGTAGACAATTGTACATAACAAAATAATACATAAAGTTAAAAAAATATTTGACAGATTTTGCGATTGCTTATAGAATACTTAGTGTTTCAAGCTCAGCACATATGTATGTATTTCAAAATTAAATAGGTATATGTATAAAAAAAATTTAATTATTATTTAAATTTGATGAAGATATGTACGCCAAGATTCCACTTTTGATTATGCTCACAGGTGACGTTAACAACAACTTTTATCACATCACAATTATTTTTTCAAGTTTTTCATATGCATCACGACAGTACTGTCCTTATAATATCCTTCTATTTTCTTAAAAGAGCTACATTATTCTCCAAATTTTTCAGTAACAAAAATAAAACAATAAGCTTACTAAAAATATCATATTAAATTGAAGATACTTCATTGTAGATACATAGTGATATGTACCTATAGTATACATATGTTTATGTTTGTATATAATACAGTATACATACATTACATTTTAAGTCTTGACGGTATACATTGTAAACCTTCAAAGTTTATTGTCTAGATATCCATTGAGACTACACTTGCATAAAAATCTTTAAATATTTATAACATGTTATATTGTATGTATGATATATACTCGTATGTGTTTATTATATAGTATACAATCATCTAAACCTACTTCCAAATCCTCCACTTTAATGAAGACATGAAACTTACACTTATTATTTTGATGTGATCTAAAAGAAAGTAGCATGTCTAGGGGACAGTATGTCCAATAAAATAAAAAGTATTAAAGGTACAAATTTTGAAATATGTAATTCAAAGCTCCTCTTACGGTTGTTTTTATGTTAAATCACATATGTTATGTATGTATAGTATACATATATATGTGTGTATTAGGGTTGCCAGATTTTTATAAATCTTTACGAGGACAAAGATAATAAGTGCGTTCGAATCACACGATTTATCTGATATTATCAGTTCGGTTCTGATTTAAAATAAGCGAAGCTTCAACTTGTACAAACTGATATTAAACTGGAAAATTTGGATAACTGGAACGTCAAAAATATCAGCTAGCTGATTTTTGACTGTCAGTTGAAGTTTCGAGTTCTTTTATGTACATAGGCAGTTGGTTTTTAGTGAAAAACTTAATTAAATTTAGTGAGTAAGTACTTCTACTTCATATTCCATCTTGACAATTTAAAATTCATAAACAGTCAACTTTTTAAACATGTCTTCTTCTTTTTTGATTAGTTCCACACAGCAACTGAACCAAAAAAATTTTTATCACTTTTTTCACTTTAAGATTAGTTAAAAGCTAGCGACATCTACTGAAAAGAATGGAAAACTAGGTGAGTGGAACAAATGTAGAACAAATGTGGAACTGTGGAACTGATAATTATCAGATAAATCGTGTGATTCGAACGCACTTAATATTATTTGGTTTAGCTTATAGTATTGGATTTCATTAGATGGATATTCTAAATGTGTAAAGGATGAAGAACGAGATGCCGTTAATACGTAATTTAAAAAAAAGATTCGATTTTTCTCAAAGTTATTTATTGTAATAAAAAAAATTATAATGGAAATATAAGTATTTATTTCAAAAAAACATAACAAAAAAAAAAAAAAGGTTTAAAATATGAATAACAAAAAATGTGGTTCGAGAACGTCAAATGATCGTCAACTGACGATATTCAGCTTAAGACGTTGTATTGCTGAATTTCGTCAATTGACGATCATCTGACGTTTTCGAAGTCGCAGAATCATTATTAATATAAATAACAAAAAAGTATTACAATGAACAAATTCTTATGATTACCCATATTAAAAATTCGATATTTTTATTTTTTTAAAACATATTTTTCGTTAGATTTAGCGCATTGAATTAAATTTTTTTCATTTTTACATAGTTGTAGAATTCTATACACTTCATTGTGTTATTGAAGAAAATAATTAGTTTACCTTTTATAAGATCAGGAAGAGATTTTTTTCGTTCATTACTCCATTTAATATTCATAACACTGAATATTCGTTCAACGTAAGCAGAACTACTAGGTATACTTAGAAAAAATGATATAAAGTTATATAAATTAAACAGTGAATTAATGTCGATTTTCGTCACATTACTTATTTCCATAGATTCAATCAATTCAAGAAAAATTTCAAAATCTGGAAAAATTTTCTTCTAAACTAAATTTTTGGTTTTTCTAGCAGGGCAAAAGATATATCTATATATTATTTTCAATTCTTTCTTTTATATACAATAATGATATATCAATAAACTTATTAAACACATTTTGAATTCAGAATGCGCTTTTATAAGGAAGTAATATTCTTTTATAAGTTATTTTCCTCAACTTAATTTTCGAGAGGATTTTTAAGCCTTTAAGAGGACAGAGGACATTATTCAAGTAAAGAGGACAATCCTCGTCAAAGTAGGACGCCTGGCAACCCTAGTGTGTATTATGTTATACATCCCAGCCACGGCATACACATAACAAGGCAA
The DNA here is from genome assembly GCA_932526495.1 of Bombylius major. NCBI lineage: Eukaryota > Metazoa > Arthropoda > Insecta > Diptera > Bombyliidae > Bombylius > Bombylius major. The sequence continues at coordinate 32,578,677 of OW052043.1, forward strand.
TGTAAATAAATTTCTTCATTTGTTTTGTGACGTCACTCAGGTCGTAAATATATAGAAATTTTTTTTTAAATTTTTTTTTTTTAAATTTTATTCATTTGTTTCATATAAAACGACCAGGATGACGTCAAAATGCTAACGGTCACTACGTTACTTACATTGCCTTGTTATGTGTATGCCGTGCATCCCAGCGGCGATATCTAACATTGATGACATTTTCCTCAATGCTGTCATCAACGAATGTAAGACAAGTGGAACCAATGACAATGTCATGCAAAATCAATGTCATATCAAAAAAATTTTTTTCTATAAAATTTCCAAAGACCGCAATAAAAAAAGGATAAACCTTTACGACTTTTTTTTCTAATTATATTGTAATGAATATGGTTACTTCGATAAAAAATCAAGGTGCCTGGTGCTGAGAGGCAAAATGAATTGCCGATACAATCTCAGTATTAATTTGGCTAAAAAGCCGTACTTGAATTATAAGGCAATATTTTGCCAACAAATTTGCGGAGTGCAAAGAATTTGTAAATTTAAGGCATTTCTGCCAACTAAGCCACGGAGTGTGGCAAAATGAAAGACTTTCTGTAAGTTTTACTTCAAGTCTGTTTATTCTAAAAATATTGTGAATATATACACTCCGCGTCACTTGATTACGGCCACTGATTTTTTAAAGTTAATTTGGATATTACTATAAATTTTGTTACGTGTGTATTAGTTTTTATGCTTGTATTTGAGAATACGTTCTGTTACGAAAAAAAAAAAAAAAAAAAAATTTGAAAATATAGTACCGTTATTTGTGCAGTACTCATTAAGTACAATCTCTTGAAAAAACATGCATTTTTTTTCGTCACTTGATTACGGCCAGGATTGAAATTGTCTCAAAAAAAGAAAAATTTGAATGAAAAACAACTTTTTGTGTTATTTATATGAGATTTATTAATTTTTTATTATTTTCAATTAATTGTAATAATGATTGCTGCCTCCGTTGTGACGAATTGTTTCGAAAATTCGTGATAACATCAAATTGTATAACGATGTCAAGTATTTCAGCGAGATTTTTGTCCAAGCAGATTTTATTGCTTCTATTAGTGAAGCTTTATCTTCAAATTTTCTTCCTCCTTCATAGACCTCCCTTTACAGCCATCTCCGAATGTTTTCCATGATATTTAAACCCGACGAATATGGTAGCCACGGTAGCAATCACACATTTTGTTTTTCGGTGAACTGTCTAGCACGTCCTGCGGTGTGAATTGAAGCATTATCCTGTTGGTAAATCAAAGCCAGAGGACCAAACATTTAAATAAACTTTGGAAAAGCTTCTTCTAATATGGTTTTATGTGAAACTACAGTCATTTTGGTATTTTGAAAAGGCAAGTCAATCGTGCCATTAAATGGAATAGCTCCCCAAACCATAACACCACCCTGTGTAATGCGGTTTCTGCTTAAAATCGTTTTTCCTTTCTTAAATCATGAAAATAAAACTTAAATCCATCAGGACCATCCAAATTAAATTTTTTTTCGTACTAAAACACAACTCGTTTCCACTTTCTCCTTAACGACATGTGATTTCTTGCAAATTCCAATCGCTTTTCTTTACGTGGCGTATTCAACGGGGATTTTTTTCTTCAATTTTTTTATTTGTTGATGCGTGGCACTATTATTTTCGCCACGTACTGTTGATAAAATGGCAGGAACTCCGGTTTTAGCCTTGATTTTTGCTGCTGATAGGCCTGAGTTTGAGGCTGTGCGAAGAATTGCTCGTTTATCTTGAGAAATTGTTGCTTCTGCGATTCGCCCTCTTCTATTCTGTCCATAATTTTCAATAGTTTTAAAGAAAAAATCAATTACAGTTCTTCTTCTTCCAATTTTTTCTGCAATTTGGGGATTTGAAGAGTCTTCTTGCCTCAAAACCCCGATTTTTGCCTTTTCACTTTCTGCCAATGTCTTTTCTTTACCCATTCTTCAAAAAATTCAATAATTTGATAGCTAATGAACACTAGCAATATAATAAACGAAATAATTTTGAATAAAGTCGAAAAATTGTTCGTCATAGTAGTTAGAACACTAATTTTCAATACTGGCCGTAATCAAGTGACGAAAAAAAAAAATGCATGTTTTTTGAAGAGATTGTACTTAATAAGTACTGCACAAATAACGGTAGTATATTTTCAAATTTTTTTTCCGTGATTATATTCGTAACAGAACGTATTCTCAAATACAAGCATAAAAACTAATACACACGTAACAAAATTTATAGTAATATCCAAAATAACTTTAAAAAATCAGTGGCCGTAATCAAGTGACGCGGAGTGTAAATTTTATACTAAAATTTTACATTATGTCTTATCTCCCTACCTACTTAGTTTATAAATTCTAATATAAAATATATGTTCTAGTTTTCTCAATTAGTTTCAAAAAAATAATAAAATTCTATTGGGTAATTTATGAAATTATTTCATAATTTCAAATAATTTCAAAATACATAACTTATACATAATTCATTCTCTTTTCACTTTCATAGATATTTACATATCACAAACTTTCATTGCATTCAATTATATAGCATACTTTAGGTATCAAATTATCATATGAAAATAATGCAACATATGATTCAAGAATTATTTTGCTTTGCTACATTCTTTTTCAAGTTTCTTTCGTAAACATTGTTTAATTGTAATCTGATTCTTCTTAGCATTGTTGTGTGTAATTCTAAAAATCATAGTTGAATGCACTTTTCAGCTTTATTTTTATTGCGTCATATGCAACTTTAATTGAGTTAATTTCTTTTTATGAATCATGCATTCTAAATTACCTGTACACGATTTGCGATTCTTATATGCATACGTTACATCCCTTACCGTCGAAGAAAAAAAAATATATGATTAATATATTTTTTTTTTGTGTTCGCTAAACTATGTATTTTGTTATTATTTGTTTTGTTATTCATGTCATAAATTCTTGTACATTTTGCATTTTGGCTTATTTATCTAATTTAAAAACAATGTTGTTTTGTGTTATTATCAACTTTTAAAATATTGTGTAAATGTAGTATTAAAAATTTGTTTCAAATTAAATTCTACATTTAATTTTTTTGTTTTTTTTTTATTATTAGCTAATTTAAGCCTATTTTTATGTACTTTTTTAATTTTTGAATTTATTTTTAAGTTAACATTTACACCGTCTAAGCTAATTATTATTTCATAAGGTCCTATATAATATGGAGGCTCTGATATTTTCTCATTACCTACTTTCAACCAAACTCTATCTCCTACTCTTACGTTTATAGGGTTGGCATTTTTATCTGCATCTTGTTTTCTTTTTATCTTTGCAGCATCTAATAAATTGTTTGCAACTTTGTGTGCTTGCTGTAAACGGAATTTTAGTTCTTGTGCATAGTCTTCAACATTGTAGATTGTAATTGTAGTCTCTTCTTTTAATTCACCTGGCATTCGTGCAATTTTTCCAAAAACTAATTCGTATGGTGACTTGCCGGTGTCTGTGTGTTGTGTGATGTTATAACAAAATGTAAAATATGGGATCCATTCGTCCCAATTGTCATTTTGTGCAAATGATAATAAGTATTCGTTCAGCACCCTGTGATTACGTTCTATGCACCCAAGTGTTTCATGATGAAAAGGTGTAGAAGTGTTATGTTCTATCTTGAATATTTCGCATACATTTTTAATTGTTTCATTTACAAAATCTGTTCCCATGTCTGTTTTCAATTTTTTGAATGAACCATATTTTAATATAAATTGCTCACATAGAGCTTGCGCTACTGTTTTTGCTTCTTTGTTATGCAGTGGTATTGCTTCAATGTATTTTGTAAGCTCACATTGTATTGTTAAAATGTATCTGTAGTTCTTTGATTGTCTTAAAGGACCTACTGTATCTATCTGTATTATTTCAAAGCTTGTTCCTGGGGTTGTTGTAAGTATTAGTTTTTCTTTTATGTGCTTCGTTTGCTTATTTTGTGCACATAATGCGCATTTGATAACATAATTTTTTACCAATTTGTTTAAATTTTTCCATTTGTAACTCTGCTTGATTTTATTTATAGTTCTTTTGACGCCAGTATGTCCTCCTGCGTGTGGAGAGTCATGGAATTCCTTAATGATTTTTAATTTTTCATCATTATTTTCAATTGATATTGGAGGTTTATATATTATAATTCTTTTTATTTCATGCCCTTCATTTATCATCTTTTGTTGCAACACATTATATACAGGGTGTTTCCGTTATCTCCGACCAAAAGAATACCATAGATAGGTTCCCAACGGTTTGGCCGCTAGAGGGCGTTGAAGTTTTTTTGCACTTTTTCCACCAAACACCCCATAACTTTTTGCAGGGGCACTCTAGGGTCACTTTGTATTAAAAAAAATGTAGAAGACCCTCTACCCTTTTCAACGATACCTTACTTGTTCCTCTTTTCCTAACTGTTAAAAAGTTAGAGACGTTTAAAATCAAAATTTTGTGAATTTTTACCCATTTTTTGTGTTTAACCCTGCTTTACTCAAAAAAGGCTTAAATTAACCCTCATTTTTTATTGCAGAAAAAGAAGGCTCAATTGATTTTGCATCGATTTGCTATCTTCAATTTTTGCAAAAAATGCATAATTTTCGAGATTATTGTAAAGATTTTATCAAACTTTATTGGTTATAAGTCAAAATTGTTACGTTTCGTATTTGTATCAATTAAATATATTTTTTCTCTTATTTTTATATGAATTATTAAAATTATAGATTATGTCTTCTCTACGATTTTTTAAAATCAGTTATAACTTCTTTCAATTTTCAAATTTTCACTAAGAGGTTTCACTTCCGCGAGAATTACCCAAATACATATCTTCGTTATTAGCATCCATCTTTCAAACAAAAAAATTTCTTGACTCACTTTGAAAATATCCATTTTAGAACTTCGTGTCGACTTTTCACTATATCCAACTAACATATCTAACAAAATAACGTCTCGCGTTAGTTTCTATTGAAAATTCTGAGGAAGGATTAAACTGTTTGTTCGTTGAGTGTCCGAGATTTACATGGGACTAGTCCTAAAAAATCATATGATTATGATATTTATGTATATATTGTTCCTTTATTTCCTTTATTAATTCGCAAATAAATAATGATAAAAATAATAAAAATATAAAATTTTATATTTAAAATTCTTTTTCAAAGCAAAAAGAAATTAAAATCATAAATACGGCAACGCAATTATAATTAATTTTTGTTATTTATTTGTAAAAAATAAAAATTTTTAACATAAGAATGGCAAAACATGATCAAAGCAATTATAATGTATGACGTCTAAAATATTCTCATAAAATGACGTAAAAGTTTAGAGAAATTTTATTAAAGCTTTGCAATGCACCTTTGATTTCTCGCTGTGTCATGGTCCTTTATCTAAAAGCTTTATTTTGTAGTTTTTGTATTGTTGGGTTGGGATAGCTTAGTAGTCTATTATTTTTGTTTTAAGTGATTTGTCATTACACACTCAGGAGACATTACTCAAAACGTTATGAGTGAGAACAAAAAGTTGTACTATACGCATAAACACTAATCAAAATGTATTATCTCAAAACGATGCTCAAAACGTTTTGTCGTTAATACGTTTTAAACTTTGTGCATAAATAAGGTAAATAACTTCGAATATTTGCGGATTGTTATAAATAATGATCATAGAATTTAAATAGATAATTTTTAAACTGACTTTCAACAAGAATAGACTCACAAATTTTATTTAATAAATTTACGACGCGTTCGATTTGTAAGTCAACAAAACCAAGTATGGATATTTATTTCTTAAAGAAATATGTAGGTACAAACTTTATAAAAATATTAAACCCAAGTGTAGAAGCAATTTAAAAATATTTCAAAGATTCCCAACATCTGCTTTTAGAAAATAAAAGTGAGTTGTCCTGATTGACATTAACATTAATTACAATAATACAGGCTAATTCGTGTATTCGAAAAATTTTGTTCAAAGAAAAAGTAAGTTTTTATTATCTGTTCAATAAAATAGTGTTTGTCAACATTTTGGTAATCAAAAGCTTGAGTGGTTTTTTCAATATTTTCTCAAAACATTTTCTTATAATTTCTTCTTCCGGTGGCATCGGAAAAAATTCAAAAAAAAAAAAAAAAAAAAAAAAAACTCCAGACATTAGATGATGTGGATATACCAATTAGCGAAAAAGATGCATTAAGGGTGTTCGTTTTACAGTATTGTCACCAAATTCAAAAAAAAGTAAATAAGAAAAACAGCTGAAGATAAACTAGGAGTTTGTATATCATAGAGAAAAAATTTTACCTTGATTTGAAGATATCTAGACAACGGAAACAGGAGGGCGTAAGAGCTCTTACTCTTTTAACAGCCATTGTATCCTTTTTTTATATTTTTATTTCGAAAAGTCTGTATCTGGGAGTGTCGGACCGATATCGTACCTGTAGGAGATTCGAGTATTCTTCATCAATGATTAATAGTAGCTAAGAATAGCGAGCGACGTGACATCCGATAGCAAAGGTTTTGGGTTCAAATCCCAATCCAATCGAATGTCGTTTTCTTGTTTTGAGATTACTATACACACCGTTATCGTATCGTGATCTTATCGTATCGTGTAAGTGGGCCAGTGGCATTATAAAAATCATATTGTATTATGTATCATGTAGCTGGAGTTAAATCTAATGAATGATACAATTTTGAACAAAAAATAAACGATGGTGAATAAAATTTCACATGAAATTTGGATAAATACATATTTTTTGTATTTATAAAAGTACCTTTACACTACTTGATTTGTCATATCACTTTATGTATAGTATTTTACATATAATATGTATTGTCATACCACTTCTCATTATGCTGATAATCCACTGAAATACAAAAATTCAAGTATTACGAAGTCGAATCAAATTAGAAAAAATCTATTTTCATGATATGTCGACCGTAAAGTCGTATCACAAAGTTTCTCAACAAAATCAGATAGTGTAAACGCTATCAAACTTTTACCAGTGATATATAGTAAGTAAAGTGATATGACAAATCAAGTAGTGTAAAGGTACTTTAAGAGAATATATTATAACACTAGCTATATAGCTTGGTTGCACGGAATATATGCATTATTTTCGTTTATTCAATTACCCATCTCACTTTCACTCATTGATTGTCAAAGCTGTCAAATTTAAATATATTCAAATTTAAAAACGTTAAAAAAAATCTCCCATTGAAATAACGTAATTACAAGTAAGCTACTGATTTATTTAAGGGCAATTTGATTTTTATCAAATTTAATTTTAATTTTAATTCAAATCCAGTTAATTTCATTGCAATTTAAATGAAAATTGTGCCTCCATCTATCTTTTAAAAATATCAAATGTTTAAATCATTCTTCGTTCATTGAAACATGACGAATTCCCTAAGAGTGAGACAACAATATAAATGTTGTCCCATTTTTACAGTATGGTGTTTTCTACAGTTGTTCCATCCAGTCTATTTATTGATCATTGATTACAATTCAAGCTTGATCAGTACCAAAGAAAAAAAAGAATCTATTATAGAGAAAAAAAAATTATCAATATGTGAATAATTTATATAAACGCATTTGCGTGTAAAGTACTCATTTGCCTGTTCTGTTCCCTGTGTTGTAATAGCAAAACGCATTCAATTGAAACACAAAAGAACATAAATAAAATGATAACTTATGAATGGAACTATTTTTCTGTTGAATCATATATGTGCATACATATAATATTGTATTAATAATCCAGATATATAAGAAACTTAAATACAACAAATACATAATAAAAACAAAAAGAAAACAAGAGTAGAAATAAGTTATGTACTCGTACTTACATGAATGATAGAACGCTTGAATTATATGAATGAAATTAATATGGAATTTATAGTGGTAGTACAATTGCAATGGTTTACTTTTACAGCATCAAATATGCAAATCACCGCCTATTTTCGCATTTATGACAATAATTTTTAAATATGTATGCTTATGCAACTACATTAAATTCTCCACCCTCCTTAATTGCATTCACATACATGAGTATACAAGAATAAATGTAGTTAAATTATTATATTCGTACATATGTATGTATGTATGTATGTACATATATGTATACATAATGTATAATAATATTGTATTGATTCGGATTGAACAGATAAAATGTTAACATTTCCAAATTAATTGTCAGTATTATAACCATAAAAACAGGAAAATTAAGAAAATTATATTTACTCTTTAATATGAATCTATCAAAATTTCTTATTGATTTTTAATACTAAATCTAAACTACATACATTGTTTTGAACTTAAGGAGATGAAATTTTGATTGAAAACTAAATTGTATAGTTCTAAAACTGTATATTTCTATACTTGATTTATTTATTAAAGTCAGTATTGTGCTTATAGAGGCAGTACCCGATGAGTTTGTTGCCCTTGGTAATATTTAATTTAAAACATTTCCTTCCTTGATCACCCCACACACGAGACAGATTTATACAAACGAAATGAGAAAGAGAGAAAATCACTTATAATATGAATTTGTGGGCTTAAATAAAGTACAATAATTATACTATTTTTACTTTTAGAACAATGATATACTTAAATAGACTGGATGGAACAACTGTAGGAAACACCATACTGTAAAAATGGGACAACATTTATATTGTTGTCTCACTCTTAGGGAATTCGTCATGTTTCAATGAACGAAGAATGATTTAAACATTTGATATTTTTAAAAGATAGATGGAGGCACAATTTTCATTTAAATTAAAATGAAATTAACTGGATTTGAATTAAAATTAAATTTGATAAAAATCAAATTGTCCTTAAATAAATCAGTAGCTTACTTGTAATTACGTTATTTCAATGGGAGATTTTTTTTAACGTTTTTAAATTTGAATATATTTAAATTTGACAGCTTTGACAATCAATGAGTGAAAGTGAGGTGGGTAATTGAATGAACGAAAATAATACATATATATGTCTCACTCTTAGGGAATTAACGAAATTTGGTTTGAGCCCACATGAAACAAATAGTTGTACAGTCCATATTATATAATATAAAGTCATTTGTTTTGGAAGTCTCCAGTTGGAAAAGTCAGAAGGCCCTCCTTAGGAAGGCATGTAGAAGTTTTAAAAATAAAAAGTAAATTGTAATAAAATTCCTGGGAAGGTATAAATGATGGTACGAGTATTAGAAGTTTTAAAAAATTTTTCTAACCTTTTTTTTCGTTTTTGCTTCTCTACACGGTTAAAAATTGAGGAGTAAATTTTATAAAATATTTACACCCAGTACTTTATAACGTATGAACTTTTTATTAAAAAATTTTATAAAATTTATAAAATTCAAAAGTATAGATCTTTTTGACACAGAAAATCTTTGATTTGTATTCATTTTATATATCAAAACAAAGTTAATAAGATTTTTATATAGAATTTATAAGTTCATTTATCATTTTTATAAATCTGTACATATTTTTATAAACTTCAACTTATCAAATGTTATATAAACAACTGAACAACTATTTTATGAATTCCTTTTTATAATTTTAATCCTTTTTTGAAAATAGAAACTTGTTCTAACTTGTTATTTTTAACTATTGAAAGTAAAAATTCAGTCGAAGAAAAATTGTTAGAGAAACATTTAGCAGTGAAAGTGAAGTTATTATTTTAATTTGGAATTTTTCTTTGAATTATTTGTGGTAATTTTATAATAACTCTTTTTTTATTTTAAAAAATAAAAGCAAAAGTGGTAAAATTTTTAAGTAATATTAAATTATGTAATAAGTTTATAATAATAAAATATATGATAAATAAATGATTTTTGATCAAAAAAGAGTGTTTTCTTTTATTATGTCTTAGCTAAATTCATGATAAATGTCGCTAATAGATTTCCACCAACTATTGATAAAACTGATGTGTATATTTTATAAAAAAATATATACATATAGGTCCATCTAAAAAATATATAAATTTCATAAATTTCAACTTTATAAAAATCTATATACTAAGTACTAGGAATATAAAATCATACTCCGCTTTTATAAAAGTAAAAATTATAAGTTAAATTTATTTTTTTCATATAGAAAATAGTGTAAAAATTGTTTATAAATGAGATTATAAATTTTACACTTAAAATAATTTTATAAATTTATTTATAATTTTTACTTTATGTGTATATAAAACTTATAAAATTGGAGTATAAATTTTATATTCCTAGGATATACATAGATTTTTATAAACTTAAAATTTATGAAATTTATTAATTTTTTAGATGGATCTATATGTATATATCATTTTTTTTAAATAAAATTTACACCTAAATTTTCAACCGTGTAAGAGCTATTTGGAAGGTTTCTTTTTACCTCCTGTAGAAGGTTTTGAGAAGAAAACAAAGAAAAACCGAACATATACCTTCCAAGCCTAGGACATGCTCATGTAAAAAAGATATGTGGATATGGAAAGGAAGGCTTCCAAACTTTTTTAAACTTCCAAAGAAGGCTTCTTCATGTATGAAGAAAGGAACTTTTTCCAACTGGGTCAGTACAGGCAAGATAGGCATACTTTTCCACACACTTTTACATTTCGTTTTTACAAATCTGTCTCGTGTGTGTGGTGATCAGATCTCAACTTCAATCGAGGTAAATCTTTGAAATTAAATATTAAGTTCAAAATCATCTTTATATGAAATCGTTGTGTGCGATGTTTGTTATCGTGTAACTTCTGAACGACTTGACCGATTGAAGTCATATTCACACAATATAATTGTTTTATCAAGACGTGGCGCTGTAGTAAAGTTATTTGATATTTACATATTTTGTTAAGTCACACTGCGATGTTCTCATTACAATGCTTTGAATGATTCAATATATGCCGGCATTTCAATTTAAGTAACCTTAATCAAAATCAATTTAATTAAATGAAAACGTATAATTCTAATAGTAAAGATAGTTAAATTTGTGAAATAAAAAGAATTTGTGAAGTATAAAACCATTTTTCGAATATTAAAAAAGAGTAAGTTTGTTCAACATATTAATTAAAGCAAAAAAATGAAATAAGTCTTTCTTATATTAATTGTGTTATTTATAGAAAGATGCCAAAAGAAAGAAAAAAATCAAATATTGGCCGAAGCACACGTATCAATCGGAATGTACGATTCGGAAGAGAAAACAGAACTTCAAAACAACGCTCGCAAGATAATCAAAATAACAGAAATCGAATGACGCAGCTACGTACAGATATATCAAGACATAAACAATCGCGTCAACAAATCAATGATGGCAACAGAAAAATAAATCGACAGCGTATGCAAGTGCAACTTGCATTAACGCGATCATCGTTCAATCGTCTCGCATTTGAATATAATCCAGAGATTGAATGGTTGGTTGGTTGGTTGGTTGACGTGGCGGTTTTCTAGATTATTTTCCGAAGACCTAATTAGCACTAAACCGTGCCGTTTTGATACCACACGCCGACACACCTCGCAGTTGTCGAGTTCTGTCATACATGCACCTACAATTTAAAGTGGAATGCGAACCACTAAATTCGCTGGTACTAATATTTATTGTAGTTTTTTTGTGGACTTAGCTTATGGTCTCTAAACAAAGCCACCAAACTATTTAGTACCGAGCACTTATACCCAACTAAAAGTGAATTGGTACTCATTCAAAGCTGAGTGAACTTAGGCGGACTCGAACTCGAGACCTTAAGCATCAGAAGCCAGCACACTACCGCTTCGTCCACTGCCCGCTTCAGAGATTGAATACTCATCACATTCTAAAATTATTATTGGCGAAATGGATAAAGAATGTGAATATTGACATGCATTTAAATTTAAAAATGAAGCAGCCGGAATGTGTTGCGCATCAGGAAATGTTGTATTGCCTACATTGAATCCGCCACTTGAACAATTGAAAACGTTTATGTTATGGTGTAACTATAGGATCAAAATTGTTTTTGAAAATAATTAGAAAATTTAATTCTTGCTTTCAAATGACATCTTTTGGAGCAACAAAGATAGTTCAAAATACGAATAATGATGGTCGCAATGTTGAAACAACGTTTAAAATTCAAGGTCAAATTATCATCAAATTGGCTCTTAACTACCAAAATTCCTACAAATTTATTTTATGGGCGATGAAGAAGAACGGTAATAAAGGTAAAAATGTTTATAATTTACGCCTTTCTTATTCAAGGACTTTAGACAAATTGAACTCATCGCGACACATCAACGAAAGGGCAGAACAACGTCTGCTGAGCCAGCTAGTCTCTATATATATATCCTTTTCAATTTTCATATCTCTTATTCTTTTTCCTTCTCTTTTTTTAAAAGATATATTTTAAACTATTAAAACAGATCAGTCAGTGGTCATCTAATAAACAACATGTAAGCACTATGCAATATTATTTTCTGTAGGTATAAAAGAATATTTTTTGCAAACATATTATGCAGAAAAGTACGATATTGTCACAAGCGCCTTCAATGGTCACATAAATCAAGTCCTATAGACTATTCAATTATTGGTTTTGTAATTCTGTAAAATTCTGACACGAACTGTATCTGTATGTATTTATTCTTCACTTAATAAAAAATTTACAAAAGAGTGAAAAAATATCTTCAACATGTTTTTTTTTACATCTTACTGCTGCTGTTGCTGGCTGATGTTACTGCTGATCTAGAAATACACATTTTACAAGTAAGGGAATGTCGTCAAATTACAAAACGCATCTGCATGTCAACCAGTCACAAATCGTGCATAATATACCTATTTATTTTTATTTCATTCTTTTAAAACTTTATTTGTACTTGGTATTAAACTAACCATCATCGTATAACGAAAGATATTTTTTTAATATTACTTATTCAACTGCGAATATACATACATAATTTTAATATAAAATATATGCACATTTATTAGTTATCATATAGGTACACGGTAGTCAAGAGTTTGAAGTGTTGCGAACCGCATCATACCATAAAGATGAGGAAAAGTCACGCATAATTAATGCGTTCAGCGTTGTCATGCAGATTAACAAACGAAGTTTAACAAAACAACATCAATATTTTAACTATTTAAGAGAAAAAATGTAAAAAAAAACATGAGAATAGAACAAAACAACAAACAAGAACTACCTATTTTTTATAGTTATCACTTTTGTTTGGCTATTACAAAGAATTTTATATTATTCTTGATTAGATTATAAACATAGATGATGCTTTATACACTTTTTTCCCATATATATTCATACATATACATATGTATTTACATTATGTATTTATACCTACATAAAGTAAATATATGCACATTATAAAATGTATTTTTACATCTCTATCTACATACATATATATGTATACATAATTATTTATCTTTTTAATATAGGTATATGTATGTAATTCTACTACAACATTTCGTTTAAACTAATTACAATTAGACTAATAGAAAAACAAATAGGAAATTTAACTTATCTATTATAATTTATAATAGCTGAATCCCTCATATAAAATCATATTATAAACAAACTATCTATTACGAGTATATACAATATACATACATTATACATAGATATAGATTCAAAGTAACACAACACAACAACAAAATATTCTATTAAAATATGAAATGTATACATATAACATACATAATGTATATGTAGTATTTATACAATTTGTACATATAGGTATACATATAATATATGTACGATTAAATACAAGTAATATTTTAAAACCATCTTATTATGGTGATCTTTGTTATTCCTAAACGCCTTTTAATTCGCGCACGCAATACGCAAATGTAATAAATTTTCTAAGCTGTACCTCATCGCGTCATTCGTTGGTGGAAAATTTTCACCTTAAGATTTGTGTGTTAAATATGAGAGATAGAAGTGCGATTTCTGCAATTAAAATTGCGCGCGTGTTTCATGATCATGATATAGGTATAATTGTATGTATATATACATATAATCGATTAAAGTACCTTTACACTACTTGATTTGTCATATCACTTTACTTACTATGGGGGACATTTCTTCGATCGGCTAGCAGCAAGCAAGTAAGACTTGCTAGCTGAAATGACAGAATTGGTATCCTCGATTGTTTTTGCTCTCGCAAGTAAGCAAATTAACCGTCAAAATTTGCGATCACAAAGTTGGTGTCGCAAACTCAGTTAACAGAGCACATAACCTCAAATTTCTTATAAATAAGTAGAAACTCAAACCCAAATACTTATGTTATCAATATAACTTGAATATTTTTTTCTTGTAATGGTTAGAATTGGTTAGTGAGACCATTGTATATGAATTTATAAATTTATACACAATTATGAGACTGTAGAAATTATTATTAAAATTGAAAAACAAAAATAGTTCATGATAAACAAAATAATTTCGGTTATGATTTAAAATTTTAAAATTTCAAAAATTTGAATAAAAAAAACGAATTTTTAACGTAATATAATAAAAAATTATAGGCTATGTATGTTAAAAATTATTCAGCAAAAGTGCTTACAAAATAAAAATGGTTGACTTGCGATTACAATCGAGGATGTGATTTTTTGTAATCGCAATTAGCAATCGCAAATCCGCCATATTTGCTAGTCGCAATTTGCTTAATTGCTAGCTGATCGAAGATGTCCCTCTATATGTCACTGGTAAAAGTTTGACAGCGTTTACACTGTCTGATTTTGTTGAGAAACTTTGTGATACGACTTTACAGTCGACATATCATGAAAATAGATTTTTTCTAATTTCGTATGACATTTGATTCGACTTCGTAATACATACTTGAATTTTTTTATTTCAGTGGATCAGCATTATAAAAAGTCGTATAACAACACATAATTATGTAAAATACCATACATAAAGTGATATGACAAATCAAGTAGTGTAAAGGTACTTTTAAGAAAAAGCTTATGATTTTTTATTAAATAAACTAAATATTAATAAATTTATTATATGTATGTAAAATACAATAAACAATTGCATAAAACATTATGAATTAGCATTATGTGAGAATAAAAAATGATAATACTAGAATGTTGGAAGAAAACCAGTTGTAAAAGTTGTGCATATGAATAAATGTTTGTCATTTATTTATTTTTTTTATTATTGTTGATAATAATAAAAATGAACATTGCGTGTATCTAATATACATACATATGTTTATTCAGATAATTTCAAAATTACCATATTAAATTTACACGATTTTATAATATATGAAATTAATCAAAGGTGAAAATCGTATACATTTTTTTCTTCTTATATATGTATTTCCTTGCCGTTTTGCTGGAATGTCCATGTTTTCGGTCAAGCAAATGATGCTATGTAGGTGCATCAGATTTCCTAAGAGGTGTAGAAAATGTCACGATAAATGTTCTAAATGTATTTCCCAACCCAACCTAGAGTATACTCGGGAAAAATTCATAAATTATATCTGAAGCCAACTTCTGAGCGCACTATAAAATATGATTAGTTTCTTATCAATATTGAACTCTAAAATTAATAACTCCTTCCCTTAATTCAGTCCTTCTTATGTGTTTTCCCTTTTTATGATCTGAGTAGGTTCAAACAAATCTATCTTCTCCATAATTTTTTTTCTACCCGCACTTTTTAATCTGTAAACGTCAGTGCAGTAACTAAAAAATTTCCGTAAAGGGATACCAACACGCTACGTTAATTTAACAAAATTAATTTTCCTCTGTTTTTAAAAAATAAAGACAATCTTTGTTTATGGAACTTGAAAAAATATAAATATGTATGTATATATGTGTATGTACCGCGATTTGTATGTATTGAAAACGAAATTTTCAATTATACTCACGTTGAAGTTTTATTTTTGTAAAACTTGCAGAAAAAAGAAAAAAAAAATAATCGCATACGGATTTGTACACAAATTTAAAGGACTTCAAATTTTTTTTTTTTTTTTTTTTTGAAGACGAGAAGACGTAACGTAACTTTTGTGGTCAAATTATAGCATACATAAAGGCAATCTTTTTTATCTCAAAAATTTTCAAAATTGTAATTAGAATAAAAAAAATTAGTGAAAAATTTAAACTATTTCATCTTTCATTACAAAAATTTTTAATTGCATAATTAATTCTTCTTTTTCTTCTATCTCTCTACAGTTCGGATTTCGGAAACTTTCATGTTTTGTGTCTTCCTGGGATGGGATGCAGACAACTTTTTTTAATTTTTCTTTTTAATTTGCGTAACCGTAGTCGACATTTGTTCATTTTGAAGCATTTCTCCTGGTTTCCTAGCAGTTAAATTTTCGGATAGTATTGAATTATTATGTATCTTCCACAATTTTCAATTAGAAATTGACCCTTATTTGGAAACTCCATAGAAATTCAAATAAAAACCGTAAATATATAGCATAAAGCAAAACTGGATGGAATTACACTATTTTTAAAATGAACGTTCGAATTAAATAAGTATGTTGGGCATTTACTACGACTTTTTTTTTTCACACCAGACACATTTAATAATAAATAAATAATTTCTATATAATTTTATATATATTCAACGACAAGATACTCAAATTTCTTGTGTACCGAGCAATTTCAACACTTCCTACACTATATTTATTTGGTGTGTATTTATATATGCATGTAGATTGCATTCTTTAATGTTGTGTAATATGTACGTATATCTATATACATTCATAGTTCATACATAAACAAACATATAACATTTATTATTCCCGTCACAAAATAGTCAGTGAATATTGAAAAATTCTTAAAATGCAATTGGACCCGGAACTGTTCTGAAACATGATTTATAAAGAAGAAGTTTGTTTTAATTCAATGACACGTTATGCACCTGCATTTTATATAAATACATATGTATGAACATACCTATATATACTTATTTATATAATTATATTGCGACATTATTATTGAAAAATATTGCCATATCTCCGTAGACCAGTTGCAGATTCAAATTTATCACATTTCACAAACAATATTTGCTTACATATTTATTCTAAGAACTTATGAATATAAATATATATTACATAGGTAATACGTTTACATACATATTATAATGTATAAGCTACATACATTATATATTTTGGATAATAATAAGTTAACATTTTTGATTTTGAAACATGTAAATTGTTTTCATATAATAATAAAAAATATATATGTATATATATTTTTTAAAATCAATTATTAGCTAGTAACTGCAACATTGTACATTCTTGTCGTTTCTAGATAAATGTTGTATACAATGTTGTATATGTACATTTATAAAATACTCTATATACATACATATATATGTTATATAAAATATGTAGTTATAAAATTCACAGTAATATTAACTATACATGCATAAATTCGTAGAGCATATTTGCTACGATATGCACACTTTTGCACATCTAATTTTATTAATTCACATAAAATTGATAGATCTATTAAAATCAAGGTACATAAATGTATAGACAACTACTATGTATCCTCTTCCGGGCCTCGCTCTCTTCTCTCACAAGTGACGTCACATGGTTAAAATATTCTGAAGTGATATCTGATCATTTTACGTAGCAATAAACTCATGTTTAATTTATGTACCAAAGTTTTTCATTTTTCTATTTATTTTATATAATTTAAAAGATATTTGTTAACGTTTTTATTTCAAAATATAACCTGTATAACCTGTATAAAGTACAAGAACATAATAAAATTTCAACGAAACCATCAAAAAAATCATAACCTAATGACGTCAATAATCAGCTGAAAAGAGGGAGAAATTTATTTTATTATACACAAGAGGATAGGATACCTATAGTAGTTGTCTATAAATATGTACCTTGTATTAAAATACGTTAGTGCGCACAGTTTTTTTGTTATTTCAATTTTTTTAAGTAAAACATATTCTTTTAAGAAAAAAACTTGGATTTGTGTGAGAGAAGAGAAGAAATTTCGGCAAAACTTCCGATTAGTGAGCGTGAGTTATTGAAACGGGAATTTTTTCCACGGTACTTTGGAATGTCTTCTTCATATTATGTATTATGTATGTCCTTATTTCCGGAGTATTGTTCTTACCATTGAAGTACCGAATGCTATGTCGCTTAGACCTTAGTTGCCACGTAAACATTGGTGATATTCAAATCCCATTCTCGCGAAATTTTGATTTTAAGTTACTATATCTCAAGAATCATTAATTCGATCGAGTTAATCCAATTATGTCACCAATTTTTCAATGATACTTTGCGACAGTAAAGTGGAATTTGCGCCAATAAGGATATATGTCACATTGAAGAGGACACTCCAAAGTACCATTTGAAAAAATCCCATTTCAATATCTCACGCTTACTAATCAGAAGTTTAGCCGAAATTTCATTAGTTTAGGATAATATACCTATAATAAAGTTCTATAAACATAATTTACACAGCCTAGATAGATTCATTATTAAAACTATTTTCAATTAGAAAAAAAACTACAAACTTTATGTTTCGATATGGGTACAGTATATGTACCTACTTATGTATGTAGTACATACATATGTATATGTACAATTAACATATGTATATATAGTGGTGCAGATAGTTTCTTCCTATACAATTACCTCATACCTACAGTTTTATCAAACAATATACAAGTAGTAGTTCACAATAAAAGTAGCTATCAAAACAAAATAAAAAGTAAAACCAATAGTATAAATATATAGGTAGATAGATAGATAGATAGATTATGGGCTATCATTGCACTTCGACTAATATTGATCTTTTGTGCAGCCCGTGCTTCTTATAGATTTAGGCTATTGATAAATCCTAATATTCTGTTAGAAGGTGCACACCAGATTTCCTCTGGCTTGAGAAAGTACTGGTGCATGTAGCACAGTCTTTTAGCGGCCAACGCCTCGCATTCACACAGAATGTGTTTTGAGGTTTATTTGGCCTCCTTGCAGAATCTTTACATAGATACGAGTATGTAAATTCAATAAACTAATTTATTTAAGATTAATTGAAAAACGAAAATAATTTAAAATCACTTCGATTTCGAGAACTATTTTTTTTCTATATCAATATTATTAATTTTTATGTGAACATATTGAATGAAATAATTAAAACTGCAAACTGACTAAAGGTTTTTTAATTTCAAAAATAATTCACATTTCTCGTATATATACGTATATGTATCTATATCTCATTGGGAAAATCTTTTTTTTTTTTTTATTATTATTATTATTCATATATTTCTTCAATATACCTAGTTGATCTACATTCTACATATACATAGCATATTATTTGGATATAGTATCAAATTTAAAAACGTGCAAAAAGGCAATTATTCGCGCAATGATGTTAATTAGAACAAGAGAAAGTCAACCATTAACAACTTCAATTCATCACAGTAGGTATTAACTTTAGTCAATTCAACATTATATGTACATTGTACATATAATACACATTCTTTTTTAAATTTACATATAAAGTATCTTAAAATGTTTTAGTAGTCACATGCAGTACATTTTAAAACTGAAATTTCACGAGAATTAAGATTTTTGAAATATAAAACAGACAATTTTTACTACCTATATCTCATTATACATTCGCTCATGCAATTAAACCTAATTACAGTTAATTACAATCTTTATTCATCATACTTTTCTCAATGCTTTTGTAAATGAATCTTTCTTAGCTCCAACCATAAAATATTTAACATATAATTCTTTCTTAAGGATGAAAATGAAAAATCTAAATTCCCCTTTTTCTCATTACTTGCAAAAAAAGGAAAAGAAATTTCAGTACCTATTTGCAATTATATACAGGGTGTCCCGAATAATGGAATAAAGTAATGATAACAAAAATAAACACTTACATAAATATAAGTACTATTATTTTATTTAAGATTCAGTTACAAACTACGAATTATAATGTAAATTTTATGTGCTCCATCTAACTTACATTTTGTCAGCCTGACAATTACTACTTATTTTAATGTAGTTAATAATTTCACTAATTCCTTTCTTTTCAATGGGAATGAGTTGCAGTTATACAATTGTGATTATAGTTGTGGATGCCCCAACTTTTATTAATGCACTTGAAAAAATTTGAAGAAACTCACACAATTCACTGATAATATAATTTTAAAATATTGTTTATACGTACATTTAATTTTAAGATTTAATCTGACTTCTAGCACTTATTATTTTGCAATAAAACTTTTCTTGTGTGTATTACTGAGAAAGAAAAAATGATTTTTTACTCTTTAGTTCATTTTATTTGTTAAAATGACTTATTTTAAAAGTTTTTTTAATATATTTTATTTTCTACTTTTTTGTTATAACTATATAAATAATTAAGAAATTTACAAATTGATCATTAATAGATGAAAATATATTTTTTCAAATAAATATTGTAATTCATTTTTCATATCCGTTGCACTTAAATTAATTTTAAAAAGAAAATTCAATAATGGCACGAAATTCAACTTTTTTTTATTTTCAATAAGCTTGAATATACGATGATATTCGAGTAAAGAGTTATTCGAGGAAGTACTGAATGTTTTTCAGAAACAGATTGTCCTTTAAATCCATGTTGTCCGAATATTAATCATATTTAATCACTTTCACGAAAGGATCGATTCCAGACAGTAAGCTCTCCATTCACTCATTCTAAATCAGAAAACCCCATGTAAATCCATCTACTTTTACTACCCCAAAATTCCACACTTTCGTCACGAACATCGTTTTGAGACACAAAGTTATTTAGTCAAGAGTTAGTGAGTTAATGAAAAGTATTTAATAGTTATTAATTAATAATAATAATAATAATAATAATAAAAAGTATTCCTTGCTATTTCGAATTTTCAAGCCTCCTTAGAATCACAAAGACTTTTTAAAATATAATACCTAGACAACAGACAATTATAGGAGTTTGATTATCATCAATGTTTACGTAGTAACTCAGAGCTGCGTTTCATTGGTATTTCAGGCGTAGATGAATCCACTCCCATCTACGCTCAACTACTCCTATTCATATTCAGGTGTAGAAAGCAAGCGTAGTTGGGCGTATTTGATATATTTCACCACTAAAACTCACCACAACAGGTTTAAAGTTATTCTATTATCCAATAGATGGATTTTTTATTTTATAGGTTATAAAGTTTGTTTACATATTCTAAATTTTAAGTTATTGGTAATAAATATAAATAAAATATATGAATTAATTATTATTTAAATTGGTAATTAGTGGTAAATATAAATAAAATTAATAAAACTAATTAAATTATTAAAACTAATAAAATTAATCAAATTGGTAATTATAGTATTTTTATTTTTGGAAGTCAGTATTGTGCTTATGGAGGCAGTACTCGATGAGTTTTTTGCCTTGGTAATATTTAATTTAAAAGATTTCCCTCGACTGAAATTGAGATCTGATCACCCCACACACGAGACAGATTTATTCAAAAAATTTGTGAAAGAATATAGAAAAGTATGCCTATCTTGCCTGTACTGACTTCCAAAAATAAAAATACTATAGTGATAAGTATAAATAAAATTAATTAAATTAATTAAATTAATTAAATATTAATTAATTATACTTAGTTAATTATCTGCTTTTCTGTGCAATTGATAGTGTGTTCTATTTAAGATATTATTAGTTTTGTTCGAAAACAGCAGCAGTAGCAGGCACAAAACATAAATTTATTTTTTTACGTTCAAATTTACAGGTTAGAATTTGATAAATATTTGAAAAATAGCGTTTCTTTCACCAACTACGCCTAACTACGCCCAACTACGCTTATCTACTCTGGAGTAGCCGAATGGAACGCACATAAGAACAGCAAGCGATATGGCATTCAGTAGCTCAATAGCAAGAGCAATGCCCTTGCAAGGCAGAGGTCTCTGGTTCGATTTCCAGTCAAATCGAATGTGTTTTTTTCTGTTCTTAGTCCACACTACACAACACGATGTTTTTTTTTGTTTCACTAAAATTTTAGCACAGACATAATTTTTACCTTTGTTTTTGTGAACAACCTGTTTACTTATTTATGTATACGTAACTTCATCATTCCGGTCGTGAATGGTTCCATTATTTTGCTACAACGCGTATCTAAATAATTCAATATTTATGCCAGAAAATGATTTGCATATGATATCAAAAAATAAGTGTTTTGAGATAGAAACATCACATTATAACATATTTTGTATGTAAATGTAACATAAAAAGGTGATGTAGCTGCAACTAAATCTATAAAAGTGCAACAGACGGTATCCTTTTAAAAAATTATAAATTTGAAAAAAATCTTAAGATTATTTTCTATGTAGTTTTCAGCATGCAATTTATTGTTTAAATGTTGATCAAGAATATTTATAAATAAAAAATCTGAAGGTAGGTAAGTACATATACGTATAGATGTCTATTTTTGTACACAAACATATGAATATTATTTCCAATTAATCTGGGGAAAATGACAGTTATATGTACTTTTAAAAAAACATCAAAACAACAGCTTTTTTATTTAAACTTTAAAATACATATGTAGGTATAAACGAGTACATACATAATCTTTCTTTCTTTAGTTTGTGTTGGATATGGTCTATGGATGGTGTTATAAAACCCATAACTCAATAAAGGTGCTTTTCAGGTATGTATTCATTTTATTTTATATACTTTCACCTATGCTGGATTTCTTCAGACGTCTCCGCTAGCTGGGTATCACCTATACTTTATCCACTAATTATTTGCACCACAGCGCTTATGGAAGAGTTCATTTTTACCCAGTGTCGTTACATTTAATAATTATTAATAGCATTATAATAAAATACTCGTACGCCAATCTGTTGTGGCCCTTATTCTGATAGTCGTATCACTTGTTATGTGATGTAAACTTACAAATATGGTATTACCGTATTCGATTTAAGTGATAAACATCGAAAAGTGGTGAATATCACAAAATCGATTATTTGTGCTATTCTGGTATTCACATAGAACTGTCATTTTATCGGTTTCAGGTGATTGTTTGATCACGGAAAAAATCAAAGTGAAGATGATCAGTTTAAACAAAAGATAAGAAAAAAAAATACATTCAGTTCAGACTAAATTTTACTTCTTTTTATGATAATATAAACTTTTTTCACAAAAGCAAGAAAATTCCTAACAGAAAGCAGTTTAAAACTTTAGTAAATTTTATTTTTAAATCACACTTGAACTTTGAATAAATAAAAATACTCAAACGAATTAAACGTCAACTAACAGTGTTAACGTTTTTATTTAGAATTTCATCACACCACTTATATTATAGTATCACATGAATACTGTAATACCTTTTTTGAATTTAAGTGATACATCTCGTGACAGTGATCAAAAAGTGATACGAACAGCAGAATAGGGGCCTATATGTATGTTTTTCTCCTTATACCACGCTTAAAGTATTTATTAAATAAAATATAAGTGTAGGTGACAGCTAGCTAGAGTTCGGTTCTGATTTAAAATAAGCGAAGCTTCAACTTGTACAAACTGATATTAAACTGGAAAATTTGGATGACTGGAACGTCAAAAATATCAGCTAGCTGATTTTTGACTGTCAGTTGAAGTTTCGAGTTCTTTTATGTACATAGGCAGTTGATTTTTAGTGAAAAACTTAATTAAATTTAGTGAGTAAGTACTTCTACTTCATATTCCATCTTGACAATTTAAAATTCATAAACAGTCAACTTTTTAAACATGTCTTCTTCTTTTTTGATTAGTTCCACACAGCAACTGAACCAAAAAAATTTTTATCACTTTTTTCACTTTAAGATTAGTTAAAAGCTAGCGACATCTACTGAAAAGAATGGAAAACTAGGTGAGTGGAACAAATGTAGAACAAATGTGGAACTGTGGAACTGATAATTATCAGATAAATCGTGTGATTCGAACGCACTTATTATGAAGATATCTTCACCTGAAGAAATTGGACATTTAGTTGTCAGCTACATTTCTCATTCCCAAACCTGAAAAGCATAAAAATTTTAATCAAAACTTTAAAGCTTAGGAATAGCTTTCAAGGTGTAACGTATTATTTGAATATTTTTCATGTTGTAACGTATTATTTGAATATTTTTAAAGTTTTAACGTATTATTTATTTGAATAGCTAAAAGCTTCTTGAGTTAGGTAACACCTAAATAAATAATCAGTTCTTCATCTGCCACCTAAGTTTAGGTGACAGCTAAGTACTAGTCAGAGGTGAAGAAATGCAAATCTCTTTATTATCTTTCTGCTAAAGTTAGAGACAAGAAAGTTGAGACTGAAGAAATTCAGCATTAAACTCACAAATTTTATATTTAGAATGCAAATGCCACAAACAAAAAATCAAAAGAAAAATTCAAAAAGCTGTAGGTAACAAATTAAATTGTTTTAGTTAAAATATAAATATAAATAATATCAAATAGGTACAACAACAAAAAATTATTGAATTAGTTAAAAAATTAATTCGTTGTGTAATTTTATATTCGTACAACGACCGCTATACAGAATTTTCGCAAAACAAAAGAAAAAACACGAGACTTTTTTTTAACTAATTCAAATCCATTATGTATCATCATCATCATCGGACATTGACTCTTGAGTAAATGCGTAGTCAATTCTTAATTTTTGGTCATTGATGTGAAAAAATAAAAATGAATAGACTATTGGCAATATATTATGTATGTATAAAAGCAACATAGCAGTAAAGTAACTAATAAAATTAGATATTTTATACCGTAATATTTTTTTTTCTAAATTACATACTCGTATATACTAAGATACCAAATTCGATTACCCATAAAAAAATGAATTGGTCGAATTATGTATAAAATAAAATATATTTTATACAAAATGGAAATAAAGTTTAAAAATATGTACCTATGTATGTACCTACATTGTACATATACATACTATACATTTATGTGTATCGCCCATTCCACGCGGGAAGTTATATTAAAATTAATAATTTTTTTTCGGTTTTTTTAAAATAAATAGGTTCACCATGTAGTAAATTCCACAACTGTGAAACCTTGCGCTCAATGATAACGACAACGACAACTGCTTTCCAAAACCGACAAAATTAGAAGTAAATCTAAGTGAACGACAACGTTGTCATTGGGCGAGAACAATAGTCGTTTTATTGATTCTAATTGAACGTCACGTTGTAGTTGTCGTTGTCGTTACTATTGAGCGCAGGCTTTGAGTTTGTTTTGTTACTGAAGCTTTCCCAGTTGGAAAAGTCAGAAGGCCTTCCTTAGGAAGGCATGTAGAAGTTTTGAAAATAAAAAGTAAATTGTAATAAAATTCCTGGAAAGGTATAAATGATATCATAGTATTAGAAGTTTTAAAAATTTTTCCTAAACCAACACAGTTACAGAACACAGTTACCCTACTAACCATCGATCATCAGTTTTTCATTTTTTCGAGGGGTCGGGTACGAACGAAGTAGAGGGTAAAGTTGTATTTGTTAGATTATGGATGTATTAGTGTTATGTACAAAAACAAAGTATATAATATTTTTTTATTCATGATCTTCTCGATTACTTTCTTGATTTGTTCATCAGAACAATCATCAGTAATAAAAACTTCAATGTTTTCAATGATCTTCTCGATTACTTTCTTTATTTTTTCATCAGAACAATCATCAGTAATAAAAACTTCAAATGTTTTCAATATTTTGTAGAGTTTCATAGCATACTTAGTTTTTTGAGTCAACTTTTGTTAAAATTCTATTAATAAGGCCTACTGTTAATTACCAATCTCAGTTGTCTATGTAATTTATTTTATTGAATTTTGTACAACAATTAAAATAAATTCATTTGAAGTGAAAAGTGATAGTGTGAAGAAGTAAAAAATAGTGAAATAGTGAAATAGTAAAAAAAATTTAAAAGTTAAATCAATAATTAAATTAATTTCATTTAAACCAAAAAAAAAAAAACATCGATGAGCTTCCTAATGATAATCATCATGATACTCATCAGTGAAAACATCGATGAGCTTCATCATCATGATACTCATGGAAATGCTCATAGAGCTCATCACTATGTACATTTAAAGTATATAAATGAGTTTTTTCCCGAAAGTAGAATAAAAATCATCATGATTTTCATCGAGACATTCATGATGAGCTTATCGATGAAGTCATCATGATGTGGTTACTAGGGTAGCTCGTATTGTATACCTACATATATAGCACAATACATACATAAAATTGCAGGTCATTTTCATATTAAATTAACTATTCTTATACTTACATCAGCCGGTAAATTAGATAATTATCTAAACTTAAATTATCTACAGCTGTTTTTTTAACACCTTTATCTTTTTTTTATTAATTTGCAATCTTCTACATCTATTGAATACATCTTTGATTTTAAACCTATAAAACCATTGTTTTCATCTTTCATTAAACCTAATACATTTTTATTTTTACGCGGAATATTATAAGGGTTATCACGTAAGTATTCGAAAGTATCAAATTTAGTGTCAATATCATTTATAATATCACTATAGAAATCTTCAGTTTTAATTGAATATATAAACGAATCTCTATCCATGTAAGCAAGAAGTACTTTTTCATTATACTTGGAATCATGAAGAGATTCAGGATATTCTAAATCTACTTCTAAAATATAACCCGTATCTGAGGTATCTGTAATATCAAGAATATTTATATCTTCAACGTTTTCTACCCATTGAAAATCAGAACACGGTAGAGACTGTGACATAGCCCAACCGTATAAATTATTTGCATCAACATACATTAAATATAAAGATGGTTTAATTTCATCGAAATTACTCATATACTTGTTATTTGCTGTAGAATTTCCATGTGAACATTGGATAATTCCACCACGGATACCTTTTTAAATAAAATTTTACATGTTTATATCGGTGAATAGTTCAAGATTTATTCCCGTATATTTTAACATCGCGTCCCATGATAACCCAGGAGTTGTATAGTACTGACAGGGATCCAGTGTATAAATTTTTCTACAAACTTTTCTGAAATTTTCGAATAGATCTGTTAAAATTAATACATCTGCTTTAAAATATAACTCTAAACAATCCCAAATGTTTTTACAATCAAATTTTTCCCAAACTTTCTTAGCATGAATGTGATTTTTATCAGAACATTTACTATTTGTTAATTTACTATCAAAATGTTTTTGAAAAGGTAAACACGTTTCATCTAGACGTTCAAAAGAATTAATGTATTCGTATGGAAATACGTGTTAGCAATTTAAATTTTCTTCTTCTAAATATAAAGATTTAACTATTTTCAAATTTTCCCGCGATAAATTTCCTACTAATGAATCTAGACTAGACTGCATAAATCTTACGGAATCTAAAAATCTAAGTTGAATTGTATCAGTTTCATTAACGAAAATTCGTTTTGAAAGTGATATACATACAATTCTTTATTTAATGGTATCAAATTTATATCACCATCATTATTTGCTAATTCTTTAACAAATAAGTGACAGTCATAACCAGAAAAATTATGAAAGAAAATTGTGAAAAACTTTGGGACTTGACACCGCAAATTACATTTATTATGCGCTGGACCCCTGTAATTTTCTGTTAAATGACAATGGTCGGCTACTCTTACATTACCTAAATATTTCTTACACATATGACAAATCTTACTACTATGTTGCCTCTTCTCTTTAAAAGCAGTGAGTGGTTCCATCGCCTTCGGGTTCATGATGATATTGTATATACATCATCTTATACATCTTCAACTAGGGACTGCACAAATTTTGCTGGTGAATCCTTTCCTTTATAAACTCTTAGTTTATTCAAGCTGTCGTCATTTGAACACTTGATGTAGTATGAGAATGCGCAAGGAACGTGTTGCTGTATATTAGTTGTTGAAGAACTATCTGTATTTGGAAGACACGTATCTAATCCTTGCAAAATGCATTCAAAGTCTGCATATACAACAAATGGGACCTCTAATTGACGTTCATATTTCTCAAATTTCAATTCATTTTTTTCTGGTGATGGCATAAGTGTAACAATCTTACTGCATTCATTTTTATGTATATTGTACGCCTCTTCGGTATAAAAATGTTGTAAACATCCATTACATAGAAATATTTTTCTGCATTGTTTTGTTATTTGAGTTTTTATTGATTAATTATTTATGTTTTTGATCCCAGTACTGGATTTAGGCTTAGGCAAGTGAGGCATTTGCCTAGGGCGGCAAAGTTTTAGGGGCGGCAAATTTTGCTAATATAAAAATAAATCTTTACCTAACAAGCAAAAAAAAAAAACTCTTCGTGTTAAACTTCTATCATACAAGAAAAAAAAAAAAAACCTCACAACTTTGCTACCAAGGGCGCCATATGGGACAGTGCCTAGGGTGGCATCACTCTTAAATCCGCCACTGCTTGATCCACACATAATGAATCTTTTCTCCATCTTGAATTAACAGTAAATTAATATGTATTTTCCTCTCATTCTTGTACAGTAATATGGTCCATCTATTTTACATTTATTAAATTGCATTTCCTCACAACCGTATACGTTTATACTAATTTCAGGATTATTCAGGATTTCTTCAAACTTTGCTATTTCTTCACCTTCACTGGAAATTCAATATCATCAAATTCTAATATCATATTGTTTTTTAAAAGAATTGTATTTGCAGCAATATTTTCAATATTATACGATGAAACTCTATCAAAATTAATTTCAGCAGAATTCATAGCTGAAATTATTGCCCATTTAAAACAGTATTCATTCGTATTTTTAACATTAACGCAAGCATGTTTACGCGCCATTGATGTTGGTAATGGTAAATACTGAGAACCTCTTATTGGCCTGTACTTATTGATGTTGATTTCAAGATGGATTATTCTTATAAGAGTCCAGCCACTATCTCGTTCTTGAAAATCTTGCATTTTTGTATGAATCTTATCGATCATATCTTTGTATGAATCCGACAACTCAGTTTCGTTTCTGATAATTATTATTTTTGATTGAAATGATTTAACAGAAGTTATTATTTCATCATCATCATTTCCTTTTGTTATTTTCATTTTCTGCAAATAGTTCTATGTTGAATTTAAAAGATGAGTGTTTAACCAATTGTTTATTCAATAAATAACACTTTTTTCCATTTTTCAAAAGTTAAGAGGATCCAGATTTCCTTCATCCTTGTTCTCATAAATCAGCGTTTCAATACGTTTCTGAAAACTACTGTTTACTACTTTAAATTGTTCATTAATTGGTTCGGCTGCTTTCAATTTATGTGAATTTGTTCTAATACGGTAACTCCAAACCTTTATCGAAATCTCTTTATTACATGTTTGACATAAAATTTTGTTTTGTGATGATGATGATGTAGAAGGCTGATTGTTAATATCATTAGAAATAGCATCAATTCAAGACACCTTATGCTGGGTTCTCATGTGTCTTAGCAGATTTTCTTTGCGTGTAAAACTCATATTGCAAATGTTAGAAATTTCATGATCTCCATGCGCTGCTTTAACATGCCTTTTCATGTTATATTTTGATGAAAATCCATTTTCACAAATTTCACAAATAAAACTTTTCATTTTTTTTAGTTGTTGTAAATTATTTAACAAACGGTTCAAAACTTTCAAAAAGTTTTAATATTCTTCTGGTAGAAGATTTTAAAACACAATTTTGGACTTTAAAAGAGAATTTATCACTTTGAAATTGAAGACACCAGTGCAAAAACAAGATAACTCCATTTTTTTCAAAATTCGTTGTTTTACATGAAAATTAAATTAAAAATATTTTCCATCGTTCTGTGCAATAAGCAGGTATGTGCGTTTATTATTTGATAATTTATTCTACTATTGGAGTTATCATCTTCTTTTGTGCGGAGCAAAAACAAGACAATTGCTGGAGTTGTTTGGTTTTTGCGCCGATAAAATATGATGCAGGTGTCCATGCAAATGCATTCGTATAAGAAATCCAGGTATGCACGAACTTTATTTGGAAAGATATGAGCCTGACACAAAGAGCGGATCTAAACCAAAAGTAACGTATTACTATTATAGAGAATATTTTGTAAAAAATTTTAAACTTTCTTTTGGTTCACCGATCTGACACTTGCCAGACATGCGATAGTTATGAAAAAAAAATATCAGCAGCAGATTCTTAGCAAGAAAAACAAAAATTGACATTTGAAAAAAATCTTCATGATCAAAAAGCTAAAGCGTTTTATGATGATTTACGCGAAAAAAGCAATATTGCCTTAAAAAAATCTGATACTGAGTGCATAACTTTCGATTTTCAGCAAAACTTGCCTTTGCCTCAAATACCGTCCAGTGATGTGTTTTACAAAAGACAGTTGTGGGTGTTTAACTTCTGTATTTTTGAATGTAGCACTAAAAAAAGCTTCATTATATGTACGATGAAACTATCGGGAAAAAAGGACCAAATGAAGTTATCAGTTTTATTCAACATTATCTTGACAACTTTTTGAGCAAAACTGTTACATCATTGTATATATTTTCTGACAACTGCAGCGCTCAAAACAAAAATAATACCCTTGTGCAATACTTATATGCTGTTGTAGAGCACAAAAACACAGATTATGAAATATTTTAACAAGGCGTTTGGTAGAAATATAACAAAAATTCAAATTTGCGGTGCAAAAGTCAGACAATTCCAAAACTTTAAATAATTTTTTTTATGTTTAAAATACTTATTTTTGTTTTCTTTCATGAATAAAATGTTTTGTTTTCAAATACTCTTAATGAAATAAATTTAGTTTTTGTTTAAAACTTGTTCGTTTTTTTAAAAAAATGTTTTTTTCATTTTTCCAACAATATATAAAAGTGGAGTTATCTTGTTTTTGCACTGGTGTCTTCAATTCCACGATGAACTGATAGCTCTTGAAAAAATTGTCTCCCTTTATAGTATGAATTCCTTACCCCCACCCTTTTTGACTAAAAACGCATTTTCAAAAACTTTTAAACTTGAAAAACATATCTGAATATGTTTATTCGTAAAAAGTTAATTAAAAACAATGACACAGCATAAACAATATTAAACTCAAACAAACATGTCTCAACATGATTAGCACTGACAAAGTACACGTAAATCACAACTGTATCAAAAATTGCTTTTCAATTACCATGTATATACCCTCACTTAAATCGACATAAAATGTGTCGACACAAAATAGACCCATGGTATAAACGCTTCTTTAAATCGAATTAAAGTTTAAATCGATATAAAATAAACCGATTTAAATAACCGGTTCAAACGATTCTTATGGTTGTTACAAAGGGCATAAACACATAGAGATGGGTTCAGAATAAAACCAATTTTAAATTGACATATCTTTTATGTCGATTTAAGAGAGGGTATATACATGGTAAATGATAATGCATTATGAGTATTCGTAAAAAGTTCTCACCATCATGCAGCAGAGACCAAAATGGCGAGGAATACGGCTAAATTTGAAAATCGGCGATTTAGTAGTGATCAAGGATAAAAACTTACTGCCAGCTAAATGTGCAATTGGTCGAGTATTCAAAACACATCCTGGTCGTGATGGATTAGTCAGAATGGTAACGCTTCGGACAGCTACTGGTGAATTAGATCGACCTTGTATAAAGCTCTTGAGGTTACCTATAGAATATGATGGTTAAGATTTTCTTAACCGGGAGGAGTATGTTAGGGATTGTAACTAATTATAAATTTTCATTACATTTTACATTCACTAAAAACTATTAATATTATGTATTAGCTATCACCCCGTACTATTAAATGATAAAAATTTAGAAATGTAACTACAGAACACAGTTAGCAAGTATTGTATACCTACATATATAGCACAATACATACATAAAATTGCAGGTTATTTTCATATTTAATTAACTATTTTCATTCTTACATCACCCGGTAATTAGATAAGACTAAAGTGGGTAACATCAGTGAATTACATTCAATTATTAGCGGTAATAAAGTAATTTTGGATATTTCACATATCACATTCCCTTGTATAATTATTTTAAATAAAGTAAAATTGTTAAAACAAATTAATTTACAAATCTTAAATTGAAACAAAATAAATTGTATTGAAATATAAGTGATAATAAAGTAGTTTTGAATATTTCATATAACACATTATAAAACACAACCTATTTGAGTAAATTTAATTCAACAAAATAAAAACCTGAATTGTTATAAAATAAATTATATAAAATATAGAGTAAATTAAAACGAAAGTTTTATGAAACATTTTTGGTGTCGAAACCCGGGACGAATGTGTTAAGTGAAAATTCACAAGGTTTTGTTACAGGAATTGCACATGGAGTAATCCAACTTTATTTCGAACATCAAACCACTAAATTGGAATTGGATCATATAAATAGCATTAAATAACATTTATTTTATTTTATTGTAACATATTGTAAAGTAATCTCTGCTATATTTTTAGATTTGAATTCACGTGTTGACTCATATACACTAACAACAGGGTTTTAATAAATTTTACATTAATAAAGTTGTTTCAATATGAATGAACAAGCAATACATCGAGTTACTAGAGGTCATCTTAAGGCTTCACTTACAAAATTAAAAACGTATTCTGAAAATATACCTGCAAACAAAACAATTGAAGATATTGAAATTCGTTTGGAACGATTAGAAAAAATCACACGTGAGTTTAGGAAGGTTGATACCGAGTTAGCCATTGCAGGCGAAGAATCTGAAAATGATAGTTTCGAAGAGAAATACTTGGAAGTAAAATCAATTTTACGTACAACCTTAAATGCAAAAAAAACAGAAAGTGGTCAAGGTACTAGCCAACAAAACAATGATCTCGATACGTCCATCAGGACAATAATTGAGCAACAGACTACAATTATTAGTGGACTTGCAAATAGCACGTCTTTGGCAGCTCCAGCTAGTTCAGCAAGACAGTTGGCTAGACTTCCCAAAATTGAGCTTCCATCATTTTCAGGTGATTACAAAGACTGGCCTTTATTCAAGGACCTATTTACTTCATATGTTGGAAATAGAACAGAATTGTCAGATGCCACCAAACTAGAGTTCCTCAAAAGTGCTCTTAAGGGTGAAGCCGCATCGATTATCAAACATCTAGAAACAACAGATCGAAACTACACCGAAGCATGGGATAAACTGGTCAAGCGCTATGACAAGAAAAGACATATCATATCATCATACATCAAAACCTTTATAAATCAACCTCCAATTACTACGTCAACACACGGTATTGTAGCACACTTGAGACGTATAGGAGATATATCGGACCAAATCATTCGAGGTATTGATGTACAAGGTAGTTCAGCAACTAGTCGAGATCCATGGCTCATACATTTAATTCTCAGCAAATTAGATGTTGACACAAAACGAGAATGGGCAGAAGATACTTCGAGTGAAGCATATCCAACATTTAAGTCGTTTATAGAATTTCTAAACAAACGTTGTGACACATTAGAAACATGTGAAGTTATGAAAAAGCAAAATACTGCCAACCAAGTAAAAAGTTTCAATATAAACACTACAACGTGTGTCAAGTGCAATAGTCATCATCATTTGTTCAAATGTCCAGAATATAAAGGCTTAACTGTTACCGACAAACGAAATCTGGTCGGAAGACATTCTCTTTGTTTCAACTGTCTCAACCCTGGTCATATCGTTAAAAAATGTAATTCAAAAAACAGATGTCATTATTGCAACCAACTGCATCACTCTAGTCTTCACACACAAGGTCAGGTAAACAAAAAATCAATAGGTCTACAATCAGAATCACACAACACAAACAAGAATCAATCAAACTTGTACCAATCATGTAGTAACCAATCTTACAAGGACGTGTCCAAAACAACCTCATCATCACACAGTCAAGATCAACCTACAAAAACACAACTTCATTTGGATACATTATAATCAACTAATAATCACTGTGACATCACTATTCTACCAACTGCACTAGTATATGCTTGTGATCCAGCTGGACGGCTAAAACCCTGCAGAGTTCTTCTCGATACAGGGTCACAAGCAAGTTTTATATCGGAAGACTGTGTCCGACGACTAAGTCTACAACGTGAAACAGCTAAAATCGTAGTTCGAGGTCTTTCACCAACAAAATCACTCCCAACAAGGGGCAAGGTATCACTGACATTATCATCACGGACAACACCTGAAAATACACTGCATATCTCAGCATACATTCTTGAAAAGATGACATCACCACAACCAGCAACTTCATTCAAGCTTAATAATTGGACGGTATTTCAGGATTACGCTCTCGCTGATCCTCCTTTCAACACAACACAAAAAATTGACATAATCATAGGCGCTGATCATTTCTTCAAAATTTTGCAAGATGGTCAGGTAGTAAATCACTAAAATTCATATTTTTTTATAAATCGCAAAAAAAAAACTTTTACCACGATAAAATAACTCTAAAATGTAATTCGATTACGTCAACAAGAATAACGTAAACACATTTGAGTAACAATGTCTATATGGTCGCGAAAATATGTGACTATGTGGGTATTATTCCCACATCGAAACATTTCCTATGAACAAATATTCTTGATAACATTTACGTTTTTGTGACTTGCACAGTTGCTTCAGAGGCATCGACACATTCAAGGCATTAAATAAAAAAACATTGACGTAAGAATGCCTATATAGAAACATAAAAAAGTAACATTAAAGAAACAATTCCTTCGTGGAAACAATTCCTTCATGGGCACGAAATAACACACAATTACGTAGTTGTGACCAGTTTTGTGTCCATGAAGGAATTTAACTATGAAGAAACATTGACCACAAAATTTCGAAACAGCGACGTAGTCATAACGTCGTAGTGTCAAAGATTTGTGCCTAGACACATTCAGGCATATTTTGCTAGTTGGGGGAGAAAGCATTAAACAACAACTTCTATACTGATGACTTTTTAGGTGGAGCTAAAGATGGAAATCAAGCAATGACACTATATGAAGAACTGACACAACTGTTACGAACACGGGGTTTCCTGCTACGGAAGTGGTCATCAAATTCTAAGGAATTCATGAAACATGTTCAACCAGAATATCAAGTCAATAATACAGTACGTATTGATGAACATTCAGACCGCTTGAAAGTTTAAGGATTGAGATGGATCCCTGATGAAGATTGTTTCTCGTTCGACATCATTTTATCGCCAAATGTGACTCCTACAAAACGAATTATTTTATCTGAGTCCAGCAAGGTTTTTGATCCATTAGGACTCATTTCACCAGTGACCATATTGTTCAAAATAATTCTACAACAGTTGTGGCTAGAGAAGTTTGAATGGGACGAGATTTGTAATGCAATTGGTGAGAAATGATTATTATTACGTGACGAATTAGTTCATCTACAATATCTACGAATTCCACGATACATTAACATTAATAACACTAAAGTTCAACTCCATGGCTTCGCCGATGCATCAGAAGCTGCCTATGCAGCCGTGGTGTATTGCAGAGCTGTAAACATAAGAGGGGAAACTTCAGTGAAAATTGTGGCTTCAAAGACTAAGGTATCACCAATTAAGCAACTTTCTATTCCTCGGTTGAAACTATGTGCAGCAAGCTACTTTGAAAGCTAATGAGTTTCGTCCAATCAACATTAGAGATTGACATAACCAACTGTTTTGCGTGGACTGATTCATTAGTAGTTCTTTCATGGTTATCATCTGATCCACGAAAATGAAAAAGTTTTGTGGGAAATAGAACATCTACCATCTTATCAATTCTTTCACGTTCACAGTGCAATTTTGTTGAATCTTCGCATTAATCCAGCTGACATCGCTTCACGCGGTATAAGGCCTACAAAAATTTTGCAATCAAGTCTGTGCTGGAATGGGCCAAAGTGGTTGACGAATAATTGGTCATCGTATACATCACGACACAAATCAGTTGTTCAAACTCAAGGCACAGACAGTGAAAAGCGAATTCAATACAAGGATGTCCTTTTTGCAACCACCGCGAAAATGAAACACTTTCACTTTCATTTAAAAAATTTTCAAAATTCACTAAAATACTTCGTATAGTTTGCAGATGTCTTCAATTCGCCAGACTTTCAACGGGTAGTCCTAAGCCAGTCGAAAGGAATGAACCTACCGTAACAGACATCGACAAAGCATATCGTATTTTAATTTTATGGGCTCAAGCGGAATCATTGTCACATGAAATCAAAGCTTTGAAGTTCTCATCAGCAGTCAACTCATCAAGTAATCTATCGTCACTTGCTCCATTTATTGATGAATTTGGAATATTGCGGGTTGGTGGTCGCTTAGGCCACTCATCCTTATCATACAACACAAAACATCCTGTAATCCTTCCAAAGGATCATATCTTTGTGACTCATCTAATCAAGCATTTACACGAACAACATTTGCATGTTGGACTTTCATTACTTTTAGGCATTATACGTCAACGATACTGGATCATATCTTGTAGAAATGCAGTGAAGGCTATCATCAACAAATGCATTATATGTGTTAAACAACGAACAACTACGTCACAACAGCTGATAGCACATCTTCCAAAACCTCGAGTCGGTTTGAACAGAGCATTTGAGTGTGTTGGAGTTGATTATGCAGGTCCCTTGTTTCTGTTGAACGAGGACGAGGTGCGAAAACAACTAAGGGTTACATTGCATTATTTGTCTGTTTCAGCACTCGAGCTATCCACTTAGAACTTGCAGGAGATCTATCCTCAGAGACATTCATAGCATGTTCGAAACGTTTCTCATCACGTCGTGGGTTGCCAGCTGCATTATATTCTGATAATGGAACAAATTTCGTTGGAGCGAACAAATATTTAAATAGTTTGTATGACGTCATCAAAACATTTGTTAAGGATGAAAAGGTATCAGAATTTTTGCTATCCAGTAAAATCAAATGGGAGTTCAATCCACCAGCTGCTCCTCACTTTGGAGGGCTATGGGAGGCTGGTGTGAAAACAGTTAAATCAATTTTACGTCGGACTATCGGAGATACAAAATTAACGTATGAGGAAATGAACACTTTACTGGTCCAAATTGAAGGCTTATTTAACTCCAGACCTCTCAAACCAACCAGTGATGACTTATCCAGCCTTGACATTTTAACTCCATCTCACTTTCTGATAGGACAACCAATTACACTCCTTCCAGAAACACCAGGGAACAAAACTATGTCACTGCAAGAACGTTGGCGATTAATTCAAAATATGCACTTAGACTTTTGGAAGCGATGGCATACAGAATATCTCACCAAGATGCAGCAGAGACCAAAATGGCGAGGAATACGGCCAAATTTGAAAAAATGCATAGTTTTCAAGATATTTGCACTTGAAAACTAGTATTCCAAGCACCTATTTTCAATTTACACTGTAATAAAAGCACGTGTCCAATAATATAATGAATTTCAGACTAATATTTTCAGATTTTTTAAGTGGTCTTCCTCAATATCTCGAAAACTATACATTTTTTGAAAAAAATGAAGACAGCAAATCGATGTAGAATTAATTGAGCCTTCATTTTCTGCAATAAAAAATGAGGGTTAATTTAAGCTTTTTTTGAGTAAAGCAGGGTTAAAGTCCAAAAATATGTGAAAAAATGACAAAATTATGGTTTTGAGGCCTTATAACTTCTGAATGGTCGGATTCACAGCAGCAGGTAAGATGTTGATGGAAAGGCACAGGAGTCCTTCACAATTATGTAAAAGAGTTGGTGAGCCTAGCGTGCCCTTGTGAAAAGTTATAGGGTAAAATATGAAAAAAGTACCAAACATCTTTAACCCCCTCTAACTCCTAAACCGTTGAGATTGCCCCCCCCCCCCACCAATACGATTTTTTGTTCCCCTTGCCGAGACCTATCCGTAGTTTCCCGGTCGGACACCGTAACGGAATCACCCTGTATATAAGCGATTGAGCAAGATTTTAACTTGAACAGGTTGCTAGAATTTTTTATAAATAATATTTTAGAAACATTATTGCTTTAAAATATAAGTGATTTTATTTCCAACAATGAAATATGTTTGAGCAATGTTGACAAGTTTTTCAATTATTTTTAGAAAAAATTTGATAATTTTTAAAAATATTTTTCTGTTGAAATTTTGGCGCCCTCATATTTCAGCGCCCTGTTCATATGCTCGTTGTGCTTTTTTTTTTTGTATAGGTACATTTTATTATTGCATTTTTTTTTTTTTAATTTTTGTATGGAAGGAATGCGACTAGCCAACTTTGAGATATTATATCTTGGGCTATGTTTTATCAATTTAAGTCAAATAAAAAGCATTATTCAAGGAAACATTTCACCCGTGTATTTATTAGGCTTTCAAAAATACATAATGCAAATTTCCAACCGTAAATTGAGGAAATAATACATATTTCGTTAAAAAAATCTTCAATATTATTTTTCTCTTAATAAATTTTTTTTTTTTAAAAGGATTTAAACGTAACTTTAGATTGACACAACTATTTAAGTAGGTTTTAAAATAAAGTTAAAAAACAAAATTAAAAAACGAATTTTTAAAATCAATTCCTAAATAAAAAAAACATACAGCTTTTTAAATATTTAAAAGTGTTGAAAACAGAACAGAAGTTCAAATAAATTGTCTTCAGAAAAAACATTTTTTCTGCACAACTTTCGGAACCAAAGCATTAATGCGTGTAGTTTTTTTGGTACACTATAACTCGCATCCTATTGATAGGATCCTTTTTCGCGTCAAGGGAGTTTTGTAGAGAATAATAAACAAAATACCTTTTAGAAATTTCAAATCAGTCGGATAATAGAGTTCGGATATTTTCAAATTGAAAAAATAAGTTTTTGAGAAAAACGTGTTAACATTGATTCGAGTGTTAGCATCCTTGAAACTTTAAGCAGCCCCACCAAGTGATTTCTTCACGAGCCGCCACTGATCAAACAGTTGATTGGGAAAACCACAATATATAAATGCATTTCACTTTTTTTTTTGGCCCCGATATTATTTTAAAAATCAATTGTGATGAAGCGAGTAAACAATCC
Source organism: Bombylius major (assembly GCA_932526495.1). Classification (NCBI taxonomy): domain Eukaryota; kingdom Metazoa; phylum Arthropoda; class Insecta; order Diptera; family Bombyliidae; genus Bombylius; species Bombylius major. The sequence goes on from OW052043.1 coordinate 32,617,639, forward strand.
CATACAATCATTAAATATGTTTAAAAACACTATTTTTGGGAAGTTCTTAAAGATGATAATGTTTAGATTATTTTAAATACTGTTTACTATTTTTTCTTATTCAATTGTAGAAGCTGTTAAAAATGAAGACTTTGGATATAAATAATATGAATATGACATGAAAAAAGGATTAAAGTTAGCAAAAAATATATTTTATAAAGAAACATTTGAATTAAAACAAACAAAATATAATGATACCTTAAACTTTCTACTACATCATAATTAAATTTGTTTAATTTGTATTTTAAAAAAAAAAATTTTTTTTTCACAAAATTTAAATATAAGATTAAAATTTTAAAAAAACATTAAGAAAATTGTTTCCAATAAATATAATTAAGTTAAATTAATTTTGAAATAAAGGAATTTATATAATAATAAGTAACGCGTTTCAAATATGTCATTCCAAAGTAATACATTTTTTTCACATTCCACTGAAGGGATAAATAAGGCCATCGTTTTTGCTCCTCTGAAATTTGTTTGGAAGGTTTCTTTTCATATTCTACAGAAGGTATAAAAAAGGCCTTCGTTTTTGCTTCTCTAAGAGCTGTTTCGAAGGTTTCTTTTTATCTTCTGTAGAAGGTAGTGAGAAGAAAACGAAGAAAAACTGAACATATACCTTCCCATCCTAGGACATGCCCATGTAAAAAAGAAATTATGTGGGATACGGAAAGGAAGGCTTCCAATCGTTGTTAAATTTAAATTTTTACAACTGGGTTGTTCTTTTAAAAAAACAGGTACATAAACAAAAAAAACACATAACACCGACCTTAAGTAGGTTTTGTGGTACTGTTTTTTAGTTGAAATAACTATACTTTATTCATCAATTAAAGTCAGTACAGGCAAGAAAGGCATACTTTTCTACACACTTTTACATTTCGTTTGTATAAATCTGTCTCGTGTGGGGTGATCAGATCTCAATTTCAATCGAGGGAAATATTTTATTAAAATTTTATCGAGGGCTGCCAGATCAAAAAAAATTTTCCCTCGATTTTACAAAAAAAAGGCTAATTTCGGGAAATTTTATTTATTTTTTCTTTTTCGTCTCCATTGACTACTCGCCTGTCGGTTTTTGTAGATTTGTTGCATAAACTTGCTGCTACATCCATTTTGTTTTTAATTTTCTGCCACTTTTATTGAATTAAAACTGTAAATCACTAAAAAAACGTAGATATGCTCACTAATAAATATATTAAATTTTTAATCAACTAAAGTATATTTTACTAGCACTAAATTCACTTCGTTCACTATATAAAACTCTCCAATTCACTTGAAACACTTCGATTTCTACAATAACAATCTACCAAAATTAATTAAATTTAAAATTTAATTTATGTCTGTTCCTTACAAAATCACCGGCTTTTTTGAACATTCTACTTAATTTCAATGCAAATAATTTTGTTTCTAATTCTAAGAAAAATACGTTCAGAATATAACGGTAACGTAACGAAATTATAAACAATAACAAGTACATAAATGAAACAAAATAACTAAAAAAAAGATAATGTTACCAGATATGAATATACATATGTATGAATAATATATACCTATATTATACATAAACATAAAACATAATTTTATACATCAAACATCAAATAAAAATTTTATTCAAAATAAAACATAAAATTAACAATTACATACTATTAAAAATAATAAATTTAAATTTTAAAATAAATATAAAAAATATTTAATATCATTTTATAAATTCATTTTTTCTAAATCAAGGCAATACTTCCAATAGCTACGGCAATCCTGAAGTTTAATCATTTTCTTTTATACTCATCTTCCGCTGACACCAATGACTTTATATAAGTATAATATGGACTGTACAACTTTTCGTTTCATGTGGGTTCAAGACAAATTTCGTTAATTCCCTAAGAGTGAGACATATATATGCATTATTTTCGTTTATTCAATTACCAATCCCACTTTCACTCATTGATTGTCAAAGCTGTCAAATTTGAATATATTCAAATTTAAAAACGTTGAAAAATCTCCCATTGAAATAACTTAATTACAAGTAAGTTACTGATTTATTTAGAGACAATTTGATTTTTATCGAATTAAAATTTAATTTTAACTCATATCCAATTAATTTCATTTTAATGTAAATGGAAATTGTGCCTCCATCTATCTATTAAAAATATCAAATGTTTAAATCAATCTTCGTCCATTAAGACATGGCGGATTCCCTAAGAGCGAGACAACAATATAAATGTTGTCCCATTTTTACAGTATGGTGTTTTCTACAGTTGTTCCATCCAGTCTATTTATATCAGTGGCTGACACGAATCAAACAACCAGGACTGCCAATGTGGGTGATTTTTTCCCATTTTGGAGAATTCTAAGTCTTGTGGGTATAAACTGGGGGAAATGTATTTTGTGGGTGAATTTGTAAAATTTTACTAATATAATTTTTTTTATATTGAATTTGACTATTTATGTCTGTTGTAAATATAAATTGGTAAGATAACGACTGAAAACTTAATTCTATACCAACCCTGTATAACTGAACGATACCTAAAGTGAGGTACACATTATCATTTAAACTGACAGTCGACGACTGATGAAAAAAACTGATCAACCACGAAATCATTTTGTGAGCATCAGTTACACATACACTTATTATTTTAACTGAAACTTATGCAAAAAACTGTCGGTTTTAATGTTAATGCGTACCTCACGTAGATTAGATTGAAATAGGGCTATTGTTGCACTTCGAGCTTTGCAGATCTTTTGTACCTCACTTAACTTATGTAAGTTAATATTAATTGTCAAGTTATTTAAAAAGGATAAAAATATCTGAAAGGAATACTTTGAAAACAACAACTTTATCATCGATTTTGACTACAATTTACAAAGGATGCGATTAATAACCAAGGCAGAATTCTTAACCATATTCAAATATGATAAAATCAAAAAATTGGAATTTTGAAAATTAATAAATAATATAATATACACAGAATGTTTTTGTTAAATAAGAATTTGTGTTTTAATTGCATATAAGTATTTCATAATCACCTTATATTGTACTATGGGGGAAAAAAGAACTAAAATGGGGATTTTTCGAACAGAGTTGGGTGAAAAATAGGAAACTGAACTTGGCAGCGCTACAAACAACATTTATTTACTACTTTGAGTGGACATAAGCTGCGCAACGAATTTATATTTTTTACTTCGGTTTTTTATTTTTCATTAAAACAAATGGCGAAAACTGAATGAAATAAATCAGTTCAGTTGTCTTCATGCGATGTGACAGACAACATTGAACGGGAGGATATACTTCTTTTTTCCATAATAAAAAAAAAATAAAAACTTTCAAAGTACACGATGATTCGTTCTTAGAAATTAAAAAATTAGCGAACAAAAATTGAAATATCTCATTGAAAATAGAAAATTTTTATGATTTTTCCAAATTGAATTACTTCTTTATCAAATATAGAGATACAGGAATGTGAAATTCGTACAGAAACTGCTTTTTTAAAAAAATTTTCTGAACAAAAAAAGTTGAAATGATTTCTTTACAATTTGAAACACCCCGTTAGCATATTTTAATTTTAAAAAGTACCTTTGTTAGGGTTGACAGAAATATGATTTTTAGAATTTCCTACAAACAATTATATGTAAAATTATCACAAACTCATCGGGTACTGCCTCCATAAGCACAATACTGACTTTAATTGAAAAATAAAGTATAGTTATCAAATGTATTTTATAACTAACTAGCTGGCTCGGCAGACGATGTTCTGCCCTTTCGCTTATGTTTTATTTAAAACTCACTTTTATTCTAAAATACAACGTGAATATAAAAAAAAAAATATTTTAATTAAGTTCAAAAATTTGAGACTTGCCTAATAAATTATTCTCAGAATTGATTTTATTTAAAACAAGAAATAAATTTTTATTAATTATCACAAAATAATACTAAAATACAAAAATAATAAAATTTAAAGGGAACCATCAAACAAATTATAACCAAATGACGTGATAATCAGCTGAAAAAAGATAGAAATTTATTTTAATATACGGAAGAGAATACCTTGTAGTTTTCTATATACCTTGCATATGAACATATGTACATTATACATAAATACATATGAAAATGTATAACATATATTCCTTGCCTATACTTATACATTTTATTATAATCTCATAATGGTGTTTTGGAAGATTTTTATATTCTAGAAATAATTTGACCAGACAAAATAATTAAGAAAAACAATGTAGATATGTATGCACCAATTGTTCTATTAAAATTACATATGTAAATACCCGCGCATAGTAGGGGAAAATACCCAGTAATGGGCCCTCCGCCAGTAATGGGCCTTTTGCTTTATTTTATTCTATAACTAAGTTATTTTAATAAAAATACAGGTGAATATTTGCTATATATTTAGAAAAAATGGTTATCTTTGCAATGCGTGGGTGGTTTATCATTACAAATTCTCATTTTAAATATAAATCTAATAAATGTAAAGTGCTACCAAAAATTGCATTTTTCTTAACGTTTTCGTTAAAGAGATGAATTTTTATTTTCTTTATATTTTACTAAAAAAAAAACGATAAATAGCTAATTTTTTTTAAATTACATTTTAAACTAGTTAAAATTTAATTTCTAGTACTTTTATAACACTTTTATTTATAAAATATATAATTTTTGGCATGGCTCATTACTGGCTCTAAATTGTATATGAAATTCAGTAACGAGCATAGGGCCCATTACTGGCTACAATTCAAAAAAACCAAAGTACCAGTAATGGACCCTTAAAGAAAAAAGCAATAATTCAATTTGTTTTGTATTTAAATATTCACCTACCTTAAATTTTAATATAAATGTAACATTTTTAAATAAATATAATTCAAATTTTTGGATTAATTTGCAACCCATTTGAATATTTCAATTCTCTAAAATTACACGTACCTACTAAACAAAATATTTTAAAATACTTAAAAAATGGAAAAAAAAGAAGAAAATGGAGAAAATAAAAATTTATAAAATAAATAGTTATATCAGTTACATAATAGTAAATACAAGTAAATACATCTATTTTTTTTAAATATTTAATATTCATAATAGTATATACTTATGTATAAAAGCAATAAAAAATATTTTTTATATTAAAATTTAAGCAAAAATCCTTTTAATTCAGTTCAAAATAAAGGGCCCATTACTGGCTCTTCTCGGGGGCTCGTTATTGGCGACAGGGGGGCCCATTACTGGTCCTCACGAATTTTGAGTTATTTTATTAATTTTAATAATTTTATTGAAATAAAAACATATTTTTTGCGTTAAATTGCAAATCTAGACCCTTCAGAAAGTTTATTTTGGTCTTGGTTGGAATTATTAATCAAATACTTCAACCGTGGTATACGGAAAAAGTCAAAAATTTTCCTTAAGGGGGCCCATTACTGGGTATTCTCCTGTACAAACCCAGTAATCACTCAAACCCAGTATCTATAAATACTTTTTTGATGAAAACCTTCGATCTTCTTTGTAAATTTTGCTTAAAATAATATAGAAGAAAACCTATAAAATATTTAATTTATTGGTTTTTCCAATATGAGTATTCTGCACTTTACTTCTGGATAGCTTAACATATAAAAACAAACTGAAATTTCATTATAAAAATCAATTAATGTAGCATGCTCAAACATATATTTTTATACATTATTCATAATTCCCTATTTTACGCATTATTTTCGCTCAGAATATTTTATTTGCTTACTGTTTGCATGAATATTTGCAAGATATGTACACATTATTCCTTGAAAAAAATTAAGGAAAATCACATCAATCATAGAAGTCGCATCTGGGAACATATAAATACAAATAAATTTAATATATATCAAAAATTTCTTAATAGAAAACTGGTGATTTTTAATGCAATTACATAAATTTAAATGTTTGATTTTGAGTGCAAATCTTTTGGGAAAAAAAGTTGTGTATCTTTCAAATATAATTAAACATATATAAAAAAATAAATCAAACACCTTGCTACTTCAGAAGTTTCTTTATTAACACACAATTTAATAAATTCTAGGTACCTATACCTTACAATAAATCTGTACTTAACAAAAATAAAAAATGCTAAAAATTTTATTCTATTATACGCGATCTACACGAGACTTTTTGATGTCAAGACTTATATCTCGACATAAGGGGACATCTTCGATCGGATGAGACCATTGTATATGAATTTATAAATTTATACACAATGATGAGACTGTAGAAATTATTAAAATTGAAAAAAAAAATAGTTCATATGATGAACAAAATAATTTCGGTTATGATTTAAATTTTAAAAATTCAAAAATTTGAATAAAAAAAACGAATTTTCAACGTAACATAATAGAAAATTATAGGTTATGTATATAAAAACTTATTCAGCAAAATTGCTTACAAAGTAAAAATGGCTAACTTGCCGTTACAATCGAGGATGTGATTTTTTGTAATCACAATTAGCAATCGCAAATCCACCATATTTGCTAGTCGCAATTTGCTTAATTGCTAGCGGATCGAGGATGACCCCCATAGAACATATCTTATATAGGAGAAAATCCTCGATCCTCTAGCAAATATGGCAGATTTCCGATTGCTAATAGCAATTACAAAAAAACAACTTCCTCGATTGCAATCGCATGTTGGTCATTTTGACCTTGTAAGCACATTTGCTGAATAAGTTTTTATATGCATAACGTATAAGTTTCTCTTATATTACGTTAAAAATTCGTTTTTTTTTGTTCAAATTTTTTAAATTTTCAAAAATATAAATCATAACCCAAATTATTTTGTTTATCATGAACTATTTTTTTTTTCAGTTTTAATAATTTCAACAGTCTCACCATTTTGTATAAATTAATAAATTCAAATACAATGGCTTCACTAACCAATTCTATCCATTAAAAGAAAAAAACATTCAAGTTATGATGATGATGATGATAACATAAATATTTAGGTTTCAGTTCCTACTTATTTATAAGAAATTTGAGGTTATGTGCTTTGTTAACTGAGTTTGCGACACTAACTTTGTGATCGCAACTTTTGACTATTAATTTGACAATCAATATGACAAGCTACAATAAATGAAATATCAAGACATGAAAAAAATGGCAATACATTAGGTCTTGACTCTTGACATAAAAAAGTCTCGTGCAGAAGGCGTATTACGATCAATTACACTTAAACAAACATGCTACAATATCTTCCTTCTCATACCTTAATGATTTTTTTTATTTTCAAACATAGAAGAAGTAACTTTTTATTTCTTCTTTGCTTGAATTCTTCATCATTTTCTTCCAATCTGTGATAGTTCAATACTTCATCTACTGTCAAACATTATCAAACGAAAGATCTCGTCTCCTCTAGCTTTTTATAATAGCGTTTATAAATTTCATCTATTGTCACACTGTTGATATCGACAATTAAATTGGTTTTTGCACATTACTATTTACTCGCACTATTGTGTTTTTATATATTGTAATCAAGTAGATACTTTAAAACTCTTATTACTTCTGGTTCTCTGCTGACTATTTGCCTTGCAACTTCAAATTTTTCATATAAAGATAAAATATACTACGATTTAAAATTGGTTTTTAGATCTTTAGTTAGGCTCAGGTTCAAGAATAATGGCGCGATATCTTATTTTTACGTGAATTGTTCTTTTTGACTATGAGTTTTAATCTTTCCGTTTACCAATCGTTTTTTGTTATTTATTCACTTTTTTTTACTCAATGAAAACTTTTTTTTTAATTTTTCAATTGTTACTATATCTACTATATGTACTTATACATATATACATATATCTATACTACTATAAGTTAAATGACTTGGTGTAGATGAAAATTTAAACCTACCCCGATGTTCTTAGTTGATCCTATACAGACTTTACAATGCCATAACTCAAACGTTGAGAAGCACCGTAACAAACCTTCCTATTGGCAACAATAACTATCTAGAGGAAAGATCAGCCGCACACAGAGTGAGGGAATTCAACTGTCACCAAGTCAATATTTTCTACCTGTGCTATAGAAAACTAAAACATGAATACTCATCTTATATAGTAGTCGTCTGTTCCAGAATACCAACATACTGTTAGTTACTTAAGTTATATGCAATATATACGCGCCAGTCATACACCATGTATCAATGATGAAAATAATAACAGCAAATATACAACTTAGTAACTTATTTTAGCTAGAGCTACAGCTAAAATCGTAATTTTTACAGTACCTGTGATGGTTATAGTAGAATCATTTTGTCGGAAAGGTGAAAGGAACCATAATCAGGCAAAAACTTATATAAAACAGGAAAAAAAATTGTGATTCTGATCCATCTGATCAAAGACGTGGACATATGTATCGACATCGGTATCTACCACATTGAAATAATCTTACCATGAAATTTCTACTCTTTGTTACAGCAATTATTATTTGATCTTTTTGGTTTAATATTATCCTCAATGCGTATGAATAGCCCACCACCAACATACCTACTACATACTGCTTTTATTCTCTCAGATAATCCACACACGAAAATAAATAGTCAACGCGCGATAAAAGATAAGGTAATTGGTCCATTATGTCCGAATGAATCGTTAACCAACTTCTCTGTAAATGACATGTGTTTTCCTTTGATGCATATACACATTATACACACTATTTTTACTTAAGCCATATATAAACTGGCTTAACTTTTTAAATTTTTGTTTGCACCAAAAATTCTGGGATTTCACAAAATCAAATATAAAAGTGCTCATGTAGGTATCATCTATCATATATATTTTATAGATTCTTCTCTTTAAAATTTTCAATTATTGCAAGAATATTCTGATGCACAACAAAAAACAAAAAATTATCGAAAAAGCAGAAAAAAAGAAAATACATATAAAGTTCTCAGTCTTCAATTGCTAAGCTGATGAGGTTAGACACAATCAAAAAATAACTTTTAGATCGATCTTCATTCAACATCGTCAATCGATTACCACCAAATCATTTTATATTGATGTTGTCAAGTAGGTACATACGTATAACTATATATTTCTAGGGAACGAAAATCGAATTACTATACTTGTTTGTATAGTAAAAAAAATCATCAATATCTATCATCAGATAATAAAAATCTATAAAAAATATTAAGGGATTTTACTGAAAATAAACTTAAACAACATATCATTGCTTCGATTTTTTTACAAAACATTATGTATGCATTAAAAACGTGGTATAGCTGAAATTATTTCAGTTGAATGGAAGGTTCATATTCTGCATGTTTTACGTGTCGTACCCAGTTAACCTAAAGGAATATATACCCTATGTATTCTTTTAGAACACTTTTATTCGGGTACTTTTCGTTCAGCTACGCTAAACATCGTGAGTATATGCTCCTATCCATAAGTAAAAAATGTATTCTAAACATATTCCATTTATTCTATAGGAATATATATCCTATGTATTCTTTTAGAACACTTTTATTCGGGTGCTTTTCTTCGGTTTATAGGACATAATATGACCATACTTATATGTTATAAAATAAAGACTTAATTAAAGCAGAATCTGGATTTTTATCTAATTAAATTAATAAAATGAGTTAAATAGAGGTAGTATAATAGCCAATTTTACTAAACAAATTGAATTTAGACAATATATACATATACATATGTTATTTAAATTCAATTTAATTGGTATAAATGGCTATTATATTTCTCTATTTAACTTATTTATAAGTAAGAAATTTTCAACAATATTTTCACATATTCAGAATATCACTATGAATACATTCGAAACATATTCAGAATATCTACTATGAATACATTCGAAACATATTCAGAGAACATATTCAGAATATCTACTATAGCTTGTCCCAAAAGAGTTGAAGTTTCGTATTGTACTACGTTGGCATGCGCAGAAGAAAAGATACTTAGAAACATGCGTTTTTGTTGTTGTAAATTCTAATAAGCAGTTTCTTCTTTCGTATATGTACATATACACAAGACGATCACTAAAGCCATGTAAAACATGCGCGAGAAAACTTCAACTCATATTATTTTGACTATATGAATACATTCGAAACATATTCAGAGAACATATTCAGAATATCTACTATGAATACATTCTAAACATATTCAGAGAACATATGTGTCTATCAGTTGCAAAAGGGATCTTTTCCATATTTTGAAAAAATGAGTTATATACGTCATTTGAAAGGTCTTTTAAAAATCTACTTATTTACTTTACTTTTAAAAGAAAAAAAGATACCTTTTCCTCTGTATTTTGATCGTCAAAATATGAGCTCAGTTGCAAAACAGTACATTTTGTCAAATTTCAGAAACAATTTTGCTTAATAACTCAAAATGACTTAACATGACAAAGACCCCTTTTGAAACTGATAGACACATATGCAGAATATGTTCCATATATTCATTCAGGTGTTCTTAATTTCGGAGGCCGATCGTATGGCGACAATTGTCGATTGAAGTGGACATCAGCCTTAGAAAAGAATACCACTAGAATATGTTCAGAACATGTCAAAAGAATGTGTTCTCGTGTTCTAAGAATACATACTTGATATATCAAGAATATGTTCTAGGTTAACTGGGTAGTGATCTTCTTGTGTATACATATGTTTTCGAAAGAAGAAACGCTGCTTATTAGAATTTACAAAAACAAAAACGCATGTGTGTAGGTATCTTTTCTTCTGCGCATGCCAACATAGTACAATACTTCATCTCTTTTGGTTCAAGCCAAAACCATAGTACAAAGAAGACAAGTAAAATTACTTCTGCATAACGGTAAATAAAAAATGAAATCCAATCATAATGAAGAACGTTATCAGTAATAAAAAAAGAAAACAACTTCCTATAAGACGGAGAGAGACTTGTAGTATGTACCTTAAAAATTTACATGATTTTATATGGCAAGAAAAATATATCTTTCTTCTTCATTTCTAAGAAAAAAAAACTAAATTTCTACACAATTATATTGTACCTCCCTCAATTATATCAATGTGTGTATCACACTATACTTACATAACTTTATATTCTCACCTACGCATGTTTTACGCATACACGTAAAAAATGAGAATAAAAATACCTGCTTCAACTGCCTATCTGTATTGGTTCTATACTTTTTAGAAGGTAAAGCGTAGTAATATTGAATTACTAATATTTATTTTGTTTATTATTATTTGTAAGGGAATAGTGAAGGAAATGTAATAGATACATATTGTTGAGTTTAAGTAAAAAGATAATTAGTAAATTATAATTTAAATGAATTTCCAGTAAATTTCCATATATTGGGTTTGAAATTACGTTTTTGCTTCCATTTTACCCAAAATGGCAATAAGAGTATGGTTTACTCTATATATTGAATAACTACGTATATAAAAAATTTAAATTTTTTATCTTTGCTGTTCCCTAATGATTTATCTTTTGGACTATTTCTAGCAAAATCAACGACTCCTATAGTACCAAGACTTAGTGCTCAATTTTATTTTATTGTTTATATGTGTTGGAAGTACCAAATTGACATCACAAGTTATTGTTTTTAATGAATTATAACTAAGTTGTGATTAAAGTTACATGAAAATTATGTTCAAATGAAATGTAGAGAAGATTCTTAGCTTTATTTTCACCGAATATATTAAATATCTATGAGCAACGTAAATCAAGTGGTACTACATTTTCAGAGGTGGCTGTTAAAAATGAGAAATGAGAGAGATAATTGTGATTTTAATAAAAAATTATCATTTTTCTTTAATAACTCAATTTCTATTAATTTAATAATATAACAATGTTTGGGAAAAATGTTTATTTAATAAAAATCTACAAATTTATAGAACATTATAATTTAATATTTTTAGTAGATAATTTGGGAGATTTCAGGGAAAATTGATTCTCAGTTTTATGTTACTTAATATTTATCACGTTTTTTCTTTGATTTACGTTGCTCATAGATAAGTATTTAATATATTCGGTGAAAATAAAGCTAAGGATCTTCTCTACATTTCATTTGTACATAATTTTCATGTAACTTTAATCACAACTTAGTTATAATTGATTAAAAACAATAAGTTGTATTGTAATGTTAATTTGGTACGCCCAACACATACTATAAACAATAAAATAAAATTGAGCATTAAGTCTTGGTACTAAGTCGTTGATAGGAGTCGTTGGCAAAATACACTTGCATTTTACACATACATTGAAGTTTTTTAAAATTTTTTATCAAATTTTGTATGGAAAATTGAAATGTGATTTTACTAGTCTTCTTTATACTATGCCAAAACCATCTATATAGAAAATCTATATAATATGAAACGTGTGATCACACACAATAGCTATATGTAAAAAAATTCTTTTTAGAGAGAATAATTTCGTCTCATCTGACAGTGTGTCTGTCATTATGTCAACCAAGTGAATACAAATGTCAATCAAATAATGAAGAAGATTCAATTTTTTTTTACTATTAAATTATACATACATATACATATGTACATCAATGTTGCCACTTTTGACTGTGTGCATTGTAACATTTATGTGTAATACAGGCGAAATTAATGTAACACACATTTACGAGGGGTGTAACAAATTTTGATTGAGTGTAACATAGGGCTTAAAATGAAACGCAGACCTCATACTGAATATTGTACAATTTATTTTTTGAAAAGATGAATTGATAAAAATATTTTCCTCAATAAAAACAAATATCAAAACAAAAACTAAAAAACTAAATTACAAAATATAAACATTTTTTTACGCAAAAATAAAATGCACATCATTCGAGTCGATTTGATGGAATTTTCATCGTTTTTTTATAGCTGAATAAAAGATTAACACAAAATATTGACGTATTAACAATATCAGATATTAATATCATGATAACAATATCATATCGAGTCGAGTTATGCAATGCATTGACATAAAAAAAATCTATATAACTCAAATAGCATAGCAAAATAAACATATATAACAAAATATTTCCTTATTTGATTAACTTATTTCATTTTTTCTATATTTTGAAAAAGTACCTTTGGATTAAAATTTTCGCAAGTTTCATTTCTCGATTTTTAATTACTGGCTAAAGGTATCCTCGAGTTCATTGTTTCATAGTTGTATTTATTTGTTTTTTGGTTTTTATGTCATTTGGAATAGAAATAGTAATGTAACATTTCGAAATCAAAGGTTTAACAAAAAAGCAGGGTTGTAACATTCACCCATGTTCTAGATTTCGCAAAAAGTGGAAGTGGAATACGAAATCAAATCAATGCGAAATGGAAAATGGTGTTCTAGTTCTAGATTCCACGCGGAATTATATATTTCGAACATTAATTTCGAATCAGCTGTTATTAAATTCTTACATAAATTTTTACATCTATTTTCTTCTTTGCTTTTTTTTTTTTGATAATTATTTATTTTTTATTAGTGCAGAATTTTTGTCTATAAAATTCAAAAATATTTCTAACTGCTCTTTATTTTTGTGTTTTCCATTTCAAAATACATTGAATGTATTTATGGAAATAATGATACTAGAATCATGAAATACATTAACTTACATATTTCAACTTTAAAATAAATTTAAATTTATTTAATATTTATTAAATTTATGTAATTAATTAAAAACAAAATTTCCTAATAAAATTTTGACTTATACAAATACAACGTCGGCCTAACTCGCAAACCTTGTAAGTGAATTTTTGTAAATTTTACAGTAGACAGAAAAAACTGTTTATTTTAAACATATACGTACATACAAACAAGCATTTCTTTTTTTTAAATTACTCAATAAATAGAAAGTAATAGGGAGGCCTGATATTTTAAATACACCGAATAAAACTAAAAACGTTATTTTTGGAAAAATCAGACTTACGAGGTTTGCGAATTAGGCCGACGACAAGCCATAGTTTTGTAATTTGACAACTAATATTTCAATTCCACGGAGAAAAATTTTGCGGATTTGAATTCACGAAAATTAAGTGAAAGTGAAATCTAGAACACCTAATTCCACTTCCGCAACTTCAATTCCGAAAAAGTGGAATTCAGAACATGGGTGATTGTAACAAATAAAAGCCCATTGTAACAAAATGTTACAATCGTAACATTTGTGGCAACACTGATGTACATATCTTTTGTATCAAGTTAAATTTTACTTCTTTTATTATGTATGTATGATGTAAACAGTCATTTGAAAAAAAAAGTTTTTTTCTTAAATTTTTTTCATTTTAATTTGATTAATCCATTGATGATTACACTGAAGAAATTACTTATTGCCTCATCACTGAATTTTAATGATTCAAATTTATGCTTATGGCCATGGGACACACTGCAGAAAACTAGTATAGTATGTATGTAATTCGAATTTTTCAATACTATAATCCAATCAGTGTAATTATTATAAAACAAGCCCTTTTAAAAAATATGTTTATTATTACGATTGAAATTTGAAATAAAATTATATACCTATGTATTTTCATTTTACAGCTCTTGTTATTGAATTTAATTGTCATTAAATTTGATGGAAGTAGTTTCAATGAAGGATTTATGTTTTAATTTAACGAGAGATTGATTTTGCCTTGTAATTACCGAATTATCAAATTTTTGCTTTTTGCATTTTTTTTGTATTTCAATAACATAATCTAATAAAATATGTATATCCTTTGTCGTTTGATATTATTTTGATATTCAATATTCCAATTGTAATATCCAATAAAATAAAATTTATTTTTATTTTTTTTTTTTCACGATTTACACAGTTTTATTTAATGATATACATACATATGTACATAAGTACCTATGTATACATTTAATTCATGCCAAAATTCAAAATCAAATTTATACTGTAAACATAATTTTATATATCAAACGTCAAATAAAAATTTTTATTAAAAATACGATATAAAATTAACAATTACGTATGAATATTTAAAATAATAATTTTTTAAATGAAAACTACTGAATATCAATATATGTATATAATACAGCTAATTTTTTATTAATCAATACTTCCAATAGCTACGGCAATTCTGAAATTTAATCATTTTCTTTTATACTCATCTTCCCGATAGGCACTAACACTAATCAAACAAGATTTACTACTTTAAGCGGACATCGGCTGCGCAACGACTTTATATTTTATACTTCAGTTTTTTATTTTTCATAGAAACAAATAGCATTTGCTACTTCTGTTATATGATTAATCCGGCCCTGCAGCTAGCTAGAAGTTTTGATTTCTCCATTGGAACTTTCTGATAACTAGCTGACAGCTACATTTCTGATTCCCAACCCTGAAAATTATAAAATTTTAATCAAGACTCTAAATTTTAGTAATGTAAAATTTATGCCAGCTGTTATTATTTGAATATTTTCCAAGCTCCCGTGCAACCTGTCGTGAAGTAACTTTGTCCAACTATATAGATGTTTATAGATATTGCACGATTTTTAAAGACATACAAAGAAGCTTCACGTTCTTTATAGATCTTTATAGATATCTAAATCCTGCTCTCAAGAGAATTATATTGCAGAGAGAGAAGAGAATTATAAAAATATTATGATATAGATCTATATCGATCCTTAACGAAGATTAAAGGGGAATATAGTACAATAAAGGGGAATAGAGATATCGACGATAACGAGATTTAAAGACAAAATCTATATTGATCGTTATCGATTTTCAAAGTATTTCAAAGACGGACAACGATCTATAAAGAATCGTCAAGAATCGTTATCGGTCTTTAAACGAACAATTTATATTTACAATAAGCTCTATAGTCGGTACAGTGATGAATGGTGCAATGCAAAGAGGATGGATTTACACACGAAAGTCAATGGTTCGAATCTCAAGAGTGAATTTTTCAAATTGAATTGTTTTTATATAATATAAATAAATATAAAAAAAAGCAAGAAAAAAAAAGAAAAAAAAGAAAAATTTTTTTTATGGTCTATAAATTCCGATAAAGATGTTTATCGAAATCTTTTATAGCTGACGTCGAATTTCGTGATTAAAATCGATGTCGATCTTAATCAAAACCTTGGTTTTTTCTATAAAGAGCTTCACGCAAATCTTTATAGTTCTTTATAGCTAGCTATATAGCTTGGTTGCACGGGCTATAACGTATTATTTGAGTGTTTTTCAAGCTGTAACGTTTATTTTCTATTAAAGTGTGTAAGTAATTAAAAAAATATATTTTTTTAGTGAAAGCGTATAATAAATCAACATTGGAAAGTGGGTGACACAAGATAGCAAAATTTTACAAACGGAATTACATACATTTACATAAATTTAAAATTTTCATTAGCGTTCGGACATTGTCTGACACGCCTTGCTGTGACTAACAAATCTAGTTTTTGCCTTAATTTGTGAAGCAACTCTGCTTGCTAAAGCTACAGTTAGTCTTTTTTGCCTTGTACTTAATTTTTTGTTTGTCTCGTATCTTCGATTTTTTCCATAATTTTCAACTTATTTTTAAAAATCATCGATTATAATCCACAATCGTCCCACCGATTTCTCTATTTGAAAATAAAATAACATGCCTATTAATTCTGATCTCCTGATCCATTACGAATAAAATTTTCATATTTCTTAATAAAGATGAACAGACTACGAAAAATTTTCTGGATATAGAAATTTAGAAAAATATTAAAATATATTTTTAAAATTTGAAAAAAAATATATACATATTTAGATCAGTAGAAACAAATAATCAAAAACGTATGATGTATGAAAGAATTAGAAGAACATGTAGTATGTAGGTCTAGGTAGGACTGAACTAAACATTACGTATATATGACATTGTTGATGTTGATACGAACTTTATACTATTTTTCTTTTTAGATGTCAGTACAGGCATACTTTTCTATATTCTTTCACAAATTGTTTGAATAAATCTGTCTCGTGTGTGGGGTGATCAGATCTCAATTTCAATCGAGGGAAATCTTTTAAATTAAATATTACCAAGGGCAAAAAACTCATCGGGTAAGCACAATACTGACTTCCAAAAATAAAAATACTATAATTACCAATTTGATTAATTTTATTAATTTACTGCCTCCATAAGCACAATACTCCAAAAAGAAAAATACTATAGTTGGTTTGTTTTTTTTTTTAAATAGGAATGGTGTAAATTTGTGTTGTAGTAACTTGTAAGTAATATAAAGTAAAACACGAAAAGTACCAAAGCATTAAAATTGCAGTAGATCGAAAACAATTGCAGTGTTGCAGTAAAAGTACTTAAAATGCAGTAAAAACACTGTAATTGCAGCAGAACGACAGCAATGTTGGGAACATTCTGTAAACATGTACCTAATATCAAGTGTCTATTACAATTATACTATTTTTACTTTTGGAACAATGATATAAATAGACTGGATGGAACAACTGTAGGAAACACCATACTGTAAAAATGGGACAACATTTACATTGTTGTCTCACTCTTTGGGAATTCGTCATGTTTCAATGAACGAAGAATGATTTAAACATTTGATATTTTTAAAAGATAGATGGAGGCACAATTTTCATTGAAATTAAAATAAAATTAACTGGATTTGAATTAACATTAAATATATGTAAATTCGATAAAAATCAAATTGTCCTTAAATAAATCACTAACTTACTTGTTAACACATTATTTCAATGAGGGATTTTCCAACGTTTTTAAATTTGAATATATTCAAATTTGACAGCTTTGACAATCAATGAATTAACGAAATTTGTCTTGAGCCCACATGAAACGAAAAATTGTACAGTCCAGTACTATATAAGTCATTGAGCTAAATCGAATTAGATACCCGGATATTATTTTTTTTTTTAACTTTTTTTAAAAGTTGATTAATACTAAGTTTTATACATATAGATGTATTTATAAAACTTTTATATTATGTACATGGTCATAAATAATATATAGTATGTGTAGCTCTTCATACTCACTTTTTTATTAAATATTCAAAATTACGCAACCACTTGAAAACAAAAAAAAAACTAACTTTTTCATCCAAACTGCAGAATAAAAAAAAAATATTAATACAGGGCAACGAATGGCAAATTGACAGTTTCCTTCCTTATCTTCCTCAATCTTAATCTTAAATATGTATTTGATATAAAATATTTTACGAGTAGCAACAAGCTTACAAAGTAAATAAAAAAACTAATCATGTTTATTATACTTGAGTGTTCATCGATAGAAATTTTTTGTATTTTGTGCGTTTTTTAAATTTTTTTTTAAAAAAAACAAGAAAAATGGTATTTCTAAAAGGTGAATGATCTTTGAAAAAGAGTTTCGCGTGGATGATACCTGGATGATTAGATGAAATCTAAATGTGGAAAAAATTGATGATTTAATTTTTTTCATAGTTCTTCTCTTTGTATTTGTTTTTTTTTTTTAAATATATACGCTTTGGCTTTATTCGTTTTATAGGTATGTTTTTATATATCAATTATATATGAAATGTATTTGTATACGTAGTATATATATACGAGTACCTATATCTATATACATATATGTAAAAATGCGTTTATTGTACTTGGCTTATTTACTTCATATAAGTAACTGAATTTTTTGAGTTATAAAAATTAAATATGTAGTATATTTATCTAATTGATAATAATTCATAGTACATATATCGTACATACACATCCATATTTGTTTTTATTTTGAGTTGAAGTAAGAAACGTAAGAATCTTAAAATTATCTAAAATACGATTTCCTATGTATGTATGTACATGATAAATCTGGAACAACAAAGAATAGTTTCTTGTATATTGTTATTCATTAGAACACTATAAACTCTATGGTATATTATAGAAAATCGTTTTACATTCATATTATACGATATGCTTAATAAAGCTAGCTTCAGACTACATTATTTAGCATATGCTTTTTCTTATGTTTGAAAACTCATATGGTGTGCATATCTGTCATTTGTCAGTCATATGATAAAAACATATGCTTTTTTGAAATTAGAACAAACCCTATTTCCTATGACAAAAGCATGCTTTTTAATTTTTAGGCCTACTTCATGTTTGATCATGTCATATTATGTATTCATTTATTTCATTATTCGTGTGAGTGAAAAGTGAAAACTGCCGGTTTTAGTTAAAAAAAAAAAACTAAATTAAAGAAAAGTTTCCTTTTTAAATCCTCAAACTGCATATCTTTCAATACAAGCTCTGTGATATTTTACTAGGACCTAGGACCTCTTTTCAATAACCATTTCCTTGACTATATTGACTTTTTCTTGTTTTTTTTATTTTTTTCTGATTTATTTTCTTTTTTTTTTATTAATTAACGCCATTATTAAAATGTTTATAAGTATAAAAAGTTGTTCTTCACTTTCCATTTTTACCATTTTGATGACAACCAAACTCGAATCACATAGATATATCAAATACGTCTAAACAAACGAATATCAAACGCCATGATTTTTTGAATCATATAACGAAACATACATATGAAAGTTATATGATTGAAGCATATGCTAAATAATGTAGTCTGAAGCTAGCTTAAGAGCCAGCGCATGGCAGGCCTACGTCATAGTATTGTATAATTTAAATCAATTTATTCACTTTATAATATATATACCTTTCACCATAGGTAGTCACAATTCAATTTTTTCTCTTACAAGAAGGTTAAAAGGCACAATAAATTTTATTTTATTTTTTGACTGTTGTGCACTTTAAAAATAATAACATTGTTAGTTTATTATATTTTAAAACTTTTTTAAACAATATTTTATTTAAAAAACCAAAAATATTTAACTAAAACACTTTCTTCAAACTACTATTTGTACTACCAGCACTGTAATTTTTTGACAATTTGACACTTCTATCGTGTTTCATTGTGTTAGTGCCAAGACAGAATGCTCAATTTTATTTTATTGTTTATATGTGTTGGGCGTACCAAATTAACATGAAAACTTATTGCTTTTATTCAATTATAACTAAGAGTGTGTGTGGAATCGAGTAAATTTTTACTACAGTAGTAAATTTTGACATTAGATTTTGTGGTAGAATAAAATTTACCGTGGTAAAAAAAATTTTTTCACATTTGCTGTGCGTAATGAAGTAAATTTTAAAAGCTACAAAATTGTGTACTTGTTTCGATATTTTGACTTTACATTATTTTACTATCAAACTGTCAAAATTTATACTAGCCCCAGAGCCAGAGTAAATTTTGACAGTTAAATTCACCACGTTTTATGTCAAAATTTACTACTGTAGTAAAAATTTACTCGATTCCACACACACTCTAAGTCGTGATTAAAGTTACATGAAAATTATGTTCAAATGAAATGTAGAGAAGATCCTTAGCTTTATTTTCACCGAATATATTAAATATATATTCACATAGAACTGTCATTTTATCCGTTTTGAGGTGATTATTTAATCACGAAAAAAATTAAAGTGAAGATGATGAGTTTAAACAAAAAGCAAGAAAAAAAAAATACATTTACTGCCTTATTCTACATCAAGTCGTAACTTGTGACCAGTCATAAGTCTATTCACCAAACTAGTTTTATGACCGTCACTAAAATGTGTTTCTGATTTTCATCACCGGCACTTTTATCCAGCGTCTCATTGCACATATAATATATTGTGATATGATATGAGTAGCTTAGTATACTACTATTAAAAGTATTAAGTGTAATGACACTGGATAAAAATGAACTTTTCCATAAGACCTGTAGTGAAGAAATTTAGTGAATAGAGTATAGTATATTTTATTTTAATTTGATAAATAAGTCTTTTATTTCAAACATACTAAAAAATATGGATTTGAAAGAGTTTTGTCAAAATATGTGATATACTCGTACAATCTACTTATTAATAATCTTTGCTCAATTGCTTATTGGTTGAAAATAAGTATTCAAATTTAAATTTTTCCAACATTTCTCTAAAATTATAATTTCGAATTTGATATAGAAATTTTAATAATTACTAAGAAGAACAATTATTTGGATAAACATTTTTTTTTTACTATACCACGTTATTAAAACGGACTAAAAAGTATAAAATAATTTTTCTTAGCCCCATATAGGTATAGATTTTTAACCTCATACAGATAATCCTGAAAATTTGTGATTGCGAATTTTTATTAGTTATAAAAATACTTGTAAAATTTGAAACGAAAAACTTAGGGCGCTACTTTTTACATTTCTTAATATTTACTTTTTCTTTTTAAATCTTACAAGTACGTTTTATAGTTAAAAAATAATATTACTTTACTTTTTATAAAAAATTTAAAATAAGAAAAAAGGTTTTTTTTAAATTGAATTAACAATTATTGAACACTTCTTATAACTTTTCTATCCATTTCTCTTCACTTTTGATGAAATTTACTTCACCACGTCTTCTTTTTCCAAGAAAAAACCAGTTCACTGACACGTTTGATATAGGCCATTAAACATTTCTAAAAACTTCAGTTTGAAAATGAAGTATGATAACTCAGGAGTCAGGATGTGTTTGATTTTTGATATCAAAAGTTCCAAAATCTTAGGCGAAATGTACATTCAAACAAAAAATTAATAACATAAAAATTAAAATCATAAAATTTTCAAAAGCGAGTTAATATTGCATTGTCATCCAATTTTCAGTTATGTATAAAGTTTCAAGTCTCCTTCTCATTAAAAAGTTGGTTTAAAATCAGTTTTCAAATTTTTACCTAACAGACAGACAAGTAAGCAACCTAATAAAAACAATTTAATTTAAAAACAAAAAAAAAATGACATAAACACTTGGGAAGTTTTAAATCCTTTATTTTGAAAGCTTTTTTTTAAATTGTGAGATAATTTAATACATAGCAGTAAGTCCGTACTTGCAATCCCATATTTTTTGCTGTTATGATACTTTCATTTTTTCATCTTAATTTCCAAATTTTTAGTTCACGAATTTAAGCAATGTGTGAATGAGACAGTTTGCTTTAGAGTAAGGAGATAAGATATAGACAAGCAATTAATAAACATTGACTTACTGACAAGAAAGTTAGATAATATTTCTAATATTTTCGCATTTTATTTATTTGTTTTGATGAGTATCATAACATAATTTGTTGGACATTTCATATTTCAGAATATTTTAGTAAATGGAAAATCAATTCTTTCAACTATCATCCTACTAATATGATAAATAGATTAAGACATTTCAATTTCGATTTATTTTATTGAAAACATTGTAGAAAACAAAACTGATATTAATGTATGTATGTATGTACCTATGTACGTATATACATATATGTATGTATGCATGTATACCTTTTTAAAACACTTTTTTTATATCATGGCTCAACATAAAAAATTTAATAAAATAACTAAATAAATAAGTAAATAAATACACCAAACTTCTTATAAAATAAATTTTATACCTTAAAAAGCAAAACGTAGTCTACAGCAATCGATTTGTCTTAACGTGACACACAAGTGGTGAACGACCTGTGTACAAATCTAATAAACTCCCGAAAATTATTGAAAACAAGGAGAAAGGAGGCAGCCAAAATATCCAAAAGCTGCCCGGTCAATAACTTCTTGATAATTCTTTGCCTGACGACGTCTTCGGCCCCTGTCTACCTGCACCCACTCACATCAAACTCATACTTTTCGCATTATCCTGTCGTTCTTTCGTGAAACACATAACATTTATTTTTAATTTTCTTGTTGATGTTGTATAATATACATAATAAAGCGCCTCTAAATTCACCCATGTTGACAACGGGCCTCAACTTTACCATCATCAATCCTTTTCATCCTTTTAATGTTGTTAAATTCATGCGATGTTTTACTATATGTATGCGTCTGATGTGTCTGTCATAACTGTGCGTTATACCTTGTTCGTTTTCCCAACAAGTATGAGGGTGAGCGCCAGGAAGAGTATACCACATTCTATGATTTCTATGTCGATAAAATAAATCCTCAAGAACCATCTTGTATTATTGTATGTATGTATGTACATTAGACTGTCCCTTATTTGTTCAACGAAAAAATTTTTTTTTTTGAAACTCGCCTCCTACCCCTCAATTTTTTTTATTTATTACAAAATAATTAAAATCCTGAAATTTCAAAACTTAACAAATTTTATTTTTTCAAACTTTGTTTAGAAGAGAACCCTTCAAGGAATATCCTGGCTATATTTCAACTACCTACTCCTACGTGAACATACTTTTTCAAAGGGACGAAAAGGTCTACAAAAACTTCCTTAACATAGATGAAAGGAGTTTTTTTCTTTGGTGCCTTGTAGCTCGCTCACTGTTGGAAGTATCTTTTTTCTTTAAAAAAAATATTTGTAGGGAATGACGAGAAGAACGCTCTGCAGAAATTTAAAGATTTTCGGATCACGAGGCCAAGAGATATTCAAGTTCGAAATCTGATTTTTGACAAAAACGTGCTAACATACGAACATAATATATGTTTAATTTTTATTACCTCCCATATATGTATGTTGAAAAATTTTTGAAGACCTTTTAGTGCCTTAAAAAAATATGTTCTCAGAGTAGTAGGAAGTTGAAATTTGGGCAGTATATTTCTTGAAAGATTCTCTTCCACACAAACGAAACAAATGAAAAAAAAATCGTTAACTAGGGTAAAAGGTATAGGTTAAAGTGCGCAAAATCGTCATTTTTGAAAAAAAAATCACAGTGAAATCGGCACGGTTAAATCCTGTTTTTTTGATATTTCTACTTTAAATTGAAGAACGAAAAAAATTAGGGGGTAGCACCCTGAGAATCTGAAAGTTGAAAAATAAGGCACACTCTAATGTACATACTGTATAAGAATTGGAATTTGAGTAAGGGTGGTTTTGCATTCCATAAAAGTGCTACTCTCATTCTAATATATAATACATACAAGACTGGTTTGTAATGTGTATTCATGATTTCAGATATATACTTGTATTTGTATGCTTTCTGATAAATTTTCTCTTCCTAGAAATAACAGGAGTCGTCTACTTACATTACGATTGTGCGAGACACCTTTTTTCTCTTCAAGTCGTATAAAGGTTTGTATTATTATTATTATTATTATTATTATTATTGCTATTATAATATCAAGACTGAACTGATCCGAGAAGGCTTATTATATATACATAATATGTACGTGAATATATATGTAAATACATACGTATATGTATATGTACTTATTTTTATACTCGTGTGTGTGTAGCGTGTATCACCTTCCCATTATACTCACGACTGACTATAAAAAAACTACCCAACATTTAGGTATACGAACATATACGCAACATTTTCAGACAAAACTTATCGATCCAAAAAAAAAATCATTTCTAGACCTATCTCAACATCCTTTTCAGAACACGCCTGACCCTTCGCATACATAAAGTTTGTTGTATGTACATATATGTATGTATATAATTTTATTTTCTTTCACAGTTTTTGGGGATTCTGTGTGTATATATAACAAAATTATTCGTTTTTTCAACCGACGAAAACAACGTTTCTAACTGCTTGACTACAGAACATAATATCTACGAGTATGAATATCATGATTCTTCGTCTTGCTTCTCAACAGAACAGTATCTATTTGTCGGCATTATTTTCAAACTTTTGAAGAAATGAGAATAATATTTACAAGAACTAAATATCAGTTTGAAACGTGACGGAGCGCAAATATACATACGAAGAAAATTTCTCGTTTTTGTTTTATATCCTCAATCAAACCTTGAGATTGTATTGTTGTCGTTATACTATGAATACTACATATATGCAATCGTCTGATCAGACAATAATCCACATCCTTTGCTTGTTTAAATTATGTCGACATCTTCTCTTACTACCAAAAATATACATTTAAAAAAAAAAGAATAAGAATCAAAATCAACGTACAAAAAATATTTCGGTTCGATTTTTTATTTGAAAACAAGGAAAAGACATGCATATACATATTATGTATGTGTCTTTTGAGCATTTTGCCTTGAGAAATATTACATTGCCGAAAACTCTATAAATATGTGTTCATTGCACGTACTACAAATATAAGCAAAAACTCAAAGTTGTCGTATAATGATATGACGGAAATTGAAATTTTTGACAAGATTTTGGTTTTATTTTGAGCCTTTTAACAGTTTGTTCTATTTTAGACCGTTTTCGTCAAAAATCCGCTTTTAAAGTTAAATATCGGGATCTTTTAAATCGATTTAATTAAAATTTCTTCACAGTATTCTGCTTATCATTATCTATAAAACTTCTTTTAACACCAAAACGCTCTCTGCAACAGGGCGCGAGTTACAGGCCGTCAAACATAAAACCTACACGAATCAATTTTAACGTAACAAAATGTTACAGTTTTTGACTTCATATAGAAATGTTCAAGGTATTCCTTGAATTATTTTATTTTATTTTATTTGACTCAAATTGGTGCAACATAGAGATAAAATTTCAAAGTTCATATAATATATGTATATAATATAATATAATATTAGATCCTTCGAAGAATATCTTGGCCGAATTTCAACTTCCTAGTCCGACGACCTACGGAAACATACTTTTCAAAGAAGTCAAAAATGTAACGTTTTGTTACGTTAAAGTTGATGCGCGTATGTAAAATTTAAAATAGAACGAAGTGTTAAAAAGCACTAAAAAAGGATATTGCCCTTTCTTCGTAGGTCCCATGTTTCCTTTCGCTTATCATTTTGTCAAGTATACTTTTTTTTAAAATACATACATACATATGTATGTACATATTATTTGACTTTTCTTCACTTTTCTGTTTTCACAAAAAATTCAATATATCTAGACACAATAAGGAAATTTTTGACGGCGATACAATATACATGTAAACATCTACTTATTATACATATATGAAGTCCTTTTTATAATGGAAGAATTTGCCTTAAGAACATAGTATGTAAGTATATGTATATGTGCAAGAGTATAATATACGGTAGGTACGAAAAGAAACGCACTTATATACATAAAATGTATGATTTTTTATGTTCAACGTAGACGAATGCGTTTTTATTTTTAGAATGATTTTGTGTATTCACGCAAAGCTCGAACATTGAACTTTTTAAATTTTATTTCGTAGAAAGGATGAACGACCGTTACAATGAAATTATTTTTACTGAAATAAAGTTTTATTCAGTCTGCCTCTGTTCAAAGATTGTCTACTTTCATTTGGAAAAAAACTACAGACAGGCAAAATTTTTTCTTTTTTTCTTTTTTTTTTTTTGAGAAAAATGAAACACATTTTTTGATCATTGAACTTTTAAGGTTTTGATTTTTACCCATTTTATATTATAATGTATACCTACCCCGAAAAAAAAAAACAACTAAACAATGGTGTATGTAATAATTTTTTAGTTCAAAATTTTTAGGTTTTATTCATATGTACATTATATTTATTTACGATGAGATACTTACTCTTAAATTAAATGATTATATTATTAATTTTTTTTAAATGACTATCGATCTTATAATTAATCAAAGCGGTACTGTTTATTAAATTATATTTCCTCTTTTGTTAAATTTTGATTTTTATACTTCTATTTCATATAAATAGATATTTTATTTTTCTTGTACTAGTAAGTAATTTTTTTGTGAATACATTCAGCGTTAATGGAACATGTTGTGGTCTTCCACTACGAAATAAAAATATAGGTATATACAGGGTGTCCCGATTTGCTATCTTCATTTTTTTCGAAAAATGCATAATTTTTGAGATATTAAGAAAGACCTTTTGAAAAAACTGAAAAAATAAGTCTGAAATCATTGGATTTATTGGACACGTGTTTTTATTGCAGTGTAAATTAAAAATAGGAGCTAGAAGTACTAATTTTCAAATGCAAATATCTCGAAAACTATGAATTTTTGGAAAAAATAACTATAGCAAATCGGTGCAGAATCAATCAGGCATTTTTTTTCTGCAATAAAATCTTGGGGTTAATTTAAGCCTTTTTTGAGAAAGACAGGGTTAAACACAAAAATTTGAGAAAAATTCACAAAATTTTGATTTTGAATGCGTGTAACTTTTCAACAGTTGGAAGAAGAGGAACAAGTAAGGTATTGTTGAAAAGGGCAAAGGGTCTTCTACATTTGTTCTCAACACAAAGTGACCCTTGAGTGCCCCTGTAAAAAGTTATAGGGTACATCGTGAAATAAGAGCAAAAAAACTTCAACGCCCTCTAGCGGCGAAACCGTTCGTTGGGATTCCCCCCCCCCCTCCGATACGATTTTTTGTTTGTCTTGATGAGACCTATCTATGGTATCAAGGTTAAGCAAACCAAACGAGACACCCTGTATACATACATACATGTACTTCATTTATTTATTTAATATATTTATTTTTATTTTATTACATTTAATAAGCTCTATATTTTATTTATATTCTATTTTCCTTAAAATCAGTATAGTCTTGAATATCTTTGGACTCTGCAATCCGAATTAATTCAATAAAATTTCTGCATGGCATTCTTCTCGTTATTCTATACAAAATTCTCTTGTAAACAAAAAAGATCGCTGCAACAGAGAAGAATTTTTGTAAATCTCTTCATCTCTTTAAAAAAGTATGTTCCTGGAGAAGTAGGTAATTGAAATTTGGTCAGGATATTCCTTAAAGGATTCTCTACCAAACAAACTTTTATTAGCAGCAATAAAATCGTTGACTAGAGAACAAGTTATAGAGTAAAATGCATAAAAATTATTCGAAAATTCTACACTTTTTCCTCTATACTACAACCCTCTTTATTTTACACATCCCTAGTACCCGGATTTGTACTATTTAAAGTTTTTTTGAAAGAAAACCTTTCAAGGAACCTCCTGGCCAAATCTCAACTTCTACTATTAGGCGTTGTTTTTTTTCTTTAGAGTCCTGTACTTCGCTTCCTGTTTTGGGGTCTTTTTTGTTCAAAAGAGAATTTTGTAGAGCATGATCAGAAAATGCCCTGCAGAAATTCCAAGTTGTTCGCACTACCACAGTGTCCAGAGATTTTCAAATTTAAAATCTAATTTTAAAATGAATTTTTGATGGAATAATTAGGTTGAAATTTCAATAAAATTGTAACTAAAATTGTAAAAAATTGTAATACATTGTTTAATCCTATAGATTACAAAAAATTGATTATAGATAACCCATCTATACCAATTTTATATGGCCTTCCTAAGGTTCATAAACTTGACATACCGTTACCACCAGTTTCTTCTTCGTTTAATGCCCCCGCTCAAAAAATCGCAAAATATTTAGCTTATTACTTACCTGCCATTTTAAAATTTCAACCTAATTATTCCATCAAAAATTCATTACAGCTAATCGAAAAAATAAAAAACATTAATTTACCTCCTAGTTCTAAATTAGTATCTTTTGATGTCACTAATCTATTTCCATCTATCCCAATAGATAAATTAAAAGATCTGATATATAAAGAAATACATAACAATAAACAAAAAGCTGAACAAATCTAATTATTATTATACAGTCTAATTGATATTTGCTTAAAACAAAATTATTTTTCAATTAACAATAAAATATTCCAACAGAATAAAGGCTTAGCCATGGGATCTGCTCTATCCCCGCTTCTATCTGAGATATATATGAACAACTTTGAAAATTCCTTTTTCCAAAAACACAATAATCTTAAGAATTATATCTTCAGATGGTACAGATATGTAGATGATGTGTTTTGTATCTGGACAGGTACAGATAGACAGTTGGATATTTTCCTTAATAAACACTTGAATAAATTTGACGATTCCATAGAATTCACAATAGAATTGGGCCACAATAAAATCAATTTTTTAGACCTTAATATCGCTATAGACAACAACAAAATTTTCTTTTTATGCTATGATTAACAGACTTCTTAAAGTACCATTATGTCGCTTTAATTTCCATAAAGAATTGAATACTATATTTGTGATATAGCCTTAAATAATGGTTACTATAAGAGGTTTGTTCATAACATATTAAATACTCAAAAACAAAAAATAGTCAAAAATTGGATATCCTGTACAGGCACAAGATGGCACAAGACTCACAAAATATTTGGAAAAAAATTCCATAGCTCGGAAATAAATCTGAAGATATAAAAATGATCCTAAAAAATATTAATATTGACACAGCTTTCTTTAACAAAAAAACTATTAGAAATCTTTTATTTAATAATAAAATTAAACCCTTAAAAAACATACAGATTCAAGCGGTGTTTACAAAATAAAATGTAATGATTATTCAGCTGTTTATATAGGCAAAACAAGAAAAAATTTGGTAACGAGATTCAAGGAGTTTTTATCCTGCGCAAAAAATAATAAAACATTACCCGGTATATCTAAACATTTAATTGACAATAATCATGTGACGAACATGGATAACATGGGTGATGGAATTTTTACATAACTTAAATG
Organism: Bombylius major; assembly: GCA_932526495.1. NCBI lineage: Eukaryota > Metazoa > Arthropoda > Insecta > Diptera > Bombyliidae > Bombylius > Bombylius major. The sequence continues at coordinate 32,646,998 of OW052043.1, forward strand.
ACAATAGAATTATAGATAAATATGAAATATTTGAAATTAGGAAAGCTAAACATTTAGGATTAAACATTGTAATAATGACCAACTCGATTTTAATAATAAAAGTCCACTACTTAATCCATCCCTGTTCAAGTTAAGTAGATTGACTTTATTATGTAGTGTAATAATATGAACTTAAAAAAAATTTTATAATTAGTCATAAGAACCACCTTGATAATGCCATAATAAGGCGAAATCGGTCGGTAAATAAAATTAAATTTGTTAATTAAATTAAAATAAATAATAATTTTGTGGAAAATAAAAAACAAGTGTTTTATTTATTAATAAATTAGTAATATAGGTACCTAGTTATTATATAATTTTACAAAATGTTCAATATTACATCGTACATTTGAATTTGAAACGGTCAATGATAAATAAATAATTGAAAATACATAATATGTAGGTACATTAATTTTTAATATGCTAAAAATTTATTCTTCACCTTTGTATATATTGTACATATGTACATATATGAACATATGTAAGTACATATATACATATCTAAATATGTACATATGTGTTGTACCAACGTTCGGTATTTGATAATTAAACAGTACTTGATTATAATACAAAAATAATTTTAATATTAGCTCCGAAATTATTTTTATAATATTATTATGATTGTTAGAACATTTGCAAAAAACTTTTTCAGAATTTTTTCTGAAACAATTTAGGTAGGTACTTTACAAAGAACAAAAATTTTGAAATAATTAAGAAAATATTTTCTTTAAAATCGACAATGGCTCATAATAAGCAATATATGTACATATATGCATTTTCTTTATAGTATACATAAAAATATACATATATTTTTCCTTTTGATATTCATAAATATGTATACCTAATATGTGAATAGTATATAAATATAAAATAATATACAACATTTTTAATTTCATCCTTACCTTGAAAATATTCACATGTGAAATTTTTTTTTAATTGACCATTATAAGACGTTAATTAACAATCAAATTGCAATTTAGTCACACACTTTTGACCAATAATATAAATATACTCGTACATTACATATATGAATGTATATACATACTATATCTTTAGATCATTTTTTTAATACCTACAACAAAATTGCACACCAGTCATCACAATTTTGTTCATTTTATCTTGCACTTGACTTATTCGATAATAACAAAAATATTCTTTTTTCCTCTTGTCTCAAAACAAATTACAAATTACTGCAACATTAAATATACACACATCCATACATATGCATATATAATATATTACAATATAAATATATAATGTAATAAGGTTAATAAAAGTAAAGATATATAATATCTGCTTGCTTACATAAGTATGTGCTATACGTATGGTATATCCCAGTAAGCATATGGCAATAACAATAAGAATGCAATAGTGTTTTCGTATTATACAATGGCAAGTGTTGCCTATTGCGGCAATAGCAGTTTTCTTATCGAGGGCAATAAGGTTTGCTTGAGAAAAAGTTGAGAGACATTCGTATTGCTGTGAGCTATTGCATTCTTATCTCAATTACCATAAGAAAGCGAGCCGAAATTATGATACTTTTTCGTTAAAAAAGCAATAGGAAAGGAATGCAAGTAAAATACGTTTAGAATGTAATTAATGGGCAATAAAAGTGATAATTCGAATTCTTATTGCCTTGTAGTGTCGCATTCTTATCGACATTACGATAAGAAAGCAAGCCGAAATTATGATACTTTATCGATTACAAAGTCATTCGTCAATTGATGAAAGTCAGCTTAAAACTTTGAATTGCTGAATTTCATCAATTGGCGATCATCTTATGTTTTCAAAGATACACTTAGAGAAATACATGGGAAACACTCGATTGTCGAGTTTACGTTTATGTGATTTTCTCATTATTTTTCTTCAACATAAAAGTGAATAACATAACATTTTTGAAAGTCTTCGACTGAATAACTTCACTTCTAAACACAAACTGAACGATTTTATCATGAATAAAAAACGAATGTACACTCAATTCCGTTAGGTCACAAATGTAGATGTAAAAATTTTGAGATCGTTATCAGTGTTTCTATTAAGTTTGGACACTTTCTAATAATAGATTCACTTTGCTTTGAGTATATAATTCCAATAAATTTTGAATATAAAATTCATACTTTGTTATAGGATAAATTTCTATAGGAAGTCATTGTAAATTTTACTATGAAATACAGAATAAAATTAATAATATCTAGAGAATAAAACGATACAAAATTTGTAAGGATGAATTTAATACATGTGTTGTATTAATTGTATAAAATTTAGTGTATCAATTTTTTTTATACTTTAATAATATAAAATTTATATAAAAAGAAGATAACTTTGATTCATAATATACAATAGACATGAAAATGATATCAGATATAGTATAAATGCAGCAATACAAATGTTTGGATCAAATTGATAAGAAATTTTTGATAAATAAAATTGATAGAAATATTGAATGAAATTTATTTCTTATAAAATGTTAACATCTTTGATATCTGGTGTGCACCTTCTAATAGAATATTAGGATTTATCAATAGCCTGAATCTATAAGAAGCACGGGCTGCACAAAAGATCAATATTGGTCGAAGTGCAATGATAGCCCATACTCTATCTATCTATCTATATATCTATCTATCTTTGATATAATGCATTTCATTATCCTAAAAATATGAAAAAAGGCGAAATGTAAATTTAAAATCGTTTTAGTTTGTGTTTTCAAATTTCATTTATTCAATAAGTATTTTTCACAATATTCTTACATACTACTTATATACCTACATAAACATAATTATAATGAATTAGAATTAAATAAAGCACATTAAAGTTATTTAAATATAGATACATTATTTTTATTATACTTACAAACGAAAATAAATCAAATTTAATTAATACAAAAAACTGACGATGAATATGAATAACCTTTTTGTAATTAATTATTTACTATAAGCCAACTACAAATACAACTTTTCTCCGACTTGTATCACTTAAAACTCCTCGTTGTTCGAAATCTTTTAAAATTGGAAGTCCTTCACTTTGTCTGATTAAAAATTGCTTAAACGCCTAAAAATAATAAAATGACTGTTGAAAGTAAGAGATCATTTCAATACACAAATAAAAAGAAATTTACATCTGGGGCTACTATTACTGAAGGATTAATATAGTCAAAATAATATGAGTTGAAGTTTTCTCGCGCATGTTTTACATGGCGTAGGGATCTTCTTGTGTATACATATACGAAAGAAGAAATCTGTTTATTAGAATTTACAACAACAAAAACGCATGTGTGTAAGTATCTTTTCTTCTGCGCATGCCAACGTAGTACAATACGAAACTTCAACTCTTTTGGGACAAGCTATAGTAGCATATGCTGTCAGGGTTGCCACTTTGACACAATTGTGCTATTTCTGACACATTTTTAGTTTATCAGTTAACAATTGACTCAATGACACATTTCTTATCCAAATGACACATTTTCACACTTTTAATATGAATTGAAATAGAAATAAGCCATAGATGTATTTACTACGAAAAAATAAATTTTTCTTCAAAAGAACATCATAACAATTTTTCTTTGGTGTGATAAGATAATGTATCACTTACCACGTATACATGATGAGATCCAAAGATCCAGCGATTGAAAGATCGAACTTCGATCTGCGTATTTCAGTATCCTGGATCAAAAGATCGAGTTCAGTTTAGATTCAAACGTGGTTCAAAATATAGTAATTATAACCTTGAATTTTTTACTTTTCCTAATATTTGAATGTAAACTTAAATATTAGGGCAAGTTTTGAGTTTCTTCATGTCCCCAAATATTTCTTTTTGCCATTTTATTTATGTATTCAATTTTAAGACCTTTTTCATTTTATTTGTTTTTGTTATTTTTTATTTTTTCAAATAAAAAATTATGTTAATTGTATCTTATTTTTCCTGCTTAAGCATAGTACATAGTACTGTGATCAAGAGGAATTTATGCTGTTTTAGCAGCAAAACCTGTTTTAAGCGTTTTGACACATTTTGACACATTTTTTTTAAAAAAAATGACACATTATTTTTCCTTAGCGTGGCAACCCTGTATGCTGTATGCTTAGGCGTTGTATGCTCATGATGTTCAGTTTGAACAAATTGATTTTTTTCTAGTTCGCTCATTTCTAAAAAATAATATGAGAAATTAAAAACACAAATGTGTATGTAAAAAATGTCAATTTTACCATCAAAATCAAAAATGTCTTATGCTTTATTTTCAAAAAAAACATGCATTATCTGTGATATTTCTCTCACGAAGCTTGTAAAATGAATTTTAGAAATTTCAGTATCATGATGATTCAAGAAGCAATCGAAATCTTCCAAATTTATATTATAATTAAGCATTAAGGCTAAAAGTGATAAACAGAAATAAAATAAATAAAAATAGTAGTATGAATATAGCGGTTCTGGCTCAGGCTCCGGCTCAGTGACGTCATCACGTTATCATTGCGGGTCACGTGGTTCAAGGTTGTGTGTTATCAGTGAGGGGTGCGGGATCACAGGGGACAAGGTTGCGTGTTATCAGTGAGGGGTTACAGGGGTAAAGGCTAGTGAGGGTTCACGTGGGTCAAATTTTTTTTCTGTTCAGTGATGGATCATGCGGGGGTTAAGATTTTTTTTATCAGAGAGGGTTAAAATTATGGGCGTTATCATTGAAAAAGCAATGGAAAATTTTTGGTGCAGTTCTGATTCACGTGTGCTTAATCAGTGCTAAGCATGTTGAGACATGTTTGTTTTAAGTTTTTAAATTGTTTATGATGTCATTGTTTTTTGAGTTAACTTTTCAGGATTATTCATATGTGCTGAGCATGTTGAGACATGTTTGTTCAAGTTTCATATTGTTTATGCTGTGTTATTGTTTTTTATTAACCTTTTACGAATAATTATATTGAGACATGTTTGTTCAAGTTTAGAGTTTTTCGAATGTGCGTTATTAATTTAAAAAAAGTTTGGGGATAAGAAATTCATACTATAAATCTAGACAATTTTTTCAAATGGTATCAGTTCATCGTGAAATTTCAAAGTGATTATTTGATTTTATTTTAAAGTTTAAAGACTTAAAAAAATTATTAAAATTTATTCAGTTTCAAAGTGTTTTCTTTTAAATTTGAAGTTGTGTTTAAAAATCTTAAAAAAGGATATTAAAACTTATTCAGTTTCAAATTTTTTATTAGAATAAAACAATTAATTTGCATAGACTACAAAATGAAGAGTTATGTATGTGAAATTTGTGGAAATGGATTTGCATTCAAAAATTCGTTGAAAAGACATGTCCAATCAGATCATGGTGACCATGAAATTTGTAGCATTTTCAAGCAGAGCTTTACACGCAAAGATTATCTAGTAAAGCACATGAGAACCCAACATAATGTGTCTTCAGTTGATGCTATTTCTAATGATATTAGCAATCAGCCTTCTACATCATCATCATCACAAAACAAAATTTTATGTCAAACATGTAATAAAGAAATTTCAATCAAGGACTGGAGTTATCATCTAAGAACAAATTTACATAACATTAGAGCAGCTGAACCAATTAATGATCAATTGAAAGTAGTGAAAAGTAGCTTTGAGGAACGAATTAAAACGCTGATTTATGAAAATAAGAATGAAGGAAGTCTGGATCCTCTTAATTTTTTAAACTATTTGCAGAGTATATGAAAGTAACAAAAGGAAATGATGATAACGATGAAATAACAACTTCAGTTAAATCATTTTAGTCAAAAATGATAATTGTTAGAAATAAAATCGAGTTATCGTCTGCATAAGAAGATATGATTGATAAAATTCATACAAAAATGCAAGAGTTTCAAGAACGAGATAGTGGTTGGACTCTTATAAGAATAATTCATCTCGAAATCAACATTAATCAGTACAGGCTAATAAGAGGTTCTCAGTATTTACCATTAACAACAACAATTTCACGTAAACATGCTTGTATCAATGTAAAAAATACGGATTACGGACGAATACTGCTTTAAATGGGTAATAATTTCAGCTCTAGATCTCATGGAGAAGAATTCTGATAGAGTTTCATCATATGATGTAGAAAATATTGCTGCAAATACAATTCTTTTAAAAAACAATATGATATTAGAATTTGATGATCTAGAATTTCCACTAAAGGTAACAGATATAACAAAGTTTAAAGACATAAATCCTGAAATTAGTATAAACGTATATGGTTGTGAAGAAATGCAATTTAATACATATGTAAAATAGTAGGACCGTATTACTGTACAAAGAATGAGAAGAAAATACATATTAATTTACTGTTAATTCAAGATGGAGAAAAGAGTCATTATGTGTGGATCAAAAATTTGTCTAGATTAATAAGAAGTCAAAAAACAAACTACGAACATAAAATCTTTCTATTCAATGGATGTTTACAACATTTTAATATCGAAGAGGCGTACAATATACATAAAAATGAATGCAGTAAGATTGTTACACTTATGCCATCACCAGAAAAAATGAATTGAAATTTGAGAAATACGAACGTCAATTAGAGGTCCCATTTGTTATATACGCAGACTTTGAATGCATTTTACAAGGATTGGATACATGTATTCCAAATTTAGATATTTCTTCAATAACAAATGTACAACAACACGTTCCTTGCGCATTCTCATACTACATCAAGTGTTCAAATGACGAAAGTTTGAATAAACTAAGAGTTTATAAAGGAAAGGATTCACCAGCAAAATTTGTGCAGTCCCTAGTTGAAGATGTATAAGATGATGTATATACAATATCATCATGAACCCGAAGGCGATGGAACCACTCACTGCTTTTAAAGAGAAGAGGCAACATAGTAGTAAGATTTGTCATATGTGTAAGAAATATTTAGGTAATGTAAGAGTAGCCGACCATTGTCATTTAACAGAAAATTACAGGGGTCCAGCGCATAATAAATGTAATTTGCGTTATCAAGTCCCAAAGTTTTTCCCAATTTTCTTTCATAATTTTTCTGGTTATGACTGTCACTTATTTGTTAAAGAATTAGCAAATAATGATGGTGATATAAATTTGATACCATTAAATAAAGAATTGTATATATCACTTTCAAAACGAATTTTCGTTAATGAAACTGATACAATTGAACTTAGATTTTTAGATTCCGTAAGATTTATGCAGTCTGGTCTAGATTCATTAGTAGGAAATTTATCGCGGGAAAATTTGAAAATAGTTAAATCTTTATATTTAGAAGAAGAAAATTTAAATTGCTAACACGTATTTCCATACGAATACATTAATTCTTTTGAACGTCTAGATGAAACGTGTTTACCTTTTCAAAAACATTTTGATAGCAAATTAACAAATAGTAAATGTTCTGATAAAAATCACATTCATGCTAAGAAAGTTTGGGAAAAATATGATTGTAAAAACATTTGGGATTATTTAGAGTTATATTTTAAAACAGATGTATTGTTTTTAACAGATGTATTCGAAAATTTCAGAAAAGTTTGTAGAAATATTAATACGCTAGATCACTGTCAGTATTATACAACTCCGGGGTTATCATGGGACGCGATGTTAAAATATACTGTAATAAATCTTGAACTATTCACCGATATAAATATGTAAAATTTTATTAAAAAAGGTATCCGTGGTGGAATTACTCAATGTTCGCATAGACATTCTACAGCGAATAACAAATATATGAGTAATTTCGATGAAAATAAATCATCTTCATATTTAATGTATGTTGATGCAAATAATTTATACGGTTGGGCTATGTCACAGCCTCTACCGTGTTCTGATTTTCAATGGGTAGAAAACGTTCAAGATATAAATATTCTTAATATTACAGATAACTCAGATACGGGTTATATTTTAGAAGTAGATTTAGAATATCCTGAATCTCTTCAATTATTGTTTTTAAAACATTTTAATAAAACGGTATGCACTAACGAAGACTTCAAAAATTATAAAAATTATAGTACAAACAAGTGTAAATAAACGAGATTATGAAGACGAAGGACAAGTATCTGGAAACAGAGGTACGAAGTATAGACTAATTAAGGGATTGTTCAAACCTCATATTGGTTCTGGATTAATGCATTCACTTAAAGAAAAATCTAATTATGTGTATTGGGATGATCCAAATGAATTAGTGAATAGATTCAAATTACTATTAGCATCTACACATGCAGGACATAATAATCACAACAATGAGATAGTTTCAATAAGTGAAGAACTCAAAGAAGCAGATATTATCGTATAAATTTATATTATACATCGTGAAATTTATTATTTACATTATGAGTGTTGACATAGTGGTTAGCATTCCACTTTAAACTGTAGGTGCATGTATGACAGAAGGGCCCTCAACCATTTGACTGACAACTGAGAGGTGTGTCGGTGTGTGGTATCAAAAGGGCACTATATGCTAATTGGGTCTTCGAACCGCCACGTCAACCAACCAACCAACCAATTACCATGAGTGCTGACAAGTTTGGACGTTTCTCTATTCGGAGACATGCTACAATTTCATCATATACAACATATAGCACATTGAAAACATCAATTGTTGAACGTTTCAACAGAAAATTAAAAGAGATGATGTGGAAAGAATTCAGTATGAATGGATCATATAAATGGATTGATAACGTAGAAGCGTTAGTTACCAAATACAATAACACTATTCATCGAACAATACACCCAACTGGACCACCGAAATTTTCAAGATTATAAAAGTTCAAAACACGAATCCAATAACATATCTTTTAGAAACTACGAAGGACAACCATTTGAAGGGGGCTTTTACGAAAAGGAAATAATTAAAACCAAACATTCAGATCTTTATTTAGTGGAAAAAATTTTGAGAAAAAAAGGAAGCAAAGTTTTTGTGAAATGGCTAGGATTTTCTGATCATCATAATTCGTGGGCATAGGAGAAGGAATTATCGAAAAAATAAATAAAGAAATCTTAAACTGTTTATGTTCTAATGATATTTTATTTTTATTATAAATTATTGAAAATAAATTGGTATTACATAAAAAACATTTCAAGTTGTGTTTTTCAATAAAATCTTTTATTACTAAATCTTTGTTTGTTTCAAAATTCCCTCAAACTCTACACACATTTACATTCATGTATTTACGATTTTTAAAATCAAAACAATATTTAATATTTGTATTGTTTTCAAAAAATTTATTAAAATATTGAAACTTATTCTATATAAGATGTCATTCTAACCTTCTTCTTCATCTAAAAACTCCATGTTGGAATTGTTGATGTTGCTGTTGGAATCTTCTTGTTCGTCTAGAAACTCCATGTTGTGAGTTTCAAAAATTTCGTTTAGAAACTCCCAAAATTTCTTGGTTTTTAGTTATATTTTCCATTTTTAAAATTATAAAAAAGAATCACTTTGTTGACTAACAGGAGGTAAAAAAGTCTTGAAATTAATAAAGTATAAAAGTAATTTACATGTGCTTTATATACTCTCGAATGTACTTTGAAAGCTTAATAATCGATAATGCTAACATAAGTCATATAATCTAAAAGCAAAATACTTTGTTAGAAATTCTTATCTTCTGAACTTAAAAACAATAACGCAGTATAATCCGTTTGAAAAACAAAAGACTTCATTGTTTCATTTTTTAAACAAGAACAAACATGTCTCAACATGAAAACTAATAAAGTAGCAACTATACAAAACGTATACACTCAACATAATATCATGCTATGAATAACATGAATTTGAAACAAAGCGATTTCTAAGCAATGGTGAAATAGAACTTGTACGATTTCAAGACTATTAATAGAACCGATCACGAGTATATTGATGCACGAAAATCGAAATGTTGAACAAAAATACAAAAATGGATATTTCATAAATAACTATTATCAAAAGTCAATTCTTCCTCAAAATAATAAACAGTTAACCAGCGTTATTCAAAGTATAAAGATGGATTTTGAATGCGAGTTTTACACAGATTATTTAACAGACGAGTAGAACTCTTGTCTACTATCGAAAATATATACAACAATATGAAAATAGCGAAAAAATCAATTCATGGATCTCATTACGTTAATTGTTGTTGGGCTAAAGATGATACAACTGCAGGACCAGATACATGCATTTGTAGTTATAGACATAATCAAGTTATCAAATTTAAAAATGAATTTGAAAAATTATTGAAATTTTACCAGAAATTGATTGGGTACTTAGAAGAAGAAAATCTGGATATAATACATGATATTTCATTCTTTTTAAATGAAATCGATACATTTTTTGGCACAGGATCATATTGAGAAGTTGTTTTCAACAAAAAAGAAATTAAAAATATTCGAGAATATCTAAACAGCAACAGTGAAGAACTTACATCTAACGGCCATTATCTTGCATGTTCTAATCCTAAAGACAATGAAAATATTTGTGAATGTGATTTAATAGAAGAAGAACAAAGAGAAAAAGCAGATAGAGCTAAAGAAGCCATTAGACTTATAAAGATATTTCTTGGAAGAATATATTATAATTTTTTTGCTGATTATTAGTTAATAAATAAAAACACTTGATATTCATTTTAAAAAAAAATGTTTGTTTTGTATTGATTTTATATGTATTTTATATTGTTATTATAAAAACCAGGTAAACTTATATCAAATTGTTGTGAATATTTATCATAATTTATATTAGCTTCCGTTTCTGTTGAACATTGCTGATCTGATTCTGATTGTACAGGTTGCTGCTCATTCACTGTTATTTGCGGTAGTTGTTGTTCTTGTTCTTGAACATCATTAGATATTTGTAATTCGGTAAAGTCTATACTGTAAGCTTTTCCTACTTGACCATAGTTGATTAAGTGATATTTCCCCTTGTTTAACCTTGTTAACACATTATCTGAAAACTTATTGTATTTTTCTGGTAAATCCAATTGTTGACTTCCTTCTAATTCAAGCGAAACTCGATCACCAAATTTTGTGTTAACTTTTCAGCACTGATGATTTTATATGGATGATTTTTCACCATATTTCCCAAGTTTAAGTATATATTGTATCGAAATGATTTTAACTCCTCCAGCTCAGAAGCAAATACTTTGTTTGGTATTTCATCTCTTACAAGATTATCTTCTTGTTTCCGTTTAACTACTTTTGATTTCTTTGAACCAACTTTTTCAGGTTTCTGTACTTCACTAATTTTACAAACTTTAGGGTAAAATTCAATAATCACTTTGAAATTCCACGATGGACTGATACCGTTTCAACAAATTGTCTCCATTTATAGGCAAAAATCTTACCCCCACTCTTTGTCAACTGCTAACAAAACAAGTGCCGACAAAATTTAAACACACACACACACACACACAAAACAATAATTGCACAACTTGATGAAATCCGAAATAAAACATCAAATAATACACTTAAAAATACACAAATGAATAAAAATCTGATACATAAACATTTTTCTATTTTTATTCGCCGGTTCGAATCTTATCACAACTATTTCACAATCTTTTTTCTTCTTCTAATAGCATGCGAATTAAAATTCGTCATATATATACACAACATAATCACCACATATTAAAATTCTCTGTAGCTCCATGATATCCCAGTAGAATAAATGGATTCGATTCTAAGGAAATCAATTCGGAATGTAGTAAAAAGTAATCAATTGATTACTGTTTTGATTACCTGTAATGCAGTGAGAATCAATTGATTTCTGTTCTGATTACCTGTAATGCAACGAGAATCAATTGATTTCTGTTCTGATTACCTGTAATGCAGTGAGAATCAATTGATTTCTGTTCTGATTACCTGTAATGCAGTGAGAATCAATTGATTTCTGTTCTGATTCCCTGTAATGGAGAAAAATAATATATAAAAAGCTAATAAACAAAAAGACGTAATTAGCATTTTAAAAATTTTCCATTCGTCATCGACAAATAATTGTTGCGTATTATTAACTTAATAGTAACAATTATAACAACATTGCATTTTTAGTTTATCAAAAACTTTTGTATGTGATGGTTTGAAGTGAAAAAATTAAAAATTAAATAAAAAATATAGCTAGCAGTGAAAAGTATATATAAAAAATAAATTATAATAACATTTTCAAAAAAACTAGTATTTGTATAATAAAAGGTAAGTTTTAGATAATAATATAACAAAAAATAGTGTTAAATTTTTGATTTTTATGAATAATTAGAAATTTTTAATCATATTAATTTTCATACTTTTTCAGAGGCGTATGATGAGAACAACTACATAAAAGCACTCCGCAGCTCTTTTCATCTGATAAAATCCAGAATTAATAATAATAATGTGTATACATAAGTACTTAAGATTTTTAAGATATATTTTTTTCCTTTGTTTTTTAGTTTTAAAAAAAAATTTCTTGAGTTATTTTGATTAAATTTTTGCTATTAGGTTGAAAAAAATGTTAAGTTAAGAATAGTTAATTAGATTCTTCAATAAATGAATTTAAAAATTTAATTTGCTTGGATTTTATTTAACCCCAAATATATTACATGTATTCGATTCAGAATGCATTCCATCTAATTGATTCAGAATGCATTCCATGTATTCGATTCCGAACGCATTCCATGTAATTGATTCAGAATACATTACATGTATTCGATTCAGAATGTATTCCATGTAATTGATTCAGAATGCATTACAGGTAATGCAGATGGGTAATCAATTGATTACTGCCTATGACATGCCAATGTTAAAGTAATGCATTCTTTATGTGTTTGGTAATCCAAAGTAGAATCGGTCCGGAATCAATAGAATTTATTCAGAATTAATTTCGAATAAATTCTGTATTCTACTGGGATATGGCACGGACCATCATGCTACAGGCAACGACTCCTATAAGACTTAATGCCCAATTTTATTTTATTGTTTATATGTGTTGGAAGTACCAAATTAACATTTCAATTTATTGTTTTTAATAAATTATAACTAAGCTGTGATTAAAGTTACATGAAAATTATGTTCAAATGAAATGTAGAGAAGATCCTTAGCTTTATTTTTACCGAATATAATATAAAATATCTATGAGCAACGTAAATCAAAGAGAAAACGTGATAAATATTAAGTAACATAAAACTGAAAATCAATTTTTCCTTAAATCTCCCAAATTACTAAAAATATTAAATTATAATATTCTAAAAATTTGTGGATTTTTATTAAATAAACATTTTCCCAAACATTGTTATATCATAAAATTAAAAGAAATTGAGTTATTGAAGAAAAAAGATAATTTTTAATTAAAATCACAATTATCTCTCTTATTTCTCATTTTTAACAGCCACCTCTGAAAATGTAGTACCACTTGAAAAAATTTTTGTTGTTTATGAATAATATTTTTGAAAGAAGAAAAAAACAAATGAATAAAAAAAAATTTTTCAAGTGGTACTACATTTTCAGAGGTAGCTGTTAAAAATGAGAAATGAGAGAGATAATTGTGATTTTAATTAAAAATTATCTTTTCTCTTCAATAACTCAATTTCTGTTAATTTTATGATATAACAATGATTGGAAAATGTTTATTTAATAAAAATCCACAAATTTGTAGAACATAATTTAATATTTGTATTGTTTTCAAAAAATTTATTAATATTGAAAACTTATTTTATATAAGATGTCGTTGTAACCTTCTTGTTCATCTAAAAACTCCATGTTGAAATTGTCGATGTTGCTGTTGAAATCTTCTTGATCATCCAGAAACTCCATGTTGTAATCTTCTTGTTCGTCTAGAAACTCCATGTTGTGAGTTTCAAAAATTTCGTTAGGAAACTCCAAAATTCCTCGTGTTTCACCCATATTTTCTATTTTTAAAATTATAAAACCGACTAACAAAGAATCACTTTCTCGACTAACAGGAGGTTAAAAAGTCTTGAATTTAATGAAGCATAAAATTATTATACATGTGTTTTATATACCTACTCTCGAATGTATTTTAAAAGCTTAATAATCGATAATGCTAATATTAGTTATATAATCCAAAAGCAAAATACTTTGCTAGAAATTCCTTTCTTCTGAACTTAAAAACAATGACGCAGAATAATCCGTTTGAAAAACAAAAGACTTCATTGTTTCATTTTTTAAACAAGAACAAACATGTCTCAACATGAAAACTAATAAAGTAGCAACTATACAAAACGTATACACTCAAAATATTATCATGCTATGAATATCATGAATTTGAAACAGAGTGAATTCTAAGCAATGGTGGAATAGAGCTCGTACGATTTCAAGACTATAACTACAGAACCGATCACGAGTATATTGATGCACGAAAATCGAAATTGTTAAATAAATAAATAATCATTAATAAAAGTCAAGTCATCCTCGAAATAATTAACAGTTAACCAGCGTTATTCAAAGTATAAAGATGGATTTTGAAAGCGAGTTTTACACAGATTATTTAACAGACGAAGATAGGAGAACTCTTGCCTACTATCGAAAATATATACAACAATATGGGAACATGGAAAAAATCACATCAATTCATGGATCTCATTACGTTGATTGTTGTTGGGCTAAAGATGATACAACTACAGGACCAGATACTTGTATTTGTAGTTATATACAAAACCAAGTTATCAAATTTAAAAATGAATTTGAAAAATTATTGAAATTTTACGAGAAATTGATTGGGTACTTAGAAAATGGAAATCTGGACATAATACATGATATTTCATAGTTTTTAAATGAATTTGATACATTTTTTGGTACAGAATCATATGGAGAAGTTGTATTCAACAAAAAAGAAATTAAAAATATTCGAGAATATCTAAACAGCAACAGTGAAGAACTTACATCTAACGGCCATTATCTTGCATGTTCTAATCCTAAAGACAATGAAAATATTTGTGAATGTGATTTAATAGAAGAAGAACAAAGAGAAAAAGCAGATAGAGCTAAAGAAGCCATTAGACTTATAAAGATATTTCTTGGAAGAATATATTATAATTTTTTTGCTGATTATTAGTTAATAAATAAAAACACTTGATATTCATTTTAAAAAAAAATGTTTGTTTTGTATTGATTTTATATGTATTTTATATTGTTATTATAAAAACCAGGTAAACTTATATCAAATTGTTGTGAATATTTATCATAATTTATATTAGCTTCCGTTTCTGTTGAACATTGCTGATCTGATTCTGATTGTACAGGTTGCTGCTCATTCACTGTTATTTGCGGTAGTTGTTGTTCTTGTTCTTGAACATCATTAGATATTTGTAATTCGGTAAAGTCTATACTGTAAGCTTTTCCTACTTGACCATAGTTGATTAAGTGAAATTTCCCCTTTTTTAACCCTCTTATCACATTATCTGTTAACTTCTTGTATTTTTCTGGTAAATTCAATCGTTGAATTCCTTCTAATTCAAGCGAAACTCGATCACCAAATTTTGTGTTAACTTTTCTGCACTGATGATTTTATATGGATGATTTTTCACCATATTTCCCAAGTTTAAGTATATATTGTATCGAAATGATTTTAACTCCTCCAGCTCAGAAGCAAATACTTTGTTTGGTAGTCATCTCGTACAAGATTATCTTCTTGCTACCGTTTAACTGCTTTTGATGTCTTCAGCTCTTTCTTTGAACTTACTTTTTCAGGTTTCTGCTCTTCACTCATTTTACAAACTTTGAGATAAAATTAAATAAACACTATGAAATTTCACGATGGACTGATACCGTTTGAAGAAATTGTGTTCATTTATAGGTAAAAATCTTATCCCCACTCTTTTTCAACTGCTTACAAGTGCTGACAAAATTTAAACACTCTCTTTTTCTACTGCTTACAAGTGCTGAAAAAGTTCACACACACACACACACACAACAATAATTTCACCACTTGATGAAATCCAAAATTAAAACAATAAAACATACACGTAAAAACAATCGTCAGAATAGCTCAGTTGGGAGAGCGTTACACTGAAACTGTAAAAGTCCCCAGATAGAATCCAGGTTTTGACAATACGGTAATTTTTTTTTTGTTAATTAAAAACAATAACACAGCATAAACAATATGAAACTTGAACAAACATGTCTCAACATGCTCAGCAGTCAGCACATATGAATAATCCTAAAAAAATAATCAAACACAATGACATCATAAACAATGTTAAACTACCACACACAACAACCAAAAAGCACAAAAGCTCCCGAAGCACATCACAAGTCACAACCAAAAAGCATAAAAGCTCCCGAAGCACACCATACGTCACAACTAAAAAAGCATAAAAGCTTCCGACGCACACCACATACCGCGACCAAAAATCATAAGAGCTCCCGAAGCACACTACAAGTCACAACCAAAAAGCACACAGCTAATGACGTCATCCTAAAAAGCTGTACCACAAAACCCTCCCTGAGTTAGAACCGGTATATCTCGACTACTCATGACAAAACCAATCTATCGTTAAATTAAAATATAAATATCCTTTATTGAAAGTACTTTCATTAATAAGTGCGTTCGAATCACACGATTTATCTGATAATTATCACTTCCACAGTTCCACATTTGTTCTACATATGTTCCACTCACCTAGTTTTCCATTCTTTTCAGTAGATGTCGCTAGCTTTTAACTAATCTTAAAGTGAAAAAAGTGATAAAAATTTTTTTGGTTCAGTTGCTGTGTGGAACTAATCAAAAAAGAAAAAGACATGTTTAAAAAGTTGACTGTTTATGAATTCTAAATTGTCAAGATGGAATATGAAGTAGAAGTACTTACTCACTAAATTTAATTAAGTTTTTCACTAAAAACCCACTGCCTATGTACATAAAAGAACTCGAAACTTCAACTGACAGTCAAAAATCAGCTAGCTGATATTTTTGACGTTCCAGTCATCCAAATTTTTCAGTTTAATATCAATTTGTACTTTGAAGCTTCGCTTATTTTAAATCAGAACCGAACTGATAATATCAGATAAATCGTGTGATTCGAACGCACTTAATATCATAGATATTTTTGATCTCTTTTAGTGAAATTTCCGTTAATATTATATGAATTTTCAATTGAAATACTGTTATTGGTTTTTTTTTGTTATTATTAATTTAATTAATTTTCGTTTCACTAAAATATTTTCATTGTAAAAATCCAAGTCTTTCAAGTCAGTTTATTTAGTTAAGTAAGTAAGAGAGGATGAATTTAGTGCTAATGATATACTCAAGTGGATAGTTTTGTCATATTTATTATTCTTTTGTTTTATTTTAATTTTTATTTTAATAAAATATATGTTACTGTGGATGTACACAGCAGTAGTACTTACAATCCTCACCTATGGGGCACTTGTGTGGTGGCACTGAATGTGGTTCTTCACCTTCTGTCTGGGCGGTGGACCGAAAAGACCGTATGGCCAAAGCTGTATTCTAGAGAAACTATTAATAGAATGGGCTAAGAAACCTACGGATTACCTCATCACCAAGCTTAACCTTGAAAATAACTTCAAGGTGAAATTGCCCACAAGAAGAGAATGGTGACGAGGGGAGGGAATGGGGGTATAAAATATCGAAATATTTACGGGTGGATCTAAGACAAACGAGGGTGTGGGAGCAGGAGTGTTCTCAGATAACCTCTCTTTATCTATCCGATTACCAAACCATGCAAGTGTTTTCCAACTCTTCTAGCTCTCCGCACCACAGCCACCCTACACTATTACCAAATTATCCTTAGCTTTTCTTGTTTTCCACAAATCAATCTCAAGAAAAATTCCATTTTCAGAAAAAAACGTCTATTTACTTATTATTATTAACCTTTTTTTCTTTGCTTTGTTTATTCGAATATACCATCAGTACTCTAATTTACAATAAAAATTTCTTACATGTTTCATTACAACTTCCTTGGGGATTTTCATTCTCCCCTTTTTTTTATAAAAACAAAATATTCTTTCCTTTCTTCTTTTTTCCTTTTATTATTTTTTTTCTTTTAATCAATGCAAACTTACTACAGCCATGGATGATTGACAAAAATCTTAATCTAAATTTCAAAAAAAAAAAAAAAGATTCCCAAAATGAATTCAAATTTTATTACTTTGTGACTTAAAAACAATTATTCATTATTACATATTTTTCTTTTCTTTCTCTCTTTTTGTCTAGATGTCTTACTTTTTCTTTGTTTATTCTCAACAATAATGCACTAATTATAAATTTTATTACCTTTTTTTCAATAACTTTATTAACAAGAATCAAAAAAAAAAAATTAGCTTTTTTTCTTCTTTTTTTTTTCAAGCACGTACTATTCCATGATAAATATTTCTTTTTCTTTTTTGCTTTTTAAATTTAACTGGATTTAGTGTTCAAATATTAATGGTGCATCATTACTATTTAATTTAATTAGAAAACAAAAACTACATGCTTCAACATGTTCGACTTACACTAGTCCTACATTCTGCCATTACGAATATCAGATGACACATCCTATTGTAAGTTCTGGTTTCCTAACTCGTCTCCGAACTAATTCGTATTAGAGTTGATCCATGTTCCAAAGGTTCTTTTTAATTTCTTTATTTTTTTAATTTTTTTTTTTTTTAATTTGATAGTATGGGAAATTTGAGAAAATTTAAAAGTGAGTATTTTCCAGAAAAAAATGGAATAATCTTATGTATCATATTTATATACATGATTACATAGGATTATTCTCGAAATAGCATGATTAGATATAATCCATGGGATTATTAGAAAAAATCTTTGTTCGATTCAAGAACAATGTAAAATTAGATTAAATTTTTTGTTGCGCGTGAGTTACATATGTATATTGATTTTCATGACAAGTTAAAATATATGGAAACTGCTGATTTACCAGATGGTTATAAAATTCAATCGAAACCAAAGCCAATGTCGTGGTAATTATTTTAAATCAACTTTCTCAGACTTAGAAAGTAACTTAACAATCTCATTTAATTATTCCCATAATAAATTAACATTACTTTTTCCGTTCTCATAAAAATATGCTGATATGACAAATATATCATAAAATATGATTTTACCTAATTAATATTTTTAGAACAATAATTCATTCTTAGTCAAAAGCTCAGAGTGTTCGGTCATAGGTTCAACTCCTAAGTTCTAAGATAATTGTAATTGAATTGTGGTGATAAATAAAAAATAAAGTTCATTATTTTTATATAAAAATTGTTTTCTTACTTTTTTTATTTATTATCCGTACAACAAAATACAAAATTGTTGCAGTCGGTAGGATCCTTTTTCGTAGAACAAGGATCCAGTGATTCGATTAACAAAATTTTGTGAAAAAAAAAAAAAATAATAATAATAATTAAAAATAATAATATACGTATATATACAGTGCTGTGAATAAGTATATAATTTTTTTTTGTATAATTAACATAATACATACATACAAAGTTAAGTATATGAAAAACAAAATATTTGTTGTGTTATAAGTGAAAAAAAAAAAAATAAATAAATAAAAATAATATATATATACCTATATTTTGCTAAATAAATAAAAATAACAGTGAACAGTGAAAATTTCAAATAAAGTGAAAAACGAAGTAGTTTAAAGTAAACTTTACTAAACTGCGAAGAAACGAACACTTGAAATTTGAAAACTGGAAAGAAGAATACATAGAAATAATTGGATCGATCAGAACAGAAGAATGGTGGAACCACAAAATATGGTCGAACAGTGTTTAGCTGTTTTAACAGACATCCTGAGCAGACAGAATCAACCTTAATCGTTACGAAGCAGAATCGAAAAAGAAATTCGTTATCTGCCTGTTTTTGAAGGACGACCTGGAACTTTACCAGCATTTATTTCATCTATAGAAAGAGCATTGGCAGAGTATGGCAACCAAAGTCATCAAGTATATACTGTCATCCATAATAAGAAGATCACAGAACCTGCAAAAAATTATTTAGAAACTTCAGCACCAACAACATGGGAAGAATGCAAAGCAAAGTTAAAACTACAATATAGATCAACGAAGGACCCAAGACGCATTGTTCAGGACATCAATAATTTAAGAGTAAGTTCAATAACAGAATTATTGTATAAAATAAGAATAATAGTAGACGATATATCTGAATCTGAATGTGCTATATTTAGTGAGTATCAAAATGAAATAATAAATAATTTAAGTAGTGTCCTTGTTTTAAAAATTAAAGAAATAACAGCTGGAGCTCTTGCAGCTGAAATTTATAATAAATATAGATTAGAAGAAATTAGAATTGTACTTAATAAATACATTGGTCAGGATCATTATAATTTGAAAATTTCTAAAACAAATCATTTTATAAAAGAAAAAATAAATTTACCAAGACAAAATCATAGTAATATTAAGGAAAATAAAAATCAGGTAGGGCAATTACGAAACGACAACAATAATACAGGACGGTATCGACAAAACAATAATTTGAACACAAACAGTGGACAGTATCGACAAAACAATAATTATAAAAACAACTCAGGACAGTACAGACAAAATAATAATTTTGCACAAAATCGGCAAAGTAATATCTCTAACAATTATAATAATAATTATAATAATAATAGTAATAATAGAAATGAACCAATAAGAAATCAGCCTCAAAATAGAAATTCGAATCAAGCTCAACCTATGGAAATTGATAATTTGAGTACCAACAATGAAGTTAAACAGTTATGTGAAAATGAGTTTTTTATAAATTAGCCTCGGAGACAAGAAAAATTTAAATAATTTTGACTACACGGCAAGAAAAATTTATAGCTATGATAGATACCGGTTCAACAATTAGTCTTTTAAATTCAAATAAAGTACCACATAAAATTTATGAAAAAATTCTAGGTGAACAAATCAAAATTAACAATAGAAGGTCAAATTAGAAAACCTACTGAACTTGTAAAGACTCAATGTCCTGAAGAATTTAAATTACCGACAAATGCCAGAATGAAGTGGACAAAAATAAATTTAGACAAACCATATGATTTCTTGATTGGCATGGATTGGGTCGAAAATAATGTAAAAGCAATAGATATTGAAAATAAAGAAATACTTTTAAGAAATAATGTCAAAATTTCATTTTTTAATAAATCATTAGAAGAAGAAGTAAATATGTTAGAAGAAAGCGATTTGAAAAATATAAATTTAGAGCATTTGTCTGAAGAAGAAAAAACATCCCTTTTAAAATTACTTGAAAAACACAAAAAGCTATTTTTTCGAGAAGGGGATAAACTAACAAATACAACTAGCATTGTACATGAGATAAGAACAACCACCAATGAGCAAATTAACTCGAAATTATACCGATATCCACCTAAACATGAAGAGGAGGTGAGAAACGAAATGAAAGAAATGGAAGCTCAAGGCATAATAAGAAAGAGTAATAGCAGAGTATAGTTCTCCTATAATAGTTATACCGGAAAAAAAAAGATAATTCAGGGGTGCAAAAGTTTCGAATTGTGGTAGATTATAGAAAGCTCAATCAGGTAACTATTGATGATAAATACCCACTACCTAATATTGATAGTATTCTGGACAAGCTGGGAAAAGCTCAGTATTTCAGTTCATTAGATTTAGCAAAAGGATACCATCAAATTGTTCGTAACACCGGCAGGCTTGTATGAATATGTCAAGATGCCATTCGGGTTAAAGAATGCTCCTTCAACCTTTCAACGCCTTATAAATGAAATTTTAAGGGAATATATAAATAGGATATATGTCGTTTACCTGGACGATATCCTAATATTCTCCACCACTTTAAAAGAACACCTAAAGTCCTTAGAAAAATTTTTTGAAAAACTAACTGAACACAATTTAAAGATACAAGCAGATAAATGTAGCTTCATGAAGAGAGAGAAAGAATTCCTGGGGCACATTTTGACAAAAGAGGGAATAAAACATAATCCCAATAAAATTGAGGATATAAAAAGGGTAGAAATTCCAAAAACAGAAAAACAATTGAAAAGCTTCCTTGGAATGACCGGGTTCTATAGAAAGTTTATTAAGGATTATGCGAAAATAGCACAACCTTTAATAAAATACTTAAAAAAAGATATGAAAATAAATGCAAGCGATCCACAGTACATAGAAGCATTTGAAAACCCTTAACTTTTAATAGCTACACATCCCGTCCTTAAATACCCGAATTATGATAAACAATTTATAATAACAACAGATGCTAGTGAATATGCTATTGGAGCCGTTCTTTCACAAGAAGGTCACCCAGTATGTTATGTTTCACGAACTTTAAATCAACATGAAAAAAATTATAGTGTAACCGATAAAGAATTTCTGGCAATAGTTTATGCTGTAAACTATTTCAGACCGTATGTATATGGCAGAAAATTTAAAATAATTACAGATCATGCTCCAATAAAATATTTGAAATATTTATTTACCAAGTATAAAGGTAAAGAATTTTCACAAAGAAACCAGAGATGGATCTTGAAACTTCAAGAATATAATTTTGAGATTGAGTATCTTCAAGGAAAAGAGAATAAAGTGGCCGATTTTCTCAGCAGAATAGAAAACAGCCCTTAAATAAATAAGGAAAACAGCAGTGAATCCAATATGGACCTGTCTGATACAGTACATTCCGTCGAAGAACAATGTCTCGACCATATAGGTATCAGAGAAGAAATCGTTAATAAATATAAAACGCAAATCATATTAACTTATTGTCCTAATAAAGAATTTGAAATAATAAATGGTAGACGAATTATACAAATAAATTCCCAAAATGAAAAAGATATAATAAAAGATACTTTAAAAAGATACATAAAATCAGGTTGTATAGGAATATTTATGCAGAAGTAAATGATAACGATTATAATAAAATACAACAATGTATTATGGAACTATTCTCAGGTAATAAAACATTAAAATTTATAAAATCTACAAAAAGAGCTCAAGAAATTGAAAGTGAAGAAGAGTGTCATAAACAAATCTCTTTATATCATACTAAAGAATCATTACATAGTGGTATAATAGAAACGTACCAAATGTTGAAAAATAAAATTTATTTCCCAAAATTATTGGAACATATACAACTAATAATAAATAACTGTGAAAGATGTCAAGCAATTAAGTATGATAGAAAGCCTATAAAACCTAAATTAAGAATTACAGAGACACCAAAGCATAAAAATGAAATAATTCATTTAGACGTTTTCCACTATTTAAAACAAACTTTTGTTATTATTATAGATAAATTAACAAAATTTGCAGTTGCATATTTAATTAGTGACAGAAACTGGACAAAGGCAATAGCTATTATTGAGGGATACATTGCTACATTTGGTAAACCACATAAAATCATTATGGATAATGAGTTTAAATCACAGCAATTACTGAAATTTTTACATAAAAAAGAAATAGAGGTACATTGGACTAAACCTTATAACCATACCGGGAATGCAGACGTCGAGAGACTACATTCAACAATAATAGAAAAAATACAAGCCATTGAGAAAAATATATCAATTGAACACAAAATATATAAAGTTATAGGAAATTATAATAATAGGTATCATTCGAGTATCGGAATGACCCCAAGGACAGCAAATGGTTTAATAGATATGACAGTTTTGATTAACAGGTTGAATGAAAAGAAAGCAAAATACATTCAAAATTTAAATGAGACAAGAGAAGATTATGTTGAAAGGAGGAAGGAAGGGTATATTAAAAATTATAAAAGAGTTAGGCATAAAGATGCACCATATTTTAGAAAATATCCATTAGAAAACGTACATGTTTCAAACATTAAAAGACCGTATAAATTTACAGGTAATCACAATAATAATGACAATGATGATAAGAACAGTACAAAGGCTACTACAAGTTCATCCAATAAATGAAAAAAGCGGATACATTAAAATAAAAATTCGAGATGTAGAAATAGCTAATAACACCGACATTATTTTGCATATAATCGATACGAACGAACTACTACATATTACAGAAGCAATCAGTTTTAACATAAAGCATTTAGACATAACAGACAGTCAGGTATTAGAAAATGAAATTAAAACAATAAAAAGTAAGATTAGGACAATACAGAATTCCAACCGACAAAAGAGAGGACTTCTTAACATCGTAGGTTGTTGTTGTTGTGTGGGTGGGGGGATGCGGATAAGGCATCCACGAGCACTCAGACAGGAGAGTCCATTGTACTCAGCGCCCCGTCTCTAGTAAAATCTCCTCGTTTTCTTAACAAACGAGAGGATTTTGTCTAGGGGTTGAGAACAGATGTCTTCCATTCTCATTGCATCAGAGTTCCATGTATGAAGCCTTATCCTAGAGAAGGCTGGGAAACATCAGAGATAGTGCTCTGTTGTTTCCGCCTCCTCCTGGCAGACTCCACACATTGGGTCCCTGACCACTTTCATGACCGCCAGATGGTGGTTACACGTGTTGTGCCCTGTAATGAGCCCAACGAGAGGCCGACAGTCTTTTCTACTAAGGTTTAGAAGAAATCTAGCCGTTCTTTCCTCAGGCTTTTTCACAAAGCATTTCGTACCACTGCAACCAAGTAGGGCAGACCATCTTTCCGCATGGATTTTCTCCATGTGTTTGGTGATCCATCCACTGATCAAGGCGCAGTTGATACCTATCGTTGGTTCCGGTCCCCATACAGAGTTAAACGAGCCCTCCTTCGCAAGGGCGTCGGAGAGTTCATTGGCCTCTATACCATGGTGACTTGGAACCCACAGAAGCTTAAGTTCATTGTGTTCGCTAATGGATTTAAGTTTCTTTTTGCATTCATGGACAATTTTAGATGTCGTGATTGGACTCTCCAGAGCCTGCAGCGCAGCTCTGCTATCACTGCAGATGCAGAGAGCCCTTCCACTCCATCTGTTATCAATTATCCAACATGCCGCTTTTAGTGTGGCGTAAATCACCGCTTGAAAAACAGAAGTCATACCACTTAGCGTATATGAGTATTTGATATCACTGTTCATATACCAACCCGAACCAACACCGTTTCCGGATTTGGATCCATCCGTATAGAGAATATCTGTTGCCCCACTTAGAACAGCAGTAGTATTTGACCACTCTTCCCTTGTTGGATACATTACATGATATTTTCTACCAAACATGACACTTGGAGTCATGTCATCACAAGGCATGTTGAAAAGGTTGCACTTTTCAACAAGTCTGTCCGATATTACTGCATGTCCCACGCTTGTCTCTTCCCTCCAGCATCCGCTACGTTTCAGCCGGTAGACTGACTTCATCGCTACCTCCTGAATTTTGAGTTCCAGTGGCAGTAGATTTAGCAACGCGTCGAGGGCTGCACCAGGAGCTGAGCTTAAGGCACCAGTGATCCCAATGCAGATTTCTCTCTGTAGCCCATTAAGTATTCGAACACAGGTGTTAAACTTGGTCCGTCTCCAAAAGACCACCGACGCATATGTTATAATGGGTCTAATAACTGCCACATATAACCAGTAAGTCATATACGGCCTTAGCCCCCATGTCTTACCAAAGACCCTCCGACATTGCCAAAAGGCACACCGTGGAGAGTTTGATTACCACACCCTTAAGGTTGGGTAGTTTCAGACCGTCCGTTTTTCGTTTCCTTGTAAACAACACAATAGTTGTTTTTCTAGGATTAACAGAAAGTCCGTGTTTTTCACACCAGCTTTGAATCTTGTCAAGTGCTATCTGTAATTTATTACAGATGAGCTCCAACGATTCACCAGCGATCAGTGAGCATACATCATCAGCATAAGCTTGAGTATGTACATCTGTTAATGATTGCATCTCATCCAGTAGTGAGTCAATAAGCATGCTCCAAAGCAGTGGCGAAAGAACACCCCCCTGAGGACATCCTTTCACCGCCCTAACTAAGTCGCATTCCCCATCGATCATACCGTCAGTGAACAACAGTCTGTTGGATAACATGTAGTGGATCCATCGAACAAGCGTTGGCTCCACTCCATGTCCACCAGCAGCATCGCACAGAGACTTATAGTTTGCATTGTCGAAAGCCCCCTCAATGTCCACGAACACACCTAATGCGTACTGTCCTTTATCGTGCGCCTCTTCGATCCTGGAGACTAGATCGTGCAGCGCAGACTCACAGGACCTTCCGCTTTGATAATCATGTTGTTTGCTGTTAAGAGGAAATCTGAACAGTGCAAAGCCCCTAATGTGCTTCTCCACAAGTCGCTCCAGACTTTTCAGTAGAAATGACATTAAACTGATAGGTCTGAAGTTTTTTGCCAAGGTATAGTCATCTTTCCAAGGTTTTGGAAATGAAGATTACCTTGACTTTCCGCCATTCAGAAGGAACGTAACCCAACGCTAGGCAAGCTCTGAATATTACATTCAAAGTTGGGCCTAGGATGTCACTTCCTTCTTTCAGCATTGCTGGATTAATGCAGTCCATACCCGGTGTCTTGTAACTTTTGAAAGATGACAAAGCGAACTTTATTCTTTCTGTAGTTACCACCTTCGACGCGACAAACCAGTCAAGTCTAGAAGGTTTCGAAGCATGAGCTGTGAAACCATCCGTTAAGCCTTCAACCTGGCAGCCCGAAAAATGAGCGTCCAAGAGAAGCTGGAGCGCTTCCTGCTTGGAGCAAGTAAACGATCCGTCAGTTTTGCGTAAACAATCGAACGTTGTAAAGCCCTTACTCATTACTTTTTATAATTCTATTTACTCGGTACTTTTTAAATTCTATTTTATGTAATTCTAAACCGTGCATCCGCCGTTGCATTTATTGCACCTACGCGTTTTGTTGCAACTGCATTCTTGTGTAAAACTACTGACCACAGCAGTTTAGGTCACGTACTCATCTTGTCTTCTACATAGTTCTATATAGATAATAAAATATTAATTGTCTCGATATAATTAATAGACAATAGAATAAGTCAGTTTTGTATTAGCTGTTAAATAGAAAAGTCGTCTCTAATAAAATAAATTAATATTGAAGGCAAAAGTGTTTTTATTTTTTTTACTTCCTTCAATTTACAACATAATTATTGGTGTCAGGTGTTAAGTGAAAATAAAAGTTATTTTTATTTTCCAAATTTTTAAATATAATATACATATATATATAAAATATGTATATATATTGAAGAAAAATTTTACTTAGTGACGTGATAACAGCTATACAAGCTCATATATATTGCATTCTTCAAAATCTTCGGGAATTCATCAGTTGCTGGTAGCCAGATTCTCAACTTTCTATCTGCTTTGGATTCCATCAAATATTTTTTTCAACTTTTTTTATCTACAAATTTTCATCGGCACAAGAGGAACTTCAATTTCATCAATTTCTTCACAAGATTCATCATTCAACAGGCCCAATTACTCTCAATCATCAATTAAGGAGGTCAGCTTCGTATCATTATTAAATCAACAGGGGAGGTAACAATTAAAATTTGTATCACAGTGAGTAAAGTAAACTTATATTTTAAATAAATGAATAGTGAAAAATACAATCACATATTAATAAATAAATTGAAGAAAATATACGTTTTTTATTGTCAAGTGAAAAGTGTTAAAATAGATAAATAAATAGTATTCCTTTTTTTTAAATAAAAATAAAATAAAATATAAAAAAAATATATATATAAATAAAGGCTCCTGGTATTTTGTTCATAAAATTATTTTCTTTCAAAAAAAAAAAAAAAAAAAACTCCTGGTATTGGTTAAAAAAATTATTTTTTTTTTTTTTCAAAAAAAAACGGAACCTCGAAAGTTTATACAGTTTAACAAAAATTTTAGTTAATAATTTCATAAATTATTATACATAGAAAAAATATATAGGTATACATATTTTCCTTTCACATTTAAAAATTGTTCAGTGTTTTAGCTTTATAATATAAGTATAGTTTTTAAAATATACGTACTATATATATTTACGTCGGCATAGAAGATTATCCAAAAAAAAAAGTTTTTAAAATTTTTTATTGTTGTGTTTTTTTTAATGTCCGATGACGATTTAGACGAATTTTACGGTTTCGATTTAGAAGAAATACCAAACATGGCCGGTGAACCACTTGACAAATCTTTTGCTCTTAAATTTATCCCCGAATTTAATGGAAACAGGGGAGATTTTCACAAACTTGTTAGCTGTTGTGACGTAGTTTCAACTAACCTCGTTGCAACAGATGAACCAATGCTTTTAAATATTATTAAAGGTAAACTTTCTGGCGCTGCATATAACATTATCAAATACAAAACATTTACTACTTGGGCAGGATTAAAGAAGGTCCTCCAAGAACAATTCTTAGAAACGCGAACTTTAACGCAAATTCAAAGTGAACTAGTTAATGTAAGGCAAAATCCTGGTGAAGATGTTCGCTCTTACGCAAACAGAGTCGAAAAATTGTTGACTGACTTGAACGATGCATGTATCGCGAGTGAAGGTCAAAGCTCTTCTACGGTAATAGAAAATTTAAACAGCAAAACGGCTTTAAAGGCATTTGTAGATGGATTACATGGTCCCCTACGTCTTATTATTAAAGCAAGTCGATTTCCTAAACTCTGAAGCAGTAGAAGCCGCCGTCGAAGAAGAAAAAAATTATAATTCAGTAAAATTGAGACAAAATTCTAAAAACAAATTATCTTGCTCTTACTGCCATAAATTAGGTCACAACTCCAACGATTGCTTTTTGAAACAAAATAATAAAGCTCCTAAATCATCATCTCTTCCCAAATTCAACATCAAAAGTGAGCTTCGTTCACCCTCGCGAAAGATTAATGTCATGATATGTAGCTATTGCAAAAATAAAGGGCACCACATAAAGGAATGCCGAAAGCGACTTTATAATGAAAAGAGAAAGAAACAAACCAACCAAAGCTCGGGAAACGACACGAGCTCTGGAACAAATGGTGGTGTAACCAGAGCACAAAACCTGAAATAACCCACCGAAAAACAAATTCTTTACAAAATTCTACCAATTCTTTACTAAATTCTACAAATTCTTTACGAAATTCTACAAATTCTTTACAAAATTCTGCAAATTCCTTGCTAAATTCTGCAAATAAACCAAATTCTACAAAAAATTCTTATTTAGCAAATAAAACAAAATCTGAATTACCACTAAATTCTTCAAGCTCAAATAAGAGAATTTTTAATTTAACTTTTCAAAATCCTCGGAAACGCGACTCAGTATTCATAAATTCACCATCCACTGTAAACGATGAAGCCAACTTGCTAGTCGATAGTGGAAGTGAAGTATGTATAATCAAGCTCAAAAACATTAAAGATGATGAGTTAGTATATACAAACCAAAAAGCAGAACTGTGTGGCATAACCGAGAATATACAAACTACCCTTGGCGTAGTTCATATTGGAATCAAGCTCAACGATGATTATATAATTCATCCTTTCCATGTCGTGACAAATGATTTCCCAATTACCAACGAAGGCATCCTAGGAAACGATTTTCTACAAAAATATCAGTCTAAACTTGATTATGGTACACAATTATTAACTATTTATCATAAAGGGAACGAATATGACTTCAAGCTTATTTCTTCAGAAACCAAATTACTAATTCCTGCTCGTTCCGAACTTATAACTTCAGTTAAAACAAACCTCATCGGCGATCATTTATGTTATTTACAGGATCCCGAAGATGGGTTATATGTAGCTAATTCAATCTCTTCACCCATCAATAATTGTTTCACAATTTCTGTTATCAATTCTAATTTACACGACGTAACCCTCGATTTAGATAAGCTTTGCTTTGAGAAATTATCAAACTTCTACGTTTACACTACTAATTTCAAGGAAAAATCTACAAATGACCAAAATTACGAAAGAATAAAACAAGTACAAGAGCATATACGTGTCAACCACATGACCCCTGAAGAAAAAGAAAATATTTTATCCATTTGCACAGAATTTAGTGATCTCTTTTATTTAAAAGGAGACAAATTATCTTGCACCGAAGCTGTAGTTCATACAATACCAACCACCGACAATCAGCCTATCCATATTAAGCCCTATCGTCTACCAGAATTTCAAAAATCTGAAATACAAAAACAAGTACAACAGATGTTAGACGACAACATTATACGAGAAACTAAAAGTCCTTGGAATTTTCCCTTAGTAGTCGTTCCAAAAAAGCCCGACATTCATGGAAACAAAAAATGGCGAATTGTTGTCGATTTTCGAAAACTCAATGAGAAAACGGTTGGAGACGCATATCCTCTTCCAAATATTACTGATATTCTCGATCAATTGGGTAGTTCCAAATACTTTTCCACTCTGGACCTTACTAACGGTTTCCATCAGATAAAAGTTAAAAACTCGGACCGAGAAAAGACAGCCTTTTCGACACCTCTGGGTCATTATGAGTATGTACGCATGCCCTTCGGATTGAAAGGAGCGCCAGCTACTTTTCAGCGTCTTATGAACAATGTTCTCACGGGTCTCCAATCTGTAAAAGTCTTTGTCTATATGGATGATATAGTCGTTTATTCAAAAACACTAACTGAACACTGTGAAAAGCTTAGAGAAGTATTTCAAAGATTACGTGAACAGAATCTCAAGCTACAGCCCGAAAAATGCGAATTTCTTAAATCTGAACTAACTTATTTGGGCCACGTTATTAATGAGCATGGCATAAGTCCAGATCCAAAAAAAGTTGATTGTGTAAAAAATTTTCCGTTACCCAAAAATGCGAAACAAGTCAAGCAATTCCTAGGTCTCGCGGGATATTATCGCCGTTTCATACAAAATTTCGCAAAAATTGCACGTCCTCTTACAGAATTATTAAAAAAAAATATAGAATTTAAATGGACTTCCTTGTCTACGGAAGCTTTCAATATTTTAAAAGAAAAACTCATAAATCCTCCATTACTACAGTATCCCGACTTCACAAAAGAATTCATCTTAACGACAGATGCGAGTGGAAGCGCAATCGGAGCAGTTCTTTCGCAGAAATTTAAAAATAGCGATTTGCCTATCGCCTACGCGTCTCGAGTCTTATCTAAACCTGAAAAAAATTATTCCACCATAGACAAAGAGTTGTTAGCAATTGTGTGGTCTACCAAACATTTTCGTCCCTATTTATTTGGAAAAAAATTCACAATATATACAGACCATAAGCCACTTGTTTACCTACATAATTGTAAAGATCTTAATTCTCGCCTTATGCGTTGGAAACTTAAATTAGAAGAATTTGATTTCGAAATCATACATAAAAAGGGTAAATCCAACACAAATGCTGATTGTCTTAGTCGCATATGTAAAATGACATTAAGATCAAATAAATCTCCTACGCATAACAATGAAAATACTATTCCAAATTGTTCTGATGAGAATACAAGCTCTGAAAATCAAAATTTAACTGAAAATCTTAACAACACCAATTGTCCAAATCAAATTTCTTTTGACAATTTTCTTAAAATTTCACAAACAACTCCAATTTTAAATCCTAACATTCACGATAGCGATTGTAATCTTCTCGAAAATTTATCAAACTCCAATGTTTGTTTTTTCGTAAATGAAGAATTAACAGGCGATGAAAACATTATGGATCTAATAAATAAACACAAACATTATGAAACTTTGAAATCTAAAATATCAAATGGCTCACGTACCATATTTTTCAAAAATAATAAATCTTACATTATTTATTTAGTAACAAATTCAATAAAAGAAAAACCTTCATATAAACATTTTTTTCGAAACTTTCATACTCCTTAAGATATATTTAAAAGAAAATTGTATAAATAAAGCATTTATTCAAAATCCTGTAAAGTCAAAAAACTATAGCCATTTAAAGTATTCAATAATTCGTAATATAATTAGATATATTTTTCAAGACACTGATATTTGTATCAAGATTTTTCATGATAATTTCAATTCCAACCTAGATGCGGATCAAATTTTGGAAATCTTAAAAGAATTCCATGTAAATCCTACAGGCGGTCATAATGGGGTCAACAGAACATATAACCGCATTAAGCAATATCATAAGTGGAAAAACATGTTCAAAGAAATAAAGAAATTTATTCAGAATTGCGAAGTATGTAGAAAAAATAAAATCGTTCGTTACACTCGAGAACCCATGGAATTACTAGCACTGCAAATGAACCATTCGAGAAAATTTCTGTCGATATAGTAGGTCCTTTCCCCGAAACATCTAACAATAATAAATACATTTTCACTTTCATTGATGATTTAACTAAATTTTCTGGTGCAATACCTATACCCGACCAAAGTGCAGAAGTTATAGCAGAAAAGTTCGTCACTGAAATAATATTCCGTTTTGGTACACCTCGGTACGTATTAAGTGACCAAGGAACCAACTTTCTTAGTAATATCTTCAAGCAAGTTTGCAAACTCCTGAAAATCTCAAAGTTACAAACGACAGCTTATAGACCACAATCAAACGGCTCATGTGAACGTAGTCATCGAAATTTTATCGAATATTTACGTTGCTATATTAACCGGTCCCAAGACGACTGCGATTCCTGGATTAAGTATGCAGTATTTGTACACAATACAACTCCTAACACTTCTACCGGTTACTCTCCATTCGAATTAGTTTTCGGAAGAAAAATTGAATTACCCTCTGTATTCTCTCGAACACCAGAAATATCATATAATTACGATACGTATGTTAATGAATTTAAATCTCGACGTCAACATTGCAACGAAATTGCCAAAGAAAATATTATTAAAAACAAAAAACTAAAAGCCTCTACGACAAAAACGTAAACCCTCTAAATATACATGAAAACGATCTCGTCCTGCTTAAAGATGAACGTTCTTATAGGGGAAAATGCAAAAAATTAATGCCAGTATGGCTAGGTCCTTTTAAAGTTATTTCTACAGAAGGAGTAAATTCCGTAATTCTGATAAATAATAAACCAACAAAAGTTCACAATAATCGTCTCATACTTTTCTCTTCTTACTAGTGTATATCACATGAAATTAATAAAACACTTTTCTTTTAGGCAAAATGGAATTTATAACTTTCATTCTGTTCATCTGTACCATATACCGGACTAATTGTATTGAAAATAATAATAATGAAGCGTTATACGAAATTACTCCCTTAAACGACAGTCCTGGACTCATATACGAAGAAGTCGGTCGTCTAAATCTTCATAATGACAAATGGAAATTACTAATTCATTCGGACCTATCTGATTTTAAATTTCAAATTAAGGAGATAATTTTCTATTCCGACAAAAATAAAAAGTAATTGCGAAATAATTAAAAAAAGAAATTTTACAATCCTAGAATGTAGTAATATTCATAAATATGTAGACCAATCAATCGAAAAATTGAAAATACAAAATAAAATCATTAGTAATATTTTAGGTATTAATTATAATACAGTAGTTAAAAGAGGATTAATAAACGCTGGCGGAAGCCTAGCAAAAATTTTATTTGGAACATTAGATGTAAGCAGGGCCGTTTTAAGATCGTCGTAGGCCGTAGGCATTTTGGATTAAGATTAAGAATTTAAGAAGAGCAAAAAAAAAAAAGGTCAATTTGTTCTCTATGCGCGGGGACCCTAGAGTTGTGTAATTTTCTAACGAACAAAAAAAAAAGGTCAATCAAGTAAAATCCAGTAGGTATATATGTATCTATTTCTTTTTAGACTTTCGTAAGCCCTTGTAGGATCGTAGGCCCTAGGCACAGTGCCTATTGTACCTATAGCATAAGACGGGCCTGGATGTAAGTGATGCTGAATACTATGATGAGCAAATGAAATTGTTAGAACAGAATGAACAATATTTACCAAAATTTAGTAAAAAGTCAGACTTCTATTTATGAATCATCTCTAGACCAGTTAAATCAAACTTTAAACCATTTAAACAATTTCAAAGAAAAAGTCGATAGTATATTAAAAAAATTAAACAATATGGAAAATATAACTAATCTAAGTCTCTTTGTAACACAAATTAACATGAAAATAAATGAAGCGTTTACAGTCTTTGTAATGTTAATTGATCAATATTCCATGACTCAGAACCATATTATAGATGTTTTATATTCAGCATTGCAAGGAAAATTACATCCTTATGTAATAGATAATGAAAATATGTTATTAGAACTTAAGAAAATTCAAATTTCTCTTTCTAACGGTCTACATCTACCAGTTAAATTAGATTTAAGAAATATTAATAACTTGTATAATATAATAGAAACTCATGTATATTATAGTAATAATAAGTTAAACTTTTTATTAAGCATTCCTTTGATTAGTCCTAATGAGTATATTGTATATAAAATGACTAGCATACCAAAATTGTTGAACAATAACACTTATTCTATTATAATACCAAAAAAAACCGTTTATAATAGTTGATTCCATAAAACAGTACTACTTCCTCTACGATGAACATGAACTTCAAAAATGCCAAATTACTAATAAAGATCATTATATTTGTGACCAAGTTATGCCAATTTCTGTTGCACACTTGGATAGCACATGCGAAATGAGTCTACTTACTGATAACAATAATTCACCTAAAAATTGTCAAAATCGGATCATCATAGTTGAAAAAACAATTTACTTGCAATTAGCAGAAACAAATAAATGGTTGTTTGTGGCTCCGCGTGAAGAGTTTATTCTTGTTGATTGCAAAGGTCGTAGTACTTCAACCAAAATCGAAAATATTGGAATTTTGAAAACAAAACATTTTTGCAAAATATTTACTAAATCATTGATTTTAAATTCTAAAACACAGTACTCTAGTAATACTACGATACAGTCTTATGTAAATAATGTCATGTTAAATGAGACTAGTTTTAATATACCAAGCTTTGAAAATGTGCCACAATTATCTACGATTCCTGATTCATTCTCTATTCAGGATCAGATAAAAAATCTGAACAAAATAAGTCAAAATATTGAAATATTTAAAGTTAGAAGTCAAAACTTGCTTCCTTTGAAGCAACATAAACAACATTTTTATACAATCTACTCATTATTAATTTTATTGGTACTCATATTGATAATATATATTATAACGAGGAAAGTACTAAAGATAAGAAATGTAAAAACACAAGTAACTGAAGAATTTTATATGAAAAGGAATGAAAGTAAAAATACCCTACAAGGTATCGAACAAAATAATGTAAATGTAGAAGACAAAAATTGTGAACATGAAAACTGTACCAATCCAAGGTACAAGTTTCATTTTTAAGGGGGGGCATGTTGTAAAGCCCTTACTCATTACTTTTTATAATTCTATTTACTCGGTACTTTTTAAATTCTATTTTATGTAATTCTAAACCGTGCATCCGCCGTTGCATTTATTGCACCTACGCGTTTTGTTGCAACTGCATTCTTGTGTAAAACTACTGACCACAGCAGTTTAGGTCACGTACTCATCTTGTCTTCTACATAGTTCTATATAGATAATAAAATATTAATTGTCTCGATATAATTAATAGACAATAGAATAAGTCAGTTTTGTATTAGCTGTTAAATAGAAAAGTCGTCTCTAATAAAATAAATTAATATTGAAGGCAAAAGTGTTTTTATTTTTTTTACTTCCTTCAATTTACAACACGAACTTGGCTACACTGTCGCACTGAAGCACTCTGTATAGCCTGGCTGTTTCGTTCAAGCTTGTCAGCTCTTCACAGTAGGTTCTGAAAGATGCGAGCTTGGCACTCCTCACCCTCTTCTTGTATTCCCTCTGCAAAGATCTGTATGCATCCCAGTCCACTTCCGCTTTAGATTTAACATCGTAGGTACTATACAGAAATGTTCATTTGGAACGATGGATGACAATAACAGAGACGAAATACTAGAACATTTACAAAACATTGACAAAAACAACCATAATAGTATTCAAAATTTAAATAAACAAATAAAAATTAACGATAATTTTAATAAAACATTTCTTAATTTAAAATCATTAATAGAAGATGATAGAGTAAAAATTTTACAGTCAATTAATAAATCAAATATACATATTAAAAATATGAGCGATAAAATCTCATTTCTAGACCAAGAAACAAAGCTAAGTTTTATAGAAAATAAAGTGAATCAAATCTTAGATAATATAGTATCAACAAAAAGCAATATTATACATCCAAGTATGTTAACTTCAGAAGAACTAGATTTGCATAATGTAGACATTCATAAATTAAAATTTTTAAAAGCAGGAGTAATGGAATATAAAAATAAGATGTTAGTTTTTGTAATTAAAATCCCAAAAGATTATTTTTTAACAGAATTACAATTGTTTAAACCAATACCGAACACTCAAAACTTAGAAATAAATGAAAAAGACGAATTAATAGTTGAAATAGATAACAAAATATATAGTTACGATGAGTCATTAACTTTTAGAGATCTAAAATTGACTAAGCATTGTGTTGTAGAGAAAAAATGTTCTTTTATATACAATAATATATCAAGTATAGAAAAAATAGATGAAGAAACAATTCTATTGAAAAATATGTATAATGATACACTAATTACAAATTGCGATAGAAGAAAGTATGATTTAAAAGGAAATTTTTTGATAAATTTTAATAATTGTACATTAAATATAAAAGATATGGAATTTTATAATACCAAGACTACAATACTTGATAAATTTTATTATCCATCTGAAAACATAAAAATAATTAAGGAAAACCCTATAGATTTTAAGAGAGTAAAAATAGAAAATGAAAACAACATAGAAGAAATAAAAGAATTGAAATTTCACAAAAATATTATATATGGTACAAATATAAGTATGACATTTATATTAGTTATAACTGTAGTAATTATAATAATTTTGTTACATTGTAAAAACAAGAACGGAAAAATTAAAGTTATAAATAACATGAAGCCGGAGGCTTCTGACTTAAAGCAGGGAGGAGTTACATATATTGATTTTCATGACAAGTTAAAATATATGGAAACTGCTGATTTACCAGATGGTTATAAAATTCAATCGAAACCAAAGCCAGTGTCGTGGTAATTATTTTAAATCAACTTTCTCAGACTTAGAAAGTAACTTAACTATCTCATTTAATTATTCCCATAATAAATTAACATTACTTTTTCCGTTCTCATAAAAATATATGCTGATATATTTTAGGTATTTTAGGAGGTTCAACTCCTAAGTTCTAAGATAATTGTAATTGAATTGTGGTGATAAATAAAAAATAAAGTTCATTATTTTTATATAAAAATTGTTTTCTTACTTTTTTATTTATTATCCGTACAACAAAATACAAAATTCGTGTGCAACCGAGATTATTTTACAGTTCATTTATTGGAATATTTAGTTGAAGAATTTGGAATTATAAATAAGAATTCCAAAAAATGAACAATTTAAAGAATTAAAAAAGTACAACCATCTGTAATAGCTACAGTGGTGTCAAAAAATGATGGACATGAAAAAAATGGAATTTCTGCTGTCGCAACAAAACAAACTTCTCCACGAACCTGTCAAAATGGAAAAGGTTGGAACACGGCAGCGAAAAGATAATGTAAAGTTCGTAAAGGACATTGATCTATAAAACAAATAAGTATTTCCACTAGGAAATTTTGACCAGAAAGGAGGTTTGATCAGTGTTGCCTAAATACAACAACGTGGGGCACTGGGCTCGTCCACACCCTGAGTGGGGAGTAAGTTCACACAAGTTGTCCAAAACCCAAAAAAAATATCTCACGGGGATGACTTATAAACATGTACATAAAAATGTCATTTCCGAATGATATATAACAAAACCGGAAAGAAAGTAAAAACTATACCTGAAAGATTTTAAAAACAGATGGGTTCACAAATCAGTTTACAGCAGTTATACATAGGAGGGTAAAGAGAACCAATTAAGGCTAAACTGATTAAGTTTACACAAAAAAATGTTTTGTTCAAAAATATATAGGCCAATGGTTGTAAGATAAGGTGAAGCAAGGTACGAAGATTACGAGTGATACGAAGATAAAGAGGTATATGGTAAACAGAAATGGTGTTTGGCTTTGAGATTTTTCGCATGAAAAGTTCCTACATATTTACCTTGTAGGTCCTTTACTTCATACGTACTTCCACCAATGTATCTTTTAATTCGACATTTTATAAACTTTTGTTATTTTTGTATAAGGTATTGAATTTAGTTTTTTTAACCCAAGTTGAACGTTACTGTAGGGATTATTGACCGTATAATCATTATTCAAATTATAGATAGATTGATAGATTGATATAGATAGATTCTGTATTTTCAATCGTCCAGTTATTTAGTTTTTTAAGGGTTAATTTGTTGAATTTATTTTTTATGATTTTCTAAAAAGTCTTGATTTGTTTTTTCAGATAAATTTTTGGGAAATAGTGTAGCTTTATTATAATGACCTGTTATAGCCTCAAATAGTGTAAAATTCGTTGAAGAATGTATGGAATTATTATATGTTAGAATGGCTTCACTCATGATTTCATTTATTGATTTTGTAGGGTTTTGGCCATGTATGATTCGGATAATTTCTGTTATATTGGAATGTAGTCTTTCAACGGGTGAATTACCTGTTAAATTTTTTGCTGTCGTCACATGAGATTCAATATCATAAAGTTTTAAAAATTAATTGAATAAGGTAGAAGTAAACTTAAGGCCATTATCAAAAATTAATTTTTTTGGGATTCCATGATGCGAATGAATGAATGAGGTGTATGAGTCTAGATCCCATAGGAGATCTAGTTCGAAAATTAGGGGATTTGTTTTCCGTGCATACAACACAAGTGTTAACGAAATCTTAAATATCAACATCCATTTTGGGCCAATAATACTTTTCGGACAAAAATCGGTAAGTTACAGAATTGCGACCATGACAAGTTACTTTCAGATTCGCGAACATTTTGAATCAGAGAATTACGAAGAGATTTTAGGACCCAGAGTTTCCAAGGATTGTCGTTATTTTCCACTGTACGAAACCAAACACTTTTGCATACTTTACCGTCGTGAGTTTTCAAATCCGGCAATTTTCTTAGATTGTTTGAGACGTACGAAATTAATTGAACATAATCATCCTCAAAAAACTTTCTAAATTTAAGTCGACTTCGGTCAGATTTAAATTCGTACCAATTTCATCAGTAGTGTGTATATGCCGGTTATAACTCAGGGAATCGGCGATCATTTATGTTATTTACAGGATCCCGAAGATGGGTTATATGTAGCTAATTCAATCTCTTCACCCATCAATAATTGTTTCACAATTTCTGTTATCAATTCTAATTTACACGACGTAACCCTCGATTTAGATAAGCTTTGCTTTGAGAAATTATCAAACTTCTACGTTTACACTACTAATTTCAAGGAAAAATCTACAAATGACCAAAATTACGAAAGAATAAAACAAGTACAAGAGCATATACGTGTCAACCACATGACCCCTGAAGAAAAAGAAAATATTTTATCCATTTGCACAGAATTTAGTGATCTCTTTTATTTAAAAGGAGACAAATTATCTTGCACCGAAGCTGTAGTTCATACAATACCAACCACCGACAATCAGCCTATCCATATTAAGCCCTATCGTCTACCAGAATTTCAAAAATCTGAAATACAAAAACAAGTACAACAGATGTTAGACGACAACATTATACGAGAAACTAAAAGTCCTTGGAATTTTCCCTTAGTAGTCGTTCCAAAAAAGCCCGACATTCATGGAAACAAAAAATGGCGAATTGTTGTCGATTTTCGAAAACTCAATGAGAAAACGGTTGGAGACGCATATCCTCTTCCAAATATTACTGATATTCTCGATCAATTGGGTAGTTCCAAATACTTTTCCACTCTGGACCTTACTAACGGTTTCCATCAGATAAAAGTTAAAAACTCGGACCGAGAAAAGACAGCCTTTTCGACACCTCTGGGTCATTATGAGTATGTACGCATGCCCTTCGGATTGAAAGGAGCGCCAGCTACTTTTCAGCGTCTTATGAACAATGTTCTCACGGGTCTCCAATCTGTAAAAGTCTTTGTCTATATGGATGATATAGTCGTTTATTCAAAAACACTAACTGAACACTGTGAAAAGCTTAGAGAAGTATTTCAAAGATTACGTGAACAGAATCTCAAGCTACAGCCCGAAAAATGCGAATTTCTTAAATCTGAACTAACTTATTTGGGCCACGTTATTAATGAGCATGGCATAAGTCCAGATCCAAAAAAAGTTGATTGTGTAAAAAATTTTCCGTTACCCAAAAATGCGAAACAAGTCAAGCAATTCCTAGGTCTCGCGGGATATTATCGCCGTTTCATACAAAATTTCGCAAAAATTGCACGTCCTCTTACAGAATTATTAAAAAAAAATATAGAATTTAAATGGACTTCCTTGTCTACGGAAGCTTTCAATATTTTAAAAGAAAAACTCATAAATCCTCCATTACTACAGTATCCCGACTTCACAAAAGAATTCATCTTAACGACAGATGCGAGTGGAAGCGCAATCGGAGCAGTTCTTTCGCAGAAATTTAAAAATAGCGATTTGCCTATCGCCTACGCGTCTCGAGTCTTATCTAAACCTGAAAAAAATTATTCCACCATAGACAAAGAGTTGTTAGCAATTGTGTGGTCTACCAAACATTTTCGTCCCTATTTATTTGGAAAAAAATTCACAATATATACAGACCATAAGCCACTTGTTTACCTACATAATTGTAAAGATCTTAATTCTCGCCTTATGCGTTGGAAACTTAAATTAGAAGAATTTGATTTCGAAATCATACATAAAAAGGGTAAATCCAACACAAATGCTGATTGTCTTAGTCGCATATGTAAAATGACATTAAGATCAAATAAATCTCCTACGCATAACAATGAAAATACTATTCCAAATTGTTCTGATGAGAATACAAGCTCTGAAAATCAAAATTTAACTGAAAATCTTAACAACACCAATTGTCCAAATCAAATTTCTTTTGACAATTTTCTTAAAATTTCACAAACAACTCCAATTTTAAATCCTAACATTCACGATAGCGATTGTAATCTTCTCGAAAATTTATCAAACTCCAATGTTTGTTTTTTCGTAAATGAAGAATTAACAGGCGATGAAAACATTATGGATCTAATAAATAAACACAAACATTATGAAACTTTGAAATCTAAAATATCAAATGGCTCACGTACCATATTTTTCAAAAATAATAAATCTTACATTATTTATTTAGTAACAAATTCAATAAAAGAAAAACCTTCATATAAACATTTTTTTCGAAACTTTCATACTCCTTAAGATATATTTAAAAGAAAATTGTATAAATAAAGCATTTATTCAAAATCCTGTAAAGTCAAAAAACTATAGCCATTTAAAGTATTCAATAATTCGTAATATAATTAGATATATTTTTCAAGACACTGATATTTGTATCAAGATTTTTCATGATAATTTCAATTCCAACCTAGATGCGGATCAAATTTTGGAAATCTTAAAAGAATTCCATGTAAATCCTACAGGCGGTCATAATGGGGTCAACAGAACATATAACCGCATTAAGCAATATCATAAGTGGAAAAACATGTTCAAAGAAATAAAGAAATTTATTCAGAATTGCGAAGTATGTAGAAAAAATAAAATCGTTCGTTACACTCGAGAACCCATGGAATTACTAGCACTGCAAATGAACCATTCGAGAAAATTTCTGTCGATATAGTAGGTCCTTTCCCCGAAACATCTAACAATAATAAATACATTTTCACTTTCATTGATGATTTAACTAAATTTTCTGGTGCAATACCTATACCCGACCAAAGTGCAGAAGTTATAGCAGAAAAGTTCGTCACTGAAATAATATTCCGTTTTGGTACACCTCGGTACGTATTAAGTGACCAAGGAACCAACTTTCTTAGTAATATCTTCAAGCAAGTTTGCAAACTCCTGAAAATCTCAAAGTTACAAACGACAGCTTATAGACCACAATCAAACGGCTCATGTGAACGTAGTCATCGAAATTTTATCGAATATTTACGTTGCTATATTAACCGGTCCCAAGACGACTGCGATTCCTGGATTAAGTATGCAGTATTTGTACACAATACAACTCCTAACACTTCTACCGGTTACTCTCCATTCGAATTAGTTTTCGGAAGAAAAATTGAATTACCCTCTGTATTCTCTCGAACACCAGAAATATCATATAATTACGATACGTATGTTAATGAATTTAAATCTCGACGTCAACATTGCAACGAAATTGCCAAAGAAAATATTATTAAAAACAAAAAACTAAGCAAAAGCCTCTACGACAAAAACGTAAACCCTCTAAATATACATGAAAACGATCTCGTCCTGCTTAAAGATGAACGTTCTTATAGGGGAAAATGCAAAAAATTAATGCCAGTATGGCTAGGTCCTTTTAAAGTTATTTCTACAGAAGGAGTAAATTCCGTAATTCTGATAAATAATAAACCAACAAAAGTTCACAATAATCGTCTCATACTTTTCTCTTCTTACTAGTGTATATCACATGAAATTAATAAAACACTTTTCTTTTAGGCAAAATGGAATTTATAACTTTCAT
This sequence comes from Bombylius major, assembly GCA_932526495.1. Classification (NCBI taxonomy): domain Eukaryota; kingdom Metazoa; phylum Arthropoda; class Insecta; order Diptera; family Bombyliidae; genus Bombylius; species Bombylius major. The sequence goes on from OW052043.1 coordinate 32,689,407, forward strand.
TCTGTTCATCTGTACCATATACCGGACTAATTGTATTGAAAATAATAATAATGAAGCGTTATACGAAATTACTCCCTTAAACGACAGTCCTGGACTCATATACGAAGAAGTCGGTCGTCTAAATCTTCATAATGACAAATGGAAATTACTAATTCATTCGGACCTATCTGATTTTAAATTTCAAATTAAGGAGATAATTTTCTATTCCGACAAAATAAAAAGTAATTGCGAAATAATTAAAAAAAGAAATTTTACAATCCTAGAATGTAGTAATATTCATAAATATGTAGACCAATCAATCGAAAAATTGAAAATACAAAATAAAATCATTAGTAATATTTTAGGTATTAATTATAATACAGTAGTTAAAAGAGGATTAATAAACGCTGGCGGAAGCCTAGCAAAAATTTTATTTGGAACATTAGATGTAAGCAGGGCCGTTTTAAGATCGTCGTAGGCCGTAGGCATTTTGGATTAAGATTAAGAATTTAAGAAGAGCAAAAAAAAAAAGGTCAATTTGTTCTCTATGCGCGGGGACCCTAGAGTTGTGTAATTTTCTAACGAACAAAAAAAAAAGGTCAATCAAGTAAAATCCAGTAGGTATATATGTATCTATTTCTTTTTAGACTTTCGTAAGCCCTTGTAGGATCGTAGGCCCTAGGCACAGTGCCTATTGTACCTATAGCATAAGACGGGCCTGGATGTAAGTGATGCTGAATACTATGATGAGCAAATGAAATTGTTAGAACAGAATGAACAATATTTACAAAATTTAGTAAAAAGTCAGACTTCTATTTATGAATCATCTCTAGACCAGTTAAATCAAACTTTAAACCATTTAAACAATTTCAAAGAAAAAGTCGATAGTATATTAAAAAAATTAAACAATATGGAAAATATAACTAATCTAAGTCTCTTTGTAACACAAATTAACATGAAAATAAATGAAGCGTTTACAGTCTTTGTAATGTTAATTGATCAATATTCCATGACTCAGAACCATATTATAGATGTTTTATATTCAGCATTGCAAGGAAAATTACATCCTTATGTAATAGATAATGAAAATATGTTATTAGAACTTAAGAAAATTCAAATTTCTCTTTCTAACGGTCTACATCTACCAGTTAAATTAGATTTAAGAAATATTAATAACTTGTATAATATAATAGAAACTCATGTATATTATAGTAATAATAAGTTAAACTTTTTATTAAGCATTCCTTTGATTAGTCCTAATGAGTATATTGTATATAAAATGACTAGCATACCAAAATTGTTGAACAATAACACTTATTCTATTATAATACCAAAAAAACCGTTTATAATAGTTGATTCCATAAAACAGTACTACTTCCTCTACGATGAACATGAACTTCAAAAATGCCAAATTACTAATAAAGATCATTATATTTGTGACCAAGTTATGCCAATTTCTGTTGCACACTTGGATAGCACATGCGAAATGAGTCTACTTACTGATAACAATAATTCACCTAAAAATTGTCAAAATCGGATCATCATAGTTGAAAAAACAATTTACTTGCAATTAGCAGAAACAAATAAATGGTTGTTTGTGGCTCCGCGTGAAGAGTTTATTCTTGTTGATTGCAAAGGTCGTAGTACTTCAACCAAAATCGAAAATATTGGAATTTTGAAAACAAAACATTTTTGCAAAATATTTACTAAATCATTGATTTTAAATTCTAAAACACAGTACTCTAGTAATACTACGATACAGTCTTATGTAAATAATGTCATGTTAAATGAGACTAGTTTTAATATACCAAGCTTTGAAAATGTGCCACAATTATCTACGATTCCTGATTCATTCTCTATTCAGGATCAGATAAAAAATCTGAACAAAATAAGTCAAAATATTGAAATATTTAAAGTTAGAAGTCAAAACTTGCTTCCTTTGAAGCAACATAAACAACATTTTTATACAATCTACTCATTATTAATTTTATTGGTACTCATATTGATAATATATATTATAACGAGGAAAGTACTAAAGATAAGAAATGTAAAAACACAAGTAACTGAAGAATTTTATATGAAAAGGAATGAAAGTAAAAATACCCTACAAGGTATCGAACAAAATAATGTAAATGTAGAAGACAAAAATTGTGAACATGAAAACTGTACCAATCCAAGGTACAAGTTTCATTTTTAAGGGGGGGCATGTTGTAAAGCCCTTACTCATTACTTTTTATAATTCTATTTACTCGGTACTTTTTAAATTCTATTTTATGTAATTCTAAACCGTGCATCCGCCGTTGCATTTATTGCACCTACGCGTTTTGTTGCAACTGCATTCTTGTGTAAAACTACTGACCACAGCAGTTTAGGTCACGTACTCATCTTGTCTTCTACATAGTTCTATATAGATAATAAAATATTAATTGTCTCGATATAATTAATAGACAATAGAATAAGTCAGTTTTGTATTAGCTGTTAAATAGAAAAGTCGTCTCTAATAAAATAAATTAATATTGAAGGCAAAAGTGTTTTTATTTTTTTTACTTCCTTCAATTTACAACACGAACTTGGCTACACTGTCGCACTGAAGCACTCTGTATAGCCTGGCTGTTTCGTTCAAGCTTGTCAGCTCTTCACAGTAGGTTCTGAAAGATGCGAGCTTGGCACTCCTCACCCTCTTCTTGTATTCCCTCTGCAAAGATCTGTATGCATCCCAGTCCACTTCCGCTTTAGATTTAACATCGTAGGTACTATACAGAAATGTTCATTTGGAACGATGGATGACAATAACAGAGACGAAATACTAGAACATTTACAAAACATTGACAAAAACAACCATAATAGTATTCAAAATTTAAATAAACAAATAAAAATTAACGATAATTTTAATAAAACATTTCTTAATTTAAAATCATTAATAGAAGATGATAGAGTAAAAATTTTACAGTCAATTAATAAATCAAATATACATATTAAAAATATGAGCGATAAAATCTCATTTCTAGACCAAGAAACAAAGCTAAGTTTTATAGAAAATAAAGTGAATCAAATCTTAGATAATATAGTATCAACAAAAAGCAATATTATACATCCAAGTATGTTAACTTCAGAAGAACTAGATTTGCATAATGTAGACATTCATAAATTAAAATTTTTAAAAGCAGGAGTAATGGAATATAAAAATAAGATGTTAGTTTTTGTAATTAAAATCCCAAAAGATTATTTTTTAACAGAATTACAATTGTTTAAACCAATACCGAACACTCAAAACTTAGAAATAAATGAAAAAGACGAATTAATAGTTGAAATAGATAACAAAATATATAGTTACGATGAGTCATTAACTTTTAGAGATCTAAAATTGACTAAGCATTGTGTTGTAGAGAAAAAATGTTCTTTTATATACAATAATATATCAAGTATAGAAAAAATAGATGAAGAAACAATTCTATTGAAAAATATGTATAATGATACACTAATTACAAATTGCGATAGAAGAAAGTATGATTTAAAAGGAAATTTTTTGATAAATTTTAATAATTGTACATTAAATATAAAAGATATGGAATTTTATAATACCAAGACTACAATACTTGATAAATTTTATTATCCATCTGAAAACATAAAAATAATTAAGGAAAACCCTATAGATTTTAAGAGAGTAAAAATAGAAAATGAAAACAACATAGAAGAAATAAAAGAATTGAAATTTCACAAAAATATTATATATGGTACAAATATAAGTATGACATTTATATTAGTTATAACTGTAGTAATTATAATAATTTTGTTACATTGTAAAAACAAGAACGGAAAAATTAAAGTTATAAATAACATGAAGCCGGAGGCTTCTGACTTAAAGCAGGGAGGAGTTACATATATTGATTTTCATGACAAGTTAAAATATATGGAAACTGCTGATTTACCAGATGGTTATAAAATTCAATCGAAACCAAAGCCAGTGTCGTGGTAATTATTTTAAATCAACTTTCTCAGACTTAGAAAGTAACTTAACTATCTCATTTAATTATTCCCATAATAAATTAACATTACTTTTTCCGTTCTCATAAAAATATATGCTGATATATTTTAGGTATTTTAGGAGGTTCAACTCCTAAGTTCTAAGATAATTGTAATTGAATTGTGGTGATAAATAAAAAATAAAGTTCATTATTTTTATATAAAAATTGTTTTCTTACTTTTTTATTTATTATCCGTACAACAAAATACAAAATTCGTGTGCAACCGAGATTATTTTACAGTTCATTTATTGGAATATTTAGTTGAAGAATTTGGAATTATAAATAAGAATTCCAAAAAATGAACAATTTAAAGAATTAAAAAAGTACAACCATCTGTAATAGCTACAGTGGTGTCAAAAAATGATGGACATGAAAAAAATGGAATTTCTGCTGTCGCAACAAAACAAACTTCTCCACGAACCTGTCAAAATGGAAAAGGTTGGAACACGGCAGCGAAAAGATAATGTAAAGTTCGTAAAGGACATTGATCTATAAAACAAATAAGTATTTCCACTAGGAAATTTTGACCAGAAAGGAGGTTTGATCAGTGTTGCCTAAATACAACAACGTGGGGCACTGGGCTCGTCCACACCCTGAGTGGGGAGTAAGTTCACACAAGTTGTCCAAAACCCAAAAAAAATATCTCACGGGGATGACTTATAAACATGTACATAAAAATGTCATTTCCGAATGATATATAACAAAACCGGAAAGAAAGTAAAAACTATACCTGAAAGATTTTAAAAACAGATGGGTTCACAAATCAGTTTACAGCAGTTATACATAGGAGGGTAAAGAGAACCAATTAAGGCTAAACTGATTAAGTTTACACAAAAAAATGTTTTGTTCAAAAATATATAGGCCAATGGTTGTAAGATAAGGTGAAGCAAGGTACGAAGATTACGAGTGATACGAAGATAAAGAGGTATATGGTAAACAGAAATGGTGTTTGGCTTTGAGATTTTTCGCATGAAAAGTTCCTACATATTTACCTTGTAGGTCCTTTACTTCATACGTACTTCCACCAATGTATCTTTTAATTCGACATTTTATAAACTTTTGTTATTTTTGTATAAGGTATTGAATTTAGTTTTTTTAACCCAAGTTGAACGTTACTGTAGGGATTATTGACCGTATAATCATTATTCAAATTATAGATAGATTGATAGATTGATATAGATAGATTCTGTATTTTCAATCGTCCAGTTATTTAGTTTTTTAAGGGTTAATTTGTTGAATTTATTTTTTATGATTTTCTAAAAAGTCTTGATTTGTTTTTTCAGATAAATTTTTGGGAAATAGTGTAGCTTTATTATAATGACCTGTTATAGCCTCAAATAGTGTAAAATTCGTTGAAGAATGTATGGAATTATTATATGTTAGAATGGCTTCACTCATGATTTCATTTATTGATTTTGTAGGGTTTTGGCCATGTATGATTCGGATAATTTCTGTTATATTGGAATGTAGTCTTTCAACGGGTGAATTACCTGTTAAATTTTTTGCTGTCGTCACATGAGATTCAATATCATAAAGTTTTAAAAATTAATTGAATAAGGTAGAAGTAAACTTAAGGCCATTATCAAAAATTAATTTTTTTGGGATTCCATGATGCGAATGAATGAATGAGGTGTATGAGTCTAGATCCCATAGGAGATCTAGTTCGAAAATTAGGGGATTTGTTTTCCGTGCATACAACACAAGTGTTAACGAAATCTTAAATATCAACATCCATTTTGGGCCAATAATACTTTTCGGACAAAAATCGGTAAGTTACAGAATTGCGACCATGACAAGTTACTTTCAGATTCGCGAACATTTTGAATCAGAGAATTACGAAGAGATTTTAGGACCCAGAGTTTCCAAGGATTGTCGTTATTTTCCACTGTACGAAACCAAACACTTTTGCATACTTTACCGTCGTGAGTTTTCAAATCCGGCAATTTTCTTAGATTGTTTGAGACGTACGAAATTAATTGAACATAATCATCCTCAAAAAACTTTCTAAATTTAAGTCGACTTCGGTCAGATTTAAATTCGTACCAATTTCATCAGTAGTGTGTATATGCCGGTTATAACTCAGGGAATGGTTTGTGCACACCTTTTTCTTGTGACGTGTGATGTGCTTCGGTAGCTTTTAAGCTTTTTGGTTGTGGTGTGTGGTGTGCTTCGGGAGCTTTTGTGCTTTTTGGTTGTGTCGTGTGGTGTGCGTGGGGGGCTTTGATGCTTTTCGTCGTGAGTTGGAGCTTGTAGTTGGTAGGATTGGGGAGTTCTGGAACCACCGACGAGTGTGTAGAGGAATGTGTTGTTGTTTTGTTGTTGTTTGAGATGAAGAAAAAATGAAAAAAATGTTTGTGTTGTCGGTGGGATGCGAACCCGAGACCTGTAGCATGATATATCATCGAGCCACAGAGAATCTTAATATGTATCAGATTTTTATTCGTTTGTGTATTTTTAAGTGTATTATTTGATGTTTTTATTTCGAAATCAAGTTGAGAAACTATTGTTTTGTGTGTGTGTGTGTGTAAATTTTGTCAGCATTTGTAAGCAGTTGAATAAGAGTGGGGATCAGATTTTTGCTATTGTCTCCAATTTCTTCAAACGGTAAGATAAAACCGGTTTTATCTGAAAATTTTGAAATTCAGGGTATAAATATTGTATTGAGGGTTTTCTGGCCTCTTTACAGAATCTGCATTTGTCATCCTTTTCGAGCCCTATCTTGTTCAGGTGGTAGTTGAGCGGCTAGTGCCTAGTGATAAGTCCCGTGATTGTCCTTAACTCGTTCTTATTGAAACAGATCAGTTTCCTAGCAATAATGGCTGAAGGTTCAATAAACTCCTTTGCTTGCTTGTTACCAGCAGTATTTTCCCAGCAGGAGATGCACCTTTCCATCTCCCATTTCTTTATAGAACCCTTGGCTGCTTTGGAGTGGTGAAGGTTTTTTTGTATACATTTGATTTTATTAGTCATCTAGCCCTTTACCCCATCCTTCTGTTCACCTAGATGTTTTACTTGAGATTTGGCTTTTATGGTTTTAGCTGAATCGTTCACTTTCAAAGCACTCGTTTCAATGCGAACCTTGTTGTCCCCACCTTCTGCCAATTTTTCTTTTCGCTTTCGACAATGCGTTAAGCCAGTTAGTGTTACACATGCCACGTACATTCAACATACACATTTGTCCCATACAGTAAATACCAAACTTAAAACCAACAACAACAACTTATCGTCAGCAAATTCCATTAATAGGTAACATTTTAAAAGTAGCTTAAAACTCAAAAACAATGCATAGTAAAAATTCAGTAATATGCAAGTATCAAAGATAACAAAATTCTTTAAGATACTTTCTATAATAAAAAACAAATGACCATAGTCAGTTTTATTAGAGATTTCATTCGAGACAGTCAATTAATACTCAAGATATTAAATAATAAAATTCATAATAAAAGAAAAATCAATTTAAATTTGTAGAAAACTAAATAATAAATAAAAATAAATAAATAGACATTTAAATAAATAATAAACAAAGTTTGTTAATTTTTAATATCAATTTACACAAAAAAACTTTAAATATATTTTTTCATAAATAAATAAATAAATAAAATTAATACAAAAAAAAGAATAAAACAATTTAAAATTGAAATAAATAAATATTAGAATAAAAAGAAATAAAAGTTATTTTGTTAATACAAGTGAATCCAAGTCGTGTAAACTTGTTTTAAGAACTCCATCGAGGAAAACTTAAACTATTTTAATAGTTTATAACAAGTAATAGAGAAGAACCACACACAGAAAAAAAAGCCAGGTGTTATTTTAAATGTGATACAAAAAAATGGTCATTTAGATTGGGCTATAAATAATAAAATTTTCTTTTACCACATGTGAAATTCCTTTGAATTATCCAATTTATTCAGTGAAAGTGATAAAAATTTAGAGAAAAAATCAATAGACTTGTCCTCTGGTCTTTCGAATATTTCAATAAATAGTGTTGATACTAGTGATACTGTTTGCAAATATGACATTCTGTACTCTCATTTTGAATTTTCATTTTATTTAGTGTTAAACGATTTATTGATTTTTAATTTTCGATTTAATTGTGATATAAATATTTTATATCTTAAATAATTGAAGATACAAATATTTTTGTGCAATCTTTTGCCTTGTAAAAAAAAAAAACAAAAAAAAATAAATAAAATAAATAAATATTACAAAAAATACATCTAATTCTCGTTCATAATGTTCAAATTTCAAAATACTTTTTTCTTTTGTTGGCATTCTTGTCACTTTTTTATTACATTCTATTCTGTGAGTATCCAAGTCATTTTCGCCAGAAAAGTATAACAAACATGAATTACACATATATGTACATTTGATGATGATGATTTGTTAACTGCTCTCTCATTATTTTGAAATTTTGAAAATATTTTGTTAATTAATAAAATTTCATAGTTTACACTAACACTATTACCTAGACATGTTTTTTATCCATACACAATGAGCATTTTCTTCTTCTTGCATAAGTAATAAAATATGAATATCTTTTTCTTTAGAAGTTGAATAATATGGTCCAACAATTTTATTATCATCTAATCCAAATACATTAATACTGACTTTTGGATTCAGCATTTCAAATTTATGAATATCAGATGTTTTTATTGGGAACTCTAGTGTAGAAAAATCAAGATTAACGCCATTTTTTAAAATTATTTTTTTAGACTTGATATTTTCAATCTGATACGATTGTCTTTCAGAATTTTTTTAAACTGGATTCAATGCAGATAATATAGCCCATTTAAGACAGTACTCATCCTCATTCTTCACATTTATACAAGCTTTTTTATTTTGTATAGATTTTGGAAGTGATATGTACTGAGATCCTCGTAAGGGCTTCCATTGATTAATATTAATTTCAACATGAATAATTCTTATTAGAGTCCAACCACTATCTCTTTCTTGAAATTCTTGCATTTTTTTGTGAATTTTGCCAACCATCTTTTCATAAACTTGACTTAAATCTTCGATTTTCTGTTTAATTGTCATACAAGATGGAAATGATTTAAATGAAACTGTAATATCATCTTCGCCGTCATTTCCTTTTATTATTTTCATATATTCACAAAATAATTCCATATCGAGCAGATTTCTTAAAGCATTTAAAGTATGATCTTTTGATGTATTGAAAAATTTTAAGACATCTAGATCTAGTACACCTTCATCTTTGTTTTCAAGTATATATGATTCAACTCTTTCTTCAAAAGCGCTTTAGATTACCTTCAAATTTTCATTTAAAGGTTCAGCTGCATTTTTTTTGTGAAAATTTGTTCTTACATGATATGACCAATTTTTTTTTAAAACATCTTTTTGACATGCATCTCAAAATTTTGCTATCGCTATTGGCTCAACTATTGGCTATTGGATTTTTCACTTCGACCGTATCATTCTTTCTTAAATGAGATAATAAATGATCGCTCCTTGAGAATTTCTTTTTACATACCACACAGGAAAGTTTGTCCTTGTCGATAACAGAAATAGAATAGATTTTCTTTTAATGTTCTAATAATTTGTTTTGTCTACTTAAATGTTGCCAACAAATATCATAAACTACGTGTTCACCATGAATGCTATTAACATGTCTTTTTAAAACTGATTTTGTTAAAAAATCTTTATTACATTATTCACAATCATGTATAGTAAACTTCATTTTTCAGAATAAATTTAATTTATTTAAAACTGCTGATTTATAAAACTGATATTAATGTTGTTTCACTGTCCCAATCCGCGAAAACCTCTTTGTCGAATTTAAACTCGATAGTGTAGCCAGAACTGTTTTTTCCAAGGTATTCATACCCTGAATTTCAAAATTTTCAGATAAAACCGGTTTTATCTTACCGCTTGAAGAAATTGGAGACAATAGGCAAAAATCTTATCCCCACTCTTATTCAACTGCTGACAAAATTTACACACACACACACAAAACAATAGTTTTTCAACTTGATTTCGAAATAAAAACATCAAATAATACACTTAAAAATACACAAATGAATAAAAATCTGATACATAAACATTTTTCTATTTTTATTCGCCGGTTCGAATCTCATCAATATCACAACTATTTCACAATCTTTTGTTTTCTTCTAATAGCATACGAATTAAAATTCGTCATATATACACACAACATAATCATCATATATTAAGATTCTCTGTGGCTCGATGATATATCATGCTACAGGTCTCGGGTTCGCATCCCACCGACAACACAAACATTTTTTTCATTTTTTCTTCATCTCAAACAACAACAAAACAACAACACATTCCTCTACACACTCGTCGGTGGTTCCAGAACTCCCCAATCCTACCAACTACAAGCTCCAACTCACGACGAAAAGCATCAAAGCCCCCCACGCACACCACACGACACAACCAAAAAGCACAAAAGCTCCCGAAGCACACCACACACCACAACCAAAAAGCTTAAAAGCTACCGAAGCACATCACACGTCACAAGAAAAAGCTGTGCACAAACCATTCCCTGAGTTATAACCGGCATATTAGTGATGTTATGTGATTTTGAAACCTGTGATTAAATCACAGGTTTGTTAAAAGAGCAATCACAGTCGACTTCTCTTTAAAAAAAGAGCAGTGAGTGTGATTCATGGTTGTGATTGCGATTCATGCTCATGGCTGCTATTGTGATTTTATTTTTAAAAAGTATGTATACTTAGATATAAAGAGCAGAGCAGTGACTGCGATTTTTGAAATATATAAGTATACATACGTTTGTATTCGATTCGAACCTGGTTTGAAATAAAAAGCAGACAGAAATTTTTGTAGTACATACATATGTGTATCATCTGTTTATAATAATATTGCCCGCAAAATTTAAATTTCGAGTCAAAAGTAATTTCGAAGATAAATGAATATCGCATGTATACGTACCAAACATGTTCTGGTTAAAAAAAATCTAAAAGAATAAAAAAAAAAGAAAGAAATAAAATCGCAGTCTGCTCATCTGCTATTATATCTATCACTATTTCAAATTAGTATACTAGTATAGTAGTGATTAATGAATTATACAGAGTATTCACAAATCACAGTCACAGAAAAAGAGCAATCACTATAAAATATAAAATAGCAGTCTGTGATTAAATCACAGGTTTCAATCACTGTGATTTGAATGAGCAATCACAGTTTGCTCTGCTCTTTGAAAATCACAGTTTATGTCATCACTACGGCATATACACACTACTGATGAAATTGGTACGAATCTAAGAAAACAATCTAAGAAAATTGCCGGATTTGAAAACTCACGACGGTAAAGTATGCAAAAGTGTTTGGTTTCGTACAGTGGAAAATAACGACAATCCTTGGAAACTCTGGGTCCTAAAATCTCTTCGTAATTCTCTGATTCAAAATGTTCGCGAATCTGAAAGTAACTTGTCATGGTCGCAATTCTGTAACTTACCGATTTTTGTCCGAAAAGTATTATTGGCCCAAAATGGATGTTGATATTTAAGATTTCGTTAACACTTGTGTTGTATGCACGGAAAACAAATCCCCTAATTTTCGAACTAGACCTCCTATGGAATCTAGATTCATACACCTTTTCAACGTCATTACATTGATTTTTTTGGTCCATATCCCTGGACAAAAACAGGAAATGCGAAAATTTTGGTCTTTCTTAATTACTTCTCAAAATTCGTGTTTCTCAAACTTCTTCGTAAAGCCAATGCCTTTGTTATTATAGCCTTCTTGGAACTTACAGCGATATTTGAAACGGATGAACAAATAAAACTGGTCAGGGAATATCACATAAAATCGAATCACCGAGGTATTACTGAAACTTTATTACACATGAAAAGAACTTATTATTTTTCAAAAATGAAAGATATTATAACTTGTATAATAAATAATTGTGAAATTTGTTTAGAAAATAAATACGAAAGAAATAAACAGCCCTTAAAATTCGAATTATCTGAGACACCTTATATGCCTTTAGAAGTAGTACACATAGACATTTATTGGTACACAAAGAAATTTTTTCGACCATGACAGATAAATTCGCAAGTGCTTATTTACTTACTGAACAGAAATATCATAAACATATTTCAAAGTCTTAAACATTTTTTTTTTCGTATCATGGAATCCCAAAAAAATTAATTTATGATAATGGCCTTAAGTTTACTTCTACCTTATTCAATTAATTTCTCAAACTTTATGATATTGAATCTCATGTGACGACAGCAAAAAATTCAACAAGTAATTCACCCGTTGAAAGACTACATTCCAATATAACAGAAATTATCCGAATCATACATGGCCAAAACCCTACAAAATCAATAAATGAAATCATGAGTGAAGCCATTCTAACATATAATAATTCCATACATTCTTCAACGAATTTGACACTATTTGAGGCTATAACAGGTCATTATAATAAAGCTACACTATTTCCCAAAAATTTATCTGAAAAAACAAATCAAGACTTTTTAGAAAATCATAAAAAAGAAATTCAACAAATTAACCCTCAAAAAACTAAATAACTGGACGATTGAAAATACAGAATCTATCTATATCAATCTATCAATCTATCTATAATTTGAATAATGATTATACGGTCAATAATCCCTACAGTAACGTTCAACTTGGGTTAAAAAAACTAAATTCAATACCTGATACAAAAACAACATTTCCTTCTGGCCCTTCTAACATAAAACAAAAACAACTACCTCCAAAACCACTACCAACTCATAGCCAAGTTTTCGGTAAACCAACAGACGTATGGAAACCAAAATCAAGCCAAAATAAAAGCAGATCTCAGCCACTACCAATGAGTACAACTTCAAGAAGATCTCATAAATCAAAAATGAGTGTAGATGAACTATAAAATACGGAACAAAATGACGTAGAAGAAAACTACGAATACTACGATAATTATGAACACGAATATACAGAACCCGAACACAATAATTTAGACGAACAAAATTTTTGCATGGACGGCCAAAATACCTTACAAACATAATAGACCTCAATAATACATACAATAAAAGACAATTACCCTATATACTAATAAAACATCCACCCTTGAAACTTCTCATAGACACAGGGGCAACTAAATCATTTATTAACTCTGAGATTAGAGAAAATTACTGCTCACAATATAAAAAACTTTACCCTTTCACAGTTTCAACTGCATTTAACTCTTCACACCACAATTTTTCTGTTACCATTTCGCTCTTAAGGAATTTAATGAAAATGAAAATAAAAAATTTTCCGCTTAGAAATTCCATAATATATTCGACGGATTATTCGGAATAGATATAATAAAAAAATTTAATATGAAATTAGACTGATAAGTTGGAAAAATGCAATTACTTCTTTACTATTAACTTAGCAAGCGGTATTCACCAGATATAAATGCACCCAGATGATGTGAAGAAAACTGCACTCGACGTAGAAAATTTTCGTTACGAATTCTTAAGAATGCCTTTCGGTCTAAAAAATTCGCCACTTTTCAAAGAGTCATGGATAATATTCTAAAAGATTTACAAAATGAAATTTGTTTATGTCGACGACATAATCGTTTTTTCAATTTCCCTTCAAGAACACATGGTGAAATTGAAGAAAGTTTTCCAGCGCCTTAGACAAGCAAATTTCAACATTCAGTTGGACAAGTCAGCATTTTTAAAAAATGAAACCTCTTATTTAGGACATATTATTACCTCAGAAGGTATCAAACAAAACCATGAGAAAATAAAATGTATCCAAAATTACCCACTTCCAAAAACCCCACGAGAAATTAAAGCATTCTTAGGTCTAATAGGTTACTATAAAAGATTTATCCCAAATTTGGCAAAAATCACGAAACCTATGACTCTTTGTAACATAAAAAAAAGGCAATAAATTTAGCACAGATTTCATTAAATGTTTCGAAACAAGTAAAGAAATCCTATTGCCTCGGCTTACTTCCCCTGTAGTGAGAAAGACCACCCCCACAAGGAGTCGAAAAGCTATTTCAGTACTGCAACTCAAGAAACAAGCAATTAATCATGGGATGTGACGCAGACGGAGGCCAGGGCTCGAATTGACCTGTAGCACCATAGAAAGGAGTGACGCAGACGCCCATCACGGCATCTGGGGAAGTTCAGACACCAACACAAAAGGTGAGTACCTATTACAATTTCTTAATACTAACAACTTAGAAATAAGTAATAGGGGTAACAAACCGACCTTCCTCAATGCAATAAGGAGTGAGGTCTTAGACATCACAGTATGCACTCCACTAATAGGACCTAAAATTGTGAATTGGCATGTGTCGAATGAAATGTAAATGTCCGATCACCAGCAGATCAGATTTGACTTTGAAGCGACACACGCAAAACATATTCAAGTTAGAGTCCCAAAGCTAACTGATTGGAACCTCTATAGGGAATACCTCAAAGCAGACCAATCAGTTAGAGAGGGGTTTATTGAGAATGAGGGAGAGTTGGACTTTGCAGCCATTGAACACTAAAACCTCATCACACATGCTTTAAGACAAAAGCTCATGCAGATAGATGTACCTTGATGGAATCGGGAACTAGAAAAAGCAAAGAAGACAACCAGGCAACTCTTTAAAAGTGCAAAACGCTCCGGAAATTGGAGTAAATACAAGAAGGCACTTACTGAGAACAACAAAATGCAAAGAAGATCCAAAAGGAAAACGCGGAGAAACTTGTGCAATGGAATAAATGATCTTCCAACCACCGCAAGGTTCCATAAAATCCTGTCGAGGGATCATTAAACGGAATAGGAATGTTAGAAAAACTAAACAGGGAATATACAGGGAGTCCGGAGGAGATAAATGTCTCTAGACTCATGGACACTCACTTCCCTGACTGTCAAAATATAAATGTGGAAAATTTTGAACCAGAACCTCTGGTGGGACAACAAATGACCAACAGAGTGAAAAGCCTCTCGGGAAGAATGAATACTCCTGATGACGTAAAATGGGCAGTGGGGACGTTCAAACCATTCAAATCCGCGGGTATGGATGGTATATTCCCAGCACTATTGCAAAAAGAGATTGAGATACTTTTTCCTAGGTTAGTGATGATGTTTGGAGCCAGTCTATATCTAGGACACATCCCAAAGCCATGAAGAGAAACAAAGGTTGTCTTTATACCTAAAGCTGGCAAAAGACCGAGTGAAAAGCCCAAATCATTTCGGCCAATAGGCCTTACCTCTTTTCTCTTGAAAACAATGGAAAAAATAATCCATTAGAGAATGCGTCATAATACCTAAGCCGCTGGAGCAAAATCAGCATGCTTTTCAATCAGGAAAGTTTACTGTCACAGCGCTTCATAGCCTGGTCAGGAAGATTGAAAAAACACTAGAGGCCAAAGAAGTAGCGACCTTCATTTTTATTGACATAGAAGGTGCTTTTGACAACACCTTATACAAATCCATGGGGGAAGCCATCTCCCGCAGAGGATGCGATGGCAATATCACTAGGTGGATAATGTCAATGTTTGCACAAAGACTCATTACTGCCAACCTAGGGGACCAAAATATCAACATAAAAGCCAGCAATGGGTGCCCTAAAGGAAGAGTATTATCGCCCTTGCTCTGGTCTTTGTTGGTAGATGACCTATTAAGAAGTCTAAGTGAAACAGGCTTCATTATCAGGGGCAAGCACGACTCGGTTATATCCAAACTCGTGCAAAGTGCACTTGATCACAATAATGAGTGGTGAAATAAACAGGGATTATCAATAAACCCTGAGAAAACCACCATCGTACCTTTCTCAAAGAGAAGGAAGCTGGACATCAAAAGCCATGTTTCAAGAAACGTATGGATACAGATGTCTGAAGAGGTGAAATATCTAGGAGTACACCTAGATAAAAAACTTACCTGGAAAAAACACATCGACAAAGTCACAACAAAGGCCACTACAGCCTTGTTTTGCCGTAGTCGACTACTAGGCAGAATCTAGAGACTCAAACCACAGATGATGTTCTGGGCATACACAACCATTATAAGACCAATAATCAGCTACGCTTTTGGTCTGGTGGCCAAAAACCAAAGAGAAGGCAACCCAAAGTAGACTCCAGAAGCTACAAAGGCTAGCGTGCCTAAATATCACAGGTGCCATGAGTACCTGATCTACAGGAGCTATAGAGGTGTTGCTCAACCTACCTCCCCTATAGAGGCTGTAAGATCTGCCGTCAAGCTACAGGGTACCGAAGACTTAAAACCTGGAGATCTCAAAGGTCACCTAAGCATATTGGAAACAATAGATATCTATGGATAACTATTATAAAATCTCTAACGTTATGCCAGCTAGAATGAACCTCGGTATTAATTACAAAATTCTACTGAGACAACGACAAATATGGAAAACTGGCGTATCAGTTTTCGAGAGAGGCTCGGCTATTTGGTATACTGACCGATCTAAAACTGAGAAAGGAACAGGAGTTGGAGTTGTAATTCCAGGGACAAAAATACATAAAGCACTAGGGAAAACTGCAAAAATTTTCCAAGCAGAGATCCATGCTTTAGAACTATGCGCCAAGAAATGTCTCGATAAGGGATATAGAAAGGCAAAGATCTACATCATGTCGGACAGCCAGGCAGCATTGAAGGCTATCAGTTCACAAATGATAGATTCAAAGCTGGTCTGGGATTGCACCACTACTTTGAAAGAACTGGAAAACAACAACAGACTAACTATAGGCTGGTTTGCCAGGGCACGAATGCATAGCAAGAAATGAGGAGGCTGATCGCCTGGCAAAGTCAGGAGTGGAAGCCATCTTCATCGGACCTGAACCTTTCTGTGGATTACCCAAATCGCACAGAGCAAACTTGATCAATGAATGGGAGGAGCAACAAAAGTCCTCGCACTGGTCAACAACGCAAGGTGCCGGGTGGGCCAAAAAATTCATAAAAACCAATAAGAGCAAGGCGCTGGAAGTCCAAAAGCTTCCAAAAAATGAACTAGAGAAACTAGTGGGACTTTTCACTGGACACATCCTCTAAGACACCTTCTGACAAAGAAGGGAATTGAGGAAAATCAAAATTGTAGATTTTGTGAAGATCTTTTGAAAGGGAACTTCTCGGAATAGTTTGGGCAACAAAGTATTTTCGACCATACTTATTTGGTCATAAATGTTTTATTCATACTGACCATAAGCCTTTAAACTGACTCTTTTCAGTAGAAGATCCTAATGCAAAATTGACAAGATGGAGACTCAGACTTGACGAATACGACTATACGATAATGTACAAAAAAGGCTGCTCAAACTCAAATGCCAAAAATATCTTACATCTTTCAAAATAAAGCTCGAACAATAGTTGAAGTTACTAAAAATAACTTTAAAACGAACATTTTAAACATATTCAAAGAATTTTCAATAATAAACAAAACCTTTGCAGTACAAATTGATAATAAAGAATTCATCCTGAAATTTCGTACGACTTCACAAAAAACCTTTAGAAACCCACAATTCAAACTATTTCTTTGTAACCAAGTTTTAGAAGATATAACAAACGAAGACCAACAAAACAAAATTGTCGAACTTTATCATGAGGGCAACACAAACCATAGAGGAAACAGAATCACAAGTTAAACAATCTTACTACTGGCCCAACATCGAAAACACAGTTACAAATTACAATAACAATTGAGAATTATGCCAAAAAATGAAATACGACAGAAACCCCCAACCCCAAACCTCAGTATCCAACCGACCTTGCTTGAGCATCAAAGGGGACCGTTTGAGACCAGCAAATTTACCACCTGTTGTCCAAGCAGTTGCTCGGCACGGTTTCCTACACACCTTCGGCTTAGGTGGGTGGGATTTAAAGGATTTACTCAACTTTGTGCTTGGCTTAAAGCCTAGACAGACCAAACTAAAGTACGTACTTGAGTACAAAAATAAAGTACGAAGTATGAATTCATCGACTTTCCCCATACATTTGTGTACTTTAGCTAAGCACAAAAATTTATTTACTTTAAATGATAAAGTACGATCTTCAGCGCCACTTGTTGTCAATAGCAGAAGTAAAATTTGTTTTAAGCCTTGCACCAGTAAAAAAAAATGTCTGAAGTAATGTATTTGAAAAAGAAGATGCAAAATTTAAAAATAAAAAATAACCATGGTAGCTGCCATAATAACCAGAAGTATATCTATCTCTTTTCTATATAATATGTAGAAATAAAGAGACAGATATACTTTTGGTTATGGTAACTGCCATTTTTTTTAACAGCTGAACAACTTTCATTCAAAATAAATTCAAACGTCAAAATTAAGTACAAAATAAATTTAAACGTCGAAAATAAGTACAAAAACCGGTGTGTCACCAAAATAAAGTACAAAGCCAAAGTACGTACTTTATTTGTACTTTATATTGCGGTGTGTCTAGGCTTTTAGTCTAATATCTCTGAAACTGACCTGTTCGACAAGGAACAAGGAAGTTACGTACACAAGTACGTCACAACCTGTATTTAAATTATAATCCAAATCAATTGAATAATCTCTAATCGTGAGAACATTAAATCTGCTGACTATAGTCCACCTGTGCAAGAAACTATGCTTCATACTGATGGAAACCTGTAAATTTTATCATAACAGTAATCATAGTCTATTTCTAAGAATTATAATAATAAAGATAAAACAATTTATAAAATAGATTTTTGATAATTTTAATTTTTTATAAAACAAATTTTAGTCAGTCTGATTTTATATTTTGTAAAGTAAACCATAAATTTGTCAGAGAGGAAAATTCAAAGTATAAATTTGTAAAATTTGGAATAATAAAAGTCATAATTTTTTTATATATAAAATATAGTGTTTGCACTTATATAACTAGGGTGACCCTGCCAGAAATAACAGCTGTTAAATCCGTCGACATAGCACAGTTTTTCTCCTATATACACAACCCTCTCCACCACGACAACATTTATGTTTTTGGTTGGACATAACTTACACAATTCTTAAGAACAAATAAAAATGTTATTACTAACCCTTTTTCAGTTTCTTCTATGTTATTATATCTATTTCTCAAATTTCTATGTGAAATTACAAAATTTTTCTTTTCACTACTTTCACTTTTTAACAAAAAATGTCTTTAATATGCCATTATACTTTACTAGCAGTTCAAAGAAAAAATTTCTAAGTTAAGTAAATGTCAGAATTATATGCAGTTGAATCAGTTGAATCCGTTGAATCATTGAACGATATTCAAAATGAGATTTTACTTATCGATTCGAACAAAGTGAAAATGTTGTGGGTTAATTAATGCTCAAAGGAGTTTTTTAACTGACCAACAATAAATTGCTAAATTGGAGGAATTTAGGATAAAAAGATTGTGTAGTTTGGAGAAAAACGCAATGTTAATGTACCAAAATATACAGGGCGATTTGGTTTAGGTGTCCGACCCAGAAACTGCGGATAGATCTCGGCGAAACAAACAAAAAATTGTATGGGAAAGGGGTTGTCAGTCGCAACCGATACGAAGTTAGATGGAGAAAAAGGTGTTGGGTACTTTTCCCTTGAATTGGGTGTTATAATCCACACAGAACAAATAATTCTAAGATTATTAAAACTTCGTTATATCGGATTTGAATTATCCGTGCGATCTTACAAATAAGATTTATTAAATGTGTGTTTTGATGATGATATATCTTGATTAATTTAATCCGGTGCAAATATAGTATACCAGAGTCTGTTCACTAATGTTGTCTGTCACTCTATGGTAAAAAATTCATTATGACGAAGTTATTACCAGTTCAGCATATTAATAGCAATGTGACGTTTCGGGTGGTACATAGAAAGGGAACCAACTTCAACTTGATAATTTATTCGGCTTCAAATTGGATTGAAAAAAACAATGAATTGAAACTCGAGAATTTTCTTTAAAGTTCAAATCGAAAATAAGAAATTTATCTTAATATCAATTAATATTGAAAAATTTTGGTTGAAGTTGAAACAAGTAAATAAAATTTCAAATAACTTTCTAATTAACCTTCGAAAAAATTGTAAAATCTTTTTTTACCTTGTGTTAGAAAATTTGAAAATTTTTTTCAAAGTTGAAATTGAAGATAAAGAATTTATTTTTAAACCCTTTGAAAATTTAACTTTAATCTTGCTTGTCTATATTAGCTATAAATGATCAGCTTATTGAGTTTTGTTATGTACACCCTGTACTTCTATGGTAATCATATTCTTCTAACAAAAAACTCATCGTACTTAAAATTCTTCGTACTTACAATTCTTACTTGAACACTTGCATTCTGCGCCGTCAGCTAAATAAATTCTTATATAATCTCATATAATGTACAACTGATAATTTGTTTTTGTTTAATCAGCATAATATTATATTAAAATATTTAAGTCAGAGATAAGAATTAAGAATATTGTAACTTAGATTTAGAATTTTTTTTTGAAATAAATTCATAAGTAGTTCAAACTTGAATGAAAGCTTATTTTGTTCATTCTAACATAACTTTTGTTCTATTACGTTATCTTTATCCGTTCATAATTTATAAATCATAATTTAGCAGCAGTTTTTTCAAAATTAGTTAAATTTGTTGTTGTAAAGAACTATTCAATTGACTTTGGTATGTTTTATTTGACTCTCTGTGTTAATTACTTTGTGTAGACTTTGAATAAGTCCTTTTCAGGAACGTAAAAATGAAGAATTTTTTCAAAATGTTTTGAATTTGAGTTACAAAAACTTTAAAATCATTTAACACAAAACTTTGTAAAAGACGTTTTAAATCAAATTCGCGTCTAATTCATTTTTATTTGTAAAACTGCTTACAGAATTTTCTTAGTGAAAAATATTTTTTGTTTTTATTAACTTTTGCTGGTGTTTATAAATTTTGTCTATCTTTATACATATTTAATAAACATAATATGTTCACATATATGCAGAAAATATTATCTCACATGCTTCCGGCTCCACGCCACTGGTCAATCGTACTCTGCAAAATGGTTTTCAAGCACTAGATGTGTGGTGTAAAGAAAACGGTGCTAAATTATCTCCCGATAAGGTAGACGCACTTAATATTTGCAGGAAGAGGACATGTAAGGAAAACTGCATAATAATTACACAACATAGAATACCCTTCAAATCACAAATCAAAATCTTAGGAATATTCTTCACTCCCTCCCTCCGATGGAACAGACGCGTGGAACAACTGACTGGCAGCATTAAGAAGGCCAATAACCTTCTGAAGGCTGCCTGCAATAGGAAATACGGCGAATAAGGTGGCCAGGGCGTTGACCTATGGAAGGTTGGACTACGGAATCTGTCTCTTCGGAGGAGAAACCCAATCCTTAAACCAAAAGCTCCAAACGTGTATCAATGCGAGCGCTCGTATCGCCACGGGTGCTCTTCGCTCAACTCCGATCGAATCCCTGCTAGCTATTTCACAATTCAACACTATTTAAGATAGATTCGATAGAATCTCCTCCAACTTGATTCTCAAAAACCTCCATAGCCCAACCGCACCACTCAACCGAATAATTACAGATATCCTCAACCATCAAAGTACTAGACCTTTTCGGTATTCATGCCTAAACAAAGCAATCCAACGAATCCCCGCCGACCTTCTATTAACACCAAACTCCACCACAATAACCACAGATATACCCCCATGGAAGAGTATTCGTAATCGAATTCACATACCAACCTCCAAATGCAATAGCACAAATCAATCAATCAGACATCAGTCTTTTTTAAAAGCTATGGATCAACATCAATTCAGAAAAGTTATCTATACTGATGCCTCCAAATCTCAATCCTCGGTCGCATGTCCAGTCGTCAGTTCACAAGGAAACACGCTCTGCACTAAGGGTCTCCCCTCATGGACTTCGGTGTACACTGCAGAGGCGATTTCCAAATGTCCTTGTAGGAACGGAGCTCCAATCTCATCTAGACATATCTTTTGTGAATGCCCGTATTTCAGATCCATGTTCCTAAAAGAAGGCCTAACATACCTTCGAAGTTCCAACCACCTCAACCTCAACGTTGGTAACCAAGAAGCGATGGTGATTATCAAGGTCATAGAAAAAGCGCTAGAGGAAAACAGGACCCCGGGCCCATATACCTAACTTATCTCAGCAACCTCCCTAACAGTATAAGTAAACCCGTACTACCCTCAGCATATGATCCATAGCATGTTAAATCTACTTCTCTAATGTAAACCTCTCGCTTTAGCTTAAGTAGTGTAAATAGAAACGAGTAAGTTAGTTTAAGTGAAATATTGTATAATTATAAGAAATTGTAATGCCAATTTAAGTATAGATAGTTTAGATGACTGGTAGTGCTAGGTAACTAGGTAAGAATAGGTTAAGTTAGCTTTAATACAGCCGATATGGCCTGTGTTGCCTCGGCTTAGTTTAAGTTAAGTTAAGTACCTTGTATTAGCTTAATTTAGGTTTAAATAAATAAATAAATAATTTTTTAGGAATTTCTTTTCTTTTCAGGAAAAACAGAAGACAACAGGATGGTGAGATGGTCTTGCTTTTTAAAAGTAACTTCATTTTAAAGTAATTTTAGTAAAATTTGTTAATGAAGGTCTTTTTCTTTTTCAGGTTTGTAACAATATATATACATGTATCTTAATGTTCCTTTATTAAATCGTAAATAACAAAAATAATGTGTATATCATATTCAAAAAAAAAAAAATTTAAAAGCAAAAATTACGGCGACAACGCAATTATAATTAATTTGAAAAGCTTTATTTTGTATTTTTTGTATTGTTGGGATATCTTAATGTTCTATTATTTTTGCTCTTGATCAAATTTTGTATGCAAGTCTAGCATGTAATTACTCAATTCATTCAGCCACGAAAGAACGTCCAACTGGCGTCATTAACGGCCATTCAGATCTGAGCAATCCTTACATCTATATGGACATAAGATACATTTTATATCACGGTAGTGCGCAACCAAGTTCAAAACACAGGTCATATGCATGTCGTACACTATTTACACAAACTCAAGTTCATATGAAATTCGACATAGTCGATGGGACTATACTCTATCCAACAAATTTCTCCACTGCAGGTCTTATGGACATATTTTGTCTTGTTTCTTCTTTGAGTAATTACATAAATGTGTTTCTGATTTTCATCACCGGCACTTTTATCCAGCGTCTCATTGCACATATAATAGATTGGGGTATGGTATGAGTAGCTTAGTATACTACTATTAAAAGTATTAAGTATAAAAATGAACTTTTCCATAAGACCTGCAGTGAAGAAATTTGTTGGATAGAGTATAGATATATTATCACGTGGATTTATTTTTAAACTTTATAGACACTAAGCTGTGAGTGGTTAAAAATATCTCGAAACAGTTCGTAGAAATAGTGTACAACTTAATGCATAAGGCCTGTGTATAGAACTTGGCCACGCACTAGCGGGAGCTCAGATGTACGTAGGGAATAACAAAAGTTCTCGCAAAAATACTCAAGAAAATAAAAATTTAAAGTTTCAGATTTTGCTTCATATACTTTATTATTTTAACTTTTTTCATCATAATTATCACTTAATTCTACACACTTTTTGAGTCTAAAAATCCACTTGTCAAAACATAAACACTTTAAAATCTTCAACAGCTTTTATATCCTTCGTTTCGCTTTCGTATGCTCTTCGACGCAAGGGCTTTTTTATTTTTGGGAAGAGCCGGAAGTTGCAAAGTGTGCATGTGCAAAAGCATTGCCGTGACGAACGAAATATCTCCGCAGTTCAGTTTTGTTTTCTGAAACATTCTACGTAAACAATTATTTGTATACCGATATGTGGTAACATTAGTACATATATCGTGCTTTCAGTGGTATAGCAGCTATAATTTTGCTTCCACTATAGAAAATCGCAAACGTTACTTTTCAAGTAAATTTTTGACGAAAGAATTTCACTGGAAAATGTTGTCACTCCATACAGAAGATTTGAGTTTTGTTTCAGGTTCATTATTATAAACACAGGTCTCATCTTCTTTTATAAGTTTAATAAAATTCACTGACTGACCCTCCCTAAATTTTTCTAGGGAAAGTCGATTGCATTGAATTCAAGCTGCCTTTTTTTCTTCAACCAATAGACGTGGAACCCACAGTTCACATTTGTTGCTATATTGCAGACTGTCATTTAATATTCTTGATACCGCCATGGCATTTATTCCCAGTGTATTAGCAATTATTTCTCCCATCATTCGTGGATGCTCATCAAGTACCATTTTTACAGCAGTAACATTGGTGTCACCAGTGGAGGTTTTGGGATGACATTCACGGAGCTCCTCTCTGATACCAAAATATTCACTTTAAAATATTTTAAACTACTCATCAACACGTACGGATGGGCGGAGTTATCACCAAATTCAGTTATACACTCTATAAATAATTCTTTTGGACCTAACTTCCAACAAAAAGCGAACAAAATCCCAGAACTTTTTTCATTTAATTTTCTCTTTCTCGTTTCCAGGTTTACACAGCGACTTAAAATCACGTTTTAATAATAAAAAGTCGTTCAGCTAATGTGTAAAGTAAAAGTCGAAAAGAATTATCGGTTCCTAATGTTTACGAGAACTTTTGTTAGTCCCCTCGTATATATTAGTAATAAAAATTTACTAAAAAATGCAAAGTTTAAAATATGTAAATGTTAAATAAAAGTTATAGTAATGGAAAAATTTTCGCATGCTTGATGACTTTTTAGTATGTTGTGGCTGCCAAAGACAAATTGTTTTCGTTCACGATATTCAAAGATAACTTATTGCAATAGTGTGAGTAGCATAAAAGTAATTTTATATACAGAAACAGTATTATTTCTATTACGTATTATATTTAAATAAATACCTAATTATGTTTTATCTTAAGCTAAGTATTGTGTTCGAAGCGAAATTTCGTTTCCCATATAAATTACATGTAAAACAAAGGTGGCGGAATTCCGTCAAGAAAATATTCCGTTCACTTTTTGTTTTGCAGTACTGAGTTCGAGAAGGAAAATAAATTTAAATTGTCTTTGCTAACATTTTTAAATGTTGTCCAAGAGATGGCGTTGACGATCAGTCTCCACCAATTTTCCGTCGCCATGAAACAAAAGAAATGTACAGACATTTATTCCGTGTGGTAAATTTGACAGTTTTAAAAAAAAAAAAAATACAAAGAAATAATCCAAATATCTACGTGAAAAAAGAAAAAAACAAAAGACAAACTAACTTCAAATTTAAATTTAATTTACGTTTCTCCAAATATTATACGTCACTCTGCACAAAATTTTTTCGTGTAGAAATAAATAGCAAAACATGAAAAATTTTTTCGCTTCGAACACAATACGGAGCTTTAGTTAAAAATTACTTCTGTAGAAAAATTTTTTCATCAATTTCTGTACAGTAAATATGTACATATAAGGAAAATAAGATTAACGAGCTCGAACCTTTCTTAGAACTTACATTATTTTAGATTTTTTTTTTTGGTTGCCACAAATGACATGATTTAGTGAAACAATAAAAAAAATTGTAGAGTTGAACTGAGAAACTTTACCTCGAGCCCCATATTCTCCTGATATTGAACCTTCGGACTACCACCTTTACACGCCACGGCAAAACTTTTTTGATGGAAATGCGTACACGAATTATGATGGTGTCTAAATGACAGTGGAAAAATATTTTGCCTCTAAAAGCTGCTAGAACGCTGGCAAACAGTTTTAACTAAAGCGTAGTACTGTGATCACAAGGAATTTTGTTTCCTTATTTTACTAAGTAAATATTGTAAGTAAACAATGGAGAACGAAAAATAAAATAATAAAATCACAACAAATTTACCACAAATAATGAAACAACCGGGAATTTTAAATTTTTTAATTTGGCAACTGTAAAATTTATCACACGTGATAAATGCATGTACATTTATTTTGTTCAATAGAAACATAAAATTATTGGAGACTTCTTTTCAGCGGCATCTCTTGAACGTGTCTAGAAATGTTGGCAAAGACAATATAAATTTATTTTCCGTCTTGAGCTCATTACTCCAAAACAAAAAGTACAGTACAGACGGTTAAGATTGGCGTAAAGTTGCGCTGGTGGGAGAAATTTTGAAAATATTAAAAATATCCTTTCATTTCTCCTTTTTTGAAGAAAACTGCAAAAGAAAATAAAGATTAAATCTTCCACTCAGTAAGCATAATGACTAGCGATCATCTATCGCACACACAAGTCGTATCCTCTTTTTAGCTGAAAAAAATAACAACACCCTTCCATCCGATGTTGTTTGTATGACGAACGCCATACTACTGAAGAAAAATTGAAATAAAGAATAAAGATAAGTAAAGAAAATACAGGATAACAAAAACAATATGAGTGATCAGTGATGATAAGTATCCTTTTAAAATAGGAAATTCTTATGAATAAGAAAACGAAAATATATGTAAGATCGTGTAAATAATAAATTCCTACCTAAGGAACAAAATGAGAATTTCTCTTTTCAAGAAGGATTTTTGTAAAATGTGATGCTTACATCACAGTGAAATTTTAGTGGAAAGGGTAGACAGATTCTACTGCGCATACTTCCACTAAGCCAATCTTAACCGGCTGTACTGTAAACATAAATATTTGTTAACGGAATTCAGTCACCTATTTTTACATGTATTTTAAATAGGAGACTGAATTTCGTGTGAGCAAGGTACTATGCTTCAATATGAAAATTTTGAATGATAGAAATCCGCTTACTAGACAAAAGTTGTAGGGTAAATGCACAGAAAAAGAGTTTTCTAAAACCTGAGTATTTCGTTTTTTATATCTATTGATACATTTTTTCAGGTAAATCTGGTGTATGTTTCTGCAATTAAATATTTAAAGTTATAGACTTACGTGATTTCGTTACGATACGAAACTACGAATAGGTCTCGGGTGTACTGTCAACTGTTACGGTGTTAAAGGGAGAACAATTGTTGGTACTTTTTCCTTATTTTACCCTATAATTTTTTTACAGAAACACGCTAGGCTAATTCATCTAGAAGATAATTATCAATTTTTTGAAAATAATGAAGATAGCAAATCGATGCAGAATCAATTGAGCTTCTTTTTCTGCAATAAAAAGTGAGGATTAATTTCAATCACTTTTCGAAAAATTAGGGTTAAAGTCAAAAAATGGGTGAAAAAATGACAAAATTTTCTGAACGGTAAGAGGTACAGCGGCATGCAACATGTTGATATAAATACACAGGGGTCTTCTACAATTCTGAGAAGAGTAGATGAGCCTAGCGTGCTCCTGTAAAAAGTTATAGGGTCAAATAAGGAAAAAGTATCAAAAATCTTTCGCCCCTCTAACTCCGTAACGGTTAAGATTGAAGCGTAACTACCAGTGTATTAGTGTAAAAATCATGTATGTAGATGTAAAAATTTTGAGATCATTATCAGTGTTCGAAGACGAGATACTTGAAATTTATTCGATACACTTTGGTTCAAGTATTAATGAATATTTATTGAATCATAATAAATCATTAACAAATAATAACGTCATTTTTTCTAAAAGTTATTATTTTAAGAAATGGCAAAAGGCAAAATTTTATTCAAGTTTAATTTTTTACAGAAAAGATTGAAAATAACAAATTTCTTGTTACTTTTCTTGATTTATGTTTCGAGTTAAAATGTATTTAATGTTCTCTTTCTCGTAGTCATTAACCCTTTTGCTGATTTGTTGCCATACGGCAACATCATTTTGAAGCCAGTATAAAATTTCAGTCTCAGCCTTAAATTGTTTCCAAAACATAACTTTGCATTATTTAGATCGTACTAAGTATACATTTGAGTATCGCAATGTGGTTAGTCATATTTTTGATTGTTGTGTAGTGAAAACAAAGAAGTGAACATTGTTCCTTGATCAATTGTAAAGGTAAGTACTTTTTAATTTAAGTGTAATTTATCAAAAAAACTTTAATGCGGCTTTTTGACTGTCATAAAATAATAAAAAACACTTCTATTAAATGTGTATAAATAAAAACTTTTGGGTATTATTAGGGAAATCAATGAAAAAAAATCCAAATCTGCACAATTTTGAATGTTGCCGTAAGGCAACAAAGTCTCTTTAAGGAGATTTTTCTTGTTGCCTTATGGCAACAAAGTTTGTTTATACATAATTTATTTTTATGCGACGTGTGAGAATAGAGTTTTTAGCTTATTCAAATGACATGAATTTTTTAAATCCTGGTAACGTTTTACACATAGCTGAAGACTTTAAATGCCAAAAAAAAGGAATGACTGAAGCTGAAATAGAGGCTTTCCTCAATTTCGAATCATCAGATATAGAGAAAGAGGATAATGCTAAGGATCAAAATATCGATGATATTGATTTTTAGCTTGAAGAATTGATTGATCTGTTAGATAGAGACTGTTGTGAGCAAAATGCTGAACGTCAAAAGGTTAGCTTGCAATAAAAAAAAGCAATAAATAAAATTTTAAATACAATATGTTATTCTGTAGGCGGATGACGACTTACAAAACCAAAATCATGTAAATTCTCAGGAAAACTGATAATGATGAAAGCCATGTCGAGGAAGTTCTTCCCTCAAAAAAAGTTCTAAATTGTTCCATTCAAAAAATTTAAATAATATAATGTGAATGTAGTTTATAATTTTTTTTTTTTTTTTTGGAAATAAATTGTGATTATATTAATTTTTTATTTAAAAAAGAAGAATGTATTATTTAGAAAAAACTTATAAGAGCAAACCTATTATTTTATTTTTTTCTTGACTGAAAAGGAATTGTGGTAAATTTATTTTTTATATTTTTAGTTTTTGAAACAAAAACATTCTAATTGTTTATAATTAAGTGCTAATAAAAAGAATTTTGAAGAAAAACGAAGCGAATTTTTTTTTTCTATATGAAATAGAAATCACAAAATGTATGTAAATTATACTACATAAATTAAATTTGTTGCCGAACGGCAACATCCTGTAGAGCTCGTTCTTAAGGATACCAAAACTTCTACTACTATTTTTTTGAATCTAGAACGCCTAAGTAACCATATATAAAAATTTCAAATTTTTTGGTGCACTAATACGGATTTGGCACTGAAAGGTATAAAAGTTTCAATCTATTTATTGAAACAAGCCACCCGTTACAAAATTGAACTCTTGTTTTTATAATTTCCCCTTGTTAATTTTAAAATGTCATAGAATCCAATAATTGTGCCATTTCGTTAAGGAATTTTATTTGATCTTCGTCCCCTCTAAAAAGACGCTTAAATTTTTTCGCTTCTCTAAGTTTCAATAAATTAAATAAATCGAATAAACAATCAAATTTTTCTAACAAATTCGATGTTCCTAAAGCAGAATTTTTAACTTGGCCTAGACATTATGTACATACTTGCATGCTAATTCCTATAGAAACAGTATTACTAACTACCTATATTGCATATTTGACCTTCATTCTATTAAAATTGGACGGACAAATATGTGCTCCTGTTAATTTATGAGCTAGCTTGAACTCTCTGGTTTTGTCCCACTCATAGAAAATTCGTAACATCATCCCATGACGCTTTATTAGAAATTTTGCTCACTTTATCCCCTTCTGCCAATCTCTCTTCGTAAACAATATCCTTACCTATAAGATTATTTCTTAGGTGAGGTGGGTCAAAAAAGAAGTATATTTTCGTATCATCTACTCAGAAATTCGATTTATACCTATTTATGCCTAACAATTTACAAAGGGCTACAAAATTTGATTCTTGATCACAGACAATAGTTTTTGGCTGCAAACCTGTATGCTTCAATTTTCGAATTATATCGAATAATTGAGATTTAATTTTAGACGCTGGAAAGCTATTATTTATAAATTCATACCCTAAAAAGTGTTTGTAATTTGTTAAAATCCCCTTTACCATAAAAATTAAGGCATGTGTGGCAAGCTTCATAATTTTCCGACACTATCGCTATCATATATTAAATTAGTTTTTAAGACATTTCGTCTAACATAATTGTACACAATTTTGAAATATCTGAAGACTTTTGCATCTTAAATTTGAGAGAATTGAAATACATATCTAATATCCCAGGTCCTTAAAGCCAAAGACTAATATAATTATTTAAAGAAGCTATGCATGATAGTATTAAGATTTTGAACATATGTACATATATGTATTTGTAAGCAAAGGGAAAAGTGAAATACAAAGAAAGTGCAAATTGATTACGCTCTTCAGAAAATCTATATCCATGCTTAGAACGCGATTTGTTTGTCACACATGAATGTGCTAAACTAGATAATTCCGCGGCTAATAGTTTCAAAGCTCTTTGACCAATTTCTCTTCTCTAAACTTCATGGTGTCAAATTTGTTTTCTAATCTAATTCTTCTTCCTAAACGTTCTTTTATCTTCTTACAACTCAACCTTAATTTTTCTTTAGGAGGAGTACTATGTGAGAGGCTTTTCTCTGTCTGGCTACTCGTACAGTGCTTATCAATGTTATCTGTTTGGGTGCTTTCATAGTCATTTATATTTTATGTTTGAGTTCCTGCTTCTTTGAAAATCTTCCTTTGATTAAAATCTACTTGGATGCCTGTTGATAATTTGCCAGTTTCTTTTAAATAAGTTAAGCAATTGCACGATTTTGAAAATATATCAAATAAAAAAAAATTCATCAAACTTACAAGAGCTTTGATCTGTAAGTAATTTTTCTATTTTACTCAGACATTTCCTTCTTGCTAGGCACTGACCATAAGATAGGAAATTGTAGTGAATTATCTTGTTCATTTTCGTTTAAGTGGCAGTTGACCGTAAAACCCATAACTTAAAGGCTGGGTTTTACAAAATGGGTGGGCTAACACAATGATAAAGTATGTATTTGAATTTGTTAGGACATTTTACACTTTCAAAATTCAAATACCAACTGTCAAAAATCAATTATCTAGTTGTAGCTGAAGTATGAAGTAGAAAAGTTGCTACTCTACTTTATAAACGCATCATTCGTAAATTAAACTAGCAGTTTTTTGCATAACTGTCAGTTAAAATGATAATGTGTATGTGTAACTGATGGTAAACTGATGCTGACAAAATGATTTCGTGGTTGTTCAGTTTTTTTCGTCAGTAGCCGACTGTCAGTTTAAATGATAGTGTGTACCTTACTTTTGTGGTACTGGTCCATCGCATATTGTGGTTCTTAATTCATCAATGTTTTTTGTTTTTTGTTCTTTTTTTTCAAACAATACTTAAAATGATTTCGTATAGCAAAGGAAGTAAAAATAACTGCTGATGGATTTACCATCAAGTTCTTATTACCGTCACAAGCATTGAAAGCATTTTATTAAAAATTTTCATATTACCTACTATGTACATGCATATACATATACATATATATAATAATCGATGTATTATTTTGTCTTCATTTTGTTTAAAAATTTGTTTTGGAAAAAATATGACTAAATATGACTAAAATTTAAAAATGCAGGCAGTCGATTAGTTCAAATCACTAAAGAAAATGTTTGTACAGGTGTGAATATATAGTATGAATATCAAGTTTTTCTCATAAGAAAATAAATAATGAATTGAGGTAAATATTTCAATTTCGTGATTTAATTCCAATGAGCCCCCACAGTAAGATCTTTCGTTTCGTTTTCTTTACCTATCTCGTAAAGATCTTCAAATAAACTGACGCATAAAACAAATTCGAAAGTAAGTCAATTTTATAGTTCATTATCGAACTATGCAAAAATTTTTAAAAATATGTACCTTCTTCAGGCATGCATTTACCAAGTAATTTCCATTTGTCACGAAAAATGATATCTCAGAGACTAAGGCCACGTAAGCTCATTAATCACTCCTATTTGCAAGCGCGCACTACCGCATATCACATAACTTTTCTTTTATTTATTCACTTTAGTTATTTTTTTTAATTTTATTAATATTTTTTTGTTAAACTTGCTTTATTCGTTTCATTTGAAATATCTTCTTTTCAGAAGATTTTCACGAACTTAAAAGGGTTTCTATTGGAGTTTAGACCTATCTGATTCACAGACAACAATTAAACATGACCAGGCCTAATATTCCGGTTGAAATTCTACGTAATCTTTGTCCATATCTAAGAGTTCACTTTTGAAACAAGACTCATTAACACACCATGCTGACTCTATAGTATATGTACATATTAGCTATAACAACATTTTATAATATGAATAAAGTTTTTGTTGATGTGGTATGTGATGGATTTATATCCATCCATGTGGGAAACTGTGAATGGATACGAAACACAATAACTTTAGAGTATACTTCAACTTTTACTTCACTTGCGTCTACTGAATTCAATGTTATATGCTGTTGGTGTTTTACCGTTGATTTTTATTATACAGGGTGATTTAGTTTATGTGTCCGACCTGGACACTACTATCAAGTGCAAATATCTCAAAAGTTATGTACTTTTCGAGAAAAATAAAGATAGCAGTTCAATGCGGAATCAATTAAACTTTCAGTTTCTGCAATCAAAAATGGGGGTTAATATCGAGCACTTTTTATGAAAATTTGGGTTAAGTCGAAAAATGGGTGAAAAATTGACAAAATTTTGGTCTTGAGGCCTTATAACTTCTGAACGATAAAAGGTACAGAAGCATGTAAGATATTGTTAAAAAAAAACAAGGGTCCTCTACAATTGTGCAAAAAAAAACGGATGACCCTTAGCTTGCTCTTGTAAAAAGTTATTGGGTTAAACAAAGAAGAAGAACCAAAAATCATTTCTTCCCTGTAACTCCGTAACGGTTGTGACTGAAACCCCTATCCTATACAATTTTTTGCTTATCACGCCGAGTCTATCCATAGTTTCCGGGTTGGACACCTAAACTGAATCACCCTGTATATGTGTATTATTTTCCACTTACAAGACTGATCAAAATGTGCTGGTGATGCGATTTCCTTGGAAAATTCGTTTTAACTGAAAATGCTTTGTGTTGGAGAAAATCAAATCAAACGTACAAAAAGGTATGTATAAGCAAAATAATAGTGCTGTACTAATATTATATCGGGTCTTCAAGTCAGATGATGATGAAGATTCAATCCAAACAAATTCATTTGCATTTTTGATTTTTTTTTATGTGCCAATACTAAACTGCATCATCGACGTCATCATCATTCTCGTGTTCATTGTAACATAAGCAGGACTACCGCTTTGACATTATAGTAGGATAAACCGTCCAGTATTGTATGAAAATTTGAGATTTTTATTTAAAAGAATATGTATTGCACATCCCATATACTAAAAGCTGCAACATTTTTACTACAACATTAATTGTTAAAAGATTCTCTTAAAATTTATTCTTTACTATAATTTTGTATTTCTTATGATTTTCCAAAACAAATGCAATACAAGTTTAAAAACGTAGAATTTTCATATTTAACTACATATTACTTGAGGTAATTTTGGAACATTTTTGTCTAATTGTAAAATCAGTTTTCAAATTTGAATACATATCTCTGGATCCTGTGATCCGAATAACTTTGCTTTGCCTCATGTGAATTTAAATTGCATATTAATTCTCTAAATTATTGCGAATGATTTGTTTTGACATTTCATGAACTCATATGAATATTGATATTGTATAAATGTTTGATTTTAATTTTTTTATATTTTTTTAAAATAATAAAATAATATTAAATATTAAATAGAAAAAAAAATAAATAACATTTCATAAAACGTATAAATTAAAATAAATATTTCAGTTTAGTTGAAAAAAAACAAGTAATATTTATTAATTTCTTATACTATAACTAAATTAAAATTAATAAATAATAATAAACTTTTTAACCAAAAATATACACCACGAAAATAAAACAACTGTCAATCGAATTACATTAGTTAAGAAAAATACAATCGAAACGGGTTCGACTGTAATCGAACTTGCTTCGACTGCAATCGATGCTCGCAATACCAAATTTTTCGATTGACATTTCATCGATCGATTGGTGATATGTGCAATAGGCACCTTACACAAATTTCCTTAACATTGATTGGTCCACGTATGTAAAATTTAACATACTAGATCGGAGTGATATTTAAATTGTGTGTTTTACCCTCTTCAGCTGTTTATTAAATAAAAGTTTTTCTTTTTCATTTAAAAATAGATATGATTTTTTCAGTCGATTTGGAAAGAAAAAATTGTCGTGAAGACATTATATATTTACGTACACACATGTAGATATATATAAGTTGAAATTGAAAAAAAAAAGTTTCATATCGCGATTGAATTTTGAGGCCTTAGCAATTCACAAAACGTTTTTAAAATAAAACGCAGAGGTGTCGAAGACTTATTTATTCTTATTTACTTACATTATGTATACATATATATACGTAAGTATGTATGTATACCATTTTGAAAATTTGTATAAGGTAAAAATATGTACATTATAATGAAAGTAATGAAAAAAACAAATGTGTATTCCAATCCAATTGTAACTAGGAATTTGATGAATAGTAATGAGATTATGACGACTCGCTGGTAAAATAGATCCTATATTATACATATTATACATTATACATACAGCACGAATTGTATGGACATATTTTTTGAATCGCAATTGATTCTCTGAAATTTGCCAATGTAATAAGAAGCAATAATTAGAAATTTTATTAATTTTACTTCGTTTTATCACAGAGTATATACAACAAGAGATACACTGTACACTAGCATAGTATAAAGAAGACTAGTAAATGTAAAATCACATTTCAATTTTCCATACAAAATTTGATAAGAATAAATTTTAAAAAACTTCAATGTATGTGTAAAATGCAAGTGTATTTTGCTAGAAATAGTCCAAAAGATAAATCATTATAAGTAAGCAACAAAGATAAAAAATTTAAATTTTCTATATACGTAGTTATTCAATATATAGAGTAAACCATACTCTTATTGCCATATTGGGTAAATTGGAAGCAAAAACGTAATTTCAAACCCAATGCATGGAAATTTACTGGAAATTCATTTAAATTATAATTTATTAATTACCTTTTCACTTAAACTCAACAATATGTATCTATTACATTTCATTGACTATCCCCATACAAATAATAATAAACAAAATAAATACTAGTGATTCAATATTACTATTATTACCTTTTAAAAACTATAAAACCGATACAGATAGGAACTGAGGGAGGCATTTTTATTCTCATTTTTCACGTTTATGCGTAAAACATGCATAGGTGAAAATATAAAGTTGTGTAAAAATAATGGTGATACACTACATTGACATAACTGAGGAAGGTACAATATACAGTACAGCTAAATAAGATTGGCAAAGGG
Organism: Bombylius major; assembly: GCA_932526495.1. Classification (NCBI taxonomy): domain Eukaryota; kingdom Metazoa; phylum Arthropoda; class Insecta; order Diptera; family Bombyliidae; genus Bombylius; species Bombylius major. The sequence goes on from OW052043.1 coordinate 32,724,665, forward strand.
GAAGTATGCGCAGTAGGATCTGCGTATCCTTTCCACTGAAATTTCATTGTGATGTAAGCATCACATTTTCAAAAATCCTTCTTGAAAATAGAAATTCGTATTTTGTTCCTTAGGTAGGAATTTATTATTTAAACGATCTTACATACATATATTTTCATTTTCTAATTCATAAGAATTTCCTATTTTAAAAGGATACTTATCATCACTGATCACTCATATTGTTTTTGTTATTCTGTATTTTCTTCACTATGCTTTAAATTTGTTTTTCAGTAGTATGGCATTCGTCATACAAAGAACATCGGATGGAAGGGTGTTGTTATTTTTTTCAGCTAAAAAGAGGATATGCCTTGTGTGTGCGATAGGATGATCGCTAGTCATTATACTTACTGAGTGGAAGATTTAATCTTTATTTTCTTTTGCTGTTTTCTTCAAAAAAGGGGAAATGAAAGGATATTTTAAATATTTTCAAAATTTCTCCCACCTGCGCAACTTTTTGCCAATCTTATTTAGCTGTACTGTAATTGTGTAGAAATTTAGTTTTTTTCTTCTTAGAAATGAAGAAGAAAGATATATTTTTCTTTCCATATAAAATCATGTAAATTTTTAGGGTGCATACTACAAGCAATGACTATATTAATTTCCACTTATGTTACCTCCTTCGTGCTACAAGTCTTTCTCCGTCTTATAGGAAGTTTTTTTCTTTTTTTATTTCTGATAACGTTCTTCATTATGATTGGATTTCATTTTTTATTTACCGTTATGCAGAAGTAATTTTGCTAGTCTTTTTTATACTATGAATATCATGAATATCAGCAAAATTTTAAAAATTGCATGACCTTTGCGGAAAGTGTGAGGGACGAAATACTTCTACCTCTCACGAAAAAATATATGAGAAAACTTTCGTCATAGATAATAATTAATTAAGAAGGAAATATTGAGCATCATAATGATGATAATGTCGAATTTTCAAATGAAATGCCAGGAAAAGTAGGTAAACCATCACAAAAATTTCGAGTTATATGGAAGGAGAAGTACAAATGGTTAGATGAAAAACAGGGAAAACCATTTTGTAAACCATGTAATAAATTAATGTCTAATAATATATCACACATTGGTAGACATAACAAAACTTCTGCTCATATTTAGGCTCTTCGAGCTTTAAAAAACCAAATAGATATAAATAAAATTCCAAAATATGATGAATATAAAAATAAAAAATGTATTCCTGAAAAATTATATGAACTGAAAGTTCTTTTTATTTTACATATAAAAACTACAAAGCATTTTTTAAAACTTCGCTTTTTTATTTTGGGCTTTTGTCTACTTTGTAATAATAATAATTTTTGTTATTCTTTAAAAGAATATTTAAATCTGTTAATACTCCAATTTTCTGGAAAATACTCCGATTTTCAATTTTATTTACTCCGATTTAAAAATGTCAAACGACAGCACTGATACTAATGTATAATACTTATTTATATTGATTTGAAACTTTCAAAAGTAAAGCTCGGGTCATAAACTAAGATACCCAGATGAGTAAATGCTGTATAAAAAAGTTGGACAAGTTGTTTCTAGTAGCAGACAACTCACTAGCAGACAAAAAGCTTTTTTCTTCATAGCAATCATCATAGCAGACAACCACGGCATGGCATAACCGCTTATGTCTAAAAATGCAATTTTAGGTTTATGCGTTTATGCCTTGACAACATAGAATTACTTACCAGTAGCAGACTTACTTAGTACATAGTAGCAAACAGCAACTATCAACTATGATTTCTATTGTATTGTTCTTACATCACATCCCAGCAGCGCCCTCATTGATGACAACATAGATGCTTTCATCGATGACTATAACTGACCATAGCTGACTTTTTCGATGACAACATCGATGACTTTAAAAAATCAATAAATGAAACATGCTTAAACTACGTTTTTATATATTACTCATAATATTTTAAATTTGTTCTATTTGTTCCGTTTGTCTTGTTCATTGATGACAACATTGAGGAAAATGTCACCCATATTAAATATCGCCGCTGGGATGCTTTTTTACTTCGAAGAGTTTATATATTATTATACATTTAAAAAGAGACAGTAACGAGCCCTTCATTTTGAACTGAATTAAAATGATTTTTTTTTTTAATTTTAAGATAAAAAATATTTTTTATTGCTTTTATAAACCTCCTAAACAAAAACGTTGAGAAAAATGCAATTTTTTGTGGCACTTTACATTTATTAGAATTATATTTAAAATAAGAATTTGTAATGATAAACCATCCACGCATTGCAAAGATAACATATTTTTCTAAATATATATAGCAAAAATCCACATATACATTATAGAGTAGAATAAAGCCAACGCCTCATTGGGCATTTTCCCCTATGTATATTTAAAAACTTTGAAATTCGAATCATTTAAATTATATGGGTGACGTCACGCACAATTTAACGGTTCTCTTTTTCCATACAAAGTCAAAATGTGCAAAACAATATTTTTTAATTTTATTCAATATTAAATGCGTAATCGCATTTCACAACACACATTTATATTTCCTATCATTTGTACCACGAAAGTTTATTCTAAAGCTTTTTAGAATTTTTATTTTCATACATCATTTTTTTTCTTCCTATTTACTCATCTGGGTATCTTAGTTTATGCTCGGGTGTTATGATGAAAGCTTGGGTGTTATTGTCGGGTGTTATTGTGTACAATTTTACTGAAATTTTCATTAAATCCTGAGTTATCTAGATACTAGTCTATGCTTTCGTTTATTACTTAGTTGCTTGTTATGCATTGCATGCATGTATGTACGCTTTAAAATATACGCATAAAGATATAAAGAAAAAAAATATTCAACTTGTACATTTATTTTCTCGATTCGAACAAAAAATTATACCCACTCCTTTACTGAATATGTATGTACATACGTGTGTATATATTTTGCTCAAAACCCTCTATATTGATTTTGCTGCTTCAACCCAGTAAACAATTCCTATCTTCCGCGATTGGATGGAATACGTTTCGCCTAGGAAGATATCTCTATCTTCTGCGATATCATATTCTTCTCGCGGACGTTATGCTGTTATGATACGGTATTAATTTCATGATTAATTTCGTTATTAAAAAGAGATAACAAGTATGCTTTACGGAAAAAGCAACTAAAAAGAAAGAGAGATATGACTAACACTTATTTCAGTATTAATACTGAAAATGTCAAAAAATAACTCTCCCAATTCTCCAAATTCCAATATCCTTCCATTAATCATGAAATTAATCATGAAATTTGAACATTAATATTATTTTTGTGTTGCCACCATGTTTAGACATTTTTCATAGTTTGATATTATATTTAAACGAGTGTGACGTGTCTAATTATTTATTTCTAATTTTTTTCAGTGAGTCCAAACAAAATGAATAGAATAAAAATAATAATCACGAACATTCATTTACTTAATTGTTTAATATTAATTTACTTTAAACAGAGATACCGGCAACACAACTTTAAGAAAATGTCAGCTGATTTTGATAGTGTCTCTCTGTTTCTCAAATCTGTTGTCTCTTTCTTTAAGTACTTAAAATTTCCAATAGTATTAATACCGTGTCATAACAGCTTTACGTCCATCGTAAGCAGATGGTTATCGTCGGCGAAACGCCAAGAAGATAATTAGAAGATACGAGTACAAGATAGGAATGCGAATCGCTAGGAAGATAATTAGAAGATACGAGTAGAAGATAGGAATGCGAATCGCTAGGAAGATAAAAAGACGAATTGAAAAAGTATCGCGGAGGAGTTACGTATTCTTATCCCCAAGACGATTCGCATTCTTATCGCTAGTACGAGAGGAATTCTGTATTTCAATTACAAGAAATTTTTTTCATATACGAAAGGATTAATTGAAGAAAAACAAGAAATTTGAAAATTAAATTTATGAATTTTATTTTTAAACTTAGAAAACTAATATTAATAATAATAAGTATACATACTTAATAATAGAAGAAAAAAAACAAGAAAAATATATATTTTTGATACTGGCATCACAGTGAGGGAGGCGCTGGATTGGTGGATGAGATTGGTCTTTTAGCTGTGAGAAATAATTGATATTTAAAAACATATTTTCATTATTAAACAATAATAATAATAATTATACAAACCGGAATTATTTTAAAGGAAGTCATTCTCATTGTAGGTAAGGACCTAACTTTGTGTTTCACGAACTAGCTGGTCATCCTGTCGCTGTCTGTTCTCTTCGAAATCTATCCTATGACATGACGAGGATGCCATTTTCCTGTGTAACGGACAAATTTTTTTTAAAAAAAAATTACTTTTTATTCTATTAAATAATATATTTTTATAATATAAATAAACATATAATATTCCACTTACCTTGAATTCATATTTATCTCGTTTTAAAATGGTTAAAGTTTTTTGATTTTAAATTTCACTTTTTAAAAAACACACTTAAAAAAACACTTTGCACTATAAATTATAATTACTTTAAACTTCAACAATCTAAAACGAAATAACCAAATTTTTAATTTTATATTATTTTTAAAAAATAGTAAGTGTCTATATATAGCACGTTATCCCTTACTTGTCGTTCTGAAGAGAAAAGGAAGATATATTCATCGTCCTTTTATCGTCAAGAAGATAAGACAGTAACATTTATCGCCTTTCTAACATACCTGCGATACTACATTATTGCTTTTTTATCTGAAGGAAGATAGAAGGAAGATACATATCTTCCTTTTCTTCTTAATATCAGCAAAACGAATTGAATTCTTATCGCCTTCTTTTCGTCCATATGATATCGCGTCAGCAATAGAAATACGAGAAAAAGACGATAAAAATTTCGCGTGGAAGATATCGCTTTCCTTTCTTCCGGAAGATTATCTTCCAAATTGCATACTGGGTATCTATCTATCTATCCAACGACTCCTATAGTACCAAGACTTAATGCTCATTTTGTGTATGTGTTGGAAGTACCAAATTAACACTACAATTTATTGTTTTTAATGAATTATAACTAAGTTGTGATTAAAGTTACATGAAAATTATGTTCTAATGAAATGTAGAGAAGATCCTTAGCTTTATTTTCACCGAATATATTAAATATCTATTAGCAACGTAAATCAAAGAAAAAACGTGATAAATATTAAGTAACATAAAACTGAAAATCAATTTTTCCTTAAATCTTCCAAATTACTAAAAACATCAAATTATAATGTTCTACGAATTTGTAGATTTTATATTAAATAAAAATTTTTTCCAAACATTGTTATTAAGTATATCATAAAATTAATAGAAATTGAGTTATTAAAGAAAAATGATAATTTTTAATCAATATCACAATGAGAGAGATAATTTTATTTCATATTTTTTATCTCATTTTAAGATACAATTACATATTTTTTCAAATGGAGCAACATAAATAAATTTTTTAGTTTTTAAATAATTAAAAAGTCAATATCAAACGATCAATGATCGATTAATATTATAAAAATATTTATTTCAAATAGCTTTGAATTATTATGTTTCCTTTTGAAAAAATATGTTGAACGAAATGAACATGCATTATACATACAGGGTGTTTCCGTTATCCACGACCAACAGGATACCATAGATAGGGCTCATCGAGACAAACAAAAAATTGTATTGAGGGGGGGGGGGGGAATCCCAACGGTTTGGCCGCTAGAGGGCATTAAAGTTTTTTCGCACTTCTTCCACTAAACACCCCATAACTTTTTGCAGGGGCACTCTAAGGTCACCTTGTATTAAGAAAAAATGTAGAAGACCCTTTGTCCTTTTCAACGATACCTTACTTGTTCCTCTTTTCCTAACTGTTAAAAACTGTTATATACATATATTTTCATTTTCTTATTCATAATAATTTCCTATTTTAAAAGGATACTTATCATCACTGATCACTCATATTGTTTTTGTTATTCTGTATTTTCTTCACTATCCTTTAAATTTGTTTTTCAGTAGTATGGCGGTCGTCATACAAACAACATAATCTTTATTTTCTTTTGCTGCTTTCTTCAAAAAAGGGGAAATGAAAGGATATTTTTAATATTTTCAAAATTTCTCCCACCTGCGCAACTTTATGCCAATCTATTTAGCTGTACTGTACATTATGTACATTCTCCATCCCCATTCCTAAACTGAATTTTGTATATTTTTGTATATCAAATGGATATTATTATTCAAAAATAAAAATAAATGTGCTTTTAAAAATATTATTGAATTCCCATTTAAAATACATCATTATACATGTGTATGTACAATTGTACATATTCTTTATTTTGAAATCCTGAAGAAAATTACAACAATTTCTTATCTTTTTATACTATAGAGCAATTTGTATAGTACTTCTTTGAATCTGATTGCCTGGTGCAAAAATAATTTTTAATGTTAGAAAATTAAGAATTTTTGATTGAGTTTATCAATAAAATTATTTTTTTTTTAATAAAATTATTATCATTTTGATATCAACATTATATTTGACCTGATAAACGATTAAATTTGATATGTAAATTATCAGCAGAATTTATAAATGTGATCATATGCAAATTAGCTCTTCTATACTTCTTCTTCTTGAAATACTTGAAATATTCCCTCAAATCCTATATTTTCAATTTCTCATACAAATTTTTATACTGAACCAAATGGTATGTATACTGAACATATGGAGAAAAAGAAAAGCTGTTTCCATATGATTCTGTATATTGTAATGCTTGAAACATGAGAATGATTGTGTTAAAAATGTTAAAATTTCTCAAATTTTTTAAAAAATTTTGTATGTATTGTATGGAAAATAGATAGAAAAGAGAATATATTTTAAATTAGAGAAATTTAGAAAAAATCCTGAGAGTAAGAAAGAGCTTAAAACAGCTTTAAGATTGGAGGCCAACTTTGAAGATTGGATAATAAGTCTTATAGTAATTTTATATTGTCGTCGGTTTTATTTTTTTTTTTAAAGATTAAGATTAAGATGGCTTATTATATTATAATTAAAATATATCCCGATAATGATTGAGAAAAAACAATGTTTGGAGTCCACAGGTCTTATAAAAACGTAAAAAAATTGATAAAAGGATTTAACATACGAAAGAAGGAATCATTTTTTCATTTTAATATCATATTTTTATCATCCACTTGATTCTACCAAGAATTCATTGTAAGTACACTCAATTTTTTTAAAATTTTATCATAATTTTTCCCATTTAAAAGCGAATCGTATGCAGTATTTTTGATTAAATTGAATACGGTGATATAAATAAGATGCAGACACCTCTATGTATGTATGCAATATGCATATAGTATATAATACATTTTGTATTTATATTTATATGTATATGTATATACCAAACATATATGTAGGTATAAAAATATAATACATACAAACTTACATGAAATGATAAAATTCTTATGTTTCCATTTATTTATTTATTTATGGATGAAAAAAATGACCAAGAAAAAAGAATTTCGTTGTCAATTTTTCTCTTTTCTCTATAGGCATACATATGTATGTTGTATAAATGTACATATCATATTTTTTTTTTTTTTAAATATAATGGACCGTTTACAATATAACGTGGAAAATTTTACCTGTTTAAAATTCAGCGTACAGTGAAGTAATAATTTCGATTTTCGGAAGTTTTAGATCACCATAGGTATGTAGTCGTACTTCAATTTTTTCTCTTACAAGTAGGTAAGAAGGTACAATATTTTCCACCTTTTTATTTTATTATAAAAAAATATACAAAAAACCTGCCTTCACAAAAACATACTTTTAAATTTAAAATATACATTAAATATACATGTGTATGTACATATACTGAATTTGAAATCCTTTAGAATCACTAAAGAAAATTACAACAATTTCTTATCCTCTTATATTGTAGAGCAATTTGTGTATAACTTGAACTGCTTTGAATTCTGATTGCCTATGCAAAAATAATTTTTAATGTTAGAAAATTAAGATTTTGTGATCGAGTTTTTCAATAAAATTATTTTTTTTCAATAAAATTATTATCATTATGATATCAACATTATATTTGGCCTGATAAACGATTAAATTTGATATGTAAATTATCAACAGAATTTATAAGTGTGCAGATCATATGCAAATTAGCTACTCGTATACTTCTTCTTCTTGAAATACTTTAAAATATACCCTCAAATCCTATATTTTCAATTTCTCATACAAATTTTTATACTGAACCAAATGGTAGGTATACTGTATACTGAATATATGAAGAAAAGGAAAAGCTGTTTCCATATGATTCTGTATATTGTAATGCTTGAAACATGAGAATGATTGTGTTAAAAATGTTTAAATTTCTCAAATTTTTTAAAATATTTTGTATGTATTGCATGGAAAATAGATAGAATAGAGAATATTCTTTAAAATTAGAGAAATTAAGAAAAAATCCTGAGAATAAGAAAGAGCTTAAACAGCTTTAAGATTGGAGGCCAGCTTTCAACATTGGAGGCCGTTTTGCTGTTTTTAAATTTGTTATTTGAATGTTCAGCGATAAAATGTCTGATGGAAATTTATATAGTCATTGATATAATCATAGTGAAAGTCGTACATCTTCCACTTTGATAACTCTAATTCGACGGAACTCAGATAAATTGGTTTATTATAGTATATTTAAATTCTCTCAAGTTGTGTAGCTGTCATATTTTCTGTAAACTGAGCTAAGCTGTGGAAATTCGGTTTAGCTATTAAAGCCCTAATAGCACCTAAATGATCACCACTACTTTCCCAGTCAGTAATGATTTTGGCATGTTTTCGTTTGTCAACATTTTCCATCGCTTTGCCGTACACAGCATTGTTTAACAACTTGAAAAATTTCTTTAAAAAAGTATTTTTCGCAATAGTACGATAATTAACTTTTAAATCAATATATTTTCTCAACCAACATGATCGTTTAAATTTTAGTGCTCTATGAATTTTGACTAATTTTCTGAAGATTTCTATAGTGAATTATATAATTCCTTTTTACTGTTAAATCTGTTGTTAACTTGTTGAATTTTCATCCTAGACTTTTTTTTATTTTGAGCACAAAACGGTAAATTATTATGTGAATCATGAAGATATTCAGGATATTCCAAATCTACTTCTAAAATATAATCCGTATCTGAGTTATCTGTAATATTAAGAATATTTATATCTTCAACGTTTTCTACCCATTGAAAATCAGAACACGGTAGAGGCTGTGACATATCCCAACCTTATAAATTATTTGCATCAACATTAAATCAATATGAAGATGGTTTATTTTCATTGAAATTACTCATATGAATACTTATTATTAGCTGTAGAATGTCTATGTGAACATTAAGTAATTCTACCACGGATACCTTTTTTAATAAAATTATATTATATATCGCTAAATAATTACAGATTTATTCCAGTAAATTTTAACATCGTATAAATATTTCTGCAAACTTTTCTGAAATTTTCGAATACATCTATTTTTTAAATAAAGTTTGATTTATTAATAAAACATTCGTTACAGTCCTGGGGCGCGATTATGAACATATTTTATCTTTATTTCTTTATCGCTATAAATGGATAAAGTATAATTGGTATTATGAACTTACTTTGTCGTAATATGTTGAAAAAAGTTCGCTCTTTTTAATGGTGAGTTTAAAATTGTGATAAAGTGGTATTATGAGTTAACGTTATTTTTATTTTGCTTCGTTATTTTGACTTTATTATAAAGTCAAAAAAATTCATATGGTTATTAATTATAAAGTGAAAGAGTTTGTTTAATAATAATAAGAGGTAAGCGAAAATCTAAGAATTTTTATTTATACATAGGAAATATAGAATAAAATATTATTTGTTCAATATATTTTATATTCTATATTATAATTATTTGAAACTTCTAATAATACAGTTAAATTATTTATTATTACCAAATAACGGAAATTTTAATATTTTACTATAATTTTAACAAGTTTATAATGTATTAGAGGTTTCTAATAATTCAAAATAATTGTGTATCTTCAAAAATGCATCGCTGCACAGTTGATGCAATGCTGATGCTTGTCACAAATTCATGATGCGTTGTCGCATATTCACAAAAGCATCGCATCAAATCAAGTATTCGAAATTCCTTGTAATATTCAGTTGTCATGTAATAGCATTGCATCGCCAACTTTAAACATTTCATTGTCATAGCAACAAAGTAATGTTTACGCATCACGAACAGACGAGCATTAGCATCACCAAAGCAGCGATGCATTTTTGAAGAAGCACTTAAAATTTCTTATAAAATTTCCAAAATATAATAGATGTTGAAATGTTCAAATTACTTTTTTATGTTTTATTTTAGTTTTTTTTTTAATATGGAACCAAAAAGAGCAAAAAAAGCAACAGGAGTGCAGAGGGAGTTTTTCGTTGAGGCCCTTTCGCAAGATAGGAGTTTAACCACAGAAAAGTATTTTGTTATTAAAATTAGACATGAATTCGTTTTTCATTAAAGTAAATTCTATTTAGATTTCAAACAATTCAAGGAAAGCGGCTTCAGCAGGAGAAGTGGTGGGAATTGTCCCAGAAATTAAACGCTTTGGGTGGAGCAAATAAGAAGTCAGCGGAATGGAAGAAATATTGGAGGGATCTTCTGTAAGTAAATAACGACGTGAATTAAAATAACTTGTATTTATCCTTCACGAAAATCCAATATTTTTTTTTAAATGAAATAAATCCTTAAAACTAACAATTCTATAAATTAGTAAATTATAAAAATATTATTGAAAATAATACTTATTGATAAAATAAATTTAACATTTTAATTGTGTAAATTTTTATACATGCATGCATATAATAATAATCATATAATCACACTAAATTTTACTTTTAGCTTCCGCACAAAAACTCGTGCCAAGAGTTTGAGAAGTGCAGGGTCGGGTATAAATGGTCCTGCCGGAAAATCACTAACACCGGAGGAAGAGAAAATTATCAGTATAATATCAGCCGAACAAATTTTTGACTCAAATACGATGGTAAATTATTTACTAAGACATTAATGGAAACTTTAAATTAAAATTTTAAATTATTTAAAGAGCACCATGGAAACAGAACTTTCATCTACAGATGTTGACGTCATCTTCGCTGAGAATCATGTGGAAGAGCTAGTAACAGAAGTAAGTGATACAACTGTATATAAAATTGGTGAGGTGAAATATATATTTATATAATTATTAGTAAACGTTTCAGTTTTAGATTAATTAATATTTATTGTTTGTATTTGTCCATTTTATTGACGATTACAAGACGATGTAAGTTGATTTTATGAACTTTTTCTTTATTTGTTATTAATTTTATTTCCGTTCTTTAAAGGTTCCAACTCCGGTTGCTATTGCTTTCACTTCTCGTCCACAAAAAAAGAGTTCGTACTGGCATGCATAATAGGTTAGATTTATTAGATTTAAGTAGGAAAAATTTAGAAGCAACTGAAAAATCAACTGCTGAGATAATTAAACTCAAGTAGGAAAAAAATCAGTTGCTTAGAGAACAAGTCAGTGCTACTAAAGAACAAGCAAGTACTATGAAAGAACTAGTAGCCGAACTCAATAGGCTAAATAGTCTGGTAGAGCGCTTACTACAAGTAAATTTAGAAATTAGGTTATACAGGGTGTTTCCGTTACCCACGACCAACAGGATACCATAGATAGGGCTCATCGAGACAAACAAAAAATCGTATTGGAGGGGGGGGGGAAATCTCAACGGTTTGGCCGCTAAAGGGCGTTGAAGTTTTTTCGCACTTTTGTCTTTTGTCTAACTTTTGTAGGGTTCAGAGTATAGAGACGTGTTGGGTACTGTTCGAAAGGGCAAAGGGTGCTCTACATTTTTTGTTAAAGCAAGTGACCGTAGAGTGCCCTTATAAAAATTTATAAGGTGTACCGTTAAATAAACAATACGATTTTGTGTTTGTCTCAGTGAGACCTATCACTGGTATCAATCTAAAGCAAACCAAACGGGACACTCTGCAAACGAAATTATGAAAAACAATTTAAAACCAAATTATCTCTAACTGAGAACCCTTCATTAGTGTTATGATTATTTTCCACAATTTCTTCTACACCCTCTGTTTCATCACTTGTGCTATCGATATAATCATCTCTCGTGTGAAGAAGATTGTATAAAATAGCACAAGTTTTGATTATATTCCCAGCAGTCACTGGCGAATACATGAGTTCACGTTGACGAGAAAGGCAACGGAATTTTGACTTCAGCACTCCGATGCATTTCTCGATGCAAGCACGTGTCACAACAAGTGCATCATTGTATCGCTGTTGACATATTAAAAGGTTGTTTCCTCTAAATGGTGTCATAAGCCACGGTTGTTGAGGATATCCACTGTCGCCTGTAAGTTAATAAGAATTATATTTTCATCTTGTACAAAATTTCTGAACCTCACCAATTATCCACGTATCTCTTACACCATTGTTGTATTGGGACCTCATATGCTCATGCAATTGTGATGATTGCCACACATGTGAGTCATGTGCAACGCCACCAAACTGTGCGTTAATTCCAAGAATTTTTAAACTGGCATCACAAACCTAGTGAAAAAATTTGTAATGTAGAAATAGTACGTAATTTAAATTTTAGTTATATTTTAACCTTACTTACAATTTGCACATTCAATGAATGTCCTCCCTTTCTACATACATACATATGCATGTTCATTTTCTGATGGAGCTAGAATTTGAACATGTGTACCATCAACTGCACCCACGATTCCAGGAAAATTGGCCTTACGATAGAAGCTGTTGGAAATAGTACAATTTAAATACATTATTTAGAAAATATTATTTTTTTTAATGCATACCCTAATTTGGTATCCGAAAAGTTAGTCGGAAATTGCACAATTTTGTTTTGTGCATTGTATTGGATGGCATCGGTACATATTTCTTTAATGCACATTGAGAGTGCAGGTTGTGAAAGACCAACACAAAAATCTTGGCCTATATTACGCTGGTAAGCAACTATAGTAATAATATTATATAACATTGTAAATGTACAATTTATGTATTGTAAAATTTAATGAATAAAAATTACCTGTAGTGAAAAACCTAATGGCAGCAAGCACACGTATTTCCTTAGGAACACCTCTAACCGTCGTTCTGTCTTTTGAAAATCCTTTCAGATCATCAAAAATCAGTCTAAATCCTTCTTTAGAGAATGTGAAAAGATTTTTAAATTCTCCTTCTGGCAATGAAAGAGGATTAGAGTTATCCCTAATTAATCTCCTTTCTCCACGTGTACTTATTTCTCCGTCCTCATTCTCAAAAAACAATGCCAGAGCAATTGTGGAATCCAAATGGGGATTTAAATTTATATTCCTAAATTTAAAAAAAAAAAAATTATTTGACTCAAATCTGTGTAACACAGTCTAAAGAGTAAAGGTGCTCCTACACGATCTGGCAAATTGGCAGATATCTGCCCATTTTCGTGGACTGATTACACTTGTGGCAGATATGAGATATTCGGGCAATTTTTGACTGCTAGATTTTAAGGGCAGACATCTGTCTTCATCTGCCATAGTGATGAATTAATTAAGAATTTAATTAATTAAGAATTAATAAAAAATTAATAAATGTTAATAAAAAATAAATAACAAATTATAAAAAATAATAAAAATTTTCAAATACTTACGTTTATTTTATATCATTTTATACTATTTAATTTATTTGTTTAATATAATTTATTATTTTTTTATTAAAAAAGAGTTTTTAAACGTTTTTTGCTGTAGATATTAAAAAGAAATGAAAATACTGAAAATCAAGTTCAGCTAGTTTGCAAATTTCCTTAATAATTAGGTAAGAAATCTAAAAAGAGCAGATACTTTAGAAATATAAACTGAAGAAAAAAAATTAATGCAATTAAACATGGAAGGATATTATGATAGCAATTATGTATTTGCACATTAAAAAAAAGATTATAAAATAAAATTAATGATTTGAATAGTTCAAGATCATGAAAGGAAAGCAAAATACAATGAAATGTTAATAAAAAATAAATATCAAATAATAAAAAATAATGAAAATTTTCAAATACTTACGTTTATTTTATATTATTTTATCTCCTATTTAAATTATTAATTGTTTAATTTGATTTATTATTTTCTTATTTTCACTTTTCACTGTATGTATTTCTAATTTCTATATAATTGACATTAATTTAACAGTCACATACAATTTGAAATTGTCATTGAAAGCTTTTACATTATTTAAATGGTTAGTAAAAAATAAAGTATGGTATACTCTCACGAAAGCTCTATAACGTAGAGAGTTCGTAATACCACTTTATTATTATCGTTATTTATAACGAAATTTCATAATCGCGCCCCAGAATGCCTTCTTCAAAAGCAAATGCACATTTTGTTTCCAGCATATTCAGATAAAAGTAAGAGGAAGAATAAAACAGAATAAGCTAAAAAATTATAATAGCTGAAAAAATGAGAAAAGCCTTTGTACTTTTTTATAATAAACAATTTCTTTGATTATTTAACTATGTAATTATTCAAAGAAGGTGATAGTAATTAATAAAAAATACCTACCAATAAAAGAAAAATTTCAAAGAACATAATTATAATATACATATATATATACTATATATATATTATGAGCACTTACTATGTTCCATAGCCACGTTACTGTATTTTATTTTTTTTTGTGTTTAAAATTTTTTACCAAAGGATTATTATTATTATTTATTTTTTACATTTAAAATTTTTATATTAATTTCTTTTTATACCTGAAATTATACATATGATATGTTCATTAACACTACATTATTCTATATTGTACATGTATACCTACATTATTTAAATGTTCAAAATTTTTAAATAAAAAAAAAAACAAAAAGGTTTTTTAATACAGAACTGTTATTAAGGATAAATTGTTGCAAAATCCCTTTTGTTTCTTTACCACGTATAATTTAGATAGGCCAGTTCAAATGACCGTCACATAAAGAAAAAAGTAAAAATTCAGTTATAATCCATAAAGCTACTACATGTACGTATGTTTGTTTATTTCATTTATTTTTATCATACTGATATATTTATTTCATGGAATCCAAATTTCGTCTAGATGTATTTTATATTACTTTAAATATTTTCAATTTAAGTGTGCCTTTGTAAGTAAGTGTAAGTTTTGCTTCATTTTGATTTAAATATTAGTGCTACGGATTTTTATGTCTGATCAGAATTATTTTATTCTGATGTTTTTATTGTTCAAATGAGTTAAGGCACATAAACCTTAAAATTTATGTTGGTATTGCAAACGGCACTTTTGTTACCGCTACAATTAGAATGCTTAAAATTAAAGTCAATTAAAAAGAAAGAGTGCTCTAAGCAGACTCACTTAGAGGAACAACGTAGAAAAGTCTTAATTCACTGTTTGACAATAATTAAATTTTATTCATAAAATAGTTCGCTATATGTATGTATATAAAATTAAATCTAATAATTAATACAAATCTAAAGGTGGGAGAAATACCTAATTCTATTAGAATATTTTTACTGTACGTAAAACATAAATGCTTACATTGTAAAGAATCACATATTGTATATTATTCCTATATGAAATTCTTTTATGATTCAAATGTAATTCTATGGTTTATATATTAAAAACTATGAATTCAAACATCCTCCGGGCGTTGAATGTATTGCGTTCAACTGTTGTCATTTGAATACTTTGACGATTTCTGGTGTCTCGGATTCTTGCCTTTTATTGGTTGTTTTTACGGAATTTGTCACGTGATCAGATGTTGATGGTATGTTGCAGTTCTTCCTTTTGGTTGACCAAATGAGGTATATTAAAATACAAATCACTATCAGAAAAATTACGTAGCCGAGTATGTAATGATGAATTTGATGCAACGGCATGTTGTTTGGAAGTTGTGTTTTTACCGATGATAGTTCTTGCCAAATTGCTTGTAGTTCTTGCAGATGAGGAAAGTAAGAGTTTGTGTATTTCAATGGTGATTCTATGTTTTGCGCCACGATGATATTTAAGATATTTGTAGAAGGAATATATGACATTCTATTAATTGTTGAATGTATATGATGACCCTGTATAGTTATTGCTGGTTGTTTTATAATACAGTCACCATTTGTTTTTAGACTTATCTCCGCATTTATTGTAACAGGCTCGCCGACTGAAAAGAGCCATTGATTAGAATTTTGTAGCTGTGCCCAATATGGCTCGTTATGCAATGTAACGATAGAACAGGCTAACTTCGTTGTTATATTATTTAGTAGATTGATTTCGCATGCACTAACTGCTGATCCCTTTCTGTATAGAGGACGTTGTTGTGGACATATATGTTTGTCAATATCGATGCTTTTACACTGCTGAAAATCTTGATCGGTCATAGGTTGATACTGGTCACGATGTAAATTGACAATGAGGAATGGGAATGATGGTTTAATGGCAGCAAATGTTTGGTTTATTTTCACCGGAACCGGAATAAGTCTGAATAATTCAAAATCTTCTGTAGATAACAGCGGTAGCTTTAATTTGAAGATAATAGGTATGGCTTGTGGTAACTCTACCTTCGATAGATATAATGTTATAAAATTTGAGAACGTCACTTATTTGCATGGGTAACTTCAAAGATGTAGGTAGGTTACCCTTAATAATTAACAGCTCCTTTTCAAGTTGTTTGGGAGAAATTAAAATTGTATTAATTTTACCGTGATGCGAATCAATGAGAATGTCTAAAATATTGTCTTGTATGCGCTGATAATTTTATATAGCAAGCATTGTTTGAATTGTGATAAAGGTGAATGCTTGTGCTGCTCTATTTTCATATAAATCAGCTTCAAGACCTTTGAGTTGAAATATTGTTTTGTTAAAGAATTCTTCTATATGGTGAAATTCATGTCGTACGGACTGATGTTCTTTTTGTATAATGTTTATGGTTGCATCAAGAAAGGACGTTTGATTGTGTACCAGAGCACTATGGTATAGAAATTAAAATTTCTGGCCAAAATTAAAAACACATTATTTTTAAAATTTTTGCATATGATAATTTATTTTTTTGATAAAACTATATTAAAAATGTTGAAATAATAAAATTTTTCTAATATTTTGAAAATATGTAAATATATTAATGAAAATATGACATGTTATTATTAAAAAAGGTACGTACATAACATCACTTTTTTCTAAGATCCTTCCATTTTCTTCGGAAGCACACAACACATGATTCAGTACAGCAGTTTTTTTTCCTTTTCATTTTTTTCCGCCTTTCCAAACATTGAATAGGTCATTATTTTAAAATGTGTGTTTTCTTGAAAAAAACGAAAAATTAATTGAGGGGGCAGGTAGGGGCAGGCAAAAATAGATGATTCTAATGCAGGAGAGTCAGTAGTATAATTATCAATCATTACTTTCTCTAGCATATGCTAGCGTTTTTTTAAAAGTTTAAATACTTTTTACTTTTATGAAATTTATATTGGAAATTTCAACTTCATTTTAAAACACACATTGATGGCAGAAATTATAGCATTTTAAAATTTTAACATTATTAACTTAAATTCATACCTTCGTTATTAGCATCCATCTTTCAAACAAAAATATTCCACCACTCACTTTGAAAATATCCATTTTAGAACTTAGTGTCGACTTTTCAACAGTCAAATTACAAATGTGATACACTCATCATGAGCAACCTTTGTGACGTCATTACTGCTAGGAGCAGTGATGCAATTAAAAAAAAAAGTTGAATATATATGATTTTTTATGTTCTTAACACTGTCCAATATAATTTCACGGGATATTTAAGACTTGAAAAAATCATTTTTGGCCAGAAATTTTGATTTCTATACCATAGTGCAGAGTCGAAATATGCTCTTCATTTTGCTGAATTTTCGTGATGGTTGATGACATTTCTTTCGCGTATTCAGAGTCTAATACGCCGAACAGAGCATAAGCGATGTTGCCTACAATATTTAAAGCTCCGCGTCTGGATCTGTGTGCGTGATTCGATCTCAATAAGTCATTATTATAATGAAGCTGTTCTATTATAAGTTTAATTTGGTCGGAAATTCTAGAGCAATGTTTGGAATTATGCATAAGTAAACACGCTTGTCGAAGTATATGCGTGCAGTTCTAAAGTTTTTCCAAATCCATCCAGTATCGGCAGTATCCCTTTAAATCCTGATATGCAATCAAATTCCATCTCTCTCTCTCTCTCTCTCTCTCTCTCTCTCTTTTTCTCTCTCTCTCTCTCTCTCTCTCTCTCTCTCTTTTTCTCTCTAAGGTGTTGCATGTAACATGTACATGTATACACTATACATACATACATGTGTGTTTTTTAAAGAAGTAGAATAATTTTACAATTTTTATTAAATATCGATTACATAATTGAATGTTTCTAATTTCAATTTCTACACATTTACTTTAATTATACTTATTTATATATTTTCAAGTAGGTGTTCGAAGAATGATAAAAATTAAATTCAACAATTTAAAAAAAATAATTTGAATAAATATTAATTTATAATACTAAACATTATCTGTGTGTGTACCTAACAGCTCTTAAAAAGTAATAAAAATAACAAATTTTCCAATAACTATAAAAAGAGTAGTCCGCTCGTCATTCTCTAAAAATTCATTTTAAACAAACACTGCAATGCAGTGGGCTAGAAAAAAACTCCTGTGTTGATTGTTGAAGTCATTTAAAAAAAAAAATTTTTTAAACCACGTTTTATAAACAATACACTGTTGACATTTGTCAATGACTTCAACATACCACTCCACTGAACTCATTCAATTTATGAAAACAACACAATTAATTTAACTCACCATATTATTCCACTGAACTTAGAATTATATAAAATAGAAAATTAAAGATTTAGAAAAGGGAAATTTATTAATAATGAAATTATTAATATTAACATGTATCTAATATGCAAATTATACAAATTTTAAGATTAAATTTTCTTGCCTTGGAATAAGGTAAAATTCAAAAACTTTAAAAAAGGAAAATAAATGTATCACTTATTGACAAAATCAAGATGGTTGACCAATCTCGAATACTGTACCAATTAACCAAAACAATAGAATCTGAATCGTATATAAACGCGAGATTGGCCAACTGTCGTTACTTCTGCTTTGGGAATTGACCAAGTTTGAAGTCCTATCCTCACTTAAATGGAATTGACTTTAGGAAGGATATCATCGTCTACTTACAAGAGTTTTGATCTGTAAGTATTTTTTTTTATTGTTCTCAGACATTTCCTTCTTACTGGGCACTGACCATAAGATAGGAAATTTAGTAAACTCTCAGTAATTTCTGTTCTATTAAGTACTGACCATAGAATCGAAATTTTAGTTATTTTACTTATATCACATTAGTTAAAGGTATTCATAACCTTTAAATTAATTGATTATTCCAACATTTAACTTAAACTTAGTCGCAATCAGACAAAGTTTTCCTTTTTATTTTCAAGGTTGGTAAAACGATTCAGTTTTAACCTAACTTTCACGCCAAATTGTCTTTTCAATTTAACATTTCAATTCCAACCTTTAAAACTATCTGCTATTACTGGACAATCAATTACCATGTTTATACCCTCACTTAAACCGACATAAAATGTGTCGACACAAAATAGACTTATGGTATAAACGCTTCTTTATATCGAATTAAAGTTTAAATCGATATAAAATAAACCGATGTAAATAACCGGTTCAAACGATTCTTAATGGGGTATAAACGGATGTCAAGTGTCAGCTTGTATGAGTTAAGAGTTTACACATAAATCAGGTGACACTACAAAAAGAAACTAGTAAGTGTTTTTATGTAAAATTTAATTAAATTCTTTGAAAAATCTTTAACCTTCACACAACTGTTGCAAATAAAATGTCATTTTTAAATCGGTTTAATTTGAACCGGTTGTTACAAAGGGTATAAAAACATAGAGATGGGTTCAGAATAAAACCAATTTTAAATCAACATATCTTTTATATCGATTTAAGAGAGGATATATACATGGTAAATGACAACGTGCTTGCAACATTGTTAAATATGTAATACAGAGTCCAGACGAGACTTTTCTATGTCGAGACTTATGTCAAGACATTGTTCATGTCTTGCCATATTTTTCATGTCTGGGCATTTCATGTCATGTTTTTCTCTCGATGAAAGTCTGATAAATCTGAAACATTTGCACAAAACATATGAAACCGCCATTTTGTTTGCTCATGTTTGCAAAGACATCGTAGCAAAGACATAAGTCTTGACATCCAAGTCTTGCCATTTATGTCTGCAAGACATAAGCAGTCTATACGAGGCATATTCGATGTCAAGACATAAGTCTTGACTAGTGATGTCGAAAATAGCTAATTTCAATTAACAGCTAAAATTAGCAGTAACTGCTTATTTTGAATCTGAATATAACAAATATATATTTATTATGTAACATGCTGCTAACTGCTAAATGCATATTTTTTTTGAAATAAAAAGAGTAAGAAAAAGACAGATTTATAAATTTTTAAAGATATATGTAAATATGTTATGTATATATATTTTGAATTAAAAAAAAGTGAATGGTTTACAATGTTTACATAATTGCATAATTATATTACATCATAACATTTAATTTTTTACATTTTGAGAAAATTTATTATTAACATTTAAAAACAAAATTTCTTTTAATATTTTAGAACTTAGCCTGGTGCGTCGGTCGTTTAATACGTAACCCGCTTTTGAAAATATTCTTTCACAAGGTACGGATGTACCAACTGCACAAAAGTGCTTTTTAACAATATTACTTAAAAATGGGAAATTGCATGCGTGTTCTCTCCACCATGCAAGGGGGTTAGTTCCTCTTTCAATAATTTTCTCATCCAAGCATCCTTTATGTTTTTAAACACCCATAAAAACAACAAACAGGGGTTCTATTCTCGAGATCACTCGTAAAGTTACGCATACGTATCTTTACGAGTACTTTGTTTCGAATAGTTTATGTTACACGTATTCTTGAAATCAATCGAATATTTATTTACCATTCGAATAGATTACGAGTATGGTGAATTGTTCTAAAGTTCAAATATGGTTTGTGTATCGGATGATTTAAACGAGGGGGATGAGGATTAATGAATAATGAGAGAAGAAATATATATGACGTCAGACGTATGTCATTTAGTAATTATTTTGAGAATATCGAAGAGAAATTTGTAAAATTACTCAGATTAATAAAATGTGTATGGTGGATGACATTAAACAAATAATTGTTATTTTTATTATTAATATAATATTTTTAATTCATAATTTTACTTTTATAGTTTTTTAATGTAATATATAATATATAGTATGAGTATATACATACATACATTGTATTAAATAACTATATATTTATTTTAGACAGTATTAACTTAGTACTCGTAAGTAGTTACGAGTGCAAATAGGCACTCGTATCTTTACGAATGGTTTTCATTCGAATATTTACGTATGCGGATCTCGAGAATAAGCCATATGTCAAAACCACTCGTAAATGGTGGATTTACGTATACTTAACTTTACGAGTGGTTTCGAGAATAGCGGCCGTCATATAGTCAAATTTCATTCAATTTTAAATAATTGATATCATTCTAATTTCAAAATATGTAACGTTGCAGATTTGTAGGTACAAATTTACTTATCAAAAAAAAATATTAGCATTTACCAATTAGCATACCCAAATTTTTGTACTATACCTACCTGTCCTACATATTACTTATGCAGGTACAAATTTACAGGAGTTGATGCATCACCCAATTCCCATCAATAAAAAAAAGATATTAGTATTAGAAATAGCAGTTTCTGCAAGCAAGCAAAGCAAGTTAGCAGTTAGCAGCTAGCAGCATGTTACATATATTTGTTTCATTCTGATTCAAAATTAGCAGTAGCAGCTATTTTTTAAAATGAATA
Source organism: Bombylius major (assembly GCA_932526495.1). Classification (NCBI taxonomy): domain Eukaryota; kingdom Metazoa; phylum Arthropoda; class Insecta; order Diptera; family Bombyliidae; genus Bombylius; species Bombylius major. The sequence goes on from OW052043.1 coordinate 32,746,610, forward strand.
GCAGTTAGTAGTTGCTAAATACCATTAGCAGCTAATTTGTATAGTACAATTCAAAAAAGATGGCACAGGTTCGCGCATGTCTTACATGTGTTAGTGATCTTCTTGTGTATACATATACGAAGGAGGAAACCTCTTTCTTAGAATTTACAAAAACAAAAATGCGCGTGTGTAAGTATCTTTTCTTCTGCGCATGTTTCTCTAGTATAATACGAAATGCCATCTTTTTTAAATCGTACTATAGCTGCTATTGCTATTAGCAGCCATCACTAGTCTTGACATAAAAAAGTCTCGTCTGGACCCTGTATATCATAAGCCCACTGATAATATAATATCATATTATCAAGGTATAGTTTATCACACCATAGACCACAAATTATTAAGATATATCAATCTACAATTTTTGTGTTTATAACATAGACGATACATTAAGGTTTTACTTTTTGTACTTCGTTATATATTTTTTTTTCTCTTTCTTGTTCTTTTTCTATTATTACAGGAATTGTAGCTGAATTGAGAAAATGAGCCATCTTGAATAATCAACTCTTCAGCTGAATAAAATTAATTTATTTTTACAATCACAGATTTTTTTGTTTGAAAATTTTAATTGATATATTCTTTGAAATTAAGTTAAAACCCTTTTGAATTGCCATTTGTAAATTTAAAGAATTACGAATTTATATTAGATTTTGTAATTTTGAGAGAATTTAAAATTTGAATTTAATCACATATTTATAGATTTAGTTATTTGTATAAATAAAATTATTTAAATTGGAAATTTTTTGCGTTTTATTTTCTTAAAAGCCCTAATCTTTTCAAATCCACCATACAATTAGCAAGGTGTTATCAATCAAGTAAAGGATTCTGTTGAACGTTACTTGACTCATAATATTTACTCTTTTTACGCTTACTCTACAAAATCAGTCGGTGTAAGCGCAGTCAAATTTTTACCTCTGACATATAGTATGTAAGGTCAAATATGACAAATTAAGTAGTGTAAAGAATGAAAATTTTGAAATTTGAAGAATATAAAATATGTATTTATGTACAGGGTGTCCCGTTTGATTTGCTTTAGATTGATACTATCCTATAACTTTTTACAGATGCACTCTTCTCCTTTTCAGACAATAACGTACTTGTCCGTGTACCTTCAACACTACAAAAGTTATACACGTTCAGTCAAATTTTGTGAATTTTTACTCACATCTTGTGTTTAACCCTGTTTTGCATTGCTTTAAAAAAAGCTTAAATTACCCCCATTTTTTATTATTAAATCGAAATGCCTAATCTATTTTCAATTGTCAAAAGTTGTAAAAGAAAGTAAGGCCTTATTTCTAAGAATGGAAAAGAAAAGAAATCCATTGAAAACCACGTGTTCACTTGATTCTTAATGTGTTTTGCATCAAAATTAAAAAGATGACTTAATTTCAAAGGCAGATAAAGCCATACCGTAGAAAATTATTTCGTAAAGAAAAAATCGTGCTTTTTATTTATTGTAGAAAAATGTTATATTAATAATGGGATTTTTCCAGAAACCACTGGGTTTTACCAAAAAATTAGGTAAAAAATTGCAAATTTTTGATTTTGATCGTTAATAACTTCTCTGGTAAGGATTTAAGGAAGGTATTGGTGGTGCTATGTTAGTTGAAAATTCAAAGGGTTTCTTTTTGTTAGATATACGAATCATTGCTGTACAATAATCGAAAACAAAAAGACAAGGTGTTTCACAAAAAAAGTCTTTAAGTCCCCGTTCTCCGGAAACCGTTGAGATTGACCCCATCCTACCCCTACAACTTTTTGTTTGTCTGAATGGGACCTATTGGTGGTATTAATCGAAAGCAAACCAAACGGGACACCCTTTATACGAATACGATTATGTGCACATTCTACTTATTACATACATATATGAAGTAAATCTGAGTAATTATTCCACTTCACTTTTGATTTATATTTAAAAAAATGTAAATATCTATTAAGAACAAGTTATGCAAAAAAAGCACCATTAAGTTTATCATTGCAAACCAAAATCTTTACTTAATAAAAATTTTGAAATTAAAAATCATAAAAATGTTTTCTTGAACAAAACACAATTATGCTGCAACACATGACATGTATGTATGTATGTATTTTTCTTTTAAATATTTTTAATTAAACCTTATCAAATTTGGAAATAAAAATGCATTTTATGCTTATCATATTTCTGAAAATATAAAAATTAATTTTAAAAAAATACAGTACAATTTTATTTGCAAAATAAAAGAACAAAAAAAATCTTGAAAATTCTCATCATAGTAATTGTAACTGTATTCCATGTATTGTTGTATTATGGATTAAGTGTGAACATCTTACTACAAAATATCGATAGTGAAACTGCCACTAGATAGTGCCCAGGTGGCCTCTGCACATTGACCATTGACCGATGAAATTCAATTAATATCTAAATTTTATTTGGATAAAAACCATACGAATGATGAAAATTGAAAACATTTTTCTCGTCATCATGTTCTTATGGGTAACAAAAGGTTAAGTAGTTAGTATACTACAGTAAAATGAAGACAGAAGCCAATATTACTACATACAACATTTATATGGTATATTTATTTAAAAATTTACTATCCTTAACGAATATTTTCTACTGTAGATATATGTGTGTATGTATAAGTATGTACATATCTACATATACTTAATTGTAATGCAATCGATATCGCTTTAATGCTGGGATATTTTATTATAGTACATGATGATTCTCTTAAAGATAAAAAATGAGATTTTAAATACTAAAAAAAATGTAAAATAAAAAAAAAAAATTTACGAGTATAAATATCTACTTACATAAGATGTATGCATGTACAGTACATACTTGTACATATGTATATCCTGAAAATAAAAATCTTACATATCATATACTTCACTCGTCATACAATCAGAAAACATTTTACTGACTTCGCATCTTTCCACCTTCCATTTATAATTTTTTTTATGATTTTAAAAGAATGTTCCTACACACCAGGTGAAATCATTTACAATGATGGTCAACATGATGATAGTGATAGGGAAGAAAAATTATTATGATATATGAAAATACAAACCTCTTCTCAATATGTCATTACCTCATTTTCCACTTTGTTGATAAATTTTCCACGCATATAACTTTTAAAAACAGCATAACTATTTCTTATAATTATAGTTTTTTACGGCTCTTTAGAAAATACTTGCAATGTAATTCACGCAGATAATATAACATAGATTCACGTACTATATATACTTATGTGTGTACATACATATACATATATGTATATGATATACCATATGTATATACTTATGTACATATTCGTTCAATTTTATCTTACATATAAATAGACTTTAGTCCTAATTATCACTCCGACCTAAGTTAGATTTTACACTTGCCCATCTGGTTGGTTGGTTTGACGTAGCGATTCTCGAATTCCTTCCGAAGACCCAGTGAGCCACTAAAAGTGCCGTTTTGATACCACACCTCAACCTGACAACAGAACAGGAGTTTCTTATAACCATCTTGTTTCGTTCAAGAAACGTTCTATATCTCCGATCCTGATACTCGAGATATCTCTTACGTCCTTAAATAGGAAGCTTCCCATTGTTCGATACCTTGCTTTAGCAAGTTCTGGACAGCTGAAGATATATATAGTGAGTAGCTCGGTAGCTGCGACAATATTGTTGTTAAGATACCCAGTTTCTCTGTTTGGTCCCCTATTGGCCAGTGCCCCGTGACACATGCCTTGGACCCTAGCACAGATTCCGGGTAAAACAAAACTGATGCTTTTTACCACTAGAATCAAGGTACCTTATTTTCATGTGTCCAAGTTGAATAAAGCAACTTTGTCTTAAGCCTTCAGCGCGAAGTATTTGGGAGTAGTTCTCGACCCTAAACTTAGCTGGGAGTAGAATATGGAAGAGCTAATGAGGAAAGCATGTATCGTTTTCTAAGCATGCAAATAATAGTTCAAAAAAGAATGGGGCCTTAAACCAAAGATTGCTACAGTGGATGTACACAGCGGTAGTACGTCAAATTCTCACGTATGGAGCAGTTGTATAGTGGCCGGCCCTAAGTAAGAAGTATAACCTCTCTCAACTCGGCAGAGTGCCTAGAGCAGCAGCTGAAGGTGTCAAGAGCGCAATGAAATTAAGGGAAACGGGACGATAGGTCGTAAGACCATCTCCCAGTCAAATGGGCTAAACAACCCAAAGATTACCTTATTTTCAGACTGACTGCGAAGAGTGGAGGCGAGGAAAGGATATGAATGGCTTTAATTACAAATAAAATTTTTAAAATTTTAGATAATTAGGACAGTAGTCATCACCATCAGCATCAAATCTATATGTGTAACTCATGTTTGTTTTTTCTGGAATGACTTGGAAAAAGAGTATAATAAAATAGTGATAGGAATGCCAAAAAAAAAGTGTTTGAACATTATGAACGTCAATTATATGTTCCTTGTGTAATATACGTTGATTTTAAATACATTTTAAAGAATATTAGTACATGCATACCATCGACAACAAATGTACATGAGCTTTGTGCTTTTACATACTATACATATATATATGATATGGCTTTGATGATAATTTAAATAAATTTAGAACTTACAAATGATAATATTTGTATCTTGAATTATTAAAGATGTAAAACATTTATATCAAAACTATAATGAAAATTCAAAATCATTGAATCTTTAAACATTGAATGAAATTAAAATTCGAAATGGAAGTACGGAGTGTAATATTTGTTATTGTATGAAATTTTTAGATAAGGACAGAGTTCGAGATCACTGTCATCTAACTGACAAATAGAGATAATGGATTAGGTGATAGAAGACAACACTCACATCGCAAAGTTTCAGTTTGTATCAAATCCAACGCGACATCCTTAACTTTGATTCATACGCATATCATACCTCAAACCACAAAAGTACACCCTACTTCAACATTTGATATCAGCCGATGAAAAATTCCTAAAAACATATAATCAGCTTATCCGATTCAATGTTTTATGAACCGGGTTGAATCGATTCACTCATCGGTGCTGAACGGTTCTACCAATTTTTATCAATAAGACAAATTTTATTGGGTAATAACTTAGCAACATTACAAAATACTGTGTTTGGATGGGTTATTTCAGGAAAAATACAGGTTTCTTTCTATACAGATGCATTTTGTAGCATAAACAACCACGCTGAAGACAAGCTTGAAGAACAAATAGAGAAGTTTTGGTTGTTAGAGGAAGCAGAGAGGTTTTTACACAAATTGAACAGTAGTGACCAAGAGTGTGAGAATATTTTCAACACAACTACGCAACGAACCAAAGATGGAAGATTTGTTGTACGCCTTCCTTTTACACGTAGCGCAACTTCATTAAGAAACTCATAAAATATACGTTTATACGCTGTCGAGAGAAAATTAAGAAAACATTCCAAGCTAAAGCAACAATATCCTGATTTTATTAGAGAATACGTTCAACTAAAGCATATGGAACCTATCAATTATTATGGCATTTCAAAGTCGTGTTATTTTTTGCCTCATCATTGCGTGCTGAACCCTGACAGAACCACGACAAAACTTCGAGTAGTGTTTGATGTATCGACGAAGATGTCTGCTGAAGTGTCACTTAACGCAAAGAATGTAGAATAAAGGCCAAAACACAATCAAGCTTTGAGGTTTCCTGGAGGTGCTGTCAAATTTGCCAACACATGTATTCAAATGAAGTTAAACTAAATAAGGTTTCAAAGTGATCCTCGACGCTAACTTCGAGGTAGGCATTGCTCAATGTTGAATATTTTGTCTGGAGTTGTCAATTATCGTCATGGTAAATAAAATACGGAGGTATGTTATGCTGAAAAGTACTGCATAACCTAAAAAACAGCATGTCAGTTGCAAATGACGTCACTACGACGAATTTTTGATTATACAATATTTAAATGATAATTTATTCTTTTTATTAACACTAAAAAAAATTATTACTTACAGCAAAGTGACCGCCAATCTAGTTTGTATGTCTATAGGTTCTCTATTTGAACTTTTTCTTAATTTATTTCCTACTAACGTGAATAAAACATCGAATTGACTTGGCGTCATTCTTGTTGCTTTTAGAAATTGGACATGTTCGCGTTCTTTTATAATTAGAAAAGTTTGATTCGTGAATGGAGCTTTCTTGTAGTGTATATTTCACGAACCAACATTCTCCTTTTTCTACTATTATTACTGCATGCGTTTATGAAGCTTGAATTTAAAAAAAACTTTTAAAACATATGCTTTTTATAAATAGAATGCAAAAGTAAAAAATTGATTATAAAGCCTCTGTAACTACGATGATATTCGAGTAAAGAGTTGTTCGAGGAAGTACTGAAAGTTTCTCAGTAACAGCTTGTTCTTCAAATTCATATTGTCCGAATATTCCATTATATTTAATCATTTTCACGAAAGGATCGATTCTAGACAGGAAGTCTTCTATTCACTCATCTTAAATCCGAAAACCCCATGTAAATCCGTTAACGTTTACTACCCTAAAACTCTTCCCAAAAATTTTACTCTTACCGACAAAGCTAGTTACTCAAGGCATGAAAAGTATATAAAAAAGCAATTGAAATAATTGTCCCACTAACATTAAATCGTTATATGCACTATTCATTTAATGATTGATTTTATTCATTTATTTATTTATTATTATTTATTATTTACTTATTTATTTATTTTTATTTATTTAGTTTTCTTGTTGACTACTTTGTTGTTATTATGTTATATTGTACGAGCAAAATGTCAAACTACTTATATTGACAGTTCTCAGGTCACCTCAATGTGTTTTCACTTTTGTACGGCTAGCTTTAAAACAACCTCAAGGTCGACTTCGTAGAAACTTACCTTGAGGTAAGCCTGATTGTGTTTTGGCCTTAATATATAAGAAGTCTCAAGTTGTAAATTTGGAATAAAAGAGCTTTGAACATTAGATCCCAAGATCAACGGGGAAGCTTTTCTTCGAATAAAATAAGATACCAACTTCAACGTGCAAAGCTTTAATAAAACTTTTCTAAACTTTGACGTTATTGATTTTGAGAGTATTTTATGACGTCATACATTATAATTTTCATTTTTTACAAATGTATAACAAATATTACTAATGATTTGTTGCTACGGCAAGGCAACCTTACAAATTACGATTTATACTTTTGATTTTTTTGTCGTTTTGAATAAAAATACATACATAATGTATTTGCTTTGAAAAAAAATTGTTTTTTTTTAATGAGAAATATTATTTTTTTCTATTATTTTTATTAAACCTCTAAATACTATATATACATATATCATATATCTTAGTTTTTGTAATTTGGGAGTAAAATATTAGCTCAAAATAACCGAATATTTTTTTAATTAAATTTATCATGTATTATCCATATGTACATAATAATTTCTGATAATGATTTTTATATAAAATTTATTAATTTGCATATCGTTTATTAGGTCGAATATAGTTTTAATATAAAAATGATACTTTTGAAAAAATACTTTTATTATTCGATCAAAAATCCCAAATTTTACAGTACTAAAAATAATAATTGTAATAAGAAATCATAATTTATAGCAAACAAAAATATATTTTTAAATATTTAAAAAACCAGAATTACATATGTATTTTATAATGTAAAATAATAAAATAACTAACCTATTAATTCTGATCTCCTGATCCATTACGAATAAAATTTTTATATTTCTCAATGTAGATGAAAAAACCACGAAAAAAATTTTAGATATAGTGTAAGCATTTTCAGAAATTACTAGAAATTATAATAATAACTGTGTTCTTTTAAATTCATTATGTATATACCTTTACTCGATGTTATGATATAATTATACCGGTACCTGAAAGTTGAGTTCAGTTGCTCTCTAAAAAAATATTGCAAAGCAGTCGTAATTATGATTTTATTGAATGAAGTGTCTTAATTAAAATTACAGTGTTTAAATAAAAATCTGCCTACAAATTTCTCAGAAGTAGTATAAGAATCCACGTGGTTTCTAATTAGTTTGTTTTAGAAAAATTTTAAATCGGAAAATTTAAAAATATTAATTATCACGTATTTTAAAAAGCCATACGGGCAAAAGAATATTTTAAATTTAAAAAAAGCCACACAGGCAAAAGATTATTTAAAATTTTTGAATTTATATTGATTAGGTTTAAAAATAATTCTGATGGATCCACGTGTTTCTGAGTTTTTGGATAAAGCAAAAGTTAAAAGAAGTTTTAGTGAAAATAAATATTAAAACAAGTGGCAACAAAGCATATTTAAAATTACGACTCGAAGATGCTGCAAAAAATAAATCTACAGATGATGTTCTAGAACTTATTTCGTTTGACCTCGATGACCTTGAAGAAAATAACGATGGAAAAGGTAATTCCATTTGAAGTGATAGTGAGGTGCGAATAAATGAAAATTTAGGTAAAAACGCAAGTGAAAATCAGAAATAATTAAGTGAAGAAATAACACAATTAGAAGAAATAATTGCAAAACAACGCAAGATTGCTGAACTGAAAAAAGAACTATCCGAATAAACCAAGAAGGAACATTTTGTGAGCACACGGCCCCTATCATATATTGACGAGTCTCTTTATAAATTCAGTGGTGACGATAATTTTACAATCCAAAAGTGGATTCAAAATTTTGAAGAATCTGCGTTACTTTATAATTGGAACGACAACATAAATTATTTTCGCAAAAAAGTTAATGGTGAGAACCGCACAACTTTTCCTTAGAGCTAAGCCGGCTAACACGTGGCGAGAACTTAAGTATTCTTTATTGAAGAAGTTCAGAAGAAATACCTCAGAAGCAGAAGTGCACAATATGTTGAGGAAAAAAAAAAAAAAATTCGATGAAAATTTTCAACAATATGTCCTTGCGATGGAAAAATTATGCGAATGAATTGTGTACCATTGAAACCGACAACTTCGTAAGTCAAATTATGAACATAGATATTGTAGATTCAAACAAAAATTTTTAAATTAATATTAACCCTAATCTGTCGCATTAGACAAAGTTGTTAGTTAATAACATTGTTTTTGGAAGCTTTTTCTCATAGAAATCATATTTCGGGATTTGTGAATAATAATAATGATGTTAAGTTGTCAATTAATTTAACCCGCTTAGATCCATTTCATTGTACCCCTCGGAGATTACTATTTTCACATAAAACGCAGTCTAGACGAGACTTTTATGTCAAGACTTATGTCTTGACATCGAATATGTCCCGTATAGACCGGGTATGTCTTGTAGACATAGATGGCAAGACATCGATGTCAAGACTTATGTCTTTGCTACGATGTCTGCCTGACATGAAAAAAAAATGGCGGTTTCAGATATTTTGTGCAAATGCGTCGATTTATCAGATTATCATCGAGAGAAAAAATTGTAAATGTGGAGTGTTTTAATAAATTTAAATTATTTTTAAATTTACAAAGTTATTTCGACAAAATTTCACAAAAATATATTTCAAAAATTTTAAACTTTATATTCACTTACTTAAAATGGCAAGACATGAAATGTCCAGACATGAAAAAAATGGCAAGACATAAACAATGTCCGGACATAAGTCTTGACATAAAAAAGTCTCGTCTGGACGGCGTATAAGGAAGAATTGAAGAAAATTCTAGACGACATGTTGAAAAGAAAAATAATAATCCGTCGCCAATTGGTTTAGTACAAAAGAAAAACAAAGAACTTCGTTTGTGCGTGGATTATCGCGAATTAAATTAATACACGGTTAAAGATAACTACCCTACCCCTTACCTTTAATCGATGACCTACTAGATAGTTTGCGTAACAAAAAATATTTCACGGTACTACATCTGAAAAACGGATTTCATCACGTCGATGTCTCAGAAGATTCGGTGAAGTTCACTTCATTTGGATTTGTTACACCTTTGGGTCAGTTTGAGTATCTCAAAATGCCCTTCGAGTTGAAAAAATGCACCACGTATATTTCAAAAATTTATAAACAAAATGTTTAAAGATCTCATAAATGAAAACAAAGTTCGAATCTACATGGACGATATTTTGTTGGCCACAGAATCAATCGACGAGCATTTAGATATTTTAAAATCGGTTTTAAGATTGGTAAATAAATATAAATTGGAGTTGCGATACGATAAATGCACATTTTTAAAAGAACAATTTTATACTTGGGATGTATTGTGAGTTCAGAAGGCTTACGTCCGAATCCTGAAAATTCAAAAGCGATTGAGAACTATCCTATGCCACAAAATATCAAAGAAATACTCAGTTTTATTGGACTTTGTTCCTATTTTAGAAGATTTATTAAGGATTTTGCTCTTATGGCAAAACTTTTGTATGATTTGTTGAAAAATATAATGAATTTAAATTCGGTGCAGATGAAATAAAGGCTTTTGTGACACTCAAAACGAAACTTTTAGAAAGTCCAATTTTGTTTATTTATTGCCCATCAAATGAAACTGAACTTCACTGTGACGCCAGTATTAAAGGCTTTGCCGCAAAAGATGCACTGACGTTGGGTCACGGTACCATTCTTTTGAGTTTGAGACGCTAGCAATAATATATGCTCTACGGCGGTTCGGAGTTTATTTATTAGGAATTGGGTTCAAAATCATTACTGACTGTAGGTCATTAACACTCACTTTGAACAAAAAGTTGTTGAACCCTCGTATTTGAAGGTGGGTTCTCGAGATGCAAGACTTTAATTATAAAATCGAGCATAGATTTTCGGAAAGGATACAACACGTGGGTTGTCTAAGCAGAAGAACTAATATTTTAGTAGTCGAAAATGATTCCTTTGAGTTTATATTAGCCGCTGCCCAAAAACGTGATCCTTTTATATGTAAACTAGGGTTGGAATTAGAAAAAAGTGAAAGTCAAACGTTCGCATTAATAAATGGTTTAGTTTACAAAAAAGTAAAAGATGAACTGATGTTTTATGTACCAAAGCAGTTGGAAAATGTTGTAATTCAGACACACCATGAAGCACTTTGTCATGTTGGAATTGATAAATGTTTTGATTATCTGAAAATAATATACTGGTTCCCTGAAATGAAAAGAAAAATTAAAGGAAAAAATAGAAGGAATTCTTCATAGTATTCCGAAAGATAATAACCCTTCGAAACAACACAAACTTCTGAAGCAATTAAATGTCTAGAATCGTATTTTAATTCATACAACAGACAGACCTCGTAGAATAATTTCAGATCGCGGATCATGTTTTACGTCAAAAGAATTTGCTGAATTTATTCAGGAAATTAATATACAACATTAATTGCCACCTTGTCACCACAATCCAAATGGCCAGGTTGAAAGGGTTAAGAGGGTAATTGTACCTATGTTGGCCAAAGTATATGAGTCAGGTACATCTGAGAATTGGAATAAGTTTTTGACAAAGGTAGAATATACTTTGAACAATACAAAAAATCGTAGTACTGGACAAACTCCTAGCATGTTGTTGTTTGGTGTTAAATAAAAGGAGGAGGTCTATGATAAGATTATGGAAGTTTAAGATAAAAATAAGGACGATGAAAGGAATTTAGGAACTATCCGAGAAAAAGCTTCTGAAACAATAAAAGAATGTAAAAAGTACAATAAGACTTATTATAATAAAAGGCATAAAACACCATACAAGTATAAAGTTGCAGACTATGTTATGATAAAAAACATGATAATAACCCCTGGTGTTAATAAAAAACTTCAGCCCAAATATAAAGGCCCTTATGAAGTTGTCGAAGTTTGCAACAACGATAGGTACATTATTCAAGATATTGAAGGCATGCAAATAAGCAGGGTACCTTATAAAGGTGTGTGTGCCCCTGTAAACATGAAATTATATTGTATTTAATCAATAAAAAAAATAAATAAAATACCTAGAACAACGTCAATCCGTATAATAAAAATATTTAGATTATAAAAAAAAAAAAACAAATTTATTGGTGAAAAGAATATTTTCCTTTATATGATTTAAAGTAGGTACCTTAAAGTTTAATTTTTAATTAAATCTTGGAAGAACCTTCAAAAAATTTCTTGTTATTCTTTTTTTGTTTAAACAAGCATATAAAAAAAAGTGAATTTTATTAACATGAAAAAATGTAATTTCGGAAAAAACAAATTTTCTCAAATTGATTACATATTACTTTGGTAAATGTGATGTTTTCATTCTATGTAAAAATTTTATATACCTAATGTCTGTATCGTATATTTGTATATATATATAAGCGTAAAAAGCGCTTTCGAAAATTATTATTCTTCTATTGTATTATGTATACCATATAATGCGTTTATAGGGGAGCATTTGTTTCCCGAATGTGGCGCATGATTGTGCACAAAAGCCGCTTCTCCTAGCCGTTCGTCCCATGTAGAGGGGTTTTCGTCTACCATACTTCTTAGATATTCGATGAGAGATCCATGGCTTCGATCTAGTGAACCATTGGATTGTGGATGATAAGCAGAGGTTTGAAGTTTTTTAGCCTTTAACAGTTTACAGAGTTGGGAAAAAAATTACTCAGGAAATTTGTTCCTTGATCTGTAACTAACCTTTTTGGAATGAGACCGTACTTTAGAATAATATTTCTGTAAAAAGTAATAGCTACGATACCTGCTTCACAATTTTCTAACGCGAAGCAGTCAAAATATTTTGCGAGGTCATCTTGAAAGGTCAGGATGTAACGATTATTTTGTTGAGTGACCGGTATTGGCCCAACGATGTCCAAGTATACCTTTTCGAATGGTTCAGAAGCTGTGTCTGTTATGACCATCGGCATTTTGGTTTGGTAAAACGGTCTTATTCTTTTGTATGTTCTGTACGCTCCTAAATGCCCACCTAGGGGGAATTATGATACTCACGGAGGATGGTCATAATATCTTTTTCGTCTTCAAGGCATTTCGCAGAGTCCTTATGTTTGGGTTTGCTATTAGAGACATTACTTAGCTCAACTACTGTTTCACTAAGATTTGAAGTTTCCAGTACTAAATTATCTTCTGTTTCATTGTTCATAGCGTTATTTTTTCTTTGTGCACTAGTTAACACAGCGATAGTTTTACCATGATGTTTATTATCAATCTCCATATTATATTGATCATCATTTGTAGTTATTCTACTTAAAGCATCTGCATTTGGTTATTCTTACCAGGTCTGTATTCTATCTTGAAATTGTAGTCAGATAATTTGTACTGTAGTCGTGCAACTCTCTTGGTGGTGTCTTTAAGGTTTAAAAATCCTTTGAGTGGACGATGATCGGTATACACTTTAAAATCTCTACCGTATAAATAACATCAAAAAGTTTTTACTGCCCAGACAATGGCTAGCAACTCTCTCTCTCTCTGTGGTAGAGTATTTTCTTTCTGCTGGTTTAAGTGTGCGACTTGCATAGGCGATTGGTTTTTCAAGACCTGAGATATCCTGTGATAGCACCGCTCCTAATGCCTCAGCGCTAGCATCAGTGGAAAGAATGAATTGTCTGTTAAAATCGGGGTAAATGAGGAAAGGTGGTTTAGTAAGTGCTTGTTTAATTTTTGTCACTGCTGTTTCGCATTCACTATTCCAGTAAAATTTTGCTTCTTTTCGTAAAATTTTGTTCAGCAGTTCGCAGGTTTTTGAAAAATTTTTAATAAATTTTCTATAGAAGTTTGCTAGACCTAAAAATGCGCGTACTTGCCTAATATGTAGTTCTAGGTGCAGGATATTCTAGTACCGATTTAAATTTATCTGGATCTGGTTTTACTCCCTCGGCAGAATAATGGTGACCTAAGTATACGATCTTTTTCTTCAAAAAGTTACAGTTTTCAGGTTGTAATTTTAAATTATGTTCCCTTAAGCGTTCAAACACTTGTTTCAATTTTTTCCAAAAATTACAATGTCATCTAAATAGACCATGGAATTGGTATCATTCATTCGAGCTAACACGTGGTTCATGAGGCGTTGGAATGTTGATGGCGCTCCTGATAAGCCAAATGGCATTCTTTTGAATTCGAAATGTCCTTGCGTTGTATTGAAGGCCGTCTTTTCTCTGTCTTTCTCGTCTACGAGTACCTGATGGTAACCGCTTGCCAAATCTAGCGTAGAAAAGTATCTGGTATGTCCTAGCTAGTCCAGGATATCCTTCATACGGGGTAAAGGAAAGACTTCTGGGATAGTTTATAACGACGTTTATGGGTTAGCACACGTTAGCTCGTCGCCTAGGACCAGGTTTCGTCGTTAATTGTTAATGAAAAGTTCAATTTTTAACAACTTAGGCCCTTATTATGTAAGTCGATTCGCGGTAGACTTAAAGTCGAATAGACTTAAAGTTGAGTCACAGTATTATAAGTTTCTATCACTGTCGACTTTTTTCTGTTCCATAGACTTGCCAAGTCGACAGCAATTTTGCCAGCGTCTTCGAGTCTATTGTATGTGATTTAAGTTATATACACAATTTATGAGAGTTTTTTTTAATAGTTATATTGTGAATAGATAAATAAATAAATCTTAATAAGCACGCAAGTTTTAAAATGTTTGGTATAGATGAGGATCTTTGTGACCTTCTCAAATAAGGTTCTCGTTCTATATCTTCTAATAATTTTAGAAAAATCTCTTTCGTCAATCTAAAATTTTTCTTAAATCTGAAATATTTATGACAAACTTTAATAATAATAAGTATTTTTTATACCGAAAATAGAAAATTTACATGATTTCATCCATATCCAGAGGATTTGAATTTACTCTCAAGCGCCTTCTTTTCCGAACTATTGACAAAATCTCAGCTCGACGATCTTCATTAATTTCATTTTCAAAAACATCAAACCAAATAAAAAAACTCATGATTTTATATTTTGTCCGTTTTTATTTTATAAATTTAGATGTAAAAAATAGCAAAATATATAGACTATTCACTTGAAAATATTAAAAATTAGTTATAAACAACAAAAACAAACGTGATTTGACAGATGTCTAGTAGAAAATTTTCCTTTCAAACGGTAACTCTTTTTTAAAAAGTCTATAGGCTTACATAATACCATGACTTATTTCAATAGACTTCTAGATTCTATTCGCATCGACTTACATAATAAGGGCCTTAATTTTACTTTTTATTATTTCAAAAATCCTGATCTTTTACAATAATTTTCCCTGATATACTTTTTATTCTTATCTTTAGAATTAAACTTTAATACAATGTTCTTACTAAATTTTATTAATTCACAATATAATATTTTTACAACTTCTTAATAACTTCAGAAATATATTTTTTTACAACTCAGGAAAACTTTATTTCCTTTATACTTGAATTCTTTTGAATTCTCCTAACTCAACTCAAAATACAATATATGTACTTTTAAAACTCAGGAAAGCTTAGTTCCTTTATACTTGAATTTCTTTGAATTCCACTAATTTTAAATATATTTCTGAATCTCAGGAATGCTTTAGTTCCTTTACAAGTTTACTTTTTAAATTTCATTAACTAGTTTTTTTTTTATTGTTGTAAAAAATTTATGAAAAGTGAAGCTTGCAGGACGTTTGGGAGTTTTAACTTATCCAGACTACTTTTTGAGACGAGAGTATTAACCTCAACTTCAAAAAGTGAATTTCCGGATAGAAAAGAACCTTCGTAGCTCTACCAGTCTTCGACTTTTTCTTTCTTTGTGAAATATACACGCACGTATTATATTGAAGTTTAGTAGAATGTTTTGGGACTTTCAACTTATCTAGACTACTTTCTGAGACGAGAGGATTAACCTCAACTTCAAAAAGTGAAATTCTAAGATAGATTAGAAAATCCGTACTTCTACCAACCTTCAACTTTTAATTTTAATGAAATAACCACAACTTACATTGAAGTCAAGTAGAATATTTTGGGACCTTCAACTTATCTAGACTACTTTCTAAAACGAGAGGATTAACCTCAACTTCAAAAAGTGAAATTCTAAGATAGACAAGAAAGTCCTTGTTTCCACTAGTTTTCAACAAAATTAAGGATATTTTAGTATTTTTTTCTTACCTCTTTTTATTACCACTTTTTTATTACTTTTACTTTTAATTTGAAACATATACTTTGAATTATGAAAACCAAATGATGTCTAATAAGAAAATTCCATCTCTATTTATACACTTTTGAAATTGCGTGTTTCCAATTTTCAAGCTTTAAATTTTTAAATTATTCTAGAATTTTCTTTAAACGGTTTTTTTTCAAACTTAAAACTTTTATTTTCTTATTATAAAACAGATGGCGTTGATGGCGGTAATGTCTAGGAAAATAAACTTTCCATGCGTGTTAAGTTTAAATATTATGAAGTCCTTGCTTCACTTAAAAATTCATTTTCTTTTTTTTTTCTTTTTCAATACATTTCTTAAAAATAAATGGGGACAGAATGTAACTTCGTTACAAGTTGATTCATTAAGTTTACAAAAATCTACCACCCCTCGCCAACGTTTCTTACCTTCGGGTCCGTCCTCTTTGGGTACCACGAGTAGTGGGAAATTGAAAGGACTTTTACTTTCGGTAATTATATCATTTTGTAACATTTCTGTTACTTGTTGGTGTATAATTTCCCTTTGGCTATGGGGTAGTGGGTACATTTTTAGATTAATTGGCCGTTGTTTAGGTTTTAACGGAATGGTGTGCTTCATTGTAGTGGTATATGTGAGTCTATCGCCTGGTAGGTGGAAAATATCGTTAAATTCGTAGCACAAGGATTTCACACCAGCCAATTCTTCCATATTTAGGTATTCAGCGAAACGCAAATTTTTATATAATTTTTTTATTCTCTCGTTGTTGGGTTTATTTTCTTCAGTGTTCGGGTTAAAGAAGATTGTATTCAAATTTATTATCTTTTCGGGGTCGCCTTCATTTCTATTTTTTGAATACTTATTTTTGTTATCCTTATGTGTTCCTCTGTTTTTATTAATATTGGGAATTTTTTGTGTGTTTGTTAAATAAAAGTTAGGATTTGTGTTATCGTTTGTCAAAGTCAAAAACGTTATAATTTTCTGAACGGCTAGTTGTGATTTCGTTTATGTGGTGTCCTTGTCCTTGTCTTGTAGTGTCTTGACATAAATTAGAAACATTTTTAACTTTCATTTTTAATATTTAATTAATATGTATCAACAATTTTCAATTGCTTTTTTAATAATAACCCGCACTGATAAAAACAAAATTTTAACCCCTGTATGATTCCTCTATAATAAGAAAAAAATATTAACCTCCGCATGATCCCACACTGATAGGAAAAAAAATCTTGACTCATTTGATTCCCCACTGATAACACGTAACCTTGACCCCTGTAACCCCTCACTGATAACACGTAACCTTGAACCAAGTGACCCAGCCCATACTGATAATAAAAAAATCTTGAGTTAAGATAACACGTAACCTTGGCCTTCTGTCAACCCTCACTTATAACACGTAACCTTGAACCACGTGATCCCGCACTGATAACTTGATGACGTCACTGAGCCGAAGCCGTGATCCAGAACGGGCATATCTCTATTTCTCTCTACAATTATACGTTTTCATTCAATTAAATTGTTTTTGATTGAGGTTACTTATATTGAAATGCCGGGACATATTGAATCATTCAATGCTTTGTAATGAGAACATCGCAGTGTGACTCAACAAAATATGTAAATATCAAATAACTTTACTACAGCGCCACCTATCGGATCCTAGCATAGCTATGAACCATCGTCTTTACAAAACAATTATATTGTGTGAATATGACTTCAATCGGTCAAGTCGTTCAGAAGTTACACGATAACAAACATCGCACACGCTACGATTATATATATAAAGATATAAAGATATTCAACACTGAATTTTGGCTTGTTGGCGTTAGTTCGACAATTTAACTTACCTTACTACACTTACATATTCCTAATCACTATTTTTTTGCCGTTTTTTAAGTACATTGTATTAATATTGACACTTTGATATGACTTCATCACTTTAAAATATAGAGTGCGAGTTATTTTATTTCGATTTAAATGATTTGTGTTTGTACAGTTTGTATACAGTTTGTTATTTTCTTTTTCCTTAAAATGCTCTACAACTACAGAATTAGAGTCGATGGGGTTAATCAGGGACATTGTGGTAAAGCTGCATTCCAACTGTACCGCCGGAGAACTGTCGTTGTTACAAATTCTATCTCCCAGTGGCATGACAGCGTTATTATTTTTTGACTGTACCTTTTAAATGCTGAATTTTATATCATCTTTATCCTCCGGTGGTGTGACAGTAGAACTGCTTTTACAATCAATGTTTGCAGAAACTTCCTCGTGAGCTAAGTTTGTAGATTTAACTGTATTCAATTGGAAAGAAATAATTCGGTCTGGGTTATATAATTCTAGTGTTTTATTAGGACCATCTATTTTACAGTTGCGAGACAGGAAATCATACCCTAAAATACTATCTTCTGAGATATTTTTTAAATTCTAGTACTATATAGAATTCGCATTTTTTTGGGGAATCTATTTTTAAAGTGGCCGTACATGTGCCAATTGTTTTTCCTTCACCAAATGCTGTATTTAAAACAACTGTATTTTTTGAGTTAATTTTGGCAGTTTGATTTAGTGTGTGTTATTTAAGTAAACTTACCTGTGCGCCTGTATCTACTAATAAATTTGTTTGCTCTCTTTTCGTTATATCTAGCGGTAATATAACTAAGCAGTTATTGTTTTGGGGCTGACACCTCAGTCTGTTCTCTGGGTGGCAGCCCCGGAGGAATTTTCTTCCTTACCGTTTTGCTTAGCAGTTTTTGATTCCCAATTCTTTTTTGCAAAGCAATATTCTACTGAATGTCCTTTTCTTTGGCAAAACTCGCATTTAAGGGAATTTTTTTTATTGTTCCCTTTTTGAAAAGTGGAAACTGAGTAGTTAGATTGCGTTAGAGAACAGACTTGAGCATTGTGTTCGTACATTTTGCAGTTAGTGCAGTAGGGTGTGTTTTTTCGCGTTCGACATTCTGTATAACTATGATTTGCCCTACCACAAAACCACATCTAATGTTATTATTTGTTTGTTGGTTTGTATTGTTCAGATTTTGGGGTGTTATTTGCATATTTTGTGGACATTGGTTATAGGGTTGGTAGATTTGTGAACTGTAGTTTTGGGGTGAAAAATACCTGTAATCTGATGGGTTGTTAGGTGGAAAATATGGATTAGTATTCTGCGGCGCTGCTTGGGGATTGTATGTTGGTGGTGTAGTTTGACACAAATTTAAATTAAAAATCTGTTTTTCAGATTCCTCAATTTGCCTTATTTTCGATAAAGTTTTTCTAATATCTTTTCTGAATCCCGCCATACTACTAACCGATAAGTGGGATTTAGGAGACCGGCTTTGAATGCAAAAATTGCTGTTTCTTCTAAATCTGCATGTATCTCTGCTTTTTCTCCGGTGTGCCTTTTTTTGGCTTTTTCTTTACACAATTTTAATATGGAACTAACCCTATCACCAAATGATCGTACTGGTTCGCCTGGTAGTTGTTTGCAAAGTCTCAGCTCGTTTAATTGAATAAAATATGGTTTGGTATTTACTAATTTATTATACAGCGTGGTTTTAACATCTTCGAAATTAGTGCATTCTAAGCCGGCGATAAGTCTTGCTGCCATAACCCTAAGTTTTGTAGGTATAAACACTAGGAATTTTTGTTTGTCTGAAACTTCTAATTAACACGATAATATATTTTCACAACACCTTATAAAGTTATTCACTTCAGCCAATAAATCGGGTGTTTCTTCTGCCCACAGGAAGGGAACATTATTTGCGATTTGTGCGATTACATTTAAATCAACCATGTTTTTATTTAAAGTATTTTTAAAAAGTTCTTGTGAAAATTTATTAAAATTTTTTTTGAATTTTACAAGTTCTTTTTCTAAGCTAACTTTATTCTTATTATGTGGATACAGGTATATTGTTCCTAGAACTATTTTCTAATGATTTTGACCTCCTTTTATGAATAGTCTCAGCTGATCTTAATACTAAACAATTTTTTTGTATTTTGATTTTTGTTTTTTGGCATCCACGAGCACTCAGACAGGAGAGTCCATTGTACTTAGCACCCCGACTTCTGTCATACATGCACCTACAGTTTAAAGTGGAATGCGAACCACTATTGTATTACTGCTTCTTCCTCTGTTCTCGCTACTCCTGTGTGAATATCGTTTTCCTCCGTTTGTACTGTGTTGTACGCTGGAAAATCCTCCAGTTCGATGTTGTCCGATGTTGATGTTGATGTTTGTTACCCAGATTTTGACTTCCTTCTGATGATGCGAAATCGTTTGTAGAGTCGTCAAATTGTGGACTTGTATTTGCGAAATCAAATGAGTCCACTTTTTCCTCAAATCGTTGTACACTTCCCTTTTACAGATGCTATTGGTGTAGAGCAGCCAGCGTTTGAGAATGACATTAAAAATCCCCTTTTTTTCACACTTTGACAGCTGTTATTTTTTTTTTATATACATATTTATATATTATATGAGCAGTGCCCCTGCCAGCCTCAACAGGAGAAAAAGGAAAGGCTTAATTTCACTACTCAATTTATTTTAAGTTTAAATTTTTTATATAATATAAAAGCAGTACCCCTGCCAGCCTCAACAGGGGTTAAGGAAAGGCCTAATTTCACTGCTAAATTTATTTTTTAGTTTATTTTAACACAGTTCACTTTTATATTTATATATTATATGAGCAGTGCCCCCGCCAGCCTCAACAGGAGTAAAAAAAAGGCTTATTTTCACTGCTCAATTTATTTTTTAGTTTATTTAGACACAATTCACAGTCACTGTACACAAGAATATAACACAAGTTTATTTTAGAGCATTTAATAAAGAATCTAAATTTTGATTTAAAATTCCAAATTTTGAAAAGGATACTATGTCCTTTTTGTTTCAGTCTGCGCCAAGTTTGTTGTATTATCCTTGTGCTATTAATATAAAACACAATGCATCACTTTTTTCTATCTTTTAAAATATTTATTCTTCTAACTATTTAACACTAAAGTTACAAAGACTGTTTAATTATTCCACTTCTTAACCAATTTAATGCTAAAAACCAACTCCTGCTTAATATTATTTAACTTTTACATTACACTTTCCCTAAGAGAGAAAACTTATAATGCAATTCCATATTTGGTCATTAACATTTTATTTTAATAATTAAAATTGTGCAATCAGCAATTACGGCCGAAATTAATCAGTTGATTTGGAAAAATTATTGCAAGTGAACAAAATGTTTAACACAGCATTTTTATTCAAAATCGTGTAAATTATTTTAAAATATGTAATAATGTTTACTAAAGCATTTATTTAAGCGCGTGTAAAAAAGTATCGAGGAATTGTTATGAAGAAAGCAAATATTTTTTTGTAGTTTGATATTTATTTAAAGATTTTCGAATTTATATGGAATATAAGTGCAAGGTGACCAATGTATGGAAATTTACATAACATATAACCATATACTAATAAAATAATAATATAACCAACGTAGAACAAAATAGTGTGCCTAGTTTTTAGAATGTTGTTTTTGTTGTTTTTGTGGGTGGGGGGATGCGAGTTAGGCATCCACGAGCACTCAGACAGGAGAGTCCATTGTACTCAGCACCCCGACTTCCGTCATACATGCACCTACAGTTTAAAGTGGAATGCGAACCACTAAATTCGTTGGTAGAGAACGAATTTTTTATTCGTATGACAGGGCTTGGTACTAATATTTCTTAGTTTTTGTGGACTTGGCTTTTTTATGAAGCAAAAGCCACTAAACTAATTAGTACCGAGCACTTATACCCAACTCAAAGTGAATTGGTACTCATTCAGAGCTTAGTGAACTCAGGCGGACTCGAACCCGAGACCTTCAGCATCAGAAGCCAACACTCTACCGCTTCGTCCACTGCCCGCTGTTTAGGGAGGAGTTGCTATCTATCATTCAGACGAACTTGTTGATATAGATTGGAATACACTCAATACAGTAGTGCAATTCAATAACTATGAAAATCAAGAACACATACCTCAAGCCGATTATGATGACATCGAACTCCTCCCTAAACAGTATGTCTGAAGTTTTCATAAAATTAAAGCAATATAACACCTCACGTAATGTTCTTATATCTCCCACTGAAGTGTTCTACGAAAATTGCTTGCAGTTTGTCAAAATTTTTGAAATTGTTTTTAAGGAAAAGGGCTATATAACAAGTATTCGTAAACATATTCTCAATAAATGTATTTTTTATATGCAAACTAAGTCTCGCTGGTTCAGAAGCGACGATTTGTGTTTTCAACATCATCATAAAATAATAGAATTCATGATTACAGTTCTTCTATGGAAAAATTGTAAATGGATAATGGATGCTAAAAAGAATTCAAACAAGAGAAAATCGTATAAAAACCAAAAACTTTCTAATTTAAAAAACGCGTAATGCGTCATATTAAGTTATTTTTGACATTTAAATATAACAAGTGCAAAAACAAATATGTATAAGACAAAAAATAATTACAAAATCTGTTCATATTTAAATAACTCTTTGAACTTCACAAATTTTTAAACACACCAACTATTGTAAGTTGCCAGTCCTAAGTCTGGATGAAGTGTGAAGGGAAATTTAATCGTTATTTAAGTTTAAATAATAATAATAATAATAATAATTAATAATAATTTTATGATTATTTATAGCATAGTATTCAAATTGGCAACCCAAAATCGGTTTCAAAAAAGTTCTCCATATGGTGAAAAAAAAATAAAACAAAATGAAAATAGAGGAACAATTTTATAAACATATTTTTGTCGAAAAATATGAGGTAAAATTGTCGATTTTAAAAAACGACATAATAAAATTTACAGAAAAAACATTTGGCTATTTTGAACTCATATTTTACTCCCAAATTACAAAAACTAAGATATATGATATATACTCGTATATATAAAAACTGCATTGAAAATTACTATTTTTTTAATAGTAAACTTTACAACTATTCTTGTAAGTTGTAGCAATATTACCAAAAATGTGTAACATTACATTTTTTCTAAGTAAAATATAAAATTTTGAGTATATTTACTTTGTTTCAGTAAATTTACTATTATTTAATGTAAATTCTTCTTATTATAGTAAATTTACTTCGTTAAAATTGTAATTTTCCTATTGAATGATGTATACCTATTAAATCCACAACGAGTAGTTTTACTCCATTGAAGAAGTAAAAAAGAGAGAAAGAAAGTAAAGAAATTACTTTGACAAAGAGTAAAATTTTATAAATTACTCAACGTAATGTAATTTAAATACAATGATAGTAGGAAACCTGATTTCCTAGTTTTAATGTAGGAAAATTTTTTTTACAGTGTAGTATTTAGAGGTATATTAAAAATAATAGAAAAAAAAAATATTTCATATTCATTGAAAAATTCAAAACGAAAAGAAATTCAAAATTATAAGTCGTAATTTGTATTTTTGCCGTAGCAACAATGCAACACGGCAACAATGCAATCATTATTAATATTTGTTTGAATTATTTGAATTATTATTTGAATATGAATTTAAAATGGATTTAGTTTATTGTTGTTAAAAAAAAAAAAAAAAATTTTTTTTTATATAAATAAAATTATTTGAATTGAAATTTTTGCGTTTTTCTTGAAAAAGATTTTTTTTATATAATTAAATACTAGCTTTGTGTTTTTCAAACACCCAATTCTTTTATCTACATCTTCAAAAAAAGTAAAATTTCGCCAGTCATTTAAAGTGCCGTTTTGGGAATTAATTTACTGCAAAATTTTCAGCGATCAAATAAAGGATTCTTCTGAACATTATTCGACTGACAATATTTTCATTGGTCATTCGATAGCCGAATTTGAAAAGATGGGTAAAGTTTATTGCGCGAAAATTATCAAAAGCCAAACAGCTTTAAAACAACAATTAACTAAATCTATGAGTAGTTATGGAAAAATTAAGGATACCAATATTACTAGGCATCATATTGATGGTTACATAGACATCGCGAATAAAACGTGGTCAAAATTCCAAGTTAATCACCTTAGTATATACGAAAATGAAGACAAAAACGCCGAAGATTACATTAAAGGCTCACTATACGATACCACCCAAGAATTGTACTTAGAATTCATTTCCGACTTAAAGGGTCATTTAGAAATAAAATTTCCATCACCATCAACGGTGTCATCACAACAAAGGCCGTCAGAAGGAAATTTAACTTTACCTTCTTTTTCAAAATCCAATGCTAGGTTACCAAAAATTACAATCCTAGCGTTTGACGGTAATTATCAGAATTGGAGATCCTTTCACGACCTTTTTACATCTTTAGTATATAAAGATCCTGCACTGTCAAGAGTTCAAAAATTGCACTATCTTAAAACGTCGGTAAAGGGTGACGTAGAACGTCTTTTGCGACAAATTGATGTAACGGATGATAACTATGAAAAGGCTTGGGATCTATCACAAGAGAGATATAACAACAAAAAGGTTGTAGTACAAATGTATCTTAAAAAATTGTTGAGTCAACCAGATATTAAGGTTGAATCAGCCAATACAATTAGAAATTTTATAAATACAACTGAGGAAGTTTTTTTTCCAAAAACTTCCTCATGAAACTTTGTATTTGTGGCAACGTGAACAAAGCGGTTCTACAAATATTCCAATATACACACAATTCATTGCATTTTTAACCAAGAGATTTAGAACATTAGAATCAATCCACTCTATTTAGGAATCAAATCTATTCCAAATAATAGTCCTCAAAAATCGTTCTTAAATCAACCACAAAAATGCTTGAAATGTAATTCAAACCATCAGTTGAATAAATGCAATCAATTTAAACAACTGAATTATCAATTAAAAGTGAGTTTGTGCAACAAAAACAATTATGTAGAAATTGTCTTTAACCTACTCATACATTGTACAATTGCAAAAGCAAATATTCTTGTTTAAAATACAAGAAACGACACCATGGCCATACACTACTTCACGTAGATACAAACAAACTATCTTCAAATGCACAAACAGCAAAAAATGAACAAGGTACAACTGATAGCAATCAAATTCAAAATTTACAAGAACAAACGATTCAAAAACCAAATTCTAGTACCACACTATTTAATACAAATAATATTCAATTTTGTAAATTTATATAATAACTATATTTTTAATTCATTAATAAATAAAACACTTGTTTTTTTGTTTTCCACAAAATTATTTTTTATTTCAATTTAATTAATAAATTTTTTTTATTTTAACCGACCGGTTTCGCCTTACAATGCATTATCAAGGTGGTATTTTAAACTAATTATAAAATTTTTTTTTAAATGCATATTATTAATGGGTTAAAACTAACATAATAAAGTCAATCTACTATAACTTAAACAGGGATGGATTAAGCAGTGGACTTTTATTATTAAAATCGAGTTGGTCACTTACAATGTTCAATCCTAAGTGTTTTGCTTTCCTAATTTCAAATATTTCATATTTATCTATAATTTTACTGTCATTTAAGTTATGTAACAATTCCATGTTATCCATGTTCGTCGTATGATTATTGTCAATTAAATGTTTAGATATACCGGGTAATGGTTTATTATTTTTTGCGTAAGATAAATGCTCTTTGAATCTAGTTACCAAATTTCTTTTTGTTTTGCCTATATAAACAGCTGAACAATCATTACATTTAATTTTATAAACATCGCTTGAATCTGTATGTTTTTTTGAGGGTTTAATTTTATTATTAAACTAGCTGGCCCGGCAGACGTTGTTCTGCCCTTTCGTTTATGTGGCGTCCTTGTCCTTGTCTTGTAGTGTCTTGACATAAATTAGAAACATTTTTAACTTTAATTTTTAATATTTCATTAATATGTATCAACAATTTTCAATTGCTTTTTTAATAATAACCCGCATAATTTCAACCCGCATGATCTCTCACTGATAAAAACAAAATTTTAACCCCAGTATGATTCCTCTATGATAAGAAAAAATATTAACCCCCGCATGATCCCACACTGATAGGAAAAAAAAATCTTGACTCATTTGATCCCCCACTGATAACACGTAACCTTGACCCCTGTAACCCCTCACTGATAACACGTAACCTTGAACCACGTGACCCAGTCCATACTGATAATAACAAAAATTTTGACTCGTGTGACTCCCACTGATAACACGTAACCTTGGCCCCCTGTCACCCCTCAATGATAACATATAGCATATCCCTATTACCAAAAAATATGTAATAAGAAGTACTCTTATAGCTTTGTAATTTCAAAATTCAAAAATTTTTGAACGAATTATGAGCAGAGGGGAAAAACAAAAGGGATATGTTAATATGTATTATTTTACTCTCAGAGCTTTCAATTCAAAAATGATTTGAAGCTTTTTTGTAGTTTTCTCTAGTAGTTCTCTAAACTTTGACGTCATACATTATGATTGCTTTGATCATGTTTTGGCATATTTATGTTAAAAATTTTCATTTTTTACAAATGTATAACAAATTAATATTTATCATAGTTGCATTGTTGCTATGGCAACTTAACAAATTACGATTTATACTTTTTATTTTTTTTTTCGTTTTGAATAAAAATACATATTTGCTTTAAAAAAATTTTTTTTTTTGAATATGAAATATTATTTTTATTATACCTCTAAATACTATATATAGGTACATACATATACCTATATATTTTAGTTTTTGTAATTATTGTGAGGAAAATATTTTTTTTTTCAAATTTTAAAAATATATTTTAATATGTATATTAAAAAGATATATATTATTTAAGAGAAGATACTTTTCTACAGCATTTTTGTTGTTGTAGATTCTAATAAATAGGTTTCTTTTTTCGTATATTTATACACGATATATTAAATAATTTGCAAATATATACATATGTTTTTAAAAAATCAATCAAAGTAGGGAAAAATAAAACAATTGAATTTTAATTTGATCTTGCAAACGAAAAAAAATAAAAAGTATAAAGGTCGATTCACACATTTCAGGTCAGTCTCAGTTCAGTCTCAGTTCCGATTATTCGGATGGTATTATTGTATGGAGTTCATATGTACATATTCACACATGTCCGTTCAGTCTCAGTTCAGTCACCGATCAGTCAGAATTTCTCGGTGTCAGAGATTTCCGATATCGTCGTCAACGTTATTTTTTGAAATGACTGACGGAGTTCTGATAGCTTTCAGTCTTTTTTTTGTACATTGTTGAGGTAGGTTGTGTTTTTTTATGTGAGCAAAATGTCTACTGACGAAAAATTAATTGAAAAAGTACGGGAAAATACTGTGTTGTACGATTTATCAAATAAAAAATATATATATACATATATATTTACACAATATTTTAACTCACACTTTTTCAACTTATGATAAAATACAACTGATTGAACTGATATGTGTGAATATAAATCGACTGAAACTGAACTGAGACTGACCTGATATGTGTGAATATAAATCGACTGAAACTGAACTGTGACTGACGTGACGGAACTGAGACTGAACTGAGACTGACCTGAAATGTGTGAATCGACCTTAAATCGTAATTTGTTATGAAATGAAAATTTTTAACATAAATATGCCAAAACATGATCAAAGCAATCATAATGTATGACGTCAAAAAATCCTCTCAAAAAAAATGACGTCAAAGTTTAGAGAAAACTTTGAGAGAGCATAACTAAGCTTTTAAAATAAAAGCTTGGGGTACTCGCGCCAGAACCCCAGAATAAAAATTTTTATATGAAGAAATTTTATATGAATAAGAGTTCTTCTTATTACATATTTTTTGCTATTACTCTTTACAGTTCTACGTTTTCATTCAAATAAATTGTTTTTGATTAAGGTTACTTAGATTGAAATGCCGGCACATATTGAATCATTCAATGCTTTGTAATGAGAACATCGCAGTGTGACTTAACAAAATATGTAAATATCAAATTGACTTTTAAGTATTATTACGAATCTTTTTAAATTTTTCTCTCCGTAAAAACCATTCTCGTACTTCAAGGAATATTATAAAAAAAGAATTAGCGAAATCGGTTCAGCTGCTCTCGAGATTTGCGCTTAGCAATACATTCAGCGATTCATTTTTATATTATAGATAAAAGATTTTTAAAAGTTTTTTTGTTAAAGAAGGCTGTGTTAATATTAATATTTTTTAGGATCATTTTTATATCTTCAGATTTATTTCCTAGATATGGAATTTTTTTCCAAATATTTTGTGAGTCTTGTGGCTGTACAGGATATATCAAATTTTTGACTAATTTTTGTTTTTGAGTATTTAATATGTCATGAACAAACCTCTTAGAGTAATTATTATTTAAAGCTATATCACATATAGTATTCAAAACTTTATGGAAATTATCTCGACATAATGGTACTTTAAGAAGTCTATTAATCATAGCATAAAAAGAGGATTTTTTGATATTAATTGGATGCAAGGATGTATTTGGTATTACTGCGTCTGTAGTTGTTGGTTTTTTATAAATGTCAAAATAAATTTTGTTGTTGTCTATAGCGATATTAAGGTTTAAAAAATTGATTTTATTGTGGCCCAACTCTATTGTAAAATCTATTGAATCGTCAAATTTATTTAAGTGTTTATTAAGGAAAATATCCAACTGTCTATCTGTACCTGTCCAGATACAAAACACATATAATTCTATATAATATATATATACTAGCGGGCCCGGCAGACGTTTTTCTGCCCTTTCGGGTAGGTGGCGGGATGAGTTTGATTTGGATTCAAACTATCGATTTCTGGAAATATACTTCATGCATACATACGACAAAAATTCAAATTATTTTTTTCAAATTAAATTAGTTGTTATCGTAATTAAAATAATGTGTTCAAATGAAGTTTTAATAATTTTTCTGAAAAAAATGCTTATTGTAAAACTTTTTGGTAGACAACATTTTTTGTTGTTCCATCTGTCGTGTAAACAAATAAAGCCGATGGTTTATCTACTCGTGAGCATGCAACATAGAGCTGTCCATGTGAAAAGCATGGAAATTCCAAATTTATACCGCAGACTTCCAAAGACTGGCCTTGTGCCTTATTGATGGTGATCGCAAAAGCAAGACGAACAGGAAATTGAAGTCGTTTAAAATCAAATGGAAAGTCGGATGGAATCCTTGAAATTCTGGGAATCAAAACGTCTTCGCCTTTGTATTTTCCTTTCAAAATAGTTGCTTCGATGACGTTTTTCATTAGCTTTTTCACTACAAGTCTGGTGCCATTACAAAGTCGTGGTTGATTTATATTGCGAAGCAAAATAATTGGTGCTCCAACTTTTAATTGTAGATTATGTGGTGGCTTTCCTGGCAAATCAAGTGAATTCAAAAATTCGGTGGGATAATTCACCACGTCATTTTGATTCATAACAGTGTCTACTGACTTGTATGTAACTAATCTACCTGTTATGTCATTTTGAATAGCCGTGTTAAGATCATTGCCATCTTTGTTTTTTGCTGTCAATATTGCTCGTTCGCTCAACCAAACATGATTTTTGTGTTGCTGTGCTATATTTGGGAACACGCTTTGAATCAATTCTTCTTTGGATTGTGTTTTACTACAAAAAGTGCTTAGTAGTGTTATGGATCCATCTAAATTATTGATTGGAATTTTCCCATTTCCAATGTCCAACAATTGTTTCGAAAATTCATTTTCTGATGTATCGTTTTGCAATTGAACACGCATATTTGTACTGAGGGTAAGTGTTTTTACATGTCTCCACAAATTTGAAGATTTCAAACACGCATTCAGTTTATCGGCAGGAGTAGATCGAGGAATAACAGGTAATGTTTGTCGAAAATCACCTGCTAACAATATGACGGCACCACCAAACAGTTCTTGATTTCCTCGTAGATTATGTAATGTTCTATCTAATGCTTCTAATGATTTCTTATGGGCTATAGTACACTCATCCCATACGATTATTTTGCATTGTTGCAAAAATTTTGCCATTCCATATGTCTTAAGGATATTGCATGTAGGGTTTTCGGCGAACTGCATGTTCAATTGCAGCTTTAGTGCAGAGTGTGCTGTTCGACCGCCATCCAATAGATTGGCAGCAATTCCAGTAGAAGCGAGTGACAATGCTATTTTATTTTGTGATCGTATGGCTGCTAAAATCAACGAAATCAAAAATGTTTTTCCAGTGCCTCCAGGGGCATCTAAAAAATATATTCCACCACTTTCGTCGTTAACAACTTGCATGATTGAATCGTAGGCATATTTTTGTTGATTATTCAATTTTTTATAATTTGTTTGTACAAATGTTCTAAATTCATTGCAATCAAATTGTTTTTCATGTTTGAAATCTTGATTAAATATGTCGTGCATTGGACGATCTGGCGATATCATGCCTAATTGTGTTAATGCTATATTTGCGATCGCTAAACACATGTCTTCAATCATAATCAATGCTTCATTATACATGTCCATTGTGATAAGTAATTCTACATTTGAAGTGGTGCGACGCATTCTATGTAAAATATCATCTGTCATGTAATCTCGATATTTCATCCACAATTCTAGTGGATTTGATGGGAAACATGTTGATATTATTATTGAAAATAATGTTCGTATTTGATGCGAATGAGCTGAAATTGATGCGTCGGCAAGTGTAAAATCCCAATACAAGTCATCCTCAAGTAAATGCAATCGTTGACATGCTTCACGATACGTTGTAGACAATCGGCCATCAATCGTTCTTAAGTTTTCAAATGATATTGGTCCACGAACGTTAATCAACAACAAACGCAAGTAAAAACATTCAGCATTGTTGGGGTGAATTGTGTAAATTCGTCCTAAAGCATCTGTTCAACTGGTTTTCCTTGTTTGCGTCATTGGAAAACTTTCGAAGACTTATTCCAAGTGTAATATTAGTTGCTTTCGATTTGCCACTTTCAAGTACTTGCGGGTAGATAAGGTGGAAGTCTGTGCTAAATCATCTACACGTAGCTACTCATGTAAAATTTTTCAAGTAGATACAAGTAGTTACGCACAATTTCTACAACAGAGGGCTTTATAGTTTAAAACTAAGAGCACTAGATGTATTTTTCTTTTTTGTATGTATATTATGACAAAATAAAAATTATTTTTAGGTTTTGACACCTATCAAAATTTTTGTGTCGTTCGATTTACCCATTTATCCAAGACACATTTTAGTACTCGCAAGTACTTGGAAATGGTAAATCGAAAGCAGCTATTGTGGTATTTCGGAGTATAGCAATGTTTTTGCAAATGTATCAGTTTGACACAACGTAAAAAAGGCAGTCAGTGTTGTAGATGGTGGCTGCGCTGCTCTTTGCAATACATTTTCAGTTGTAAAATAAACACGTTGACCATTTTCAAGATGAACTGATGAATGAACAACTGTTGGATGTCTTTCATGTATTGGGAATGAAAAAATCCGCCATATTGCTTCGTTACTGCTGATGTAACGCGCCATTTGATATTGAGTGATTTCATCATTTTTTTTTTTAATTATTTTCACTAAAACCGCACTTAAATTTAATTAAAATTCACAAAAAACATTTTTTTTTTCATACGCCTGCTTCGTTAAAAAATTTTTTTTTTGAATGTATATGCGATATTCTAAATGACATTCAATACACAAAATCCATGTATTTCCAAATTTTTCGAATTTTTAAAAACACCAACCACCGTAAATAAATCGAACTATGCCTAAAACCTTCCTCACAATATAAGCAACACACACACAAAATTTCATCAAAATCCGTCGAGGGGTTCGCGAGTAAATTGGCTACACACGAACGGACATTTCAGTTTTATATATATAGAAGAAGATATATAATTCTTAAGATTATTGTGTTTTTGGAAAAAGGAATTTTCAAAGTTGTTCATATATATCTCAGATAGAAGCGGTGATAGAGCAGATCCCATGGCTAAGCCTTTATTCTGTTGGAATATTTTATTGTTAAATGAAAAATAATTTTGTTTTAAACAAATATCAATTAAACTCTACAATTTTTCAGCTTTTTGTTTATTGTTGATATTGTTGTGTATTTCTTTGTATATCAGGTCTTTTAATTTATCTATTGGGATAGAAGGGAATAGGTTAGTAACATCAAAGGATACTAATTTAGAATTAGGAGGTAAATTAATGTTTTTTATTTTTTCGATTAGCTGTAATGAATTTTTGATGGAATAATTAGGTTGAAATTTCAAAAAAATAGGTAAACTATTAGCTAAATATTTTGCAATTTTTTGAGCGGGAGCATTAAACGAAGAAGAAACTGGTCTCACCAGTATGTCAAGTTTATGAATTTTTGGAAGGCCATATAAAATTGGTATAGATGGGTTATCTATAATCAATTTTTTGTAATCTATAGGATTAAACAATGTATTACAATTTTCTACAGTTTTTATTACAATTTTATTAAAGTTGCTAGTTGGGCCCATTTTTAGCTTATTTAAAAATTTTTATAAATAAATATAAAATTATTATATTAATATAATAATTTAATAGTTATTATATAAATTTACAAATTAATAGTGTTTTCCACTACAGACCAAATAATAAATCTTTCAATATTATTAAAATATTCATCGTTTGTTAGCTACAGCATTAGTAACTGCTAAAGGTCCTCATGGACATACGTGTACTTTTAGAGCCTTAATTGACTCTGGTTCACAGTTATCATTCATTACGCAATCTGTTGCGAAAAAATTAAAACTAAAACGTAACAAAACTAATATTCAAGTCACAGGACTTGAAAAAACTCCAACTGCACAAGTGCATCAACAAACCACCCTAGAAATTCAATCTCTAGTAACCCCATTTAAAACAAATTTACACGCCTTAATTATTGATCAAATAACTGATAATTCTCCAATACAACCTGTCGACAAAACTCAATTCAAGCAATTTGATAAAATCGAATTAGCAGATCCTCAATTTTCAGAACCAGGTCCTATAGATCTACTTCTAGGAGTTGACGTATACAGTGCCATACTGAAAATAGGTTCAATTAAAGGCAACGACGATACTCCAACAGCACAAAACACACAACTAGGATGGATCATTATGCGGCCGATTGCTAAATCTTCCCTACAACAGAATACTTCTACATTTTTTAATGTCATTACACTCGAAAACTTTAATAATACCCTGAAAAAATTTTGGGAAATAGAAGAAACAGAGCAAAAACTCCCTCTTACTCCTGAACAACAACTTTGTGAAGATCTATATAAGGCCACTAGTCACTACTAAACGATTATCTGATGGTAGTTATGAGGTAGCACTACCATTTAAGAATAACCAAAATCCAGAATTGGGACAGTCTAAGTATAAAGCAGTTCAGCAATTTTACCAGTTGGAGAGAAAGTTTTAACAAAATTCAGAGTTTTACAATTTATATAAAAATTGTATTGACGAATATCTTAAGCTAGATCATATGAAAGAAGTCAAGTACAGAACTATCCGATCAAACGAATTATTACTTACCTCACCATGCGGTGTTTAAAGAAAGTACAACAACAAAGCTCAGAGTAGATTTTAACGCCTCTAGCAAAAGTTCAAATGGTAAATCATTAAATGAACAAATGCTCACTGGTCCAACTATTCAACCGACCTTGTGGAGTACATTACTTAAGTGGAGACAATTTAAATATGCTTTTACAGCTGACGTTGAAAAAATTGTACAGAATGGTTAAAATAAGGAAAGATCAGCAAGATTATCAGCGTATAGTATGGAGGTCGAATCCAAATGAACTACTGAAAGACTATGCTCTTACAACAGTAACTTTTGGAACCACTCCAGCACCATTTCTAGCTATAAGAACACTATTTCAACTAGCTGAAGATGAAGGGCGAAACTTTCCTCTAGCAGCTAATTGCATAACTAACTACTCCTATGTAGATGACATACTATGTGGGGGTAATACCATTCAAGAAACCTTAAAACTTCAAGAAGAATTATTATGTATGTTAGAAAGGGGAGGGTTTAACCTTCGTAAATGGACAGCCAATCAGTTAGATTTGTTACAAAATATTCCATTAGAAAATAGAGAAATTAAGAATGAACTAGATATTTCAGAGTCAGAATCAATTAAAACGTTGGGAATAAAATGTTTTCCAGCACCTGACGAATTTGGTTTCACAGTAACTCTTCCACCAAGCAAACATTCTTATACTAAACGACTAATTTTGTCAGAAGTGGCATCATAATTCGATCCTTTGGGATGGTTAGCACCAATAATTATTTCTGCAAAAATTTTCATACAACGTTTGTGGATAATGGGATGCAATTGGGATGAAAGGCTTCCAGAATCTATATGATCATAGGTGTGCGAAAAGGGTCAAAAGTGTATCTTTTTTGAATTACAAACAATCTTTTCTAACAAAACTTCGTTTAAATAACATTTTTGACCCTTTTCGCCCACCTATGATCCTTAATTACATGATAACGGATAGCGGTATTGAACTGAAACTTTTTTTGTTTTATTAAACATAATATTAGCTTTCTAACTAAATAAAAAAAAATTTTTGTTAGTGAATTTTTTTTTCAGGAGCCCAATTAATTGAGAAAATTTTAGAAAAAAAAAATCATAAATTTCAAGTTTATGACCTCTTTTCTTGAAAGTGAAATTATTACATACAATAAGAATTATGCCAAATGAAAGGTAATTTTAATAGCCATTCATAATGAAAAGAAAAATTTTGATACATAGAGTGCAAAAAAAGTTACAGGTGACTTTGTGTTGGGAGGTCTTGCATAAAACTCATAATTTTGAACGCCCTCTAGCGGCGAAAATAGACACGATCGAAAGTTTTCCTAGTACAATTTTTTTCATGAAATAGTCCATCGAATATCGTGGTACCAATTAATGTACGTAGAAAGAAAACACCCTGTATAAACAATGCCGACACCTGTCAATGACTTCAACATATGTACCACTCCACTGAACTCATTCAATTCGTTAAAACTAACCAATCAATCTAATTGAACATTTCATTCCACTGAACTCGTTTACCAAAACAACACAATCAGTTTAATTTACCATACTATTCCACTGAACCTAGAATTATATAAAACAGAAAATTAAAGATTTAAAAAAAGGGAAATTATTAATAATGAAATTATTAATATTAACATGTATCTAATATGCAAATTATACAAATTTTAAGATTAAATTTTCTTGCCTTGGAATAAGGTAAAATTCAAAAACTTTAAAAAAGGAAAATAAATGTATCACTTATTGACAAAATCAAGATGGTTGACCAATCTCGAATACTGTACCAATTAACCAAAACAATAGAATCTGAATCGTATATAAACGCGAGATTGGCCAACTGTCGTTACTTCTGCTTTGGGAATTGACCAAGTTTGAAGTCTTATCCTCACTTAAAGGGAATTGACCTTAAGAAAGGATATCATCGTCTACTTACAAGAGTTTTGATCTGTAAGTATTTTTTTTATTTTTCTCAGACATTTCCTTCTTACTGGGTACTGACCATAAGATAGGAAATTTAGCAAACTCTCAGTAATTTCTGTTCTATTGGGTACTGACCATAGAATCGAAATTTTAGTTATTTTACTTATATCACATTAGTTAAAGGTATTCATAACCTTTAAATTAATTGATATTTCCAACATTTAACTTAAACTTAGTCGCAATCAGACAAAGTTTTCATTTTTTGCAAGGTTGTTAAAACGATTCAGTTCTAACCTTACTTCCACGCTAAATTGTCTTTTCAATTTAACAATTTGAATTTCAACCTTTAAACCTATTTGCTATTACTGACAACGTGCTTGCAACATTGTTTAATAATAACATAAGCCCTCTGATAATATAATATCATATTATCAAGGTATAGTTTATCACACCATAGACCACAAATTATTAAGATATATCAATCTACAATTTTTGTGTTTATAACATAGACGATACGTCATTAAGGTTTTACCTTTTGTACTTCGTTATATATTTTTCTTTTTTTTCTTGTTCTTTTTCTATTATTACAGGAGTCTTAGCTGAATTGAGCAAATAAGTGAGCCATTCTTTAGCCGAATTCAAATTTGAGCCACTACATAATTTATTTGATTTAAATCATAGTTATTTACAAAATTTTGTTTATAAAATTTTTTTTGAATTTAAATTTGAATTACTGTTTTTTAAATTAACAATTTTTTACAAATTACGAATTACGAATTTACAGTATTATTTTATTTTGGATTTTTGTAATTTATATATTAAAGATTTAGTTATTTGTATAAATAAAATTATTTGAGTTGGAAATTTTTCTCGTTTTTTCTTAAAAGCCCTAATCTTTCTAAATCCATATTTTCATCCATTGTTAAACATCCATAAAATTTGATGCTTATTTCGTAATATTTTTTTTAATTAAATTTATTTTTATTTAGTTTTTTTTTGTCATTCCTGTTTATGAAGACTGAATTTTCGTGAATAAAACAATAAAATATTAAAAAATGTATAACTTTTTATTCACTGTAAAGTGTTTTAAACAAAACTAACGTAAGGTAATTAATAATTAATCTTTCATTGTTGTTGTTTAGGTGTTTATTTTTTTCTGATTAACATCAAGCCTGAAAGAAAATATGGGGTAATTTAATTGCTCATAAAAAATATAAAAAAATCCACTTACAGTTTACTATTTATCCCATCAATATTTGCAAAGAACATTACGAATGTCACTTCCTTCAATTGAATTATTTGTTTTCACTGATCTATATCCGATTTTTTTGACAATAGACGCCATCCACTCTTTAAACAACCGATTGCAATTTCTACTTTTACACTAGCTCTGTTTAATTTTGTGTTGAACATATTCTTTTTAGCATCAAAATTATTACCTATATAGTCCTTCATTAACCATTTTCGTAGAAGATAAGCCGATCACCGATAACAAGGTATGGTATTTCAGTTCCATAAATGGCAATAGTACTCTGAAAAGTATAATATTATTAAAAAGAGTTAAAGCCACAACATATTACTTTACTTGTTCTAGCGTGTTGGGAAGTATCACACTAAAACTGGATTTTTTAAAAGCGTATGCATCGTGAAGAGATCTCGGAAGAATACATGAGAAATCTCTTATCCTTAAGTATGTACAAAATAAATATACACTCCGCGTCACTTGATTACGGCCACTTATTTTTTAAAGTTATTTTGGATATTACTATAAATTTTGTTACGTGGGTATTAGTTTTTATGCTTGTATTTGAGAGTACGTTCTGTTACGAATATACTCACGTGAAAAAATTTTTAAAATATAGTACCGTTATTTGTGTAGTACTCATTAAGTACAATCTCTTCAAAAAACATGCATTTGTGCGTCAATACAAATGCGTCACTTGATTACGCCCAGTATTGAAAAGAATGTTCTAACTACTATGACGAACAATTTTTCGACTTTATTCAAAATTATTTCGTTTATTAAATTGCTAGTGTTCATTAGCTATCAAATTATTGAATTTTTTGAAGAATGGGTGCAGAAAAGACATTGTCAGAAAGTGAAAAGGCAAAAATCAAAGTTTTGAAGCAAGAAGGCTCTTCAAATCACCAAATTGCAGAAAAAATTAGAAGAAGAAGAATTGTAATTGGTATTTTTCTTAAAACTATTGAAAATTATGGACAGAATTGAAGAGAACGAATCGCAGAAGCAGGTGGTGTTATGGTTTGGAGAGCTATTTCATTTAATGGCACGATTGATTTATCTTTTCAAAATACGAGAATGACTGCAGTTTCATATAAAACCATACTAGAAGAAGCTTTTCCAAAGTTTATTGAGATGTTTGGTCCTCTGGCTTTGATTTACAAACAGGATAATGCTCCGATTCACACCGCAGGACGCGCTACACAGTTCATCGTAAAACAAAATGTGTTATTGCTACCGTGGCCACCATATTCGTCGGATTTAAATGTCATGGAAAACATTCAAAAATGGCTGCCAAAGGACGTCTATAAAGGAGGAAGAAAATTTGAAGATAAAACTTCACTAATATGTAGAAGCAATAAAATCTGCCTGGACAAAAATCTCGCTAAAGTACTTGACATCGTTATACAATTCGATGCCATCACGAATTTTCGAAACAATTCGTCACAACGGAGGCAGCAATTATTATTACAATTAATTGAAATTAATAAAAAATTCATAAATTTCATATAAATAACACAAAAAAAGTTGTTTTTCATTCAAACTTTTCTTTTTTCCAGACACTTTCAATACTGGCCGTAATCAAATGACGCATTTAAAATGCATGTTTTTTGAAGAGATTGTACTTAATGAGTACTACACAAATAACGGTACTATATTTTAAAAAATTTTTCACGTGATTATATTCGTAGCAGAACGTACTCTCAAATACGAGCATAAAAACGAATACCCACGTAACAAAATTTATAGTAATATCCAAAAAAACTTTAAAAAATAAGTGGCCGTAATCAAGTGACGCGGAGTGTATGTAATTGTAATGTGTATTTAGTAATAATTATATTAACTTACAATAAGTTGTTGTCCACCACTAGTTGCAGCACTGTTGAAGTCTATCCTTTATGGTTTATAAAATCCTGGTAGCCATCTGCAGGAGGTAGCACTGGTATGTGGGTCCCATCAATGCAACACACAATTCGTGGTATGCCACAAATCCTTTCAAATTTTTCCGAAATATTTTTGATTTCAGTTTCATTAGGTAATTTTATTAATTCTGGTACTAAATATTCATTTATTACGGAAATAACTTTATAAAATTTTGGCTGTACGGTTGATTTATGGACACCAAAAATATTCCCAACAACTCTATATTCTGCACAAGACGCTAGTTTAAAAAGAGTAATTTCTACTTGTTTTTCAACAGATACTACTCTTTCATTATTTGAAATGTAATTTTGTTTTGGTTCTAAATGATCTTCATTACAATTATCTCCAATAAAAAATTTCCGAATACGATCACTTTTAGTGTCATATCCAATACTTCTAGTGGATATATTCAAAGAAGAAAATAATCACGTATATCCTATTAATACCTTTTTTTATAAAACTTGGTATTTCTTGCAATGTATCCTTTAAAATTATTAAAATAAATTAACGTGAAAAAATACATAACCTCATATATCGTAGTATGTACTTACCTTTGCTGTACTTTTAATAATTTTCTCCACTTATTTATTTCTTCATCATACTTTTTTAAATTGCACTGTCTTTTTATTTTTGTAATTTGTAATTTAAAAATAATTAATCAAATAAAAAAGAATTTTTAATACTAAAATATTTTTGACTTGAAAATCAGAGTTTGCTTAGATTAAATTTTAGTGAATAAACATTATAGTATTTTATTTGTGTTAGACCAAATTTGAGGACCGAATATTATAAAAAGTAAAATCTTAAAACTTTCATTAGCGATGTAATATTGCATTGTCATCCAGTTCTGAGCTATGTTCAAAGTTTCAAGTCTCTATCTTATCAAAGAGTTGGTTAAAAATCAATTTCTAAATTTGTACCGAACAGACAGACAAGAAACCAAGCTAATAAAAATATTTTAATAAAACAAAAAGATGCACTAAAATATTATTTATGTTATTCATCGGCATTTGGAACTGTTATGCAATGCAACTGATATGTCAAAAAACTTTTTTCTTCTTTATTTATAAAATTGTACTACGGTTTGGTCGAACCAGTGTATACCTCGTCGTATCGTACCATACCAAACTAGTTGGTTCGCACCAAAATGGCGACCTAAAATGGTTCGGTACCATGCGTATATATACCGGGAGCAAAACAGTACTCAAGGAGGATTGAAATATAAAAGAGATGCGAAAAGGAAATGAAACAAAACCGTAAACAGGCCCTGTGCGGGCAGAGAAGGAGGTATCACATTTGTATTTTTTATGAAAAAGAAAAAGCTTTCAATAGTTAATTTTGTTTTACTACGTTATGTTCTGAAGATTGAATGCACACACGCAAGCGAAAACAGCTGTTTTACATTATTTGTGTATTTCTATTCTATATACACAAAAAGCATTAAAATATTATATCTTCTCCCTTTTCGAAATTTTTAATGTATATTGCTTTATGATCATTATGAAAAAGTAAGAAAAAACAAAACCATTGTAAATGAAACTATACATGTTTATATGTTGTTATACAATATATTATATGTATACATTATTCTTAAAACAAATGGTTTTAGTTGTTGTGTTTTGTTTCTTTATAGTTCTGTTTCTGTGTCATTTTTTTGCAGCTGAAAAAAATTATATTTGTTGTTGGTATTTTTTGGCTTGATTTTTTCATTGCTTTTATGTTTTTTTTCTTTTTTCAAGCATTTTTTATTTTTGTTTGCTTATTTCGATCCTATTCTTGACCTACATCTACAAATCTGTTTTACATTGATATTTAATTTTGTGGAATTATTAAATGAATTTATAATTATAATATTTTTCGTTGGTCAGTAAAATTTGATAATTTAAAAAGATAATTTTGAAGGGGCATTTTTAAAATTATCCTTTATGCTTTTCTTGTATTTTTCGTTTGTTTTCAAAGTAAATTTCAAAACAAGACAAGAAATATAAAAACATTTAAATTAACACTAAAGCAGAATATTGTGCAGAAATTTTAAGTCAATGCCTTTACAGGATCCCGAAATATATAAATAGAATGAAGTGTTAATTTAAATGTTTTTATATTTCTTGTCTTGTTTTGAAATTTATTTTAAAAACAAACAAAAAATACAAGAAAAGCGTAAAGGATAATTTTAAAAATGCCCCTTCAAAATTATCTTTTTGAATTATCAAATTTTAGTGACCAACGAAAAATATTATAATTATAAATTCATTTAATAATTCCATAACATTAAATATCAATGTAAAACGGATTTGTAGATGTAGGTCATGAATAGGATCGAAATAAGCAAACAAAAATAAAAAATGCTTGAAAAAAGAAAAAACATAAAAGCAAAGAAAAATTCAAGCCAAAAAACACCAACAACAAATACCTATCATTTATTTTACTTGAAAAAAATAAACAGAACTAAAGAAAAGAAAAAAACAACAACCAAAATCATTCATCCTATATGAGACTATTAAAAGCAAAAGTTGATCTATTCCACTTTTTGAAAAAATTGAGTTAATGATGGCAAAATGTTCGTTGTGTTGAAGGCTTTTATTCTGAAAAATTTCAATTTTGAAAACTCCATTGATGCCCCTGAAAAATGGTTTTAAAATTTGGCATTGGAAGCAAAACTTAAACTATTCCAACATGATGTTGGTAGCAAAAGTGTTGCTATTCCATTGAAGTTTAAAAACTCCCTCTACAGGCAACCAAATGTTTCACGAGTGGTCTACAAAACATAAGTAGATATAGAAAGGAAATAAATTGTATGGCAAGGTAGGGTCTATGTTCACCCCCTCCCCGTTACGAGTGTTTGAAAATTTTCAGCTAGGCAACTTTCCAATACGGCTATTATATTATGATAACTACTGAACCATGTCAAATATTTAAAAGTTGTTGATACTAAATTTAAGGGAACTAATTGATTTTACAGCAGTGTGAATTTAATCGCCCTACGACAAACCATTCAAAAATTATCAGCATTCAAATTTGAATTGCAAAATTTGCGAAATTGTAAAATTTTCGCTTCGAAGCAAAATATGTCGAGAATTTACTTTAGATATATTTATTTTTTTATATTTTATATTTCAAAATAAAAGATTATTCTCTCCTCTTTGTATTTGCCTTTGACCGCATTCAAAAATCTCAACTGCTTCTGAGTTATTACACAATTAATATAAGTGTACCTATGTATTTCCAATATTTACACATTCATAATGATAATACATTAATTGTGTAGTTCCTTTTAATATAATGTATTAGAATTAAAAAGTTAGAATATTATTAAAAATTTTAAATAAGTATAGATAATAAGTATAATGTACCAGAATAAGTAAACTTTTTTTTAAAAGTTTTTCGAATATTTTTCGTAAATTTTTATAAATCCCTTTTAATAAAAATTGTTTTACTTAGAATAAACAAATTTGTTTTTTTTTAAGAAAGATTTAAAATAAATTAAAAAATAATCCTTAATTTTTTTCTTAGTAAGACATTTGTTCCAAAACTACCTAATTTCACTTCAATGAGATGCAAAACTATCGTTATTCCACTTCAGTAAAATGCAAAACTTGATCTATTCCACAGTTTGGTAGCAAAACTATAACTATTCCAAAATTTGCTTACTAGTATTTACTAAATTAAACATTGATTTTTTAAAATTCATGTTTGAATTAAATTCAGAAGCTTAGAGTTCTCATATAAAATTAAAAAATAATTAAAATTGCATTTAATTTAAAAGTTATACGTTTTTCCTGTTTTTCTCAAAACCATCTAGCATGGAATAGGTATATTTTTGCTTTTAATAGTCTCATATATACTTATATAGTTATAAGCATAACATATACGTATAATATGTATAACAACATATAAATATGTATAGTTTCATTTACAATGGTTTTGTTTTTTCTTATTTTTTCATAATGATCATAAAGCAATATACATTAAAAATCTCGAAAAGGGAGAAGATATATGTATAATATATTTTAATGCTTTCTGTGTATATATAGAATAGAAATACGCAAATAATGTAAAACAGCTGTTTTCGCTTGCGTGTGTGCATTCAATCTTCAGAACATAACGTAGTAAAACAAAATTAACTATTGAAAGCTTTTTCTTTTTCATAAAAAATACAAATGTGATACCTCCTTCTCTGCCCGCACAGGGCCTGTTTACGGTTTTGTTTCATTTCCTTTTCGCATCTCTGTTATATCTTGATACTTTTTGCACAGTCATCAATCCCCATTCATTCTATTCAATTCGAAAGAGCTTCAGACTAGAGCTTTCTCAGACCACTTTTTGAGCTTTCTCAGATAAATTTTTATAAAAATGTAAAAATTATGAATTTCATACGTTCCTCCTGAATGAATCTCTTAATACTTGATACTTTTTGAGTACTAGCATATATAAAATAATATTATATATGACCAGCCCAGCCGTATATAAAACATTGTAACCAAAATTATTTGCTAACTGACTTCAGGTAACCGACAAACGCTTTTTCATGAAAGCTATATAGCAAAGTTTCAATAAAGTTCTCTCACAATTGTGAAACTTGAATGTATAATACAATATAACAACAATGTACAATTTAGAATAGGTACATACATATAACATATTGTACATATGTGCACAAAAAAACAGAAAAGACAATTTGGATCCGAAAAATAAAAAAACAAAACAAAAAAAATACTGAAATGTTCAATTATAAAAAATAGGATCAAAATTTGTCGTATGTGATACATTTTGTCGTATGTGCATGGATTTGTTGGAAAAATTGTCGCTATTTTGTCGTATGTAACATTTCATCAAAACTTTTAAAGACTAGATATTTTTTAATTTGCACAGTAAGGATTTCCATAAAATTTCTTTCAGACATACATTTATCAATTTCAAAAATAATAACAAAACCCCGAACAAATCTATCGACAAATAAAAAAGTTATTAAAGGACAAACTTTAACTTCAAATATCTCAAAATCGAAAATTGTTACTTACGACAAACATTTATTAGGTCGACGTTATATTGAATAAAAAAAACAAATTTTCAACATAATATCTTACAAAAACTCCTTGAAAACCCTAAACTATGTTATACATATTACGTAGATAAAATTACTATACTTTATTTATCAATTAAAGTCAGTATTGTGCTTATGGAGGCAATACTCGATGAGTTTGTAATAATTTGGCATATAATTGTTTGTAGTAAATTCTAAAAATCATATTTCTCTCAACCCCAACAAAGGTGCTTTTTAAATTTAAAATATGCTAACGTTTTATGTTTATGTATAATATAGGTACCTACATATTATTCATACATATATTCATATTTAGTAACATTATCTTTTTTTAGCTATTTTGTTTTATTTATGTACTTGTTATTGTTCATAATTTCGTTACGTTACCGTTATATTCTGAATGTATTTTGTTGTCTTTTTTTTCTTAGAATTAGAAACAAAATTATTTGCATTGAAATTAAGTAGAATGTTCAAAAAAGCCGGTGATTTTGTAAGGAACAGACATAAATTAAATTTTTAATTTAACTAATTTTGGTAGATTTTTATTGTAGAAATCGAAGTGTTTTAAGTGAATT
Source organism: Bombylius major (assembly GCA_932526495.1). Classification (NCBI taxonomy): domain Eukaryota; kingdom Metazoa; phylum Arthropoda; class Insecta; order Diptera; family Bombyliidae; genus Bombylius; species Bombylius major. The sequence goes on from OW052043.1 coordinate 32,790,778, forward strand.
GAGAGTGTCATATAGTTAATGAGGTGAATTTAGTGCTAGTAAAATATACTTTAGTTGATTAAAAATTTAATATATTTATTAGTGAACACACCTTTTTTTTAGTGATTTACAGTTTTAATTTAATAAAAGTGGCAGACAATTAAAAACAAAATGGATTTAGCGGCAAGTTTATGCAACAAATCTACGAAAACCAACAGTAGTCAATGGAGAGGAAAAAGAAAAAATAAATAAAATTTCCCAAAATTACCCTTTTTTTTGTAAAATCGAGGAAAAATTTTTTTTTTGATCTGGCAGCCCTTGATAAAATTTTATTAGAAGATTTCCCTCGATTGAAATTGAGATCTGATCACCCCACACACGAGACAGATTTATACAAACGAAATGTAAAAGAGTATAGAAAAGTATGCCTATCTTGCCTGTACTGACTTTAATTGATAAATAAAGTATAAATAAAAACATTTCTTGAGCTCGAAACTAGGCTTTAAAACTTTTTTGTATCTTAAATACATACATATTTTAAAATTCCTTAAGAAATCTTTTTTGTATTACATACCTATATTTTATTCAGAGTATATTATAATAATGATAAAAAAATATAATAAAAATCTATGCAAATTTTATACAACGTCATAAACTTTGCCCTCATAGTGCATTCAAAATGATTTTCTTCTTTGGTACCTTTAGCTTGAGTTGTACTTATTTTATTTTCCATCCAGTCTGTCTATAGATTTGCTCTGTTTTATTTTAACTCCCGACCATTTTAATAAAAGGAAATACCCTTAAACCAGCAAACAAACAAAACATTTTAGCAAAATATATTATTCATGTTAGTATCCATTATCAATAAATAAAATTCTGTAAAGTTCGTCAATGTCTGTTTTCAAATATAAAATTGTAGAATAGTTGGGTGAATAAATAGAAATATGTATTTATGTATATGTTACACAGGTAAAATTATATATTTAAGCTTAGCACTGGCAGTTAAACAGATAATACGTGTTTATGTATATACAATATACATACGTTCATATACTTATACTATTTTTATTTTTGGAAGTCAGTATTGCGCTTATGGAGGCAGTACCCGATGAGTTTTTTGCCATGGTAATATTTAATTTAAAAGATTTCCCTCGATTGAAATTGAGATCTGATCACCCCACACACGAGATAGATTTATTCAAACGAAATGTAAAAGAGTATAGAAAAGTATGCCTATCTTGCCTGTACTGACTTCCAAAAATAAAAATAGTATAGTTATACAACAGTTGCAAATTCCAGTCTCATTTCTTACAAAAAGATCTACAAAGAAATGAAGCTTTTGGCTTAAGTTTACATACACATACTATACATATTATTTCATAAAGACATTTCCATTTTTTATTTGCTATACATTATGTTTAATTTTGTGAAAATTCTTATTCTTGAAGAGACAAATTTCAATCCAATAAATAAACGGAAGAACTATACTATTTCTTTGTTGCTTATATTTCTCATACAATAAATATAGAACTTTAAAGAGAAAAATGAATTTTTCTGATTTTATAGTCAATATAAATATTATGAATAAAATAGGGCATTTGAAGTATCGAATACAAAGAATATGTAAAAATAATTTGGAGGTCATCCTCCATCGTCTAGCAACGAAGCAATTGGAAGTTAGTCATTTTTACTTTGTAAGCACTTTTGCTGAGTAAGTTTTTATATATAAGTATAACGTATAATTTTCTATTATATTACGTTAAAAATTCGTTTTTTTTTTTAATTTTTGAAGTTTTAAAATTTTAAATCATAACCGAAATAATTTTGTTTATCATGAACTTTTTTTTTTCAATTTTAATAATTTCTACAGTCTGACCATGCATTGGCATTGTGTATAATTTTATAAATTCATGTACAATGGCCTCACCATCCAATTCTATTCATTACAAGAAAAAAATATTCAAGTTGATAACATATGTATTTAGGTTTCAGTTTCTACTTATTTATAAAAAATATTGAGGTTATGTGCTCTGTTAATGCTGTTATAACACTTACTTTTTTTTCATCATAATTTCAAAATCTTAGGTTTCGTGTGAATGAAAAAAAAAATCACTAGATAACTTTACATAGTAGTTAAAGAGTAAAACATAATTTCGATTTTAAGTTGAAGTGCGTAAAAAGTGCACGAAATTAAGATGAAACTGGATTAATTCGATAAAAAAGAATACAAAACACATTCTTTTTCTTGGACTTAATCTTGTATCAACTTAATTTTTGATAAGTACCTAAAATCATATGTTTTTATTTGATTGGAAGTTATTTGAATACTATTACTGAAAGTTTGAATTTGTAATAATAGAATAAATATAATGATGATAAAAAACAAATAAATAAAATGAGAAAATATAAGAAATATTAACTTTGTTGTCAGCTAATCAATGTTTATTAATTGCTTGTCTATGTCTTATCTCCTTACTCTAAAGCAACTGTCTCATTCACCCGTTACTTAAATTCGTGAACTAAAAATTTGGAAATTAAGATGCAAAAAAATAAGTATGCGATCGCAACTTTTGACTGTTAATTTGTGTACTTGCGAGAGCAAAAATAATCGAGGATACCATTTCTAACATTTCAGCTAGCAATTCTTACTTGCTTGCTATACGGTTGAATATGTCCCCCAATATGTTGTTACTTGAAATTTTTCATACTTTTTCGTTATATTTTATAAAAATATTTGTTTGATCTTGCTCATGTGTGTTTTTTTAATCAAAACAATTGAGGTAGTTCTTCTTTGTTTTTATTCTAATTTTTTTCAATATATTTACCTATCTACCAGTGGCGTCTCGTCCGGGCCTCCATGGTAGTCACAAAATATTCACATAATTTAAGGAAATTTGAAAAAAAAATTTCTTGCATATGCTAGCGATTTTTTAAAAGCTTAAGCATTACATTTTCTTATGATATTTACAATGAAAATCTCAACTACATTTTTAAAAACTCACTATTGGCAGGATTAGTAACATTTTAAAATTTTCACATTATTAATTGAAAAACTTACCTTTATCATAAACACCCATGTTTAAAACAAAAATATTCCACTTCTCAATTCGAAAATATTCACTTTAGAACTTGATATTGACTTTGTATAGGTAATGCTGCCTTTCTTTTAATGCATTATTTATAACTACAAGGAAGAGACAATTTCCGACTAAACGATTTATGGATAGTTTGAAAATAGATCCCCTTAGTAGATTTAGAAATTTCACACGGATGTCTTCAAAAGATTCCATATTATCGGTCTATTTTCAAATTCACAAATTAGCAAAATAATTTTCTCATTTGACCATAGTTAGAACTGCACTAAAAATGTAAATTCCTGCAAACCAATTGAGTGAAATCAATAAGGTTTATACAGTGTTTTCCAGATTGAACGGGAAACTCAAAAACTGTGACCGAACACAATGAAACCATCAAAAATCCCGTTTCCACTCAAATAAGAGCAACCACACAGTGGCAGTAACATGTTTCCCTGTTGTGAAGAAATGAGAATTAATAAATAATGAAAGAAATATGTCATTTAATAATTATTTTAAAATTCCTAAAGAGAAATTTGTAAAATTTCTCAGATTAAAAAAATGTGCATGGTGGATGAAATTATTTGAAAACTAAGCAAAGAATTCTATGAAAACTAAAACTGAAAATTATTTACATATTTATTTTTCTCAAGACTTTGATATTTTTAACTTAAACAAATAATAATCATAGTAAAACATAATTTTGTAAATATTTCTTCATAAAATGTTCTAATAATTGATAATTCTCTATATATTGTAACAAGTACGATTGATTGAGATATACCTACTGGCTACTGCAACTAAAATTATTTTAAAACTATCTATTGTTTTTAATCAATTATTTTTATTTTTATTATTAATTTTTTTTTAATTCATATTCTACTTATATGGTTTTTTATTATAAAATTAATATACATATATATTATATATATATATATATATATATACATATGGTATCAGTAAACATATGTAACGTAAAGGATAAATTAAAAATATGAAATCTTGAGCCTGAACTGAAGGAATTTTCCATGTGGTCCCTGTCGGTCAATTTTCCAGCTACTTCAGCCGGGCGGGGTTATTGGGGAACACCAAGCCGGAAGCGGGTCGATGCAAGGAGTAAATAAAACTCTCAAAAAAAATACGATGTTCCTGAAAAAAAAGAAACCATCTTTTTTTTTTTGTTGATGGAGGAAATCCGCTGATATCTTAACCAATCTTTCCACCCAACGCCAACGATGAGGGTCCGAAATCACAACACCTTTAATTTGTATATTTAATAATACATTTTATTATTCATTTGTTTGTTTTTATTCTGTTTATACATAATTGCTTACAATTAATTTTTATTATTTCAAAAAAAAAATTCAAAGATGTTACATTTAATTAATGCCTCATGTCATACAATTAGATAATCCATAGATATTTTGGTTATAATTGATAAAAAAAAAATTGTTCTTTATTTCTGCATACAAAATCTATCACCAAAAAGAGACGTTCTATATTTTTATATTCAATTTACATTAGAATCCACTACTATATTTTTAATATGTTATGCTTAAACCAAATTCCTAAATTTAAAAAAAAAAATTTACCCTGTAAGCAACCCATAGGTAATCAATCAGAAATTTCAAATTTTATTAGATTCAACAAAAAGAGAAAAAAAATAACTTTTTGGATTTTTTTTTCTTTGCATGAACCGTCAAAAGATAATTTTATCAAGCCAATAAAAAAAAATATATATGTATGTACCTATACATACCCAATTGATGATCATCACTTGAATTGAAAATCTTTGTAGCAATCACAAAATATTATTATCAAGAATTCATAATTTATTCACTTATTTATTGAAACAATCTGAGATTTAATTAATGACACAATATGAAATTTTATACTTAATTGATGCACCAACTACCTGAACTGTGAGATGTTTACTCCAGTAGAAGAAAAGCCGAAAAAAAAAGTTTTAAAATTTAAAATGCAATTAGGTTACTACTACTTACTAATCCCGATGCTAATGTGCAAGTAATAGCTGTATGACACGGATTAATTTCATGATTTATTTCGTTTTTAAAAAGAGATAACAAGTATGTTTTACGGAAAAAGCAACTAGAAAAAAAGAGAGATATGAACTAACAATTAATTCGGTATTAATACTGAAAATGTCAAAAAAAACTCTCCCAATTCTCCAAATTCCAAATTCTGAAATAATCTGTGAGATTAGTAAAAAAATTATCTTTGTTCAATTTTTGAACAAAGGAGGATTAAATTTTATGTTGCGCGTGTGCAACTGAAATATTTTACAGTTCATTTATTGGAATATTTAGTTACAAAATTCCAATAAATGTACGAATTTGAATATTTTAAAAGTACAGCTATCTATAATATAATAATATAATACAGTGGCGTGCAAAAATATGTATATGGACATAAAAATGAAATGTATCTGCTGTCGCAACACATACGTACATTATATTTATAACTGTATAGATACTATATTTATTTTTACAGTATCAACTTAGTACTCGTATAGTAACGACTGCAAATATGCGAATATCGAGAATATAGCATACATCAAAACCACTCGTAAATGGTATATATACGTACGTATACGTAAAGTTACGAGTGATTTTGAGAATATCCTCCCGAGGATTCAGACGTTCAATTCAGACACAGACGGCAGAACAGAACAAAAGTTTCATTACTTTCAACAACTTTCCATTAATCATGGGTTTTACACAGTTCTTCCCCACGACCAAGTTCAGTAGCCAAAGGAGTAGTTCGGTTTCCTCATCTTTCTTCACTTTTACAACCAAACTGATTTCTATTTAACGAGGTGAAGATACTAACACATATATACAAAAACAAGTTTTTAAAGAACTTAAAATTCAAATACATTGAAAAATTTGTGTATGTACAATGAATTGAGAAGAAAGAAAGAAGACGCGTGTAAAAGTAAAAAGAATCGCTTCTTCAGTGAATCTGATGAGCAGAAAGGGAGAAAAATTAAGAAAAACACATGTACGAGTAATTTGTAGTTTTATTTTAAATTTCATTCATTTTAAAAATGCAGTACTTTTAGTGCTTTGAGTACAAGTTACCATCACTGATTATTATTGTGTTATCATTGTGTTATGTTTAGACTTTGACTTTGAGTTGCTCGCTTTCTTGTGGATAATGCTTTTTTAGACAGCTTCAATGCTTTTTAAAAAAAGAAGTATTTACCATCACTGCACAATATGTATTAGCTATTTACCAGTATACAATACATACAATGTACATATTACATTATGTTTATTTTCTTGAATTTTTCCTTAAATCCTTAAATCCTGTTGTACACCCTAATTATTATTAGATCAAGAGACATCACTGCTATCTACTTATATCATCCAACCAGATGTGTAGAGTATTATATTTTTTGCTTCTGCTCATCAGATTCGCTGAAGAAGCGATGCTTTTTTATATACTCATATAAATTTCAAATATGTTGGTTTGAATAGTTATAATAAGTCATTATGCAGAAACAAAATATATTCATTGAATCTCTTCTACAGCATGCAGGGTGATTCCGTTACGGCGTCCGATCCGGAAACTAAGGATAGGTCTCGGCGAAGCGAACAAAAAATTGTATGGTTTGTCGGTTGGGGGGGGTGGGGGGGTGGTAATCTCAACCGTTACGGAGTTAGAGGGGAGGAAAGATTTTTGGTACTTTTTCCTTGTTTTACCCTATAACTTTTTTTCAGAGGCTCGGTAGGTTGATTCACCCTTTTGTAGAGGACCCTTGTGTTTTTCGGTCAAAATCTTACATGCTGCCGTAGCCCGTACCTCCTACCGTTTAGAAGTTATAAGATCGCCAAATCACAATTTTGTCATTTTTCACCTATTTTTTATTGCAGAGAGAGAAAGTTAAATTGATTCTTCATCTATTTACCATCTTCATTTTTATCATTTTGCATAATTTTCGAGATATTGAGGAAGACCTTCTGTATAAACTGAAAAATCAGCCTGAAGTTCATTGGTTTTATTGTACGCGTGCTTTTTTTACAGTGTAAATTGTAAATAGGTGCTCGAAATGCTAATTTTCAAATGCAAATACATATCTCGAAAACTATGCATTTTTCGAAAAAAAATTAGGCCAGCAAATCGATGTAGAATCAATTCAGCATTCTTTTCCTGTAATGAAAAATCAAGCACTTTTCGAAGAATTAGGGTTAAAATCAAAAAATGGGTGAAAAAATAACAAAATTTTGAATTGGTGGCCTTATAACTTTTGAACGGTAGGAGCTACAGTGACATGTAAGATATTGATGGTATGACACAGGGGTCTTCTATAATTTTACAAAAGGGTAAATGAGCCTACCGAGCCGCTGTAAAAAAAGTTATAGGGTAAAACAAGGAAAAAGTACCAAAAATCTTTGCTCCCCTCTAACTCCTTAACGGTTGAGATTCCCCACCCCATCCCAACCATCGATTTTTTGTTCACCTCGTCGAGACCTATCCGCAGTTTCCGGATCGGACGCCGTAACGAAATCACCCTGTATATGAACATAATATATTATATATCTAGAGATTTTTAGACATTTCAATTTCATGGATACATAATATGTATATCTGTAACATTTGTCATGACATTTTTTTGAAAAGTTAGAATGACTCTATTTTCTCGGTTGATATCTACATTTATGATTATATTTACATTTTAAAATCTGATATAATGTAATTATAATATGAAACAACCCATTGAAATTATAAATAATAAATTATAAATATCCGTATATGTATGTTGTATTGGTATTATAGCTACATATATACATTTTCATGGATTTCAAAATAGTTGTATGTATGTATGTATGTACATATTATGTATTTCAACAAAAACCATATACCTACAAAGATAAACAATTGCCATATATCCTTATGTCACCATTAATTTTTACTTCTACACCTGATATCAGGTGGCAACATGTTTACTGAATGTTATCAACATTTTATGCTTATGCAACAATTTTAAAATCCAGAGCAAACCAGTATACAGTAAGAAAAGACGTTGATGTTGCTAAACATTATATGTACCCAATAATGTGTCTGTTTACCAAATATAAATAATGGTTGTTGCTACGACAACATAAATTACGATTTATACTTTTGAATTTATTTTCATATTGAATAAAAATACAAATTTGCTTTAAAAAAAAATATTTTTTTAATTTGAAATATTATTTCTATTACATATACCTCTAAATACTATATACATACTGATACTCGTATGTATATACATATACTATATACAAAATACCTACATTTTATTTTTCAAATTTTAAAAATATAGGTATGTATGGATTTTAATATTTTTCATCTTCATTGAGAAATATGAAAATTTTATTCGTAATGAATCAGGAGATCAGAATCAATAGGCACGTTATTTCATTTTCTTTTACATTATAGAATATCTAATGCTAGTTTTCAACCCTAGGATCGCCTGATCCACATTATCAAAGTTTTGGCTGTGCGTATACAAATATATACCATACATTTTATATGGAAATTTAGAAATTTTTCTTCAAAAAGCTGTATCTCAGCATCTCGTGGACCAAAAACCTTATTCTTTGACCTTAATGTTTACTGAAGTGTTCTCTTTGATTAACCCGTATGATTTTAACATAGCAAAAATATATACCCAGCATAACATCCTTTTTCAAAAATTAAAAGGGTATTTTCTCAACTTGAGTTATTTAAAGACAGAAAACGAAACTGTTTACATACAAGTACAGTTAATGCGATAATGGCTATAAGAGAGCTTCTAAATAAAACTGATGCAGCTGACTGGGTACCGTCCAAAAATACATTAAAGAGATATAAGACTTAATTATTTATCATATTTATATGTATATAATAAATCGACTGATTTTTTTTGTGTTATTTAATTTTAAATATCTTTTGTTTATATATTTAGAATTTTTTAAATCGAAGAATTTTGATTATGTGCTTCTTCAAAAATGCATCGCTGCTTTGGTGGTGCTAATGGTCTTCTGTTCGTGATGCGTAAACACTACTTTGTTGCTATGATAATGCAATGTTTTAAGTTGGCGATGCAATGCTATTACAGGACAGCTGAATATTACAAGGAATTTTGAATACTTGATGCTTTTTTGAATATGTGAAAACGCATCATAAAAGTTATGTTGCATTTTCGAATTTGTGACAAGCATCAACATTGCATCACCAAAGCAGCGATTCATTTTTGAAAATACACTCACTATATTATTTCAAAGCAATATTTTATATTTGAATTTAGTTTTTTTTTGTTGGTTTTTGTTAATTTTTAATTTCTGTTTTAAATAAATAATTGGAACAAAAAATTTTGCTATGTTAAAATCATAAGGGTTAATCAAAGAGAATAAAATTTTCATATTTCTCAATGAAGATGAAAAATATTAAAATCCATACATACCTATATTTTTAAAATTTGAAAAATAAAATGTAGGTATTTTGTATATAGTATATGTATATACATACGAGTATCAGTATGTATATAGTATTTAGAGGTATATGTAATAGAAATAATATTTCAAATTAAAAAAATATTTTTTTTAAAGCAAATTTGTATTTTTATTCAATATGAAAATAAATTCAAAAGTATAAATCGTAATTTATGTTGTCGTAGCAACAACCATTATTTATATTTGGTAAACAGACACATTATTGGGTACATATAATGTTTAGCAACATCAACGTCTTTTCTTACTGTATACTGGTTTGCTCTGGATTTTAAAATTGTTGCATAAGCATAAAATGTTGATAACATTCAGTAAACATGTTGCCACCTGATATCAGGTGTAGAAGTAAAAATTAATGGTGACATAAGGATATATGGCAATTGTTTATCTTTGTAGGTATATGGTTTTTGTTGAAATACATAATATGTACATACATACATACATACAACTATTTTGAAATCCATGAAAATGTATATATGTAGCTATAATACCAATACAACATACATATACGGATATTTATAATTTATTATTTATAATTTCAATGGGTTGTTTCATATTATAATTACATTATATCAGATTTTAAAATGTAAATATAATCATAAATGTAGATATCAACCGAGAAAATAGAGTCATTCTAACTTTTCAAAAAAATGTCATGACAAATGTTACAGATATACATATTATGTATCCATGAAATTGAAATGTCTAAAAATCTCTAGATATATAATATATTATGTTCATATACAGGGTGATTTCGTTACGGCGTCCGATCCGGAAACTGCGGATAGGTCTCGACGAGGTGAACAAAAAATCGATGGTTGGGATGGGGTGGGGAATCTCAACCGTTAAGGAGTTAGAGGGGAGCAAAGATTTTTGGTACTTTTTCCTTGTTTTACCCTATAACTTTTTTTACAGCGGCTCGGTAGGCTCATTTACCCTTTTGTAAAATTATAGAAGACCCCTGTGTCATACCATCAATATCTTACATGTCACTGTAGCTCCTACCGTTCAAAAGTTATAAGGCCACCAATTCAAAATTTTGTCATTTTTTCACAGATTTTTGGACTTTAACCCTGCTTTACTCAAAAAAGGCTTAAATTAACCCTCATTTTTTATTGCAGAAAATGAAGTCCCAATTAATTCTACATCGATTTGCTATCTTCATTTTTTTCAAAAAATGCCTAGTTTTCGAGATATTGAGGAAGACCTCTTAAAAAATCTGAAGATATTAGTCTGAAATTCATTATGTTATTAGACACGTGCTTTTATTACAGTGTAAATTGAAAATAGGTGCTTGGAATGAGGGTTAATTTAAGCCTTTTTTGAGTAAAGCAGGGTTAAAGTCCAATAATCTGTGAAAAAATGACAAAATTATGGTTTTGAGGCCTTATAACTTCTGAATGGTCGGATACACAGCAGCAGGTAAGATGTTGATGGAAAGGCACAGGAGTCCTTCACAGTTATGTAAAAAAGTTGGTGAGCCTAGCGTGCCCTTGTAAAAAGTTATAGGGTAAAATATGAAAAAAGTACCAAAAATCTTTAACCCCCTCTAACTCGTAAACCGTTGAGATCCCCCGCCCCCCCACCAATACGATTTTTTGTTCGCCTCGCCGAGACCTATCCGTAGTTTCCCGGTCGGACACCGTAACGGAATCACCCTGTATATAAAGATAGAACTATACTTTATTCACTAAATTTCTTCACTACAGGTCTTATGGAAAAGTTCATTTTTATCCAGTGTCATTGCACTTAATACTTTTAATAGTAGTATGCTATAAGTTAAGTTTACACTACATGACTTAGTCATGTGCTTTGTCAGTGTAAATTTTAAAAGCAAAGTCAGCTGACTTGAAATTGTCATTTGGTAATTTTAATTTGTGTGCACACTGTAAACCAAATGTCACTGACTGAAACGTCAAAAAAACGTAAACAATCATTTACAAAATGAATGATGAACAGATTTTTGTACTTATTTCTAGTATTTTTTTAATAATATGTGCGGAAAAATTTAAAAAAAATCAAAAAAACGTGTTAAGAGGAAATTATGGAGTAGACAGTGGTTATTACGACGGAATTCTGGTAAAGATTTATCTCATTTGGTGTTAAATGAGTTAAAGAACGAAGACCCAAATTCTTTCAAAATTTTACTAGAATGGAAATAAAAACATTTGAAAAACTTTTGTTTAAAATCAAGCCACTAATTGAAAAGCAAGACACCATTCTGAGGGAAGCTATTTCAGCAGAAACGAGGTACTTACGTAATTAAAATTTTAAAATTAATCATGCAAATGTAAAGTTAATGTTTGTTCTTTTCCAGGTTGCTTTTGACTCTTAGATTTTTAGCAACAGGGGATTCATTTGCAAGTATGTCTTATGGATTTCGTATCTCCAAATCAGCAATTTCAAAGATAATACCAGAAATACTACGAGAAATATATAAAGCCCTAAAAGATGAATATTTGAAAGTAAGTTTTGAGAAAAAGTAAAATGAATTTCAAGAATTCAGATCATTGACTTAATATTTAACAATCATTTGAAAAAAGGATATACATACTCGTATTTACAATATAATATTTTCAGACCCCTCAAACTGAAGAAGAGTGGAAGACAATAGCAAACGAGTTTGAAAAACAATGGAATTTTCCAAACTGTTTAGGAGCTCTTGGTACATCATATTGACGATCGTGCTGCAACATCTCATGTCACACAAAAACTCAGTGTTAATTTTTTCATATATTAATTGAAGTTGTTGTTTTTTATGTTCACGCCAATTCGAATTCTCAATAACTAAAAAAGCAAATAAATTTATATAGGTAGAAATTTATTTTTGCTTTTCTTGACTTTTTCTAAAGTTCGTATTTTTTAAGACACAAGATGTTGCAGTAAAGCCGTTGACATGTAAATGTTTTTATTATGCCAAATACATAACTAATAAGTACTTGACATTTGCAGATGGTAAACATATTGCAATAAAAGGAAAAAAGGAATATGGTTCATTTTATTATAATTATAAGGGATTTAACAGTATAGTATTACTAGCATTAGTAGATGCTGATTACCGTTTTCTATTTGTTGATGTGGGCACTAACGGCAGAGTTAATGACGCAGCTGTTTATAATGAATCCATTTTATGCCGTGCAATTAAAGAAAACATGTTTAATTTTCAACCTGACGAAGAACTTCAGGAACGAATAAAAAAGTACCATTTGTTATTGTCGCTGATGATGCTTTTAAGCTCAGTTCTAGAGTAATAAAACCATATGGCAGCAGAAGTAGCAATGAACAAAAAGTTTTCAATTATAGGCTGAGTAGAGCACGTCGAGTTGTAGAAAATGCTTTTGGCATTATAGCAAGAAAATTTCAAATTCTACAAAAAGAAATTGATCTCGACATTGACAAAGCAGAACAAATTGTTTTGACGGTCTGTGCATTACATAATTATATCCGTTGTGAAGATAAATTTGACCGCAAACTTACGGATAAAGAAAATACAACAAACGTGACTTTCACTCCCGGGTCATGGCGCCAACGTGTTTTTTTAACACGTCTACAAGGAGTAGCAGGAAATCGTCCTAGTGATCAAGCAATGGAGATTAGAAATACCTTTTCTTATTATTTTAATACCAATGGCTTTGTAAGTTGGCAATGGGAGGCAATAAAAAAATTTAATTTTTAAACCTACATAATTCTGTATATTGTATTCCCTACACATGTAACTAAGTTTTAATAAATTAAACGCACTTGTTCAGATTATTTTATGCATTTTTTTTATTTATTTAAATTTCTTTGTTTACATTTGTATTCGTATAAAATGTTTTGAATCTTATGCTGTGCTTCGTCAAACAGCTCCTCATTTGTAAGTTTCTCCATTTTAGCCATCACATGCTGTCCAAACTTTTCCACATCATTTCTCACTTTTTTCTTTTCGAGATTAGATGCTATCACTTCTAAAGCAGCACCTGCTTTTTCCAAAACAGTTTCACTACATGATGCTCTTGATGAACCCAGTGCACATTCTTCCCTTCTTTTTTTTGGTGGTGGTGGTGATAACAGCGACCGACTGCAGTCTGAATCATCCACAAGGTCATCAAGGGTCATTAGCATATCATTTTCGTCGTCCGTAGCTAACTCTAACAACTGAAATAGATTTTAAGTTTTTGTATTTATTATTTTTTAAATTATATATAATTTTAAATTTTAATACTTTCTCGTAATTGTTCTTTCCCTTCCTGATAATAATAATAAGTTAAGGAACTCCATTTTCTTGAACCAGTACGCATGAGGCTCATATACTTCGTCTGAACTTACACCACTTCTTTTCGATGAATTTATTTTTGATAGCTCTCTCGTGAATTGTCCTCTAAGATAGCCTATTTTTATTTTAATTGCTTCCGGGGTGGTGTTCGGCAAATGTATTTTTATCTTTTCAGCAATGGTACTGAGAGCATCATGTCGAGCATGCTTATTTTTGTACATTGCATGTTTTGTTTTGCATAGGCATTCATAATTTTTCCAGGTTTCTATCAAGTCCAATACAGCTTCTTTTGGCCATTCCATCTAAAATTTCATTTAAATTTTTATAAGAATAAATATTTTTAAATCATAATAAATTATAATTAATTAATAATTATAATTATCTTACCATTTATTCTTTTTCTATAGTTTATTTTTTTTAAATATTTTTAAATTTTTCACTTTAAAGACGTTTGAGCTTAACACGGAATCACTGGCAATGTCATGTGAAATAGAAATTGTTCTATTTTTCAATTTGTCACCTGACTTGCCACTGACCTGTCAATGTTCTGTCACTTGCTAATTAAGTATGTGTTCACACCACCTGACTTAGTAACTGACTTAAGTCAGATACAATGTCACCTGACAATGTCATGTAGTGTAAACTTAACTTGAGCTACTCAGTCTATATGTGCAATGAGACGCTGGAAAATGGAAAAAAACAATAGCAGCCATCCCTTTATTCTCGCCAATAACACAGTTATAATGTACGGCGACTGATTATTTTTCTTGTATTTCATTCAATTCAAGCAATTAAACATATATAGGGTAAAATACTCAGTAACAAGTCCTTCATTTTAAAATGAATTAAAAAGATTTGTTTTGAAACTTTAAGAAAAAAATTTTTTTTATTGCTTTTATACATAAGTTAAATGAAGTAAAATACCCAGTAACGCGCCCTTCATTTTGAACTGAATTAAAAATTTTTTTTTTTTTAACTATAAGATAAAAAATATTTTTTATTGCTTTTATACATATACTATTATAAATATTAAATATAAAAAAATTGATGTATGTTTCTCTACCTTTTGCAACGTAACGCCTTTAAATTGAAAATATTCTACCTACTAAAGTAGGTACGTTTAATTTTAGAGAACTGAAATATACAAATGGGTTGCAAAATACAACGAAAAATTAAATTATTTTTATATACATATGTATTATGAATTAAAAAACAAAGAATCATTATATTTATTTGTATATTATATTGTAAAAATAATAATTTATAAATTAAAAAATGTGTACAATGTTTTGAATTATTTAAAAAAATGTTTTTTACATATTTTTTTACATATTATTATAAATTTATACATAAGTATACAAATATTCATTTGAAATAGAAATACATTTTGTAATAAATACTCACTCTATGGAAAAAAGTTTTTTTTGTTTTTACATACATATAATAATAATAAAAAACAAAACCCTTCTATTTTAAATATACGAGTGTGAACACTTTTTTTTTGGTTTTTCTATCTACTTTACAAATTGTTAGAGCAGTATCATCACCTTCCCAATTATCAACAATTAAATATTGATTAGCACATTTAAAAACATTCAACATTTTCATATTCATGTAATATTTTAGTTTTTACATCACATGTATTTGCACTTAGCTTATCATTATTATACTTTATACCTACTTGTACAATAATTTTGGATAACAGTTAGGTCATTTTGTATAGATTAGTTATAGCATTGCATTGTACCTATATGGCAATCAAATTCATGCATTCTTGTTTCTGCAGTCGTAAGAGTAAGTTGATTAAATTGATTGAATTATAACGTGCATTAATTAGTGAACCACATGGTATTTTATTTTCATCAATAAAACTTAATTAAATTTTGAATAATTACATTAACTCTTTTACATATTTTTTGGTCCTTCGAGCCGGATTTCGAAATAATTCGATTTTGCAACTAACATTTAAAAATAAAAAATTTAAAATTTGTATTGAGTTCGGTGACACGTGGCATAGGGTTTGAAGTGGATTGTGGTTTTTTCGCATATTGAAGCAGTGGTGAACATTGTAGTTTGAATGTGGATCATATCAACTAATAAGGTTCTTCAGTCATTTGACCTTTGTGACGTTCAAGGATATTTGGAGCAGTTCTGTTCTACTGGATTTCTGTAATTAAATTTAAGGTAACTTTCACATTATTTTATTGTTGTTTGTGGATACTAATCAAAATGGAGGACATTTTCTTACAACAAACCTCGTGTTCAAATTTAATTTGCAAGTTTATCTCGAATATGAACAAAACTGCAAAGGACAAAAGATCGCGAGTTTTCCTTATTGCCAGGCGTGATTTGTTAAATAAATATTGGGATAAATTCAGTGTTACACATGACAATATTATAATAAGGCCTGAATTCGATTCAGAATGTGAATATATAAAACGTGATATCTATAACGAGACGGAAACCGCATATATTGATGCTATAACGTACATAAACGAATGTCTGGAAAAGTTCAATGTATCCGGTGTTAATAATTCGGTTGTAAATCAAGACACTAGTGTACGTAATGGAACAACACCAATAACAACACAACGTTACCTCGTATTTTGTTGCCTAGTTTTTCGGGAAATTACCTTGAATGGACCGCATTTAAAGACATGTTCTTAACTTTAATTGACCACGATCCCAATTTAAGTGATGTACAAAAATTGCATTATTTGAAAACTAATCTAAGTGGTGAAGCTGAACAACTTTTACGCAATTTTACTATAACTGAAGCGAATTATACGGCGGCATGGGACACTTTGGTTGAGAGATATAAACATATTCGAGTGTTAGTGCAAACTCATATTGATTCTTCAATGAATATACCGGTTGTTCGTAACGAATCTGCGTTAGAACTGAAAAAGCTACTGAATCGTGTTGTTGAGTCGGTAAAAGCATTAGAAAATTTAGATAGACCAGTGAAACATTGAGACGACTGGTTAGTGTGTGTGATAATTTAAAAATTAGATATTGACACCTGAAAAGACTGAGAAAAAACGTTGGCTACTAGTGATGATTTGCCGTTGTTCAAGTCACTTCAGACATTTTTACTTAATCGATTCGCGTGTTAGAAACTTCGAATCCGTCCAAATGTGCTAATTCAAAACCATCTGCTGTACATAATCATGTGGCTACTAATGGCACAAGCCCTCTCAATATAAGAAAATGTCCATTTTGTTTATCTAGTAGTCATTCAATTGGGTTTTGCTTCAAATTCAAACGTCTATCAGTTTCAAAACGAAAGGAATTTGCTGACAAGGAGAAACTATGCTTGAACTGCCTGCATCAAGGACATACTGCTAATAACTGCACATCTTCCTATAAATGTCGAATTTGTAATGGTTCACATCATTCACTTCTCCATCAATCTTCGTGCATCGATCAGCCAGTCACTTCTGTCACGGGTTGGGTGAGCTGCAAAAAAACGCCCGTCAACCAAGTATTGTTTGCTACATCAGCTATAGTTGATCTCATCTCCTCTGATGGTTCTGTTATTCGAGTCAGAGCACTGTTGGATCAAGGATCCCAAGCTTCATTTGTTTCAGAATATTGCGTGTAGAGGCTAAGATTACCTAAGCAAAATTGCAATATCTCCATTTATGGAATTGGGGGAACAACTCCTGGTACAGCAAGGGGTTCAGTCAAATTGCATTTGAGATCGGTGGTTGATTCGAACTTCGAACTTTTCTGCGAAGCCCTCGTTTTAAAAAAACTTACTGCTTCACGTAAAACCTGCATTGGTGTTCAAACAAATTGGCCTCATATCAAGAATCTTCAATTAGCCGACCCTGACTACCTAGGTTCTCAACGCATTGATGTTATTTTTGGAGCTGCTGTGTATAGTCAGATACTGCTGGATGGTATAGTTGAAGGGAAAATTGATCAACCAGTAGCAGAAAGAACCTCTTTAGGATGGGTTCTTTCTGGAAGTATATCATCATTACCACTCGATAGGCCTCCTATCACAACATATACCATTCAAGCAGAAGATGATTTAATGATGCGACTTCGACGTTGAGGAGGTAGATGCGAATTGCGAACATTTCACCCGGTTCATCTGATGAAAATCATTGTGAAACATTTTTCAATACAACACATAGCAGAGATTCGACAGGTCGTTACATCGTTCGCCTTCCCATTTCCAAGCAGTATATTGGGCATATAACTCTGGGTAACTCAAAAAACATGGCAATTAAACGACTGCAGGCAATGTATCAAAAATTCTTATCTTATCCTAAACTTCATCAGGAATATTCTGCATTTATAAACGAGTATTTAAGTCTAGGTCACATGGAACCAGTATCTATTTTGAACACATTTGTTGAAAATAAGCTTTGCTATCTTCCACACCATTGCATTTTAAAGGAAAATTCAGAATCTACCAAGCTGCGAGTTGTTTTTGATGGCTCTTTTCCAACTTCGAATGGAGCTTCACTTGATGATCGTCTGTTGGTTGGTCCTAAACTACAACAAGATTTGGGTAGCATCATATTGAATTGGAGGCGTCATCGGTATGTCTTTTGTACGGACATTGAGAAAATGTTTCGTCAAATATTGGTCCATGAATGTGATTGAGATCTGCAACGAATATTGTGGAAATCCACTGAGCATGAACCTATTAAGGAATATAGGGTTCGAACAGTTACCTTGCTCTCAGAGTCCTAAAGCAATTGGCGCACGACGAAGAAAGTAACTTTCCACATGCAGCGCACATATTACGTACCAGTACATATGTTGATGATATCTTATCAGGTTCAGATGACTTACATACGGCTAAAGCACTGCAAAACTAACTGATCCAGCTTCTAAATGCAGGAGGTTTCACATTGAGAAAATGGTACGCAAACCACTTTAGCTTAATTGATCATCTTCCTGAAGAATTTAGAGGGCGCAGTACGTTGTTAGGGTTCAGTACTACCAGCACAATAAAAACACTTGGCATATTGTGGGAACCATCAACGGACGAATTTGTTTTCAGATGTCCATTCAGCCAATATCGTGAAACGGTGACTAAACGGACGATCTTATCTGACATTTCTAAGTTTTTCGATCCTTTGGGCTGGTTGGCTCCTGTTATAATTCAGGCAAACATTTTCATTCAAAAACTGTGGCTCTAATCACTTAGCTGGGATGATGCACTTGCAGGTGAACTAGTGTGTCGATGGAATGGGATTCGAACTCAGGCAATGGCAGTAGAGACAATTCGACTTGATCGCTGGCTTCATACTGCGTTATCTACCACTTGCATTGAAATACATGCCTTCTCTGATGCTTCTACCGCAGCTTACGCTGCAGCTATCTACGTTAGGGTGATTCAGACCGATGGAGAAATCTCTACAAGATTAATAAGCGCCAAGACTAAAGTAGCGCCTCTGAAAATTGTAACACTTCCCATTTAGAGCTTTGTGCTGTTTTCTTCTAACACGCCTTCTGAAGCACCTTGATTTATCAGAATATTCCCCAAATGCTATATTCGCATGGATAGATTCCACGGTAGTTCTTGAATGGCTACGCTCTGCTCCAAGTCGCTGGAAAACGTTTGTGGCAAATCGTGTGTCCGAAATATAAGCTACGCTTCCTAGTCATCATTGGAACTACGTACCATCAAAGCTGAATCCAGTCGATTGTGCTTCACGGGGTATGAATGCATCAAATCTAAGAAACCATGAGCTGTGATGGAGCGGCCCGGAATTTCTAAAATTACTTAACTTTAAACGTTTTGAGGATCTTGTTTCAGAGCATCCAGAGACGCATGAAGAAGTACGTAAACTAACTGTGACATGTCAGGCCATGACACTACAAGACAATGAGCTACTGGAAAGGTTTTCATCCCTACCTAGATTGTTACGCGTGACAGCATACATTCGACGTTTCATTTCAAACTGTCGGTGTAAAAGTGGTGATAGAAGAAAAGGTTATCTATTGGCTGTGGAAATCTCTGATTCTCGTAAATTTTGGTTAAAGACGGTTCAAAAGCAATTATTTGCTGAGGACTTAAATCGGCTGAGGAATCGTGAAGACCTATTAAGAAGATCCAGCCTCCGTAGCTTGAATCCATTCTTGGATGAGAAGTATATATTAAGAGTTGGTGGCCGATTATCTAATTCTTTTTTTAGTTTTACAGCAAAACATCCTGCAATTTTACCCAGTAGCAACCATTTAACAAAGCTGTTAGTCCGAAATGCGCATTTAACAACGCTTCATGGAGGTCCACAGTTAACACTCAGTCAACTAAGACAAAGTTATTGGATAATTTGGGGTAGACACCTTGTCCGTAAGATTACCAGACAGTGTCCAGAATGTGTACCTACGTCATCGCCCTATTCGCCATACGCAAATCATGTCAGATCTTCCTTCGCCTCGAGTCACACCTTCACGACCATTTCTTCATTCCGGCGTAGACTTTGCTGGTCCGTTACTCATAAAATCTTGGAAAGGAAGGGGTCATCGTAGCTATAAGGGATACGTCGCAGTCTTTGTCTGCTTGAGTACAAGAGCAGTACACCTTGAAGCTGTTACTTCGTTATCAACTGTTGATTTTATGTCAGCACTCACCAGATTTACCTCGAGACGAGGCATTTGCTCGGACATCTACAGCGATCGAGGTATTACCTCTATTACTCTATTACTATTGAAAGAAGAGGGACAATTTCAAATCTCTGATATTGCTGAATTGGCTGCCACTCGAGGGATTAATTGGCACTTTATTCCACCATATAGCCCACATTTTGGTGGCATCTGGGAAGCCGCCGTGAAGTCGTTTAAACATCATTTCCGTCGTATTATCAAAGAAAGGTTGCTGACTTTCGAGGAGCTTTCTACGATTTTGGCTGCAATTGAGGCTTGCCTGAGCTCGCGTCCGTTGGGAATCTTATCGAGTCACTCGGATGATCCGGCAGCAATAACTCCAGCTCATCTTTTAATTGGCGATTCCTTGCTGTCAATTCCAGAACCGAATTTGTTAGACAAAAAACCGCATATTATCTCTAAATGACGATTGCTTTCGCAGATATAGCAGCATTTTTGGCGATGTTGGTCAAGAGATTATTTATATACACTACAGCAAAGGGTGAAGTGGAGGAAGGAAAATGAAAATCCTCAAATCGGAGAAGTCGTACTACTGAATGATATCTCTGCACCGAACGGTTGGATCCTAGCACGAATTGAACAGCTCCACCCTGGATCAGATGGTAAAGTAAGAGTCGTCGCCGTACGTTGTCGTGGTACGTCGTTTAAACGACCCATATGAAAGCTGTGTAGACTACCAGTAGAATCTAGTGGTTGCAATTCCTGATTTTGGCGTTAGGCCAAGGCGGGCGGTATGTTAGAGCAGTATCATCACCTTCCCAATTATCAACAATTAAATATTGATTAGCACATTTAAAAACATTCAACATTTTCATATTCATGTAATATTTTAGTTTTTACATCACATGTATTTGCACTTAGCTTATTATTATTATACTTTATACCTACTTGTACAATAATTTTGGATAACAGTTAGGTCATTTTGTATAGATTAGTTATAGCATTGCATTGTACCTATATGGCAATCAAATTCATGCATTCTTGTTTCTGCAGTTGTAAGAGTAAGTTGATTAAATTGATTGAACTATAACGTGCATTAATTAGTGGACCACATGGTATTTTATTTTTATTAATAAAACTTAATTAAATTTTGAATAATTACATTAACTCTTTTACACAAATCTATTTGGGTTTTAAAATTTTATTAGGGTGAAAAATTTCAAATTTTCAAATAATTTAATTTATAATTTTTTTAAAAAAAAATAATATTATATTAAAATTTTCTTTTATTAGGAAACAATTTTTACAAAGTATGAAATTTTATAAAATTTTAGTACAAGTGCTGAATAGAGGGCTGAACCATTTACTATATATATTACTCTGCCAAAATAACTGACACCAACTAATTATACACGCATTTATGTTCACTTCACACAAAAAATATTTCTGTGATAAATATTAAAATTATTAGATATCATTATAGTATATGTACCTACATATTTATAAAAAAAACACTATTTATATTTTTCGACAGTTGATTTTACGTTTACATAGTTGAAGAATCGCAAAGTCGGTTTAAAACTTTTCGTTCGTACATTATCACAGATAAGAATAACCCCCAATATACATACATATTTATATAGTTTAACACAAATTTAAAGATTTCGTTGTGTTATATTACTATTGTCTCAAAAAGTAAATATTAAAAAGCAATATAAAAAGCACTACGACTCTTTTTAAAATTTTCTTCTTTTTCTTTTAGCACAAAATTACCATCAATTCTTATCGTTGGTTCCAGTCCCATACATAGTTATCTGGAGCGGAATTATGTACTACGATATCGAGTAAAATTTAGCTTCGAATTTCAAATTGAGATCGTGAAACTCGATTGTAGATAAATTCTTTTATTTATCTGTTAATGCAGAGCTAGTGCGATACTAAATCTGCACAATACCAACAGATAGAATTCAGTACAACACTGAATCGTTTCTATAGCTATACCAACGATGACAAGTACAAAACCTGTACAAATTGTAATGTATATAAATGTGTCAAAGTACAAAACCTGTACACGTAACAGTTAATCTCAAGTACAATACCTGAAGTTATGTGTAGATACAGATCACGACCTTTGTATCTAAAGAATTGACCAGCCCTGGCAACCCTCACCAAGGAAATAAAAGGCTTGACTTACTGATTATGGTTAATTCTATACTTGATTTATTAATTGAAGTCAGTATTGTGCTTATGGAGGCAGTACCCGATGAGTTTGTTGCCCTTGGTAATATTTAATTAAAAGTCTTTCCTTCGATTGAAATTGAGATCTGATCATCCCACACACGATACAGATTTATACAGACGAAATGTAAATGATAATAGAAAAGTATACCTATCTTGCCTGTACTGACTTCAATTAATAAATCAAGTATAATTCTTTATTAATTATTGTCTCATGTTCATGTAATATTATTGCCTGAATCATCAATTACAAAATTTCAATTACAATGCATTTTTAGTCATGAATAAAAATTAACATACACAATGACGTGCAGTGGTTCTGATATCTAGGTGTGCAAATATGTGGTCCTTTGGAATTACCTTCCTCCATTTACCAATTTTTTTCAGAGCTGTACCTATACCTTTCAATATTGCTTTTTATGTTTTATGTTATTTTACTTTGAAAAATATAAATATAAAATTTTTTATAGAAAGTTTTTTATTGAAAAAATTTTTTCAATTCATTTGTTTATTTCTTCTTTCAAAAATATTATTCATAAACAACAAAAATTTTTTCAAGTGGTACTACATTTTCAGAGGTGGCTGTTAAAAATGAGAAATAAGAGAGATAATTGTGATTTTAATTAAAAATTATCTTTTTTCTTCAATAACTCAATTTCTATTAATTTTATAATATAACAATGTTTGGGAAAAATGTTTATTTAATAAAAATCCACAAATTTTTAGAATATTATAATTTAATATTTTTAGTAATTTGGGAGATTTCAGGGAAAATTAATTCTCAGTTTTATGTTACTTAATATTTATCACGTTTTTTCTTTGATTTACGTTGCTCATAGATATTTAATATATTCGGTGAAAATAAAGCTAAGGATCTTCTCTACATTTCATTTGAACATAAATTTCATGTAACTTTAATCACAGCTTAGTTATAATTGATTAAAAACAATAAATTGTAATGTTAATTTGGTACTTCCAACACATATAAACAATAAAATAAAATTGGGCATTAAGTCTTATAGGAGTCGTTGCCTGTAGCATGATGGTCCGTGCCATATATCATGGAGCTACAGAGAATTTTAATATGTGGTGATTATGTTGTGTATATATATGACGAATTTTAATTCGCATGCTATTAGAAGAAGAAAAAAGATTGTGAAATAGTTGTGATGAGATTCGAACCGGCAAATAAAAATAGAAAAATGTTTATGTATCAGATTTTTATTCATTTGTGTATTTTTAAGTGTATTATTTGATGTTTTATTTCGGATTTCATCAAGTTGTGCAATTATTGTTTTGTGTGTGTGTGTGTGTGTTTAAATTTTGTCGGCACTTGTTAGTTGTTAGCAGTTGACAAAGAGTGGAGGTAAGATTTTTGCCTATAAATGGAGACAATTTGTTGAAACGGTATCAGTCCATCGTGGAATTTCAAAGTGATTATTAAATTTTACCCTAAAGTTTGTAAAATTAGTGAAGTACAGAAACCTGAAAAAGTTGGTTCAAAGAAATCAAAAGTAGTTAAACGGAAACAAGAAGATAATCTTGTAAGAGATGAAATACCAAACAAAGTATTTGCTTCTGAGCTGGAGGAGTTAAAATCATTTCGATACAATATATACTTAAACTTGGGAAATATGGTGAAAAATCATCCATATAAAATCATCAGTGCTGAAAAGTTAACACAAAATTTGGTGATCGAGTTTCGCTTGAATTAGAAGGAAGTCAACAATTGGATTTACCAGAAAAATACAATAAGTTTTCAGATAATGTGTTAACAAGGTTAAACAAGGGGAAATATCACTTAATCAACTATGGTCAAGTAGGAAAAGCTTACAGTATAGACTTTACCGAATTACAAATGTCTAATGA
Organism: Bombylius major; assembly: GCA_932526495.1. Taxonomy (NCBI): domain Eukaryota; kingdom Metazoa; phylum Arthropoda; class Insecta; order Diptera; family Bombyliidae; genus Bombylius; species Bombylius major. The sequence goes on from OW052043.1 coordinate 32,815,263, forward strand.
TGTTCAAGAAGAAGAACAACAACAACTACCGCAAATAACAGTGAATGAGCAGCAACCTGTTCAATCAGAATCAGATCAGCAATGTTCAACAGAAACGGAAGCTAATATAAATTATGATAAATATTCACAACAATTTGATATAAGTTTACCTGGTTTTTATAATAACAGTATAAAATACATATAAAATCAATACAAAACAAACATTTTTTTTTAAAATGAATATCAAGTGTTTTTATTTATTAACTAATAATCAGCAAAATAATTATAATATATTCTTCCAAGAAATATCTTTATAAGTCTAATGGCTTCTTTAGCTCTATCTGCTTTTTCTCTTTGTTTTTCTTCCATTAAATCACATTCACAAATATTTTCATTGTCTTCAGGATTAGAACATGCAAGATAATGGCCGTTAGATGTAAATTCTTCACTTTTGCTGTTGTTTAGATATTCTCGAATATTTTCAATTTCTTTTTTGTTGAATACAACTTCTCCATATGATTCTGTACCAAAAAATGTATCAAATTCATTCATATTGAAAACACAACTTGAAATGTTTTTTATGTAATACCAATTTATTTTCAATTAGTTATATTAGAATTTAATGAAATAAAAATAAAATATCATTGGAACATAAACAGTTTAAGGTTTTTTATTTATTTTTTTAAATTTTTTTTAATAACTCTTTCTCCTCTATCCATGAATTATGCTGATCAGAAAATCCTAGCCATTTCACAAAAACTTTGCTTCCTTTTTTTCTCAAAATTTTTTCCACTAAATAAAGATCTGGGTGTTTGGTTTTAATTATTTCTTTTTCGTAAAAGCCCCCTTTAATTGGTTGTCCTTCGAAGTCTTCTAAAAGATATGTTATTGGATTCGTGTTTTGAACTTTTATAATCTTGAAAATTTCGGTGGTCCAGTTGGGTGTATATTCCTTCTCAAAAATATGTTTATATTTGCTTATTCGTACTTTGTTTCCAACTTTGTATTTTGGTTTATGAAAAACTTCTAAGTTATTGTATACTGTCTTTAATAAAATTTTTTCATTGTTTTTATTAACATCTTTGGGGCGCATTTTTATTGTTCGATGAACAGTGTTATTATATTTGGTAACTAACGCTTTTACGTTATCAAAGCATTTATATGATCCATTCATACTGAATTCTTTCCACATCATCTCTTTTAATATTCTGTTGAAACGTTCAACAATTGATGTTTTCAATGTGCTATATGTTGAATAATAATTAACATTATGTTTCTTTATAAGTTGATTAAATTTTGTATTTTAAAATTCTTTCCCTAAATCTGTTTGTAAAGTTTTGGTGATGTTTGTGTTATGTTAAATATATTATTCATTGCTTCAGTAACATCTTCAGCATTTTTTGTTTCAACATGTTGTACCCAAGCGTATTTTGAGAAAGTACACCCAGAGAAATATCACCGTAAATTTAAGAACTTTCATTGGTAATAATAAGAATAAAAGTTATTATTTCGTGCTCAAGAACTTTTACTTTTACTATAACAGTTTCAAAGTTATTGTTTTGTTAAGACTTTTTGCAATGTTAATTTAAAAATGTTACCCTTTTATTTGTTATTAAAAATGTTAAATTGAAAGCGCGAAGTAGTTGGTTTAACAAGTTTCGCTTTTGTCACACATTGTTAAAATAACATTTTTTTCTTCAAATCGAAATATCGCACTTTTTGAATTAACATTGTACTCTTTTGTTAAGACAACCTTATATCTTTGAAATGAAAATACGTTATTGTTGAATTCAAAAGTTTTGTATTCAAAACAATAGTGTACTTTTTTATTTTAAAAATAAAATACTTCTTAAATCAAGAAAATTCAATTTAGAATTAAAATTTCCTACCTCAATTTAAAAAATTCAACTTTTTAAATTAACCCTGCAACCTTTTAAATTTAAAATGGAATTTCTTTTAAAATAAAAAACAGTTTATTTTATTTTGATTTTAAACGTATTTAATTTAATATTTTTTTTAAGCGAATAACTTTTTCCCCAGTACATAACTTATAGAAATGTATTGGATGACCATCAAATTCATCAGGATCCTATTTTACATAATTACATAATGTAATGATATGCCTATTTTAAATGATTTAAAATCATACAAATATTCTAAAACTTCCCATTGCATAACAGAATGATGAAAATGAAAGTCTTCTTGTGCATCAAAAATTGTTGGATTGAAGTTTTTTGAAATTCTCGGTGGTTGAAGCACAGAATGATTGGTTTTAAGATGATGTAATCTTTAGAATCTAAAAAATAAAATTATTATTTCCAATTATATTCAAAATACATGTATACGAGGTGCTTCGCTGCTTGATAAAATAATGAAATCTTTTATCAAGCCAGCGAAACATCCTGAGTAATATTGTACTGTAATATAGTTACTTTGAGAAAAAGTTGAAGAATCCAGTTGTTAAGAATTTTGTTTGTTGTGCTTATCTGTTATACTATTTTTATATATATTTACAATTTTCTCGCAAATTCATTAAATTTCTCTAGTAATAAATTTTGTTTTCCTGGGAACAGAAAGGAAAAGTCTATATCAATCTAAAATTATAAAAACAGTATTAAGTAAAATGATCTTTAAAAGTTGAAATGTAAATTGTTACCAATTCATATCCATTTGAATCATTTTATCTGGACCATGTTTTCATCAAGTTTATCAGATCTTCTTTAAAATTTCAAAAACATTTAGTACGGTACTGATGTGTTTTTCTCTAGTACTCACAAATTTTGCTCCACTGACTGTGATGCGTCGTTATTATTTGATAGTCAAATTAAATCACAAATTTTGTGATGTTGTCACTCTTCATTTCTAAATATATTTTTATTAATTAATTTTAATTTTTAATAAAAATAAAGAAATTCAACTTACCTTTAATTTTAAATATACATACGTCTTTTATAAAAAAAAAACTAAATTAAATAAAAAAAGACACTTTAATTACTAAAATTTTATATAAACTGTACGACCTGTTCGTATAAAATCACAATACAAAATGAAATATCCGCTAAGAATTTCGATTTGGTAATAATAAACCTTATTAGAATAACACTAAAAAATGTTATTTTAACAGTTAATATTGTCAAATCAACAGTGTATTTATTATTTTAACAACGTTCATTGTTGAAACAAAAATTAGACTGTAAAAAAATATGTCTTTACCGTTATAGACGAATTATTTGATTTTTTGTTGCTATGTACAATAGTAATGTGCATAACGAACGTTTTTAAAGTAAAAGTGTAGACTTTTAATTTCAAAAGGAAAAATGTTATTTTAATAATGTGAATAACAGTTGTTAATATAAGAACTTCAGCTTTTTATTTTAACAATGTATCATTTAGAAACAAAATGTTTCCACTATTAATTATACATTTCGTTGTTAATTCAACATAGAAAATTCTTAATTCAAAAAATAAAAATTGACAATATTCAAATTTTTAAATTAATATTTTCACAATTTTGCAATAAATTTTCAAGTTATTGAAATAACCTTTTTTTCCATTAATTTAAGAAGATTTTTGGTAATTTTAACAATTTTTTCAACAATAACGTAAGTAGTTAATTTTACAACCACATTTTTTTCTGGGTGTATCAATTACAGTTAATAAATATTTATAATTTTTGTTAAATGGAGAGTAATTTCCCATTTCAACTAAAGCAGCTTGCCACAAATCATTAATTCCTCTTACTATAACATGTCGCCATTTAAAATTTTTTCTTGCAGGTTTATGAAGTTCTTCTACAAGTTGTTGTTTTTGCATATTCATTCTAGTACACTTTCTAATGGGAAAATCGATTCTTCAGGTTTATGTTTTTTCTTTATTTCATCAAATAAAAATTGTTGAATATTTTCAATATTATAATTTAAACCATATAGTTTTTCACTGTGACTTTTTAACATGTCCTGATTCTTTGCAAGATCCTGACGAAATGTTTCTATTTCTTTTTCTAAATACTGTTTTGTAAGAGAATCCTGAACTGGTACTGGTGAATTTTTCAAATCATTCAACATCTTATCATATTCTGCAATAAACACTTCACGTTTTTTTATAAGTTTTTCGTGTAAAGCATTGATTTCATTATCAACATACTTTTTTGTTACTGCATCATTATCATTTAAAGGATTTTCAAGATTTTGCATTCGTTTTGAATTAATATTAAAGTTTCCTTTATTTGTTAAAACAAAACCTATTCCTGGCAAACCTACAGGACCAGGAGGTCCACGTTCAGATGAAATTGTAGCATGGTGATGTCTCCGAATAGAGAAACGTCCAAACTTGTCAACGCTCATAATGTAAATAATAAATTTCACGTTGTAGAATATAAATTTATACGATAATGTCTGCTTCTCTTAATTCCTCAATTATTGAAACTATCTCATTGTTGTGATTATTATGTCCTGCGTATTGTGTAGATGCTAATAGTAATTTCAATCTATTCACTAATTCATTTGGATCATCCCAGTATACATAATTAGATTTTTCTTCTAGTAAATGCATTATTCCAGAACCAGAATGAGATTTGAACAATCCCTTAATTAGTCTATACTTCGTACTTCTGTTTCCAGATATTTGTCCTCTGTCCTCATAATCTCGTTTATTTGCACTTGTTTGTATTATGATTTTTTTATAATTTTTGAAGTCATCGTTAGTGAATACCGTTTTATTAGGATGTTTTAAAAACAATAATTGTATCAAACCAGGTGTTAGAGAATAAGTGTTTCCATCAATAAAAATAGTTTTATCGTTAATATCAAAAGAAGAGTTTCCTATTTTCCAAATATTTCTATCTAAATGTGGTCCCGTATTTATAATCAATATCATCTTCTTTTAATTTCATTTCTTTCAAAAATCGATTTGTCGAGTTTGAAAATGCTGGTAGTTGTTGTGATTCATCAAAACTTTCACCAAATGATTCCAGTGAAAAATCAGGTTGTTTAATTGTTTGAGGTGTTTCAAAGTTTTCCTCTAACTTATTGGAATATTCATGTGGTGTACTTGAGAATTCAGTTTTCAAACGTTTAGACTTAAATGGAGTCTCACATTCTTCTTTTACTTCAGATTTAATATCCAGATAATTAGTTTTATCTACACTTTCTAATTGGATTTCTTCTTCTGCTTTACCAGTTTTTAAAGCTTGATATTTTTTACGAATAACATTTCTTGTTTTTATAATATTCTTAATTAAAACAGCTTAAACAGGTTCTTAAACAGCTCTAAAACAGCTTAAACAGGTCTTTAAACAGGTCTGAAACAGCTTAAACAGGTCTTTAAACCGCTCTGAAACAGCTTAAACAGGTCCAACAACAGCTTAAACAGGTCCAAAAACAGCTCTAAAACAGCTTAAACAGGTCTTTAAACAGGTATAAAACAGCTTAAACAGATCTTTAAACAGCTTAAACAGGTCTTTTAACAGCTCGGTAGATGAAATAATAATGATATACAACTCTTACACTCGTATCTATTTATAATAATATAAAAGTATCAAATCCTTTTCTGTATCGTCCACAATCTAATAAACTATCTTTGTTTATTACTAAAAATCCGTAATTATCTTTCCAACATTTTGAACACATATCTCGAAATTTGTCATATGACATGTCGGTGTTTACATGATCATTATAAATATGCTTTAAATTCATTTCATCTTGTTTAAAAATTACAATAAAGTTTGAGTTATCACGTATCAAGTGTTTTGGAATATGTGTATAAGTCTGACATAAGTAAAAGCTATCGATATCCTTATGACGTCCCATACAAAAATATGAACGTACATTATTTTGTATTTCGCAGGCAACATCATCAAATATGAAAATAGAGTTTCGTTTAACCTGTTCTGGTGACATTATTTCATTATTTCTCAGAAAATGTGTTGTATCCTAACCCTTTAATTGGTGAAATTAGTTTTTCAAGATACTCATATTTTGGTTGATATAAAGATTTTGAGTATATTTGAATATTTTCAAATTTAAGACTATTCGGGTGTTCAAGTAAACTCATCATTACATTTGTTTTTCCACCACTCGATGGACCCACAATAATGGCACGTAGATTGTTAGGTATTAGCTTACTATGTTTAATTTTATTTGAAGTATTTGTTACAAAATCTGTATTTTTTACATTTAATGTATCACGTTGTTTAATGAAACGCATATTGATAAGAACTAAAGAAAAAAACTATAAATACCTAATATATAGGTTTTCAACATCATTCTATTCATCTTTTCGTGTGAGAAAACATATAAAATGATCAAATATAATCGAAAAACATTTAGTCGAACTCAAACTCGCAAAGGTAAAGGATTAGTGAATACATTAATTAATAAGTTACCAGTAGAGCTTCATCTTCCTGGTTATCAATATTGTGGACCTGGTACAAAACTACAACAACGTCTTGCTAGTAAGTAAGCTACCCAATAAACCTCTCAGTGAAATCGATTTCATGAGATATGGTAAAAGTATACCGCACCGCACTTTAGAGCTGTATTCATGAAAGATAAACTACCACCAAAACCTTATAAAAATGAGTGTGGTATAGTAAATTTAGATAATTCAAGTGGACCTGGTACACATTGGGTAGCATATCAGAAAAACGGAAATCGTGTTGAATACTTTGATAGTTATGGTAATCTGCAACCACCTCTAGAAAATGTAAGATATTTGGGAAACACATAATATAGAATATAATTATAATAGATATCAAAATTTCAATTCATTTAAATGTGGACATTTATGTTTAAAGTTTCTGTATAATTTTATTGATGTGAATTAGTATAAATAAATGTGTAAACATGGAAATATTATTCATTTCAATTAAAACCTTCAACATGTCAGTAACATTAACTTTAAGTGGGAATACATCTATATTAACATCTGAATACTTCCCACCTATAGATTTATCATCAGACTATCTTTGTGGTCTTGTTGATTGTCATACTTATAATTCAATACCTAATGTGGATAGTAGCAATAACTTACAACTGAATCTGATTTACACGGAAGTGAGGAAGATCAGATCGAAACCGAGTCCGACTCACTGAATCAAACTGACTTTGGGTTGAGAAGAACTTACTAGTCGGCAACACCGATTGATTTTAATTAAGGTCAATTATTAATTCAGACACTATAGCAGCACTTGTTGTTTTGACAGATGTTTAACTAAATTGTAATTAGGTGAATTAATTAAAGGTAAACAAACGAAATAAAGATTTCGTGCGTTCTCTTTTTTTTTCGTTTATTTAGATTGTTCGCGAAACAAGTTTGTGAATAAAATTGGGAATAAAAAAAAGTGAATTAGATTATAGGAAAAATATGTGTAAATGTGTAATAAAGAAAAAATAAGAAAATAAAAAAAAATGGAATTTCGGTGAAAAAATGAAATAGTGATTAGTATAGGTTAGGTGTACAAAGAAAGAAAAGTGAAAAAAAATGTGTACCAAATGAAAGTGGTAAAAACAAAGGTAAGTAAATGAGAAGGTAATAAAGTTAAAAGTGTTAAAAAAATTAGAATTAAGTAGAAGAAAGAAAAAAAGGATGTGCAAGTAAAAGTGGGTGGAAATTTAGGAAAAGAATAAAAAAAAAGCGTATGTACGTACCTGTGATGTAAAAAAAAACAACTTACTGTGAAAATTTGTAAAAAAAAAGAAAAGGAACATTGTAAAAAAAAACTGTGGAAAAACTATATAAAAAAAAATGTGTGAAAGAAAATTAAAACCGTGAAAAAATTTTTTAACTAAAAAAATTGTGCGAAATCATTCGTAAAACACTGGTAAAAAAAACTAACTCGTTTCTTCGTCATGAGTGTCTGTTTTATAGGTTTATGCAGAAATTCGCGAACTTTCTTTGGAAAGTTATTGTTACTTTCCAATATGAGAAAATTATTTTCTCTCATATAAAGTTTCAAACTTTCTCAAAGAAAATTCGCGATTTTCGAAAATTTGTCGTGGCGTGGGTTGATTAGTAATATGTGGTGTTGTTGTTGTGAAAAAGAATTTGAATGTGTTCTTTGTTGTTTTTGTTTTAAGTGTTTGTTTCCTGTGTTGTCCTTCTTTCCTTTTTCTTTATTTTATTTATTTTCTAGGACTTATGGCTGTAGTTTAATAGGGACTTCTGGTTTGGGCACCAATTTATAAAAATTTGGTGTTCAATTGGAAGTTTGTTTTATTTACAGCCAACAACAACATTTATTTATTTACATTTATATAGCTTAGGAAAATTTTATTACTTGAATTTTTAATCAATTTTCTTGTCTTTTCAGGAAAAGTATGACGCAACAGGATGGTGGAATGATCCTGCCATAAAGGTAACTTCATTTTAAAAATAATTTTATTCATATTGATTAATGAAGTTATTTTTTTTTTATGTTTGTAACACTGCCCCCCGCAAAGAATGCTCAAAGTTCCGACTGAGCATTAATCTCATACTCACCGAACTTATTATTAAAAACAAACAAAAAAATATTTCTAATCAGTATTTGTGTTGTATTCATTCACAATTTCTCTTCGACTTTACGCCTGGTATTCTTTTGACACGTTGTCATTGGTGCTAAGCCTGTTTGTGAGTCTTTGCCTTTGCAAATTTACTCAGTTTCACTTGCACTCGGTCTCTCTGAGGTTATAGAGATATGAACCGCAGTGTACTTGTAAAAAAAAAATAACAATTGTGCACTTGACAGACGTGTTTTTTTTTTTCTTGAACACTGCTTACAATACTACCGACTTTGTTTGGTAATTGCAACGAGAGCAAGGTTACATTTTTCTTGAGCGTTTTCCTGAAAAGATGATATCGATTGCTTCAGATTTGGTGGATGTTGTTGTAAATAGAAGAAAAGAAACTTTGGTTTGGTTTATTGAGCGTAGTCGTTATAACGTTCTTTGCTGGAGAAAATCAGGTCCTTGCGTATGAGTAAAGTTTATATTCTATATCGGGTTTTTCCTCTTACAAGGTTTCTTGCAAAGTTCGTTATGGATTTAGGAGCAACGTAGTTCTAAGGCACAGGAAAGCTCGCCGCTCCAGGGTTCGGGTTTTTCGTTGTCCTGTGATTCTGTGTGTAAATTCTAAATAAAAGAACTTATATTTCTTATTACAATAAACAAACTCTTTATTCAAGTCAGACTCCTATTCTGTACAGTATTTTGTCTTACGCTATGCTTATATTATATTTTATACTAGTATTTTTAATAAGTCTCAATATTCGGAAGAGGGATGTAATTGGGGTTATATGTATATCGGTGTGTCACAAATGTCGCGTGAGACTTTTAGGATGGCCCACGGTTTTACGTGATCCTTTTATAATTAACGCGGTACGTGTCCTATCAGGTAGTTGATGTGGGACTGCCGTAACTTGTGTTAGCCTAAACGTGAACTTTAACGCGACACGTGTCCTAACAGGTTGTTAAGGTGAGTTAGCCGGTGAACCCAAGATCTTCGACGGAGGTTTAAGATCTGGAGGAACAGCACGTGGGTAGTGAGTGGGGTATCGGTATGGTCTTGGTAACTTGTGCGGCTATTTATGAACGGTAGGTATCTTGATAATGTCGTGGACTGATTACGGATTCAGCCAGCGTACTAAATATCAAGAGCGGTACGGTGGACTCCTTAGTAATGTCGTGGACTGACTGCGTACCAAGTATATCTGTCGTAGCTCAGCCGCGTACTAGATACTAGGAACGGTGGGTATCCTGATAATGTCGTGGTCCGACTACGTACCAAGTATGTCTGTCGTAGCTCAGCCAGCGTACTAAATATCAGGAGCGGTACGGAAGGATTCCTTAGCAATGTCGTGGACTGACTACGTACTAAGTATATCTGTCGTAGCTCAGCCGCGTACTAAATACTAAGAACGGTGGGTATCCTGACAATGTCGTGGACTGACTACGTACCAAGTATGTCTGTCGTAGCTCAGCCAGCGTACTAAATATCAGGATCGGTACGGAAGGGTTTCTTAGCAATGTCGTGGACTGACTGCGTACCAAGTATATCTGTTGTAGCTCAGCCGCGTACTAAATACTAAGAACGGTGGGTATCCTGATAGTGTCGTGGACTGACTACGTACCAAGTATGTCTGTCGTAGCTCAGCCAGCGTACTAAATATCAGGATCGGTACGGAAGGGTTTCTTAGCAATGTCGTGGACTGACTACGTACCAAGTATATCTGTTGTAGCTCAGCCGCGTACTAAATACTAAGAACGGTGGGTATCCTGATAGTGTCGTGGACTGACTACGTAACAAGTATGTCTGTCGTAGCTCAGCCAGCGTACTAAATATCAGGAGCGGTACGGAAGGATTTCTTAGCAATGTCGTGGACTGACTACGTACCAAATATGTCTGTCGTAGCTCAGCCGCGTACTAAATACTAAGAACGGTGGGTATCCTGATAGTGTCGTGGTCTGACTACGTACCAAGTATGTCTGTCGTAGCTCAGCCAGCGTACTAAATATCAGGAGCGGTACGGGAGGATTTCTTAGCAATGTCGTGGACTGACTACGTACCAAGTATATCTGTCGTAGATCAGCCAGCGTACTAAATACTAAGAACGGTAGGTATAAGGAAAGAAAAGTCTTAAGTATTTTACCACTTACCAGTATTCCTCTTCGATGTTCTCCGTATGAGTTCACCAAGCTAACTCTCTGACTAGCAAATTCGATTCTGCTTTTATACTATTTTGAGGGGATCGCGTGACTTAAACTTTGTTATTGTTTTTCTTAATCCGGGTATATGTAAGTAATCTACGGTATGTATTAAACAGGGTAAATCCGGTTTACGGTGGTTTTCTATTTGTACCTAACATTTTTTTTTTTCATAGCATGGAACTTCGTTACATCGTTGGGGTGAAATAGAGACAAGAAATGGAGCCGAAAGAAAGAAAGAACAAAGGACAATGGAAACAACATAGAAAAAAAATAGCGAACTGAGTATCTTTTCCACAACTATGTTCGTAGAAACACATTGGCATCGAACATCCTGTTCTTCCTATCGTCCACCACGTCCAACGGAACCAGGCTAGTTGACGTGCTGTACCTATGAAGCTTCTGTAAATAATCTTAAAAATTGTTATTAAAATATCTGGTGTTAAAAAAGTAAGGTTAGGTATCGGGAAGTTGTGTTAGTTTCTAACAAGCGCTAATCGGTCACGATGCACCATGGATCTACGACTAGTGACGGTACTCGGATACGATACACAACGTCTGTAATTTTCTCTAAAATTTCGTATGGACCATCCCAGTTTGTCTGGAGTTTTGGACATGGACCTACCTTTCGTTTCGGATTATACAACCAAACTCGGTCTCCAATTTTAAACGGTTGAGCTTTAGCAGATAAATCGTACGGATCTTTCATCCTGCGTATAGCATTAGCTAACTGGGTTCTATTGAATTCATGTACTTTGCGTAGGCGTTCTTGTAATTGTAGAACGTACTCAGGAACCGAAGTTGCTATGGTGTTTGGGGGGTCGCCAGTGACCAGCTGTATCGGTAAGCGAAGTTCTCTGCCAAAGTTGAACATGGCGGGTGTTTGTTTGGCACTTTGCTGAACTGCTGACCGGTACAATAAGAGTAGAAACGGCAGGTACTCGTCCCAGTCCCGTTGGTGGTTTTCGACAAACTTGGAAAGGTAGTCTAAAATCGAACGGTTGAACCTTTCTACTAAACCATCGCTTTGCGGATGCAGGGAAGTCGTTCTAGTCTTGTCGACACGGAACCTTTTCAGCACTTCGGAAAGACCTCAGATTCGAAGTTTCGACCTTGGTCAGAGTGAAGCTGGAGGCATAATCCGAAACGAGAGAAAACATTGGTGATTAGGGCTTCAGCTACTGTTTCAGCAGTCTAATCTTTAATGGGAATTGCCTCGGGCCACTTGGTGAAGTAGTCCATCACGATCAGGATGTATCTAGACTGGTTCTTCGTCACAAGTAAGGGGCCTAAAATGTCGATTGCAATCCTTTCGAAGGGGGCACCTGAGTTTCGAACCTGCAAAGGAGCTTTCGACTTAGGTATTGGACCTTTTCTTTGCTGACATATCGCGCAACGTAGACAATAGTTTCGGACGTCAGCAGAATAACCGGTCCAATAATACCGTTGTCGAACCTTAGCCATAGTCTTGTCGATCCCCAGGTGTCCTCCACTCGGAGAGTCGTGAACTTGTTTTACCACATCTGCCTGCAGCCCTCGAAAAAACCAGAATTTGAAAAATCTGCTGCCGGTTCACTTCAAGCTGTCGACAAGCCATGCCGTTCTTTAAGATGAGTGATGAAAACATGGCCCAGTAGCTCTTAACCGTTGGTTCACAGTTGCTGATGGCTTCAGCAGCTGGTCGTTCACCATCTCTCAACCAACGTTTGACTGGTGCTAAGCAAACATCCCCATCCTGCAGTTGCGCCATGTTCTCGACAACTTGAAGCAGCCTGACCGCGACGTGTTCCTTTTCTTCGAGGCGATGACAGTAGCTGCAAGTGATGGACTCACACGGGCGTCGTGATAATGCATCGGCATTACCATGGTTCCTGCCTGGTCTGTGCTGGATCTCGAAGCTGAACTCCTGCAGCCTTTCAATCCAGCGGACGATCTGTCCTTCAGGTTCTCTGAAGCTCATAAGCCAACGAAGCGACGCGTGATCCGTTCGTAGCAAAAAAGCTTTATCGAGCAAGTATGGCCTGAAGTGAGCGATGGCTTTAACGACAGCGAGCAGTTCTTTCCGCGTTACACAGTAATTTCTTTCAGGGCGGCTGAACGTTTTGCTGACCGCTATAACGCGCTCTTGACCGCTTTGTACTTGAGAAAGAACTGTTCCTCACGCGAACTGGCTTGCATCAGTATCCACCACGAGGATATTATTCGATGGGTTGCGAAAGTATGGAAGCTGAAACCAGTCTAGCCTTTAGGTGGTCAAACGCATCCTGGCGTTCCTCGGTCCACAGGAATTTTGCGCTTTTCTCCGTAAGGGTCGTCAGCGGTTTGGCAATTGCAGAGAAGTCTTTCACGAATCGTCGATAATACGCGCATAAGCCGAGAAAAGTTTGAACGTCCTTTTTCGAGGTTGGAACTGGCCAATTTTGAAGTGCTTCGATCTTTTCCGGTTCGGTTGCCAATCCTTTCTCGGACATCGTATGACCGAGAAACTTGACTTCTCTCTGACAAACGTGACACTTTTTGGGAGAAAGCTTAAGTCCTGCGCAACGAAGACGCTGGAATGCTTCAGCATGGTTTTCTACCAGTACGAAAAAAGAGGTGGCATGTACTTATAGATCGTCCAGGTAACCTAACGTGACCGTGTACGGGATATCTAGTAGCAAGATTTCCATTAAACGCTGAAAAGTAGCCGAGGCATTGGTTAAACCGAAAGGCATGGCATTGAACTCGTATAGGCCAGAACCTATACTGAAAGCGGTTTTTTCGCGGTCTTCTGGATGCATTTCAAGCTGGAAGTATCCTGAAACAAGATCCAAGGATGCGAACCATGAGGAACTTCCAAGGGCTTCCAAAGTGAGGTCTATACGGGGTAAGGGATAGGAGTTCTGTTTAGTTACGTCGTTGAGCTTCCGACAATCCACGCAGAACCGAAGCGATCCATCTTTTTTTGCTGGTAACACCACTGGAGAGCTCCAGGGGCTAGTAGATGGTCGAATTACTCCTTGTTCCAGCATTTCCTTAATCAATCGTTCCGCTTCCACACGGCGAGACAGGGGTAGTCTCCTGGGTTGTTGTTTTATAGGCTTTGCAGTTCCGGTGTCGAATCGATGTTTGAGTATGGTAGTACGACCTATGTCGGTGCCGGAAGTGCAGAATATATCAGTAAAGTCTGTCAATAGTTTTAGAAGGGTTTCTTTTTGTTCCTGGTTCAAACCGATACTAGAAGAATTGAACAAAACCTGAAGTTTATCGGGTAGCTAGCGTATATTAGAAATAAATGTCTGGATGGGCTGGTAGTGATGTTTGAAGATGGAGTTACACGGTGGACCGGTTGTCAAAAACGTCTGCGTGAAGCTTAAACTGAATTTCAAACTTCTAGAACCATTGGATTCGAACTTTCTACACACGATGGGAGCAGAAGAGGAAGTATGGTCAGACTCTGCCAGTTCGGAAGGGCGACGGAAGGGATGAACTGGTATAAGTCTTTCGTCAGGCGAGATCGAGAGATCAAATTCTTTCAGGCCAGAAGGGACGGCGTGGTCTGGAAAGCATTCCCATTTTTCACAATAAGAGGTAGTGTTTAACTTTTTCGGTTCAGTAGGGAAGAGGTAGGGATGAGCTGGAGAAAGATCATGTTGGGTGGAGGAATTGGGCTTTTCCAGAACGGTGGAGGTAGGGTAGGCATGATCTGGGAAGCGCTCAATTTCCTCCGCAATGGTGGTGTGGAAAATGTTGGAGTTTGGAGTGTGTGAAGAGTTCGAATGAGGTTCTTCATAGGCGTGTAGGGACAACAGGTCGTCATTGTAATATATTGAACTCCAATAAAACACACGGTTTATTATTAAGTATGCTGTTTATTGCTTGACCCAAATTCATTCACTGATTACTCATCATATTGTATGTAACTTACAAATACTCTTATCACTAAATTATAACAGTACAGATTATATTGAGTACCTTTCTGTATGTATATACTTCACCTCCCCTTTCAAGAGGTAACATTTATATTTTAATAAATTCTATTTAATTATTTTAAAATTGTTACTTAATAAATTCAAAAGTTAATTCTATTAAATTCATTACTACATATGCATGTATACCATTCTATATATACTTATGTACCTTTACCTGTATATATATATATATATATGTATATATATATTATTATTATTTTTTTATTTCTTAAAATTTTTATTTTCTTTTCAATATTTTGCCTACATTAGTTATGATTTCATTATGTTTTATTAACTACTTATTGATTTGCAATCAGAAGAAACGTTCGGCATTGTCATTTAAATTTTTCTTGGTCTTAAAAAGTATGAATTTCTTCGCAGTAGAGTACCATCATTTGTTTCAACCCAGTATGAGCGAGGTGTGTTATGTACGGCCTTCACCTTCCCCTTAAACCAGTGCTTTTTATTTTTTAGCCATATTTTTTGATTTTCTTTTAAATTCTGTTTAGGTTTTACATTTCGATTATAGTAATATTTATTTCGTTCATTATTTTTCTCTATAGCCTTTTTAATATCTAGCCTAGCTTTATCTATAAATATTTCTTTTCTAACAGGTATTAAAGTTCGTTGTTTATGTCCCATAAGTATTTCAGCAGGTGATTTATTACAATTTTTAATGGGAGTGTTTCGATATTCTAAAAGGGTTAACCAAAACTCTTCTCCCGCATCCTTGGATTTTTGCATTAATTTCTTAGCTATTTCCCGCCAGCTGGAAAACTGCAAAGATTGTCCCTGTTCCCAAAAAGTCTAAATCTAAATTGCAAGAGTTTCGCTCTATAGCCATCCTTCCATTCATATCTAAAGTTTTTGAAAAACTTATCACATCTCAAATGAGAGATTATCTTAAAACTAACAAATTTCTGGTTGAATTTCAATATGGTTTTAGGAAACACAGAAGCTGCGTCACAGCTCTTTTAAAAATAACAGACGATTTACGTCAGGATCTTGATGAGGATAAAACTACTGTAGCTGCTCTATTAGATTTTTCGAAAGCGTTCGACAGTGTTAATCACCGCTTACTATTGTCGAAACTAAAATCTAATTTCAGGTTTTGCAATGCTGCTACTAAACTGATTAAATCTTATTTGGTGGAACGCTCTCAAATTGTTGTCTGTTGCAGCAAGCTATCCTGTCGTATAAAAAATCCTATTGGTGTGCCACAGGGTTCGATATTAGGTCCCCTTTTGTTCTTACTTTTTATAAATGACCTCCCTTTGGTAATCAAAAATACTTTATACCACATGTATGCAGACGACTTGCAGATCTAACCTCTGGACCAAAAGATCGCATCGTAGAAACAGTTAATTCCATCAATTCTGACTTAATTTCCATAAGTAACTGGGCCACTGCGAATCAACTACGTCTAAACTGTGATAAATCTCTCTGCATTGCTTTCGACCGAAATTTAATCCCGTACGAAAATCTACTAAACCTAGTCATGAATGGTTCTGTTCTCCCGTACAGTGACACAGTTTGTAATCTAGGAATCACTTTTGATAGATCACTGACTTGGGCTAACCACATTAACTCTAAGGTAAAGTATACGGTATACTTCGAAAGCTATCCACATGTGCATACTTCACCTTAGCTCCTACAAGACGTCTACTTGTAAGAACTTTAATCATTCCATCAATAATATATGGGTGTGAAATTTTTACTGAAATGGACTCCGTATCCAGACGTAAGTTTGATGTGGCTTTCAACTTCTGTATCAGATATATCTTTGGACTGAAGCGCTATGACCACATCTCTTCTTTTAAAAATTCTGTTCTTGGGTGTTCATTATCTACATATTTAGACTTCAGGTGTCTTATCTTTCTGCGTAACCTAATGGTTATTAAACAGCCATCGTACCTGTATTGTAAATTAAACTTCTTACTCTCCGAACGCTCTTGTGCTTTAAAAACTTATCGTTCTAAATCAGCTCTTTCGAATAGACAATTCTTTATCTCTACAGTCATTAAGTGGAATGAACTTCCGCTGGGTTTACGTATACAGTGGGCCTCTAGTGGATTCGAACACAAGGTTTTTGATCATCTCAAGCATTCATGAAATTATGTTTATCCTTTCTGTGCTCATATTTTATACATATATGAATACTATTTATACTTTTATTTCTCTAAATATAAATTTATTCTTTGTATACTTATAAATTTTGTACATATGTCTGTGGCAAAAAGCCATAGTAGCTTAAGTCAAATTTCACTAGTTTTCAGGAGAGCTAAATTGAAGCTATTTTGAATATTTGAAAAATTGTATTCAGCTTTATGGAGAACGGCTTTTATCATTATTATTAAGTATCGTATTATAATAATTTGAACCATTTATCAACTTCCTAATGCCTGAATTGGCGAAGAAAATAGAGATAATTGTCTGTAAGCTATTTTTCTATATCTTGTCTTTGGTTAGTTATAAAACTTAAGCCCACTTAAGCTACTGTACCAAAACTAATAACTTGCTTATAACAGGCGTTGCGGTAGCTTAAGTCAGCTTAAGTTGTTCTGATAAAATCAAATGCTACTGTTTAATCAAAATAAGTTTTTTATTCACATTTTACAGTTTACAGTTTTTACATTTTCATTTCATTATTTTACATTTCACAATTGAATTTTTATTTTTAATCTTCTTCTTCCACTACTAAATCTGGATCAGTATTGGGGGTTTCTAAATCTGTTGGTAGTTGTTCATAAAAATGTCTAACTTCAGGATCCAATAGACCAATAATATCCATCAAATCTTTCTTTTTGGCTACGTTAATCGGTTGTGGTTGATTATAGGCATTTTTAACTACATCTAGTCGAACATTATTGATCCCACGTCGCTTTAAATTGAGCTTTTTGAAAGGTTCTGAGACATCCAAAGAATTTTTATACTGAATTATTCCAAATTCTTTTGAATATCTCAGCCATCGCACGATACGCCAATTGAAAGGTTCTCCATTTTCAGCAACTTTACGCAATATAAATTTTTCAGAAGCTAACTTCTTAAAATCTTTGAAATTTTTTTGATCCATTTCAATGACTATAAACGGCTTGCTTTTTCCTACACTTCTTACAAAGTTATACCAGTCTCGAGGGTGATGAATGTTTGCAGTTGTTTTCTTCTTTTTACGCTCTATGACGGAATGGTCAATGTCACATTCAATATGCGTATGACCGGGGACCATAAATTTATGATCAATGTACTGAAGGTTATTTTCAGTTTGAAGAAAGGTTAGAAACATAGCAGCTACCAAACTATTTTTATTTTGACCGCTACATGAATCGCTGTAAAAAATGACGTGTTCAACATTATTAGGAATGCAAAGTAAATATTGTAATAAGCACGATGCAATTTCATTTCCACCCCTACGTGCTATTACTTCGTGCCACATGTAGCAATATGGTTGTTTAGTGTTACAGTCATGGACAGTTAAGTTGAATGTCCACAATGGTCTTTTGTAGAAAGCTAAGGATGTTTTAAGATATGGGGTTGGCAAACATTGTTGTAAGTCAAAAGCCAATACTTTAATAGTAACATCCGAATCTGCTAACTCTTTATCCTGTTTCTTAGAATGATATGCGGCATCTGCTTCAGCGTGATGTAATCTTTGATCACTCAACAAATTTTCTTTTTCATTCTGCGTTTCTGCGGTCTTCAGGCGCATAGCAAGTTCATCACATTTGTTACACACATCTATTTTAGGTGGTTTGAATTTAATATTCATCGTATGAAAAATCTTGGAGTAGGTTCCTAAAGAAGCTGGAAATTCGACTTTTTCAACGTACAACCCATACATTCGAGCCAAATTCATATCAGATTGCAAATATTTTTGAGCAGTATGTCTTCTTGAATAGTGACTTTCGTATGCTGGAAAGCTACCAATATGATCACGTATTTCATCAATTTTTTCTTGTGGTAGTTTATTGGAACTTAAATGCTTTCCTCTTCTGTCTGGTTCAATGCCACATGATGTTAGTTTTTTCTTTATTACAGTTTTGATAAACTGATCAGTTTCACAAAATAGAGTTTTAAAACATTTTGCACAAACCTGAGTTCGTTCACCTTCAATGTTAATATTATAGGTATATGTATGTGAACGGTTTCTGGGATTTGTTTTACTTTTAATTTTTTTCTCCGTTTTTTTTTGGATTTACATCAATCAATCCAGCAATGGTACTCATTCTTAGGTTGTATTTACCAAGCTCCCAATATTTTTCATGTATTTGTCTTTGAATATCAGGAGAAACCTTAGTTTTACAGTTTAATTTGCAATCTCCAAGTTCCTTCCATTTTTTTTCTGGAATAACTTTTCCTGTCATTGTTGTGTACTGCTGGCCTAAATTTCTTTTTTTATGTCGACTTTTTCTGCATTCTTTTGTGCTTGATGTACTAGCAAGATTTTGATCAAAATTTTCCACATCATTGATACTGCTAACTTGTCCTGGCTCGTTGACTTCATCTATTTCCATCAAATATCCCCATCATGGTTGAGGGGATTCCGTGTGTCGTCATCATAAGTTTCAGTTTAGAAATGATTTCGCGCGCAGATTTTGAATGCAATGGCAGCAATTCTAAGTATTTCGAGTAATAGTCTATAATAATAAGGTATGATTTTTTGTTCAATTCAAAAATATCTAATCCTATCTTTTCAAACGGAATCGATGGGACTTCGTGAGGCAGATAAGGCTCTTTCGTATTTGCACTACGAAATTTATGGCAAATGGCACATAAAGCCGCATCCAGACTTAGCGAACGAATGCAAACAAACATTCGTTCGCGTGTGCTTACTATTTGGACGGCATTTCAAATCCTAGCAAACGAAGGCAAACGATTGGGAGGAAACGAACAATGTTTGCAAAGTGTGTACGGCATAGCAAATGCAAACGAAGGCATTCGCTGCTGTTTGGTACCATTCGCAGCTAGCTGCAAATCATAGCGTATGTGGTCATGTTTGTTTGCATTCGTTCGCTGATGTTTTTGATAATCTGGACGTGGTTTCAAACAGTAACGAACGAATGTTTCTTCGTTTGCTAGCGTTCGATAGGTAGTGCGAAGGCTAGCACATGTGCTTACTTTAGTGATTGAAGTCTGAAGAGTTTAAAAATTTCCATATTATGGGAGTTTCATTTTAAAATATCAAAAGTAAGCTAATCATGGTTATATGAGTTTATTTTGATTTTAAATTAAAATTCACTTGAAATTTTAGAAAAATATATGTATGTCAATATAAAACTAAAAAAATGAGTGCCTTTATAGGAATTTCCTCCACTGTATATACATTATACATATGTATATGTTCAAAAACATGCAATAAATCTGTAATTATTTGAAATTCTGCATTTTATAAAAAAAAGTGGGTATGAATAAAACCCTGCGAATAAAAGTTGAAGAAGTAAAAATCTAGTAAAAGTACTAGTTATAATTAATTTCTGATCATACAGTAATGCTATGAAAAGAAAAAAAATGTATCTAATTATTTTTTTTAACATTAATTTCAATTACAAATTAGTTTTTTGATAAAATAAATAATATTACATATAATAAATAATACATAATATATATGTATATTAAAATAATAAAACTTGCACTAGCAATTATTATTTCTTCATACACCATGTCATAAAAAATGACAACCACTGAATACTAGCAAACGCAAACAAATCGTACCAAACAGCAGCAAATGCCTTTGTTTGCGTTTGCTATGCCGTACACACTTTGCAAACATCGTTCGTTTGCTAGCATTTGTTCGCTAGCGTTTGAAGCCCGTCCAAATATCATTGCAAACAGCAACAAACGAAAGCAAACGACTGTAGCCACGCCCACCACATGTGCTAGGATTTGCAGCTAACTGCGAACGGTACCGAACAGCAGCGAATGCCTTCGTTTGCGTTTGCTATGCCGTCCACACTTTGCAAACATCGTTCGTTTGCTAGCATTCGTTCGCTAAGTCTGGACCCACCTTAAAGCGATTGTGTTTTCTATATCTTGATCTATCCCTGGCCAATATACTGCAGATCTAGCTCTTGTTTTAGTTTTTTCTATGCCTTGATGTGATTTATGTAACAAATCTAATACATATATATTTTCTCATTTTTACAGGTACAACGATTCTATCATTTAAGAATATAATCCCTCTATCTAAAAATAAATTATTTCTCATTTTCCAATAAAATCTTACATTTTCAGGTGGACATGTTTTTTTCACCGGCCAGCCTTCTTCTAATACCTTTTTGAGTTCTTGCAGGACAGTATCATTTTCCGTTTCTTCCATTATCATTTGTTTTCTGTCTTATCCAACATTTATTGAATGAATAACATTATCAATATCTTTTATTTCAGGTTCAACTCTGTCTGGTAAAAAATGTCTTGAGAGTAAGTCTGCTATATGCATCAATTTACCTGGACAATATTTAATATCAATCTCATTTTTGAAAAGACGTAGCAACATTCTTTGTAAGCGGGGGTTCGGAATTTTAGAGAGATCTTTTTTAAAAAGGCCTAGCAATGGTTTATGGTCAGATAATACTTGTATTTTTTTCCCATAGATAAGTAAATGAAACTGGTTTTTTTGAGTCAAAAATTTGAAGGGTAGGGGCTTCAATTATGCATTTCTTTATTTCATTTAGACAATTTTGGTGGTTAATTTCCCACCGAAAAACTACGTTTTTTTTAATAATTCCCTTAGAGGGTGGCACATATGTGCTAAATTTGGAATGAAACTGTGAACGTAATTGACCATACCCAATATTCTCTGTAAATCTTTTTTATCTTTAGGCTTTTGAATCTGATTGATAGCTTTAACCCGTTCTGGATCACAGGATACTCCATTTCCTGAGATGATATGACCCAAAAATTTCACCTGCTTAATTTTATATTGCAGTTTATCTTTATTAAATTTGATGCCCCGTTCTCGCGCTCTTTTTATAACCTGCTTCAATATTTGATCATGTTCTTCTTCAGACTCTGCTGCAATCAAAATATCATCTAAATATATAACAAGTCCCTGTATCCCTGCAAAATTATTTTCATTATACATTTGGAAAACCTCTGGGGCAGTTTTAATGCCAAAAGGTAACCGATTGAATTTATAGCACCCAAATGGAGTACTAAAAGTGCATAATTCGCTGGGTTCTTCATCAAGCTCTATTTGCTAATTTCTCAATTGATTCTTTGATTGTAGGTATTGGGTGATTCACTGGCTTAATAGCTTCGTTGAGCTCCCTAGGGTCTAGACAGAGGCGAATCTTCTTATTGGATTTTTCAACTATCACCACATTATTTATCCAATTTGTTGGGGTTCTACGTTTTTCTATTATTTGGAGTTGCTCTAATCTTTCTAACTCCGCAGCTACTTCATCTTTAATTGACAGTGGAATTCTTCTAGCGGGCTTTACTACGGGTGTTGCATTTTCTTTGAACTCTATCTTTAATTTTCTTGCAAATGTACCTATTCCTTGAAATACATCTGAATTTTCTTTTGTAAACTCTTCTTTAGTTAATATTTTTCTCACTACATTCACTCTTTTAATCAAATTAAATTGAATGCATGCTTCTAAACCTAATATCGGTACCGATTCTTGCTTCGTTATTACAAAGTCTATTTTTCTAATTTCATTTTTTACTGTACATTCAAATTTTGCTATACCTAACGTTTCTATAACAGTACCCTCATAAGCATGAATTTTTGTTAGACATTTTTGAATATTTAATGACCTAAAATTTTGACGTAGGGTGTAAGGCAGCACATTCACATCTGCTCCTGAGTCGAGTTTAAACTTTATTATTTTATTTTCAATTTTCCCTAATTCATCCCATGTACTAACTTTTTCACTTTGTTCTATTACGTTAATATATAATTGATCGTCATCTGAATTATTATTTAATACTCTACATACCTGTTTGATTTTAGTTTTGCATGCTATTGTAAAATGATTCCTACCTCCACATTTTTTACACGTTTGCCGGAACGCTGGACATTTCTTCTTTTCATGTGATTGCGTACAAAATTTACATTTTATCACTTTTTTATTGTTGTTAATATTATGCATTTTGCCTGCTTCTTTTACTTTCCTAAAATTAAAATTATTTTTATTAGTACAATTTTGTTTAGAATAGTAAGCAAATGTATTTTTATTTTTATCAGCAGCTGAAATTTTATTTATTGAATTTGATGTTGATGGTCGATTCTGTATATTGGCTGTCTGTGCCGCTGTGACCTCTGCTGCCCTTGCCATTTCAATCGCCTTTGCAAGATCTAAGTCCGTGGTTTCCAACAATTTCTTTTGTAATCTGTTATCTGTTGTTCCCATCACAATTTTATCTCGTAACATACGTTGCTCTAGATTTCAAAATCCACAATTACGTGCAATTTTTTTGATGTCCATTAAAAATGAATCTAATGGTTCCCCATCTTGTTGGTATCTTTTATTAAATAAAAATGTTTCGTATATCTCGTTCACTTTTGGTTTGCAAAAATCTTCAAAAGCTTTGGTCGCTTCACTATATTTCTTTTTATTATCTTCAGATAAATTAAATGAATTAAATACTTCTACAGCGTCCGGCCCAATGGCGTTCAGGAAAACTGCTACCTTAACTTCATCACTTTTTTTCTCCAACTCTGCAGCAGTGAAAAATATTTGGAAATTCTGCCAAAATTTTCGCTAGTTTTCTGCTAAATTGGTCCCTTCTAAATTTAATTTTTCTACTTTCTCAAGATAATCCATTGGAACTGTTTTAACTATATATCTCACGTTTTTCGGTGGCCTTCCACGTGGTTTTACTGTGTGACCTTTTTCAATAACCTTTTTCACTATTCCCATTAACTACAGTATATGTATTACTTTATTTCATTTTTTATATATTTTTTTTTTTTTAAATATTTTAATTTTACTATTAGCAACGACTTTTACTTTTATGTACGTATATTATTTTTATATACCGTACTTAAATTAAATTTTCTTTTTCAATAAGTATTAACCGGCATGTAATATATTGAACTCCAATGAAACACACGGTTTAATATTAAGTATGCTGTTTATTGCTTGACCCAAATTCATTCACTGACTACTCATCATACTGTATGTAACTTACAAACTCTCTTATCACTAAATTATAACAGTACAGATTATGTATATTGAGTACCTTTCTGTATGTATATACTTCAGTCGTGAGTCTCCAAAGGAATCTTAACCTTAGCTACGTGAAAGATGTTTTTCCTGAAATCGAGGACGCAATCAAATTGCTTCAGAAAATCCATTCCTAATATACACTCGTCGTGTATGTCTGCTACGTAAACGGGGTGTTCAAACGAAGCGTGGTTGTACGGGGTGTTCTGGAACGAAATTACGACGACAGCTTTTACTTTCACTAGTGAGATTTCACCACGCACGCTGAACTTTACCGGATCGCCTACTTTTAGACACCAGCTAGGTGTTTGGTACCCTGTGATATCGTCCTTGTGAAAGAACACTTCGCCCTCTCCATCATCTCGAGTTATGAATCCATATTCCTTGGTCGGATGATAAAATTTGACGTGGACGGTGACGGTTGGGTTCGGACGTGTAGGAGCCTTGCTAACAAGATCGGTGCCCATCTTTGGCTCCTTTAAGCTGAGCGATCCTTGTTTCCCGACTCCTCCTTTTTCTTGGTTCCCTTCTGTGATACCGCCGTCCGAGCAAACGTCTCGGCTAGCCTCCAAGTGGGCTTCAAGGTCCAGCTTGTAGGTCCTTTGGATTGGCCTCTCGCAACTTCACTTGTAACTCGCTGTCGGCCAATCCATTCACAAACTGTCTCATCGCGATCCTGTTCCTAGGGGCTTCTGGACAGTCTGGGAATGCAAGGTGCATCAACGCCTCGATGTCTGTCGCAAACTCAACCAGAGACTCTTTATCTCGTTGTACCCTCTGGTTGAGCTGGGCCTGTGCCATCGATTGCTGGTGAAGACAATTGAATCTCCTGCCTAGTCCTCATTAAGCAGGCCGAAGTTGTTCCGTACGGCTGGCGGCAGCGTCCTACAAAACTTTAGGGCCGTAGACTTCAAGCAGGGTGGTATATATACCACCAGCTGTTCCTCCTGCCACCTGTTCGCCTTGGCTACGACCTCGATATGGTCCCTGTAGTCTTGCCAGGGCTCCTTTCCGTCGTACTCCTTTATGCCTCAAACACAATACAGCGGTTATTTGCGACGGCAGGCGGCGACGGCAAGCTTTGCATGTATTTTGTTGTTGTTACAATAAAGTGTAAACTCTTCCGTGTTTGATTCGTTGCCAGAATTCGACATTTTGGTGAAAACGGAATAGATCAACGAAAAGGTAAAAACGCAAGTAAAAAATGGCTGACAAATAGAGATATTTGTGGAGAGGTCTTATTTCAAGGACCGATCGGACCCCACGCACTTGACACCAATATTACAAAATTGGCCTTGATGAGCGAAGAGTAAAAATAAAATGGATTCAAAACAAATGTAAAAAGAATTCTCTTCTTTCCGGCGTCCGAGAGGGATTTTTTATAGGGGAAAGAAAAGTAGTAAAAATATGGGCCAAAGTCTGAATAAATGGGAAATAATGAAATAAAAGGCAGTTTTACAATTTAAAAAAAATTCTAATATTTATTATAGATAAAAAAACCGAATTTACAAATTTATACTCTATTTAACAATTAAAGTCTTATGGAGGCAGTACCCGATGAGATTGTTGCCCTTAGTAATATTTAATTTAAAAGATTTCCCTCGATTGAAATTGAGATCTGATCACCCCACACACGAGACAGATTTATACAAACGAAATGTAAAAGAGTATAGAAAAGTATGCCTATCTTGCCTGTACTGACTTTAATTGTTAAATAAAGTATAGGGTCTATTACTAAAAAAGAAAAAAACTAAAAAAAATCTAATTATAATGTAACAAAAAAAAAACAAAGTTTAAATGGCAATAATAATAAAAAAATTATCCAAGAAAAAATTATCTAAAAGGAAAACAAAGTGGCTATGGTAATAAAGAAAGATGTCCGCTCGTGAGGCGAAGTAAACCAACTATCAACTGAGTGAAGTGAGTCGAGCTTACAACTGAATCTGATTTACACGGAAGTGAGGAAGATCAGATCGAAACCGAGTCCGACTCACTGAATCAAACTGACTTTGGGTTGAGAAGAACTTACTAGTCGGCAACACCGATTGATTTTAATTAAGGTCAATTATTAATTCAGACACTATAGCAGCACTTGTTGTTTTGACAGATGTTTAACTAAATTGTAATTAGGTGAATTAATTAAAGGTAAACAAACGAAATAAAGATTTCGTGCGTTCTCTTTTTTTTCGTTTATTTAGATTGTTCGCGACACAAGTTTGTGAATAAAATTGGGAATAAAGAAAAGTGAATTATTTATTTATTTATTTATTTTTCCAAAAATACACTTCAAGAAATAACATTCTTTTGAAAAAGTGCAACACAATTCGAAAATCAAAATTCAAAATTCAAAATAACTTAAAATAATAATACTAATGACAACAAAAAGAGAAGAAAAAAAAAGAAAAAGAAAATATAATTACCTAAATAATTATAATAATAAAAATAATAATAATTGTAATAATAACAAGAATAATAATAATAATAATAACGATTAAAGCAAAAATAATAATAATAATACAGTATTTATAAAAATATAATAGTGATAATAGATAATGGTGTGATTTACACTATCAGTCAAATGATGTATACATCATTCAAGGTCATGAATATTTAGGCAAGAGCGGTGAGGCGAATTGAGGGGTAGCACATCAGCGATGTACCGAGAAATTTCATCAGTCAATTTGACATTTTCTCTATTCCTTTTCGTATTTTTTTCATTTCTCTTTCATTTACATTCGACCGTGCTTCAGGGAAATGGTTAAGAGTGTTTTTTTTTTAAATTTAAAAAACTGAATTTGAAAATTATGTTAAAGCTTTGAATTTAAAGTAAGTAAAATTAATTAATTCAATTAAATTAAGTAAAAAATACTCAGATTTTTATCAAGAAAAGCTCATTTAAAACATATTTAAATACAGAAACGGAAATGAAATGATAATAACGATTTATCAAAAATATGATTTATGTATTGATGAATAAAAATACATATGTATTTGCTTTGGAAAAACAAATTTTTTTTTTTTTGAATATGAAATGTTATTTTTTTCTGTTATTTTTATTATACCTCTAAATACTATGTATGTATATACATATATCATTTATCTTTTTTTTTTAATTTGAGAGAAAAATATTAGTTCAAAATAGCTGAATATATTTTTTTATTAAATTTTACTATGATATATGTATATATGTACATACATTATTATACAGGTACGTTGAAAAGAAAATTTTCTCGAAAATAATATGTTTATGAAATTGTTCCTCTATTTATGTATATTTTGTTCTATTTTTTTGTAGAAACCTAATTGTTTTCTAATATAGTGCTTTTTATTTGACTCCAATCTGTCCGACATAATCCAAGATATTAGATGTCCAAAGTTGATAAGTCCTTTTTTTCCAATATAAAATTTTTTTAAATATTATATGGAAAATTGAAAATGATTTTTTCCATACATTTCTCATTTATTCACAAAAATCTACATATCATTTTTTTGATATGATATTTTTATAGAATATACCTACTTAATTTTTATAATATCCGAATTTATTATTTCATTATTTTTAATTTCGGATGTGTTACTTTATATGACACTGAATTTTGAATTTCTTTTGTTTTTATTTTTTTTTGACGTTATTTTATTTTTTTTAATTTTTTTTTTTTTAATATAGTTGTATTCATTGAAATATGAACAAAAAAGTACTTACTTGTATCTTTTTTTAATAAAAATCACAAGAAATGACAACTGCCTTTATATTCATTTCGCAAAAAATTTCAATTTTAACAGACATTTTTTTTAAAAATCTCGACCAACTCTACTAACTCGAGTAAATCCATAAAATAAAATTCACAGCACTTCCACAATACTCTATTCTACAAAATAATGGCAAAAGTTAAATAACGGAACCTTAAAATATCCAGAATTTGAAATAATAATGTTCAACTTTTAGGTGCCTTTATATTAACTACGCGCACTGTATATATGTACAATTGTACATATATCATATTAATATTTAATAAAAAAATATATTCAGCTATTTTGAACTAATATTTTTCTCTCAAATTAAAAAAAAAAGATATATGATATATGTATATACATAGTACTTAGAGGTATAATAAAAATAACAGAAAAAAAAACATTTCATATTCAAAAAAAAAACAATTTTGTTTTTCCAAAACAAATACATATGTACATATGTATTTTTATTCAAAACGAAAAAAAAATCCAAAAATATAAATCGTAATTCTTATTGTTTCCGTAGCAACGAATATTTGTTATGCATTTGTAAACAACATCGAAGTTCAGGGAAATTTTATTATGCACGTTGAAATTGGTATCTCATTTTATTCGAAAAAAAGTTTCCCCGTTGATCTTGGGATCTAATGTTTGAAGCTCTTTTGTTCAAAATTTACAACTTGAGACTTCTTATATACTATTCTACATTCTTTGGTATAGGTTAGGTGTACAAAGAAAGAAAAGTGAAAAAAAATGTGTAACAAATGAAAGTGGTAAAAACAAAGGTAAGTAAATGAGAAGGTAATAAAGTTAAAAGTGTTAAAAAAATTAGAATTAAGTAGAAGAAAGAAAAAAAGGATGTGCAAGTAAAAGTGGGTGGAAATTTAGGAAAAGAATAAAAAAAAAGCGTATGTACGTACCTGTGATGTAAAAAAAACAACTTACTGTGAAAATTTGTAAAAAAAAGAAAAGGAAAATTGTAAAAAAAAAATGTGAAAAAACTGTGGAAAAACTATATAAAAAAAACTGTGTGAAAGAAAATTAAAACCGTGAAAAAATTTTTTAACTAAAAAAATTGTGCGAAATCACTCGTAAAACACTGGTAAAAAAACTAACTCGTTTTTTCGTCATGAGTGTCTGTTTTATAGGTTTATGCAGAAATTCGCGAACTTTCTTTGGAAAGTTATTGTTACTTTCCAATATGAGAAAATTATTTTCTCTCATATAAAGTTTCAAACTTTCTCAAAGAAAATTCGCGATTTTCGAAAATTTGTCGTGGCGTGGGTTGATTAGTAATATGTGGTGTTGTTGTTGTGAAAAAGAATTTGAATGTGTTCTTTGTTGTTTTTGTTTTAAGTGTTTGTTTCCTGTGTTGTCCTTCTTTCCTTTTTTTTATTTTATTTATTTTCTAGGATTTATGGCTGTAGTTTAATAGAGACTTCTGGTTTGGGCACCAATTTATAAAAATTTGGTGTTTAATTGGAAGTTTGTTTTATTTACAGCCAACAACAACATTTATTTATTTACATTTATATAGCTTAGGAAAATTTTATTACTTGAATTTTTAATCAATTTTCTTGTCTTTTCAGGAAAAGTATGACGCAACAGGATGGTGGAATGATCCTGCCATAAAGGTAACTTCATTTTAAAAATAATTTTATTCAAATTGATTAATGAAGTAATTTTTTTTCAGGTTTGTAACAATATGTTGATATTCAACAAACATAATTATAATAAAAACTCATTCAAAAGTGATAATATCTGAATGCGAAAACCCTTTTTTATTATTAAATTCAATTTATTATACATAAATGAATACACTAATTGGTATTTGCAAATTTCCTATTTTTATTAATCTGTAAAAACCTATTTATTAGTCCGCGAATGACTGACGCTTATAAAAACAATGGCGACCAACCAACTCAACAAAAAAGGTTAAAGTAAGAAAAAACTAATTCACAATAATCTTAAAGTTTCGTTTAAAAATAATGTATCGTTATGTTCTCGTTAACATTCCGCCCACCTTGGAAAGTCATACTTTACAAAATATTTATAATCATATTACAAATTTAAATTTCAAGATATAAATTAATTTGCCAAAAGTAAAACTAGTTTCGCAATCGGTCGCTTAATAATTCCGTTTTTAGTTTTCAAATTGACTACACGAATGAGGTCATCTTTTCCTGCAATGGGTTCAATCACACGTGCCATCAACCACTGACCAGGTGGAATATTTGGTTCTATAATTAAAAC
Organism: Bombylius major; assembly: GCA_932526495.1. Taxonomy (NCBI): domain Eukaryota; kingdom Metazoa; phylum Arthropoda; class Insecta; order Diptera; family Bombyliidae; genus Bombylius; species Bombylius major. The sequence goes on from OW052043.1 coordinate 32,845,023, forward strand.
CAAATCGCCAGTTTGTAAATTTCGCCTTTTGAGAACCCATTTGTTACATTGTTGCAAAGTAGATAGGTAATCTCGATGCTATATTTTCCAAAAATGTTGTTTCAAGGATTGAACATGATACCAACGAGAACGAAAATATGTGCATTTATCCTTCACAGGAATTTCTGGTACAGAGACAGTAGCATTTACAGTAAGCAAATGTCCTGGTGTTAATATTTCTAAATCATCCATATCATCTGACAGAGGTATCAAAGGTCTCGAATTTAAAAGTTGCTCAATTTGACACAACAATGTATAATACTCTTCGTAGGTCAAGTGGGAATTTGCAGTTATTCTCTTCAGGTGAAATTTTACGCTTTTAACACCAGCCTCCCACAATCCTCCGAAATGTGGAGCTGCTGGCGGAATGAATCTCCAAGTTATATCATTTAATGCTAGATAGGCATGAACAGCATCTTGATATTTTATGTTGTTAAAATATTCTCGAACTTCCTTAAGATGTCGCACTGCACCATGAAAATTTGTACCGTTGTCACTTCATAACGTTTTAATTTCTCCTCTTCTTGACACAAACCTTTTTAAAGCAGCAATAAAACACTCCATTGATAAGTCTGCAACCAGTTCCAAATGTATTGCCTTTGTACTCATGCATATAAACAAGGCAATATAACCTTTCAACTGCTTTGCACCTCGTCCTTTCCAAGTGCGTATAGTAATTGGTCCTGCATAATCCACTCCTGTATTTAAGAATGGCTTTCCGATAGCAAAACGTGAAGCTGGCAAACTAGCCATTTTCTGATTACACACTTCTGCTTTATGTCGTATACAGGTAGTACGCTTTCGTACATACTTTTTAATTAATCTTTTGACACCAATAATCCAAAATTTTGAACGTATATGAGTCTCTAATAATTGCCCTCCTGCGTGAAGCAGTTTATGATGACAATGTGCAACAATTAAATAACTTATTCTGTCGTCTATATGCAAAATCATTGGATGTTTTTGATTGAAACTAGTTTGAGCATTTTGTAAACGCCCGCCCACCCTAATAACTTTATTTTCATCTAAAGTTGGCTCAAGAAAAAATAGCTTACTCTTTGGAGATAAACTCCGTCCATTCCTAAAGCAAGTGATCTCATTTGAAAATGTTTGGTTTTGAGTGAATCTTACCCATATCATCAAAGCGTGTTCGAGTTCAGCATTTGTGATGAAAAGTTGGTCTATTTTCCTAGTGTTATATTGACTTGCAGGTTGACATCTACGAATAAATCCTAACAACCATGACGTGACTCGTAACAATCTTGTTAATGTAGAATATCTCTCAAGCATATCATTTTTTATTTCAACAGTGGCTACTACTAATTTTTGTTTCTTTAATTCTAGATCTGTTTCAGGCAAAATTGATATACCTTGTACTCTAAAATTGATATCTCGGAGAAAATCCGGTCCGTGCCACCATATATCACATGTCAATAAAGATTGTGGTGCAATTCCTCTGGAAGCGTGATCAGCCGGGTTATCGTTAGATTTTACATGCCTCCATCGCGAAAATGGCAAATTTTGTAGTATAAATGATGTTCTATTTCCCACAAATGAACTCCATTTACGAGGATAATTGTTTAGCCACGCCAAAACAACAGTAGAATCTGTCCATGCAATAAACTCAACATTTGAATCAAGCTGCAATGAATTTTTAACACGATACATCAATTTGGTTAAAAGATGTGCGGCACATAGCTCCAACCTCGGTACACTAACTTGTTTTATCGGAGATACCTTTGTCTTCGCAGTTAATAAATGAACTTCCACCTTTTCATCATAACACACCCTCACGTAAATAGCAGCAGCATATGCTAACTCCGAAGCATCAGAGAACCCATGTATTTCAATTTTGGAGGATACATCAAAATGAGGATCAGCTAAGTTATTCATATTTTTAAACCACTGACAAGTATTGAGTGGTAATTGTACAGATGGTAATCTATGCATAAGCTTTGGTAATATATGTGCATCAATATTCAGCAATTCAATTTTTTGATGTCAATTCAATTTTAACCTTTCCTTTAGTCGATTTTGATTTATCATTGCCAACACCGCACACTAAAAGATGTGAATTTGTTCTGCTCAATTGTAACCTATTAACACAAGATTCTGAAACTAACGTCAATTGAGACCCAGAATCTAGAAGTGCTCTAACTGGCTGATAATTATTGGCTGAATCCTTTACATACACCATCGCTGTAGGCAAAATACTTACATAGTTGACTTTTGTTGAGAATTCTGTGATGGTAAGAGATTGTGTAACCTTTTCAATCTTACCGTTTTCCACATGAAGTAATGAATGGTGTTTTCTATTGCAATGCTTACATCTATAAGAGCTGTTACAATTTTTAACTAAATGCTTACCTTTTAGACAATTAAAGCATAATCCTTGTTTTAAAACGAATTTTTGACGTTCATCAATATTCAACTTAGTAAAAGATGAACAAGTGCTTACAGTATGATCCTCACCACATTTATGACAAGATACAGCTAATGTTGCATGAGAAATTCTCACCTTGTTAGATTGCGGGTTAACCTGTTTCAATTGTAACACCCTATTGTCTTTAACATTTGCCACATTTGTAGTAGTAGATAATTCATGAATTCTTTTCTCCAGAAATTGTAAAAGTTTACTAAATTTAGAACGTTTATCTGAAGCCGTTTCACGTCGCCATAATTGTTGTGATTCCTTATCCAAACGAGATACCAATAAATAGTTGAGCCAACAATCCCAAGTATCGATAGGTAGATTAATTGCCTTTAAAGCTCGAACTGTTTCATCGAAAATATTTGTCAAACTACGTAATCCTTCTGAAGTAGCTGTTTTAAGTGATATACACAGTTTTGATTCCCGATAATCCAGGAATAAAAAAAAAATAAATAAATAATGATGTGATTGTAAAAGAAAACACAAATCTTTCTTCTTGCAAATTGGATTATTGTACTTTATTTTCACTTTCAGATTTCACAATTTATATTTATACACTTAACTTTTAATAAACTCCTATTTCTTATTTTTCTTTTTTATATTATTTTTTTTTTTAACAATTAAACTCCTATCTTTAGAATTAACTTTTTTTTACTTATATTTACTTTCCTTTTTTTTTTTCACAATTAAACCTTTATTAACTTTTAACTTATGATTGGACTAAAAATGCTTCTTCAGAGCCCGCTCAGAATTTCAACCTTTTAACTTTTCAAACTTTTCGAATCGAACACCAAAATCAAAACTCCACTATTTGCTTTTTTCACCTGTTTTCGTTACTTCTGTTTTTAGATTTTTGTTTTTAATTTTGCTGACCTAGTGTCTGCGAAACGGGAAATGTATGAATTTATTCTATGTGAAATAGTTGCGGTATACGTGCCCATAAATGTGATGATTTCTTAGAATTATTGAAATTTGTAAAGTTTGCAGAAAAAAAAAATGTGGATTAATTAAATGAATTAAATTTTGAATTTTTAATAAAGAAAAATTAAATGTGCGACGATTTCCTGGAATTATTGAAACTTGTAAAGTTTGCAAAAAAAAATGTGAATTAGTTAAATGAATTAAATTTTGAATTTTTAATAAAGTAAAATAAAATGGGTAAAAATGATGAAGAAAGCAAATATGTGTTATTTATGGTTTTTATGGTTTTTTGTTAAATTAAATACTATTTTGATGGTTTCTATATTATGTTTTTAGGTATATGGGTAGTTATATGGGTTTTATTTATAACACCCCCACCGTTAGTGTGAGGCTCCGACGAAGCATTTATTACAATATTACCTCTTTTTTTAAGTATAAAATTCTTGATAATAAAAGTTAGAATTACAATAATTAATAAAATTGACATATTTATTGATGTGTTTATAAAATGAAATTCATATTTCCTATCTATAATTTCATTAATTAATTTTCTATTATTACTTATATTCTTTATATGAAATTCTTCTAATGTTACTACGTTCATTGTTTTATTTTCTATAATTTTTGTTACATAGTGTGGTAATATAATATCATCTTGTACTTTTGTATAGAAATTTTCATATGTTATTTCGTTTACTTTAATTTTACAATTCTGATACTTAATTAAGTTGTTACCTAGAATGCTAATGTTAAAATTATTACAATTTAAATACATATATCATATTAATATTTAATAAAAAAATATATTCAGCTATTTTGAACTAATATTTTTCTCTCAAATTAAAAAAAAAAGATATATGATATATGTATATACATAGTACTTAGAGGTATAATAAAAATAACAGAAAAAAAAACATTTCATATTCAAAAAAAAAACAATTTTGTTTTTCCAAAACAAATACATATGTACATATGTATTTTTATTCAAAACGAAAAAAAAATCCAAAAATATAAATCGTAATTCTTATTGTTTCCGTAGCAACGAATATTTGTTATGCATTTGTAAACAACATCGAAGTTCAGGGAAATTTTATTATGCACGTTGAAATTGGTATCTCATTTTATTCGAAAAAAAGTTTCCCCGTTGATCTTGGGATCTAATGTTTGAAGCTCTTTTGTTCAAAATTTACAACTTGAGACTTCTTATATACTATTCTACATTCTTTGGTATAGGTTAGGTGTACAAAGAAAGAAAAGTGAAAAAAAATGTGTAACAAATGAAAGTGGTAAAAACAAAGGTAAGTAAATGAGAAGGTAATAAAGTTAAAAGTGTTAAAAAAATTAGAATTAAGTAGAAGAAAGAAAAAAAGGATGTGCAAGTAAAAGTGGGTGGAAATTTAGGAAAAGAATAAAAAAAAAGCGTATGTACGTACCTGTGATGTAAAAAAAACAACTTACTGTGAAAATTTGTAAAAAAAAGAAAAGGAAAATTGTAAAAAAAAAATGTGAAAAAACTGTGGAAAAACTATATAAAAAAAACTGTGTGAAAGAAAATTAAAACCGTGAAAAAATTTTTTAACTAAAAAAATTGTGCGAAATCACTCGTAAAACACTGGTAAAAAAACTAACTCGTTTTTTCGTCATGAGTGTCTGTTTTATAGGTTTATGCAGAAATTCGCGAACTTTCTTTGGAAAGTTATTGTTACTTTCCAATATGAGAAAATTATTTTCTCTCATATAAAGTTTCAAACTTTCTCAAAGAAAATTCGCGATTTTCGAAAATTTGTCGTGGCGTGGGTTGATTAGTAATATGTGGTGTTGTTGTTGTGAAAAAGAATTTGAATGTGTTCTTTGTTGTTTTTGTTTTAAGTGTTTGTTTCCTGTGTTGTCCTTCTTTCCTTTTTTTTATTTTATTTATTTTCTAGGATTTATGGCTGTAGTTTAATAGAGACTTCTGGTTTGGGCACCAATTTATAAAAATTTGGTGTTTAATTGGAAGTTTGTTTTATTTACAGCCAACAACAACATTTATTTATTTACATTTATATAGCTTAGGAAAATTTTATTACTTGAATTTTTAATCAATTTTCTTGTCTTTTCAGGAAAAGTATGACGCAACAGGATGGTGGAATGATCCTGCCATAAAGGTAACTTCATTTTAAAAATAATTTTATTCAAATTGATTAATGAAGTAATTTTTTTTCAGGTTTGTAACAATATGTTGATATTCAACAAACATAATTATAATAAAAACTCATTCAAAAGTGATAATATCTGAATGCGAAAACCCTTTTTTATTATTAAATTCAATTTATTATACATAAATGAATACACTAATTGGTATTTGCAAATTTCCTATTTTTATTAATCTGTAAAAACCTATTTATTAGTCCGCGAATGACTGACGCTTATAAAAACAATGGCGACCAACCAACTCAACAAAAAAGGTTAAAGTAAGAAAAAACTAATTCACAATAATCTTAAAGTTTCGTTTAAAAATAATGTATCGTTATGTTCTCGTTAACATTCCGCCCACCTTGGAAAGTCATACTTTACAAAATATTTATAATCATATTACAAATTTAAATTTCAAGATATAAATTAATTTGCCAAAAGTAAAACTAGTTTCGCAATCGGTCGCTTAATAATTCCGTTTTTAGTTTTCAAATTGACTACACGAATGAGGTCATCTTTTCCTGCAATGGGTTCAATCACACGTGCCATCAACCACTGACCAGGTGGAATATTTGGTTCTATAATTAAAACCAAATCGCCAGTTTGTAAATTTCGCCTTTTGAGAACCCATTTGTTACATTGTTGCAAAGTAGATAGGTAATCTCGATGCTATATTTTCCAAAAATGTTGTTTCAAGGATTGAACATGATACCAACGAGAACGAAAATATGTGCATTTATCCTTCACAGGAATTTCTGGTACAGAGACAGTAGCATTTACAGTAAGCAAATGTCCTGGTGTTAATATTTCTAAATCATCCATATCATCTGACAGAGGTATCAAAGGTCTCGAATTTAAAAGTTGCTCAATTTGACACAACAATGTATAATACTCTTCGTAGGTCAAGTGGGAATTTGCAGTTATTCTCTTCAGGTGAAATTTTACGCTTTTAACACCAGCCTCCCACAATCCTCCGAAATGTGGAGCTGCTGGCGGAATGAATCTCCAAGTTATATCATTTAATGCTAGATAGGCATGAACAGCATCTTGATATTTTATGTTGTTAAAATATTCTCGAACTTCCTTAAGATGTCGCACTGCACCATGAAAATTTGTACCGTTGTCACTTCATAACGTTTTAATTTCTCCTCTTCTTGACACAAACCTTTTTAAAGCAGCAATAAAACACTCCATTGATAAGTCTGCAACCAGTTCCAAATGTATTGCCTTTGTACTCATGCATATAAACAAGGCAATATAACCTTTCAACTGCTTTGCACCTCGTCCTTTCCAAGTGCGTATAGTAATTGGTCCTGCATAATCCACTCCTGTATTTAAGAATGGCTTTCCGATAGCAAAACGTGAAGCTGGCAAACTAGCCATTTTCTGATTACACACTTCTGCTTTATGTCGTATACAGGTAGTACGCTTTCGTACATACTTTTTAATTAATCTTTTGACACCAATAATCCAAAATTTTGAACGTATATGAGTCTCTAATAATTGCCCTCCTGCGTGAAGCAGTTTATGATGACAATGTGCAACAATTAAATAACTTATTCTGTCGTCTATATGCAAAATCATTGGATGTTTTTGATTGAAACTAGTTTGAGCATTTTGTAAACGCCCGCCCACCCTAATAACTTTATTTTCATCTAAAGTTGGCTCAAGAAAAAATAGCTTACTCTTTGGAGATAAACTCCGTCCATTCCTAAAGCAAGTGATCTCATTTGAAAATGTTTGGTTTTGAGTGAATCTTACCCATATCATCAAAGCGTGTTCGAGTTCAGCATTTGTGATGAAAAGTTGGTCTATTTTCCTAGTGTTATATTGACTTGCAGGTTGACATCTACGAATAAATCTTAACAACCATGACGTGACTCGTAACAATCTTGTTAATGTAGAATATCTCTCAAGCATATCATTTTTTATTTCAACAGTGGCTACTACTAATTTTTGTTTCTTTAATTCTAGATCTGTTTCAGGCAAAATTGATATACCTTGTACTCTAAAATTGATATCTCGGAGAAAATCCGGTCCGTGCCACCATATATCACATGTCAATAAAGATTGTGGTGCAATTCCTCTGGAAGCGTGATCAGCCGGGTTATCGTTAGATTTTACATGCCTCCATCGCGAAAATGGCAAATTTTGTAGTATAAATGATGTTCTATTTCCCACAAATGAACTCCATTTACGAGGATAATTGTTTAGCCACGCCAAAACAACAGTAGAATCTGTCCATGCAATAAACTCAACATTTGAATCAAGCTGCAATGAATTTTTAACACGATACATCAATTTGGTTAAAAGATGTGCGGCACATAGCTCCAACCTCGGTACACTAACTTGTTTTATCGGAGATACCTTTGTCTTCGCAGTTAATAAATGAACTTCCACCTTTTCATCATAACACACCCTCACGTAAATAGCAGCAGCATATGCTAACTCCGAAGCATCAGAGAACCCATGTATTTCAATTTTGGAGGATACATCAAAATGAGGATCAGCTAAGTTATTCATATTTTTAAACCACTGACAAGTATTGAGTGGTAATTGTACAGATGGTAATCTATGCATAAGCTTTGGTAATATATGTGCATCAATATTCAGCAATTCAATTTTTTGATGTCAATTCAATTTTAACCTTTCCTTTAGTCGATTTTGATTTATCATTGCCAACACCGCACACTAAAAGATGTGAATTTGTTCTGCTCAATTGTAACCTATTAACACAAGATTCTGAAACTAACGTCAATTGAGACCCAGAATCTAGAAGTGCTCTAACTGGCTGATAATTATTGGCTGAATCCTTTACATACACCATCGCTGTAGGCAAAATACTTACATAGTTGACTTTTGTTGAGAATTCTGTGATGGTAAGAGATTGTGTAACCTTTTCAATCTTACCGTTTTCCACATGAAGTAATGAATGGTGTTTTCTATTGCAATGCTTACATCTATAAGAGCTGTTACAATTTTTAACTAAATGCTTACCTTTTAGACAATTAAAGCATAATCCTTGTTTTAAAACGAATTTTTGACGTTCATCAATATTCAACTTAGTAAAAGATGAACAAGTGCTTACAGTATGATCCTCACCACATTTATGACAAGATACAGCTAATGTTGCATGAGAAATTCTCACCTTGTTAGATTGCGGGTTAACCTGTTTCAATTGTAACACCCTATTGTCTTTAACATTTGCCACATTTGTAGTAGTAGATAATTCATGAATTCTTTTCTCCAGAAATTGTAAAAGTTTACTAAATTTAGAACGTTTATCTGAAGCCGTTTCACGTCGCCATAATTGTTGTGATTCCTTATCCAAACGAGATACCAATAAATAGTTGAGCCAACAATCCCAAGTATCGATAGGTAGATTAATTGCCTTTAAAGCTCGAACTGTTTCATCGAAAATATTTGTCAAACTACGTAATCCTTCTGAAGTAGCTGTTTTAAGTGATATACACAGTTTTGATTCCCGATAATCCAGGAATAAAAAAAAAATAAATAAATAATGATGTGATTGTAAAAGAAAACACAAATCTTTCTTCTTGCAAATTGGATTATTGTACTTTATTTTCACTTTCAGATTTCACAATTTATATTTATACACTTAACTTTTAATAAACTCCTATTTCTTATTTTTCTTTTTTATATTATTTTTTTTTTTAACAATTAAACTCCTATCTTTAGAATTAACTTTTTTTTACTTATATTTACTTTCCTTTTTTTTTTTCACAATTAAACCTTTATTAACTTTTAACTTATGATTGGACTAAAAATGCTTCTTCAGAGCCCGCTCAGAATTTCAACCTTTTAACTTTTCAAACTTTTCGAATCGAACACCAAAATCAAAACTCCACTATTTGCTTTTTTCACCTGTTTTCGTTACTTCTGTTTTTAGATTTTTGTTTTTAATTTTGCTGACCTAGTGTCTGCGAAACGGGAAATGTATGAATTTATTCTATGTGAAATAGTTGCGGTATACGTGCCCATAAATGTGATGATTTCTTAGAATTATTGAAATTTGTAAAGTTTGCAGAAAAAAAAAATGTGGATTAATTAAATGAATTAAATTTTGAATTTTTAATAAAGAAAAATTAAATGTGCGACGATTTCCTGGAATTATTGAAACTTGTAAAGTTTGCAAAAAAAAATGTGAATTAGTTAAATGAATTAAATTTTGAATTTTTAATAAAGTAAAATAAAATGGGTAAAAATGATGAAGAAAGCAAATATGTGTTATTTATGGTTTTTATGGTTTTTTGTTAAATTAAATACTATTTTGATGGTTTCTATATTATGTTTTTAGGTATATGGGTAGTTATATGGGTTTTATTTATAACACCCCCACCGTTAGTGTGAGGCTCCGACGAAGCATTTATTACAATATTACCTCTTTTTTTAAGTATAAAATTCTTGATAATAAAAGTTAGAATTACAATAATTAATAAAATTGACATATTTATTGATGTGTTTATAAAATGAAATTCATATTTCCTATCTATAATTTCATTAATTAATTTTCTATTATTACTTATATTCTTTATATGAAATTCTTCTAATGTTACTACGTTCATTGTTTTATTTTCTATAATTTTTGTTACATAGTGTGGTAATATAATATCATCTTGTACTTTTGTATAGAAATTTTCATATGTTATTTCGTTTACTTTAATTTTACAATTCTGATACTTAATTAAGTTGTTACCTAGAATGCTAATGTTAAAATTATTACAATTTTGGAATATTCTGGTTTTTGCGACATTTTTGGTAATAATTATACCGGGAATAATTTCTTTTACTTCATTTTTCCAAAGTTCTTTCATATGACAATGAGCTTCTTTGAAATTCGTAATATTGTAGATGCATTTATTTTTAATTCTGATCAGATTTCGTTTTAAATTGTCTTTCACGTTTGTATTGTAAATGTTATTATTATAGTCGATTAATATGTTGTATTCTTCGAGTGATAGGGATTTATTGTTTTTATCTGGTAATGGTTCTATTAACACTTTTGGAAATGGTTTTTCGACATACTGTGGAATTTGCACGATAATTATAATTTGATCTACGTGAAATGCAACTACAATTTTAATATCTTTGAAGTATTCTGGTTGGGGTATCAATTCAAGTTCTTTTTCCGTAAGAATATTTCGAGAAAGTAGGCCTAATTTACTAGTAAGTATGATTTGCTCAATGTCGTCTATGTGGTTTTTTAGCAGTTTGATATCGTCATTAATTTGGTAGATATATTGCATAAATTCTATTTCATCTTCGATTTGTAGTATTCTATTTCCTTTTTCTTCCATAAATTTATTTAGATATTTTGATATTAAATTTTGTTGAGTGTTTAATTGATTTGTTAACTTTTGAATTTGGTTTGATATCTCGTTGTTTATTGAGACTTGTTTATTGTTTTCTTTTATCAGTTCTCTATTGTTTCGAGATAAAGTTTCTAATTTATTTCTAATTTCTTCCTCGTCATTATGGTCCATTGTTCCTGCTATGTATTTTAGTCCAGTACCTACTATGTTTGCTAGTCCTCTTTTCTGTCTTTTGTGTGGTTGTAAGTAATATATTTTTCTCTCTAATGTGTCAAAATTGTGCTTGATTGTGTCGTACATTGGTTTTATAAGGTGTGATCTGTTTTCTATTAGTTTAATGTTTTCTCGGATTGTATTTTTCGTGTATTCATACTGTGTGACATTGATGATATGTATAACCTTTTGAAATGTTTCGATGATTTTGAATTTCGATTGACTGGGAACCCACTAAAGGGAGAATTACTAAAATTGTGGTAATTGCTGCATTCATTTTAGCCTGTAAGAGAATTGGTTCTTTTGATTCTGCGTTTTGGTTTAATTTTTGCTTTAATTGTAGGGTGGTTTCTATTTTGGAATTTTTTGCTTCTTTTAATGTGGGATTTATAATATTTAAGTCCTGTATCTTTGTCTACTACGTGGTTTTCGTCTAGTTTTTCTATTTCTAATTTTCTAAATTTTGCGTGATTTTTCCCTCCTCTTGTATCTTTGATAAAATTGGGACCTAATTCTACTTCAACTTCTTCTCTATCACGATTTAGTCTAGTTATCGTTTTCTCTTTGATTTTTTGGATTCTTTCTCTGATGTCATTATATTCTTCGGGTTTTACTTTACCGTTGTTGAAGTCAATAGGTTTTCTGTTTGTGGTAGAATGTATAGTGTTATTGTAAAAATATATGATTTTCAATATTTTCTCCTCTACACTGTCAATATGTTTATTCTCGTCATGTCTCAAGAGTCTTAGGTGTTCGTTTATCGTATTATGCAGTCTTTCTACGTCCGAGTTAGATGTGTGGTTATTATTTGACGTAAAATGTACTTCAACGTCTTCATTTTTCAGAAATTCTCTTAAAGGAAGTGCTTTAAGACCGAGTTCATTATCAACAACGATTTTTTTAATTTTTCCTACTACTGACATATATTGTAAAATTACTCTTTTAAACTCTACCCAGGTTTTGGAGTTTATTTGAATTGCTTGAGCAAATTTGCTAAATTTATCTATAAAAGTCGCAAATAATTTTTTTTCTAAGGTATAAAATACATCTATATGAATAATTTGATTTGGGGCTGTTGGAGTTTCAGTCAATTGGAGCTTTTGTTTTACGGGTTTTCTTTCATATTTTTCTATATTGCATATTTCACAGTTATTAATGAACTGTGTGACTCTTGCGATTAATTTTGGGTGAAAATATTTCGATTGCAAGTCTTTGCAAACTTCTGTGATTCCACGGTGATTATTTTTTAGATGTTCCTTTTCAATTAGTTTGGCAAGATTCTCTTCATCTGTAATGTCTTCTAGCAACTTATTGCATTTTATGAGTTTTAGTTGTCCATTGCTAGAAAAGTGGGTTTTAAAAGCCTTTTCCAAAATTTCGAAAAATTCTGTATTCTCTGCATAAATAGCATTAAGGGATTTTGGGTTAGTATGGGATTTAAGGATAGTGACAGCTGTTTCGTTATCTAAAGACTTTAAATAAATTGTTTTTCTATTCCTGTTAAATATTTTTGTTTCTTTAATTCTAAGTGAACCAGAGTTGCTTTTAAATATTGCGATTTGATTTTTGAATACGTTTAAAGCAGTTTTACTCGTTGGAATTCCAGTTTTATTTGAGTTTTGAACTAAGTTTATTTCAATGCGTGATAGCGCGTCTGCGTTGCTATTTTTTGTACCTTTCTTATATTTGATTTCATAGTCAAATTCAGACAGTTTGAGTCGCCAACGAACTAATTTGGAGTTGGGTTCTTTTATAGAAAACAGCCATTCAAGAGGTTTGTGATCAGTTTCTATTGTAAATTTTCGTCCAAAAATATATGGGCGAAAATATTTTGTTGCCCACACCACTGCTAATAGTTCTTTTTCTATTGTGCTGTAATGCTGCTCATGTTCGTTCAAGGTGCGGCTGGCATAGCTTATAGGGTGGTTTTCCTGCGACAGGATTGCACCTATTGCGTACTGGCTCGCGTCTGTCGTTACTGTGAATGGTTTCTCAAAATCAGGATATTTTAATATTGGTTCGCTGATCAAAAGCCTTTTTAGTGTTTCGAAACTATTTATGTATTCAGGGTCGTTGATATTCAATTTTTGGTCCTTTTTTAAGTATTTTGTAATAGGTTTAGCAATTTTCGAATAATCTTGGATAAATTTTCTGTAGTACCCCGTGAGGCCAAGGAACTGTTTAATTTGTCTGGGGGTTTTAGGGACAGGAAAATTCTTAACGCATTCTACCTTTTTTGGATTTGGCCTTATTCCCTCTAGTGTAACAATATGACCCAGGAATTCGGTTTCTTTCTTTAAAAATTCAGATTTGTCCAATTGCACCATTAATTTTACATCTTCGAGTCTCTTGAAAATTTTTCTTAAGGAGTCTAAGTGTTCTTCTAGAGAAGCTGAGAAAACGATTATATCGTCTATATAAACAAGGCAAATCCTATTGATATATTCCCGTAGAACATTATTCATAAGGCGCTGAAAAGTTGCGGGTGCTGTTTTCAGTCCGAAGGGCATTCTGAGGAATTCATAATGCCCATTTTCGACGCTAAATGCCGTTTTGTGGGTGTCTTTTTCGTCGATCTCTATCTGATGAAAACCCTTCGCGAGGTCGAGGGTGGTGAAATACTGGCATCTTCCCAGTTTGCCCAATATGTCATCAATATTAGGGATCGGGTATTTGTCATCTATTGTTACCTCGTTTAACTGACGGTAATCGATGACAATTCGCCATTTGGCTTTACCGCTGGCGTCCGTCTTCTTCGGGACGATCCATACTGGTGCGGAATAGGGCGAATTACTAGGGCGAATAATGTTCTTCTCCAACATTTCGTTTATCTGTTTTTCCACTTCTTGTTTGTGGATGTGTGGGTATCTATAAGATTTAACTTGTATGGGTACGTCGTCTGTGGTACGTATTCTATGCTTAATTGCATTCGTGAATGACAAACTTGAATCTTCATTGTAGAATATGTTTGAAAACCGCTTAATAATTTGCAATAGTTTTATTTTTTCCTCATTGTTTAAATGGTTTGTGCGAATTTGTTCAAGGAGTGGTCTATCTTCTCTTTCTTTTATTACATTGAAGTTTAAACTGTCTACTATTTGAGTTTGAAGTGGTTCGAAGCGAATAATTTGATTTCCATCGTTTTCTATACGAATTTCAGTGTTAATTTTATAGTTTTCCACTGCATATATTCCTTCTTCAAGGATAACTTGGCCATTTGAGGACTTCTGCTCCTGTAAATATGCCAAACCTTCTCTTTGTAAAACAGGAATAGTTGCATTATAAATACCTTTTCTTTCAACTTTAAGATTAGAGTTTTCTTCCTTTCTTTGAAAATGTAATTTAATTTCGTTGTGTGTTGTTTTTAAAATCTGTTTTTCGAAGTCAATTTTTGATTTTAGGGGAATTAATATATCATTGCCGATTAGGCCATCGTAATACTCATGGAAGGGAAAAATATACATTTCAATTTTAATTTTAGGGTCTCCCAACTCTTTAAATAAGGGGAATCTTGCTTTTTGGGTTATTTCGACTCCTTTGTTTAAAGTTTTAAAGAATATTCCTTCTTTGAGGGGTTCTGATAATTTAGGGTGACATATGTTTGGGTTAATAATTGAGTGTGTAGCTCCTGTATCTATAATAAATTTTAATGGTTTTGTGTTACTGTTAACTAAGATATAGGGTAGTTGGTGGTTGAGGCTGGTAAAGGAAAATTTTGTGGTGATTGTGTTCTTTCAGTAATGTTTATGTCCATAGGTTCCGGTGGTGGAAGTCGATTTCCGTTTTGTTGAAAGTTACTGAATGATCGATTTTGTTGCAAGTTGTTGAATTGATTTGGGCGGTAAGCACTACTAAAGGGGTTTGCTGGTGGATTTTGAAGATTAGGTTGAGAAAGGGTGTTGTTGGGTATTTGATTGTTATAAGACGGAGGTCGATTTTGTGGTCTTTGATTAAAGTTTGAGCGCTGCCAGCGTTGGTTTTGATTGTCATCTCTATGAGCACGAGGGTATGTTGTGTTCCGAAAATTGTTATTAGAATTTGGATTATTATTATAGCTTACTGAAACTTCTGTGCAGGGGATAGAGCAGAATTGTTGTGTACTACCGATAAAAATAAATCATAAAACGATGGCCACGCCTTATAATCTCCGTTGAACGTGGGTATCTGCATTGTTGGTAATTGTATTTTTGGTTGCATTTCAGCAGCACAAACATTTTGTGAATGGGATGTCGATGTACTAACTGGACTCTGTGAAACCATATTTTGTATTATAGTGCTCAATTGATTTTGATTAGATATTAAAGTATCAATCGGTGTATTGATAATCGCGTCATTATCAACATTTGATTTCTGTTTCATCATGGTTTTACATTTTGCACAAATAAAATAGTATTTTTCTTCAATTTGTTCTCTTTGTCAAGATTCATTCTCTATATCTGTATCGTTTTCTAACCCTTTCTCAATTTCAAACTGCACTTCATTGAATTCTTTGAATAATGTTACAATTCTATTAATTCGTTCCTCAAAATCTTCTTTTATTGATGCTTCATTATCAATAAGACTATTAATAAAAGTTTCCATCCGTGTGAAAGAGGCCTTAATAACTCCTCTCCTTTTTTTTCAATGAATCAGTATCCATATTTAGTTGAATTTAATATTTAAGCTGAATTTAATATTTAAACTGAATATAATATTTAAGCTGAATTTAATATTTAACCTCAATTTAATATTTGGGCTGAATTTAATATTTAAGCTGAATTTAATATTCAGCTAAAGTTTATCAAATGTCTGAACCAACCGAATCTTATTAATTCAAAATCAATATTCCGAACAATGTCACCGAAGCTTTGGTAAATTCACGATAATAATTATTCTTATACTTTACCACATTCCTATATGAAAGAGATAGCACTACAGCCAATTTGATATATCACAAGTTTCGCTTACTCATATAAACTGATAGCACGTATGTATATGGTATATTAATGCAATATGACTCATGCAATACAACGCATTTCAACGAGTTTATTATTCCTTAATTTTTAAATATATTTATTCATTATGTATATTAGCACACATCACTAAATAAATCGATAATTTGCTTGACAAACCTATAGAAATTCACTCGCGAAACACCGTATATAGGTCCCTGCTCGGGCGCCAAAATGAATGCAAAAACCCTTTTTTATTATTAAATTCAATTTATTATACATAAATGAATACACTAATTTGCAAATTTCCTATTTTTATTAATCTGTAAAAACCTATTTATTAGTCCGCGAATGACCGACGCTTATAAAAACAATGGCGACCAACCAACTCAACAAAAAAGGTTAAAGTAAGAAAAAACTAATTCACAATAGCAAGAGCAAGAAATGATGCAAATGCGGTTCAAGTATCAGCTGCAGCTACAGACTATAAAATTACACTCACAAAAGTCTTATGGAAAGTATAAATGTAGACGACAAAGAAAGACTAAAACTACTTAAAATCACTCGAAATGCGAAGCCAATTCGTATTAGTTTCCGGAGCTGGGATTTATATGAATATCCGAATATTTCAAATACAAATCACATCTTATGGACTACTAAAACATCAACACAACTGGAAAAACCTCGTTTTTTGATATTTGCATTACAAACCAATCGACAAAACCAAAAAGAAGCTGATCCTAGTAAATTTGATCACTGTAAACTAGCTTACGTTAAAGCTCATTTAAACTCTGAGACATATCCATATAATAATTTAAATATACTTTTTTAACGTAATCGATATGCGTTATTATATGATATTTATACAAAATTTAAAAAAACTTATTATGGAAGGAATTGTCAACCGTTGTTAAAATGGGATAGTTTCAAGAGTATAGCACCAATTGTTGTTACTGATTGTGCTCATCAAAATGAAACAATAAAAACAGGACCTGTTGATATTAGAATAGAGTTTGAATTAGCAAGCAACATCAATATTCCTAACAATACTTCAGGATTTTGTTTACTACTACATAATCGAATAATTGAGTACAATCCACTGAATGGAGAAGTTAGAAAACTGATATAAATGAGATTATAATATAGAAATTTATTTAGTATTTTAAAGAACTTGTGGAAGAATACACATATATCATAAAATGTTTAATAAAATTATTATCGATGTTCAAGGTTTCAAAGACTATAATAATAGGTTTATTGTTAAAGAACTTGCTATTTCTTTCAATACACGTGAATTTCAAGTGTTTCTTATAAAGCCTCCGTTTGATTTGTCACGTTTAACAACAAAAGAAAAGAAACAAGTGAATTGGTTACATAAAAATCATCATGGTTTGACTTAGAATTAAGGATCAATATCTTTTCAAAGTGTTAAAAAATTTCTTCGATCAAATCTGAGAAATTCTAAAGTATGGGTGAAAGGTCATGAAAAACGAAAATGGATTAGTAATATACTTGAGTAAAATTTTGTTGATGGAGAGTTCACAAAAGAAAACCTTGTACTTGAATTATAAAGAAAGAAAGAAAAACAAAACATGTATTTTTTTTTTTAGTAATAATAAATTTATTTAATATAATTTTTTAAATCCCATTTATTTTAATTTATATCCATATTAATCATAAAATGCCCCTATAAATCTTTTATCATCAGAAAAACTTAAAGCTACTTTATTAATTATTTGTGTATAAATATTATGAATTTTAGATCTAAATACATACATATTATTACTATAAAATAATTTCTTTTTATACAAGCAATCTCTATAATTTTCTATACTTAAATTATCAACAACTGTCTTTTTTACACCTTTTGTTTTTTTTATATCTTTTGAATCTTATACACTTAATGAATACATTTTCGATCTTAAACCAATAAATTCAGTCATTATATTTCCATTATTTTCATCTTTCATCATACCTAAAACTTTTTTATTTTTTAATGGAATATCATAAGGATTATTGAATGCATATTCACAAGTATCAAAATATTTATCAATATCATTTTTAATATCATTATAAAAATTTTCAGTTTGAATAGTATATATAAAAGAGTCTGTATCCATATAATTTATCAAAATATTTTCACCATATTTCGGTTTTATATAATCATAATGAAATTTATACATATTTAATTTTGATAATTCTAAAACACAAAATCCTAAATAAATTGGCTTATCATAATAAGTATGCATTCGCTTCATTTGTATAGCAATCATGTTATCAGTGAATTGTGTAGCACTATGAAAATTAGGTCTTGCTATCAAAGCTCTAGCTCCTAATTTTCTATAATAACTACCCCATTCTGTTACAATTTTAAAATCTTTTCTTTTATCAACATTTTCCATAGTTTTTCCGAATGAAGCATTATTCATTAACTTGAAAAAATGTTTATCAAACACATTTTTTGCAAGCGTACGATGATGATTATTTAAATCAATAAATCGTTTCATCCATTTTGATTGTTTGAACTGCAAAACTCTATGAATATGTGTAACTTTAAGACCATGTTTAATACAATGTTGTAGATTTCTATAATGAATAACATATCGCTTCTTGTTTGTTAAATCTGTGATTAATTTGACATGTTTTGAATTTGAAGTAATTTTGTTTTCTGAGCAAAATGGTAAGTCATTATGAATATCATGTAATACTTCAGGATATTCTAAATCAACTTCTAATATGTAACCAGTATCTGAATCTTCAGCAATATCTTCAATGTCGATATTTTTATTTTCAATCCATTTAAAATCACCATAAGGAGGAGCTTGTGACATTGCCCAATCATACAAATTGTTTGCATCTACATACATTAAATATTGCGATAATTTTTTTTCATCATAATTATCCATATATTTATTATTTGCTACAGAATGTCTATGACAACACTGAGAAATACCTCTAATGCTTTTTTTAATGAAACTATGCATATTAATATCTGTTAATAATTCCAGTTCAATTTTTGTTTCCTTTAACATTGCATCCCATGATAAACCTGGAGCAGTATAATATTGACAAGGATCGAGTGAGTAAATACTTTTGCAAACTTTTCTAAAATTTTTAAATACATCAGCTAAAAGTAGTTCATCTGTCTTCAAATATAATAATAAATAATCCCAAAGATTTTTGCATTCAAATATACGCCAAATCTTTCGCGCATGATTATAATCTTCGTTATTACATTCACTATTTATCAATATACTGCTGAAATCTTCTTGTGCTGGTAAACTTGTTTTATATAACCGCTCCTATGAATTGATATATTCATATGGGAATATTCCTTTTCTTGTGATCAATTTAAATTTCTCATCATCCCTTAACTCTGGTCGAACTATTCTTAACATATCATTTGTCAAATTTTTCTGAATTTAAACTAGACTGCATGAATCTATTCGAATCTAGAAATCTCATTTCTATTGTATTCTTTTCATCAACGAAAATTCTCTTCGATAATGACACATATAGCTCCTTATTCAGAGGAATAACATTTATATCTCCATCAAAAACTGATAACTCCGTTATAAACAAATGACAATCGTATCCAGAAAAATTATGAAAAAATATTGGGAAAAATTTAGGTACGCGATATAGTAAATTACATTTTTCATGAGCTGGTCCTCTATATTTTCCAGTTAGATGACAGTGATCTCGAACTCTATCCTTATCTAAAAACTTTTTGCAAATATGACATTTTGTGCTCTCATTTTGAATTTTCATTTCATTTAGTGTTAAACGATTTCACAATAGTTTTTAGTCCAATTTTTTTTTTTTACACATAATTTTTTTTTGGTCAAAATTAATTTTTTCAATAGTTCAAAGTAGTTTTTTTTTAATTCTCTTTTCACTACACATAATTTTTTTTCCCGTCACTAACCAGGTACGTACATTTTTTTATATACTTCTTCATTTTTTTTTCCTATTTTTTCTTTTCTTTTTTCTTCTTTTTACACAAATTTATTGTTAATTTCCACTCCTTTTACTTACGTATCCGTTCATTCCTTTTAATTTTTTTACCACTTTCATTTTTTGCACATTTTCTTTTCAACACATTTTTTTTTTTGCACATAACCTTTTTTTTCTTCTTCTTCGTTCACTCACATTTTTTTTTAACCACAACTTCTATATCACTGCACTTTTTTCACTTTCCACTTTCTTTTTTTCTCTTTATTATTATTTTTTTACACATATACTTTTTTTATTCTAATTCACTCGCGGCGCGATTTCATTTAAAAAAAAAAACTAATTTCGCGAACAATTCTAACTAAGTTAACTAAACAGAAATTTAAAAAAAAAACACGAAACCCCATTTCGTTTGTTTACATTTAGTTAACCTCATTACAACTTAACTAAATATCTGTCAAAATAGCAAGTGTTGCCACAGCGTCTAAACTAATAATTGACTTTAATTTAAATCTATCGGTGTTGCCGACTAGTAAATTTTTTTCAACCCAAACTCAGTTTGATTCAGTGAGTCAAATTCAGTTTCGATCTGATTTTCCTCACTCCGTGTAAACCAGATTCAGTTGTAAGCTTAAGTCACTTCACTCAGTTGATAGTTGGTTTACTTAACTTTACTCGCGGACATCTTTCTTTATTACCATAGCCATTTTTTCCTTTTAGACAATTTTTTTTTTTATATAATTTTTTTTTTTCTTATTGCCATTTAAATTTTATTTTTTTTGTTACATTGTAATTAGATTTTTTTTTAAATTTTTAGTAATAGACCCTAAATTTGTAAATTCTGTTTTTTTTATAATAAATACTAGAATTTTTTTCATAAAATTGTAAAACTGCCTTTTATTTCATTACTTCCCTTTTTTTCAGCTCTTGGCCCTTTACTTATTTTTTCTTCTACTTTTTCTTCTCATCTAAAAAATCCCTCTCGGACGCCTTATTTCTCTTCTTTTACATTTTTTTTTTTTTGAATCCATTTTTTCTCTACTTTTCGCTCATCAAGGCCAATTTCGTAACATTGATTTTGAATTTTCGATATAATTGTGATATAAATATTTTACATCTTGAATAATTGAAGATACAAATATTTTTACGCAATCTTTTCCCTTGTAAGTTCTGAATTTATTTAAATAATCATCAAATCTGCACTTAATATAGTATGCAAAAGCACAAGGCACATGTTTCTGCACATTTGTTGTAGATGGTGATGATGCATCTGGCATGCATGTACTAATATCATATAAAATACATTCAAAATCAGCATACATTACAAAAGGAATGCTTTTGATTACCTTCAAATTTTCATTTAAAGGTTCAGCTGCAATTTTTTGTAAAAATTTGTTCTTACATGATATGACCAATTCTTTTTAAAAACATCTTTTTGACATGCCTCACAAAATTTTGCTGTCGCTATTGGCTCAACTGGATTTTTCACTTCAACCGTATGATTCTTTCTTAAATGAGATAATAAATGATCACTCCTTGAGAATTCTTTTTCATACTACACATACTACACAGGAAAGTTTCTCGATAACAGAATCAGAATGGATCTTCTTTTTATGTTCTAATAATTTATCTTGTCTACTTAAATGTTTCCCACAAATATCACAAACTATGCGTTCACCATGAATGCTAATAACATGTCTTTTTAAAACTGATTTTGTTGAAAAATCTTTATTACATAATTCACATGTAAACTTTATTTTTTATTATAAATTTAACTTATTTAATTCATTCATTAAACACTTTGAAATTTCACGATGGACTGATACCGTTTCAACAAATTGTCTCCATTTATAGGCAAAAATCTTATCCCCACTCTTTTTCAACTGCTTACAAGTGCCGACAAAATTTAAACACACACACACACACACACAAAACAATAATTTCACAACTTAATGAAATCCGAAATAAAAACATCAAATAATACACTTAAAAATACACAAATGAATAAAAATCTGATACATAAAAATTTTTTCCATTTTTATTCCCGAGTTCAAATCTTATCATAACTATTTCACAATCTTTTTTTTTCTTCTAATAGCATACGAATTAAAATTCGTCATATATGTATACACACAACATAATCACCACATATTAAAATTCTCTGTAGCTCCACGGACTATTATGCTACAGGTCTCGGGTTCGCATCCCACCGACATCACAAACATTTTTTTTAATTTTTCTTTATCTCAAACAACAACAAAACAACAACACACTCTTTTACACACTCGCTGATGGTGCCAGAACTCCCCATTCCCCAATCCTACACTGAAAGAAAAACTTATGTATGTTGAAATACCTAAAATCATAGTATGTTTTGCCGAATTTTTACGGCATTTTTCAGCCAGCTAATGTTTTCGATAAGTTGCCATAAAAAAATTAGGTAAAACACCATTCTTTTTAATATGTCAAGTTACCAAAATAATAGTATAGTTTACAAAATTCATAAGGCAACGTAATCTATATAACTTTGGTAAACTACAATATACTAGGGCAATTTACTTAATATTAATAAGGCAACTTGCAAAATATTAGGGCAATTTACATAATATTTATAAGGCAACTTGCAAAATATTAGGGCAATTTACATAATATTTATAAGGCAATTTGCAAAATAATTAGGCAATTTACACAAGAAAAATTAGGCAAAATACAAAGTAATTTGGCAATTTCAACAAAGATAAATAGGCGAACTGTAAAATACTAGCTCCATATAAGAGAAAGTGACTTTTTTTATAACGATACTGTTACGGATATGTACCTATCTATTAGTCATAGTCTAACATTTTCACCAATAAAAAGGTACATATTCGTAATCAGTGCGCTCAACAGTATCGTTATACAAAAATCACTTTCTCCTGTTTGAAATTTGTACTTTAAAAGAATAATTCTTCCAATACTTATTCGTATTTTTGAAAACAATTAAAAGGTAAAGTTAAAAGGCAAAATATTGTGACGATTCAAAAATGGACTACAAAATAAGATTTACACTTTTTATAACTTTCATATTTATTTTAATTAAAATTCATTCTATATCACTTTTCACATATACATAATTATTTTATTTAGATTTCCGTTTAATATGCTATTCTGAATGTAAATCAAATAATATACTATACCTATATCAAGTTTATCACTTCTTTCCAAGAGTTTTTCTATAGAAAACTCTTGGTGTATGATGACTGATGAGTCTTTTATTCTAGCTTTAAAAATAGTAGAAATACCAGAAATTTCCCCACTTTGAAAAGCTGAACTGCTTGTTGTGCAAATTTTTGTAATCCATGTCGATCTGAAAAAAAACCTTTGTTAAAAAAACTAAGTATATTGTTCAATTAAAATTAAAATAAAAAAACAAACAAGTTCAGGTGCGTTTGAAGTAGATCCCTCATTTCTTGACTTTTCGGCTCCTCATTTGTTGTTTGCTGAAAAAGGTTTCAATAATTTATTATTATGTAAATAATTTTATTATTATCAACACAAATAAAAAATAATAACATAAGTATTTACTTACACCAATGACTATATAAATTTCCATTATATTGCTCCGTGCTTACACTGTTCATTGGGCTATATTCAAAATGAGCAAAAAACATTTCATGTACATAAGATGTAGTATTAAACAAAAAAAAAAATTAATTTCAATAATATAATTACAAATAACTTACCGTATATGTATATAAAACTATATTTGAAATTAAATAACTAAATTCACTCAAACAATTCACAAATTCAAACAAATCATATTCGTTTTGAACAATTTGAATTAATAAAGGATTAGAATAACTGCAGTTACATAAAAAAAAGTAATATTATACTTAGCTTTGTACAACCTGCCTTATGTGTTTAGGCAATTTAGCACAAAATCTGTTCAAATACACAATGCTAGTATAAATTTCCAAAGAATCTAGTATAAACTGCCAAATAAATAAGGCAAATTTTTCCATGAGATTTTTTCTTAGAAAATGAAAACAATTAAAAACAAAACAAGAATAACTGTGTTTACTTAAAATTTGTAAAATTGTAAATAGCTTTGTATAAATTGCCTTATGCTTATGGTGATTTTAAGTTAGGTTTTATCGAATTACACAATGCAAGACTAAAATGCCCAAATATTTGTGTAAGCCACCATAGAAATTAGGTGACACTCGCTCACATTTTAAACTTTGTTTTTACACATTGATTTGTAAACATTGCCTAATAGAATTAAGGTAAATTGGCTAATATTTATTATAATTTGCCCAAATATTAAAATGTTAAATTGCCAAATTTTTTTGGACAATTCAGCCAATTAAGCTTTACAAATTCATAGTATGGTTTTCCATATTTTTAAGGCAAAAACACCAAAATTTCAGAACTTAATATAAAAAAAATACATAATGCAGCTTAGGCAATTTTACACAAGATAATTTTTTCGGGTCTAGGAAAATTCATCGCCAGCAATTCTTCGCCAGCAATTCACCGCCAGCAATTCACCGCCAGCAATTCTTCGCCAGCAATTCATCGCCTCAACAATTCATCGCCACAGCAATTCACCGCCGAATTGCTGGCAAAGAATTGCTGGCGGTGAATTGCTGTGGCGATGAATTGTTGAGGCGATGAATTGCTGGCGAAGAATTGCTGGCGGTGAATTGCTGGCGATGAATTTTCCGGATCCCAATTTTTTCTGTGTACCTACTCTCCCACATACCACAACCAAAAAGCACAAAAGCTCCAAAAGCACATCACATACCACAGCCAAAAAAGCACAAAAGCTTCCGAAGCACACCACGTGTCACAACCAAAAAGCTCAAAGCTCATGACGTCATCCAAAAAAGCTGTGCACAAAACCCTCCCTGGGCTTAGATTACGCAACAGTGAGTTTTTTATCAGTGCACACTGGAGAAAAAATTCACTAAAAGTTGTTGTGTGCACCGCTTGTAGTTTACCCGATTCCGCAAGCGATGGTGAATTTTTAGGTGCTGAATGCGTTTTGTTTTTTGCTGAATGATTTGACATTTATTGAAATGTCAATTGTCAACAAACGATTTTGCTTTGTAGAACACATTTATACATATTAGCATTGATTTGTTAATTAATTAACAAAAGCAATAATATAAACAACAAAATAAATAATTAAATCAATACTTACCTGCTATTTTTTGTGACATAAAGTGAAGATATGAGTTTTTCTTTCAGTTTCATCGTAAGAAGACATATTAAAAACTCTCAAAGGTATGACTTAGAATTTTTACTTTTGGTTGAAAAGTTATGATTTGTTTTATGTTGTAGTAAAAAGTTGGTAACCATTAGGAGGCATTTAAGAGACTCGCAAAATCTTTTCGAATCAACTACCGAGCAACAGTTTATTGATTTATTTTTTTCTTTTACTAATAACGCACATTCGAAAAACTTTGAACTTGAAAAAACATGTCTTAATATGATTATTCGTAAAAAGTTAATTAAAAACAATAACACAACATAAACAATATTAAACTTAAACAAACATGTCTCAGCATGCTCAGGACATATGAGTATGTAATCCTAAAAAGTTATTTTTCTACTGCTTACAAATGCTGATAAAATTTACACACACACACAAAACAATAATTCCACAACTTGATGAAATCCGAAAAAAACATTAAAACATCATATAATACACATAGAAACAATCGTCAGAATAGCTTATTTTGGAGAGCGTTATACTGAAACTCTAAAGGTCCACGGTTCAAATCCGGGTTCTGACAATATGGAAAGTATTTTTTTTTTTGGTAATTAAAAACAATAACGCAGCATAAACAATATTAAATATTTCTTAACATGCTCAGCACATATGAAAAATCCTAAAAAACTAATTAAAAAAACAATGACATCATAAAGAATTTTAAACCGCATGATTCCTCACTGATAAGAAAAAAATCTTAAGCCCTTTATGAACTCTAACTGATGAGAAAAAAATCTAGACTCATGTGACCCTGCACTGATAACAAGTAACCCTGGCCCCTGTAAACCCCTCACTGATAACACATAACCTTGAACCACGTGAACCCGTACTGATAACGTGATGACGTCATTTTGCTCCTGCTCCTGGTCCAGAAACGCCATATTACAAAATTACATACATAGATGTAACGCACACTACAGATAAAAATTTATTCTGTATTCTAGCGAATTATTTGATTGTAAATTGATTCTATCATTTACATATATTTGTTCTCTTATGTTTAAATGTGTTATCAAAATTAGATGTCTTGTCTACAAATCAGTTATAGATTATTTGAATATTACAATTTTCACTAAAAGGTTTCACTTCCCAGAGAATTGTCAATTGCATTTGATTTATTTCTTTTTTTTATTTTAAAAATAAAACTGTTTTTTTGAAAATCTAGATTTCCAATTGAATTATATTTAATTGAAATTTTACTTATGTAGTTATTTTTTCTTACTTCAACTTCAACTGGTGAAAATAAAAACCTTCACGCGAATATAATACACATACAGATACAACTTTTGTATAACACAGTCATGATCTTTTTCTGTTGTATCTTTTATATTAAATTTTAATTCGAAATTGAATCTTAAAAAGATGTTCAAATGCTTGTTTGAAAATAAAAATGTAAAATGTAAATGTCCAGATAACGTAAATGCCCTTATAATAATTCCAAAAAAAATAAATGTAAATAACATAAGCGTGAGAAAGTTCAATTCGCAAGCTCTGATTTTGTTGATCATGAACGACAATATCGTGCCTTGAACCCCGTCGACATGCATCACTTTTCCGTTTTTCAGAGCAAATAGTGCATCACAGCAAAAAATCTATGAATTGTAATACGTATCTATACTCTTATCTTTATATTCAAATGCAACTACTACTACATATTATAATATAATACGTAATTAGTCTACCGCAGTGTTATATTTACTTGAGTATATATAATACATAACATAAGTACTTGTATAAGTATGTATATAAGTCAGGCACCTCCAATTACATTATTTCATAAGATGGGTTGAAGTTATTACCTAATCCACCTTATTTGTTAATAATAGAATTTGAAATATGTGTATTGTGTATCTATACATATATGCATGTTGAATGAGTATATATATATATACATATTATTATATGTACATATGCTTAAAAGTGGATTATATCTATATAGCCAACCACGCATGACAACTTCTGTAAGAACATACATACATATGCACATAAATAACAAAACAACTTTAGAGACAATAATTCCTTATGCAGATACCCTAGAAATGTAAAGAAAATTTCTCTAATTCATGACGATGATAAAACAGATGAATCTCAATCGGTACTAAAATGTGCAATATTATATTGTACTACTCACAGGATAGATTAATATAACCTATAGTATATGATCAGAAAAAATCAAACAGTTATATACTCACATATATGTATATAAATATACTTGTGTAAGTATTTTTACGTTAACGCAGATGAATGGATGGAGCAGATGCGGAATGCGTTATTCAATGTCGTGATTATCCGAATTCTAAATTTAAAAAATGGCAACAACAGAAATAAAACAGTAAAATGAAAAATATAAAAACTAAATTTTGCGATTTGCAATTTCCAGGTGTGTCCTCATCATCATCATCTGCTGGTAGATATGTTTCTCTACAGTGCAATCGCCGATCAGAAGCGTATACATACATACATAGTCCAACGGCGGAGGGTGGGAGTGTTCAGGGTGTTCACTGAACACCCTAAAATTGTTATGAACCTGATCATTAAAATTTTCTAATTACATTCGAAAACAATTTTTTTTTTGTAACAAGAAAAGTAATTTTTGAATATATGTATTAGTAAAATCATCATAATGTATCAAAATTATCAAAAATATTTTTTTACTTTTCGTTTTTCTTTTTTTCTTCATAGAATTTTGTATGCAAGGTGTTCACATTTCAAAGTGAACATTAGAAAAATCGTACTACACCATTATATTCGTTTATATTTTTCTCTTTTCAAATTCGTTTTTTCATACATCAGTCAGGCAGGTTCATATTTAAAAATGAACCCAGTACAAAATGTACAATACAAAACAGTATCCACAGAAAATTACAAGAGAATAATATCTGTGACCAAAAGCCAAAACATCTTAAGTCGGAAAAAGCTATTTTGCAGAAAAGCAATTTGAAGATAGAATTTGTTCTGAAAAAAAATTGATTATTTATTCTGGACTAGGTACAATTTTATACTTATAAAAAAAAGTTAAGATGTTTGGTTTTTTGAAACTAACTCTCATATTTGAGAATCAATTACGACCAAATTTGGAGGGTAGGTAAAAAATGGAATAATGAATTCAAATTTAACACAAAACGCGTTTTGGCTTATGTCGACTTAAGATGTTTTGGCTTTTGGTCACAGATATTTGGTTACTTAATTTCGTTTCTCTTTTTGTCTTTATAAAATTTTATATGCAAGGTGTTCACACGAGGTAGAAAGAAAACAATAGGTATGATTGAGCCAGTATGAAACGAAACTTCTCTATCTTTGTCAGCAGTTTTTATACGTCACTCAGATGAAATTATTTAAAATGCTAAATGTGTTTATGGTTAATGGTAGTGCGAGTAGTTTGTTTTTGTTATACAATATTATTTTTCTCTAAATATAAATTTTAAAAATAATATAATGGTTAATTGTGCAGTAGAAAGTTGTAAAATTTAAACTAATAAAAAAAACATAACAATAAAAGTGAAATATTTTAATTTTCCAAATGAAAACTGGCATGTAAATAGAAAAATAAATAGAAAATATAAAAAAAATTCAACATAATATATTAAAATATGTATTTTTACTGTTAAATTGAATTCCTTAAATTAAATTTATGACCATAATACCATATACTTTTCTGTATAACATGACTTAAAAATTTTAACTGAGTGACGTCACATATTGAGAGAAGAGAGTATACTGGTTCAATAATACCTATTGTATTCTATTTACCTTGGTGTTCACATTTTAAAGTGAACACAAAATGTATCAAGTATTCAGAGATTCATTCAGGAGGAACGTATGAAATTCATAATTTTTACATTTTTATAAAAATTTATCTGAGAAAGCTCAAAAACTGGTCTAAGAAAGCTCTAGTCTGAAGCTCTTTCGAATTGAATAGAATGAATGGGGATTGATGACTGTGTTTGTAAATTGCTTTATGATCAATATATGAAAAAAAACAAGAAAAAACAAAATCATTGTAAAAATGAAACTATACATAAATGTTGTTATACATATTATATGTATACATTATGCTTAGAACAAATGATTTTAGTTGTTGTGTTTTTTTTCTTTATAGTTGTCATTTTTTTTGCAGCTGAAAAAAGTGATATTTGTTGTTGATATTTTTTGGCTTGATTTTTTCTTTGCTTTTATGTTTTTTCTTTTTTCAAGCATTTTTTATTTTTGTTTGCTTATTTCCATCCTATTCTTGACCTACCTCTTCAAATCTTTTTTACATTGATATAATGTATACATATAATATGTATAACAACATTTATGTATAGTTTCATTTTTACAATGATTTTGTTTTTTCTTGTTTTTTTTCATATATTGATCATAAAGCAATTTACAAACACAGTCATCAATCCCCATTCATTCTATTCAATTCGAAAGAGCTTCAGACTAGAGCTTTCTTAGACCAGTTTTTGAGCTTTCTCAGATAAATTTTTATAAAAATGTAAAAATTATGAATTTCATACGTTCCTCGTGAAGGAATCTCTGAATACTTGATACATTTTGTGTTCACTTTAAAATGTGAACACCAAGGTAAATATAATACAATAGGTATGATTGAGCCAGTATACTCTCTTCTCTCAATATGTGACGTCACTCAGATAAAATTTTTAAGTCATGTTATATAGAAAAGTATATGGTATTATGGTCATAAATTTAATTTAAGGAATTCAATTTAACAGTAAAAATACATATTTTAATATATTACAATGGTTTTGTTTCTTGTTATTTTTCATATTGATCATAAAACAATATACATTAAAAATCTCGAAAAGGGAGAAGATATATAATATATTTTAATGCTTTTTGTGTATATAGAATAGAAATACACAAATAATGTAAAACAGCTGTTTTCGCTTGCGTGTGTGCATTCAATCTTCAGAACATAACGTAAAACAAAATTAACTATTGAAAGCTTTTTCTTTTTCATAAAAAAGACAAATGTGATACCTCCTTCTCTGCCCGCACAGGGCCTGTTTACGGTTTTGTTTCATTTCCTTTTCGCATCTCTGTTATATCTTTATACTTTTTGTGAACATTAGGAAAATCATAGACATCATAGTACCAGTGCTGTCGTTCCAATAATTCTTAGAGTAGTATAAATAAGTTCAAAAGAGTAGTATTTTGTAGAAAAAAGTAGTATCAGGGTAACCATTCACAGAAAGTATTATAAGCCAAATTTTACAATAGGACCCAAATCTTCTCATATCAGGGATTGATAAATAAAATGTCTAGGTCTAGGTACCTACGTATTTCAAATAAATTTTTATAATTTTTATAATAAATAATGACATGATACTACTTTTTTTTGTTCCAATTATTTATTTAAAACAGAAATTAAAAATTAACAAAAACCAACAAAAAAAAAACTAAATTCAAATATAAATTATTGCTTTGAAATAATATAGTGGGCCTTACTAATAAACATTTTTTAGTTTTAAAACTAAAATAGTTTCGGATTGAGAATCAGAGTATGCTTTCAAATTCTTTATAAAATGGAGAAATAAAAATAACTTAACATATTTTGTATAGAGTTTCAAAGCACACTCTGATTCTCAAGCCGAAACTATTTTAGTTTTAAAACTAAAAAATGTTTATTAGTAAGGCCCAGTGTATTTTCAAAAATGAATCGCTGCTTTGGTGATGGAATGCTGATGCTTGTCATACAAATTCAAAAATGCAACGTAATTTTTATGATGCGTTTTCACATATTCAAAAAACCAAATGTAGCATTATAACAAAAAGTTGTGTGGCACTTTTCGGCTAGATGAGCAGGATTTCAAAATTTTGTCGTCGAAATTAAATCTCTTCAAAATTTGTTCACATAATGTTAAGTAATATTTCCTGCAAAAAATTTTTTTTCGTATTTTAAAATTAGTACTACCAGGAAATCTTAAATTATATATCACAGTCACAGGCAGAAGTATTGAAAATATACCACATAGTAGGAATTTTGTAAAAATTAAGAAACGAAGTACAAAACTGTGATTTTTTGAATAATTTATCAACTTTGTTATAACATTTTAAATAAATTTAAAATTTGAAAAAAATAGTAGTATAAAATTGAAAGGAGTAGTACAGTAGTATGACAACTCAAATAGTAGTAAAAAACTACTATAGTAGTATGAACGACAGCACTGCATGGTACACAATCAAGGTAAATAGAATACAATAGGTATGATTGAGCCAGTATGAAACGAAACTTCTCTCTCTTTGTCAGCAGTTTTTATACGTCACTCAGTGAAGTTATTTAAAAGGCTATATGTGTTTATGGTTAATGGTAGTGCGAGTACTTTGTTTTTGTTATACAATATTATTTTTCTCTAAATATAAATTTTAAAAATAATATAATGGTTAATTGTGCAGTAGAAAGTTGTAAAAATTACACTAATAAAAAAAAAAACAATAAAAGTGAAATATTTTAATTTTTCAAATGAAAACTGGCATGTGAATAGAAAAATAAATAGAAAATATTAAAAAATTTCAACATAATATATTAAAATATGTATTTTTACTGTTAAATTGAATTCCTTAAATTAAATTTATGACCATAATACCATATACTTTTCTATATACCATGACTTAAAAATTTCACTGAGTGACGTCACATTTTGGAAAAGAGAGTATACTGGCTCAATCATACCTATTGTATTCTATTTACCTTGGTACACCAGGGATGTTACGAAGCGTACAATTGTACCAAATTTGGTACAATTAGGGACCAACGAGTTTAAAGGTACAACGGACGATATTTTGGTACATAATGATAAATAATAATAAATTATTAAGTGTTGAAGGACTATGGACCCTATTATGATTTTCGATCAAAATTCAATCAAATCGAATGAATATTCACAATATTTCGTATCATTCTCAAACAAATGCTTATATACGCTATATGAATTTCATTTAAAATATATATAGGGGTTGTAGATATAAATGTTTTTATTAAATTAATCGTGGTACAAATGGAAGCTAAAAGGTACATTTTTAATAAATGAACAGGTACAATTTCATATAAGCTCATATCATTCCTGTGGTACACCATTATATTCTTTTGTATTTTTCTCTTTTCAAACTCGTTTTTTCATACATCAGTCAGGTTCATATTTTAAAGTGAACACCAATACCATCAGTGATGCCGTTTTAGCCTTTTTAGGGCTAAATTTGGCCCTTTTTTATTTCATTTAGCTCCTAAAATTGTCTTTTGCCCCTAGCTCTTTTTTTAGCACTTTTAGACGTATGTTAAGCTCTTTTTAGCTCCATTAGAAAAAAGAAAAATTTCATCTGATTTCATTCTACTAGTCTTTAATATACCATATCGATCTACTATTTTTTACTGGTCAATATTTCTAAAGTTTAAAAATCATAAACTGGTTTAAATCAGATACTACTAATGCTATTTTATTCGTGCGATCAACTTTGCGACGAAAACAAAAATGCTGTTTTAACTATGAACTACCTGAAGAACTCATCGGAAAAATTTATCTGAAAAATGTAGATTCACATTCACAGAATAAATTATATGAGAGCTATGAAATTTTTGACTGAATATATAAATATAAAATATACATACTAATGAAAATGCACAAATTATTGAGTTACTTAATTAATGAATAATTATATTGTTTTTATGCAAGTTTTTGTTTTTTTATTGAATAAAATGAATTTGTTTTGTTTATTAAAGTATAAAAAAGATGAGTATTTATTATTTAGCCCTTTTTAGCCCCTTTGATTCTTAAATCTGGCTTCATCCAATTTTGTTTTTCGGCAACACTGAATACCATAGTAGAATATTATGAGAAAATATTTTTTTTTCATTTTCGTTTCGTTTCTCTTTTTTTCTTCATATAATTTTATATAGAAGGTGTTCATATTTTAAAGTGAACACCATAGTAGAATATTATGAGAAAATATTTTTTTTTACTTTTCGTTTCCTTTCTATTTTATCCTTCAAATAGTAATGCATTGTGTTCATATTTTGAAATGAACGTTATTATTTTCCTTACTAGATGTTAACTTTTTTATTTGAAGAAAATTAAAATTAATAAATTCAATTTCATTTAAATTTCAATTATTACAACTTTTTTATTAGATAATAATTCAAATTGTGTGTGTCGTGGTGAAAAATTTCTTTTAGTTGAAGCTGGAAGGTAAGAAATAAATAGATTGTTTTTCTCGGGGTAAAAATTTAAAAAAATAGTTCGAATTTGAAACGGAATTTTTTGTCGTTGGTAGTTTAAAATTTTGAATATTAAATATTTCACATAAAAAATTAAACAGTTTTTTCTAAATTTTGTAAAGATGGATAAGAACGCGGAAAATGCTTGTCCTTGTAATTGCGTCATTGAAAATCTTTTATGTATGTCTTTTTCAAGACAAAACATAGAAGAAAAATCGTTGATAATTAAAAACGGTAGACCCACGCCTATTATGGAAAATTTAAAGGCAGCTTTTCAATGAAATTTTAGACAATTTTTTTTTTTTTTGTTATTTTTTATTGAATTTATTTAAGTGGTATTAAGAATGTTTAAAGTTATTGAGAAATTTTGCGAAAGGACAAGAAAAATTGAATTGGAGATGAACATTGAAGTGCAAAAAAAGTGATATTTTCGTTTATTTTATTTTTTATACATTTATGTGTATTATTATTTTATATTTTTTTATGCTTTGTTTTTGTTATTTTTTTTTTTTT
This sequence comes from Bombylius major, assembly GCA_932526495.1. Classification (NCBI taxonomy): domain Eukaryota; kingdom Metazoa; phylum Arthropoda; class Insecta; order Diptera; family Bombyliidae; genus Bombylius; species Bombylius major. The sequence continues at coordinate 32,879,008 of OW052043.1, forward strand.
GTTATATTTTTATTGAGTTGTTTAAGTGGGAGAGGCCTAATGAAAAAATTGAAAATTTTAAACGGATTTTTGAGTTTTTTTTTCTATTTTTTACACATTTTTCTCTTTAGGTTAGGGAAACCGACCACTTTATATCGGTTAACGCTCTGACAGCTATACCTCTTGGGTGGAGTGGAAACTCGTGTTTTAAATTATTTTGAATAGAAACAAAATATAACTTTCATTTCTTTTAGAAATCTGAACACCCGGAAAAATACTACTGGCTCCGCCACTGATACATAAATGTATGTACCTACATATGACATATGTATGTATACCTTTTAGTTTTTATAAATATCAACTATTATATAGGGTGCAAGACAACTGCAATGCATTAACTCCAACAGGGGCTACAACCAATTTTAATTTCTATAAACTCGCGTTTTGTTTGCAATGAGAAGACATTACACGACTACATAGCATTTTTCATTAAATCACGATATTTTTAAGTTGGATCCGGTTCGCTGCTTATACTGGTAAGATAGAGATTTTATTTTTATATGTAAATACAAGATATTCAATAGATTCATATTAAAAAACGAATGAAAAAAATGTAGGTAATATTTTTACTGCTCATATTATGCAATCTTGAAATTGATAAATCAACGCTAATCATACATTTGGACGTAAAACAACCAAAAATGTCATGATGCTTACAACTTTCGACAAAATCATCATGTACTTATGTATGTTGTGTATGCATAACTGTTCAGTTTTTTATGTGCTTGCGTATTGTAAAGAAAATAAAACAAGGTACTTACTACCTTGAAGGCTCTAACAAGAAGAATAAATATTTTTATAAACATTCACATATGTATGTATGTAGTATGTACATATGTATAATACGTATGACTGACTAAATACCTATTTCTAATATTAAGAGTAAACTATTTCCTCAATTAAGTTAGTGAATTATATTGAGAATAAGGATTGATTTTAATATATAAACATAATTCTTTAATTAAAATATTATGTTTTAAAATGTAGACAATCAATACATTGTTGTCATTTTCTTAAACTCTTGCTTAATTTCAAAATAATTTTTAGTTACATATAAGTAGAATTACTTCTGCATAACTGTAAATAAAAAATGACATCCAATCATAATGAAGAACCTTATCAGAAATATAAAAAAAAACTTCCTATAAGACGGAAAAAGACATGTAGTATGTACCTTAAAAATTTACATGATTTTATATGGAAAGAAAAACATATCTTTCTTCTTCATTTCTAAGAAAAAAAAACTAAATTTCTACATAATTACATTGAAACTTCTTCAGCTATATCAATGTATGTGTATCACAATATTTTACATAACTTTATATTCTCACCTACGCATGTTTTACGCATGCACGTAAAAAATGAGAATAAAAAATGCCTTCTTCAGTTGCCTATCTGTATTGGTTTTATAGTTTTTATAGGGCAAAGCGTAGTAATATTGAATCACTAATATTTATTTTGTTCATTATTATTTGTAGTGAAGGAAATGTAATAGATACATATTGTTGAGTTTGAGTAAAAAGGTAATTAATAAATTATAATTTAAATGAATTTCCAGTAAATTTCCATATATTGTGTTTGAAATTAGGTTTTTGCTTCCAATTTTACCCAATATGGCAATAAGAGTATGGTTTACTCTGTATCTTAAATAACTACGTACATAAGTATATAGAAAATTTAAATTTTGTATCTTTCTTTCTCCCTAATGATTTATCTTTTGGACTATTTCTAGCAAAATACACTTGCATTTTACACATACATTGAAGTTTTTCAAAATTTCTTATCAAATTTTGTATGGAAAATTGAAATGTGATTTTGCTATTCTTCTTTATGCTATGGTGATGCTAACATCAGAGTAAAATTTCATTGGAAAGGGTAGACAGATTCTACTGCGCATACTTCCCCTAAGCCAATCTTAATCGGCTGTACTGTACATCCTGCCGTTCGATGTTGTCTATCACAATTTACAATTGATTTATTTAGTCGTCACCAATCACCATTTATTTTTATAAATAATGAAAAACCGAAATATTAAACATAAAGTCGTTGCGTAGCCGATGTCCGCCTGATGCACTGAACACATAAACGCAATTTTCGTTGTTGGTTGGTGGTGACGGCAGGCAGTGGCGGCGATAGTTGTCGGTGGCGGTTTTTAATACTGAACACAATAACACATCCCTTGCAATCTCATAGTTTCTTCCGTAGGAAATCTTGAAAAATACGTATATACTATTCATATTTAGACATTTACATTATATATAATGTTGAATTAAAGCGGGTCTTTAAACCCTCTTGTCTCTATTGCAAATTAGAATTTCAGGCGACACATTTTTCTGTTTTTTTAATTTTTACATTTAAGAACATGTAAAAAAAGACAATAAAATAAAGGAATTTTAACTACTAAAATAAAATTACTATAGTATATAGTATAGTATATAGTACCTAATTGCATTTCCTATCACAGAAACTCATTATTAAATACTTTAAGAAATATTTTACCCAATTTACTTACCTGTGAAAAGTTAATCCCTCGCGTCTGTGTTGAGTTTTGTTGCAGAAACCTGTTACAATAAAGCACTTCATTTCTGAAATATTTATATTTTTAATTACTAAATGTCTTTTTCACTACACTGCACACAAATTTTACAATGTTTTTTTAGTTTTTTTGTTTTATCACTTAATTAATTCTGTGGTCACAAACAATAACCGCTTAAGTCTACTTGAGAAAACTTTGAGTTAGGTATACCAGCATATTCTTCATACAAAACAGCTTATGTAAACAAAATTTCGTTATTGTACCGTTATTTTAACGGAAGTTATTATAAAAAAACATTATCGCTTATGTTGCTATGATATTGACTTGCATATGCAATAATCACCTAAGTGAATTTAAAAGTACAATGAAAACTTTTTCTATTTTACACTAACGGCTCATTCCGACTCAGGCTACTGTTTCACATTGCAATGTGTGCATAATTTTTCAAATTATATGAACAATTATGAAAACTAATATCGAGTTAAGCGCTTATTGAAAATTAAAAATGATTCACACCAACTTCTATTTTAATATAAGCTGTTATTGTAAATCAAAGGCCAATGTTTTTAAACACTTAAGTCAACTTAACTATGTAAGATGGAAATAAGACATTTGATATATGTAACCGCCTTTTTTTTTATTTGCTTGATTCTTCTGGAGAAATCAACGGTTGAGAATTGTGGCGTTATAAAATCAATTTTGATATAAAAAATTTTAACCCATAAAATTTTTTTAAAAATAGCTATAGTAATTTTTTTCAGAAACATATTCAAACTTTTAAATAGCATTTATCGAAATAACATTTTCAGACTTAAGTGGTTATTGCTTGTAAGCACAGAATTATTTTATTTACGTGTTTTTATTCAACTTTTAAAAATTTGGTTTTTCCCTTGTTTACAGTTTTTGAAAGTTTATAGTTGTAAGAACCATAAAACCGGCGACGGTAAAAACGCTTTTCAAAAACTGACACAATTGTGTTCAGTTAGATTGAATTTGCCTTTGCGAATAAATTTTGACAGCTTTCCCCGCCAACCAACAACGAAAATCGCGTTTATGTGTTCAGTTCATGAAGTAGCAAATGTTGTTTTCTTCTTGTCAGCAGGAAGATAAGTATAGAGGAAAATGATGAAATTTCAGAATTTCCGTAGCTATTGGAAGTATTGCCTTGATTAATGATTTATAAAAATGAATTTATGTCTTATAATAATATAATATTCAATATTTTTATATTTATTTTAAAATTTAAATTTAATATTTTAAATAGTTATGCGTAAATTGTTATTTTATATTTTATTATAGAGTTATTCTATAACTAAAATTAGTACGTAGACTTTGTATGTAGATATATATTTATTTTGTATTCCCTTCAAGCAATTTTTTTAATTAGATAGTAGGTATACTTTAAAAGATATATATTTATTGTTCAGTGAAAGTGTTGAAAAGAATAACTAAATATAAAAAAGTTTGTTTTTATAGGCAGCTTACCTCATATTGGCATTAGTTATTACAAATACAATATACATTTTAATTTTTTCTGATCACTTTATAATATCTTCTGCGTTACCTTCTTTTGTCTTCTGCGTTACCCGGAATGTCCTCATAAATTTTTTAAATGACATATGGTAAAACAAAACTATATAAGTGAAAATTTTTAAATATTAAACAATTCACAAAATTTAAAAAGGAAATATCCAGAATGTATTATAAAGGTTGTGTATGAGTCTTACGCGTTACCGCCTTTTTTTCGGATAAATTTAATAATAAAAATAGAAATATGAAAATAGAAAACTATTTGTTTATATATTTTGTAGCCCTGAAAAGGACTTATTTGCTTATTTAAGTATTCAGTATGTATTCACTCAGTAATTCAGAATGAAAATTAAACTCTAAATAAGAAATTGCTAAAATTACAGGAGATTATATATATACAACTACTTGAATAATACCTAAAACTATCACCTTCCTTATTTTTAATGAAAAGGACAGTTGGCAAAATTTGTGAAAAGTATAAATGTATACTACTATACTACTAAATACTAAAGTATACCTACTAATTTTAGTTATAGAATAACATGCAAATCATTATTGAAATTTAAAAATAAAACAAAAAAATGATTTCTTGAATACAAAATATACATATAAACAAAGGCCCTTATTATGTAAGTCGATGCGAATAGAATCTACTCGTCTTTTTCAAGTCTATTGAAATAAGTCAAGGTATTATGTAAGCCTATAGACTTTTTAAAAAAGAGTTACCGTTTGAAAGGAAAATTTTCTACTAGACATCTGTCAAATCACGTTTGTTTTTGTTGTGTTTATAACTAATTTTTAATATTTTAAAGTGAATAGTCTATATATTTTGCTATTTTTACATCTAAATTTATAAAATAAAAACGGACAAAATATAAAGTGAGTTTTTTTATTTGTTTTGATGTTTTTGAAAATGAAATTAATGAAGATCGTCGAGCTGAGATTTTGTCAACAATTCGGAAAAGAAGGCGCTTGAGAGTAAATTCAAATCCTCTGGATATGGATGAAATCATGTAAATTTTCTGTTTTTGGTGTAAAAAATACTTATTATTATTAAAGTTTGTCATAAATATTTCAGATTTAAGAAAAAATTTAGATTGACGAAAGAGATTTTTCTAAAATTATTAGAAGATATAGAACGAGAACCTTATTTGAGAAGGTCACAAAGATCCTCATCTATACCAAACATTTTAAAACTTGCGTGCTTATTAAGATTTATTTTATATAATTTATTTTATAAATGTTCTATTCACAATATAACTATTAAAAAAAACTCTCATAAATTGTGTATACATATAACTTAAATCACATACAATAGACTCGAAGTCGCTGGCAAAATTGCTGTCGACTTGACAAGTCTATGGAATAGAAAAAAGTCTACAGTGATAGAAACTTATAATACTGTGACTCGACTTTAAGTCTATTCGACTTTAAGTCTACCGCGAATCGACTTACATAATAAGGGCCAAAGATTTTATGTTATAATACAATATGTTATAATTATACACATAATCAACACAATTAAATTTTTCGTAATATGACGATAAAATACACTGGCGATCAATTGTTGGCGATAAATTGTTGTGGCGATCAATTGTTGAGGCGATGAATTGCTGGCGACCAATTGATGGCGGTGAATTTTCCTAGACCCATATGTATTACCTTTTTTTAAAAAACAAAAAAAAAACAAAGATCCACGGGACGCGGATTTTTCAGGAGTGAGAAGTTAACTCCATTGACAATGTTCTCTATACAAGTTCAATTTTATAGGAAAACTGTATTGCAACATGCGCATCATTGCACATTTTATATTTTTCGTACATTCATCCAATTTTATATTTTTCAATAATAATCAAAATTACAACACAATAATTTCTAAAATTATTTGTGCTTACTTTTCGATTAAGAAACATTAATTTTATTAACTGAAATTGAAAAATGTGCGTATTTATGGAATGAAATTTTGGCAAAGTATAAAGCCAGGAACAGAAGAAGAAACGCGTTGGCGGATATTTCGGAAACAATGAATAAAAAACTAGGAGACATTTGGATAAAGTGGCAAAATTTAAAAGTCACTTTCAATAGTAATTTGCGGCAAAAACAACAAAAGAAAAGCGGATCAGGTGCAAACGAAGGTTTTATTCCAAGATGGGAATATTTTAATTGTATGTTGTTTCTTGAAAAACGAAAACTTTCAACCACACCATCCATTAGTAACCTGGTATGTTCATTTTACTTTTTATTTATTTTACAAAAAAGCATTTTCGTACACAATTTTAAATGTATTGATATTGCCATTCTAATTCACCTTCTTCTAAAAAATAATCTGCAAAAGTTTGTATGATTGCTTCAGCATCTGATAAATTAAAATCTTGCGGACTTTCTTATGAAAAAAAAAGATTCAAGTTGATTATTATCCGTTTCTTGTCGCCAACTACCCGCTGAAACTCTGCCGTCAATCTCGATTCTGTCAAAGTCTGATGGAGTTTCATATAAACGTTTCGGTTCTGGCCTGCTCATTATAAAATTGTGTAAAGCACAAGTTGCTAATACGACTTTTTTCGACTTTTCAGCATCCAATTCTATAGGCTTTCGCAAAAGTCGAAATCTTGCAGACAGTATGCTAAAAGTATTTTTAACAATCCTCCTAGCTAGAGATAATCTATAGTTGAATATTCGTCGACAACCACATAATTTTTTTTTACCATACGTTTTCATTATATGTAAAGGTTTCAATTGCAAAAGCAGCATCGGCTACGAGTACGTAAGGCGCAATAACCGTTGGATTAGGTAGAGAACATGGTTTTGGTATATTTAAAGAAGTGTTTCACAGAGCCTTTGAAAGGGTGCAGCGGTTAAAAATACCTCCATCTGAGTTCCTCCCATTAACTCCAACGTCAATGTAAAGGAACTTATAATCGGCATCTGCAAGGGCCATCAAAATTATACTATGTGTTCCTTTGTAATTAAAATATATACTGCCACTATGAGCTGGTGTTTTCATAACCACATGTTTCCCATCCAAGGCTCCAAAACAATTAGGAAAAAACATTTCTCTTCAAACCGCTTTGCATGGTACTTCCATTCTTCTTGTGTTTTAGGAATCTACAAAATAAAAATGTTCAATTATTATATTTTTAACCGTTAATGTTTTTCTATTTCAGAAATTGAATTTGGAACATCATTCTTTAATAACTACGGAAAGTGAAGAAGATTATACAAGCCCACCAAAAAAGAGAAAAAGTCGACAAAATGCAAAAAAAGATGAAGATTTACAAAAAGAAGCATTAATGAAAAATGCAATACAAATTTTAAATAGACCATTGGATTCTTCTCAAATTTTTGGTGATTTTGTGGCAGAGAAGTTGAGGAAATTATCCGGAAAGAAAAGAGATCGGTTGGAAATAATGATCCAACAGACCATCATTGCGGGTCAGTTGGAACCAGAAGAATCTCCAAATCTTTCAATTCTTCCTTCAACAAACGCATCATCAACTCCAACTCCTTCTACTTCGTGGTTCGGACATAAACTAAAATACCCAGATGAGTAAATGCTGTATAAAAAAGTTGAACAAGTTGTTTCTAGTAGCAGACAAAAGGTTTTTTCTTCATAGCAATCGTCATAGCAGACAACCACGGCATGGCATAACCGCTTTAGGTTTATGCGTTTATGCCTTGACAACATAGAATTAATTATCAGTAGCAGACTTACTTAGCAGTAGCAGACAAGAACTATCATTATTCTATTTGTATTGTTCTTACATAATCCCAACAGCGCACTCATCGATGACAAACATAGATGCTTTCATTGATGATTATAACTGACCATAGCTGACTATTTCGATGATAACATCGATGACTTTGAAAAATCAGTAAATGAAACATGTTTAAACTACATTTTTATATATTACTCATAATATATTAAATTTGTTCTATTTGTTCCATTTGCCTTACGTTCATTGATGACAACATTGAGGAAAATGTCATCAATATTAAATATCGCCACTGGGATGCTCTTTTACTTCGAAGAGTTTATGTTTATATATTATTACATATACATTTATGTGTCCCATATTGTATACATATAGGGTAGAATACCCAGTAACGAGCCTTATTATTTATTAAATAATAAAGAGTAATTTAAATTTTCAATTGAACGCAAAAAAATGTTTTTATTCCAATAAAATTATTAAAATTAAGAAAATAACTCAAAATTTTTGAAGATCAGCAACCAGCCCCTGAAAAGAGACAGTAACGAGCCCTTCATTTTGAACTGAATTAAAATGATTTTTTTTTAAATTTTAGGATAAAAAATATTTTTTATTGCTTCTATACATCTCCTGAACGAAAACGTTGAGCAAAATGCCATTTTTTGTGGCACTTTACATTTATTTGAATTATATTTAAAATAAGAATTTGTAATGATAAACCATCCACGCATTGCAAAGATAACATACTTTTCTAAATATATATGTAAAGCAAAAATTCACATATAACATATAGAGTAGAATAAAGCAAACGCCTCGTTGGGCATTTTCCCCTATGTATATTTTAAAACTATGAAATTCGAACCATTTAAATTATATGGGTGACGTCACGCACATTTTAACGGTTCTCTTTTTCCATACAAAGTCAAAATGTGCAAAACAATATTTTTTAATTTTATTCAATATTAAATGCGTAATCGCATTTCACAACACACATTTACCATATATTTCCTATCATTTGTACCACGAAAGTTTCTTCTAAAGCTTTTTATAATTTTTATTTTCATACATCATTTTTTGTCTTTCTATTTACTCATCTGGGTATTTTAGTTTATGGTTCGGAGATGAAGAAGCAAATTTAATTTTCTTATGTGATGAAACAGATGAAGAAAATTTTGTTGAAAGTTGTATAAATAAAGAATTATAAATGTGATTAATGCTTTTTATTTACTTACCTTTAAATATTCACTTAAGAACAGAATATATAGCCATGCGCATGCATACTTCGGGAATTCTTTTTGAAATTGTACATTCGGGTACACGAAACAAATACATTAAAATTTGATAGCTATCACCTGCAAGAAAGTTAAGTTTTATAAGTTTATAGAGGATATAGTAAATTCATTACTGTAGTCACTGAAGATTACATACCAGTAGACAAAAATCTCAAAGTTATTGCTAGTCGTTCACCTGGTAATATGTCTTTTCTCATTACTGTGTCTTGTTTTTTAACAATTGGGCTGATTTTTTCCACTAAATCATTAAAATCATTTATACTACATAATTCGAAAGAAGTTCTTGAAGACATCTGGATGATTCCTTCCAATTTCTGGAAGGAGTTTAGCTAAGCTCCCTCTTTATTTCTTTTATTTATCCACTCTTTAACCCAAAGTCACTTCTTTTTTTCAACTTCACATTCCTTTCCACTTAATAAATTATACACAATGAAAACAGCCGCGTACCGTTCCCGAGAAGTCATTTTTGTAAACTAAACAGATTATATTATTTTAGGCAGATAAAAACAGCATTTATACCAGATAAAAAATAACAGATCGTGTAATCAGCAAAACAGACAGACAGATAACTGGCAAAAATGTGTCTGAAAACTCTATTTCAGATGAAATCTGCCCGAATATCTGCCACAAGTGTAATCAGTCAGACAAACATCTGTCCACGAAAATGGGCAGATATCTGACAAATTGCTAGATTCGTATAGAGCACCTTAATGCACCATTAGATTGCACAGTGGGGAATTTCACTCAAAAAATGCCCTAAATTGTCATATTTCGAAAGTATGAGTAGAAGTTTTTCAGTTTGTATTTATTATTTAGAGTATTCTGTGGTAAGTAAATTCAAATTTATAAATTGCCCTTCTGTACACAGAAAGGATATATGTATATGCTCTCAAACTGCGTAATTAGTTCGTTTTTTGAAAAAGTCGTTAGAAAATATGTCATTATCAGTACCTTCTAAAAATATTATGATATGTTTTTGAAAAATAATGAATATGGAATAATTAGTCACACTTTATTACCTTTCTAATTCTGCAATGGATAAATCATAAAAAATATTTTTTTGGAAAAAAAAAGTATATTTACACATGTAGGTCAAATTTTAACATATGTATGTTAACACTTCAAAGGGCTTTTAAAAAAACCCATCCTTGTCTCTTAAGATTTACAAAGGACATGTATACTATATAATAAAAAAAGAAACTCATCCACACCTTTCCGCCTCTGGACATAATTGGTCCTTAAGTACCTGAAGATAGGGTTCTCAGTACCATTTTGTAAAAAAATGCGTCATTTATTTGAAAGTACTTAAGGTTTAAGTACATTGTAAGTATATTGTGAAGTAATTATTATACAATTTTATGTAGTTTTCCCTCCTCTATCGATTTTTATACTTTTTAGTCTAATAATTCTACTATAGAAAGCTTTAATTTTAAATAAGAATAACGCATTTTGAAATTTTGAAATTGCAAGATCAAAGTGAATCAAAGCGACTTTAAAGTAAATAAGTATATTGTTGTATATATTATATTATATTATATTGTTTAATAAATTGTAAGTTTTGATGGAGGGTTATTAATTTTATTGTGACAAATGTTGATTGTAATTTTTGAACGTTCTTTAAAAATTATATATATATATTGTTTATATTATTTGGATTCAGTAAAAGTGGTATAGAGTAGTTTTTTATCAATTTGAGCATTATGGTTCATTATAAATCATTCCTTTGATTATAATACTATATTTTTTTTATTTATCAAATAATAAAATTAATGAGAAATATTTAGTTCGATTTAGAAAATTAAGATTTCAAGATAAGATTTAAGACAAAAATACTTTAGTGGAACAAAAATAATTTAAATTAAAAATAACAATAAAAAACCAAAAAGAAAGATTTTAAATTGGAAATTCATATAATATTAACGTAAATTTCTCTATAAAAGATTAAAAATATATACGATATTAATAAAAGTAGTTTTCATCAAAGATATTTATGTTTTCCATTAACGATAGATTGATTTTGCTTTATAGTTACTGAATTATTGAATTTTAATATATTTTGCCACTTACACTTTATCAATTTAATTTCACAATAATAATGCTTTAGTGGAACAAAAATTATTAAAATTCAAAATAACAAAAAAAAAAACCAAAAAGAAAGTATAATGAAGAACACGCCCATAATTAGGCAGAATTGGGACAAATGCGATCTGCCGTACAATAAGAGAATAATCTGACAGATGAAGAGATTTGCCAGAGTGGATGTTCTGATAAGGAGAAAGAATGTTCTAATGATTATTGTGACGAATCCCACCCTGATGTAAATACACCTGGCGAAGATAAATCATTGAGTAAAATTATTTCTCAGTGGAGTGTTCAATATAATATTAAACAGAATGCACATGCACATCTTTGTTGAAAGATCTTTCGGGTGTGGACTCATCCAACACAAAGATGCACGAACCCTGTTAGAAACACCGGATAGAGTGTTGATTACAAGACCAGTTCATCTCGGAGAATACTTTCACTTTGGTATTAAAAACAGAGCTGGGCGATGAGGAAATTTTGCCCGAAATTATTTCAATAAATATTGGAATCGATGGTTTACCGTTGAAGAAATCATCAGGATTATGTTTGTGGCCTAGTTTGGGATTGACTTCAAATGTCAATAATTCTATAAATGCTTTTTGTTGTGATACACCAGCACGTTCCCTTATATATCATACGAAAGGACAAACCTTGTTAACTGTTTGCATGAAATGTGAACAAGTTTGTTAACATAAATAAAGAAAAGTTATATTTTCTTCGTCCAGTGGAAAAACTTATACTGATGATGACTATGAAAGCAAATTGAAGACTTTTCATGGTGAAAATGTGTTACATTCGATTAGTATTCAGGTGGTTAGTCAAATTCCAATCGAACCTATGCATCTTTCCGATCTTGGTGTGATGAGGAAGATTCTGACTATCATCTTCAGAAAGAAAATAATCAACAATAAACGTTTAGATCGAAGTAAACTCGAAATTTCACATAAATTGATGATTTTAATAGGATATATTCCGAATGAGTTCGTTAAACGGCCTAGAGATATCGAGGAGTTATTGTACTCGAAGTCAACTAAATTGAGATAATTTGCGCTATACACCGGTATGCTGATTTTGAAGTTCTTTATGAGGAGTCGTGTCATCATTTTCTGCTTTTCGTCAGTGCTTACCGATTGCTTGTTTTGCCCGGTAAAGCTGTCGATAATGCTGACTGTGCTCATGAAATGCTAAAACATTTTGTTGCGTATTTTTCATCAATATAAAAAGCATTTGACTTGCAATATTCATTGTCTTTTACACATATCGGATTGTGTTAAGAAATTTGGTTCATTGGACAAAATTTATGCATATCCATTTGAAATTATATGTTTATATTGAAGAAAAATATTAGAAAACACACTCAGGTCCTGAAACAACTGTATAAAAGACACATAGAGTATGTGGAAAATGGGACAGTTCATGAGACGAAGTACATAGGTCCACTAAAACGTGTACAGCAGAAAGTGGTGAACACTATAAAATGTACAAAGAAAAATATTTTCTCATACGTTCATGTCTAACAGACAACTTTTTTTTTGTGTAGAAACTGAAAATGGCCTGAAAGCAGCAAAACTTACATCAATACAAGTAATAAATAATGAAACCGTAGTCAAATGTAAAATATTTACCAATATTTCGCCTTTTTTTGATACTCCTATGGACTTATCAGACATCGAAATAATAACAGGAATTTGCAAACAGTGCAAACACTATCACTGTAAAAATATCGCAAATATTTTATAAATATCATATATATGTATGTTGAGCGAATTGTTTACAAAAAGTAAATTACATAATTGTTTACGTGTAAACAAAAAATTGATTTCTCAACATTTTTATGACGTAAACAACAAGAACAATGTAACTTCATATATATTAATTAGTGAAATACTAAAAAAGTAAAATCAAAAAAAACAACATATATACAACAACAAATTTATTTTTCATATTTATAGAAAACCAACAACTACAGACACAGTAATACCAAATACATCCTTGCATCCAATAAATATCAATAAATCTTAAAAATCTTTTATTTAATAATAAAATTAAACCCTTAAAAAAACATACGAACATGGATAACATGAAATTGTTACATAACTTAAATGGCAATAGAATTATAGATAAATATGAAATATTTGAAATTAGGAAAGTTAAACACTTAGGATTGAACATTGTAAATGACCAACTCGATTTTAATAATAAAAGTCTACTGCTTAATCCATATCTGTTTAAGTTATAGTAGATTAACTTTATTATGTTAGTTTTAAGGCATTAATAATATGCATTTAAAAAAATTTTATAGTTATTTAAAAGAACCACTTTGATAATGCCATAGTAAGACGAAACCAGTCGGTTAAAAAAATTTGTTAATTAAATTAAAATAAAAAATAATTTTGTGGAAAATTAAAAAACAAGTATTTTATTTATTAATATAATAATATCATAATATAATTATGTAATTTTACAAAATGAATAGTGTTTTCCACTACAGACCAAATAATAAATCTTTGAATGAGCCGTTTATTTTGAAAGTGGGGCAAGTCCACTTTTGGTAAAAATCAGTCCAAAATTTTTAATTCCAACACTCATTTTGTACTTTCCTATTAAATTATTTACAAAATGCAAAGTTTTAACCATATACTACACATGCATGCATGCGCAACCAGAAAATGGGGCCTATAATCACATTACATTATACACATAAAATATAACAAGACAGACTGACGTTTGAAATTCTTCTTTCTTTACATTCTTTACGTTTTGTTTACATTTTTTACGTTTTGTCTACATTCTTCACAAGATTTCAATTGTTTACATATTGTTTACGTTGCAAACGTAAAGAATTATTTTTTAAGCGTAATTGCCCAACACTGCAAAATTCTATTAGAACAGTGCCCGAATCAGAAATACCTATTAAATTTCAGCCATAAATCCTGAAAAAATTAAATAAATCAAAGGCAAACAAAAAAAAAAAAGGACGAGATTTTTTTTTATTTAAACAATTAACAAACATTTCTGTTTGAAACAACAACACCACATACTACAAATACACCCACGTCACGACAAATTTTCGAAAATCGCGAATGTTCTTTGAGAAAATTTAAAACTCTATATGAGAAAAAAGATAACTTTCTCGTATTGGAAAGTAACAATAACTTTCCAAAGAGAGTTCGCGAGTTTCTGCAAAAACCTATAAAAACACCCACGGCAAAACACACACAGTTTAGTTCAGTTTTTTTGTTGGTGATTTTATTTTCAAGCATTACACATTATTTTTCTTTCAATAGTTCAAAGTTAATTTTTCAATTTTTTTTTCACAAAGTAGTTTTATTCCTATCCAGTTTATTTTAATTTTTTTTCTTTTACTTCACTTTACTTTTTGCTTTCTACACTTCACTACAGGTACGTACACTTTTTTTTTTTTTGGTTTTTAAATTTCCGTCCTATCATTTCACTTTCGCCTGCACATTTTTACTTAATTTTAGTTTTTTCATTTCAATTACGAATTCACTTTTTGTTCTTAACACTTTATTATACACTATATTTTCACTTAATTTTATTTTTTTTACTTACCTTTTTTTTAAACACTTTTCTTCACTCCCAATTTTCATTTTTTTTTTGCACATTTTTTCTATCTTCTTAACCATAAATTTTGATTTACATTTCCACCCTCACTTTCACTTTCCACTTTATTTTCTATTTTATTTTATTTTACACATATTTTTTTTATATAATTCGATTCACTCGCGACGCGATTGCCTTAAAAATTTCGTATCCCGAGTATTAATTAATTAATTAAAAGAAATAAAAAAACCAAACACACGAAATCTCCATTTCGTGTGTTTACATTTAGTAAATAGCAACCCATCTATAATTATAACTCAATTAATATCCGTCAAAATTACAAGCGTTGCCTTTATTTAATAATTGGCTTTAACCTAAATTCATCAGTGCTGCCGACTTGTAAATTTTTTCCAAGTCAAACTCAGTTCGATTTAGTGAGTCAGACTCAGTTTCGAACTGATTCTCCTCACTTTCTTGTAAGTCGCGGCTCTCTTCCATTGGACATTTTCTTGTCATAACTATTTTATTTTTTTTTCAATTTTTACCTCAGCCATTTTGCTACAAGATTTTCTTCTTTATTTTTACCATTTAAATTTTGTTTTTTTTATTATTTTGAATTAGGTTTTTAATTTTTTTTTAGTAATAGACCCTAAATTTTGTAAATTCTGTTTTTTATCTATAATAAATATTAGAATTTTTTTAATTTGTAAAACTGCCATTTATTTCATTATTTGCCATTTTTTCAGTCCTTGGCCTATATTTTTTCTACTTTTCTTTCTCCTATAAAAAATCCCTCTCGGACGCCTTATTTCTCTTCTTTTCACATTTTTTCGAATCCAATTTTTTTCTACTCTTCTCTCTCGAAAAGGCCAATTTTGTAACATTGGTGTCAAGTGTGTGTGGTAAAAACAGTTTTAGAAGTAAAACCTCTCCACAAATATTTGGTATTTCTTTTCTTGTTATTATTAAATTGAAAATGTCTAGTGCGATTAATTGAGCAGTTGCAAGAAATGAGACAGAAGTAGCAGGATACACAAAAGCTGATCAGCGAAACCTTGTTGCCGCGGATTGCTTCCCTAGAGAGCAGATTGCCTAGCAACCCAGTTACTGCGAGCCCGGAAGCAAATAACCTCTCACACCTTGCAAATTTACATACACCACCTCCAATCGCTCGTTCTGGCATAGGCGGTGTTTTGCATCTCCCTAACAGTTTCATACAGGAAATAAACCAGTTGAATTTCGAAAATCCTGTCAATAACACTACCACCTGCACTCGGCCTATGGCCACGACCAGTATCACCAATCCAATAGCAACGAGCACGAATCTTCAGGACTTTGGAATCAGCTTTTCGCGAGCAGTTGGATTCAGCCTTCCGCCATACAATCAGTCCACGGTTTCTCTTGATTTCGACCCTGAGCTATCAAGGAGAACGATGGAAGCGGATTTTTCCCAAAATGCTTAAAACGGATTGCCTCCTGCGGTGCCACCCTTTAGAAGGAGGTCCACCAGTATTTTTGAAGAATTCATGCCAGCCAGTAGTATCTACGACTCCGCCTCTGCCAGAGTTAAGTTCAATTTGAAGAAAAACGACGGAAAGGAACCCTGGCAGACCTACAAACAACATTTGGAGGTAGTAGCAAGAGCCAATAGCTGGTCCGAAGAAAAACTGGCCGTGTACGTGCCACCGTGCCTCAGGTCAACAGCGCTGACATTTTATCACGCGCTGTTGCCGATTGTCCAAGCAAATTTCGCCTTGTTAGACAAGGCCTTTGAGGAGCGGTTTAGCGGTCGACACCAGCAGTCGATGGCCAACGTTCAACTACAAAATCGGGTACAAAAGGATAAAGAAACACTGGCTGAGTTCACTACGGACCTCGAGCATTTGACACATCTCGCCTTCCCGGAGTGCCCCGAAACTGCCAGGAGCTGAATAGCGCTTGGACAGTTTGTGCGTGGAATGACAGATTACGAAGTGCAGCTTAAAGTGCGCGAGGCCGATCCGAAAACACTACGGGATGCCGTAGCGCTGGCGATCCACCTGGAGGCCAGGGATACGACCCGGGTAAGTAGAAAGCATGTTCGAGTAGCTAGAACCACAGTGCCGGCCAAACATAAAAGGAACTCGAATTCGGGATTTGGACCCCAAAATTGGATCCCAGCAGAAGGTGACGTGGTACAATTTGACGTCGTGACCACCAAACGAGGACGTCGGGCAACGTACGTGCAAAAGATCACAGTCAAGGATTCCAGCAGCTTTTGTTCCACATTTTCACCTACACCCTCCCCTGCTGAGAAATCGACAAGATTCGAACCAACCTGTACAACCCTCTCGCAGTCTTTTGGAGTTCCATCACCCGTTTAACCCGTTCCCTCAACGTCTAAAACGTCGTTAAACTAGACGTCACTGACCAAAAAGGGCCTTGGTCAGTGGAACACGATGGCCCTGTTATCAAAGTCACAGTCGCAGAAGTCGGGTAGGATCTTCGCATTCCGGGTACCATGAACAACGTCCACTGTAATTTGACACTTGATACAGGGGCCACACAGATCGTCCTCCATCCGGATTTTCTCCAAGATGATCGTAAGCTTATAACATCCTCAGCTGTCATTCAAAGTGTCACAGGTGAAATTACACCAGTGAAAGAAAAAGCTGTCGTGAGCATCTCATTCAACAATATATCGTTCGAACACCGTGTTTTTGTAGCCGATATCCATGACAAATGCATGTTGGGTATGGATTTCTTAAAGAAGTTTAGTTGTATTCTTGACTTCAAGAAGAACATCCTTCAGGTAGCAAATACCAAAATCCTTCTGGAAACTGTTGAAGAGCCACCTTCTATAAGCACTTGTAAAAAACTCGAACCGAACTTTTCACACCCACCAAACTTTCTCATGTTTGACTCAGATGTTAAAGAAGAGCTTGGACACTGTCCAGATCAACCTAACCTTAGCATTTCTGATCTGGAAGAGTTCAACTCCTATACCTATCTTACCTATAATCGGAACGAACTCATTCCAGTTCAACCTCTTTCTCGTTCTGCTAAACTGGAAAGGTTCAGCTCTACCTCTCCCTTTCTAGAAAATAACGTCGACAAAAGTCACGAACTTGTCTTTTCCTCTTTTCAAGTGACATGCGGAAAGTTCAAATATTTTTCGAGCCAAATCAGTTTTCGCTTTGACGATTCGAAAAAACCGGAACTTCTCTTCCAAAGACTCTTTCAAACAGTTTCAACGTGTAGTCAACCTTGCTACTGGCCTATATGCATATGAGTCTCCAAGGTACACGGCCTGCCGAACAAAATACGAGAATTATTCGGTTCGTCAAGTTCCAACTTGAACAACAACCAAAATGTTTTTTGTATTTAATATTACAACACCGAATAGACACTGGTGATGCAAGACCTATAAAATAACAGCCGCGAAAAATACCCCTGTTTCGCCGTTCAGAAGCTGAGAGATTGATCGAAGAAATGCTCAAACAAGGAGTCATTCGACCATTTACAAGCCCTTGGAGTTCCCCAGTCCAGTAGTCTTAGTTGCGAAGAAAGGTTCTGTGTGGACTACCGTAAATTAAATGACGTTACAAAAAAGGATTCGTACCCTCTACCACGTATCGACCTTACTTTGGAAGCACTTGGAAGTTCTTCGTGGTTTGCCTCCTTAGATCTTGTCTCAGGCTACTTCCAAGTTGAAATGCACCCCGAAGATAGAGAAAAAACTGCCTTTAGTATCGATACTGGTCTTTACGAGTTCGACATCATGCCTTTCGGTCTCACGAACGCCTTTGCGACGTTTCAACGTCTTATGGAAATTATGTTGCGAGGTATCCCTTACACAGTTACACTGGGCTACCTAGACGATCTGCTGGTACATGCTACATGCTACATCCTTTTCTGGTCTAAAAAACAACCTAGCTGAAGTATTTCAGCGTCTTCGCTCCGCAGGCCTTGAACTCTCTCCTAAAAAATGTCACCTATGTCAGAGAGAAGTTAAATTCCTCGGTCACGTAGTCTCCGAGAAAGGATTGGCATACGACCCGCTGAAAAAATTAAAACTGTTCAAAGCTGGCTGGTGCTAACATCTAAAAAGAAAGTCTAATATTTTCTCTGCCTATGTGTATACTACCGACGGTTCGTAAAAGAGGATATTCTGCCGACATCAAGAACTACTGCTTATGGTGTGTCACCTGTCAGCAGAGGAAAGGTCCGATGCCTAGGCAAAAAGCTCCACTCCAGGTCAGAAATTCAGGTGCCCCTTTCGAACGCATCGCCATGGATATCTTAGGACCACTACCCGTGACTAACATCCAAAACCGTTACCTTCACCAAGTGGCCAGAAGCTAGTGGAAAGGTTTAACCGCTCAATATTGGATTACCAAGTTTGTAGCCAACCATCAGCGAGACTGAGACGAATACCTACCGTTCCTACCCTTGTCGTTCCGGTCAGCAGTTCAGTAGAGTACCTGACAAACGCCCGCCATGTTGAACTTTGTTAGAGAGCTTCGTTTACCGATCTAGTTAGTTACTAACGATCCTCCGAACTCCGAAAGAACTCCTGTCCCCGAGTACGTACTGCAACTGCAGGAACGCTGACACAAGGTACACGAGTTCAATCGAGTCCAACTGAACAATGCGAGTCGCAGGATGAAAGATGGGTACGATTTATCTGCCAAAAACCAACCGTTCAAGATCGGAGACCTAGTTTGGCTGTACAATCCAAAGCGAACGAAGGGACAATGTCCGAAACTTTAGAGAAATTTTGATGGTCCATATGAGGTTCTAGAAAAGGTTACAGATGTCGTGTACCGCATTTGACACTCCACCACCAACCGGAAGTCAGTAGTTCACCGCGATCGTCTAGCGCCCGCCCAAGTCTAGCGTTGTGCTTTGTCGTGTGTAGTATCTTTCTATCTAACTACCTATCTATCTATTTATCTACCTATCCATTTTTCTACCTATCTATCTATCTATCAACAACAAGCCGATGTGCTGTTGCAAAAACAGAAATGTTTAATTTGTCACATCTTTTGTCCTTCTACCTTGGTCTCCTTGCTTTCTTTTATTTCGCCAAACATTATTCTGAGATGGAACTGAAGTAGATCTACAACACTCAATCATCGAATCCAACATCAAATAACTTTCTTTTCAGGAAGTAACGACCGATGCATAACAACCTTGTTTTAGCGACAAACTAAAGTCAGTGAAAAGGGTAAATGAAGACACGTGTGCTAAGTGTACGGTTATCTATCGTGTAGTTCATGTCGCTATGATTGCAAAGGACTAAACACGAATGAACCTGAGCAACTTTGCGAACGCAAAAGCTCATGAATAAAATAATTAGCACCATTGGCATAGTGTCCGAAAAACAAACCACCCGATCAAACACTATATAGCACTAACTCAGTTTTAAGCATTGCTTGGTTAATGCTCAGTCGGAACTTTGAGCATTTTCCGTGGGGGACAATGTTACTAAATCTGAAAAAAAAAGGAATTGATTAATAAATCTATTCTGAAAAATATTTCCAATAATTACCTTTCTTTTATTCATCACATTCGTCCATCCAACTGTTATAATTACTCCTGAAAAGAAAAAAAAAAAAGTCACTTCACCCAGAATTAAATAAGGAGGGTTAACTTATTACGATGAAGTTGTTGTAGATAAAAAAAAATTTCCAATTGAACACTACATTCTATTAGAACAGTGCCCGAATAAGAAATACCTATTAAATTACAACCATAAATCCTGAAAAAATACACTAAATCAAAGACAAAAAAAAAAGGAACAAGATTTTTTTTATTTAAACAATTAAGAAACATTTCTTTTTGCAACAAATACACCCACGTCACGACAAATTTTCGAAAATCGCGAATTTTCCTTAAGAAAATTTAAAACTCTATATGAGAAAAAAGATAACTTTCTCGTATTGGAAAGTAACAATAACTTTCCAAAGAGAGTTCGCGAGTTTCTGCAAAAACCTATAAAAACACCCACGGCAAAACACACACAGTTTAGTTCAGTTTTTTAGTTGGTGATTTTATTTTCAAGTATTTTTCTAGCGAATCTTTGAATTTTAGTGATTTTTTTTACACATTATTTTTCTTTCAATAGTTCAAAGTTAAATTTTCAATTTTTTTTCACAAAGTAATTTTATTCTTATCCAGTTTTTTTTTGAATTTTTTAAATCAATTTCAAATATAGTAAAATTTGTTCAGATCATTTTGAGTTTTGACGAGAACGACTACAGATTAAAGGAAAATCAGTCTCATCATTACAAGTGAGTTTTAATTCAAATACCGTGAGAAGATGTATGTGACGATGTACAAATCTACAAATATTTTGTCCGCTGTTCTCCAGCCTGAAACTGAATTAGGCAAACCCTCTAATCAACTACCTGATAATAGTCAAGTTATTGAAAACTTTGAACCAGATGATAGTGTAGTTATACTTGGATAGAAGAAGTTAACGAAGGAGGATTAAAAAGACCTAAACCAAATTATTTAAAGAAAATAAAAGACTTTAAAACAATTTTCTTTAACACGAATAACAATGAAATCAGTATTAGAGAGGGATATTTAGCCCATCTTTAAAATTTGTCCAAAAATATAGATTTAGATCAAAATATTAAAAACTTGTTTTTTCGATGCCGCATGTATTTTAGAATTAGAGAGTTAAATAAAAAATATTCATTATCATTACATAAAACCAAGAAGCAAAAAAAATATTATTATAATAAATTGTATTTCTTAAAATAATATAAACATTTTTAGTTTTGAATGAACACCTAATAAACAAGTAAAAAAATTGGATAAATGCAAATATCATTTTATATTATGTACCTACATTTTCTACTACTGCTATACACAAAATATATTTTTTCTACCTGTGACGTCACAAAACAAAAGAACAGCTTTCGAGTATACCTAGTAGTATTCTATTTATCTTGCCCTTGTCTATGGTTGGCATTATATCTATGTAGGTACATACATATGTATATGAGAAGTTAAATGTGAAGGATTCCTTTTCTCCTTTTTAAAATTTAATATAAGATCTGAGGATAGTTTAAAAAAACACTCATGATCATGTACATACATAAGCTGCTAATTTGCATATTACCACATTTAAAATTTCTGAGAATGATTTTTATGAAAAATTTATTAATTTGCATATGGTTTATCAGGTCGAATATCAAAATGATACTTTTAGAAAATAATTTTATTCATAAATTCGATCAAAAATCCTAAATTTTACAGTACTAAAAATCGTTTTTGTAATAGGAAATCATAATTCTTAGCAAACAAAAATTTCAACAAAATCATCTCTAATAGGCAATAGTATCAATTTGTGTGATTTACGAATAGCCAATATGATTGCTTGAAAGGATATAATGACAACATATACATATAAAAAACAATTGGAAGTATTATAAATACGCTTTGATTAACAAAATTTATGTTGTGTCTTTTAATCAATTCAGTTATTTTAATACTCACTTTTATTAATTTATTTAACAAGTATATAGTTACAAAGTGTTTCGTTATTTTACTTATACTTCTATTTATAAATGTACACAGTTCTTACTCTAACAACAGTCAGCCATCAAGTGACCACTATTTTGTTTCTTTCTCATTATACACAATATTTTAAGTGTTACCAGTGTACTATAATTATTATGTTTAATCATATTCTACAATTTATACATTTCACTTCAAAATAATGAGAAAAAAAATTCTTTTTCCTTATTACCCTTCATGGGTATAGGAAAATTGATCGCTAGCAATTTACCACCAGCAATTGATCGCCTCAACAATTTATCGCCTCAACAATTGATCACCTCAACAATTTATCGCCCACAATTGATCGCCAGTGTATTTTATCTTCATATTACGAAAAATTTTCAAAAAAATTAATTGTGTTGATTGTGTATAATTATAACATTTTGTATTAAAACATAAAATATTTGTTTATGTGTATATTTTGTATTCAAGAAATCATTTTTTTCAAATTACAATAATGATTTGCATGTTCTTCTATAACTGAAATTAGTTAGTATACTTTGTATGTATAGATATATATTTATTTTGTATTGATTAACATTTAGCTGCCACCTAAGTTTAGTTGGCAAATGAAATACTAGTAGTACTCACAATGTGTGGAAGTTGATCGAAATTGTGGAAATAGTAGAAGAGTGGAGAAAATCGAAAAAAAAACTTCCACCTCGAAATTAATTTCTATGATTTTGACACTTCTCCATTCTTCTACAATTTCCATTGGTTACACCATGTTTTTAATCGAAAAATCGAAAAATAGAAAAAAGTCAGCTGATCTGCATTATAGCAAATGTCAATTCGTGTATATTACTTGACAGATTGCTAACAGTTTCAGATTTTTCGATTTTTTCCACTTCGACTTCTACATATTCGAAAAGAGTCCTTCATGATCTGACTCACTTCGAAGTGTTTGATGTTCCACAATTTCGACTTCTACGGTCAACTTCTACCGATTGTGAGTACTACTACTGATTATTTATTTAAGTGCTACCTAACTAGATAGCGTAGTAGCTAAGAACAGAAAAAACGACATTCGTCTCGACTGGGAATCGAACACAGTCCAATGCGCCACCGAATGTCATGCCGTTCACTGTTTTTAGTTATCAGTTAAACATTGATATTCAAATCTCCTACAATAGTAACGCATATTAACATTTTTTGTCTTGTCGAATGAAGTAAAGGAAATTGGTTTTTGAATATTTTACGAAAAAATAAAGTTTTTTGCTGATTTAAAACAAAATTTATATCAAAATGGACGATAAATTATTCGATTCCATTTTGCCAAGAAGGCCATAGGAAGGAAGGAAGAAGTGAAAATTCTTAAACATCAAACAATTCACAGAATTTTAAAAGGAAATATCAAGAATATTTTTAAAATTATTTTTAAAATTTGAAAAAAAAAATTTCGGAAGAGATACATATTTGCTTTCTCAAACAGCAAAATATATACAAACATATGTACATACATAGATATTCAGTAAAGGAGTGGGTATAATTTTTTGTTTGAATTGAGAAAATAAATGTACAAGTTGAATATTTTTATTTATATCTTTATGAGTATATTTTAATGTATACAGTAAAATTTTTTTAGAAGGATATAATAATCGAAATTAGGTATATGTACTATATAATATGTTAGTTATATGAATAAAAATAATATTCTGTGTAACAAGCAACTGAGTAATAAGTGAAAGTTTTCTCATATATTTTTTCGTGAGAGATAGAAGCATTTCGTCCCTCACACTTCCCGCACAGGTCTGAAATTTTAAAGGGGGTGGTCAGAAATGAGATCTTACTTGAGACTTGCGCAGAACTTACTTATTGCTAATCTGCTAATTTGTACTGCATGGGCAGATGTAGTTTTAGACGCAACATGTTACACATGCCACGTACATTCATTATACACATTTTTTCCCATACAGTAAATACCAAACTTAAAACCAACAGACCTATCGTCAGCAAATTCCATTAATAGTTAACATTTTAAAAGTAGCTTAAAACTCAAGAACAATGCATAGTAAAAATTCAAAAATTCAGTAATATGCAAAGTCAGCAAGTTTCAAAGATAACAAAATTCTTTAAGATAGATACTTGCTATACTTGTTTTATTAGAGATTTCATTCTGGATAGTTGAAATAAAACTCAAATTCTATATTCATTATAAATTTTAATAAAACAAATTAATAAAGAGAAAAAATACCAATTTAAATTTGTATCAAATTGAATAATAAATAAAAATAAATAAATAAACATTATAAATAAATAAAACACAAAGTTTGATAATTTTTAAATTTCTATTTAGACAACAAAAAAACTAATATAAATTTTTATAAATAAATAAAATAATTTTAAAATTTTGAAATTGAAATAAATAAATTTTAGAATAAAAAAGGATATAAAAGTTTTTTTGTTCAAACTAGTGAAACCCCCTTTAACTCGCACTGCAATTAAGACATGCAGCAGTTCTTTATTTCTGAACACCTCCAAAAACTTTGCTAATGTTTCATGCTAGTGTATAGTGTATCTCTTGTTGTATCTACTCTGTGCTTAAAGTGAGCCTATTTTTAAAAAGAAGATAAGTGAGCTGAGCAAAACTGATACATATGAGCACATCACACTTCCTCATCTTAAATAAAACACAGATTTTAAGTACATACATAGTACATACGTACATAATGTATGGTTAATTTAAGAAGACGAGGAAAAACATAAAAGACAAGAAAAAACATAGATTATTATTACGATCCTCAAAACATTCAGTATCCTAAAATAAAACACTTTGTTCGACAAAAAAATAATATATATGTATATTACAATATTTACATGTGATAATTAACATTTAAGTAAATTCATATTTTCATTCATAATTTTTGACTTTAAGAATATTTTCATTTTCACAGCCTTATTGAAATTACTTTTTACTTTAAAGTGAGGTACACACTATCATTTAAACTGACAGTCGGCGACAGATGAAAAAAACTGAACCACGAAATCATTTTGTCAGCATCAGTTTTTACATCAGTTACACATACACATTATCATTTTAACTGACACTTCTTATGCAAAAAACTGTCAGTTTAAATGATAGTGTGTACTTCACTCCAAATATTTAGTGCATTCACATCTTTTTTTTCACAATAAATTCGGAAAAATATTTTAAATTCAAATATTTCAAAATTACACACACTTAAGTAAATATATATTATAAATACACAAATACATAAAATTACAAATAAGAACAAAATTATTTCACTAAACAGGACCAGGGATCATCTCTTAAATTCTCCACATCTCTTCCTGATTCATTATCCGAATCCTCCATCGCATGTCGATTATTTTCAGGCTCTCCAGTTAAAATTTTCTCCTAAATCCAGTTATTATATCAATCATTATTCATTAATCATTAATTTTTAATTGTATAATATACATACATACTATATATATATTATACAATAAAAAATAATTATTAAAAAACTTTATTTTATAATATAATACATTACCTCTTGTTGTCTCTTTGAATAAACTGAGATTTCAGAGAAGTTAGATACTCTACCACCTTGCCATAACCTTTGCAACGGACGACACATTTTAACTTGAGTCGATTCAGTGTTATCGATGTTGGTATGCTGTTGTGTATATGATAAAGGATTCTGGAAGTGCATATTTATATTGAAATTACCTTGGCCTGTTCGTCGACGATAATACATATACCCGAAAATTACAATCAAAATAATTATAATAAATACAAGAAATACTGTTAAAGCTCCTCTGGACGATTGATTTTTTTCAATAATTTCTTGTTTTTCTTCAAAAATATCATTTTTATTATCACATTGTACATCAATTTGGACATTATTTCCATCTTGACATAGACATTTCGATCCAAGTTCAGCTTGTACACACATAAAAGAACATCGATGTTTTTCACAAACATTATACATTTTTCTTTGCCTTGATGGCGCAACCACGACAATATCTTCAGCATTATAAACATTTAAATTGAATGCTTTGCATGTATTTTCGCCATATAATTGACATTTTACTGCTTCAGGAGATCCCGTATTTATAATAAACGCAACATTTTCAAAAATTGTTAATCCTGATGGATTTGTAATTGTATTTTCTCGACGAATAATAATTTTTGGAGTATTACCTTGATAACTAATTGATTGCAATGTTTTTGAATGTGTATCAATAAAATATAACTGCTTCTTATATGTATCACATTCAAGGGCGTTTGCAAATATTGGTTTCGATACAATTAATTCTTTACGTGATCCATCAAGACCTGCTTTGTAAATGGCAGTTTGTGGATTATCGAAAGTTGAAGAATTTAATACAGAATAAAATAAGAATTTATTTACTGCGTCAACAGCTAAAGCTTTTACCCTTTCTTTATTTGTAAATCTGATCACTTTTGAACAAACAGATTTCTCAAAGCTGCATACTTTAATCGAATAGTAACCATTGTAATCGCTAACATAAACATTACCTGTTACCCAATCAACAGCAATTTTCTCTTTTATACCCGCGTCTTTAAGTTTTTTCTTAATTATTGAATTTGAATTATATTGATAAATTGCTTCAGAATCTTGTACAGTGTAGTAAATATTTTTATTTCTTGCATCAACATCTATTCCAGTTATTCTAGAATCATTTAATGACCATAATATTTTTAGTAAATATGGGTTTTCGCTTAATTTTCTAATTTGATTATAACTAGAAAAAAGTAAATAATGTTCTGCTTCAATTGATTTACAACTCGTTTTATCAGATCGTAATAGAAAACCACCAAAGCAACCACATCGATATGATCCTTCAGTATTTTCACAAGTCTGAGCACATGGGTTTAATTCAGCACATTCATCTATATCATGACAGGTTTTTTTATCACTATTAATTCTGTACCCATTGCGACAACTACATATGGCACCATATGGAGAAGATGAACATTTATGTTCGCAATATGAATTTATGCATGCAGTTTTACAAATTGGACTCTCATCTTTACCATTCTTACAATCAGGGGTATCATCACAAATTCTTAACTGTTCAATGCAAGTGCCATCTCCACAATCGAACATATCATCCTGACACATTGTTGCAAACTGATGATGATAGCTTGCATTGTAATATTGGCAATTTATTTCATCACTTCCATCACTGCAATCCTTTTGCTTATCACATCGAAATTCTTTTCGTATACAAGACTTGTCACTGTGACATTGGAATTCATAAAAACTGCAACCAGAGCATCCAACTTCATCCTCTCCTCTTGGACATTCAGCAGTTCCATTGCATCTTACTTTAATATCAAGACATAAGTTCGGATTTGAAGGGCATTGAAATTTTTTCGAATCACTACTATTGTTTTCTTCATCATCACATAAAATTTGTTGCACTTTTTTCGAACAATCAAATTCATCTGAATTATCTCCACAATCGTTATGTCCATCACAAACCAGTTGCATATCAATACATTGACCCATTTTACATTTTGTAGATCCTTTTGGACATTCCGTAGAAGAACATTTCTCATGTTCGTCTGATCCATCAACACAATCCATGTGAGCATCACATTCCCATTCCTTTGGAATGCATTGACCAGAAATACAAGTAAACATATTTTTACCACATAATATTTTTGAATCTTCCGACTTTCCACAAGATTTCTCATCTGAATTATCTCCACAGTCGTTAAAACTATCACAAAGCGCAGTTATGTCTATACAGCGTCCATTAGCACATGCATGTTGATGCTCTCGACATTTTGTTTCATGATCTAAAATACAGAAAATTAAATTAAATATTTAATATATCAAACAACAAAAATTACCAAATCGTTCACAATCATCTTCATCAGATTTATCTTTGCAATCAACAACTTTATCACAACGTGCTTCACTACTGATACATTGAGTACCGTCATGACATGAAAACTGATCATAACTACAAGTTTTTGCAATTCCTCTTTCGGGTTTTAGCTCGCATTCTTTTTCATCCGATCCATCAGCACAATCTTTTCGACCATTGCAACGTCTGGAAGATGTTAGACATTCGCCTGAACGGCATCTAAATTCGCAATCTAGTGCATCAA
The DNA here is from genome assembly GCA_932526495.1 of Bombylius major. Taxonomy (NCBI): domain Eukaryota; kingdom Metazoa; phylum Arthropoda; class Insecta; order Diptera; family Bombyliidae; genus Bombylius; species Bombylius major. The sequence continues at coordinate 32,907,409 of OW052043.1, forward strand.
TACAAGTCATATTTTTATTATTCTTAAATACAAGTCCAGGAGGACACAAGCATGCCGAAGTTAATTTTCCCATTGGTACACATATGTGAGAGCAATCACCATTATTATGTTGACACCGGTGATCTACCATATATAATGGTTTTGAAGATATTAGAGTAATATCATCAGGAAAACTCATATACGGTGGCTTATCGAGATCGAACTTCTTAATTGACCCCAAATTGCTCTTATGTGTCCAATAAATGCTTGGTGACTTGTGTGATGACCACATTACATCTTCATCTATTACTGTCATATATGATGGAGCTTTCAATCGTGATCTAAATAAATGTCTAAAAGATCCTTCGTAATTTGTGAATTCTATTTTTCCAGATGCAGTATCAAGCCAAAACACAGTTTCAGATTCACTATCCACAAAAAGTTGAATACTGGCAGAACCAATTTTATCTTCAACAACATGATGATGATAACCTCTACCATGAAGAGGTTGAACATCAATATGGGTGTATGAATCTGATCGTAAGGCAATAAACATTTTACTAAAAATAAATATTTTTTTTTTTAAATTTATGAAAAAAATTAAAATATCTGCATTAAAACATATAATGTATATATGCCTACCCTGCTTCTGGAATTGCTACCATACTAATTGGAATATCTGTTCCCGAGAAATGGTGAACGATTGCTCTTTGACGATTTGTTAGAGAAATCACTTCAATCGTATGACGGTCAGAATCGGACCAGTAGAGATTATTAGCAAAATGATCTACCAGAAAAACAGATTCTATAAAACCTCGATTAAAGGTGGCTTTACACTATATGATTTATCATATGACTTTTTTTATGACTAATGTAATTTATTTTTATAACAACAACAAATTACATTAGTCATAAAAAAAGTCATATGATAAATCATATAGTGTAAAGCTACCTTAAATTTCAAACGAAAATGTACACGAAAAAATTTGAAAATACTTACCAAATGACAGTGCGGAAATATTTCCAATATTTGAATTCACTAACATATTTGCAGATTTTGTTGAAATATTGTATTCACAGATTGTCCTTTGTACATTATCGGCAATAAAAATAGTTCCATTCAATGAATTATAAGCCATTTTGTGAATATACAATGAAAGCGGAAAACTTTCAGCAGATTTATGTCTTCCAAAAGCGGTATGTTCCATTTCAACCAAAAAATTACCAAGACCCATGTACAAACGTTGTTTTTTTGCTACTCTTTTACATGTTAATTGATCCACACCTAACATCATACCTTCGGGACACGTACAAGTTGAGGAATTATTAGCTGCTAATAAGCATAAATGTGAACACTTATGTTTCAAACAAGGATGATCGCTTTTTGGTTGAATTGCTGAATGATAAATATGAATATCATAAATTGTTCGATCTTTGGCTACAATATCATGATGTTTTCCAGTAAACTTATGACATGAATGAACACTCTTTGTGGCCCAATCTGACCAATAAATTGTATTTTCAAACACTGCAATACTATATGGATGTTTCAAAATATCGCTCAAAATAATCCGTCTATCAGTACCATCAAGAAACACAGTTTCAATTCGACCAAACTTTGCATCTACCCAATATATTCTATTAGCTGGAATATCCAAAGTTACACCATTTGGCCAATGAATTTCTGTATCTACAAGTGCATGTGCACCTACTCCATCCATTGAAGCTTTTGCAATCATTGGCTTTCTGCCCCAATCAGTCCAATACATCATACCTTTTTTTGGATAAAGAGTGACTCCACGTGGTTGATCAACATTTTCAACAACCAAAGATGTACAAATATAACCATTATTTGAACATACTGCAATATGTTTCATCATATTATCTGTAAAATAAATATTTCCCGTTAACCAATCTATTGCAAGATCTTCAGGTGCTTCTAGTCCAGATGTAAGAAGAATTTCTTGTTTGCTACCATCTTCACGTGCTTTTACAATACTTTCTTCATTATGTTTTATATCTGTCCAGTATATATTAAGACCATCATATGAAACACCAATCACTTGTGAAAGATTCTTTGCTACGGGATACATATGTCTGGATTTCAAATAAACACCAACAACTGTTTTCTGTGTAGTGTACAAAAGCAATGGTTCTCCGCCTTTGGCCTCACAAGTTTTATTATCATTCTTAAGAGTAAACTTATCATCACAAGTGCAAATATATGATCCTTCAGTGTTATTACATCCTTGACTGCAAATTCCAAAAATTTCACATTCATTTACATCTGAACAACGTTTTCGTGTTGAATTAAAATAAAATCCTTTCGGACAAACACAAATCGGGCCTGATGATAACATAATACATTCACTGGGCAATGGACATAGCGTCGAATTGATGCATTGAGTGGTATGATTTTGACACATTTCATGTTCGTCGCTTTTATCTGTACAATCTTCTTTACCATCACAAACTTTACTAATTGGTATACATGAATCATTATCCTTACATAAAAATTTTCTATCTTCTAATTTACAATTATTAGCTAAATTTAAAAAAAAAAAAACTTTAGACTTCAAACTATCAAGTTTTATTTTAAAAATGTACTTACTGCATCCGATTTCATCACTTCCATCCTCACAATCATCATAACCATCACAAACCCAAATATGTGATTCTAAGCAGCGTTTGTTTTTGCATAAAAATCCTTTGCATCGACTTTCAATTTCTGTACATCCAGTAGTTTCATCTGACTTATCTGGGCAATCATATTTACCATCACAGACCATATCTAACGGGATGCACGTTTTATCTGTACACGTGAATTCAAATTTATTACATGCACCATGCTGATGTGGTTTTTCACAATTATCTTCATCATCTCCACTTGGGCAATGTTCTAATTCATCACAGACAAAACCTGATGATATACAGGTTTTATTATCCGCACAACGATACCAATTTGGTTTTTCACACAAACGATATTCTGAAGATTTTTTAATAAAAATTTAACTAAATACTAACTGTATTTATTAATAAAATTTCAAAACATTTTTTTTCTAAATTTTTACCACAATTTTCCTCATCTTCACCATCGGAGCAGTCTTTTTTCCTATTACACACATTTTCTGTTTTAATGCAACTTCCATCTTTGCATTCAAATTCCGTTAATTCAAGACATTCACGAGATGAACAATAGCAACACGTTATAACTATTAAAAAGAGGATCAGCCTTATTTTGAAGTTTGCCCTAATTATAATTCAATATTTTAATCATTTTATTTATTTATAAAATTAATAAATATCCTTAAAATTATATAAATTCAATATGCAAATTAATTTAATTTAATTTACCTATATGTACATATATAAATAAATACATAGTAGGTATTTATAAAAGAATACTCACATGATCTGGAAACTTCTATATTTCGGAAAATTTCTTCTACCTCATCAAATTTCTCGTTAATGGTCAGAAGCACACTGTACACTGAACTATATAAAATAATTTTAATTAATTATTATTTCTTTACTCTCAATAGTCTAATCTAAATATTTTACTGTTCTGTTATCGAGAAAAAACAATTGTTTGTTCATTATATGTATGTATATGTTTGGCGGCAAAAATTAGAGTGAATATAGGTATGGAGCATAGAAAAAAACATAGTTTTTACATGTATGTATATATACAGGGTGTCCCGTTTGATTTGCTTTTCCTTGATACCAGTGATACGTTGAAGTTTTTTTGCCCTTATTTCACGGTATATCCTATAACTTTTTACAAGGGCACTCAAGGGTCACTTTGTGTTAAGAAAAAATTTAGAAGACCCTTTTCAACGATACCTTACTTGTTCCTCTATTCTTAACTGTTAAAAAGTTAGACGCATTCAAAATCAAAATTTTGCGCATTTTTCCCAAATTTTTATGTTTAACACTGTCTTTCTCAAAAAAGGCTTAAATTAACCCCAATTTTTTATTGCAGAAACTGAAAGCTCAATTGATTCTGCACCGATTTGTTGTCTTCGTTTTTTCAAAAAATGCATAGTTTTCGAGATATTTCCATTTGAAAATTGGCACTTCTAGCTCCTATTTTCAATTTACGCTGCAATTAAAACACGTGTCCAATAATCCAATGAATTTCAGGCTTATTTTTTTCAGTTTTTTCAAAAGGTCTTCCTTAATATCTCGAAAATTCACAATTTTTCGATACGATTTTTTGTTTGTCTCGATAAGACCTATCACTGGTATCAAGGAAAAGCAAACCAAATGAGACACCCTGTATATGAAGTATTTTTAAAATTTGGTTGCTTTAACTCTCAAAGTAAAACTAAAAAAACTAATTTTCTTGATTAAAAATATAATAGTAAAATAAAATCAATAATTTCAATAATATATTGTCATCATCATAAAATAATAATATTATACAATACGATACAAATACAAACATACATATGAGGTGTATAAAAGCAAAGTCAGCAATCCCCACTTTTGATAAAAAATAAGTAAAGAGTGCAAAAAACTTGAGAAATGTATGAGGTGAGGATCATGATTCATGAGTCATGAGGATTCAGTTGAACATTGATTACAATGCAATGACGACAAAATGGCAAATCTGTCTCAAAAACCGTACTTTCTAAGCCGGTACAACGTTCAAATAAAGTAGAAACTGAAAATCGTTATAAAAGAAAAAATTCGTTTACTGAAATTTAATAAAAGTGGAGATTGCTGACTTTGCTTTTATACTATACCCCTCTTTATACAAATCTTTATGAAACTGAAATTGTTTTAAATTCACCTTTTGTACTCTCTTATATTTTGTGCCTATAAATATGCAAACATTTTAATCGAATTTAGTTTTATTTATTACATTACATTAAAAACAATACAACCTTTGAACCAGTGCCAGAAATGTATTTTATCTACATATTAAATTTGTAAAAATGTTAGCTCAGAAATTATGAGTTAAGACATTTAAAAAATATATTTTTTCAATGTTAATTTCTGCAATTTAAAAATTATTTTAAAGTCATTTTTAACTAAAACATTAACGCTGGATTTCTTCAGAAGTCTCAACTAGATCATCATACAATTTTTTTATTGGTGTTGTACCATATTGAAATTATAATTAATATAAACAAAAACAACAAACACATATAAAAAAATAATTGTAATTTTATTTTTCATTTTTTCAAGTACCCAACCAAATTTACAATTTTTTTATAATACCGTATTTGAATTTTGTTGTTACTTCGTACCTAAATACAAAATTTATTGTAAACTTGAAGTCACTGTTTTTTTCTCAATTTTGTATTTTTCCCATTTAGCATATACAAGTATGTATTTTTGTATATGTAGATTGTAGTTTATACAGTAGCGGAAAAAACGCATGACTCAAATAATTTTCATTTTTCTAAAAATAATTTATTTATTAAGCTGTATTACAGAATCATGTATGGTTTTTCTTTTCTTATAGAAAATACCTTAAAAAACACACATACTTAGTTAAAAAACAAACCATAAAAAAAAAATTCGGCTCTCAGTGTTACTACTATGTAAGTATTCATTATACTCTGGATATATATTCCACCTTTCTAATCTTAATGTCAACAGAATATGTTCTCGTGCTCTAAGAATACAAACTTGATATTTTAAAATACGTTCTAGGTTAACTGGGTAGCGATCATATTGCATGGTAAAATGTGTATATCTTTTCTTTTGTTCTACAGGCTACAGCTAGCATACAGCTGTTATGCTGTGCTATGCTGAAGTTGTTATTAAGTGCGTTCGAATCGCACAAATTGATATTAAACTGAAAAATTTGGATGACTGGAACGTCAAAAACATCAGCTAGCTGATTTTTGACTGTCAGTCGAAGTTTCGAGTTCTTTTATGTACATAGGCAGTTGATTTTTAGTGAAAAACTTAATTAAATTTAGTGAGTAAGTACTTCTACTTCATATTCCATCTTGACAATTTAAAATTCATAAACAGTCAACTTTTTAAACATGTCTTCTTCTTTTTTGATTAGTTCCACACAGCAAGTGAACCAAAAAAATGTTTATCACTTTTTTCACTTTAAGATTAGTTAAAAGCTAGCGACATCTACTGAAAAGAATGGAAAACTAGGTGAGTGGAACAAATGTAGAACAAATGTGGAACTGTGGAACTGATAATATTCAGATAAATCGTGTGATTCGAACGCACTTATTGTTTCTTCTCAATCATTATTTTCCACAAAGTACGTACAATTTTACCTACGTTGAATAGTTTTCATTCTTTCATGAAATATTTGATGTTGCCTAATTTTTGACTAATTTGCTAAATAATTTTTAGATAAACGCTATGCACTTTGTAAAACTGACAACACAATTATTTTGAACAGACTGTATGAATATATCATATCATATAAAAAATTATACTCATGCAATATAAACGGAAATTCAATTAGATGAAAAGGTAAATTAAGAAACAGATTGTATTTTGGGGATCTATAATTTCCGGTAGAAAACATTCGAAATAAAAACACCTCCAACACCTCTACAAAACTCCCTTCGACAAACAACTTTTTTTTCACCTCAATGGGGCCCTCCTTGGTTCATACCTTGATCTTTGAAAAAAGTAAACATTTTAATTCTTGAACTATTTTCTGACTTAGTGCATTTTATTTGACTCAAATCGATGCAATACAGCCAGATATATAATAGTTCAAAGTTAGAAAGTCACATATCCTTCCATGTAAAAACATAAAAAAATAAAATAACTCAAAATTTTTGAATTTTACAAAAAAATTTTTTCGTATATTTATATACAATACAATGTGCAGCCTAAGTAAACAACATAAGTTTTACATGCTGCTTATGTTACTTATTTTTATCATCACACATACTACCCTACAATCACATTTTTTATTGCATCGCGTTTATAGAGTTTTTAGGTTTATACTACCTGTGTAATTCTTATTCAATCCTAAAGGTATGCAAAAAAAAATCATGTGATGAGAAAAATTAGTAATAAAATTTTATGAAAAATTAACAATTTGTTTTATTTATAATTATTAAATAACGTAACTAATTTCCTTGAAATTTATTTTAAACTTTTTGGAAAAGGTTAAATCTAAATCCTACAAAAAGAAAACATAATATCTAAACGTTGTAATACATGAAAAATGTGTGAAAAGTTTAGTGAATTTTTGTTTTGTCTGTGCCTTCGAAAATCGAATATAAAAAAATTTAAGGATTAAATTTAAAAAATGTGTTCCGGTTAAGGACCACAATTCCCTTCAACATATCTATATTCAAAATTTCATGAAAATCGGTTCAAAATTGTAAGCTGTAGGTGGTCACTTTGAAGGCCCAAAATCGCAAAACTGACTCACTTTGAATCCTTGTATTTTTGAAATAAAGGACTTTTTTAAAAATCTGTGCTTAAGGACCACAATTCCGTTCCACCTATCTATATTTAAAATTTCATGAAAATCGGTTCAAAATTGTAAGCTGTAGGCGGTCACTTTGCAGGCCATTTCACTAAATTTGGCTCCTAAGTAGAACCAAAGATAATATATATACAACAATAGAGGTTTAATTTATCCGTTAAATTCAAATTTTTGAATTTTCGTGTCTGTATGTTTGTCAATTTGGCTTCGAATAAGCTCATGAGATGTTAGACTATACATGGTTGCAAGAGAGATGTGAAAAGAAGAAACATGTAAAAAAAATTGAAGAAATAAAGAATAATGAAGAACACGCCCATAATTCTTATATTCATCTTATATTGCGGTATTTTGTTGTTGTATACCATACGATATTTTTTAGTTTTGTTTTGATTCTGATCGTATACATAAAAATTTGCAAATAATGCAGTCGAATATGTATGTGAATTTTGTATGAAAGAAAAATAAATATTTTTAATCTCCTTGTTTTTTAAAATACTCTGTTTTTATTTTTATATTGCATTCTATAATTCTTATAAATTAATGATAATTTATTGAATCGGATATTAATTTTGCAAATTTTGCTTCTTTCATCATTTTTTTTTTTTTTGTAAAATGAGGAAAATGACTAACTATTGTATTGTTATTTAAAAAGAATGAATATAGGTGTACATTTTCAACTTCAAGAAAAATTAGTTTTTATACAAGCATTTTTTAAATTATTAATAGTTTTAACTCATTTCCACATGCACATGAATTAGAGTATATATAGTACATAATATGTATGTACCTACATATTTGAGAAATTTTTGATGAAAATTACAAAATTGAAAGTAAAATCTGTAATGTTCAGGTACGTGTGTTAAAAAATACTACTAAAATATATTACAGTATTTTCTGAATAATTTTTTTTTTGAATCCCTTTACTTAAATGACAAATTTTTCAGATAAATTATTTTACATAGGTATACATCAAATTTGTAAAATATTTTCAAAGTAAAATATGTATAATAGAAAGAGATATTACTTGTTGCGAAATAAAATTTTTAACCCATGCATTTTGAAGCCCAACCAGAATAACTCGTCATAAAACTGGCAATAATGATTTTTAATATATTCATTCAATGAAAAAGAAGTAGAAAATATACATGACAGTGTAACCTCGATAATTGGAACTAATTTTAAACCGACCTTGTTAAAATTTGAACATTTATACTGAAACCAATTTCAACACTTTTTTAAACAAAAATACCCATTAATTTTCTGATAAATTTCATTTGCATTATTAAAAAAATAATTACAAAAATTGATTATGACGACTTTAAAGTTAACGTTTTATTGAAAAAATCAATTACTGAATTAGTCACAACATATTTAACTTTATTTCATTCTATTTCATAAAGTAAAATCACAAAAAACCTCTTAACAAAATTACAGGAACTGAAATTACAGAAATTTATGTGTTGAAAATAAAATGGTTCAAATTACCGATCTAATACTGTATCTAAAATAAAATTCATATTTCATTCCATATTCATCACTGAACAAATATTTCTTCCATCTTTATCTATCTTCAGAAAAGTGATAGGTATGCATTTATAATTTGAATTTTTCTTTTTACACATTTTCTTAATCCTTCCTACTTTTCTTATCTACTTTGAAAATAAACAAAAGTCAGCTGATATGCATTAGGATATTTAAAGAAGAAGAAGAAGTGAAATTTTTGAACGAACAATAGTATTATTGAACAAAAACTATCTAAACTATTTAAACTAAATTGATAAAATATTTTTAAAAAAAATTAAACTAAAAAAAAAATAATAATCAATAAAAATATTTCATAATCATGAATTACATATTTATGTAAAACATTCATACAAATTCATTCATATGGATCAATATTGATCTTCTGTCTTTCTCTATCTTCAAAAAAGTGATATGCATTTATAATTTGTATTATTCTTTTCACATATTTTCTTAATTCCTCCTACTAATCAGCTGATATAGTACGATTCAAAAAAGATGGCACAAGTTCGCGCATGTCTTATATGTGTTAGTGATCTTCTTGTGTATACATATACGAAGGAAGAAACCTCTTTCTTAGAATTTACAAAAACAAAAATGCATGTGTGTAAGTATCTTTTCTTCTGCGCATGTTTCTCTAGTATAATACGAAATGCCATCTTTTTTAAATCGTACTACATATATGCTTAAGAATATTTGAAGAAGAAGAAGAAGACAAATACAATTTAAAAATAAAAAATCTGAATATGTATTAAACAAAAAGTATCTAATTATTTAAACTAAAATTAATAAACTATTTTAAGAAAAACTAAATTGAAAAAAAATTATGATAAATAAAAAATAATTCAAGGCAAATAAGTGTGCGCCCATTGTTGTTAAACTCTCTTGCGTAATTGAACGTAACAGCCATCGCACAATTGGGGCGTCAGCATCAGCGTAGCGCCGAGAGTTCGCACAATTGGGGCGACAGCATCAACGACAGAAATGTCAATGCTGTCAAAAAATGCTTCATGAAAAATAGATTACTACTGCAAAATCAAAGTCGTGAAGGGTTTCATGACGCTGAAAAATAGAATAGAATCTACTTCAGCATCAGCGTCAGCATCAATTTCAGCGACAAAAAGACCCATTTAATTACAATAGTCGCTGATGCTGACGCTCCAATTGTGCGATGGCTGTAATGCATTGTTTGCTGCACTTAGACGTCGTAAGAAACAGCTCACTTTGACTGACATTAATTGTGTTTTTTTTTTTCGACAAGTCGTATCGGCATCTATGAGAGCTTATTACCGGCGGACAGAGTAATACGTAATGAAGCTCTTCGTATGCGAAAAGTCAAAAGAGCATGGTATTTTTAAATCGGTTGTAACGTAACTATCAATGGGGCTGTATTTGTTAAAAAGAAAAATGATGTGCAAACTGCAAGCAATAAAAATTAATAATATTGAACATCTGCACTCTCTCACTACCAACTCAACGGATGCTGATTCTGCAAACATATGAGAATTTCTTGATGATGGTCTACAGAATACTATTAAGATTTAACTTAAGAGTTGAATATAGTTTAAATTCATTTATAGCCAGTTTCACAGTTGAAGCTTAAGCCAAAGTTTAGCTAACCTTTTGAATATAGCTTAAGCTTCAGATAAAGACTACTAGATTTCACAGTTTATTTTTTTTGCAGCTTAACTAAACCTAGTTTAACAAAAAAAAAAATGTCTGCAGCTGCTTTGTTTCTGAAATTTATTATGTCAATATAAAGAGTGTCATGCGTATTTTATTATTTATTAAAAAATATTAGTAAAAATATATAAAAATGTCGTACGGAATTGGTGAAAATAAAAAAATGTATGTATGTTAAGGTATTTTTTTTTTCTTCCTTTTTAAACATCCTCAGATATCTTTTATTTATTTTATTTATTTATTTAAATTCTATTTTTTCGAATAATAATATGTGAGTGGTTTTTGTTTATTTTTAAAATTTTATTTAATCTGCTTTTAAATCTCTTTTTTTTTTTTGCATTTTTTTCTTGAATATTTTTTTTTTTAAATGATAAAATTATCAACTTCTTGCTTTTACATTTCTTGTATTTTTTTCTTAACTTTTTTAAGAACTAATTTTCAAGAAATTACAATGAAAACACGATTGATTTTTTTTATATTTGTTGACATTTGGTTGACTCATTATATTTTTTACTTAAACTTAGTTTAAGCTCTGAAATTTGACCGCTTAAGTTTAGCTAAATTTAAACTCAGTTTAACACTTAAGCTTCAACTGTGAAAACGAAAAAAGTGATTAAACTCAGCTTAAGACTTAAGCTTCGCTTAAGCTTCCACTGTGAAACTGGCTATTAGTAATTTGTTCTTTAGTACAAACAGTTGTGAAATTTCTCTTAATTTTTTCATAATTAGTAGTTTTTATGTAATTATAGTAATGATGATATTGTGGTTAGTGTGGCATGGAATAATCTTCAATACCTTTGCTTATCTTATTTTCTTTTCAGTCACTTGTAAACTTAGCCTAAGTTTGTCTATCATAGCAATAATTTTATACTTTTACATGACTTTGCTTCTCTGTTACTTAATTCACATACTTTTATTGACAAAATATTTATATTATGGTGTGCATAATTTAAAGCATTCAGCTACATTTTACAATTTTCGTTTTTTTTTCGTTGTGTCAATGAGGTGTTCCTTTAATTACAGCAGTTATGCCTGATACTCTGAACGGAGTAAGAGTATTTACCAATTCCATTTTTGGTAATAATATTTTCATTAACATCTGTTCTTTGAATGCGCGAAGTATTTGTAACAAGGTACATGAGCTTGGTGAAATGTTTTCTAATTCTAGAGTACTTGGCTCAATGGCCATATTTCAAGTCGGCTTGTTTCAATACCTGGTTATAACTTGTTTCGTTGTGACAGAAAAGGTAGGACTGGGGGTGGTGTCGCTATTTATGTTAAAAAGTGCATTAAGGCCAGAACTGTTTTTGTTTCAGCTTCTGAAACTGTATTAGAATCGGAATTAGCAGTGTAAGCGTGTAAACTGTTTACACGTTTTCACTTCACCGAAACAGAATCGACCCCCTGATGTACTTGAATTCTTGGCGGTTGAGCTTACTTCTGATGGTAGGAAATGCCTAGTTTGTGCAATGTATTGTCCTCCTAATAAATTCTCTATAAAAAATGCTCGCAACTTTGAAAATTACATACTCAAAGCATCAACTATAGTATTTTTATTTATGGATGTCAGTACAGGCAAGATAGGCATACTTTTCTATATTCTTTTACATTTCGTTTGTATAAATCTGTCTCGTGTGTGGGGTGATCAGATCTCAATTTCAATCGAGGGAAATTTTTAAATTAAAAATTACCGAGGGCTGCCAGATGAAATTTTTTATTTTTTTCAATTTTACAAAAAAGCATGTAATTGTGGCGAATTTATGGGAAATTTAAAATAAAAATAAAATTAATAATATATACAACAAAATTATTTACTTGAATACATTATTAGCTTTAAAATCACTTTAATTCACCCACTTTTACTTACTTAATTTACTTGAAACACTTGGATTTTTACAATAAAAATACCTTAGTGAAACGAAAATAAATTAAGAATAACAATAAAAAACCAATAACAAAGTATTTAAATCGAAAATTCATACAAAATTAAGAGCCAAATTTAGTGAAAATTTTTTTCGAAAACAACAACAACATCGTCTGAAATGTATTTGTGTCTTCATCAACACAAGCAAATAAATTTCTTCTAAGTGTTGGTGTACATATTTGAAAAAATTTCAAACCCAGTTCACCATCGATGATTATATTCCACCTATCTAATCCTAATGTCAACAGAATATGTTCTCGTGCTCTAAGAATACAAACTTGATATATTAAAAATACGTTCTAAGTTAACTGGGTAGCGATCATATTGCATGGTAAAATGTGTATATCTTTTCTTTTGTTCTACAGGCTACAGCTAGCATACAGCTGTTATGCTGTGCTATGCTGAAGTTGTTATTGTTTCTTCTCAATCATTATTTTCCACAAAGTACGTACAATTTTAACTACGTTGAATAGTTTTCATTCTTTCATGAAATATTTGATGTTGCCTAATTTTTGACTAATTTGCTAAATAATTTTTAGATAAACGCTATGCACTTTGTAAAACTGACAACACAATTATTTTGAACAGACTGTATGAATATTAATCATATAAAAAATTAAACTCATGCAATATAAACGGAAATTCAATTAGATGAAGAGGTAAATTAAGAAACAGATTGTATTTTGGGGATCTATAATTTCCGGTAGAAAACATTCAAAATAAAAACACCTCCAACACATCTACAAAACTCCCTTCGACAAACAACTTTTTTTTCACCTCAATGGGGCCCTCCTTGGTTCATACCTTGATCTTTGAAAAAAGTAAACATTTTAATTCTTGAACTATTTTCTGACTTAGTGCATTTTATTTGACTCAAATCGATGCAATACAGCCTGAGATTTAATAGTTCAAAGTTAGAAAGTCACATATCCTTCCATGTAAAAACATAAAAAAATAAAATAACTCAAAATTTTTGAATTTTACAAAAAAATTTTTTCGTATATTTATATACAATACAATGTGCAGCCTAAGTAAACAACATAAGTTTTACATGCTGCTTACGTTACTTTTTATCATCACGCATACTACCCTACATTCGAAATTTTTATTGCATCGTGTTTATAGAGTATTTTGGTTTATACTATCTGTGTAATTCTTATTCCAGCCTAAAAGTATGCAAAAAAAATCATGTGATGAGAAAAATTAGTAATAAAATTTTATGAAAAATTAACAATTTGTTTTATTTATAATTATTAAATAACGTAACTAATTTCCTTGAAATTTATTTTAAACTTTTTGGAAAAGGTTAAATCTAAATCCTACAAAAAGAAAACATAATATCTAAACGTTGTAATACATGAAAAATGTGTGAAAAGTTTAGTGAATTTTTGTTTTGTCTGTGCCTTCGAAAATCGAATATAAAAAAATTTAAGGATTAAATTTAAAAAATGTGTTCCGGTTAAGGACCACAATTCCCTTCAATATATCTATATTCAAAATTTCATGAAAATCGGTTCAAAATTGTAAGCTGTAGGTGGTCACTTTGAAGGCCCAAAATCGCAAAACTGACTCACTTTGAATCCTTGTATTTTTGAAATAAAGGACTTTTTTAAAAATCTGTGCTTAAGGACCACAATTCCGTTCCACCTATCTATATTTAAAATTTCATGAAAATCGGTTCAAAATTGTAAGCTGTAGGCGGTCACTTTGCAGGCCATTTCACTAAATTTGGCTCCTAAGTAGAACCAAAGATAATATATATACAACAATAGAGGTTTAATTTATCCGTTAAATTCAAATTTTTGAATTTTCGTGTCTGTATGTTTGTCAATTTGGCTTCGAATAAGCTCATGAGATGTTAGACTATACAAGGTTGCAAGAGGGATGTGAAAAGAAGAAACATGTAAAAAAAATTGAAGAAATAAAGAATAATGAAGAACACGCCCATAATTCTTATATTCATCTTATATTGCGGTATTTTGTTGTTGTATACCATACGATATTTTTTAGTTTTGTTTTGATTCTGATCGTATACATAAAAATTTGCAAATAATGCAGTCGAATATGTATGTGAATTTTTTGGAAAAAAATCCTACAAGAAGAAAACACAATATCTAAACGTTTTAATACATGAAAAATGTGTGAAAAGTTTAGTGAATTTTTGTTTTGTCTGTACCTTCGAAAATCGAATACAAAAAAATTTAAGGATTAAAATTAAAAAATGTGTTTCACTTAAGGACCACAATTCCCTTCCACCTATCTATATTCAAAATTTCATGAAAATCGGTTGAGAAATGTAGGCTGTAGGTGGTCACTTTGAAGGCCCAAAATCGCAAAACTGACTCACTTTGAACCCTTGTATTTTCGTAATAAAGGAGTTTTTCAAAAATGTGTTTCGCTTAAGGACCACAATTCCCTTAAACCTATCTATATTCGAAATTTCATGAAAATCGGTTGAGAAATGTAGGCTGTAGGCGGTCACTTTGCAGGCCATTTCACTAAATTTGGCTCTTAATGGAAATTTTTGTATAAGAGATCAAAAATATCTACGGTGTTGATGAAAGTAGTTTTAATCAAGGATTTTTATGTTTTCATTTAACGATTGATTGATTTTGCCTTGTAACTTGAGTTATTGAATTTTTACTTTTTGCTATTTTTTTGGTATTTCGATAACATAACAAACAACAACAACAAATTTTATTAGTCAAATGATAAATCAAATGATAAATCGTTAAGTGTACTAAGTACACTTAATAAAATATATCTTTTATCGTTTGATATTATTTTGATATTCAATATTCTAATTATATTATCTGAATAAATAAAATTTATTTCTAACTATTATTGTTTTTTTTTTCACAACTTACACAATTTATATAAAGATATAAAAAGCAAATTACGTTTTTTTTTAAAATAATGATAAAAATATTGTTTGATTAAGAATTTCGAAAAAATTCAAATTTAAATAATAATACGAAGTATTCGGGCTTAAAAAATGTAACGAAATTACAAACAAGTACGTACATAAATGAAACAAAATATCATAGATTAAAAAGGATAATTTAAGAAATACGAGTATATTATTATTATACTTATGTATATGAATACATTTAATTCAAAATCAAATTTATATTGAAAACATAATTTTATAAATCAAACAAAAAACAAAAATATTTATTAAAAATAAAATATAAAATAACAATAACGTAGGAATATTAAAAATAGTAATAGATTTAAATTTTACAATAAAATTAAAAATACTGAATATCATTATTATTATAAATTAATTTTTTATTTATCAAGGCAATACTTCCAATAGCTACGGCAATCCTGAAATTTAATCATTTTCTTTTATACTCATCTTCCCGCTGACACGAATCAAACAACATTCTACGTGTTTATGCCTGCTCCGAATTTAATACGGATATTAGTTTACTCCCAATTTTTTGTCGTATAAACTCGATAATTCGGATTTTGGCTTAAGCCCAATTTATTTCGGTTTAATCCCAATTTTTTTATATGTATGTGTGAGGTAAAATGCAATATGGCGGATTCTAATTTTTATGGTGAAAGTGAAGCTGTCACTTTGTTCTTCTTTTTTTTATGTGGAAGAAGAATAATATGTATACTATAAGTGTATAAAAATATCAACGTTTGCATGTACTTTTTTAATCCCAATTTTACCGTTTCTACGCTACTCCCAATTTAATCCAAAATTCGAATTATTTTTTCACCGTATAAACTGTTAAATTTACTACTTTGAGACTTGAGTCACTTGAGTGGAAATCGGCTGCGTAACGAATTTATAGTTTTTACTTCGGTTTTTTATTTTTCATAAGAACAAATGGCGATTGGCGACACCGACAAGTGACAACTGAATAAAATCAGTTGTCTTCACGCGATGTGACAGACAACATCGAATGGGAGGATGTCGATGTACGTCTTTTTTCCATAATAAAAAAAAAATAAATACTTTAAAAGTACAGGATGATTCATTCTTAGAAATTAAAAAATTAGCGAACAAAAATTGGAATATCTCATTGAAAATCGAAAATTTTTATGATATTTCCAATTTGAATTGCTTTTTTATCAAACATAAAGATACAGGAATGTGAAATGCGTACAGAAACTGCTTTTTTTAAAAAAAATTTCTGAACAAAAAAAGTTGAAATGATTTCTGTACAATTTGAAACACCCCGTTAGCATATTTTAACATTTAAAAAGTACTTTTGCTAGGGTTGACAGAAATATGATTTTTAGAATTTCCTATAAACAATTATATGTGAAGTTATCACAAACTCATCGGGTACTGCCTCCATAAGCACAATACTGACTTCCATAAATAAAAATACTAAGATATAAGGACATTTGATACATGAATTTCTACATTTTCTTCAACGCCTTAATTTAAACATTATCAATGACGACCAACCAACTTATTTTAATACTGCCCATCCTTCCTTGCTAGACCTTTTTATGCTATTAAATCTCTCTGGCTTATGTCGCTTCAGTCAAATCATTCCACCTAGTAATTTTAATCATGATTTTTTGCTCCTTACATACAATTTTCCTGTAGCTAGTAGAGTAAAAAGCACTCGGAGCTACTACCGCGATTATAGCAAAATAAATCCTGTTGAGCTAGCTGAGGTGTGTAGTAATTACCCCTGGGATGATATTTATCACATAGTTTCACTTGATGATAAGGTAAACTTTTTGAACAAATCGGTTAAATCTTTATTTGAGAAACTTGTTTCCTCTGCGTAGGAAAATTGTCTCTAAAACCTCTTATCCCTGGTTCTCAAATGAAGTTAGAACTCTTATCTTTGAAAGAGAGTTTCTTTACCGCAGATATAAAAAATTAAAAACGAATGATTCACACAATAACTACAAGCACGTTCGGAATAAGGTAACATGTATTGTTCGTGAACTGAAACGTGCTTATTATGCTTCAAAATTTAATCCCAAGTTTCCTACTAAGACATTATGGTCTAATCTGCGTAGTCTAGGACCTAGGTATCTGTGGTAAAGAATCTCAGGTGCGTGACATCGACTCTGATGAACTGAATAAATTTTTTTCTACTCCCTCTTCTGTTAGCTCTTCCACTAACTTATCTCTCCCCGTAGCACCTGCCACCTGGTGATGTCGGTTTCTCATTCAGTGTACCAATAATATGGAAATTTATAAGGCAATATATGATATTAAATCAAATGCAATAGGTTCAGATGGTATCAGACTATCAGTCCTCGTTTTATTAAACTAATTCTTCCATATATCCTTTATATTATCACCCATGTGTATAATCATTGTTTCACCATCCTGAAATTTCCTACATGTTTGAAAGTTGCAACAGTTATACCGGTCCCCAAAAAATCTTCTTGCAGTGAGGCTGCCGACTATAGACCTATAAGTATTCTTCCTTTCTTTTCGAAAGTCTTAGATTAATTTTTCACCAGATCACTCATTATCTCGAGGAAAACCACTTCTTATCTAAATGGCAATCAGGCTTTCGTCGCTTTCATAGCTGTGAAAGTGCACTACTGAAGGTCACTACAGATATTAGAATGAGTCTTGATAGTGGTCTTGCGGTAATAATGTGCTTATAAGATTTTTCTAAAGCCATTAAATGATGACTTAAAAAAGATTTGGACATTGTCTGTTTCAAATGGTCTCATGCTTAACCCCAAAAAATCTCATTTTATTGTATTTTCGCGAAAAAAGACTGATCTTGAAAATCTACCTCCTGTATTACTTGATGCACATCCTCTGTCATCCGAAAACAAAGTTAAAAATCTGGGATAACTCCCATTTTGAATTGCAACATGACATGTTGCAGTTTCTCTAAGATTACAGATCTACGATACAGCATCTTACGAAATCTTCGCTTCACTGGTAATCTCTTGTCAGTTGAAACTAGGATGTATTTTGTTCGATCGTTGATTATACCGCATTTCCTCTCAGGAGTCACAATATTTCCTTCCCTTGACTCTATTTGTGCCAGGAAAATTGATGTTGCTTTTAACGATTGTATGCGCTATGTTTATGCCTTGCCGAGACACGCTCATATTTCACACGTGAACAAAAACCTTCTTGGTTGTTCGCTACAGAGATATCTGGAATTTCGATTGCTCATTTATCTTCAGAAAGTGCTTTTTAGTGGCAAGCCTGTGTATCTGTTAAATTTTATCTGTCCTTTGAAGTCGAGCAGACATTCTAACTTGAAGATCCCAATTTTTAATTTTATTTTGTTACGTTGAATCATGTATTTTTTTTATTATTTTTTTTATTTTCATATTTATCATGAATTATATAAAAAAAGAAAAACAATCTTTTTTATTACTTATTGCATCTATGTATATAATGTATATTTAAAAAAATTGAGGAATTTCATCCAAAATCGAGGAATTTAAAACAGATTTGAGAGGAAAAATTGAAAAGAGGGTTGGCAGCACTGCCGACAACTGAATAAAATCAGTTGTCTTCACGCGATGTGACAGACAACATCGAATGGGAGGATGTCGATGTACGTCTTTTTTCCATAATAAAAAAAAAATAAATACTTTAAAAGTACAGGATGATTCATTCTTAGAAATTAAAAAATTAGCGAACAAAAATTGGAATATCTCATTGAAAATCGAAAATTTTTATGATATTTCCAATTTGAATTGCTTTTTTATCAAACATAAAGATACAGGAATGTGAAATGCGTACAGAAACTGCTTTTTTTAAAAAAAATTTCTGAACAAAAAAAGTTGAAATGATTTCTGTACAATTTGAAACACCCCGTTAGCATATTTTAACATTTAAAAAGTACTTTTGCTAGGGTTGACAGAAATATGATTTTTAGAATTTCCTATAAACAATTATATGTGAAGTTATCACAAACTCATCGGGTACTGCCTCCATAAGCACAATACTGACTTCCATAAATAAAAATACTAAGATATAAGGACATTTGATACATGAATTTCTACATTTTCTTCAACGCCTTAATTTAAACATTATCAATGACGACCAACCAACTTATTTTAATACTGCCCATCCTTCCTTGCTAGACCTTTTTATGCTATTAAATCTCTCTGGCTTATGTCGCTTCAGTCAAATCATTCCACCTAGTAATTTTAATCATGATTTTTTGCTCCTTACATACAATTTTCCTGTAGCTAGTAGAGTAAAAAGCACTCGGAGCTACTACCGCGATTATAGCAAAATAAATCCTGTTGAGCTAGCTGAGGTGTGTAGTAATTACCCCTGGGATGATATTTATCACATAGTTTCACTTGATGATAAGGTAAACTTTTTGAACAAATCGGTTAAATCTTTATTTGAGAAACTTGTTTCTTGTAATCTCTTGTCAGTTGAAACTAGGATGTATTTTGTTCGATCGTTGATTATACCGCATTTCCTCTCAGGAGTCACAATATTTCCTTCCCTTGACTCTATTTGTGCCAGGAAAATTGATGTTGCTTTTAACGATTGTATGCGCTATGTTTATGCCTTGCCGAGACACGCTCATATTTCACACGTGAACAAAAACCTTCTTGGTTGTTCGCTACAGAGATATCTGGAATTTCGATTGCTCATTTATCTTCAGAAAGTGCTTTTTAGTGGCAAGCCTGTGTATCTGTTAAATTTTATCTGTCCTTTGAAGTCGAGCAGACATTCTAACTTGAAGATCCCAATTTACTACCATGGTGTTGGTGAGCGCTCTTTCTTTGTCCAGGCTGCTCGCCTCTGGAATTCCTTGCCCATTAGTTTACAAAGGATCTCCTCACATAGCGAATTCAAAACGAAAGTTTTTGATTATTTTTGTACATCTTCTAACAATTAACAGATTAAATGTAGTCATGCATCAAGTAGATTCATTAGTGTGTTAAACTTTATTATTATTATTGCTATGGTAAACTCTTTATTAAATTCTTTATTTCACAATGAAATTAAAGTTTCTCTTTTATCATGTAATTCTTACGTTATTCTATGCCGTTTAAGTTTAAGTTTAAGTTTAAATTTAAGTTCAAATATCAATTTTGTTTTTTTACTAAACTCTCATTTAAAGTACATATACAGCAATTTTTCTACATTATTATTTTTAAATTTTATTTATATCTCGAATTTAATGCTCTACACATTTATGATAAGTTTTAACAATTTGAAAATTTTTTTTACATAATTTGTAATACATATTTTGTAATATTCTTTCCGCAATATTGGGTACATTAGTAAAAGCTGTCTTGTTGTACCATACTGTTGTCTTAAATAAATAAATAAATAAATAAATAAAATTATCACATAAAAAACATTTAAAACAATTATTAAAATTGATATTGATCAATTCTTCTTCTTCTTTGTCTTCTGTCTTTGTCTATCTTCAAATAAGCGATATGCATTAGAAATTTGTGTTGAATTTTGTATTACATATTCTTTTTGAACATTTTCTTAATTTTTACATAATATGCTTCTGCTGTCTACTTCGAAAACATACAAAACAGCTGATTTATATTAGAAAATTCAAATAGAAACGAAAAAAATTTAAATTTAGTTCGAAAGACTTAAAAGCTATATTAAATGCTTATTCGAAGCAAAAATAAAACAAATGCAAACTGAACAACCTCCAAAACCACTTCCCGATAAAACAACAGGTAGGATAGAAAATAACAATACTAACAATAGTAATAAATTAAATAATAAAACACCAGGACAAAACCCTCTATATCACAAGCCGAGTTGTGGCTTTCTGCACTAACACAATCAAACACGATAAAAGTGTTGAAACGTCAAAACATTCAATGCTGGTAGTACAAATAGTGATGTAAAGAAAATGTGTTTTAGTTAAATATTTTTGGCTTTTTAAATAAAATATGGTTTATAAAAGTTTTGAAATATAATAAATTAACAGTGTTATAATTTTTAAAGTGCACAATAGTCAAAAAGTTAAATAAAAAGGAGACAAATATTGTGCCTTCTTACCTACTTTTAAGAGAAAAAATTAAAGTATGGTGAGGTTATATGTATGTATTATTTATATGTAATAAAGTGAATAAATTGATTTGATTTAATAAATTTTAATTTATAATAATTCTGATACATATATGTATTTATATGAATAATTAAAGTTTAAAGAATAATAAATAATATAAACTTTTTTCTTCTATACCTATATATTGACATGTGACTAATGACTACATTACCTATGGTGAGGTTATATTATAAAAGTGAATAAATTGAAATGAAATGTAAACACAAATATACGGAAAAAAAAAATAAAGTGAACGAAATACAGAACAAATTCATTTAATTTAATAAAATTTTATTTATAAGTTTGTATTAATTGTTAAATTATTGAATCAAATCAATTTCTCACATCATAACATAATCACAAAAATTTATATAAAAAAAGTCTATGAAAAAGTAAATAATTTGGTTCATAATCTTTATTGTGTAATGAAGGCAAATAGACACTTAATTTGTGATAACTAATAAATTAAATTCTATTAAATCAAATCAATTTATTCACTTTATTACATATAAATAATATAACCTCACCATAGATAGGTATGTACTATGTAGTCATACTTTAATTTTTTCTCCTACAAGTAGGTAAGAACGCACAACATTTTCCACCTTTTTATTTAATTTTTTTGACTATTGTGCACTTTAAAAATTAAACACTGTTAATTTATTATATTTTAAAACTTTTATAAACAATATTTTATTTAAAAAACCAAAAATATTCAGCTAAAACACTATTTCTTTACACTAATATTCCACCACTCTTATTAAGAAACCATAAAAAACTAAAATGTCAAAACAAAACATGGCACTTCTTACTAATACATACACAACACCAGTAGGAGGCTTTTATTGTAGAGGGTTTTGCACCAGGACCAAAATATCGCCTACAGCCTACATTTCTCAACAGATTTTCATGAAATTTCGAATATAGATAGGTTTAAGGGAATTGTGGTGCTTAAGCGAAACAGATTTTTTAATTTTGATCCTTAAATTTTTTTATATTCGATTTTCGAAGGTACAGACAAAACAAAAATTCACTAAACTTTTCACACATTTTTCATGTATTAAAACGTTTAGATATTGTGTTTTCTTCTTGTAGGATTTTTTTCCAAAAAATTCACATACATATTCGACTGCATTATTTGCAAATTTTTATGTATACGATCAGAATCAAAACAAAACTAAAAAATATCGTATGGTATACAACAACAAAATACCGCAATATTAGATGACTATTAGAATTATGGGCGTGTTCTTCATTATTCTTTATTTCTTCAATTTTTTTTACATGTTTCTTCTTTTCACATCTCTCTTGCAACCTTGTATAGTCTAACATCTCATGAGCTTATTCGAAGCCAAATTGACAAACATACAGACACGAAAATTCAAAAATTTGAATTTAACGGATAAATTAAACCTCTATTGTTGTATATATATTATCTTTGGTTTAAATATTATACATATACCTATAACATTAGTATTGCAGTGCAGCAATGACACCCAACAACAACATCGTCAGTATTTAAGATCATAACACCCGAACTTTACACACTGAATAGTATATATGTACATATAATATGAATAGTAATGCTATACATATATTTTCTTGATTCTTTTATTGATCTCATCTTTCATTCAATTTTGAATATTGTATATACATATATAGGGTAGAATACCTAGTAACGAGCCCCCTTAAGGAAAATTTTTGACCTTTTCCTTATACCACGGTTAAAGTATAAAAAAAAAATATATTTTTATTTCAATAAAATTATTAAAGCGCTATGCTCGTTACTCAATTTCAAATACAATATTTGAGCCAGTACGAGCCGTGCCAAAAATAAAATATTTTAAAAATAAAATTTTAACTATAAAATGTAATTTCAAAAAAATTAGCAATTTATCACTTTTTTTTAGTACAATATAAAGGAAATATTTTTGGTAGCACTTTACATTTATTAGAATTACATTTAAAAAAAGAATTTGTAATGATAAACCATCCACGCATTGCAAAGATAAAATATTTTTCTAAATACATATACTTATAGCAAATATTCATCTGTATTTTTGTAAAAATATCTTAGTTATAGAATAAAATAAAGCCAACGGCTCATTACTGGGTGTTTTCCCTATGTATATTTAAAAACTGAAATTTGAATTTTTTAAATTATATGGGTGACGTCACGCACATTTAAACGGTTCTCTTTTTCCATACAAAATGTGCAAAACAATATTTTTTAATTTTATTTGAATCATATACTATTGGCCCAAACCAGACTAATCTTCTTTCAGCTTCAACAACCGGTTTTTTCTCCTCACTTTTGGATAAAATGTACTACACTTCGCCATCGCTCTGCTAAAAAACCGCTGCTGAAAGAAGACTAGTCTGGTTTGGGCCATTCAGTGTGTAAAGCTCGGGTGTTATAATCAATACTACGATGTTATTGTTGGGTGTCATTGCTGCAATACTAATGTATAATCAAAGATAATTAATAAGAAGTAGATATTCTAAAACAGAAAAGCTGTTTAAAAATAAATTTTTAGTTCTAAATCTGTTCATAGAGCGGACAGACAAGAAGGAATCGCTTAGAACATTAGATTTAAAAATACGTTATGACCGTTTTTGCAATAAAAAAAAATTTAACATACACAAAAATCCTCAAAACTGTAATTAGACAATTTTATATGGAAAATGAGGACGGAGTTAATGTGCATGACATCATTATACAATTTTTTTGTTGGGGTTGTACTATATATGAAAATTTATAATTAATGTAAACAAAAACAACACCCATATAAAAAAAATAATTGTTGTTTTTATTTTTCATTTTTCAAGTATCCAACCAAATTTACAATTTTTTTATAATACCGTATTTGAATTTTGTTGTTACTTCGTACCTAAATACAAAATTTATTGTAAACTTGAAGTCACTGTTTTTTTCTCAATTTTGTATTTTTCCCATTTAGCATATACAAGTATGTATTTTTGTATATGCAGATTGTAGTTTATACAGGAGCGGAAAAAACGCATGACTCAAATAATTTTCATTTTTCTAAAAATAATTTATTTATTAAGCTGTATTACAGAATCATGTATGGTTTTTCTTTTCTTATAGAAAATACCTTAAAAAAACACACATACTTAGTTAAAAAACAAACATCCATCCCCACCTAAATTTAAAGATAGTATCGAGAAAAGTTTTTAGAAATTATTAGTTAGGCGACTTTCATGACCGCTACTGTAAATATATTATAATGCACGTACAGTACATTATAATGTTGACACTTTGCAAGCATTAGCGATTTTCTAATTTTCTAATAATGACTGTGATCATCTCCCGGCTGCAAGGTTTTAATAAAATTTTACCTAATTGATCAAAATTTGTAGAGTCCAACATATCTAACTACCTCACATTATGTAACATTTCGAAATATAAATATGGGTAAATAAAATGTATTTAAATGTGTATTGTAATTGTAATGTTGTTAATTAGGTACTTGAATTGAAAACAAAATATCTTAATTCCCTTTTTCATTTAAAAAAAAAAATATATAGTTACATAAAATAAAAACAAAAAAAAGCGGGATCGGGATTCTGGATTTCAGTAAAATTTCTCATAGCTTCAAAAACTATAAAAAAAATAAAAATAATTGGATAAATTTTTCATATTATCATGCATTCAATAATCAGAAAACAAATTCTAATTCATATGTATTCCTATACAATACAATATATTTAAATACATAATGTAGGTATGTATGTACATACATATTGATATTCTATGGATGAAAAAATAAAAAATATACTAACCGATAAAACAAATTTAAAAAAAAGAAGAACAAAAAAAAACAAATATTAAATCTAAATGAAATGTGCACAGACGATAAACACGCATTTGTGTACATGCAAAAATATGTACATATATATATATGTATATACATTGTTATATATATCATATAAATATAGGTATACACAAAGTTACACTGGTAACTGGTTTGATTTGGTTATACACAAAAAAAAAAAAATAACAAGAGCATGAGCGAATGGATAATAAAAAAAATCACTCGACTGCATCATTTTTTTTAAGTTTGAATTTCAAAACGTTAGTTCTATTTTTGCTCGCCAGATAGGACAGACAAGAAGGTTTCGTTTAGGAGCCTTTAATGAAATAAAGTGAAAATACAAATGTACTACGCGAAATATCTATTGTGTTAATCTATAATCATTGGTATAATACTTATTTTTATATTGATTTGAAACTTTCAAAAGTAAAGCTCGGGTGTTATGAACAAAGCTTGGGTGTTATTGTCGGGTGTTATTGTGCACAATTGTACTGAAATTTTCATTAAATCCTGGGGTGAGTTTTTGTAAAGTGATGGTGATGATCACCTGTCACCACTTCCATATAAAATTCTAAAAGCTTTTGAAAAGCTTTATTAAATTTAAAAAAAAAGATGTAGAAATTCTGTTTCGAAAATATATCCTTTTACCCCTATTTCTCTGGTTGGTGTACTGATTGGTACTGCCATGAAAAATTCATTAAATGACCATTAAGCAAAAACCATATAAATACCATATAGACAGACCAAAATGAAAATTTCTTGAAAAAAAATATTTTTCTCCCTGCAGATGGCCAGCCAAGGAGGCTCTGATAGAAAGAATAATTTTTGTATGAATCGAAATCAACAGTATGAGTGTTTAAGTGTATAAACATATACAATAATAATAACGTGGCTTTTTAGAGCCAATATGGAAATTGCGTATACAGAAAAAAAAATACAGATCGCAAAAACGAAAAACGTACAGAAACAATATGTATAAGCGCATATATAAATTATGAGTCAATTCATTCAAAAACTATATAGGTATACAACTTGTCTGTTAAAATAATGATCATTAAATAATATGACATATAGATATATATTAAACTGTAGTATATACAGAATAGATAATGTACATATTTCATAGGATTTTGCAATTATATCCTATAATTATACATATATTGCTGGTATGGTTTTTTTCTTTTCTTTTTTTTTTTGTCCACATGCATATATTATAGTTATGTAGGTATGTATACCTATTTGATACAGCAAACATCATTCTTTAAAGCTGAAATAAATGGTTATTGTTGTTGTTTTTTTTTTGGTTTGATTTTTCTGTTTCTTGTTGTTATTGTACTTTTGCTACAATAAATATGCTCGCGTAAATAAATATTTTTTGAAATAAGAATTTTATTTCAAATTACAGTGTCCGCTCAATAATTTTTCCCTTCCTATTTTCAACTTTTGGTTTTTTCAACACCCAAATTTCAATAGGTACTTTGAAGGTTTTTCGATGATTTTTATTTTATAAAATAGAATAAAGTTTAAATAAGCTAAACATGTAGGTACTGCCTAATTTAAATCACAGATTTTTGTAGAAATAATTCATTATATAATTATCATAATCGGTTTTTATAATAACAAAAACTAATTTTATTACAAAACTATTTATTGTTTTTTCAAAAATAGCGTTGAAAGTTGCAAATTGGTTTCTATCCAATAATTTCAACTATTTTAAAATTTAAACAAGGCCTATTTTAATCAGTCCAAATTATCGAGCTCATACTGTATGTATGTGTAATTTTTGCTTCTTTTCTTTCAAATGAATATTAACATTAAAATACAAGTGCAAGTGAACAATTCGTTCTATTTCAAATTTTAAACCCTCGAATCAATTTTAAGTAACAAAATGTAACATTTTTTGATTCTTTAGAAAAAAATGTTCCTGTGGAGCTAGGAAGTTGAAATTTGGCCAGAATATTCTTTGAACGGTCTAATATTGCACGAACTTTGAAAGGTTTGAATCCGTTCACTAGGGCAAAAGTTTAAATTTAAAAAATTAAATATGT
Source organism: Bombylius major (assembly GCA_932526495.1). Taxonomy (NCBI): domain Eukaryota; kingdom Metazoa; phylum Arthropoda; class Insecta; order Diptera; family Bombyliidae; genus Bombylius; species Bombylius major. The sequence goes on from OW052043.1 coordinate 32,934,846, forward strand.
AATTCAATATTTTTGAACTTTTACATAAAAACCTTTCAACCTTCAAACCTTTAGACCTTTCAAAGTTCATGCAATATTAGACCGTTCAAAGAATATTCTAGCCAAATCTCAACTTCCTAGCTCCACAGGAACATTTTTTTCTAAAGAATCAAAAAATGTTACATTTTGTTACTTAAAATTGATTCGAGGGTATAAAAGTTAAAATAGAACGAAGTGTTAACTTGCACTTGGTACTGTTAAAAATTATAGAACAAGAAAAAAATGCTAACGAAAAACCAAAGGTCTATTCTCTGTAAAATTATACCAAAATGTTCACTCGCTTCAGTAAAAATGTTGAAAAGAATAGCTAAACATAAAAAAATTCTTTGTTTTTATAGGCAGCTGACCTGATATCGGCATTGATTTTTAGTATAATATTACATACAATATACATTTTTATTTTTTTTTAATTACTTCAAAATGTCTTCTGCGTTGCCTGAAATGTCCTCATAGATTTTAATTGCTTATTGTTAAAGATCAATTATATATGAGTTTTCTATAAAATACTTTCTTAAAGGACATGTGTTACAATAAAACTATAAATGAGACAATTATTAAATACTTAACAATTCACAGAATTCTTAAAGAAAATATTAAGAATGTATTAACAAGGTTGTGTACGAGTCTTCTGCGTTGCCGCCTTCATTTCAGATAAATTTAAAACATAAGGTCAGAAAAATAGAAATGCGCTATATAGTTTTAAAAGTGAGGTATAGAAAACAAGTATTAAGTCTTTACACTTTTATTATCCAACAATTTTTTAATAAAATTCCTCACAAAGTGTCATCGATGTTAACAGAGAATCGACCTAAAACAAAAATACACACATGCTTAAGAAAATAATTTCACACGTAAAATGGTTTAATAAATACACAAACACAAAAATTTTAGTTCTATGTCCAACCACTTGGGGACAAGGAGAAATCGCTAAAATGATAAAAGTTATGCTGATTTGAAATGTAACTGTCAGTAACGGACAAGTAGGCTGTCTTTATGATGTAATTATATAGTAGCTGCTATTCTTTGGTCGCTGTGATCTGATAATTCTCAGTTCTCAGTTGAGATGAGCATTTCTTTGCTCCGTACTTTTTCTATTGCACTGTAGCTGGCAGCAGCATCCTTTTGATATTTCTCAGATCCTAGTGAGGAAAAATATATTTGCTCAAATGATTTAAGAAATTGGGAAATAAGAAGAAGAAACGTATTTGACATTTGACAATTGATAAATAATTTTCTTAAAAGACAGACATGGAATACGAATTGTTAATTCAAAGTAAGTAGATATCTTAAATAAAATTTCTATTAGTATATGTTGATATGATTGTGTAATTATAATTATCATAAATTAAAAAAATATATATTTTTTTATAGATAGTAGTGAATCTACTTGGACATATGAAGAGACAATGCTTCTCATTCAAACGTACGATAAATACAAACATATTTTTGATAAAGGTAACAGGAAAAGTGGTTGGGATATTATTATTACCCACTTAGATAGTGAAGGCGTTTGCGTAAGGCATTATTTAAATATTTAGATGAATTGAAACCATAAATATAGTATATTTCTATTTATAGAAAACGAGTGCACAAGTTGCTAAAAAATGGTCAAATCTCTTGAGAACTTATCGTGCAATAAAATGCAATAATAAAAAAACCGGCCAGTCGGTTATTAAGTTTAAGTATTTCGAGGAAATGGATCAAATATTAGGAGATAAAACTATTTACTCTAAAGCTGGTGTGAGTGTTGGCCTTACAAATACAGTGTCGAAACTAGATGTTGTAGAAAGTTCAGAAGAAAAAGAAAACATTGAAATATCTGAAAGCACTTCCACAATGGTGCCAAAAAAACGAAGTGGAAATGCCAGACAAGAATACTACAAATCTAAAAAACAATTCTTTGAAGAGGAAAATGAAAGAAGACAAGAAGATCACCAATCTAAAATTGAAAGTAGAAAAGAAAAATTAATCCTTTTAAAACCGCTTATAGATATACAAAAAACAAAGCAAAATTGATACTTTTTTTTAACTACACATAACTGAGTGAGATTCCCTGTTTTTAGTTTTTTTTAAAACTATTTTGTTATTGACTTTGAATTCAGTTTTTGTTTTTTTTTAAGCTATTTTGTTTTTTTAGTTGTAGAATAATATGAATGAATAATGAATTAAAAGGCATTTTACAAGAAAATATATTTTTTTATTGAAATATCTAAACATATATGTACATTTAATGGAATTAGTGATTGAACATTGAGTTAAAGATGCTTTCTCTTCTGCTGATATTATTGCTGCTTTCAAACATTCCTAATTCCTGTACTACTATGTTTTCATTTTCAATTTCAATTTCTTCTTCGAAAAGTACATCTTTTTTATTTATGCATATGTTATGTAGCATCATTGCTACTATACATGCTTGTATTACAAATTTAAGATTTAGGTTTTCGAATTTTCGTACTCTTCTAAATCTATTTTTCAATAAGCCGAATGCGTGTTCCACAACAATTCTTGTGGATGAATGTATTTTATTGCAATGTATCTGGTTATCTGTCAAATTGCCGTAATCTTTAAATGGTGGTATAAGCCAGTCTAACGTAGGATATGCAGAGTCTCCTAATAAAACGAAATCACCTATCATTTCTTGGTTATTACTGATGTTATTATATAGATCAGATTTCCTTAAAACACGTGCATCGTGTTGAGAACCTGGTTCACCTATAAATACATCAATAAATCTCTTTTGGCTGTCAACAACACCTTGAATAATAATGCTATAATAGCCTTCTCTATTATAATATTCTTCTTGATTTCCTGATGTTCTCAGTATTTCAATATGTGTACAGTCTATAGCACCAATTACATTTTTTATTCTTTTTTTTGCAAATTCTCTAGCATTATTCTGCATTTGTGTATCATTTGGCCAACAAATAAAATACGATGATAAATCACATAAAATAGAAACCACTCTATGAATGATATTACATGCTGATCCCTGACATATCCCAAATCTATCTCCGATTTGGCGAAAGGTTTCTGTGTTTGCGAGATACCATATTGTCATCAATAAAGCCTCATTAGTTGAAACTGCTTTCCTGCCTCCCGAAGATGTTCGCAAATACTGTTGATAAGAATTTTCAATGTAACCTGTAATATCGCTGTTTGTTATTAACAATTTTTTAAATATATATTCTTGCAAATTTACTTTGAATGTAGGAAACAGTTTCCCGACTCAATTTAAAATGTTTTTTAAACTCCGCATCACTGTAGAAAGAAACAACGTCTTTAACATAGTTCTTTATCTTAATTGTAGAATTGTTTGCTTCTTCGCTTGATGAATCGTCCAAAAAAAAAATCGAAATCGTCTTCTGATTCTGATTCAGATGTTAGTAATAAGTTCTAAAAATCTAAGTGTTTAGCTTTTATAAAAATAACATAATTTGTTTACTTACTAATAAAGCCATAATTTTGATGTATCATCAATAAAAATACTCGTTTTGATTTCGTCTGATGTAGTGCTTTAAATGTAATTTTTTTAAATTCTAATCAAAATACCTTAACAATAAAATAAAATAACTACCCATAACAGGTGATTTGAAATGTAAACAAATCAAAATGACAACTAAGAATCAAATGAGTAAAGTACGTTTCTTTGGCTCGATTGCTTAGTTAAGTAAGAAGAAGAAGGCAACTGATTCAAGTGAGACGTTAAACTGAGAAAGATCTGATCACAGCGACCAAAGAATAGCAGCTAGTCATTGCCATTAAGTTATCAAAGACACAAAACGTGTTACATAAAAGCGACATCTATGATTGAATACGAAAAACGTCAATTTAAATTTGAAAAGTAAGTTACAATTTTTTTCTTGAAATATTAATAAAAACTTGTCTTTAACGATAATTTTCTACATGTTCAATATATTCAGCTAAGTGATTGCAAAATTTTGTTTGTATGTAATATACACTCCGCGTCACTTAATTACGGCCACTGATTTTTTAAAGTTATTTTGGATATTACTATAAATTTTGTTACGTGAGTATTAGTTTTTATGCTTGTATTTGAGAATACGTTCTGTTACGAATATAATCACGGAAAAAAAATTTGAAAATATAGTACCGTTATTTGTGCAGTACTCATTAAGTACAATCTCTTCAAAAAGCATGCATTTTTTTTCGTCACTTGATTACGGCCAGTATTGAAAATTAGTGTTCTAACTACTATGACGAACAATTTTTCGACTTTATTCAAAATTATTTCGTTTATTATATTGCTAGTGTTCATTAGCTATCAAATTATTGAATTTTTTGAAGAATGAGTAAAGAAAAGACATTGGCTGAGTGAAAAGGCAAAAATCGAGGTAACGAAAAAAAAATGCATGCTTTTTGAAGAGATTGTACTTAATGAGTACTGCACAAATAACGGTACTATATTTTCAAATTTTTTTTCCGTGATTATATTCGTAACAGAACGTATTCTCAAATACAAGCATAAAAACTAATACTCACGTAACAAAATTTATAGTAATATCCAAAATAACTTTAAAAAATCAGTGGCCGGAGTGACGCGGAGTGTATAAATATGTAGGTTTTCCAAATTGGTAAATTTTGCAATGTAATACCCAAGTGCAAAAGAATTGATCCATCTGCAAATATTTTCAACTGCATATTTCCGAATGTATGATTACTTTAAAAAATAAATGTAATAATTTTTTTTTTTTAAAAAACTGTGCTTCAAAAAGTTCATTTTATTAGCTTTCATAAAAAAAAAATATAAATATTATATTCTACAAAAAAAAAAACAAGAAAATAACAACATTTTGAAATTTTGAAAATAATTGAAAATATTTGTAGATTAATCAATTCTTTTGCACTTGGGTAGTATATGTATCTAATTCTAGGAATAATGAATAATTAACTGTTAGATTGCAATATGTAACTGCGATAGCTTAAATGTCCTATATCTGATAATGGTTTTTCTGGACTACCAACAATACCTTCACGTCATGATAATTCATAACTAAATGGTATTAAAAGTTTACCATATCCTTTTCTTTGATTCGGTAGTAATATTAAAATACATACTACATTATTATTTTCTGGTGATTCTTTTTCTTTTGAAAAATAACCAACAATATTTGCACCTTTTTATCAACTTCACATAATACATAAAAGAAAAATGATCAACATCATAATATAATGTTTTATGATCTAAAAATAATTTTGTCATTAAACATAATGTTTCACAATAAATTTACGATCTTTTACATCAATTTCAAATATTGATATTGTACCTTTTCTATAAATTTCATTACCAGGTGGTTGTCGTTGTATACATTCTGTAGCATGATATCTATATATCTTTGCATATTTCATATTTTTTAAACAAATTTGCAAATCGCTGAGATTTTATATTCGTATCATCAGCTGAAAATTAAAATTATTATTAAAATGTTTTTATTAGCTTGGTTTCTTGTCTGTCTGTTCGGTACAAATTTGGAAATTGATTTTTAATTTTTAACCAACTTTTTGATGAGATAGAGACTTGAAACTTTCAACATAGCCCAGAACTGCATGACAATGCAATATTACATCGCTAATGAAAGTTTTAAGATTTTACTTTTTATGATATTCGATCCTCAAATTTGGTCTAAAACAAATAAAATATTAATTTTTCTTTACTAAAATTTAATCTAAGCAAACTCTGATTTTCAAGTCAAAAATATTTTAGTATGCTTCATTTCTCATTTTTAACAGCCATCTCTGAAAATGTAGTACCACTTTAAAAATATTTTTTTGTTTATGAATACATATTTTTGAAAGAAAAAATAAACAAATGAATAAAAAATTTCAATAATAATTTCAAATTTATGGCCATTTTTCTTGAAAATGGGATTATTACATACAATAAGTAATACATAAAATGAAAGGTAATTTTAATAGCCATTCATAATGAAAAGAAAAATTTTGATACATAGGGTGTAAAGAAAGTTACAGGTGATTTTGTGTTGGGAGGTCTTGCATAAAAATCATAATTTTGAACGCCCTCTAGCGGCGAAAAAAGACACGATCGAAAGTTTCGCTAGTACAATTTTTTTCATGGAATAGTCCAGCGAATATCGTGGTACCCCTCTTGGTAGTTAGAAAGAATACACCCCGTATGTATATACAAATATATTTGTTTTTTAAAATTAAAAAAACTTTTTTAGTTTTACTTATATTGTTTTTTAATGTAAAATAATATCAATAAAATCGATTGTCAAATTTCACATAAGACTAAAAAGCAAAAAATAATTAAAATAAAAAAATTTTTTTAATATAAAACGTTTTTAAAACGGACTCAAAAGTATAAAATAATTTTTTCTAGCCACATACACATTCTCAACCCCATACAGATAATTCTGAAAATTTGTGATTGCGAATTTTTAATAGCTATAAAAATACTTGTAAGATTAAAAACGAAAAACATGGGGTGCAAGATAAAATAGTAAGAAGTGTAAAGAGTAGTGCAAGTTAATAGTAAGAAGTGTAAAGAATAGCGCCCCACGTTTTTCGTTTTTAATCTTACAAGTATTTTTATAGCTATTAAAAATTCGCAATCACAAATTTTCAGAATTATCTGTATGGGGTTGAGAATGTGTATGTGGCTAGGAAAAATTATTTTATACTTTTGAGTCCGTTTTAAAAACGTTTTATATTAAAAAATTTTTTTTATTTTAATTATTTTTTTTTTTATTTGTTTTGTTTACAAATGTGACAGGACAGTCTCGCGTGTTTTGTGATAGAGTAAAATAACGAACATAATTTAAACAAATTTAATATTCTCTTAACTGGACACTGTCCTCTAAACTACCATCTACAAGAGGAAGACAAGTGCAGATTCTGCAAGGAGGCCAAAAAAACCTCAAAACACATTCTGTGTGAATGCGAGGCGTTAGCCTCTAAAACATTGTGCTACATGCATCAGCCTTTTCTCAAACCGGAGGAAATCTGGTGTGAACCTTCTAATAGAATTTCAGGATTTATCAATAGCCTAAATCTATAAGAAGCACGGACTGTACAAAAGATTTTTACTGGTGGAAGTGCAATTATAGCCCATTACACATCTATCATCTAACGCACTAAACGCAACGCACCAAACGCGTGTATTAAAACTCAACCTTAAGATTGAGACAGCAAACAAAGTTTGTAGGACTTTTATAGGATGATGTTTAATAGAGTAGTTCTATCCAAAATACCTGCCTATATATTATCATCGATTTCATACATATGTACCTACACATGTAGATTATATAAATTTATAGCAAAAAATGTATCCAGAAAATAGAAGCTTGAGCTGTCTCATGTCTGCGGTGCCAGAACTTCAAAATAAAAATTTGTATAAGAGGAAATTTTATACAAACAAGAATTTTTTGTGCTATATATTTTTTGATTATACTCGAATGATATTTGATCTCTCGACTCTAATTTAATAAAGAACAGCTTTTTTTCAATCATTTTGTAAAAACATTCAAATCATTAATACGCGTATTCACAGTTTTTTTTTCGAAATTCGAATGCAAGAAATTTCTTTTGTTTTTTTCAATAATTTGTAAAAGAATTAAAAGTCAGAGACAAAATAAGCATACAATTAATTTGAAAACCTTTACTTTTTTTTCTTTTTCAATCAAGTAAAATACATATTATACATATTTATCTAGAAACTTAATTTTAAACTCGCTACACAAATGAAATTCTAATGGAATACATACATATATGTATGTATATGTTCATATGTATGTGCATATGTAGGCATGAAAACAATTCGAAAACAAAAAATTTATTCTGTATTCTGTAATATTTCTTCTCTTTTAAAATTATGTGAATAAACTATCAACTGAACTAATTTTAATTCTAGATACTAGAATTAATTCCTAACCATAAAAAAATAGAACAATATAAACTTTAAATTAAGAAAAGACCTATTATACTTTTAGCCTTTTATACTGATTTAATAAGATGTTCTCTTTTTTCATGAATTTTACTTTGTGGTATACCAAATGTTACACCACTCAATGCTGAATCATATTTTTGTGTTTGTTTTTCTAATGTACTTAAACATTCACGGAATCCTAATAAGAATTCATCCGCATTTTCAAAATTAAAAACCATTGGTGGTTTTAGTTTAATCACATTATCATTCGGCCCATCAGAGCTGACTAGAATTTTATGTACATTTTTCATACGATCAACAATCCTACGTGCTGTTTTTGTTGCAGGTTCTTTTGTTCTTTTATCAAGTACCAAGTCAATTCCAATAAATAATCCTATACCTCTTACATCACCAATACAGTCAAATTCATATTTTAATTCCATACATTGATCATATATATATTGTCCTACTTTTAAAGCATTCTGTTGAAGATTTTCTTCGTCGATAACTCTCATAACTGCATTTGCAATAGCACATGAAACAGGATTACCTCCATATGTGTTGAAATAACAAATTCCAGTAGAAGCGAAACTATCGGCAATTTTTGGTGTTGTTACAACAGCACCAACAGGATGTCCATTTCCCATTGGTTTAGCAACTGTAACAATATCTGGAATTACATTTTGTGTTTCGAATGCCCAATAGTGAGTTCCAACACGACCAAAACCCACTTGAACTTCATCAGCAATACAGACACCTCCTGCGTCTCGTACTACTTTATATACTTTTTCAAAATATCCTATTGGTGGAATAATTTGTCCGCCACAACTTTGCAAACTTTCTGCAATATATGCAGAAACACTTCGCCCCTTTTTGTCTAAATTTTCAATAATATCTTCAATTTCTTTAGCATACAGTTCACTAAGATCTTGATTGGGATTTTCATAAACATTGTATTTTCCACGATATGTATCTGGACATTCAGCTACGTGGACATAATCTGGCTTAGAATCTCCACCTGGCTGATTAAATTTATATGGAGAAATGTCCATAACAGATATTAAATGACCATGATACGCACTAAAATTGTTGAGGATAAATCAGTTAAAATATTGTTACAAAATAGATACATTTGTTCAAAATGAAGACTTACTGGTTCAAAGTAATTACATCATTTCGTTTTGTATAAGTTTTAGCCAATCTTAATGCCAAATCATTTGCTTCAGAACCAGAATTCACAAAAAAACATACTGACAAATCACCAGGCATTTTTGATGATAAATTTCTCGCACACTGTACCAACTCATCATGAAGAAATCTATTATTTGTTGATAATATAGCCATTTGATTTGTACCAGCTTGAATGACTTTTGGATGACAATGTCCAACTGGAATTTTAAATACAATAGTAATTATTTATTATATTAAATAAGATAAATTTTGTATAGATTAAAAATCAAAAACTCGAATTCAATGTAATTTCTAAAACATTTTATTAAAGTAGAATTTACTAAGTGAATACGTGCATCAGTTCTAACTATTATTATTCATTTGAATTCTATGAACACGGTTATAGTTCATTCTTTAAAAAAACTGATGATCATTATTAATATTACTTACAATACCTATTTATTTTTAGGAAATACATACTCACATAGGATACGTGTACACAATATAAGATGAGTATATATGTATGTACATATATAGGTTTAGACTATATGTATTAACATATATTTTTTCAAATCATTATTACGCAAAAAAAAAATAACAAGAGCATGAGCGAATGGATGATAAAAAAAATCACTCGATCATTTTAAATTTTAAATTTGAATTTCAAAACGTTAGTTCTATTTTTGCTCGCCAGATAGGACAGACAAGAAGGTTTTGTTTAGAAGCATTTACTTAAATAGAGTGAAAATACAAATGTACTACGCGAAATATCTATTGTGTTAATCATTAATCATTGAAGGCACAGATGACATGAGCTTTTTTTTCATTTTTCATGTTTTCTTCTATATCACTATTCATTATTCACTCTGAATTTTTATTTTTATTTATTTTTGAATTTGTAATAAAAACATGAATTTGAAGAAAAGTTCATACATCTTCATAATTTTGGCTTTTTTTAAATAAATGTAAAAAAGTGTTTTATTATATCTACATAATTGCAATAAGTTGCACGTTACACCTTACTTATCAAGAGACAAAACTATGTATAACAATGTAGAGTCAATGATAATATGTACAAATTTTGAATGTACATACATAAATGCGTATATATACCGTCTGTGCAAATTTAATTTAATACTTATACTTTATTTAACAATTAAAGTCAGTATTGTGCTTATGGAGGCAGTACCCGATGAGTTTTTTGCCTTGGTAATATTTAATTTAAAAGATTCTCCTCGATTGAAATTGAGATCTGATCACCCCACACACGAGACAAATTTATACAAACGAAATGTAAAAGAGTATAGAAAAGTATGCCTATCTTGCCTGTACTGACTTTAATTGTTAAATAAAGTATATATGTTTTTGTTTTTTTTTTAAAATTTATTTGTGACGTATGTAGATCAGTAATTTTTTTTATTTATTCATCCATAAAATATCAATGCACACATGTACATATATTGTATATACATAAATTTGATTTAGTTTTCTGATTACTGAATGCAGGATAATATAAAAAATTTACCCAATCGTTTTATTGATTTTTTTATATTTTCTGAATCTATAAAGAATTTTTCTGAAATCCAGGGGCCCGATTATGAACTTTCGTTATAAATGACGATAAAGTTAAACAAAGATAATGTGAATAGAATAAATGCCCAATTTCTTCAGGTCAAGATATCTTCATGATAATCTTAAACTGGGGATAAATCAAGAATTTGGTTTTCATCACTATCAGATAAGACTTATTAAGAGGATAAAGTTATCTGGTCATGATAGTACCGATTATCTCAAGATTAAAAATATTTTGACTACAGCTTTGAAAGCTAAAGTTTTAAAGCTGTTTTTAATGTTTAAATTTTTTGTATTAGGATTTTATTTTATTAGAAGTGGTTATGGATATTTTTATTAATAATATTATTATTATTTTTAAATTATTTTATTTTAACTTTAACTAGCAACTTCACTGGTCACTGATAATATTAAAAATAATGAAACGGTTACCTACTTAACTACTTAAAAATTATTCAAAATTAATCATGAAGTTGAACCTGTGATTAGTATTTCTATCTCGATGATAACTTATCTGTGCTTTGGATGAAGAAAACCAACTTTATCGGTAGTTTAACTTTATCTGGAAGTTCATTATTAAGAACCATGAAGAAATTGGACAAAAGTGGTATTACGAACTCTCTACGTTATATAGCTTTCGTGAGAGTCTACCATACTTTATTTTTTACTAACCATTTTAATAATGTATTAAATTAAGCTTTCGATGATAATTTAAAATTGTGTGTGTGAAGTGTGAATTATCTACATATTTATAGAAATTGGAAATACAGTAAGTAGATAGTGAACAGCGAAAAGTGAAAATCAAAAAATTAATCAAATTAAACAAAAAATTTAAATAGGATAAAATAATACACATAAAATAAACGTAATATTTGAAAATTTTTATTATTTTTTATTATATGTTATTTATTTTTTATAAACACTTCATTCTATTTTGCTTTCCTTTCATGATTTCGAAACCTTCAAATCATTAATTTTATTTAATAATCTTTTTTTTATTGTGCAAATAATTAGTATCATAATACCCTTCCATGTTCAATTGCATTGATTTTTTTTTTCTTCGGTTTATATTCCTAAAGTATCTGCTCTTTTTATATTTCCTACCCTTACCTATATTTTTCAATTTATAAATTATAATTTTCACAATATAATATACAAATAAATGTAATTATTATTTGTTTTTTAATTCATAATATGTATATACAATTTATGTTTTTTATTTTTAAGAATGATAATTACATATTACTCAGTAACACTAATTTGCGATTATTTATTATTCATTTTACTTGTTATACACACTTAACACACATCTCGAAATTTATACATAAGTATACAAATATTCCTTTGCAATAGAAAATAATTTTGTAATAAATACTCACTCTATAGAAAAAAGTTTTTTTGTTTTATATACGTATAATGAGTTATAATAAAATAAATAAAATAAATAATAGGCAAATTTTTCAGAAACTCGACCTTGAACACAGTGCTGGATTTAGGCTTAGGCAAGTGAGGCAATTGCCTAGGGCGGCAAAATTTTAGGGGCGGAAAATTTTAGCCTAACAAGCAAAAAAAAAAAAAAAAAAACCTCTTCATTGCTGTGAGTAAATAAATTGCAAGAGAGTAAATAAACTTCTATATCTAACAAGCAAAAAAAAAAAAAAAAAACCTCGTTTCGTTTTAAACTTCTATCTAACAACCAAAAAAAAGAAAAAAAAAAAAAAGGCGCCATATGAGACATTGCCTAGGGCGGCATCACACTTAAATCCGCCACTGCTTGAACATAAAAATGCAAAAATCCGACCACCCCGTTTAGTATGGCACACGTTTCGTAAAACATCCTGTATACATGCATTTCTGTTTCAGAACCCTTAGTTTTTCTTCACATTTTTTAAAGAGTAAAAATGTAAATGTTTTATCATTTTTGAAAAAGTTTATGTTCTATATTAACGTGAAGTGCCGTAGTAAAAGAAAACAATAAATTTATAATTTATAATTTTTAATAATAATTAAATTTAAACAAAAAAAAATTATATTATAATTTTCCTTTATTAGGAAACAATTTTTACAAAATATGAAATTTTATAAAATTTTAGGACAAAGGTAAAGCCGGTAACACTTATCAAAAAGTTCATCCGATTTTATACAGCGAATTTAAACTAAAGTGTGACGCTCCCGGTGATGAAAATCAGAAACACATTTACATATGTAATTACTCAAAGAAGAAACAAGACAAAATATGTCCATAAGACCTGCAATGAAGAAATTTTGTGGATAAAGTATAATATTGTATAAACTTTAAACGGCGTAAATCCGTTCACTAGCGTATAAGTTATAGGGTAAAATATAAAACACTTTATAAATAAAGACATGAATTTTTTGAATTTATAATAAAGTCAAAATAACGATGCAAAATAAAAATAACGTTAACTCATAATACCACTTTATCACAATTTTAAACTCACCATTAAAAAGAGCGAGCTTTTCTCAACATATTATGATAAAGTAAAATAAAGTAAGTTCATAATACCAATTATTATTTATCCATTTATAGCGATAAAGAAATAACGATAAAGTATGTTCATAATCGCGCCCCAGATTCTATTTCTTTTTTTAAAATTTTTATTTTATATTTCTTATATATATACATACAGGGTGTTTCACAGTTCGTGTGCCAAACTGAAATGGGTGGTAGATCTCGATGAGAAATGAAAAAAATCGTATGGGAGGGGGGGGTCTATTCTCAATGGTTACCGAGATATTCAAGGTCAAACAAAATTTTTTTCGACTAGTAACCAGTTCCACTTTTCGCAACATATTTCAGCGCTCGTGCAATATAGGGAGCTAAATGAAAATTATTTCCATAGGGAACCTTCAGTCCTTTCAAAAAATGTCTTTTATAAAGTTTTATGTTTAATACTTGAGAAGTTATTGTAGCTCAAAGTCAAAAAATTTTGAAAAAAAATCGTCATTTTTATGTTCAAGGTCAAATATCTCGAAAATTTCCCTTATTATTTTTTTTATTTTTTTATCTTAAACAAAATCCTATTTTACCTGCTCTAATATTGTTTTTATCTTATTGCATTATCTTTATCCGTTCAAAAGTTATTGAGCATAATTCAAGGACAGTTTTTTCAAAATCGGTTAAACTTGTTCTTGTGAAGAATTACTCAGTTTGTCTTGGTATGTTTAACTTCACTCTTATTTTCCAAAGGCTACTGTTTTCGATGTGTCCTCCTCCCTTTTGGATATAAATAATAGCTCTTCGTCTGAATGCGCCTTTCAAATTAATTATTAATAAGACAAAGTTGAAATTCAATTGTGCTTAATTGATTGTTAAAAATGACGGAGTTTACAAGAGCAGAATACGCTGATATTATTTTTTGCTATGGTTTTGCAAATGGAAATTCTCGTGCGGCTGAACGTGAATACCATCGACGTTTTCCAGAAAGAAGACAACCATCAAGAAGTGTTTTTGTGCGTACTTTTCAAAGGCTAAGAGATACTGGAAACGTGAGCAACGTTCTAATAGAAAGAGGTGGACATGACAATGCAAGGCAACTTTCAACGGAAATGGAAGAAAGAATTATTGGACAAGTCATAGCTGATCCTGCTTTAAGTACAAGACGTTTAGCTCAACGGTTAGATTTGTCTTCATCAACAGTGTGGAGGGTGTTAAACAGAGAAGGACTTTATCCTTATCATTTTACACCTGTGCAGGAACTATTGCCTGATGACTACGCAAAACGTACAGAATTTTGTAACTGGCTGCTTGAAAATAACTTTGAAGATTATACGTTCTTGGATAGTATTTTGTGGACTGATGAGGCTCAGTTCACAAAATCTGGTGTTGTCAATTTCCACAACACACATTATTGGTCCTATGAAAATCCAAGGCAAGTGCGAATTACTTCAACGCAGTATCGTTTTTCCGTTAATGTGTGGGCAGGAATTATTGGTAGTCGCTTACTAGGTCCATGCATTCTACCAGATAGGATTAACAGTGGAAGTTATCTCGAATTTCTACAAACTGTCGTACAAGACTTATTGGATGATATTCCATTGGCAACTCTAAGAAATACTTTTTATCAGCATGATGGAGCGCCAGCGCATTGTGGAAGAAATGTTGTTGAATGGCTGAATGAAAATTTTGAAGGTAGATGGATAGGACGTAACGGTCCCTTTCATTGGCCAGCTCGATCGCCTGATCTTACACCACTTGATTTTTATTTGTGGGGAACCATGAAGGATTTGGTATACGCCAGGAAAATTGAAACTAGAGAACAATTACTAACGCGAATTCTAGAAGCCGGAAGAAAAGTTAGAGAAAATTTATTAACAATTAATTTGAAAGACGGAATCAGACGAAGAGCTTTTATTTGTGTCCAAAAAGAAGGAGGACACATCGAAAACAATTTGTAGAATGCATTTTGGCAAACAATAAGTCCTTTTTATTACTAAAATAAGTTCTTTTTAGGACTCCAAAGTATTTACAGTGAAGTAAAACATACCAAGACAAACTGAGTAATTCTTCACAAGAACAAGTTTAACCGATTTTGAAAAAACTGTCCTTGAATTATGCTCAATAACTTTTGAACGGATAAAGATAATGCAATAAGATAAAAACAATATTAGAGCAGGTAAAATAGGCTTTTGTTTAAGATAAAAAAATAAAAAAAATAATAAGGGAAATTTTCGAGATATTTGACCTTGAACATAAAAATGACGATTTTTTTTCAAAATTTTTTGACTTTGAGCTACAATAACTTCTCAAGTATTAAACATAAAACTTTATAAAAGACATTTTTTGAAAGGACTGAAGGTTCCCTATGGAAATAATTTTCATTTAGCTCCCTATATTGCACGAGCGCTGAAATATGTTGCGAAAAGTGGAACTGGTTACTAGTCGAAAAAAATTTTGTTTGACCTTGAATATCTCGGTAACCATTGAGAATAGACCCCCCCCTCCCATACGATTTTTTTCATTTCTCATCGAGATCTACCACCCATTTCAGTTTGGCACACGAACTGTGAAACACCCTGTATGTATATTTTTTTTTTCAATGAAAAAGGGAAATAATATATTTTGTTTTCAATTCAAGTACCTAATTAATAACATTACAATACACATTACAGTACAAACAAAAAAATGGTTCGAGACCGTCGAAAAACCTTGCTCCCAAAAAAGCGAGCCTTCGTTCTTTTAGAACTTGACATTCGCAGAGTAGATGTACTATTGACTCTACTTTTTCTTCATCTCACCAACTTCTATAGAAATCGTTCGATGGTGCGCCGAGTTTATTGGCCATAGCCCCGATCGAGTGATCACGCCAACGAGTTTTCGAACTTGTTTTCTTTGGCACAATAGTAAAGTTGCAGTCATTTTTGTGTTTATATCTGGCCACATGCTACAAAATACTACAGCAGTAAGTCTAAACGACTTGCTGATCTGCAGTGTTTCTAAGAGACTCCTGCTCCTATACCTTTTTCTGTTTTCAATCCGTCAGCGAAGATGCCGATTCTCTTAATAATGTTATTGGAGTTGTCAATTCTTATTTTTTAGGTATGAAAGCAGTGTAGGGTTTTCTCGTCATATTTGATTTTTCTATAATCGGTTTTAGATTTCAGCCCAATTTGATTAAAGGTGTCCAAAACAACTGAAAGTCCTTTGTTCTGTGGTTTCCAGAACATGTTTTCTCAGAGTCTGAGAGCTTTGGCTACCACATTTTTTATAAATAGCTCTATGGGTTGTAGGTGTAGAATAGCTTCCAAACCTAACTGTGGTGTAGATTTTAATGCACCTGTGGTACCCAAACACGCTAGTCTTTGTACCTTTCTGTAACTGTTAAGGCAGGATTGTGTGTTAGCAGTTTCCCATCAGACCAGCGTATGTGAAAATCGGTCTGACAATCGCTGAGTACATTCAGTGTACTATACTATGGGCGGTTGCGTACCCCAATTCTTGCCGAAGGTTCGCTTGCATGCATAGAGTGCATTTAGTACCTTTCTCGTTCTCTCTTCCGTATTCCGTTTCCAACTTAGTTTGAAGTCAAATATTATGCCAAGATATTTGGCTTCAGCTGTTTTGTTAGAGTTGTAATAAGTATACATATACATATTACATAATTATTTCTGATTATTGAATAAAGAACGGTAAGTACCTAGATTTTATAAAAAAATTGCTTACATTAATCATAGGTATATGCATTCATTTAAATGAAAAATATTTATGATTTTTTTCAGGTGAAATAAAAAACTTTTTTATAAATTTTTTTATCAAATTTTCGAATTTACCTACATTTTATTTTTAATTCAATGGTAAACAACTTTAAAATTGTACCTACTGTGTTTTTTTCAGTACAATTAATTAGTAGCTTTCTCAAATTAATTAGTAGTTGTATTTTTTAATTACATAAGCAACTGTTGTTAAGGACTGCGAAAGCAGGGGTGGTAGTACGTAACTTGATTCGAGTTGTTTCGTTCGAGTTTGAACATGTTTGGTAGTACGTAAGGTCGATTCGAGTTCAAAACAAACTCGAATTGTCAAAATTACGGTCGAACAAAATTTTGTTATCGACTTCATATAATCTGTTCGTGTTGTAAAGTTTAAATAAAAGTATTGTGCTAAAAATGTAAGTAAAAACCATTTATATTTATTTAAAGTTGTTTTGAATTGATTTTAAACAAAATAAAAATTTATATTTGATAAAAATTTATTAGTTAAAGTCGAAAAACAGCGACATCTGAATTTTATAATTGTACACTCAACTTTAAAAACTTGAAAAATTTTAAAATAGACATAAAACATAACCTTCAATTAACATATGTGTACTTTTCAGCTGGTGCTGACTACAAAATACTTGCTCAGAACACAAGTTTTCACGGTAACACTTAAATCCAAAGTCGATCGAATTACGTACTACCAATCAATGTTTGTTTCGAGTTATTTTGAAGTCGAACGAAACAACTCGAATCAAGTTACGTACTACCACCCCAGGAAATTGAGGAGTAAGAAAGTAACATTATTTTCTTTTTCGGGACTAGTGTTGTTAGATTTTTGTTCTAGTTTTGTTGTAGTGAACAAATCCAAACTTGTGGCTAGCCGTCAGTTTAATCTAGCTGCCAGCTACTTAGCTAAAAGTTCCGAAGCAATGCAGCAAACCCGTGCATAAGAAATACATAGTTCGGAAATTTTTATTCATTTTAGAAACTTTTCACAAGAGCTTGATTTCGAAAGTCTTTACAATTTCTCCCGAGATATTTTTTGATTTATGTAATGCTATTCAACTGGTTTTCCGTGAAATATTCTCTGAAAGTCCCCATATTCGATATTTAAAAAAAATTATCCTAGAAAAATTGAATTATTTATATTACATAGATACTTATGATTTTTTTTAAACTTTTTATGAAAATGAATAATGAAAAGTTCATTACAAAATAAAATTTGTACCCAAAAAATATTTTTACTTAAGTTTCTTTTCTTCTGTTTCACTTTGTTATTTAAATGTTTTGAAAATTATTAGTACATATCATATATTTCCGAAACAAATGAGTTAATATTTTAATTAACTAGTTAGTCATTTTTCTCATTTTACTTATCAACCTACTACAAAAAATAAAAAAAATCCTTCTATTCAGAATAAAAATAAGTTAAAAAAATAAAAAACATAAAATTTGACAAAAAAGAGAAAAAAAATTATGAAAAGAAGCAAAATGTGCAAAATTAATATGCGATTAAATGAGACTATTAAAAGCAAAAGTTGACTTATTCCATGTTAGATGGTTTTGAGAAAAACTGTGGAATAGATCAAGTTTTGCATCTCACTGAAGCGGAATAACGATAGTTTTGCATCTCATTGAAGTGAAATTACGTAGTTTTGCAACAAATGTCTTACTAAGAAAAAAACATTTTTTTTTTTCAATTGTTCGATAATTCGTGCCTATTTGTCGCCAGTTATTGAGTTTTGATATGAGGTATAGAATTTAAAATATTTATTTTAGGAAAAAGGAAGCTTGAAGAATATCTAACATAAAATTCAAATTTCATTTTAGTTTTATTTGATCACAAATAGCACTCACTCTGTTTTTTTATGAATATGTAAATTGGAAGAAGGTACTATACCACCCGTACTTTCTAAGGGTAAAATATGTTATTATGTTGTTAAAATATGGTAAAATCCATTTATTGAAGGTAAAATGGGTAAATATGCCTACTTAGATATCCTTGAGGAAAGGATTTTAAAAAAAATCTAAAAACTTGAAGATTTTAAATTACTTTAATCTCTATCAAGATAATGATCCAAAGCATAATGCTCAAATCTGTCGTCTTTGGACTCTTAATAATTGCCCAGACACCAGCTCAATCACTTGATTTAAACCCAATTAAACATTTGTGGTGTAATTTAAAAAAAAAATTATCAAAAAATGATCTTTCCGGAGATTTATCGTGTTTTCATATCAGTTTCTTTTCTATAGTGCCTACCATTTTTAGTTTAAAAAAAATTATTTATTTAGCAATATTCTGAATAAATAAATCACCTGCACTAAATTGTGATTAAATCAGTGTAATACTAAAATTCATTCATATAATGCATTTTTTCTATTCAAAATTAACGGTAATTAACAGCAACTCTACAAAATCGCATATTTTATATGCAAATACCTGATACATCTAATTGATCAAAATTAGTAGGTTTTGATATACATAGGTACCTATCTAAACACCTTACATGTGTAAAATTTTGAAATATATAAATTATTCTGAAAAATTATTGTAAAATTTGGCATTGGTCGCAAAACTTAAACTACTCCAACATGATGTTGGTAGCAAAAGTGTTACTATTCCATTGAAGTTTAAAAACTCCCTCTACAGGCAACCAAATGTTTCACAAGTGGTCTACAAAACATAAGTAGATATAGAAACGAATTAAATTGTATGGCAAGGTAGGGTTTATGTTCACCCCTTCTCCGTTACGAGCGTTTGAAAATTTTCAGCTAGGCAAGTTTCCATTACGGCTTTAATGTATGATAACTACTGAACCTTGTCAAATATTTAAAAGTTATTGACACTAAATTAAAGGGAACTAATTTCTTTTACAGCAGTATGAATTTAATCGCCCTACGACAAACCATTGAAAAATTATTAGCATTCAAAGTTCAATTTTAAAATTTGCGAAATTGTAAAATTTTCTTCGAAGCAAAATATGTCGAGAATTTACTTTAGCTATATTTATTTTTTTATATTTTATATTTCAAAATAAAAGATTATTCTCTTCTCTTTGTATTTGCCTTTGACCGCATTCAAAAACCTTCAACTGCTTCCGAGTTATTGCACAATTAATATACGGGTCCAAGAAGTGTCCGCACCCATAGTAAATTGAACTTTATAAAAATAGGGTAAAAAACGTAAACTTTTCATACATTTACAAATTTGACCATAATTAAGACCTAAAGTTGGCTTTGAAGCCTTTGAAGGTCTGTATCTCAGCATCCCGTGAACCAAAAACTGTTATTTTTATATTGAAATCTCCATTGAAATGTTTTCTTCAGTGTTGTCTTCTTTGAGGTCCTATATTTTTTCTAATTTTTGAGATTGGCACTTACAGAATTACTGCGCAATATAGCTTTTAAGCAACACTTTAACAAATATTTTAATCCAAAAATATTAGTTTTTGCTTCAGAGGATGGAGGAGGATTTGAAGAATAAATTGTAAAGTTTCCATATAAAATGTATGGTATATGCATTTGTTTACTCACGTCCAAATTTGTGTTTTTGCACAAAAAAGGATATTTTGTTTTACCGATTTTGAGCTAGGACCTTGAAAATTTGGGTGTAGGAAGGAATTGGTAAAGTCCTAGCTCAAAGGCATCATATTTAATTTAAGGCTTAAACTCTGCTGTATTCTAATAACAATATTTGTTATGTTTCATTTCTCAGATCGTCAATATACTTTTGTATTTCGATTTTCGAACATTAATTTCAAATCAGCTGTTGTTTAATTCTCACATAATGATAAACGATCTAAACGTTTGTTGTAATTAAATGTTCCATCATATCATTCATATCACATGTGTACTTGTAAATGTGAAATGCAGTAAATTATGTTTTATTTGCAAATTTTTTTTGCATTCTCTATATCGAAGCACCCTGTATAATATTGTACATTTTTTTAAATTTATAAATTATTATTTTTACAATATAATATATGTATACAAATAAATGTTCTGATTCTTTGTTTTTAAATTCATAATATTTATATAAAATTTAATTTTTTATTTTTAAGAACACAGTAACACTAATTTGCGATTATTTTTTATTCATTCTACTTTTTATACACACATCTCGATTATTCAATCAATCAACTTTTAGCTCATAAGCGTGTGTGCGCATGAATTTTTTCATTATTTTTATCTTCTTCTTTATCATTCATTTTGTTAATTTTTCTTCATCTAGAATGTAGGGGAAAATACCCAGTAATGAGCACTTCAAGAAAAAAATAAACATTGGAATAATATTTCAATTTCTTCTGTATTTAAGTACTTACCTACCAATATTTTAATATAAATGTAACATTTTTAAATGAAAATAATTTTTCGTTGTATTTTGCAACTCATTTGGATATTTCAATTCTCCAAAATTAAACGTACCTACTAAACAGAATATTTTCAATTTAAAGGCGTTACGTTGCAAAAGGTAAAGAAAAATACATCAATTTTTTTATATTTAATATTTTGAATTTTGAATAATATATACTTATGCATAAAAGCAATAAAAAATATTTTTTTATCTTAAAGTTTTTAAAAAAATATTCAGTTCAAAATGAAGGGATTGTTACTGTATATTTTACCCTATGTAAAAATAATCAGTCACTGTCGTTTGACTACTATTGGAGCATTTTTGCTCCTTTTTTTGTGAACGTGCTACTGTGCTACTTCTTTTAACTTCATGCTCCCTTTTTATTAAAATAATCAATAAACATGCAAATTGTTTAAACTATTTGAATTTAGTAAAACAAAAATGTACTTTCACCAAAGTATGTAGTCAAATTTCTGGTTTATTAAGATAAATATAATCAATATTAATTGAAGAATAAAGATATTTGCCAAACAAGAACTGAAAATAAAAATACAGAAAAGAATGTAACACTGAAGGTAGTGAAGTTGATCCTACGAAGGAAAATCACAATGAAAATAAAGGTAGCAGTTTAAAAAGTAAAAAATTTAAAAATTTGTGGATCTATCAAGATATAGAAAAATTTTGAAGCAGAATGTTTGAATTTGAAAATGGTGTGGGAGAAAAAATGTATCCAAGAGTGGAAAAAGTAATTTCAGATATTTTATACCTACCACATAGCAGCGCCGCTACAGATCGTGCTTTTTCCACATTCAGTTCAATTGAAAATAAGATTAGAAATTCGGTTATTATAGAAAGTGTCGAAGCAATAATAAGCGTGAAGGAGTTATAATTTGTTGATAGGGAATTTTTTCAAATTTCAAATATTTGTTGAAATGTTTTTTTTTTTTGAAAATGTACATTATGAACATTTATTTATATTTTGTTAATTTCTATTCCTAATTTGATTTTTAAATAGACAAGAATTTAAAAAGAATTGTTCTGTCTGCTCTCTTTTTTATTGACGTGCTTCTTTTTAACTTCCGTTTTGCTACTATTCCAAAATCCCAAACCACGGCCCTGGTCGCCGTACAACTGTGTTACTGGCGGAAACAAAGGAATGTCTGTTTTCTGTTGTTTTTTTTATTTTGCAGCGTCTCATTACACATATAATAAAAAGGGGCAATGGGGTATGAGGAGCTTAGTATACTACTATTAAAAAGTATTAAGTGTAATGACACTGGATAAAAATGAACTTTTCCATAAGACCTGCAGTGAAGAAATTTTGTGAATAGAGTATAGAATCATAATAAACAATAACTGACATATTTTAACTCTAAAATAAATTTAAATTTATTCAATATTTAAAAAATTTATTTAACCCATTTAAAAAAAACTACACTAATAAAATTTCGACTTATAAAAATACAAGCAAAAAATATGTAATAAGAAGAACTCTTATAGCTTTGTAATTTCAAAATTCAAAAATTTTTGAACGAATTATGAGCAGAGGGGAAAAACAAAAGGGATATGTATTATTTTACTCTCAGAGCTTTCAATTCAAAAATGATTTGAAGCTTTTTTCTAAACTTTGACGTCATACATTATGATTGCTTTGATCATGTTTTGGCATATTTATGTTAAAAATTTTCATTTTTTACAAATGTATAACAAATTAATATTTATCATAATTGCATTGTTGCTATGGCAACTTAACAAATTACGATTTATACTTTTCATTTTTAAAAATAAAAAAATATTTAATTTTAATAGAATAATTAAAATATTTGAATACTTTTTTAAAAACAAAAAATAACTATGGGAATAATATATAAAAATTAATTCTAGAACTTGAAAAAATGTTTAGACAATCAAAATCTCCGATATATTAAATAATTTGCAAATATATACATATGTATTTTAAAAATCAATCAAAGTAGGGAAAAATAAAACAATTGAATTTTAATTTGATCTTGCAAACGAAAAAAAAATAAAAAGTATAAATCGTAATTTGTTATGAAATGAAAATTTTTAACATAAATATGCCAAAACATGATCAAAGCAATCATAATGTATGACGTCAAAAAATCCTCTCAAAAAAAATGACGTCAAAGTTTAGAAAAACTTTGAGAGAGCATAACTAAGCTTTTAAAATAAAAGCTTGGGGTACTCGCGCCAGAACCCCAGAATAAAAATTTTTATATGAAGAAATTTTATATGAATAAGAGTTCTTCTTATTACATATTTTTTGATACAAGCCATACCATAGTTCACTTCACGAAAATTTAGTGAAAGTGGAATTTAGAACACCTAATTTCACTTCCACAACTTCCATTTTGTAAAAGTGGAATTCAGAACATAGATGAATATATTATAAGAAGTCTCAAGTTGTAAATTTTGAATAAAAGAGCTTTTGCATTAGATCCCAAACCAAGATCAACGGGGATGCTTTTTTCTTATACTGAAAACACAATACAGCGATTTTCGTTGTCGGTTGTCGTCGTCGGATTGTTACAATAACAAAATACATACAAAGCTTGCCGTCACCAACAACCGACAACGAAAATCGCTGTATTGTGTTTACGACGTTAAATAGCTGTTCTGTATAGCTTGAAACAAAAGAGTTGAAGTTTCGTATTGTACTACGTTGGCATGCACAGAAACAAAGATACTTACACACATGCATATTTGTTGTTGTAAATTCTACCCTACTGGCTACTAACCATCGAACCAAAACCATCTATAATATGCATCGAACGAAGCAGAGGGTAAAGTTGTATTTGTTAGATCATGGATGTTTTAGTGTTATGTATAAAAAATGAAATATATAATATTTTTATTCATGATCTTCTCGATTACTTTCTTGATTTTGTATGTACATATGATTGCTTTTTGAATTTATCTTTTTTGTTGTTTTTTTTTTTCAATGATTTTATGATTTTACTACTTCTAAAGCCAATGATCGATTATCACTTAATACACAAAATTATAATCACAATCACGTTGTCGTTTATTTCAAAACTTATTCTACTTCATTTCTTGTGCATTTTTTTTACATTTCTCTATTTTGAAATACTTATGTATTTTAAAATTGAAATAAAAAAGAACTATCAGTTGTTCACATTGTATTGGCCAGAAAAATTAACACTCCGATCTATGTAATCACATTTTCGTCAAAAAATAGTTTTCAAAATTGAATGTCTGTGGACCCTTTCAAAAATTAAATTCTTGGAGGAGTAGATAGTTGACATTTGGCCAGGATATTTCTTGAAGGGTTCCCTTCTAAACAAACTTTGAATAAAATTATTTGTGTGAATTAAAAAAAAAAATTGAATAGGTATGTATTAACATAAAGGTACCTATTATATCATCTTATTACATTTAACTTTCATATCTACATACAATTATTAATTTGCAAAAAATTCCATTATTTCAATTTCTATGAATGTCTAATCACAAATTTTATCAATTTTATTAAAAATTCTTAATTAAATAATATTACTACCACAATACATTATCATCATTATGTACATTGTACATATGAAATGGAAAATTTTCTACAAATTAATAACTTCATATTATTATAATCTCATTTTATTACTGTGATGAATTTATTTTTATACTTTCATTTATTATCGCAAAAATATCATAATAAAATTAAGTACATAGTACAAACATATTTCTACTAAAATTAATTTTAAATTGGAAAAACAAAAAATAATATAAATTTATACACAGATACATATCTACATAATATTTTAAGTGATAAGATAATATAAGATCTCTGAACTATTAAACACAAAGCTGCACGTGATTATCGTTATTTGTGTATAATGTACTATTGTGTTTTAAAACGTTTTTAATGCGTCACATGCTGAATTTACTTTCAATAAAAAATAATACATAAGTATGTAAATATGGTATAAATTAATATTTTTATATCATCGTGTTTGTTGAAAATTTTTATTTTGTTTCTTTTTTTAAATTTATTATTTGTTTTATCTATTTGTTTTTTTGTCTTCACAATAGATTTAAAAAAGATTTATAAAAGGCACGAGATAAAGACGTCACCTTCTATTCAAGTAAAATAGGCCAAATGATTTGGTTTTGGCCCAAATCAAATAACTTCACTTGTTGTTATGTTATTTTTCTGTTATTCTATTGATAAAATACATATTACATATTGTTAATCATTAGAAACTAAGAATACAATATTATAAAAATAATTATTATATAGTCATGTTTAGACAACAATAAATCCTTATAACTGCTATCAAGGTCATATCTTGAAGAAAATTAAAATGTATCATAATGTATTGTACAATAAAATGATGTTACAACACTTAATCACGTGAAACAAAAAATTTAAATTTCAATTAAAACGTGAGTAGTGAGTACTAGCACAAAACATATATACATACATATACCTACATAATGTACATGTATCGCTATTATCAGATATTTTAAAATTAAAAATATGTAAGTTTTGAAACTTAATTTCTACATAGAAATTCGTGATAGTTATCAATTCAATTGTTTGAATTTAACCAATTTTTGAGTACAACGTACTGAAAAGATAACACGCGTATTATTACATAGAAATACGTGATAGTTATCAATTCAATTGTTTGAATTTAACCAATTTTTGAGTACAACATACTGAAAATATAACACGCTTATTATTACAGAACATATTTCAATTCTGAAGAATCAGTTTTATAAGACAACTAAATTAAATTAATTAAAAAAAGAATTTGTGTAACCGTGTGATTAAGCAAAGTAAAATGTTTGTTGAAATATGTATATGTATAGGACAGGACATATACATATATCTTTGGACATATACATAGACATAAGATTTATGTTTAAGCAAAAGTGGTACTACATTTTCAGAGGTGACTTTTAAAATTGAGAAATGAGAGAGATAATTGTAATTTTAATTAAAAATTATAATTTTTCTTTAATAACTTAATTTCTATTCATTTTATGATATAACAATGTTTGGGAAAAATGTTTATTTAATAAAAATCCACAAATTTGTAGAACATTATAATTTGATATTTTTAGTAATTTGGGAGATTTCAGGGAAAATTGATTCTCAGTTTTATGTTACTTAATATTTATCACGTTTTTTCTTTGATTTACGTTGCTCATAGATATTTAATATATTCGGTGATAATAAAGCTAAGGATCTTCTCTACATTTCATTAGAACATAATTTTCATGTAACTTGAATCACAACTTAGTTATGATTGATTAAAAGCAATAAGTTGTGATGTTAATTTGGTACTTCCAACACATAGGTATAAACAATAAAATAAAATTGAGCATTCAGCCTTGGTATTGGTACTATGGTATATATATGCTTTTATACCCCGCGCGCGAACACAATAACAAAATACATGCAAAGCTTGCCGTCACGAATAACCGCTGTATTGTGTTTGAGGTATTAGCATGTATTAGTTAGCTCAATATTTAAAAGAGAATAAATGAGTTTTTTTTTCAAGTAACAAGACTTATTTATGTTTACATATGTATTACATTACTAAGAGTTTAAATATTATTTCCTGTTTCGTAACTTTTCTACTCCCCAATCTCTTTTATAAATTTTATCATTTTATTACATTTTCAGGAAGCCGAAAATTAAACTATAGTTATACATATCTTGCAAAAAACTTCACTTAAATCAATTTATAGTTTTGTTTTTACAATTTCATACCATGCATTATTTAAAAGTTGAAAATTTAAAGCATCATATAGGTATCTAATATATACATACATATGTTTGTATATATATGTACATACATGCATACATTCAAATATTGATAGTTGCAAAGCAAAATATATTTCTTATTATACTTTATTTAACAATTAAAGTCAAAACAATATTTTCCAGAAAATACTTACCATGAGCAACGTTATTAATACAATCCAAATAACGAGTACCTTCTTCATCATACATATACTGACCTTTCCCTTTTATGATTTTTAAAGGATCAGAACGATAGAACAGTTGGCATGACTTACTAAAAGTAAAAGAAATTTATATTTTAAATTCAATCCAGAAATGTTTTTTTCTGTTTTTTATTCTCAATTTCAATCGAGGGAAATCTTTTAAATTAAATATTACCAAGACAAAAAGGGATACTACCTCCATAAGCACAATACTGACTTCAATCAAGTATAGAACCGGTTTGGTATTGAGAAGTATATCCGCTCAGTACCAATGTACATATGTATGTTCTGCTAAAGCGTTTTTATGCTTTTAGTATTGTTTTGTCTTATTACAGCACCTTAATATCATATCGTTTACATAACTGATTGATACTTGAAACGTCGATTTTGCTGCATTTTTTTCTTCTATTCGTCAGAGTACATATCGCTTTGCGTTAATACCTCGGAGTGAATTGCAGAATCAGCGTCAGATTAGGATCTATGTATTTCTACTTTTCAGCAAAGATCATAGATTGAAATAGATATTGCAAAACAGAAAAGCTCTTAAAAATAAATTTCAGTTCTAAATCTGTTAACAGAGCGTACAGACAAGAAGGAATCGCTTAGAACATTAGATTTAGATAGGAAAATACTTTATGGCCATTTTGGCAAAAAAAAAAATCAACACACACACGAGGATTTAAAATTTATATGGAAAATAAGGACCGAGTAGGAAATAAGACGTCACCCAGACAAGTTTTTCTTAATTTTTGTTTTGTTTTACTACATATGCATATTGTACATATATGTAGGTATGAATATTAACAATACACAATATGAAATTATGTATAATTGTTGTTTTATTTTTCTTTATTTTTTCAAGGAGCCAAATTTACATTTTTTATATATAGGGTATTTGAATTTTACTGTTGCTTATTAAATGCAAAATTTATAGTAAACTTGTAGTCACTGTTTTCTTTCTCAAACTTGTTTTTTCTATTAGCCATCATATACAAGTAAATTCATACTTATATGTATGCGGATTCTAGTACACACAATTGCAGGATAATCACAACACTCAAAAAAATTTTATTATTCTAAAAATAATTTACGTATATTAATAAGCTGTATATTACGAAAACATGTACCGTTTTCTCTTGCTCAAAATTGGTGAGTTTTAAAATATACAATGACATAATACGATATATAACTGGACAACAACTTTCTGTTCCATTTGGACTCGGATTAAATTCCGTTATTCCAAAGAGTGAGACATACATATACAATTATACATATATGCATAATTTTCGATCATTCAATATACCCACCTTATTTTCACTCATTGATTGTCGAAGCTATCTAATTTGAATATAAATTCAAATTTGAAAACGTTGGAAAATCCCATCGAAATAACGTATAAACAAGTAAGTTACTGATTTATTTAAGGCCAGCTTGATTACTTGATAGTTTAATTTGATTTTTATCGAATTTAATTTAATTTTAATTCAAATTCAGTTAATTTAATTTTAATTTAAGTGATCATTATGCCTCCATCTATCGATTGAAAATATCAAATGTTAAATTAATCTTCGTTCATTAAAACATGGCGGATTCCCTAAGAGTGAGACAGCAAAACAAAGTTAGTTGGATTTTTACATTATGATGTTCAATAGAGGAGTTCTATTCAGCTATAATATGTGATATCATTGGATAATATATCCCATGTAAAATTTTGAAATATAAATATAGGTAAATAAAATATACTGTAATATATATTGTAATGTTGTTAATTACTTGAGTTGAAAATAAAATTTTTTAATTCCCTTTTTTATTAAAAAAAATATATAAATAAAATAAAAACAAAAAAAACGAGGTAAATTTTTCATATTCAGAAAAAAAAATTTGTATACATATACATATACACACATAAATAACTTCTGAAATCCTACAAATAAATATACTTTCATTATAAAAATTAAACAGAATTTCAAATATACTGCACTTGAAAGATAGAAATTTGAAACCACATAGGCAATCTAAACCCTATGGAACCTTCATGGATCGTTTACAATACAACCTAACGTGGAAAATTTTACCTGTTTAAAATTCAGTAAGTTCTGTTCGTTTTGTTTAGTAAGTTCGAATTTCGAATGTTTTCGAACTTATCAAGCACATTTGAAAATTCATATTCAAACTGACACATCTTCATATTCTTTGTTTGAAATATTTCGTAGCAAATCTTCATTGTAAACATTTTCAATGAATAAAAATAATTCATCTTTTCCTGTTTTTGTTAAATTTTCACGGAATAAAAATGAAATTACCCTTTTTTGTAATAACAATAACCGCCAACAATGACTGTTTTTAAATACTTCGAAATTTTAAGTTTATATTTAAATAAATTTCTGAAAAACTGTTTTTTTTTAAATATGTTGTTACATTTTTTACATGGAACTTGTTCAAAAAACTGACGTTAAAGTGGAACGAAAGTTTTTTTTAACTAGGGTAACTAATTTTTCGAAAATCCAGATTGACAATTAGAAATAGATCCTAATCTGACGCTGACTCTGCAATCTCACTCCGAGGTATGAATGCAAAAGCGATATATACTCTGGTGAATAGAAGAAAGAAATGCAGCAAAATATACGTTTCAATCTGTTATGTAAATGGAACGCTGTGTAAATGATCAATTAAACAAAATTCTAGTAAAATTTCTGACAGGACTTGCCCGTAAATCCAAACTTTTTAACTAAATCAAATAAGAGTCAGAGAAAACACTTGCTCTATTTTATTTTTTTATTGGAAATCATTAATTATTTTTTTAAATTCAAATCTCAAGTTAATTTCTTTTTAATGCCCCAGAATACTTCACTCAATAATTATAATAACAGATGCAAAATTTTATGTGTAACAACTTAACAAGTAACAACTAACAAGTGTCAAAATAAATAGGTAAATGTTCATTAAAAAAATCCTTACTTACCCAATATGTTGATTTCTTAGTTTAATTGTATCTGTTTTACTCATTTGTTCTTTTACTTCAATTTCACGTGTGAAAGGCATTTTCCGCAGAAATTCAGAACAGCAACTATTTTTTATAATTAGTTATAAAAGCATATAAAAATATATACCTAGTTTTAAAATTATGTTTAACTTCACAAATAGCACTTTAACAAAAGCTATTACTTATATAAAAGCAGGTACACTGATGATAACAGTAAAAAGTGAAGTGATGAGCTAAACTTTGTAGCTTTTCCTTTTATTTTATTTTATACGAATACGAAGTAAAATTTGTCTTTCCAAGAACTACCCCCTCCCTCCACTCCAAACCATAAAAATGCATTATTTTATCTTATATTATAATATGTACATATAGTACATATTTGTTCTAATAATCATGATATATTGCCAGCGCCAATAATAATTCATAGCACACTACCAACTGATAAGCAATATAAGCTTTGTTTCTCTAATATCTATGTGTATTGTGTATAAATATATGTATACATTTTACATACATACATTTATATACAAGTGCTGTGTATATTAAAATTTTATTATACAACTCATTATTATTTTGTACACAGGGTGCTATAGTTAAATTTACAATCCAATACGTTTCAGACAGTCACAAACTAAATTTAAAAAAAAAAGCTTCAATGGAAATTTTAAATGTTCAAATATTTTAGAACAAAAGATTTCCTTATATAATAAAACCTTTTTTTTTTTTCATATTAATTGTATAATAACATATTATCAATTATAATACGTTACAACCTAGTGTGAACCCAGTAAACCACATGACATCAAAGTGAAATTATTCTGAAATCACTGCAGGCTAAATGTTAAATTAGGTTTAATTTAAGCCGTAAGAACTGAGAAACTCTATTTAAGGTTTATGTAAAAGTCAAAGTGAAAACAACAGCTGCCACCTATCTGTCTGTTTTGTCACTACATTTATTAAAAAAATAATTTATAAGAAAAAAAAAGTTAAAATGTTACAATACCTAATTAGCACTGCCAGCGGCTAAACAAAATATCATTTCAAGTTTTATAAGTTTAAACATAAATTCATTCACAATGATAGGTTTAACTGAATTTAAGCTACAAATATAAATTGACTGGGAAACGATAGGTTAAACTAAAACTAGCTTAAGCTTCGACTGTGTAAATGGTCATAAATAGAGTGTAAGTTCTCAATTATTACGTACAGTACAGCCAAATAAGATTGGCGAAAAGTCGCGCAGGTGGGTGAAATTTTAAAAATATTAAAAATATCCTTTCATTTCTCCTTTTTTGAAGAAAACAGCAAAAGAAAATAAAGATTAAATCTTCCACTCAGTAAGTATAATGACTAGCGATCATCCATCGCACACACAACGCATATCCTCTTTTTAGCTGAAAAAAATAACAACATCCTACCATCCGATGTTGTTTGTATGACAAATACCATACTACTGAAAAAAAATTTAAAGAAAAGTGAAGTAAATATAGAATAACAAAAACAATATGAGTGATCAGTGATGACAAGTATCCTTTTAAAATAGGAAATTCTTATGAATAAGAAAATGGAAATATATGTAAGATCGTGTAAATAATAAATTCCTACCTAAGGAACAAAATACGAATTTCTCTTTTCAAGAAGGATTTTTGTAAAATGTGATGCTTACATCACAGTGAAATTTAAGTGGAAAGGATACGCAGATCCTACTACGCACACTTCCCCTTCGCCAATCTTATTTGGCTGTACTGTATTAAATTAAGCCTCACATTAAAATTTCAGCGTCTACTGTGGAACTGAATAAAGTGCTTAAACTTAGTTTAAGAGTTAAACTCAGCTTAAGCTTCTACCATAAACTAAAATACCCAGATGAATAAATAGAAAGACAAAAAATAATGTATGAAAATAAAAATTCTAAAAAGCTTTAGAATAAACTTTCGAGGTACAAATGATAGATGGGTTTTACACAGTGTTCTTCCCCACGACCAAGTTCGGTAGCCAGTGGAGTAGGGATGTCAAACGATGATCGATCATCGATTTAATCGATTAAATCGTTCTTATTTCATTCGATGTTCTTGAAAATCGAACATCGAATTTTGAGCGATTATCGATTTATTTTTAGAGAAAATATCGATTTATTTTCTTATCATTTATTCTTGCATAAGCTGTCAGAATTTTGAAAAGAAAGATTGTTGAAAATTCAAAACTGAAGAAGAAAGAAAGAGTTTTTTTTTTTGTTCTTTGTTTTGCGGCTTTTGCGCGTTTGTTCTTTGACCTGTGCTTTGTGTGAGTGAATTATGGTGTTGTAACGACAGATGGCTTTTCTTTCACAGTATGTAGGTCGATTAAATCAACCATTTTGTGTCTTTGTAGTTTGTTTATTAATTGTTTAGTTTGTGCTTTTTTTTTTCGGCACCGGTGTTTTCGTATGAAAAAACTAGTTTCCAGTATACTCTATGCCTACAGGATACTAAAACACAGATCTTTGAAGTTATATTTTAAATCAAATTCATATTTGAACTTGTAAATGTATGAAAATTTCACGCCTCTATACTTTACATTGTTTTGCAATTTATCTTGAAAAGTACAGTCAAACAACTACGGTTTTTGGCCCACGGAATGTGGAAATATAGCTTTTTGAAGAAACAAAATTTAAAATTTTCATATAAAATGTATAGTATAGGAATACATTTGCAACATACCGCCAGTTTTATTTATTTTTTTTTAAAAAAGGATATTTTGTTTTACCGATTTTGAGCAAGGACTCTAAAAATTCAGATGATTACATAGAACCCCTCAATGAAGGAATTAATAAAGTTTCCAACTTCATTAAATAAAAATATAATATAAAAAGAAGACAAATTATGATGTAGTAATTTCAATGAACGATTAATCGATTAATCGCTTTAAACATCGATTTTTTCGATCATCGATGTTTTTTAAAGTACGATGTAATCGTGTCCAAAATAATCGATGTTTGATAAGCATTGACATCCCTACAGTGGAGTAGTGCGGTTTCCTCATCTTTCTTCACTTTTTCAACCAAACTGATTTCTATTTAACGTGGTGAAGATACTAACACATATACACAAAAACAAGTTTTTCAAGAATTGAAAATTCAAATACATTGAAAAATTTGTGTACATATTATGTACAATGAATTGAGAAGAAAGAAAGAAAAGTAGTGTAAAAGTAAAAAG
The DNA here is from genome assembly GCA_932526495.1 of Bombylius major. Lineage (NCBI taxonomy): Eukaryota > Metazoa > Arthropoda > Insecta > Diptera > Bombyliidae > Bombylius > Bombylius major. The sequence continues at coordinate 32,968,274 of OW052043.1, forward strand.
AAGAGTTGTGTAAAACGGTACATAGGAAATATAATCAATTATCTTGTTTATGCTAAGCGTTACTTCGCATTAACTCACTCCGTCTTGACTTAATACGGATGCATAAACAAAATTTCAAAACGCATTAAAGCTCTACGTCGTTTTGAGTTAATACACTATTAAATCCGCATTTAAAATTTCATTTCGTTTTTAAAATGTGCATAAACACTTACTTCGTTTTAAGTGAATTGTCATATTTGACATTTCAAAATAGTGTTGGTAACACACTGAAAATCAATATAAACTTTAGTGTTAGTAACGTCACTTTAAAATTTCAAATGACATTTGATGGGCGGTTATTTTTATTATCAAGTGTTTCTTTACAAATAAACAAGTATAAGTGTTCAAAGTGCGTGCGGCTTTAAATTAAATACAATAAATTTATTTATAAAGTATTATATTAATTAATTTTTTTGCTCTCACCACCTGGTACAAATATTTATGTACTGGGCTTTTGTGTACACCAAAAACATCACCTACAACACGATATTCAGCACAACTTGCTAATTTATACAATGTAATAGCCACTTTTTTTTTCTATAGAAACAGGTGTGGTAATGAAGTTTGGTAAAGGTTCCAAATGAGATTTTAATTTTTCACAGATCATGAAAAATGTATTTTTTTTTCATTCGAAACATATCAAAAAACTCTACATCTGTACCAAATCCCAAAACAAAATTTTTCCAAAAATCTTCAGTTCTAGATTTCTTGCAAATTGATGTGAATCGTGGTACAGTAACATTAAAAAACTTTGTAGGTACATCTAACTGAGTAATAAAATTATACCGTAAAAGTTTTCTCTTTTTTATATAATTTTGATAAAGGCTTCGTCTTTCCGTGTAAAAATATTGCAAAAGCTTAATATTCTTCTTATTCTTATTTTTTTCAACAAAATTAACAATGGAACATTAAGGATAACTTGATATTGCTCCATCGCATCGCACGAATAATAAAAAATTTAACTGGATTTAAAAAATAACACAGTTAGTTCACTTGAATGACAGTGAATAAAAAAAATATATGTGGTAACACTGTATGAACAACAACACCAGAACAACAAATGACATTACTTAAAACGTCTTGAGTGGGAACGAAATGTTATACTATGCATAAACACCAATCAAAGTGTATTATCTCAAAACGATGTTTAAAACGTTTTAGCGTTAAAACGTTTTAACTGTTGTGCATAAACAAGATAAATGTGTGTTGTGAAATACGATTACGCATTTAACATAGAATAAAATTAAAAAATATTGGTTTGCACATTTTGTATGGAAAAAGAGAACCGTTAAAATGTGCGTGACGTCACCCATATAATTTAAATGATTCGAATTTCACAATTTTTAAATATACATAAGGGAAAATACTCAGTAACGAGTCCTCCTCCAGTAACGAGGTGTTGGCTTTATTTTACTCTATATATGTGAATTTTTGCTATATCGTGACCTTAGAATCACCAGGTTCTAACTGCACTAGACATCATTTTGAGAAAAATGGCTTTAAATATTACATTGTGTGTAAATATTTACATATTGAATCAGTGGTGTCCAAACTCTTCATGAGTTATCTTCGAAACAAACTCTAGGATTGTACAAATTTTTGTTGAAACTTTTAAGTCCTTTGTGTTTCTATAATCATTTTTATTTTTCAGATAGAACTTCCAGCTAAATTGAAATCACATTATCTTATCTAATACTAGCGGGCCCGGCAGACGTTGTTCTGCCCTTTCGGGTAGGTGGCGGGATGAGTTTGACGGTATTCGATCAAGTGCTGTTTGAAACAATCGAACCAATTCGTTTTGCTGATGAAATAAATTTTGTAGTTGTTCAACTAATTCTCTTCTTGTGTTCGAACCAATTGCACAACGTTGATTTACTTCATCATTTGAGTTGCCAATGAAATATATTTGCAGAAATAGATAGCTTAAATCCGACAATGGCAACAATGAGCCTGTTTTGTGGTTAACAACTTGCATGATTGAATCGTAGGCATGTTTTTGTTGATTATTCAATTTTTAAGTATTTGTTTGTACAAATGTTCTCAATTCATTACAATCAAATTGTTTTTCATGTTTGAAATCTTGATTAAATATGTCGTGCATGGAAGATCTGGCGATAACATGCCTAATTGAGTTAATGCTTTATTTGCGGTCGCTAAACACATGTCTTCAATCATAATCAATGCTTCATTATACATGTCTATTATGATAACTAATTCTACATTTGAAGTGGTGCGACGCATTCTATGTAAAATATCATCTGTCATGTAATCTCGATATTTCATCCACAATTCTAGTGGATTTGATGGGAAACATGTTGATATTATTATTTAAAATAATGTTCGTATTTGATGCGGATGAGCTTAAATTGATGCGTCGGCAAGTGTAAAATCCCAATGCGTGTCATCCTCAAGTAAATGCAATCGTTGACATGCTTCACGATACGTTATAGACAATCGGCCATCAATCGTTCTTAAGTTTTGAAATGATATTGGTCCACGAACGTTAATCAACAACAAACGCAAGTAAAAACATTCAGCATTGTTGGGGTGTTTTGTGTAAATTCGTCCTAAAGCATCTGTTGAAAACACATTTGGATGACCTTCAACTGGTTTTCCTTGTTTGCGTCATTGGAAAACATTCGAAGACTTATTCCAAGTGTAATATTGTGGTATTTCGGAGTATAGCAATGTTTTTGCAAATGTATCAGTTTGACACAACGTAAAAAAGGCAGTCAGTGTTGTAGATGGTGGTTGCGCTGCTCTTTGCAATACATTTTCAGTTGTAAAATAAACACGTTGACCATTTTCAAGATGAACTGCTAAATGAACAACTGCAGCGTTGTGTACGTAGACTACGTCGATGTAAAACACGCAGTTGTATTCGCGTAGAGTACGTATGTAGACAACTACAGATTTTTTGGCGTAAATAATGTAAACAAAGTAAACAGTGTAAAAACTGAAGAAATGGGACACCAATAAAATAAAAACAATTAAATTCAATTCAATTAATTTAAAAAAGGATGTGCTTTATTAATTTTATACCATACAACAATTTTTATATTTATTAAAATCTCTAATTTCCATTGACATCATTATCAAATAATCTCATCATTATTCATCATCATCTACATCATTATTATTTGATTTATCCTGTACCTATACGCAAAGAATAATATAGATAGCTATGTAATAATTTTTTTGAGCACTCAAAAGTCAATCTGTTATGATTAGAACTGTGAACGTAGCCCCAGCTAGAAAATAAACGTTCTATTTTTTGGGCGTACTTTCTTGGACATTTTAAATTAATAAAGATAAATTTTACCTCACTGAAATAAAAAAAAATCCAACCGAATGCCGAAGCGAAAATCCAATGAACGATTATGAGTACTATGACTAATGAAATGAGTATAACGACAACTTTTTGTCTACATTTTCTACTTTGTTTACCCTTTGTCTACATTGTTTACGTTGTATACGTTATACTTTACATCAAAACGTAGACTTCAATAGTTTACGTGTAATTGCACAACACTGAACAACTGTTGGATGTCTTTCATGTATTGGGTATGAAAAAATCCGCCATATTGTTTCGTTACTGCTGATGTAACGCCCCATTTGATATTGAGTGATTTCATCGTTTCTATTTTCAGCAGCTACTCCAAAAACGGCCATATCACTTCCTTTGTTGACGTATTTGCAAATGTATTTTATCGATTTTACTGAATTACAATACTCATCGTTTATGTGGGCTTTGTACGTTTTTGACAATAATGGTGAATATGGCTTAATCCAACGATTATCAATTTCAATGTCTGGATTTCTAATTTTGACAGTTGTCGATCTTAAATATTTATATTTATTTATTTTTGACAGTTGTCGACCTTAAATATTTATATTTATTTATTTTTGACAGTTGTCGATCTTAAATATTTATATTTATTTATTTTTTTGACAGTTAAATATTTATTTTTTTATTGATTCAATATCAAACATAAATATTTTTAAATTGATTTTTTATTTATACGCCTGCTTCGTTTAAAAATTTTTTTTTCAATGTATATGCGATATTCTAAATGACATTCAATACAAAAATTCATGTATTTCCAAATTTCTTTAATTTTGAACAACACCAACCACCGTAAATAAATCAAACTATGCCTAAAACCTTCCTCACAATATAAGAAACACACACACAAAATTTTATCAAAATCCGTCGAGGGGTTCGCGAGTAAATTGGCTACACACGAACGGACATTTCAGTTTTATATCTTATCTAATATAGTTCCAAGTGACAGTTAGAACCTTGTTTTATAAATATGTTGGTTTCACAAAAATCATGTGATTTTAATGATTTTTTTAGTCTCTTCTTCTTTAACTTTAGAACTAACTTACTGTAAAATAATGCAAATTTTTCGACGAATTCAAGAGTAGTAAAGTTCTAACTGCATTTACAAATATTTCGCATAGTTCTAACTAAATCTTTAAACGTGGTACAAAGTTCTATGTGAAAACTATCCTTAGAGTTCATGCACAATAAAGTTCTAACTAACAAAAATTAGTAGATACAACTATATTTTACCAAATTTTTCTCATTTGTTAAGGTAGATAAAACTAGGTAAATCTCAAATCTTTAAAACGATTGCAGATATGACTTTGAAACCTAGTTCATTCGAAAGAGCACAATTGAATTAGTATATTAGCATATATAACTCAAAATACTCAAAATTGTCAGATAGAACCTGGTGATTCTAAGGTCGCGATATATTTAGAAAAATATGTTATCTTTGCAATGCGTGGATGGTTCATCATTACAAATTCTTATTTTAAATATAATTCTAATAAATGTAAAGTGCCACAAAAAATGGTATTTTCCTAATGTTTTCGTTCAGGTGATGTATAAAAGCAATAAAAAATATTTTTTATCCTAAAATAAAAAAAAAATCATTTTAATTCAGTTACTGGTTACTGTCTCTTTTCAGGGGCTCGTTGCTGATCTTCACGAATTTTCAGTTATTTTCTTAATTTTAATAATTTTATTGAAATAAAAACATTTTTTTTGCGTTAAATTGAAAATTTATTTTACTCTTTATTATTTAATAAATACATACTTTAAGCGTGGTATAAGGAGAAGGTTAAAAATTTTCCTTACAAGGGCTCGTTACTGGGTATTCTATCCTATATACATATACAATATGGGATACATAAATGTATAATAATATAATATAAACTCTTCGAAGTAAAGGAGCATCCCAGCGGCGATATTTAATATTGATGACATTTTCGTCAATGTTGTCATCAATGAACATAAGACAATGGAACAAATAGAACAATTTTAATATATTATGAGTAATATATAAAAATAAAGTTTAAACGTGTTTCATTTATTGAATTTTTAAAGTCATCGATGTTGTTATCGAAAGAGTCAGCTATGGTCAGTTATAGTCATCGATGAAAGCATCTATGTTGTCATCGATGAGGGCGCTGCTGGGATGGGATGTAAGAACAATACAATCGAAATCATAGTTGATATTTGCTGTCTGCTACTAGTTACCATACTACGGTAAGTAATTCTATGTTGTCAAGGCATAAACGCATACATTTTTAGACATAAGCGGTTATGCCTTGCCGTGGTTGTCTGCTATGACGATTTCTTTGAAGAAAAAAGCTTTTCGTCTGCTAGTGAGTTGTCTGCTCACTTTACTCATCTGGATATTTTAGTTTATGCTTCTACTGTGAAACTGGGTATTAATGGTTTACTGGGAAGTAATATTTATAACATATTTTTACATACATATGTGGATGTACTATACATACTCTGATCACAAAGTTCTTATCTTATGGACATAATATGTAATTACATACAGTACAGCCGTTTAAGATTGTCGAGAAGTTACGCAGGTGGGAGAAATTTTGAAAATATTGAAAATATCCTTTCATTTCCCCTTTTTTGAAGAAAACTATAAAAGGAAATAAAGATTAAAGTTTGTTTTTATAACAACAACAAATTACATTAGTCATAAAAAAAGTCATATGATAATTCATATAGTGTAAAGCCACCTTAAATCTTTAACTCAGTGATCGATACCACATTGAGAGTGTCAGTTTCAATAATTTCTTTCAGTAAACAGGTTTTTTTCTGTCTTGAACCAGTGAGTGTAATGACTGGCGATCATCGATCGCACACACAACGTATATCTTCTTTTTAGCTGAAAAAAATAGCAACACCCTATCATCCCATTCCCAACCCAACATAAATAGAAATACTGTGATAGGCATGATTGATGTTTATATGCACGGCATACACATTATAAGGCAATGTAAAGAAATTTTTTCATTTGTTTTGTGACGTCACTCAGGTCGTCTGAGTACAGAATTTTTTTTTTTTTTAATTTTATTCACTTGTTTGATATTAAACGACCAGGATGACGTCACAATGCTAACGGTCACTACGATATTTACATTGCCTTGTTATGTGTATTCCGTGGTTTATATGGAGAGAGCTTGGAGCTTTTTGTGTGACGTTAGCCGTAGTAAAAATAAAAATTTTAGGTCCGTTCCATTTTGGTAGTTTCATCTACTCCGGATTAGTTTGTCCACTCCTAATCCCAAGTATTCTCAACTGCACCATCTCATACTTTGGTGCAGTTGATCATCATACTTAGGAGTCAGGAGTAGTTACTAGTTATGTTGATTTTTACCACCAGAGTATTTTTAAATCTTAAAATTTCCAAAAGATGGATTTCCCTTTGTTAGGGTTATGTATGATACTTTGTTTTCTTTTCCGTTTTTTTTGAATTTTTTCACATAAAATGCATTATGTAAAGAAGATAAGCTTATCAAATAAATTTCGTTTTTTGTCAAGAACCTAAAATAGACAGTGAGAACGTAAGTTAAATAAATTTTTTTTATTTTAACTTAAAGAGGATAAAATTTTTCTCACTGTTACTGTTGATTAAACTAAAAGAAAGTAGTGACAGTGATCACAGTAGTATGAATATGTACATTCTGGCGCAAGGCTCAGGCTCAGTGACGTCATCACGTTATCAGTGCGGGTCGCGTGGTTCAAGGTTGCGTGTAATCAGTGCGGGGTCACAGGGGCAAGATTACGTATTATCAGGTGGGTCACGTGGGTCAAGATGTTTTTCTTATCAGTGAGGATAAAAAATTATGGGCGTTATCATTGAAAAAACAATGGAAAATTTTTGGTACAGTTCTGATTCACGTGTGCTTAATCAGTGCTAAGCATGTTGAGACATGTTTGTCTTAAGTTTAATATTCTTTATGATGTCATTGTTTTTTAAATTAACTTTTTAGGATTATTCATAGTACGAGTTTATACCTGATTCGCTTTTAATACGGATTTTGGTTTACTCCCAATTTTTTGTGGTATAAACTCGATAATTCGGATTTTGGCTTAAGCCCAATTTATTTCGGTTTAATCCCAATTTTTTTATATGTATGTGTGAGGTAAAATGCAATATGGCGAATTATAATTTTTATGGTGAAAGTGAAGCTGTCACGTTCTTCTTTTTTTTTATGTGGAAGAAGAATCATATGTATACTATAAGTGTATAAAAATATCAACGTTTGCATGTACTTTTTTAATCCCAATTTATCATTTATAGCGTACTCCCAATTTAATCCAAAATTCGGATTATTTTTTGCTCGTATAAACTCTTTAATAGAGTGTTTAAATTTTGTCAGCACTTGTAAGCAGTTGAAAAAGGGTGGGGATAAAATTTTTGCCTATAAATGGAGACAATTTTTCAAAACAATATCAGATCAGTCCATCGTTAAATTTTAAAATGCTTATTAAATTTTATCTTAAAGTTTTTAAAATGAGTGAAGTGCAGAAACCTGAAAAAGTTGGTTTAAAGAAGACATCAAAAGTAGTTAAACGGAAACAAGAAGATAATCTTGTAAGAGATGAACTACCAAACAAAGAATTTGCTTCTGAGCTGGAGGAGTTAAAATCATTTCGATATAACATATACTTAAACTTGGAAAATATGGTGAAAAATCATCCATATAAAATCATCAGTGCAGAAAAAGTTAACACAAAATACAGAAAAATACAATAAGTTATCAGATAACATGATAACAGGGTTAAACAAGGGGAAATATCGCTTAATCAACTATGGTCAAGTATGAAAAGCTTACAGTATAGACTTTACCGAATTACCAATGTCTAATGATGTTCAAGAAGAAGAAGAACAACAACTACCGCAAATAACAGAGAATGAGCAGCAACCTGTACAATCAGAATCAGATCAACAATATTCAACAGAAACAGAAGCTAATATAAATTATGATGAATATTCACAACAATTTGATATAAGTTTACCTGGCTTTTATAATAACATAATATAAAATACATATAAAATCAATAAAAAACAAAAAAAAAATTTTTAAATGAATATAAAGTGTTTGCTTTTATTAACTAAATCAGCAAAATAATTATAATATATTGTTCCAAGAAATTCATCTATAAGTCTAATAGCTTCTTTAGCTCTATCAGCTTTTTCTCTTTGTTTTTCTTCTATTAAATCACATTCACAAATATTTGTACTGTCTTCAGGATTAAAACATGCAAGATAATGGCCGTTAGTTGTACATTCTTCACTTTTGATGTTGTTTAAATATTCTCGAATATTTTCAATTTCTTTTTTGTTGAAAACCACTTCTCCATATGATTCTGTACCAAAAAATGTATCGAATTCATTTAAAAATATTGAAATATTCACCCATGTTCTGAATTCCACTTTTTCGGAATTGAAGTTGCGGAAGTGGAATTAGGTGTTCTAGATTCCACTTTCATTAAATTTTCGTGAATTCAATTCCGCAATGTTTTTGTACGTGGAATTGAAATAATAGTTGTCAAATTCAATCGTGGCTTGTATTTGTGTAGTCGAAATTATATTAGTAAAGTTTTTTTTTTTTAAATTTATTAAATAAATTATATAAATAGTGAATAAATTTAAATTTAAATTAAAGTTAAAATATGTAAGTAATTGTATATTATGATTCTCATAAATTTATAAATATTTTTATAAATATGTACATTTTATGTATTTTAAAGGGGAAAACACAAAAATAAGGAACAGGAAAAAATATTAGCAGGCCCAAAAAGAAGCCTATATAAATCCCAAGGAAAATACCCATCAGTTTTTCAAGCTGAAATTATGGCTATCGACATGTGCGCTACTGAATGCTTAAAGAAAGGCTTCAATAAAGTCACAGTCTACATAATCTCAGACAGCCATAGCCAATGCATACAAAGTTGTGTCTGGATTGGTTTTAGAGTGTCTGAAAACTGTTAAAGCTTTAGCTAGGACAAACAAAATACATCTAATATGGTTTCCGGGATATGAAGGGTTCAAGGGCAACAAGCTGGCAGACTCCCCAGCAAAAAAAGGTGCCAACTCCAACTTTCTTGGACCAAAACCCTTCTGCGGATTGCCCAAAAGCCACACAAGAAATAACATTAAAAAATGAGAAATGAAAAAATGCATCTCCCGATGGAAGAAAACTCCTGGAAATCTACAAGCAAAGGAATTCATCGTACCTTCGGCTAGTATTTCCACAAAAATACTCAACCTCAGTAGGAAAAAGCTAAGAACCATTACGGATCTCTTAACTGGACACTGTCCTCTAAATTATCATCTAAGTAGGATAGGACTACAGGAGGAAGACAAGTGCAGATTCTGCAAGGAGGCCAAAGAAACCTTAAAACACATTCTGTGTGAATGCGAGGCGTTGACCTCTAAAAGACTGTGCCACATGTACCAGTACTTTCTCAAGCCAGAGGAAATCTGGTGTGCACCTTCTAATAGAATATTAGGATTTTTCAATAGCCTGAATCTATAAGAAGCAAGGGCTGCACAAAAGATCAATATTGGTCAAAGTGCAATGATAATTGATAGCCCATAATTTATCTATCTATCTATCTAGATAATCTTGTGCATAATAATTATGGAACACCTATTTTCCACGTTTTTTGTATTTTCTGTATGTTTCTTAGGCATGGTCGGACCCGTGCAACCTGTCGTGAAGTAACTTTGTCCAACTATATAGATGTTTATAGATATTGCACGATTTTCAAAGACATACAAAGAAGCTTCACGTTCTTTATAGATCTTTATAGATATCTAAATCCTGCTCTCAAGAGAATTATATTGCAGAGAGAGAAGAGAATTATAAAAATATTATGATATAGATCTATATCGATCCTTAACGAAGATTAAAGGGGAATATAGTACAATAAAGGGGAATAAAGATATCGACGATAACGAGATTCAAAGACAAAATCTATATTGATGGCTATCGATTTTCAAAGTATTTCAAAGACGGACAACGATCTATAAAGAATCGTCAAGAATCGTTATCGGTCTTTAAACGAACAATTTATATTTACAATAAGCTCTATAGTCGGTACAGTGATGAATGGTGCAATGCAAAGAGGATGGCTTTACACACGAAGGTCCGTGGTTCGAATCTCAAGAGTAAATTTTTCAAATTGAATTGTTTTTATATAATATAAATAAATATAAAAAAAAGCAAGAAAAAAAAATGGAAAAAAAAAGAAAAAAAATTTTTATGGTCTATAAATTCCGATAAAGATCTTTATCGAAATCTTTAATAGCTGACATCGAATTTCGTGATTAAAATCGATGTTGATCTTAATCAAAACCTTGGTTTTTTCTATAAAGAGCTTCACGCAAATCTTTATACATAGTTCTTTATAGCTAGCTATATATCTTGGTTGGAAAATGTATATACGCGAAAAACTTGCGAACAATAAATTCGAATCAAAAGCGACCGGCGGAGGACCCAATAACAATTTGCCAATTAGCCCAATAGAAGACCATGTTTCAAGTATTTGTGGGCTATATGACACCGTACATGGTATTCAAGGAGCGTCTAGCTTCGGGTCAAATTCTAAAGAATATACTGAATCACAGTCAGACAACATCAACGAAACATCGAATGTATATGAACCTGCTACCAGAGCTCAAGAGCCTAATAATTCATTGCCATCAAATAATGAACCAGATTATCAACCACTGAAAATGTCATCGAAAGAAAATATAAAAACAAAAAAAAGTGGTTTTAGTAATTCAGAGTTGAAAGACTATATTAAAAGTCAAATCTCAAGTGTGAATAATTTAACAGAAAATATAGGCCAATTGTTAGAAATTGAAAAAGAAAATAAAACTTCAATGAAAAGAACATATCGTGCTGTAGAAGAGTTGGTAGTTGTAGAAAAAAAGAAACTAAAAGAAGTCGAAAGACGACATAACAGAGCATTTGAACAAAATTTGGCGGAGAAAAATGAAATTAAACGGCGTGCACTTGAGATAGAAGAAATTAAACTCGAAATTTTAAGAAAATAAAATCAGTTTTCCATTTTATTTTTTAAAAAAAATTAATTTTGCAATACATAGGTAAGTAAAATGTTCATGTATGTTTTTAATTTAAGAAATATTTTATTCTAAAAAATACCAAGGAGGTAACTTTTTTGTTTTTTTTTATTAAGTAGTAATTTTATTATGTGCCAAAAAGACTTTTTTAATATAAATGTTATTTAATTTAAGAAATATTTAATTCTAAAAAATACCAAGGAGGTAACTTTTTTGTTTTTATTATAAAAGGATGTACATACAAAAATATATAAATTATTAAAGTAAGTTAAAAGTATAATGTAGAAAAAATAAAAGAAATAAAATCATGTACCTACATATATGTATGCTACTACAAACTGTTAGCTATTGAATCTCTATTTCTACTTACATCATTATCTACATACTAATTCAGTCTCTTCATTATTTTCAATACCTAATATCATCTGTTTCTGTTTCAATATTTATTTTATCCACTTCTATGTTATAATTTTTACAAATATTATGAAGTGCACAACAAGTTTTTATAATTTTTGAGCACTTCAACGGATCACAATGTAGTTGTCGTGCTGACATTAAGCATCTAAACCTTGTTTTCAGATTGCCTATTGTTCTTTCAACAATATTACGTCCCTTACAATGTTTTGTGTTGAAATTACTTTCAATCCTTGATGCAGGATTTCTATATGGAGTTAATAAAAAAGGCTCCAACATATATCCTGAATCTCCTAATAACCAGGAGTTGCACCTTGTATTTTCAAATTCTTCTATTAAATATCTTCTCGCTTCACTCATACGCCATATTAGTGAATCGTGGCTTGATCCACAATGCCGGGAATCAACAGCACGAACTCTCATCTTATGGTCACAAACCTAGAGTGAATATAAAATCATAATTAATTTTTACCACAACAAGCATTTAAAGAAAAACTTACAATCATAGTATTGATACTAAAGTATCCTTTTCTTTTGAAGTAGATATTTGGATTAGTTGATGGTTTAATGATACTAATATGCGTTATGCGTACCATCAACACATCCAATAACTCCGGGGATACTACACTTTTCATTAAAAAAAAGATTCATATAAACTTTTAATTTTATTTTCAAAATAAATTGGCAGCATGAATTTGTTTGAATTAGATAATCCACAAAATCCGCTTCATTTATTGTTATATTATAGTAATTAAGAAAACAATCAAAGTCTTCATATGATAAATCAAATGCATTCAAAGCTACAAATTAAAAATATTAATACAATAGAAAGTAATAATATACAAAAAAAGCGTTTACTTATAAATTATAAAAATAAAATGTATGCAGTGAAATAAAGCCAAATTTTTCAAAGAAACTATACCAAATAAGACGTTTTTTTAAAATTTAAAAACATATTTTTATATAAATATATGTATGTAAATTACAAACACTTACCAGTATTTACACAGCAATTATATGATAAATTATTTTTTTCAAATTTTAATAATTTATAATTATTTTTATATTCACAATTAATAAACATAATTGAAAACCACTTCACTTGTTCACTCACAAAAATCTGAAACTCAAATGAAATACAATGAAGAATTTTACTTCAATATTATATTATATAAATCGAAATTATACAATTAATACTCAAAAAAATATGCAATAATGTATAACAAGTGTATTATTAAATGTATTACTTTTTTCGTATAGATCATCAAAATTACTGGTAAAAAGATTTAAATTTTTAATAATAAAATTGTATAGAATTGTATACGAAATTTCCTATAGAACTTTATAACAAGTGTGGTATTAAATGTATTCTTTTTTCGTATAGATCATCAAAATTAACGGTAAAAAGATTCAACTTAAATTTTTAATAATAAAGTAGTATAGAATTTGAACAAAACTTAATATTAAATATATAAGCGGAATAAAAATAATATGATTGCTTGAATTGTATTATTTTATTCCTATTACGGATAAAATTTATATTATTTTTCTATAAATAACATTCATACTACAAAATTGTATAAAAATCTATAACTGAATTAGTATATATGAATTTGATAAATTTTCAAATATAGGTACATATATATTTTTATACTTTATCCGAAAATTTCCAACTGTAGGGGAGGTAACAATTAAAATTTGTATCACAGTGAGTAAAGTAAACTTATTTTAAATAAATGAATAGTGAAAAATACATCAAAATATATTAAATAAATTAAAATCACATATTTATAAATAAATTGAAGAAAATATACGTTTTTTATTATCAAGTGAAAAGTGTTAAAATAAATAAATAAATAGTATTCTTTTTTTTTAAATAAAAATAAAATATATATATAAATAAAGGCCCCTGGTATTGTTCATAAAATTATTTTCTTTCGAAAAAAAAAAAAAAAAAAAAAAAAAACTCCTGGTATTGGAGTATAATCTATAAAATTATTTTTCGAACCTCGAAAGTTTATACAGTTTAACAAAAATTTTAAGTAGTTAATAATTTCACAAATTATTATACATAGAAAAAATATATATGTAGGTATACATATTTTCCTTTTACATTTAAAAATTGTTCAGTGTTTTAGCTTTATAATATAAGTATAGTTTTTAAAATATACGTACTATGTATATGTATTATGTATATATTTACGTCGGCATAGAAGATTATCAACAAAAAAAAAAAGTTTTTTTAATTTTTCATTTTTGTGTTTTTTTTTAATGTCCGATGACGATTTAGACGAATTTTACGGTTTCGATTTAGAAGAAATACCAAACATTGCCGGTGAACTACTTGACAAATCTTTTGCTCTTAAATTTATCCCCGAATTTAATGGAAACAGGGGAGATTTTCACAAATTTGTTAGCTGTTGTGACGTAGTTTCAACTAATCTCGTTGCAACAGATGAACCAATGCTTTTAAATATTATTAAAGGTAAACTTTCTGGCGCTGCATATAATATTATTAAATACAAAACATTTACTACTTGGGCAGGATTAAAGAAGGTCCTTCAAGAACAATTCTTAGAAACGCGAACTTTAACGCAATTCAAAGTTAATGTAAGTTAATGTAAGGTAAGATCCTGGTGAAGATGTTCGCTCTTACGCAAACAGAGTCGAAAAATTGTTGGCTGACTTGAACCAACGATCAACTAATATAAGATAAGACACTTCGCACGTGTTACAAAATTTTTTTGTGACCTTGGTACCGTTATTTTTTCGACCTTGTGTTTTCTGCTAAAAATCGATAGTAATAAATATTGCAAGTTGTAAGAAAAAGATATAAAATTTGGAAACAGAACAACATGGGGTTTAGAAATTGAAACACGTTTATAGGGTGCAAAGAAAAAATATACAAGTTTATAAATACATATTTTATGTATGTTAAAAAAAAAATTGTTGAAAAATAATCAAAACTTTTATTTTCACTGTTAAACATTGTGGATTAAAACTTTTTTACTACAAAATAAATTTTTATTCTAACATTATAATACAAATTTTACAAAAAAAAAAAATGACATTGCGAGTGAAGGTCAAAGTTCTTCTACGGTCATAGAAAATCTAAACAGCAAAACGGCTTTAAAGGCATTTGTAGATGGATTACATGGTCCCCTACGTCTTATTATTAAAGCAAGTCGATTTCCTAAACTCTCTGAAGCAGTAGAAGCCGCCGTCGAAGAAGAAAAAAATTATAATTCAGTAAAATTGAGACAAAATTCTAAAACTAAATTTTCTTGCTCTTACTGCCATAAATTAGTCCACAACTCCAACGATTGCTTTTTGAAACAAAATAATAAAGCTCCTAAACCATTATCTCTTTCCAAATTCAACGTCAAAAGTGAGCCTCGTTCACCCTCCCAAAAGATTAATATGCAGCTTTTGCAAAAATAAAGGGCAACGACACGAGCTCTGGAACAAATGGTGGTGTAACCAGAGCACAAAACCTGAAATAACCCACCGAAAAGCAAATCCTTTACGAAATTCTACAAATTCTTTACAAAATTCTGCAAATTTACAAAATTTTTTACAAAATTCTGCAAATTTCTTACGAAATTCTGAAAGTTTACAAAATTCTGCCAATTCTTTACTAAATTCTGCAAATTCTTTACGAAATTCTACAAACCTTACAAAATTCTGCAAATTTACAAAATTCTTTACAAAATTCTGCAAATTCCTTACGAAATTCTGAAAATTTACAAAATTCTGTCAATTCTTTACGAAATTCTGCAAATAAAGCAAATTCTACAAAAAATTCTCATTCAGCAAAGAAAACAAAATCTAAACTACCACTAAATTCTTCAAGCTCAAATAAGAGAATTTTTAATTTAACTTTTCAAAATCCCCGGAAACGCGACTCAGTATTCATAAATTCACCATCTACTGTAAACGATGAAGCCAACTTGCTAGTCGATAGTGGAAGTGAAGTATGTATAATCAAGCTCAAAAACATTAAAAATGATGAGTTAGTATATACAAACCAAAAAGCGGAACTGTGTGGCATAACCGAGAATATACAAACTACCCTTGGCGTAGTTCATATTGGAATCAAGCTCAACGATGATTATATAATTCATCCTTTCCATGTCGTGACAAATGAATTCCCAATTACCAACGAAACGATTTTCTACAAAAATATCAGTCTAAACTTGATTATGGTACACAATTATTAACTATTTATCATAAATGGAACGAATATGACTTCAAGCTTATTTCTTCAAAAACCAAATTACTAATTCCTGCTCGTTCTGAACTCATAACTTCAGTTAAAACAAACCTCATCGGTGATCATTTATGTTATTTACAGGGTAACGAAGATGGGTTATATGTAGCTAATTCAATCTCTACACCCATCAATAATTGTTTCACAATTTCTGTTATCAATTCTAATTTACACGACGTAACCCTCGATTTAGATAAGCTTTGTTTTGAGAAATTATCAAACTTCTACGTTTACACTACTAATTTCAAGGAAAAATCTACAAATGACCAAAATTACGAAAGAATAAAACAAGTACAAGAGCATATACCCGTGCAACCAAGCTATATAGCTAGCTATAAAGAACTATAAAAATTTGCGTGAAGCTCTTTATAGAAAAAACCAAGGTTTTGATTAAGATCGACATCGATTTTAATCACGAAATTCGACGTCAGCTATAAAAGATTTCGATAAACATCTTTATCGGAATTTATAGACCATAAAAAAAGTTTTTCTTTTTTTTTCTTTTTTTTTCTTGCTTTTTTTTATATTTATTTATATTATATAAAAACAATTCAATTTGAAAAATTCACTCTTGAGATTCGAACCATTGACTTTCGTGTGTAAAGCCATCCTCTTTGCATTGCACCATTCATCACTGTACCGACTATAGAGCTTATTGTAAATATAAATTGTTCGTTTAAAGATCGATAACGATTCTTGACGATTCTTTATAGATCGTTGTCCGTCTTTGAAATACTTTGAAAATCGATAACGATCAATATAGATTTTGTCTTTGAATCTCGTTATCGTCGATATCTTTATTCCCCTTTATTGTACTATATTCCCCTTTAATCTTCGTTAAGGATCGATATAGATCTATATCATAATATTTTTATAATTCTCTTCTCTCTCTGCAATATAATTCTCTTGAGAGCAGGATTTAGATATCTATAAAGATCTATAAAGAACGTGAAGCTTCTTTGTATGTCTTTGAAAATCGTGCAATATCTATAAACATCTATATAGTTGGACAAAGTTACTTCACGACAGGTTGCACGGGTACTTGTCAACCATATGATCCCTGAAGAAAAAAAAATATTTTATCCGTTTGCACAGAATTTAGTGATCTCTTTTATTTAAAAGAAGACAAATTATCTTGCACCGAAGCTGTAGTTCATACAATACCAACCACCGACAATCGACCTATCCATATTAAGCCCTATCGTCTACCAGAATTTCAAAAATCTGAAATACAAAAACAAGTACAGCAGATGTTAGACGACAATATTATACGAGAATCTAAAAGTCCTTGGAATTTTCCTTTAGTAGTCGTTCCAAAATAGCCCGACATTCATGGAAACAAAAAATGGCGAATTGGTGTCGATTTTCGAAAACTCAATGAGAAAACGGTTGGAGACGCATATCCTCTTCCAAATATTACTGATATTCTCGATCATTTGGGTAGTTCCAAATACTTTTCCACTCTGGACCTTACTAATGGTTTCCATCAGATAAAAGTTAAAAACTCGGATCGAGAAAAAACAGCCTTTTCGACACCTCTGGTTCATTATGAGTATGTACTTTTCAGCGTCTTATGTTCTCACGGGTCTCCAATCTGTAAAAGTCTTTGTCTATATGGATGATATAGTCGTTTATTCAAAAACACTAACTGAACGCTGTGAAATGCTTAGAGAAGTATTTCAAAGACTACGTTAACACAATCTCAAGCTACAGCCTGAAAAATGCGAATTTCTTAAATCTGAACTAACTTATTTAGGCCACGTTATTAATGAGCATGGCATAAGTCCAGATCCTAAAAAGGTTGATTGTATAAAAAATTTTCCGTTATCCAAAAATGCGAAACAAGTCAAGCAATTCCTAGGTCTCCCGAGATATTATCGCCGTTTCATACAAAATTTCGCAAAAATTGCACGTCCTTTGCATTGTCATAAATCCTCCATTACTACAGTATCCCGACTTCACAAAAGAATTCATCTTAACGGCAGATGCGAGTGGAAGCGCAATCGGAGCAGTTCTTTCGCAAAAATTTAAAAATAGCGATTTGCCTATCGCCTACGCGTCTCGAGTCTTATCTAAACCTGAAAAAAACTATTACACCATAGACAAAGAGTTGTTAGCAATTGTATGGTCTACCAAACATTTTCGTCCCTATTTATTTGGAAAAAAATTCACAATATATACAGACCATAAGCCACTTGTTTACCTACATAATTGTAAAGATCTTAATTTTCGCCTTATGCGTTGGAAACTTAAATTAGAAAAATTTGATTTCGAAATCATACATAAAAAGGGTAAATCCAACACAAATGCTGATTGTCTTAGTCGCATATGTAAAATGACATTAAGATCAAATAAATCTCCTAGGCAAAACAATGAAAATACAATTCCAAATTGTTCAGATGAGAATACAAGCTCTGAAAATCAAAATTTAACTGAAAATCTTAACAATGCCAATTGTCCAAATCAAATTTCTTTTGACAATTTTTTTAAAATTTCACAAACAACTCCAATTTTAAATCCTAACATTCACGATAGCGATTGTAATCTTCTCGAAAATTTGTCAAACTCCAATGTTTGGTTTTTCGTAAATGAAGAATTAACAGGTGATGAAAACATTATGGATCTAATAAATAAACACAAACATTATGAAACTTTGAAATCTAAAATATCAAATGGCTCACGTATCATATTTTTCAAAAATAATAAATCTTACATTATTTATTTAGTAACAAATTCAATAAAAGAAAAACCTTCATATAAACATTTTTTCGAAACTTTCATACTTCTTAAGATATATTTAAAAGAAAATTGTATAAATAAAGCATTTATTAAAAATCCTGTAAAGTCAAAAAACTATAGCCATTTAAAGATTTTTCATGATAATTTCAATTCCAACCTAGATGCGGATCAAATTTTGGAAATCTTAAAAGAATTTCATGTAAATCCCACAGGCGGTCATAATGGGGTCAACAGAACATATAATTTCGAAATATGTAGAAAAAATAAAATCGTTCGTTATGCTCGAGAACCCATGGTAATTACTACCACTGCAAATGAACCATTCGAGAAAATTTCTGTCGATATAGTAGGTCCTTTCCCCGAAACATCTAACAATAATAAATACATTTTCACTTTTATTGATGATTTAACTAAATTTTCTGGTGCAATACCTATACCCAACCAAAGTGCAGAAGTTATAGCAGAAAAGTTCGTCACTGAAATAATATTCCGTTTTGGTATACCTCGGTACGTATTAAGTGACCAAGGAACCAACTTTCTTAGTAATATCTTCAAGCAAGTTTGCAAACTCCTAAAAATCTCAAAGTTACAAACTACAGTTTATAGACCACAATCAAACGGCTCATGTGAACGTAGTCACCGAAATTTTATCGAATATTTACGTTGCTATATTAACCGGTCCCAAGACGACTGGGATTACTGGATTAAGTATGCAGTATTTGTACACAATACAACTCCTAACACTTCTACCGGCTAAATTGAATTACCCTCTGTATTCTCTCGAACACCAGAAATATAATATAATTACAATACGTATGTTAATGAATTTAAATCTAGACTTCAACATTGCAACGAAATTGCCAAAGAAAATATTATTAAAAACAAAAAACTAAGCAAAAGCCTCTACGACAAAAACGTGAACCCTCTAAATATACATGAAAATGATCTCATCCTGCTTAAAGATGAACGTTCTTATAGGGGAAAATGCAAAAAATTAATGCCAGTATGTCTAGGTCCTTTTAAAGTTATTTCTACAGAAGCAGTAAATTCCGAAATTCTGATAAATAACAAACCAACAAAAGTTCACAATAATCGCCTCATACTTTTCTCTTCTTACAACTAGTGTATATCACATAAAATTAATAAAACACTTTTCTTTTATAACTTTCATTCTGTTCATCTGTACCATATACCGGATTAATTGTATTGAAAATAATAATAATGAAGCGTCATATACTCCCTTTTTAGGTATTAATTATAATACAGTAGTTAAAAGAGGATTAATAAACGCTGGCGGAAGCCTAGCAAAAATTTTATTTGGAACATTAGATGTAAGCAGGGCCGTTTTAAGATCGTCGTAGGCCGTAGGCATTTTGGATTAAGATTAAGAATTTAAGAAGAGCAAAAAAAAAAGGTCAATTTGTTCTCTATGCGCGGGGACCCTAGAGTTGTGTAATTTTCTAACGAACAAAAAAAAAAGGTCAATCAAGTAAAATCCAGTAGGTATATATGTATCTATTTCTTTTTAGACTTTCGTAAGCCCTTGTAGGATCGTAGGCCCTAGGCACAGTGCCTATTGTACCTATAGCATAAGACGGGCCTGGATGTAAGTGATGCTGAATACTATGATGAGCAAATGAAATTGTTAGAACAGAATGAACAATATTTACAAAATTTAGTAAAAAGTCAGACTTCTATTTATGAATCATCTCTAGACCAGTTAAATCAAACTTTAAGCCATTTAAACAATTTTAAAGAAAAAGTCGATAGCATATTAAAAAAATTAAACAATATGGAAAATATAACTAATCTAAATCTTTTTGTAACACAAATTAACATAAAAATAAATGAAGCGTTTACAGTCTTTGTAATGTTAATTGATCAATATTCCATGACTCAGAACCATATTATAGATGTTTTATATTCAGCATTGCAAGGAAAATTACATCCTTATGTAATAGATAACGAAAATATATTATTAGAACTTAAGAAAATTCAAATTTCTCTTTCTAACGGTCTACATCTACCAGTTAAATTAGATTTAAGAATAACTTGTATAGTATAATAGAAACTCATGTATATTTTAGTAATATGTAATAAGTTAAACTTTTTATTAAGCATTCCTTTGATTAGTCCTAATGAGTATATTGTATATAAAATGACTAGCATACCAAAATTGTTGAACAATAACACTTATTCTATTATAATACTAAAAAAACCGTTTATAATAGTTGATTCCATAAAACAGTACTATTTCCTCTACGATGAACATGAACTTCAAAAATGCCAAATTACTAATAAAGATAATTATATTTGTGACCAAGTTATGCCAATTTCTGTTGCACACTTGGATAGCACATGCGAAATGAGTCTACTTACTGATAACAATAATTCACCTAAAAATTGTCAAAATCGGGTCATCATAGTTGAAAAAACAATTTACTTGCAATTAGCAGAAACAAATAAATGGTTGTTTGTGGCTCCGCGTGAAGAGTTCATTCTTGTTGATTGCAAAGGTCGTAGTACTTCAACCAAAATCGAGAATATTGGAATTTTGAAAACAAAACATTTTTGCAAAATATTTACTAAATCATTGATTTTAAATTCTAAAACTCAGTACTCTAGTAATACTACAATACAGTCTTATGTAAATAATGTGATGTGTTTTGAATTATACTTTGCTTAATCATGTTTGAACTTATTTTATACTACTTAATGACAAATAAAATTTCAAAATCCATAACATGATGTTAAATGAGACTAGTTTTGATATACCAAACTACGAAAATGTGCCACAATTATCTACGAACCCTGATTCATTCTCTATTCAGGATCAGATAAAGAACCTAAACAAAATAAGTCAAAATATTGAAATATTTAAAGTTAAAAGTAAAAACTTGCTTCCTTTGAAGCAACATAAACAACATTTTTATACAATCTAGGTACTCATTAATAATATTATTGGTTCTCATATTGATAATATATGTTGTAACAAGGAAATTACTAAAGATAAGAAATGTAAAAACACAAGTAACCGAAGAATTTTATATGAAAAGGAATGAAAGTAAAAATACCTTACAAGGTATCGAACAAAATAATGTAAATGTAGAAGACAAAAATTGTGAACATGAAAACTGTACCAATCCAAGGTACAAGTTTCATTTTTAAGGGGGGGCATGTTGTAAAGCCCTTACTCATTACTTTTTATAATTCTATTTACTCAGTACTTTATAAATTTTATTTTATGTAATTCTAAACCGTGCATCCGCCGTTGCATTTATTGCACCTACGCGTTTTGTTGCAACTGCATTCTTGTGTAAAACCACTGACCACAGCAGTTTAGATCACGTACTCATCTTGTCTTCTACATCTTTATATACATATGTATATTTTTATGTATACTAGATGGCCCGGCAGACGTTGTTCTGTCCTTTCGTTTATGTGGCGTCCTTGTCCTTGTCTTATAGTGTCTTGACATAAATTAGAAACATTTTTCACTTTCATAATTAATATGTATCAACAATTTTATATTGCTTTTTTAATAATAACCCGCATGATCCCTCACTGATAAAAACAAAATTTTACCCCTGTATGATTCCTCTATGATAATAAAAAAATATTAACTCCCGCATGATCCCACACTGATAAGAGAAAAAAATGTTGACTCATGTGATCCCCCAATGATAACGCGTAACTTTGACCCCTGTAACCCCTCACTGATAACACGTAACCTAGAACCACGTGACCCAGCCCATACTGATAATAAAAAATATATTCACTCTTGTTACCTCTACTGATAACACGTAACCATGACCCCTGTAAACCCTCACTAACAACACGTAACCTTGAACCACTTGACCCCGCACTGATAACTATAAGAATTTTATCAAAATCTAGTAGTCATTTCAAATTATAAGAATTTTATCAAAATCTAGTAGTCATTTCTTTAGTACTCAAATCTTTAGAAACTAAAAATTCAAGAAATACTGCCCCTGCATCTGAGTTATTAGACCGAAATGTGAATCTAAACCATTCTCGGATCCACCTGAAGACACAAACAATTTCAATAAAATCGGTCCAGCCGTTTAGGAGGAGTTCAGTGACATACAAACGCACAGAAGAAATATATATACATATAAAGATAATCGTAGCGTGTGCGATGTTTGTTATCGTGTAACTTCTGCACGACTTGACGGATTGAAGTCATATTGACACAATATAATTGTTTTGTCAAGACGATGGTTCATAGCTATGCTGGGATCCGATAGGTGGCGCTGTGGTAAAGTTATTTGATATTTACATATTTTGTTAAGTCACACTGCGATGTTCTCATTACAAAGCATTGAATTGATTCAATATGTGCCGGCATTTCAAAGTAACCTTGATCAAAAACAATTTAATTGAATAAAAACGTATACATAATTGTAAAGAGTAATAGGGATATGCCCGTTCTGGATCACGGCTTCGGCTCAGTGACGTCATCACGTTATCAGTGCGGGGTCACGTGGTTCAAGTTTACGTGTTATTAGTGAGGGTTTACAGGGGTCAAGGTTACGTGTAATCAGTGAGGAGTGACAGAGAGCCAAGGTTACGTGTTATCATGCGGGTTGAAATTATGCGGGTTATTATTAAAAAAGCAATTGAAAATTGTTGATACATATTAATTAAATATTAATTACACATTTAATTAAATATAAAAAATGAATGAAAATTATAATTTATGTCAAGACACTACAAGACAAGGACAAGGACGCCACATAAACGAAAGGGCAGAACAACGTCTGCCGGGCCAGCTAGTAGTTCTACACTGCGTGCCAATGAAATCGCCGAAGTATAGTAAAGTATGTAAATTGTGGAAATTCCCAATTCTTAGGTAAATATTTTATGATCCTTTGAACATATGCTGGATATTTGAATTTCAATAACTAGTTTATAACAAATTTGTGTTGTAAGGTAATTTATTTTGTAAAGTGAAAGTTAAAATTGAAGTTATTCTTTAATCTGGTGTCTAGTGAGTCAGTTATAGAAATAGTGTGAGAAAAATGAAAAAGTTATCAAGTGAAGAAAAAGTGAAAATTGTTGCTTTAAAAGGACAAAATCTAACAAATAGTGAAATCGCAAGAACTCTAGAAAGAAATGAGTCCACAGTAAGACGATTTTTTAAAACTTTTAAATTAACAAAAAATATTCAAAGAAAAAGTGGTTCCGGACGTAAAAAAATTACAAGTGAAAGAGAAAATCGACTGATAAAAAATATTTCTCTCGAAAATAGGTTTATGCCAGCATCTAAAATTAGTCAGGAGTTGAAAAAAATAACAGGAACCCAAATCAGCGTTAGAACAGTTCAGAGAAGGCTCAATGAAATGGGTCTGAAGGCCTGCAAGCCAGCAAAAAAGCCTCTTTTGACCAAAAATATGACGAAAGCCAGATTAGAATGGGCTAAGTTAAGAAAAAACTGGACTGTTTCTGATTGGGAAAAAGTAATTTTCAGCGACGAATCAAAATTCAATTTGATAGGGCCTGATGGTAACACCACAGTGCGACGGCGTGATGGTGAAAGATATATTCCTCAGTGCACCGTTTCTACAGTTAAGCATTCGCCATATTTAATGGTTTGGGGATGCATAACTTCTAAAGGTACTGGTAGGATTATATTCTTGGACACGCTTGTAAATGCAAAAGAATATAAAAAAATTATTCGCAAAGTTCTTATACCCTCACTGGAAGCAGTAACCGAGTTCATTGCGGATCCAGTTTTTCAAGATGATTCGGCTCCATGTCACAGAGCAAAAACAGTAAGTATTAATGAGTTTTATGTTTTGTGAACTGTTTATTTGAGTAAATTGTAGCATCTCCAATATTTTTTCTAATTTTTTTTATCAGGTTACAAAATATAAGAAGCCTCTAGGAATAAATTCTCTGCCTTGGCCTGCAAACAGCCCCGATTTAAACATAATTGAGAATGTTTGGGCCATAATAGGGAGGAAAATTAGGGAAAATAAACCAAACAGCATAATTGAATTGAGAGAAATAATCGAAAAAGTGTGGAATGAAGATATAAATTTGGAGCTGTTACAGCGTCTTTACCAGTCCATGGTAAATAGAGTAGCGGCTGTGATAAAAGCTAGGGGCGGTCCTACAAAATATTAAATTTAAAAAAAACAATAGGGAATTAAAAGAAGATTAAATTTATTTTTTATTATTATGTATAAGTACTATTAAAATTTGCATTTACTTTTGTATTATTTCAAACGTTTTTAAAATTTAAAAAAAAAGTAATAAAATTATATTATTTTTGTCTTTATTGTTAATTTTCCATTTTTTATGAACTCAAATTCATAACTGACATCCGATTAGTGGCAACAGGTAGTAAAATAATTAAAAAGCATGCACAGGTACTGAGATACATAATAAAAACACCCAACAAATGTTTCAGAAAAAATTTTTATACCTAATAACAACGAAATTCTATGAAAAAACTAGTTCGGCGATTTCATTGGCACGCAGTGTATATAGATAATAAAATATTAATTGTCTCGATATAATTAATAGACTAGAATAGAATAAGTCAGTTTTGTATTAGCTGTTAAATAGAAAAGTCGTTTTTATTAAAGTAAATTAATAATATTGAAGGCAAAAGTATTTTTATTTTAACTTCCTTCAATTTACAACACTAGTATGCGTTTCTTTTATCTCATATGCTTTTGGCTTCCCAGTAAACAAAATGATTCATAAATAATTCGTAAAATAATCAGTTTAGCGAGTGTAATGTTTGCTAACGAATTTGTAAAAGACTCGTAAGTAAAGCATCGAGCATACCATTTTGCATTTTTTTCACGAATTACTTTTCTAATTCGCAATAGAATTATTACTGATTTGTAAAATACGAATGTTTCGATTATTAAAAATCAATTAGGTATAAGTAAGAAATTCTTCAAGTGGTTCTACATTTTCAGAGGTCGCTGTTAAAAATGAGAAATGAGAGAGATAATTGTGATTTTAATTAAAATTCAAAAATTCAATAACTTAATTTCTATTCATTTTATGATATAACAATGTTTGGGAAAAATGTTTATTTAATAAAAATCCACAAATTTGTAAAACATTATAATTTAATATTTTTAGTAATTTGAGAGATTTCAGGGAAAATTGATTCTCAGTTTTATGTTACTTAATATTTATCACGTTGCTCATAGATATTTCAAATATTCGGTGAAAATAAAGCTAAGGATCTTCTCTACAGTTCATTTGAACATAATTTTCATGTAACTTTAATCACAATTCACAACTTAGTTATAATTGATTAAAAACAATAAGTTGTAATTTTAATTTGGTACGCCCAACACATATAAACAATAAAATAAAATTGAGCATTCTGTCTTGGTACTATAGGAGTCGTTGGATATACTCATCGTATAAACTTATTATTATTTCAAAATACAAATTTATTTTATTTATCAAAACAGAACAAAAGCAATTCATTTAAAAAAAAAATTAACAATAGTGAGAAGAAAACTTATTTCAAAAAAATAATTAGACTCAAAATTTTGAATTATTGCTTTTTTCTCTTACCACTTCTAAATTTTTTCATTTGCCTATCCCTGGTATACTGAAAAAATGATTTGCGCCCTGCACTAAAAATTTCTTCTGTCCCTGCCTGGAATTTTAAATGGAAAGCGACTGAAAAAAAATTCATTATGCAGTTAAAATTTTTATTAATCAAAAAATCGAAAATGTTACATGAAAATCTTTCTTTCTTTTTTTCCTTTTGTTTTATGTATGTTTAATTTTCAAAACAATTATTTTTTATTTATAAAATCTTCAATTTTTTTCTTTCTTCGTATCTCCACTTAAAATAATTGTAGTTTTATCTTTTCTAAAATTTCTGATAGTTATAGAAGAACACTTTTTGTCAATAAAATTGCATTTTTTTTTTTTCAACTAATTGCTAAAACTACTAAAAAACACTGAGTTCGTAGATTTAAGGTTTAATTAATTTATAATTTATTTTATTTATAATTTAATGGGCTTTTTTTAATTCACTTTCAATTTTTTTTTCTTTATAATTAATAAGGTTACCCACAACAAATAAATATCAAAATGATATCATACTTTTTATAATATTGTATTTATTACATACTTTCTTAATCAATCAAATAATAATGAGAAAAATTATGATTATTTTACTAATTAATTTTATATTTTTAAACTTTTTTTGCAAACGCATACATTCAAGAAAACGTCTTTTTATAAAAAAAAAAAAAAAAAAAGATTTATAGTCTTGTGTATGATTTAGAAATGCGTTTGTATATTTTAGATACTATTTCGAATGTTATGTACAATTAGTACAACCAAATAAGATTGGCGAAGGGGAAGTGTGCGCAGTAGGATCTGCGTATCCTTTCCACTGAAATTTCACTGTGATGTAAGCATCACATTTTACAAAAATCCTTCTTGGAAAGAGAAATTCGCATTTTGTTCCTTAGGTAGGAATTTATTATTTACATAGGGGTAAAATATACTAGGACTGCTGAGACCGTCGCAAACGAGTTTATAACCGGTTTTAACAACTCCTGAAAATACACTTGATGGTGGCACGACCAAGTTGTAACGAGCGTGAGTGTATTACAACCGTCAGCTAAAATTATTTTAGACTATTCTTATTATACCAAGT
This sequence comes from Bombylius major, assembly GCA_932526495.1. Lineage (NCBI taxonomy): Eukaryota > Metazoa > Arthropoda > Insecta > Diptera > Bombyliidae > Bombylius > Bombylius major. The sequence continues at coordinate 32,995,830 of OW052043.1, forward strand.
AGGAAAAAAATTGTTACAACTAGCGCATTACAACCAATGTATTTTGGCTCATATATTTTCATTTTCTTATTCAAAAGAATTTCCTATTTTAAAAGGATACTTATCATCACTGATCACTCATATTGTTTTTGTTATTCTGTATTTTCTTCACTATCCTTTAAATTTTTTTTTCAGTAGTATGGCGTTCTTCATACAAACAACATCGGATGGTAGGATGTTGTTATTTTTTTCAACTAAAAAGAGGATATGCCTTGTGTGTGCGATAGATGATCGATTATGCTTACTGAGTGGAAGATTTAATCTTTATTTTCTTTTGCTGTTTTCTTCAAAAAAGGGAAAATGAAATGATATTGTTAATATTTTTAAAATTTCTCCCACCTGCGCGAATTTTCACCAATCTTATTTGGCTGTACTGTATGTAAATGAATACAATGTCTCACCGTGAAATTCAAATACCCAGATTTTTAGTTGTTTTTTTCCAGTAATTTGGGAAAAAGATGTTGGTTAAAAATAGTTGGAATATTTTTTTTTACTAAATTTTATTATCAATATAGGAATATTTTATTTTGTCTTTGTGATTTTTATTAAAAAGTATTTGATTTTGCATTTGGTAAGGAAAATAAAAATGTTATTAAGAGAAAATTAACTCAAAATAACTCATTAATGAGAATGTTGAAAGATGTATTTTAAAAAAAAAAAACTTAAAAGCTGAATAGAGAAAAATTACGCTGAAATAAATCCTCGAACATATGAGAATAACTTCTGCTTATTAGTTTTGTGATATGAAGGGTGTAAAATCAAAGTCGGCAATCTCCCAATTTAGTGTTTTTGAGATATTATTAAAAAAACTGTTGCTTTCAAATGTGCGGCTTATAAAACAAGCTTTGTTTTCCAGTATATAGTAAATACAGTATGTTTTACTTCTTAACAAGTTTTTTGCCTCAGTTATTTATTGTTTTGCCAATAATTTGTTTTATATTTTAAAGATTGCCGACTTTGAATCCAAAAAGTGGATTTAGCCGTTTTAGAAAATAAGGCATTGGGAGATTGTGGGAGATTGCCGATTATGATTCGATATTTCCTGTATAATTCAAAAATTTTTAAATTTGACTTGATATGGCTTTTTTTTGAAAACAGTGAAAATAGTTTTGGAGAAAAAAACTCATTCAAAACAAATTAATTTTTACTTTTTTACATTTTATGTATATTGAATTCTTACTACACTCATTCACGACTGTTTACAATATGATATGAACAGATGAACTGTCACTGTGATGCATTTTTATTGGTCAAAGTGGATTTTTCCATTTTTGAAATTAACTCAGTGTTGGATATTTCCGACTTTGAAACTAATGCCTAATTTGATTGTTTATTTTAAATGGTAAGGGGTGGTATATGAAACTTAATAATTTATTACAACATAGAGTTTGACGAGTTGGAGAAAATTACGTCAAAATCTCATTTTTCCAAAATTTGGAGATTACCGAATTTGATACTACACCCTTCATATGTATTTCGAATTTTTTTTTAGTGATTATTAAAAACCAAATTCCTTTCATCAAAACTCTTTGACCTTTTGTACGATTAATTTAATAAATATGTAAATAAATAGTAAATAAAATATTACAATTAATGGACTAAAAAGCTTCTAACTAACTAATGTAGGATAGGAGATTTGAGTATTATTCACATAAATGTTTATGGTTAACTAAGCAAGCGACATGGCATTCGATAGTTCAATTGGTATATAACAGTGCCCCGAAAAGGCAAAAGTCTTGGGTTCGAATCTCAGTCGAATGTCGTTTTTTCTGTTCTTAGTCTACTATACTAACTATGTAATAATATAATGAATAATGAGAGCTATTCTTGAAAACGGCGTAAATGCGATTCGATTCGAATTCGAAGTTTCGTATTTTGGAAAACTTTATAGTGAAACAAGTTCACTTTTGGGTTATTCCTGAAATCGAACAAAATGAAACATAACTGTTATTTTCATATATTGTTATACGTTGCAATAACGATAAATAATGCAGTTCTTCGATCGTTTTTAAGCATTCTAAATTTTCACTAAAGTGAAACTCGGAATCGAATCTCATTTACGCCGTTTTCAAGAATATGTTTGTTCAAGATAAATAAAGGGTGTTTTTCTTTATTCATTCTGTAGAAGGAATAGAACGAATAAGTTTTAGAATATGCGGAATAGAATGAATAAAGAAACAAAAAAAGAATAAACATTAAAAAAAAGATTGAGGTTATGTGAAATATATTATTATATTATTTGTATTATTTATATTATATTATTTATATTTTATTAAAACAAAGAATTAGTTGTTTATGTTTATAAGTCGTATATTTGACATTTCAACATTAACAAAAGAAAGGTTAATTGCATTTATTCCATCTTCATTCGCGAATCGAAAAGAATGCGCTTTAGATATTCGGAAAAAATTAGGAAATATAGAATGGAACATTCGGAATACTTTTATAGAATAAAGAAACGCATATGGAATATTCCAAACGTTTAGAATGAGTAAAGAAAAACACTCAAACATTACAATAAAATAATTCATTAATCTATGTTAATTATCATTCATTTAAAATTAATTTACTTTAATTGTTAAGCATAATTTTGCTGATGTTATATTTTTGCATTTTTATAAAATATTTTTATTAATTGTGTAATATGCTGAGGTCATTGACTACAAAAGTAAAGAACGGAAATTCTTTGCAGAGTAAGCATTTTATGCCTACAAACGTTTATATTAAAATTAAAAATTATGAATAAAACAAGAAGTCAATGTACTAAGTAATTAATTACCTTGAACTTTGTAATTTGTTATTCACTTATATGAAAAATTGTAATATGCTATTAATTAGGTATTGGGAAAAATTGTATGAAAGCAAATCAATATTCAATGAAATATGTTCAGTTATCATCAGAACTTACGTGTGTTAATTTCAACCCTTTTAACCATAGCATACTTCTTTAGAATCTGTGGTACCTTTTTCTAAAAAAGCATAACAATCATTGAGATTAGATTAGATTAGATTAGAGATACCTAATTCTATTAAATCAAAATCAAGACAGAATTAGAGAAACCTAATTCTGAACAAGTGTTTTAGCAAACATTTTTTGGTGACCCCGAAAAAATTGAACAACGTACAATTACAAAAATTTTGTTTTGTTTTGAGCAAATATGAAGAATTTTTTTTGCAATTTGACCGTGCAAGGTGTTCAATTTACTCAGTTATAAATATCGACATTTTTTTTTTGGAAATTAGACATTTTTTTTTTTTTGTTGCTCATTTCATTGAATAAACCACAACATGGATGAATTAGCAAATTCACAAAAAACTTTAGGCAGACATATCGCAGTTTCGTTCCTGACAAAAAAACATTGCAGTATTTGCAGAAAAAATTAACCTCCTTACAAGATTTATGGAAAATCTTTGAAGAAAAAGACGATAAAATTCGAAATTTAGGTGGTGCATTAGCAGCATCTCATCCATATTTCGTAAAAGATTATTACAATCAAATAAAAAAGATTTATGAGAATCTACATCAAGAAATATCGTCTCTAATCAAATATGCGAATGCATCAAAAGATATTGATAAAAAATTACAGGAGAATGAAAGTCAGTCCACAAGCAATGGAGAAACACCACAAAATAATATTGCAGCTATGTCAAGTACAACACAACATGCGTTCTTCCTTTCTTCTGAAAACAGAGGGGTTTAATGTCGCATTTAGAAACATTTATTTCAAATACATATTACCATTGATAATGGAAAATGCAGGCAATACTTTGAAATAAAATCCCAAACTATTAAAGATTATTGGAATCAAATACGAACAAACAATGAATTACTTTGGGAAGTGGACATATGACTTAGAATATATTGAATTAGAAGATAAAGTCCAAGCAATTCTTATACAGTTGAATCAAGAACTTGAACATAAAGTTGATGAAAAAAGGAATGCTATCATTGCAAATAATCACGCATTTATAAAATTACCTAAAATAACAATTTCGAAATTTGACGGCGATTATTTAAAGTGGCAGCAGTTCTTTGATCTGTTCACTCAAATGGTACATAACCAGCAAATGGGTAACTCTCAAAAATTCTGGTATTTAAAAATGAATTTATCGGGTGAAGCAGAGAAACTAATAAGGCACCTGCCGTTATAACAGATGACAATTATACAGAATTACGTGAGCTAAATGACATAAAATTCCCACGACATATGTTCAGCAATGATCCTACAATAACCAGTGAGCTTCACGCGTTTGCAGACGCCAGAGAGAAGGCGTATGGATCCGCTTTATATATAAGATTTAAAGACAAGTCTGGAAACGTAACGGTTGGACTACTATGTGCAAAATCAAGAATAGCACCAATTAAACCAACAACTATTCCACGACTCGAATTATGTGCTGCCAAGCTTACTGCTCAATTAGTCAGGCATGTAACAAATATTCTTGATGCACAGTTATTGAACGGACTCCCAAATAGTTATCTCATGGGTGCAGGGAGATCCATCGCAACTCAAAACATTTGTGGTAAATAGAGTTTCAGCCATACAGGAATTAACTCATCATAAGACAATCCTGCTGATCTGGTGTCAAGGGGACTATTTCCTGCACAATTAAAAAACTCTAAACTATGACTTGAGGACCACAATTTTTAAAATATTCGAGATCAAAATGGCCGCAAGGACTAAATCATGAGATACGAATTCCAGAAGAAGAAAAACAAGTGAAAGTAACGTTGACAATATCAAAAAACGATCAAGAACACCCACTGTAGATTAGAAGCAGCAAATATTAGCTATAATACAAAACACCCTATCTTAATGCCTAGTGATCACTTTGTGACAAAACTGATCCTGAGTCACCTACACACATTTCATTTGCATGCTGGCCCACAGGCCCTGCATTCCATTGCGAGGCAAAAATATTGTATTCTCGATTCTACAAAGTAGAAGTTTAGCAAGGTCAGTTGTAGCGAATTGCGATCGTTGCACTAAAATACGTCCTAAGTTGTACTTGCAGCGAATGCGGGCAATTTACATGTACATAGAGTACAGAAAGCTCACCCATTCGTAAATTCTGGCATCGATTTCTGTGGACCTATATACACTAATTTTAAAATACGTGGGAAGAATCCTCAGAAAGCGTATATCTGTGTATTCTGCTGTTTCGCGACGAAGGCTATACACCTCGAAGTAGTCTCAGATCTAACTACAGAAGGATTCCTGGGAGCACTGAGAAGATTCGTATCAAGACGCGGGAAATGAAAAAATATCTATTGCGACAACGCGAAGAACTTTGACGGAGCACGGAACCAATTGCAAGAATTAAGCGAGATAATGACAAACGACATCTCAAAGGAACAAATTACCAACATGTGCATAAGCCATAATATACAATTCTATTTCATACCGCCTTGATCTCCCCATTTTGGAGGCCTTTGGGAGGCCGCCTTAAAGTCGACGAAGTATCTTTTAAAACGAACAATGACGTCAGCATCGTTGACGTATGAGGAGTTGTGCACAACTACAGCTGAAATAGAGGCCATTTTAAACTCTAGATCGCTTACACCAGTATCGTCGAATCCTAATGATCTCGCGGCACTAACTCCAGCACACTTTTTGATTGGTAAAGCACTATCAGCGACAGCAGAAACTCATTCAGATCAAGGAAAAATGTCATTACATTCCAGATGGTCATTGGTAAACCAGATACGAAATGAGTTCTGGCAACGGTGGTCTCAAAAATACTTAGTGGAGTTGCAACAAAGAGCCAAGTGGACGTCAGAATATCCAAACATACAGGAAGGAAGACTTGTGACCATAAAGGAAGAAAACTTGGCACCAGCAAAGTGTTCATTAGGAAAATAGTAGAAACATCAGGGGCAGACGGAAAGGTTCGTGTCGCCGATGTCAAATCTGCACGTGGTATAATCAGAAGAGCCATCCATCAATTGGCACCGTTACCAATTGAATTGGAGGATGAATCATCAGAAAAAATGGAAACTGAGCAGTCTCAACGACAGGATAATATTCAACCACGTCAAAATGAAACAGGAAATAAGGAAAAAGGACAGAAAAAACGTAAGCACACATCAAGGTCATTTAACCCACTAAAGGTCTTTCTCTTAACAACACTTGTGTTACCTCTGCTAACACACACGCTACCAATATCGTCTAGTAACGTGCAAATTACAAGATTAGAATATAATTCTGGCATCTTCATCGAAAAGTTGAGGAGCTCGAACTTAATCTGTAGTGACTGGATTTTATTTATACATATATTATGATCTAAGATCTACAAGAGATGTACAAAAGATCTGCAAAGGTCGAAGTGCAACAATAGCCCTATTTTAATATAAGGGGATATTGGGCATCACTGGCAACTAGTGAACGCATGTTCAAGCACTTGACAAAGCTCGGACGAATGATCAATCACAATAAGTATTATATGGCACTGGAAAATCAATACGAACACCAAATTGAAGAATTAAAAAGACGTAACATATTATTAGAACCTCATGATAAGACAATAAGACTAAAAAGATCTCTATTAGACGTTGTAGGAACGCTGGCCTTTAAGTTATTCAGGGTACTTGACAACAATTACGCTGAAAAAATGACTGAAACCATCACCAAAGTGAAAGACAATGAAGAAAATTTGAATGAACTTCTGAAAAATCAAACACTGGTGTTAGATACCACTGTGAACGTAATAAAAAAATGGAAGAGGAAAGAATGAATCAAACACGAGAAATCGAAAGGGGGCTCAAGCCCCTGTATATGAAAAAATAAGCAATATGAACACAGAGATGAAACAACAAAGGACAGTCCAAACGTTTAACACTCTAGCAGTTATACTGTCAACAATGATAAATGAATGTAGATTAATGCAAGATACCTTATTAGACGTTATTACTGACACGCATCATGGCAGATCAAGTTCACTCATCATATCACCAGAATAATTAAGGGCACAAATATTGAGAATCAAAAACAGTCTACCAACCGGTACCCAGCTGCCACATGTCAATAATGAAATCAATATGGCACTTATATTAAAACTCATGAAGACACAAGTTCAAATAAGAAACCACTATGTGCTATTTCATAGCAAGATAACATTATTAAGTTCCACCAATTTTGAGCTACACAGACTTATACCACTTCCATCTCTAGTACATGATGTAATGTTATCGATAGCACCTTCCGCAGAGCTTATAATGACAGATCCTTATAACGAGCAGTTTCACATTATGAATAATTTGGAATTCACTTAATGCTTAAGTTTCAACGAAGGTCACTATGTGATCAACATCGACCCATTCATTACAAATCAGTGAAGGCTACAATTTGCGAAATAGAATTAATGTTACAAATAAAAATGCCTCCTAATTGCCCAGTAAAAGTAATAAATCCACACAAGATATGGATTCAGCTACACACGCCAAATCAATGGTTATTTGCGATGGATAAACAACGGGATTTTACTATTATTTGCAACAATGAGGTCATTCATAAAACACTACAAGGAAATGGAATATTGTCAGTTCAAGGTGATTGCACTCTAAGAGACGATGAAAGAGTAATAAAAACAACATTAAAACTCAAATTACAATTAATTCGCGAAAACCGAAATTTAATCTTACAATTGACACCATAAACAACAAATCAGTAAGAAACGATGCACCTATATTCACACATTCTTAACTCATATCGCACAAGCAGCAATTTGAAAATAGAGAAATAAACTATCTAAAATCACATCAGCCAACAATAAATGATTTAACACAACCACACGATATCCACAAACTCGCGCTAGGTTATTCAACTATGGAAATTCTGGCAAGTATCATCATCTATCTGATAGTAATGCGTTTGCGCAGTCGTCCCAAAGCATACTAGTATAAGGTTAAGCCAGAACCACGCCACGGCTCAGAAACCAAGGCGATGATCACAGTTTTGAAGTAGGACACTTCAAGGAGGCCCAAGATGTTCAAGATAGATAAACATTACAATAAAATAATTCATTAATCTATGTTAACTATCATTCATTCAAAATTCATCTACTTTAATTGTTAAGCATAATTTTGCTGATGTTATATTTTTGCATTTTTATAAAATATTTTTATTAATTGTGTAATATGCTGAGATACATTGACTACAAAAGTAAAGAACGGAAATTCTTTGCAGAGTAAGCATTTTATGCCTACAAACGTTTATATCAAAATTAAAAATTGTGAATAAAACAAGAAGTCAATGTACTAAGTAATTAATTACCTTGAACTTTGTAATTTGTTATTCACTTATATGAAAAATTGTAATATGCTATTAATTAGGTATTGTGAAAAATTGTATAAAAGGAAATCAATATTCAATAAAATATGTTCAGTTATCATCAGAACTTACGTGTGTTAATTTCAACCCTTTTAACCATAGCATACTTTTTAGAATCTGTGGTACCTTTTTCTAAAAAAGCATAACAATCATTGAGATTAGATTAGATTAGAGATACCTAATTCTATTAAATCAAAATCAAGACAGAATTAGAGAAACATAATTCTGAACAAGTGTTTTAGCAAACAATGTTATTCATAACACTTCTATCCAACAAATTTCAACTTTTTTACTGTAAATCACATAATAAATAGCCGTTTCAATGTAAATTGTTGCGCTAAATACGAATCTGTTATTTGTTTTTTTTAAATGTAACTGAACATGCCCTAAATTTTTATTAGAGTAAAAATGAAAATGGTATTCGGTCTCAATATACAAAGTAATAATCAATTTAGATACTATCACTTTTTAAATTTACTATTTAAATTTATTTGTAGACTTTTTGTAAGATATTTATCAATTAAAATAAAGCAAGGATTTGATAAATTCAATTTTAGTAGCTTTATAATTTTTTTTTCATACAGATATAATTGTACAGAAATTTTTTTCAAAATCATTATTTTTAAACCTTTTTTTTTTTTCTGTTAGTACATATGTTTTTTATTAGTTTAAAAATTACTTTGAATTTTGTTTTTCTGTTTTAAGAAGCTGTTGGCACTTCACAAAACAGTACATATATACATATATTTTATTTTCTACAAATTTTGTTAAAAAATTTTATTTGAAATTTGAAATTTATACAATGAATAAAGTAGAAATATAGGAGTAGTAAATAATTTTTACTTATCAATATAAAGAAGAAAAAAAAGATACAACATAAAAATTTAAAAAAAATGAAAAAAAAAAATAATATTCTATATTCCAAAAAAAATTTCTCCAAAGCAAATATATATTTTTGATCAAATAAAAAAAAGATTCAAAAATATAAATAACGGCAACAATGTAATCATTATTAATTTTTGTTATACATTTGTAAATTTTAACAGAAATTTGGAAAAGCATGATCAAAGCAATTATAACGTATGACGTCATAAAATACTGTCAAAAAATAAATATGTAACGTCAAAGTTTTGTTGTTGTATTCGTCATTACAAATTAAGTTTATAATGGTTTTGTTCTAAACTAACAAAGCTTTAGAATTGAAAAATAAAAGCTTTCACTGGGATGCGAGACGAATTTTTGAATAAAAATTTATTTTATAGATTTGTACTAAAGCCAAGTCTTATTAGTTTCTATAGTCATTGCCATTATTCTTCATAGTAAATTCTCCACACACTTTTTTTATTTTTTTAATATACACACTTTTTTACTTTCTGTATAGACTTTTCTTTAACTATCAACGTACTTTTTGTTAATTCCTTCTATATTTCCAACACATTTTTCCGTAGTTCTTTATTATCATTAAGGCATTGATCATGTAATTAGTAGGTATGACTAATTTTCTGCGAAATGCGAACCAACTGATTAATTTGATTACTCATTTTTTTATCAACGTCATAAAGCAAATAAAGAAATTACAAAGATATTCAATTTACAAAAGTCATGTCGGACAGTGTAATAAATCCAGTAAGAAAAATATTTTTAAATATATCGTCAAAAAAAAAAAAAAAAATGTACATGAGTATATAGCAGCAATTCACCTATGAGGCACTCGTGTATAAGTAGAAAGTATAACCTCTCCAAACTCAGTAGGGTGCAGAGAGCGGTGGCAGGGGAAGAGGGATTATAATATCGAAATATTTACGGATGGATCTAAGACAAACGAAGGTGTGGGAGCGGGAGTATTCTCAGACAACCTCTCTTTATCTATCCGATTACCAAATCATGCAAGCGTTTTCCAGGCTATCTTTGAAGCCTACAAATCATGTAGAGAAACTGCTGCAGCAGGCAACAATATAGGTATTTTCACCGACAGCCAAGCCGCGATCAAAGCCTTGAACTTGGCGAACATCTTCTCTAGATTGGTAGCACAGTGCAGAGAAAAGCTTACTTCAATTTCGGCGAGGGTTAGTGTCACACTCCTCTGGGTTCTAGGATATAAGAACATTGAGGGGAATGAGAGAACCGACCTATTGGCGAGACGGGGATCGAAATTGCACGAAGCTATGGCAGAGGAAGTATATCTTTCTTTTGGTTGTGTGAAGAGAGTTCTTTTCAATCACTTTCTAGCAATAGCTAACACCCACTGGAGAAGTCTTCCGGGGTGTGCAATCTCAAAGAAGACATGGCCATTTCATAACAAACAGCGAACTGAAAGCCTCATCAACAGAAGCCGGAGAGACATTGCCAGGGTTACGGCATGTATTCAATGTGGCCAATGAGAGAGAAACCCTCACTCACTTCCTCTGCAACTGTCCAGCACTTGCCAGAGCAAGGTTCAAGACAATGGGGAGTTTCTTCTTCAGGGACCTTGAGGAAATAGCAAAAGTTACGGTAAGAGACATTATACAATTCTTGAATGAAACAGGATGGCTATAGTGATCTACCGGTATTATGAACGTCATTGCCTAAGGTTACGCGAGGTGTGGTATCAAAACGGCACTTTCAGTGCTAATTGGGTATTCGAAAGATTTCGAACACCGCCACGTCAACCAACTAACCAACCATATAGCAGCAATGTACGCGTTTCATGTTTAGGTAATTATTTGACTTGAATTGTTAAACAATTGTTTAGGTTAAGTTTTTATTATCAAAAAATATTTATGATAAATTGATTGATTTTGGAAAAAGACATAATAAAATTTAGTAAAAAAAAATATTCCACCTAGTTTTAAACAAATAACAAGCAAACTAAAAATCCAGAAGGTTTACAAGTTTAACGGTGAGACACTATATGTATGTACAGTGCTGTTCATATTTATTTGTGCATAGCAATTTTTTTATATCGTCGTATTTGATTTGGTATATCTTCCAGAAAAATAAATATATCGACTTAAAAATTTCACTAATAATAGCTTAGACAGTTCTCTACAAGTTCACAATTAAAAATTAATAAAAATAATAATTAAGTAATAAAAAAATTTTGGCATGAAAAAATAATTTTGAACATTGTGCTTTTGTCTTTTTACCGTTAACTTTGCATGATATTTTTTTTTAAATTGTGAATTTGTAGAGAACTGTCTAAGCTATTATTAGTGAAATTTTTAAGTCGATATATTTATTTTTCTGGAAGATATACCAAATCAAATACGACGTTATATAAAAAAAATTGCTCTGCACAAATAAATATGAACAGCACTGTATATACATACATATAAGTACATATATACATATGATATACATATGCGCATGTGCATTGCATACAAAAATATTATAAGTATATGTATATTATGTATTTATAACAAAACCCTCTACAATAAAAGCCTCCTACTGGTGTTGTGTATGTATTAGTAAGAAGTGCCATGTTTTGTTTTGACATTTTAGTTTTTTATGGTTTCTTAATAAGAGTGGTGGAATATTAGTGTAAAGAAATAGTGTTTTAGCTGAATATTTTTGGTTTTTTAAATAAAATATTGTTTATAAAAGTTTTAAAATATAATAAATTAACAGTGTTTAATTTTTAAAGTGCACAATAGTCAAAAAAATTAAATAAAAAGGTGGAAAATGTTGTGCGTTCTTACCTACTTGTAGGAGAAAAAATTAAAGTATGACTACATAGTACATACCTATCTATGGTGAGGTTATATTATTTATATGTAATAAAGTGAATAAATTGATTTGATTTAATAGAATTTAATTTATTAGTTATCACAAATTAAGTGTCTATTTGCCTTCATTACACAATAAACATTATGTACCAAATTATTTACTTTTTCATAGACTTTTTTTATATAAATTTTTGTGATTATGTTATGATGTGAGAAATTGATTTGATTCAATAATTTAACAATTAATACAAACTTATAAATAAAATTTTATTAAATTAAATGAATTTGTTCTGTATTTCGTTCACTTTATTTATTTTTTCCGTATATTTGTGTTTACATTTCATTTCAATTTATTCACTTTTATAATATAACCTCACCATAGGTAATGTAGTCATTAGTCACATGTCAATATATAGGTATAGAAGAAAAAAGTTTATATTATTTATTATTCTTTAAACTTTAATTATTCATATAAATACATATATGTATCAGAATTATTATAAATTAAAATTTATTAAATCAAATCAATTTATTCACTTTATTACATATAAATAATACATACATATAACCTCACCATACTTTAATTTTTTCTCTTAAAAGTAGGTAAGAAGGCACAATATTTGTCTCCTTTTTATTTAACTTTTTGACTATTGTGCACTTTAAAAATTATAACACTGTTAATTTATTATATTTCAAAACTTTTATAAACCATATTTTATTTAAAAAGCCAAAAATATTTAACTAAAACACATTTTCTTTACATCACTATTAATTTGTACTACCAGCATTGAATGTTTTGACGTTTCAACACTTTTATCGTGTTTGATTGTGTTAGTGCAGAAAGCCATAACTCGGCTTGTGATATAGAGGGTTTTGATTTATAAATACAAATAAATACGTACACATAAATATTAATAAATTTTAAATCTTCTTAAAAATTATGTAAATGCAATCATTATAATATCTACTGAAATAAAAAAAAATTCATTTTAGATTTTTGAAAATTTAACAACATTATTTAGTATTAAAAAATATGTATGTTAAATAAAAAAAATATATAAAATTGTATACTAAACGGATATAAAATCAAAATTTAAATTAATTTATGCTTTGTCAAAACTCAAATTTTAAGTTATTAGAATAAATACATATCTTTGAAAATTTATTTCGAAAAAAAAAAAAATAATAATAAAATTTCTGAAAATTATGTATATAATTTGTAACATAAATTTTTTGAAAAACTTGTACCGTTTATGTTTTATTTCTGTTTTAAAAAATATATTTTTTTCTAATATATACACACATACATATGTATGTATATACATGTGATTTTTTACTTTTAATTCATGCATGATATAAACATTTTTTCTAGTGATTCAATTATTTTGCTTTTTTGCTTTTTCTTTAAAACATAATATAGGTACTATGTAAGATATACATATTTTTCCTTCTTTTAAATCTTAAATTTACATGTATGTATAATAAAATTTCACAATAATAATACATAATATGAATAATTTCACTTCTTAAACATATTTATATATATATGTATGTATATGTATACATATGTATATTCAATTTGATTTCTATCTCTATATAATATGCTCTGTATTTTGGTTTTATTTATTTATTTCATTTCATATAAAAAAATGTTTCGGCATAAAAATATTGCTATTTTGCTTCAACACTTTGCTGTTGAAAAATACCTATACAAATTTCAGCAGAAACGTAAATTTAAATAGGTGTCCGGTTTAAGCCGTTAAGAAATTTAGACAACCACAGATGGGTCTCGCCGAGCCAAGCAAAAATCGCGCGCGCGCGCTTGCGTGTGTGTGTGTGTGTGTGTGTGTGTTTGTGTGTTGGTGCGTTTAATTTCACATTTGTATACACACAACCAAAACTTTGACAATGTCGATCAGGCGATCCTAAGGTTAAAAACTAGCATTAGACATTTTATAATGTAGGAGAAAATAAAGTAATATACAGTACAGCAGCTGCTGGTTAAGATTGGTTCAGGGGAAGTATGCGCAGTAGAATCTGTCTACCCTTTTCTCTTAAATTTCACTGTGATGTAAGTATCACGTTTTACAAAAATCCTTCTTGGAAAGAGAAATTCGCATTTTGTTCCTTAGGTAGGAATTTATTATTTACATGATCTTACATACAATATTTTCATTTTCTTATTCATAAGAATTTCCTATTTTAAAAGGATACTTCTGCCGTACAAAGGACAATCGTGTCAATTACATTTTCACTCATTTTGACTTAGATATATTTATGATATAATATATAGTTATACATATGAACTAGTGGAAAAATTAAATTATATATATAATATATAATATATAGACATATTTTTTAATAGAGAATTTTTCCTTCAGTTCATATATATAACTATATATTATATCATAAATATATTTAACTCAAAATGAGTGAAAATGTAATTGACGCGATTGTCCTTTGTACGGCAGACTTATCATCACTGATTACGATCACTCACATTGTTTTTGTTATTCTGTATTTTCTTCACTATCCTTTAAATTTTTTTTTCAGTAATATCTGCCGTACAAAGGACAATCGCGTCAATTACATTTTCACTCATTTTGAGTTAAATATATTTATGATATAATATATAGTTATATATATGAACTGAAGGAAAAATTCTCTATTAAAAAATATGTCTATATATTATATATTATATATATATAATTTAATTTTTCCACTAGTTCATATGTATAACTATATATTATATCATAAATATATCTAAGTCAAAATGAGTGAAAATGTAATTGACGCGATTAGCCTTTGTACGGTAGATCGCTAGTCATTATACTTACTGAGTGGAAAATTTAATCTTTATTTTCTATTGCAGTTTTCTTCAAAAAAGGGGAAATGAAAGGATATTATTAATATTTTCAAAATTTCTCTAACCTGCGCAACTTTACGCCAATCTTAAACGGCTATATTGTAGCTAAAATTATTTCAGTTGAAGGTTCATTACGCATGTTTTACATATTGTGGTGATCTTCTTATGCATACATACACGAAAGAAGAAACTTGTTTATTAGAATTTACAACAATAAAAACGCATGTGTTTTAAACATAGAAAGTTTACGAATCATGTGAATTTTCATACATTACAGCCTTAAGTTATATAAAATTTTCAGGTGGTAAATATTTTTCACTAAGCACTGCTATTTTTTATAACATTAGTATCGAACAGTACCTATAAATTTTATATTTTATGTGTCTATATAAATTAATTATAAAATATGACATTTTTTTACTTTATTAAAGCAAGCTATGGAAGCTAAATTGAGATGTATAAATCATAGAATAATAATATAAAATGCTCAATTACTGTAACAATTATAGAAATATTTATTTGTTCAACACACATTCGACAGATTTCGTAATTTTCTCTTGACCTACGCGTTAAGCACTACCAACGTGAAAAATTTCCTGGTTCTAGGCTTATCAGAAGTACCCTAGAGGTTTTGATGACCGGTCAGTGAGTGAGTGCCAAAATATAGCTTTTTCTGGGGTCAATATCTCAAGACACATTGAACCTAAGTATATATGTACATGAAATTTGATACAGCGGGCGGGACGAAGCACACTATTACGTGGTTTAAATTTTGTCTGTTTAGCTTCAATTCAAAAGACACTGAGCTGTGATGTATGTACGTACATATGTATATATTATGCTTATAACAAATGATTTTGGTTTGTTGGTTGGTTGACGTGGCGGTCCGAAGACCCAATTAGAAACTGTAGAGGACCCTTTGCCTTTTTCAACGATACCTTGGTGGTTGGTTGGTTGACGTGGCGGTTCTTTGGTTTATTTCCGAAGACTCAATTAGCACTAAACCGTGCCGTTTTGATACCACACACCGACACACCTCTCAGATGTCAGTCAAAGGGTTGTAGGTTCTTTCTGTCATACATGCACCTACAGTTTAAAGTGGAATGCGAACCACTAAATTCGTTGGTAGAGAACGAATTTTATTCTTATGACAGGGCTTGGTACTAATATTTCTTGTAGTTTTTTGTGGATTCAGCTTATGGTCTCTAAACAAAGCCACCAATCTATTTAGTACAGAGCAGTTATACCCAACTCAAAGTGAATTGGTACTCATTCAAAGCTGAGTGAACTTAGGCGAACTTGAACCCGAGACCTTCAGCATCAGAAGCCAACACTCTACCGCTTCGTCCACTGCCCGCCTTATAAATGATTTTAGTTGTTGTTTTTTTTATAGTTCTGTCATGTTTTTTACAGCTGAAATAAATGATATTTGTTCTTGTTGTCTTTTTGGCTTGATTTTTTATTTGCTTTTATGTTATTTTTCCTTTCAAGCATTTTTTTTATTTTTGTTTTCTTTTTCCGATCTTGACCTACCTCTACAAATCTGTTTTACATAGAAATTAAATTCTATATAACTATTAAATGAATTTATAATTCTAATAAGTATTTTACGTAGGTCAGTAAAATTTGATAATTTAACAAGATCATTTTGCATGAAAATTTTAAAATTTTTGTTCTAAAGAGCTCTAATTTGGCATTTTGTTTAAGGGGCATTTTTAAAATTATCCTTTACGTTTTTCTTATGTTTTTTGCAGTGGCGGCTCGTGAAGAAATCAATTGGTGGGGCTTTCAAGGATGTTAACACTTGAATCAATTTTCACACGTTTTTTCAAAAATTGTTTTTTTAATTTGAAAATATCCGGACTCTACTATCCGATTGGTTTGAAATTTTTGCAAGGTATTTTTCTTATTACTGTCTACAAAACTTCCTTGACGCGAAAAAAATCCTGTCAATATGATGAGAGTTATAGTGTACCAAAAAAACTACGCGCATCAATGTTTAGGTTCCAAAAATTGTGCAGAAAAAACGTTTTTTGTGAAGACAGTTTATTTGAACTTCTGTTTTGTTTTTAACACTTTTGAATATTTAAAAAGCTGTATGTTTTTTTTTATTTAAGAATTGATCTTAAAAAAGGATCTTAGCAAAATATAAAAATTAACAGTTTCTTAGACAAAAATTCGTTTTTTAAATTTTGTTTTTCATCTTTATTTTAAAACTTGAAATAGTTGTGTTAATCTAAAGTTACGCTTAAATGCTTTTAAAAAAAAATTTATTAGGAGAAAAATAATATTGAAGATTTTTTTTAAGGAAATATGTATTATTTCCTCAATTTACGGTTGGAAATTTGCATTATGTATTTTTGAAAGCCACACAGGTGAAATATTTCCTTAAATAGTGCTCCTTATTTGACTTAAATTGATACAACATAGCCCAAGATATAATATCTTAAAGTTGGCAAGTCGCAATCCTTTCATATAAAAATTTAAAAAAATATAAAACAAGTTATTTTTTAACAAAAAACTTTTTTCCCCTTATATGGGGCCCTCCTTAGTTCATACATTGATCCTTAATCAATTCTTGAACTGTTTTGTGACCCAGTGCATTATATTTGACTCAAATCGGTGCAACAATGCTTGAGATATAAAAGTTCAAAGTTGGAAAGTTTTATGAAATATGTGTGAATTGCCAACTTTAAACACATTTCTTGTCTTGTTTTGAAATTAATCTTGAAAACAAACAAAAAATACAAGAAAAACGTAAAGGATAATTTTAAAAATGCCCCTTAAACAAAATGCCAAATTAGAGCTCTTTAGAACAAAAATTTTAAAATTTTCATGCAAAATGATCTTGTTAAATTATCAAATTTTACTGACCTACGTCAGTAGGTTTTTACGTCGTAAAATACATATTAGAATTATAAATTCATTTAATAGTTCCATAAAAATTAATTTCTATGGAGACAAAGAGAATATAACTTAGAGGTTGAATGTAGCCGTTAAATTCAAATTTTTGAATTTTTGTGTCTGTATGTTTGCCAATTTGGCTTCGAATAAACTCATAAGATGTTAGGATACATACAGTGCAAGAGGAGAGATGTGAAAAGAAGAAACATGTAAAGAAAATTGAAGAAATAAAGAATAATGAAGAACACGCTTATAATTCTAATATTCATCTTATAATGCGGTTTTTTGTTGTTGTATACCATATGATATTTTTTAGTTTTGTTTTGATTCTGATCGTATATATAAAAATTTGCAAATAATGCAGTCGAATACATATTGACTTTTGTATGAAAGGAAAAATAAATATTTTTAATTTCCTTGTTTTTTAAAATATTCTGCTTTTATTTTTATATTGCATTCTATAATTCTTATAAATTTATGATAATTTAATTAAATGGATTTTAATTTTATACATTTTGCTTCTTTTGATGATTTTGTTTTTTTTCTTTTTTGTCAAATTTCATGTTTTTCATTTTTTTAACTTATTTTCATTTCGGAAATATATGATATGTACTAATAATTTTCAAAACATTTAAATAACAAATTAGTAGCATGTAGTAGTAATATAATTATATTCTCTTTGTCAAAAAGTAGTAAGTATTCATGAGGAACGATTGAATTCATGATTTTTACATTTTTATAAAAATTTATCTGAGAAAGCTCAAAAACTGGTTTGAGAAAGCTCTATTCTGAAGCTCTTTCGAATTGAATGAAATGAATTTCTGTTAAATATTTTTAGTTTTTTAAATAAAATATGGTTCATAAAAGTTTTAAAATATAACAAATTAACTATGTTTATAATTTTTAAAGTACATAACAGTCAAAAAATAAAATAAAAAGGTGGAAAATATTGTATCTTCTTAACTTTTTGTAAGAGAAAAAATTGAAGTGTGACATACCTATGGTGAGGTTATATTATAAAAGTGAATTGAGTGAAGCTTTATTATTTATTATTTATTCTTTGTCAGCAACTCGACGGTGAATTGCTGTAGCGATGAATTGTTGAGGCGATGAATTGCTGGCGAAGAATTGCTGGCGGTGAATTGCTGACGAAGAATTGCTGGCGATGAATTTTCCTAGACCCTTTATTATCACCTAATATATTAAATATCTATGAGCAACGTAAATCAAAGCAAAAACATGATAAATATTAAGTAACAGAAAACTGAGAATCAATTTTTTCTGAAATCACCCAAATTACTAGATTAGATTAGATTAGATTGGAATAGCGCTATTGTTGCACTTCGATCTTTGCAGATCTTTTGTACAGCCCGTGCTTCTCATAGATTTAGGCTTTTAAAGAAATCCTAAGATTCTATTCAAAGGTGCGCACCAGATTTCCTCAGGCTTGAGGAAAAACTGGTGCAAGTATCGCACTCTTTTTGAAACCAATGCCTCACATTCACACAGAATGTGTTTTGAGCCTTATCTTGCTCAGGTGGTAGTTAAGCGGACAATTGTCCTTAACTTGTTCCTATTGAGGTTGATTAGTTTCCTAGCAATATTAGCTGAGGCTTTAATAAACTCCTTCGCCTGCTTGTTACCGTGAGTATTTTCCCAGTAGGAGATGCACTTTTCCATCTCCCATTCTCTTATAGAACCCTTGGTGTAGCTTTTAGGCTGTCCACAGAACCTGACAAAAAATCTTGGAGCTGGCGCCTTTTCTCGCTGGGAGTCCGCCAGCTTGTTGCCCTTAATTCCCTCGTGTCCCGGAACCCACATAAGATAAACTTTGTTTGTTCTGGCGAGTATTATAACAGTCTTAAGACACTCCAGTACTAGCCTCGACTCAATTTTATGAGCGTTGAAGGCTTTTAGCGCAGCCTGACTGTCTGAAATTATGTAAACTGTGGCTTTATTGAAGCCTTTTTTTAGGCATTCGGTAGCGCACATGTCTATGGCATAAATTTCATAAAGCAAGGGTAGCTTTATTAATGAAGTTGTTTATTTGTTTGTTCCAAGTGAGTTTACTATCAAGTATAATTCCTAGATATTTGACCTCACTTGGGAATTTATTCGCGTTCCTTTTAGAAGAAGGTTCCCTTAGGTTGATTTTCCTTCTTTTTGTGAAGGGTACGATGGTCGTCTTGTGAGGATTTATATATATTTATTCCTTAAGACACCAGTTGTTAATAAAGTTGTAGTTCCCTAGAGATTGTTGCATCGTCCATGCCCTTAGCTGTAATTACCAGGTCATCTGCGTATCCCTGCGCCTCAAATCCTAGAGATTCGAGCTTGTATAGAAGGTCATCAATGACCATAGACCATAGTAAAGGTGATAAAATCCCTCCTTGAGGGCATCATTTTATGGCTTCAACTGTTATTGATTTGCCTCCCATCGTAGCTTCGATTTCTCTTTGATTAAGCATTGCTTTAATCCAGTTAATTGTTGGGAGCTCACACCCTTTGGATAGGGCAGCCCTCTCAGTTGAATCAAATGAGGTGTTATCGAAAGCTCCCTCAATGCCAATGAAAGCACTTAGTTCTATTTCTTTTGTATCCATAGTTCTGTTTAACTTGTAAACTAAACTATGTAGAGCAGTTATGGTTGATTTACCTGCTTGATGTATGTTGATTGAGGCATGTTGATTGGCATTTAGAGGCTTTTTTGCAAGTTTGCTGTCTCTAATATGCTGATCAACTATTTTCTCCATTGTCTTTAGTAGAAAAGAAGTGAGGCTTATCGGTCTATATGATTTTGGATGGGCATCGAGTCTTTTGCCTGTCTTAGGTATGAAGACTACCTTTGTCTTCCTCCATGGTTTGGGAATGTAACCCAACCTGAAGCTTGCTTAAAACAAGTTTTTAAGATTTGAAGAGATCCATTCGAATCCTTTCTGTAATAGTATAGGGTAGATACCATCTTCCCCTGGTGTTTTATATGGTTTGAAATTGTTTATCGCCCATACAATTTTTTCCTTAGTGAATATTTTGCTAGCTAGACTGTGTGTTCCACTAGAGACTCTTGTGTGAGTTACTTGTAGAACAATCTCGCCCTGTGAGTTTATTGAACCTGGGAAGTGTGAACCCAAATTACTAAAAATATCATTGTGCTTACGGCGTCAATTGAAATAATTTCAGCTATAGTCAAAATAATACGATCTGAAGTTTTCTCACGCATTTTTTACATGGCGTAGTGATCTTCTTGTGTATGTATATACGAAATAAGAAATCTATTTAATAGAATTGACAACAACATAAATGCATGTGTGTAAGTATCTTTTCTTCTGCGCATGCCAACGTAGTACAATACGAAACTTCAACTCTTTTGGGACAAGCTATATACTTTAGGTGTTAAAGTACAATCTTCAGCGTCACTTGTTGTTAATAGTAGAAGTGAAATTGGTGTTGAACCTTGCATGTGTGAAGTAATGTATTTAAAAATAAAAAATAACCATGGTAGCTGCCATAATAACCAGAAGTATATATATAGAAATATAGAGACAGATATACTTTTGGTTATGGTAGCTGCCATTTTAATTTTTGAGCCAAATTTCCGTATAACAGTAACGGATTTTTATTAATTTTCGAATTTGGGGATATAGTGTGAAATATTTAAAATAAAAAATTAATTATTTAATAATTTAATAATTGGTAAGTATTTTATATATATTATGCAGTATTCGCAGGAATACAATTAAAATAAATTTAAACGTCAGAATTAAGTACAAAATAAATTAAAACGTCAAAAGGCAAAGTACGTACTTTATTCATACTTTATATTTCGGTGTGTCTAGACCTTTAGAGTATTTACGATATTCAACATTTTCAAAACTAGAAATTAAATATTTTAACCATATTTACCGCCTCTGGAGAATATTTTGTTATAGGTATTTTTCCCTAATTATTATTATTTAGAGCAGCTATTAATTCTACATTTTTCCAAAGCCTCTAATTGGAAAATTTCTTAAATATTAGTTTCCTTTTAATTCATTTACAATATTTTCTTTCCTATTACATAACTTTTCTTCAAAGAAATTTCTAAATCTACGTTTTTTTTTTTGTATTTTTTTTAAATTCTAGCAATGTCTACTATAATACTTATACAACACACAATAATTAAAATTGAAATTATTCAATGTATTTACTTTCATTTTAAAATTCACTTACATATTTCATTTATTTTTTTATAGGATGTAAGTATACCTATTTAATTTTAAAATTAAATGATATTTTCTGTAATGAAATATAATTTTAAATAAATCAATGTCAGTAGGTAGTACATATTATGTATTGTATGAATAATCTTATCTGCAAATGAAATAATTTAAAATTTTTTTTCTTTCACACTTTCAATAATATGTAATTGTTTTTTGAAAATGTGTTTTGTTATAAGATTTTACTGCATTCCAAAAAATTTACCCGTGTATGTGCTTATTTCAAGTTTTATCATTAAATGAAAATGAAATTGAAAAACGAAAATCTTTCATATTTACATTTACATTTTAATTGAATAAATTTTTAAAAAATCATCAAAAAAATGATTAACACTTTCAACTGCCAAAATTATAAATCAAATTAAAAAGTAAAGTGTCAAATAAAATTTTACGTACCTACATACTTTAATTTTAATAATATGCATTTACTTTATTTATCCTTATACAAATATTTATTTGTATTATGTTAACAAGAACTTTTTTAAAATTTTGTAAATGTAAGTCTTTATAAATGCGTTTTGTTATTGTAAAATTAATTCTTTTTTCAATTTTTATAATTCTTTAACATAATATATTTTATTTTATTTCAAAGTATGATAGTATATTCAACTTCCAATAAAAGGCAAAAAAAAAGAAAATATTTTATTTAAATTAATATGTTTTTTCATCGAATTATTTCTTTTCTTTTTAATGATGTACATATAGCTTTTTTCTGTGGAGTAATATCAATATGTCTCTTACAGAATCTCATTTTGAAATTTATAATAAACTTTTATATTAAAACAGTATGTATTTATTACTTGTTTAGAGATTTAAATTAGAATAATATTTCATTGCACTAGGTACACATTAGTTTCATATTGGATACTTTTGAAAACTCACCATATTCGTAAATGTTATGTTACCACAGGGATCAAATATTTTAAATGGTTGATTTGGTTATAAATAACCGCACTTACCATATTGGATTGGTTAGCTTATCATATGGTAGCAGCACTGTTTACTTTTGGTAACTGGTGAATTATCAAATATGGTAGATTTATTTTTTATAATAATGATAAATAGCATGGTGAATTTTCGAAAGTGTCTATTACGAACTAAAGTATTTTCATCTTATAAATAACCTTTTGAAAGAGAGTGGTTGGTAAAACCTTAGCATATTCATATATGTTTTTTAAGTTAAATTATAAATATTTGTCTGAAAAATATTTGAAAATAAAATTTTGATAACTTATATTAATTATTCATCCATATGTATTCAAAACGAAATTTTAATGGTGCATTAGTTAAAAAATAGGAGATTTTTTGATGTAGTAATATAAATTACTAAGTTATTAAAAAAGAACTTACCATAAAGTAAATTCCAATATGTATAATACATATTTATTATTGTTTTATATTGTAATATTACGAAAAATAAAAATAACAATAGTAATTTTATAAAATGAACTTGATATTATGATTCAAATATTTAAAACTAAACGAAGTGAATTAAAAAATTAATAAAAACAAACTCAAAGTTTACTTTGTGTGTAAATAGTTTTTATTTTATATAAAAAAATATTTTAAACACAATCATTGCGAAAAAAAAAGTAATTTAATTAAAAAATAAAATAAAATAGGACAAAAAAATGTAATAAAATATTTCAAATGTAAAATTATTCTAAAAAAATTTTAATAAAAATATTCTTTTAAAGCTGAAATAATGAGCACAAAAAAGCTAAATGAAAAAGAATAAAGTTGTAACTACATATTTTTCTCTTTTAATTTTTTTTTTCAAGTAGGTACTCAATTTTGTTTAAGCCTAACAATGAACACATAACTTTTTCTAAAAATACGAATTATACATATATCTAATATAAATAAAATTTTATTATTTTTTTTGCTTATGATTTATGTAAAATCATCGATAATTTTAAAATCCGTTTCAAAAATTATTCGCTTACAAAAATCTATACTTTAAAATAGAAAAACAAAATTCAAATTATACTAAATAAAATAAAATATAAAGTACTTTTTAACTGTTTTTGAGTATTATTGAAATTTGAACTTTAATTTTTTGCCTTACAAAAAATAATTTTAATTTATGTCTACAAAATACTATTCTAAATGATTAAAAAATTCTAGTTCTTTACTTTTTATTCTTTATTTTAAATGTAAATGAAAAACTCTTTAAATATAAAATAATTTGAGAGTTCACGGATTTCACCTCAATATGATCATAGGTTAAATTTTTTCCTTATGAAATTACATAAAAATATAGGGTGCTTTCATGAATACGTCGTCGACGCTGACGGTGGAAAAATCATGTTCATAAATTACTTTCCAGCAAAATCGTGAAATGGTATTAGGTTCATTAATTCAAGCTTGCATCGCAGTCGTCTAAAATTGCTCAATCGTTTTTTGGCGACTGTGATGTTTATTTTCAATAAAAATAAGGAAAAGTGTTGTCAATATTTTATTCTGACATTTCTATATTTTTCTTTTAGTTTGTTTTTAAATTTAAAATAAGATTTAAATTAATTAAAGATTGAAAATTAATTATATTTCATAAACATGGTGAATCATGTTCATTTATATTCTAACAAATGCTTGCATGCACAGTTAACGACGCTGGTTACAATTCCAGCGCATTAGAGTCGTCAATGCATTCATGAAAGCATCCATATGTATATTTTTCAAATTATATATAAAAAAGAAAATAAAATAATTTTTATAACTATTTTTAATAAAAATCCAATAACATTAAATGATCATCATTTCAAATTTTTTACTATTTTAACAATAATAAAGTAAAGTATAAAATAATTAAAATACACATTCTATTTTTCCAGTTAATGATCATCACACGTATCAGCTTTTCAAAGTTATTTAAAAACCTTTAAAAAAAGACAACAAAATATAATGAGAATACTACAATACAATCTTTATATAAAAAAAACAAAAGATTTGTAATTTATCTGAACTATGTGTACTATATTTAAAAAAATATATTCACCCATGTTCTGAATTCCACTTTTTCGGAATTGAAGTTGCGGAAGTGGAATTAGGTGTTCTACATTCCACTTTCACTAAATTTTCGTGAATTCAATTCCGCAATGTTTTTGTACGTGGAATTGAAATAATAGTTGTCAAATTCAATCGTGGCTTGTATTTGTGTAGTCGAAAATTATATTAGTGAAGTTTTTTTTTAAATTTATTAAATAAATTATATAAATAGTGAATAAATTTAAATTTATTTTAAAGTTAATGCATATTATTATTCTAGTATAATTATGTTTTTCCATAAATATATTTAATCATTTAATGTATTTTTAAAAAACACCCAAAAATAAAGAGCAGTTAGAAATATTTGTGAATTTTATAGACAAAAATTCTTAACTAATAAATAATTATCAAAAAAAAAAAAAAAGCAAAGAAGAAATAAAACTTTTATGTGAGAATTTAACAACAGCTGATTCGAAATTAATGTTCGAAATATATAATTCCGCGTGGAATCCAGAACACCATTTTCCATTTCGCATGGATTTGAATTCGTATTCCACTTCCACTTTTAGCGGAATCTAGAACATGGGTGATTATGTGTAAATACAGGGTGTTTCGTTTGGTTTGCTTTTTCTTGATACCAGTGATAGGTCTCATCGAGACAAAAAAAAATTGTATCGGAGGGGGGAGGGAAATCGCAACGGTTTGGCCGCTAGAGGGCGTTGAAGTTTTTTTTGCTCTTATATATACCCTATAACTTTTTACAAGGGCGCTCAAGGGTCACTTTGTGTTGAGAGAAAATGTAGAGGACCCTTTGCCCTTTTTAACGATACCTTGGTGGTTGGTTGGTTGACGTGGCGGTTCTTTGGTTTATTTCCGAAGACCCAATTAGCACTAAACCGTGCCGTTGGTAGAGAACGAATTTTATTCTTATGACAGGGCTTGGTACTAATATTTCTTGTAGTTTTTTGTGGACTTAGCTTATGGTCTCTAAACAAAGCCATCAATCTATTTAGTACAGAGCAGTTATACCCAACTAAAAGTGAATTGGTACTCATTCAAAGCTGAGTGAACTTAGGCGAACTTGAACTCGAGACCTTCAGCATTAGAAGCCAACACACTACCGCTTCGTCCACTGCCCGCCTTACTTGTTCCTCTTTTTCTAAGTGTTAAAAAGTAAGACGCATTCAAAGTCAAAATTTTGTGAATTTTTCTCAAATTTTTGTGTTTAACCCTGTCTTTCTCAAAAAATGCTTAAATTACTAATGATTTTTTGTTGCAGAAAATGAAAGCTCAATTGATTCTACATCGATTTGCTAATTATTTTTTTTTCAAAAAATGCATAATTGTCGATATATTAAGGAATACCTTTTAAAAACTGAAAAAATTAGTCTAAAACTCAGTGGATTATTGAACACGTTTTTTTATTACAGTGTAAACTGAAAATAAGAGCTAGAAGTGCTAATTTTCAAACGCAAATATCTCGAAAATTATGCATTTTTTGAAAAAAAATAGGATACCAAATAGTTGGAGAATCAATTGAGCTTTCATTTTCTGCAATAAAAAATCAGGGTTAAAAATTCACAAAATTTTGACTTTGAATGCATCTTACTTTTTAACAATTAAGAATAGAGGAACAAGTAAGGTATCGTTAAAAAGGGTCTACATTTTTTCTCAACACAAAGTGACCCTTGAGCACCCTTGTGAAAAGTTATAGAGTATACCGTGAAATAAGAGCAAAAAAACTTCAACGCCCGGCCAAACCGTTGCGATTTCTCTCCCCCCTCCGATACAATTTTTTTTGTCTCGATGAGACCTATCACTGGTATCAAGGAAAAGCAAACCAAAAGAAACACCCTGTATAACCAAAAAAATTACTACGAAACATTTAAATTTTCACTAATTTTAATAAAATCTAAAAACAAACCAAAATAAATAGTAATATTACAAAGTTTTCATAGTTTTTAAGTGCCCGTATTATATTGTTATTAATTATTTTAATATACATATATATGTAATTTTTCGTGGTTTCTTGTAGATAATATTGTGGAATATAGTGATAAATATGATTTTTTTAAATTATGAGATCAGATAATCAATTTCTGTCCACTTTTATTTGCTTTCTTCTTATTATGTCATTTTTCTTACTTTCTTGTTTCGTTTTTTTTTACTTTACGTGAAATTTAAAATTTGTTTTTAATATTATTTGAAAATTACATTATTTAATCTCACAGGCAATAATATATATAAAATCTTATAAGCTTTTTCGTCCTATAAAAAATTGTGAATTTCCATAGACATCTAAAAAAAATGAACAATAACATTATTGTGTTTGAAAATTTTTTTAGAGGATATAGCCTCTTTTTATAAAAAGGTAGAGTTTGTTAAAAATTAAAAGCGAATGGTAAACTGCGCAGAGAGATAATGGCATGATTTTTAAAGAATTTTTAGACTAGCACTAGTGTAGTGGTTTTTTTATTTTATTTTCAGATTAAAAAGAGAGAAAAACACTAATACACATATAAACTATTTGTATAATTGTATATAGCAAACGACTCCTATCAACGACTCCTATAGTACCAAGACAGAATGCTCAATTTTATTTTATTGTTTATATGTGTTGGGCGTACCAAATTAACATTACAACTTATTGTTTTTAATCAATTATAACTAAGTTGTGATTAAAGTTACATGAAAATTATGTTCAAATGAAATATAGAGAAGATCCTTAACCTTATTTTCACCGAATATGTTAAATAAATAAAACTGTGATATTTATTAAAAATTATCATTTTTATTCTGTTTTATGTTCTTAATATTTATCATGTTTTTTTCTTTGATTTACGTTGCTTATAGATATTTAACATATTCGGTGAAAATAAAGCTAAGGATCTTCTCTACATTTCATTTGAACATAATTTTCATGTAACTTTAATCACAACTTAGTTATAATTGATTAAAAGCAATAAGTTGTCAAGTTAATTTGGTACACCCAACACATACAAAAAATGAGCATTTCGTCTTGATGCTATAGTAGTCGTTGATATAGCATATTAGCATGCGCAGATCATTCGCTTTTAATTTTTAACAAACTCTACATAGATAGTCCCAGCTTTAGATTTTAATTTCCTTCTTCTGCTCTTTTTTTTATTAGTTTTTATTTTATTTTCGAATTTAAAATAAAAAAAATTAATTTCAATTTTTCTATTGTGTTCAAAAATGCCAAAAACAAAATTTTATGTCTATATACATACTATATGAGAAATTAACACATGAAAAAAATTGTATGAGCGGGTTTATACGGTCACTTTTTTCAATGGCATTGTCGCCCATTCCGCTTTGTTAAATTACGAAAAAGTCGTACGTACGTTTACACAGTCACTTTTTTACCATAGCTCAAATTCTCTTCATTCTCTTCTATACCGATTTCTTGTTAGGTAAGATGAAACGACAATATATGTTGTGTATGTTTCATCTCCATATATAAAGATAGATATGAGCTGTGTCACTACAAATATAAAATGAAAAGGAGATGCGATAATATAAAAAAAAATTCAAAATTACGAATATAGCACAAAAGGGAACCGGCGTGCTCGAAGAAAAAGTTCGATTATCCCGTGAGTGACTTCCCACCACATACTTGTTACTTCTTTCCTATTTAACAAAGCGGAATGGGCGTCAATGCCATTGAAAAAAGTGACCGTATAAACCCGCTCTATGAGAGGTGAAAATGCATTTATGTATGATTACGTGCTTCTTCAAAAATGAATCGCTGCTTTGGTGATGTGATGCTGATGCTTGTCACAAATTCAAAAATGCAACTTTTATGATGCTTTGTCACATATTCAAAAAAGCATCGCATCAAATCAAGTATTCGAAATTCCTTGTAATATTCAGCTGTCATGTAATAGCATTGCATCGCCAACTAAAAACTTTGCGGTTTCATAGCAACAAGTAGTATTTACGCATCACGAACAAAAGAACATTAGCATCACCAAAGTAGCGATTCATTTTTGAAGAAGCACTACATAACCGTACGTTTCCACTCATAAACATATTTAAATGAACAAATTTAATTTTAAACAAGTTTCGTTTAATTTGTTTATTCGTAAACTTTTTTGTTTCGTGTTTATTGTTTCTATTGAGTTCGTATCTGCTTGTTATTGTTTCAAGTTTTTCATCAATTAATCAAGTAAGTGACAAAAATGGATTCCGATTTTGAAGAGTTGTATTTTATTGCAATCGCTAAAAATATATTATATTTTTCCAAAATTCTCGAAAAAAACCAAGGTATTGGTCACGAAATTTTTTATTAAAACGAAATGCTAGTGGAGCATATAATTCCATATTAAATGATTTAAAAATACAAGACCAGCTTGGATTTAAAAATTTTGTAAGAATGGGACTTTCGAAATTTGAAGCATTATTAAAATGTGTTGCTCCACATATTATATTGCAAAACACCAAATTTCGAGAATCTATTTCACCGGCTGAGCAACTTCCTATGACTTTGTTGCTGCTGCTATTGCTGCGAGGTTCTAGTTCTCGAATGTTTATCTAAACAAATTTAATGTTATTTATTCGTCTCAGTTTACTTAAATTTGTTGTTTAAACTGAAAAATATTTCAAAAATCATTTGATGTTTCATAAACTTGTTCAAGTTCTATAAATTTGTTTAATAAAGTTGTTTCGAAACACGAAAATTTAGAAACAAGTTTCATAGTGGAAACATATGGTAACAGTTTGAAACGTATATTTTGCTGCATTTCCTTCTTAAATTTATCAGAGTTATGAATCGCTTTCGTATCCATACCTCGAAGTGAGACTGCCAAGTCAGCGTCAGATTAGGATCTTTTTCTACTTTGCAATCTGGATTTTCGAAAAATTAGTTCCTACTATAGTTAAAAAAAATGTTTGTTCCACTTCAACGTCAGTTTTTTAAACAAGTTTCATGGACACAATGTAACGATAAAGCAATTTTTTAGAAATTTATTTAAATTTAAACTGAAATTTTGGAAATATTCAAAAACAGTTATTGTTGACGGTTATTGTTATTACAAAAAACGGTAATTTCATTTTTATTCCGTGAAAATTAACCAAAAACAGTAAAAGACGAATTATTTTTATTCACTGTAAATGTTTACAGTGAAGATTTATTACGAAATATTTCAAGCAAAGAGTATAAAGATATGCCAGTTTGAATTTGAATTAGCAAATGTGCTTGAAAAGTTCGAGAACATACGAAATTCTAAATTACTAAACTTCACTCTACGCCAATTAAATTACATACATATATATATACTGGATATGTATTAAACACCATACTGTAAAAATAAGACTAACTTTATATTTCTCTTAGGGAATCCGCCATATTTTAATGAACGAAGATTAATTTAACATTTCATATTTTTAATAGATAGATAGATGTATGCACAATGATAACTTAAATTAACTGAATTTGAATTAAAATTAAATTTGAATTAAAATTAAATTTAAATTAGATAAAAATCAAATTAAACTATCAAGTAATCAAGTTCTCCTTAAATAAATCAGTAACTTACTTGTTAATACGTTATTTCAATGGGGGATATTCCAACGTTTTCAAATTTAACAGCTTCGACAATCAATGAGTAAAAGTGGGGTGGATATATTG
The DNA here is from genome assembly GCA_932526495.1 of Bombylius major. NCBI lineage: Eukaryota > Metazoa > Arthropoda > Insecta > Diptera > Bombyliidae > Bombylius > Bombylius major. The sequence continues at coordinate 33,026,570 of OW052043.1, forward strand.
AATAAACGAAAATATTGTACATATATGTCTCATTTCTATTGAATTAACGAAATTTTATGTGAGCCCAGATGAAACAGAAAGTTGTTCTGTCCAGTTATATAAAAGTCAATGCTCTACGCTGTATTTTAAACAGGTAAAATTTCCCACGTTAAATTGTAAACGATCCATTTAAAAATCAAACAAAAAATGTTTTAATGACAAAAGTTGAAAAAATGACTTCATTCCACAGGCTATAGTGCTTGTAAATTTTCGTAATATATAGCGTTTCTTTAAAAATGTATCGCTGCTTTGGTGATGCTAATGTTTTGCTGATACAATACTTGATATTTGTTTGACTTTGACGCATCATATACCACTGAACTGCATTTGAATACTTGACTTGATGCGATGCTTTTTTGAATATGTGACAACGCATCATAAAAGTTTTTGAATTTGTGACAAGCATCAACTGTGCAGCGATGCATTTTTGAAGGAACACATATCTACATATACATAAATATATATAAAGCTCATTCAATTTAGGTGTCCGACCCAGAAACTAAACAATAAATTGTATGGCAGGGTGGGGGGCAATTCCAACCGTTACGAAGTTAGAGAGTGGAAAAGATTTTTGGTACTTTTTCCAGGGACGCTAGGATCATCTACCTTTTTGCAAAATTGTATAGGACCCCTGCTTCTTAACAAAAACATCTTCATGCTTCTGTACCTCGAATTATCAAAATTTTGTCATTTTTTAATCCCCCCTGCTATACAATTTCTTGTTTGTCACGCCGAGACCTATCCGTAGTTTCCGGGTCGGAAACCTAAACTGAATCACCCTGTATACAAGTATATACCGTATATATATATGTACATACATATGTATTTAATCCGCATGCTAATGATCAGAAAATTTATTATCTTCTAATTTTTGTAATTTACTTGTAAACGAACATTTATTTTGGAAGTAAAATAAACTATCATGTAAAAATTTATTGTAATAAAATGATTGTAATTAGATGTCAATAATTAAATGGTAAATATTAGTGCATAAATTTTCCTCACAATAAAAGCATAGCAATCTCCTTGATTGTAAAAAAGGACTATTCATATTCAAAATTTCCATTCGACATTATATTTAAAAAAGACGAAATTGTTTTCATTGTCAATTGGGGATATATTTGCGTTAATTTATGTTTAATTTTTTTTTTTTATCCTAATATACTGACTTCAGTTTACTTTATATTAAAACAAATTATAACTGAAAAGTGGAAAACACAATTCAAATTTTAAAAAACAACTTCAAATGAAGAAAATCTTAAAATAAAGTGGTTTTTTTCGATTATAGAAAACAGCTCATCGCGTATATGTATCAAGTTATAAATTTTTCTTTAACAAATATTTGTTATAATGTATGTATCTTTTTTTTAATACACATACAAATTTCACATAAAAGTTGTTCTACATTTACGTTTTATTTTGTAACTCTTTTAAACATAACCAAGAGTTTGTCCTAAACTTTTAGAGCAGAAAATTATGAAAAAAAATGTAAAAACCCGGTTAATATAAGTATTATTATAATAATAATTTGTTAATTTATGACATTAACAAACATATAAAAGTTTATTTCATAGTACTATACAGGGTATTTTTTTTTTCTACGTACAAAGATTGGTACCACGATATTCTGTGGACTATTTCATGAAAAAAATTTCTATCGTGTCTATTTTCGCCGCTAGAGGGCGTTTGAAATTATTAGTTTTTATGGATCTTCATCAAATTTCAAACGATCTATTATGGGCAAAACTTTGTTTTAATAAAATTTTTGACCCTTTCAGCACATCTGTGATCCTTATTTACACGGATCCTCAATAAATGATGCCGTTATTGAACTCTGACTTTTTGGTTTTATTGTGCACATTATTAGCTTTCAAAATAAATTTTAAAAAAAATTTCCGTAGTGCATTTTTTTTTTTCAAGAACTCAATTAATTGACAAAATTTTTGAAGAAAAAAAAAACATGAATTTCAAATTTATGACTCTTTTTCTTGAAAATGAAATTATTACAATAAGTAATACACTAAAAAAGAGATAATTTTAATAGCCATTCATAATAAAAAGAAAAATTCCGATGCATGGGGTGCAAAAAAGTCAGGCGATTTTGTGTTGAAAGGTCTTCACAAAACTCATAATTTTAAACGCCCTCTAGCGGCAAAAATAAACACGATACAAATATTGTGGTCCTTATTTTTGTACGTAGAAAAAAAACAACTTGTATATTATGTTTCTCATAAAAAATCAAATTTAATTTTATCCAGAAAATAAACATTTGTCTGTTATATTTAACTGAAAGCAAAAATATCATCTAATGGTTTTAATTAAAAAATGTAACTAATAATTTCTCGATGTATAATGTTGTTAATAATTTTCAATAAATGCAAAAACAGCATCAGTTTTATTTGATATGATCATTTTTGTTGACCATTATTCATCATATTATCATTATTGGTAGAAGACGGACCATTGTTAGTTGGATGTATTTGTATTTGCAACTGTGGATATTGCTGTTTTTGTTGAAAATGATTAGATAATGATGGTGCTGCGTTTTGAATAGAAATTGTCGATGGAGTTGTAGCAGCAGTGGAAGGAACCATTTGCGAAGAGAAAGTATTCACCGATTGTGACGGAGGTAGACAGTTTACAGTGAAATTACCGAAATCAACAACTATAGGAGTAGCTAGAATATTTAAATTTTGATTATTGCTTGTACCTAGTGATTGTGTGGATGGTGGTTGTGGTGCAGAAGGAGTAGCAATTGCAAGCATTGTAGAATAAATTGAACGTGACTGTGGCGTAAGTAAAGGTTGTTGAACAGCAGCGGCACCAGCAACGGCAACTGGTAAAGAGGGTTGCTGTGATTGCTGTGTATGTTGATGATGTTGAAGATGACTATGTTGTTGCTGAGATTGTTCAAGATGTTGATGGTGGTGGTGATGATGATGTGGTTGTGATTGTTGGAGCTGATATTGTTCCACTGAAGAATAAGATTGTTGCTGTGGGTTTACATTTTGAGAATGATGATGGTGGGGATGATGAGAATGATGAGAATTAGTTTGTGAAGGAGGCAAAGTATGTTGCACAACCATATTGTTATTACTATGATTATTATTATTATTATTATTATTATTATTATTATTATTATTATTATTATTATTATTATTATTATTATTATTATTATTATCATTATTATTATTCAAGACTGTTGATGACTTTAGAGGTGATGACAACGATGATGGAAATGACGTTGCAACCGTAACTGTAGCATCTACTGGAGTTGATGAAGATGCTGCTGATGGTGTTGTTACTGATGATGATGATGATAAATGAGTTGTACGATGATGATGATGGTGATGATGATGATGAGAATATGATGATGTTGAAGATGATGATGTCTGTTGTTGCTGTTGTTGTGGTTGTGCCTGTTGTTGATTACTTAAATTTCCTGATGCAATATTTGAAATTACTTCGGAGCTAACCGAATCAAGTCTTTGTCATTTGGAATTATTTTGAAGTGCAGCATTAATTTGTGTCCAAAGATCTTTTTTACATGATTTCGATCTAAAAATATCGTCAAAATAAAAAAAACTGAATACATTGTAAGATATACTAAAAAAAATACAAACGTATTTTTTGATTTTTTTTTTTTTTACCTTTTAATAGATTGAAGCCAATCTTTAAACTGAGTATTTCCTTCGGGTGTAATCTGAAAAGCAGCCCTAGCAGCTAATATTATACTAGCAAAATCTTCATAATCAGATTGAGTTAGATGATATAGCTTTTGATGAATACACTGGATATACCTAAAATTTTGAATTTATAAAATTATTGCAGAATTTCGTTGAATTAAAAAAAAATAGAAAAATGTATAAAATTTTATATCTATAGACAAAAACTACGAAACGTGTGTCCTAATTTTTTATCTTCTGATATACACACCATATAATATGAATTACCAAAATAAAACAGAAATATGTATAGCAAATTCAACTGTTACAATTAAAAATAGAAAATTTAGTACATAATCCACCTTCAAGTTTTTTCTTTACGTAAGTTTAGAGCAGTTGCATATCAAAAAAATTTTTAACTATAACCATATACTAATAAAATAATAATATAAGCAATGTAGAACAAAATAGTGTGCCTAATTTTTTTAGATTAACCGACAAATTGATTAACCGACAAACGCTTTTTCATCAAAGCTTCATTGCAAAAATTTTATAAAATTTCTCTAAACTTTGACGTCATTGATTTTGAGAGGATTTTTTGACGTCATACATTATGATTGCTTTGATCATGTTTTGGAATATTATTTCTGTTAAAAATTTTCATTTTTTACAAAACTAAAAAATATTAATAATGATTGCATTGTTGTATACTTTTGAATTTTTTTTCGTTTTGAATAAAAATACATATTCGCTTTGAAAAAAATATCCATCGGTTTTCAAGCTGAAATTATGGCTATCGACATGTGTGCTACTGAATACCTAAAGTAAGGCTTCAATAAAGCCACTGTACACATAATTTCAGACAGCCAAGCATCACTTACACTCATACAAAATTGTGTCTGGATTGGTTTTGGAGTGTCTCAAAACTGTTAAGGCATTACTAAGGACAAACAAAGTACATATATCTAATGTGGATTCCAGGACATGAAGGGTTCAAGGGCAACGAGCTGTCAGATTCTCTAGCAACAAAGGTAAGCCAACTCCAACTTCCTTGGAATCGAGAATAATTCTGCGGTTTGCCCAGAAGCCACACAAGAAGTAATTTTTTGTTTGTCTCTCCGAGACCTATCCGTAGTTTCCGGTTAGGAAACCTAAACTGAATCACCCTGCATACAAGTATATACCGTATATACAGGGTGTTCCGTTTGGTTTGCTTTTCCTTAATACCAGCGATAGGTCTCATCAAGACAAACGAAAAATCGTTTTGGGGGGGGGTGGGGTAATCCCAACGGTTTCGCCGCTAGAGGGCGTTGAAGTTTTTTGGCTCTTATTTCACAGTATACCCTATAGCTTTTCACAGGAGCACTCAAGGGTCAATTTGTGTTAAGAAAAAATATAGAGGACCTTTTGCCCTTTTCAACGATACCTTACTTGTTCCTCTATTCTTAATGTATATTATGTACATACATATGTATTTAATCCGCATGCTAATGATCAGAAAATTTATTATCTTCTAATTTTTGTAATTTACTTGTAAACGAACATTTATTTTGGAAGTAAAATAAACTATCATGTAAAAATTTATTGTAATAAAATGATTGTAATTAGATGTCAATAATTAAATGGTAAATATTAGTGCATAAATTTTCCTCACAATAAAAGCATAGCAATCTCCTTGATTGTAAAAAAGGACTATTCATATTCAAAATTTCCATTCGACATTATATTTAAAAAAGACGAAATTGTTTTCATTGTCAATTGGGGATATATTTGCGTTAATTTATGTTTAATTTTTTTTTTTTATCCTAATATACTGACTTCAGTTTACTTTATATTAAAACAAATTATAACTGAAAAGGGGAAAACACAATTCAAATTTTAAAAAACAACTTCAAATGAAGAAAATCTTAAAATAAAGTGGTTTTTTTCGATTATAGAAAACAGCTCATCGCGTATATGTATCAAGTTATAAATTTTTCTTTAACAAATATTTGTTATAATGTATGTATCTTTTTTTTAATACACATACAAATTTCACATAAAAGTTGTTCTACATTTACGTTTTATTTTGTAACTCTTTTAAACATAACCAAGAGTTTGTCCTAAACTTTTAGAGCAGAAAATTATGAAAAAAAATGTAAAAACCCGGTTAATATAAGTATTATTATAATAATAATTTGTTAATTTATGACATTAACAAACATATAAAAGTTTATTTCATAGTACTATACAGGGTATTTGACTTTTCTAATAAATCAGCTGCTTCGTATATTTTCGAAGTAGTCAGCAGAAGTATGTAAAAATTAGGAAAATGTTCAAAAAGAATAATACAACACAAATTTCCAATGCATATCGCCAAAAAGGTAGCATGTAGTATAAAAATGTGTATACCACAAATTCGAATGTACTTAGATGGGGAGGAAAAACGTGCGGATAGAACAATGTAAGTATAATGTATGCTGTTAATGCTACGACGCCAAGAGCTTTGACTTTATATTGAAGTTGTGAGCATACATATTATTTGTACTTATATCTATAGTATTTTTATTTTTGGAAGTCGGTACAGGCAAGATAGGCATACTTTTCTATATTCTTTCACAAATTGTTTGAATAAATCTGTCTCGTGTGTGGGGTGATCAGATCTCAATTTCAATCGAGGGAAATCTTTTAAATTAAATATTACCAAGGCAAAAAACTCATCGGGTAAGCTCAATACTGACTTCCAAAAATAAAAATACGAGGGGACTAACAATAATTCTCCGAAAATTTATGAAAAAAAAAGGGCTGGGTAATTTTATTTTTTGAATAATAAAAATTTATTGTTTTATAACTTTTCTACATAATTATCACCTATTTCAATACATTTGTTTAATCTATATATCCACCTATCAAAACAATACGTAAAATCTTCTTTTTTTAACTTTTCTAATTGCTGATTCACGCTTCGATGATCTCAGACCTGCTTTTGTAGACCTTTCCGCGTAAAGGTTCTTTGATTTTTGGAAATAACCAGAAGTCACAAGGTGCCAGGTCAGGCGAATATGGAGCTGGCGATATCTCATTTATACCTGCGAGAGCAATCAAATCAGATGTTTTTCCAGCCGTATGTACAGGAGCGTTGTCATGATGTAGAAAGTACCTTCGCAGCTCTGCCTTATCACGTGCTTTTAAAATGTTTTTGAAAACTTCAGCTAGGCAAACATTAGTATACCAGTCCGCGTTGACAGTTTGACCTTCTTCAAGAGGTACCGATGCAATTATTCTACTCCTGCTGAAGAAAATTGCGAACATAATTTTTCGTAATGATTTTTGTCGGTATGCTTTGATTGGCGATGGCCCGCCTTTAGCACTCCATACCGACGCGATTGTTGCTTAGTTTCAGGTTCACTGTTATATACCCACGTTTCGTCACCTGTGATAAGGTTACCATAATTGTCTGAAGTACCTCCTTTGAATTTGTCTAGGAAAAACTCAGCAAAACGCACCCTTTTTGCTTTTTCTTCATCATTCAAAATCTTAGGTACCCATCGAGCACACTTTTTACTATATCCAAGACTATCATTTAATATTCTTGAAATAGCCATGGCATTTAAACCCAGTTTGTTCGCTATCATTTCTTCTGTCAACCGTGGGTCTTCATCCAGTACTTTTTGCACCGCAGTCACATTCGTATCATCTGTCGATGTTCATAGGCGTCCTTCACGAGGCTCATCTTCAAGGCTATAATACCCAGTCTTAAACTGTCGAAACCATTCATAAACAGTGGTTAGGCATGGTGCATTTTCTTCGAAAGCAACTTCACATTCTCCTAAAATTTTTTGAGGTGTTATTTGACGACGAAAACCAAAAAGTATCGCGTACCGTATTTCTTTTTTACTCGGTGAATGTAACTGATGTAAATTGTCACCACTAATTTTCACAAAATTTTGCACTGGTACTATTTACTAATTGTTCTTGCTTTATATAGAAAACGAACCTGAAGTAGTTACGGTAAATGAGTTTTTCGGAGAATTTTTGTTAGTCCCCTCGTACTATAGAGTTAAAAATAACTATTTTTAATTTCCTTGTTTTTCAAAATATTTTGCTGTTTTTTTTTATATTGCATTTTATAGTTCTTAAAAATTAGATAAATAAATTATTTTACCCATTTTGCTTCTTTTAATGATTTCATTTTTTTTTCTTGTCAAATTTCATGTTTTTCATTTTTTCAACTTATTTTTATTTCGGAAATGTATGATATGTACTAGAAATTTTCAAAACATTTAAATAACAAAGTAAAACAGAAGAAGAAAAAACTTAACTAAAAATATTTTTATAGTTACAAATTTTATTTTGCATTAAACTATTCCTTTAATTGTATTGTTATTGAAAAAGAACGTAGGTATAAATTTTCAACTTGAAGAAAAATTAGTTTTTATACAAGCATTTTTTGAATTATTAATAGTTTTAACTCATTTCCACATCCACATGAATTAGAGTATCTACCTATATATTTGAAAAATTTTTGATGAAAATTACAAAATTGAAAGAAAAATCTGTAATACTTATGACGTGTATTAGAAAAATACTATTATTATGTATAGGTATATTATGTATTACAGTATTTTCTAAATAATTTTTTTTTTAAACCCTTTACTTGAATGACAAATTTTTCATATAAATTATTTTACACGTACGTAAAATTTGTAAAATATTTTTATCCCATGTATTTGGAAGCCCAACCGGAATAACTCTTAACAAAACTGGCAACAATGATTTTCAATATATTCATTCAATGAAAAAGAAGTAGAAAATATACATAACAATGAAATGTCGATAATTTGAACTAATTTCAAACCGAACTGGTTAAAATTTGAAAATTCAGATAGAAATCAATTTACACTTTTAACACTATTTAAAAAAAAATACCACATAGTTCTGTAATAAAATTCATTTGCATTATTAAAAAAATAATTACAAAATTGATTATGATGATTTTAAAATTAATTTTTTATTGCAAAAATCAGTCATTGAAATAGGTACAACATATTCAACTTGTTTTTATTTCATTCTATTTTTCATAAAGTAAAATCACAAAAAACCTCTTAACAAAATTACAGAAACTGAAACTACGGAAATATAGGTGTTGAAAATAAAAAGGTTGAAATTACCGAACTAATACTGTACTAAAATAAAATTCATATTTCATTCCATATTCATCACTAAACAAATATTTCTTCCGTCTTTGTCTATCTTCAGAAAAGTGATATGCATTTATAATTTGTATTTTTCTTTTTACACATTTTTTTAATCCAGCTGATATGCTTTAGGATATTTAAAGAAAAATACAATTTAAAATTAAAAATCTGTAATAGTATTATTAAACATAAAGTATCTTACTATTTAAACTAAAATTAATGAATTATTTTAAGAAAAATTAAACTGAAAAAAAAATATAAACAATAAAAAATAATTCAATTCATTATCACATAAAAAACATTTATACAAAGATTAAAATTGATATTGATCAACTCTTCTTCTTCTTTGTCTTCTGTTTTTTTCTATCTTCAAATAATTGATATGCATTTGTGTTCTATTATTCTTTTTGAATATTTTCTTAATTTTTACATACTTCTGCCAATGACTATATAAAATTACCAACAGACATTTTATTCCAGTACCTACATTGAAATAACAAAATAAAAACAGCAAAACGGTCTCCAATCTCAAAGCTGGCCTCCAATCTTAAAGCTGTTTTAAGCTCTTTCTTATTCTCAGGATTTTTTCTTAATTACTCTCATTTTAAAATATATTCCCTTTTCGATCTATTTTTCATACAATACATACAAAATTTTTAAAAAAAATTTGAGAAATTTTAACATTTTTAACACAATCATTCTCATGTTTCAAGCATTACAATATAAGAATCATATGGAAACAGCTTTTCCTTTTCTCCATATATTCAGTATACTTACCATTTGGTTCAGTATAAAAATAATTTTAACCAATTTGTATGAGAAATTGAAAATATAGGATTTGAGGGTACATTTCAAGTATTTCAAGAAGAAGAAGTATACAAGTAGCTAATTTTCATATGATCACATTTATAAATTCTGCTGATAATTTACATATCAAATTTGATCGTTTATCAGGTCAAATATAATGTTGATATCAAAATGACAATAATTTTATTGAAAAAATAATAATTTTATTGATAAACTCGATCAAAAATTCTTAATTTTCTAACATTAAAAATTATTTTTGCACCAGGCAATCAGAATTCAAAGAAGTTCAAGTTATATACAAATTGCTCTACAATATAAGAGGATAAGAAATTGTTGTAATTTTATTCAGTTCTAAAGGATTTTAAATTTAGTATTGTGTACATACACATGTATATTTTATGTATATTTTAAATGAGAATTTCATAGTACATATTATTAAAAGCAGATTTATTTTTATTTTTTAAAAATAATATCCATATATTGATTTACAAAAATATACAAAACTCAGTATAGGAATGGAGATTGGGAATGTACGTATGTATGTAGCAACGGCGGAGGGTGGTATGGTTCAGGGCGTTTAGTGAAAAGAAGAAGAGTAAATGAAATTAATACAATTTAAACAGTTTTTTAATTTTGCATACATGATTACATACATCATTAGGTTCATATTTAAAAATGGACCCACAGAAAATTACAATAGAATATTATTTGGTTACTTCGTTTAGTTTCTCTTTTTTCATCATAGAATTTTATATGCAAGGTGTTCACATTTCAAAGTGAACATTATGAAAAGTGAACCATAGTAGAAAATTATAAAAAAAAATTTTTCTACTTTTCGTTTCCTTTCTCTTTTATATCCTTTAAATAATAATGCATTGTGTTCAAATTTTGAATTGGACGTTGTTGTTGTCCTTTCTATTTATTAACTTTTTTATTTGAAGAAAATTAAATTTGATAAATTCAATTTCAACTAAATTTCAATTAATTCAATTTGTTTATTAGAGAATATTTCATATTGTGTGTGTGTTGTGATAAAAAATTTGCTTGAGTTGAAGCTGGACGGTAAGAAATAAATAGACCGTTTTTCTCGGGGTAAAAATAAAAAAATTTTTTTTATTATTTTTTTAAATTTTAAATTTTAAACAGATTTTTTAATTTTTCTTTCTATTGTTTACACAATTTTCTCCTTAGGGAAACCGTCCAATTTATATCAGTTAACGCTCTGGACAGCGATACCTCTTACTCGGAGTGGAAACTCGTGTTTTAAATTATTTTGAATAAAAACAAAACATAACTTTAATTTCTTTTAAAAATCTGAACATCCAGAAAAAAACTACTGGCTCCGTCACTGGTATGTAGGTACATTGCTATATATGAGAAGTTAAATGTGAATGATTCCTTTTCTTTTTGTTTTAAATTTAATATAGGATCTGACGATAGTTAAAAAAAACATTCATGATCATGTACATACATAAGACTGCTAATTTGCATATTACCACATTTATAATTTTTGATAATGATTTTTATATAGAATTTATTAATTTGCATATGGTTTATCAGGTCGAATTTCGAAATGATACTTTTAGAAAATAATTTTATTCATAAATTCGATCAAAAATCCTAAATTTTACAGTACTAAAAATCGTTTTTGTAATAAGAAATCATAATTATTAGCAAACAAAAATTTCAACAAAATCATCTCTAATAGGCAATAGTATCAATTTGTGTGATTTACGTATAGCCAATAGGATTGCTTGAAAAGATATAATGACGACATACAGTGCTGTGAATAAGTATAGGGATTTTCAAAATTCTCATTTTTTTTATAGTTATAGTACTCAAAAAATAATTATTTTTATTTTTGTGTATTGTCTTACAATAACAACGAATTCACGAGATAGAAATCCTAACTGTAGATAACGATTCTTAAGATAAAAATAATTTTTGCGTATTTGTGCTGTTTTGACCTGTGAATAAGTATAGGGATTTAATTATTTTTTTGAAAAAAAACTTTATAAAAGTTAAATAAAATAACAACTTTTTGTTTTTTTAGCTTCAATAATTAATTCTCTTTCCCTTCTTTTTGATTATTTCGATAAGACGACGTGGCATGCTGTCAACTAAGTTCTGGAGAGTTTAATTTGAAATTTTTTCCCAAGCCGACAATACTCTGCATTTTAACTCCTCAACATTCATTATTTCTGGTTTTTCCTTATCATACACATCTCTTGCCATTATACCCCATAAGTTTTCTATTGGATTTAAGTCCGAACTTAGTGCTGGCCACTTCAAAATAGGAATTCCGTACTCTTTTAACCAAGACTGGTTACTGCGTGCAGAATGAATTGGGGCATTATCTTGTTGAAAAAAGAATTGTTCATCCTCACACATGGTGATAAACGGCAAAAGGTGTTGCTCAAGTATATTCTGATATCCGATGGCATTAATTCGTCCACTAATAAAAGCTACATCAGATTTATAAATTCCCATAAACATGACTATTATGTAGAACTGGGGGGTAAGAGTCTCTTATTTCTCTTACTTCTCTAAACTTTTTATCATAAGAGATTTATTAACAGAAATTGTTATTCTACATAGCACAAGGTAAATAGAATACAATAGGTATGATTGAGCCAGTATACTCTCTTTTCTCAATATGTGACGTCACTCAGTGAAATTTTTAAGTCATGGTATATAGAAAAGTACATGGTATTATGGTCATAAATTTAATTTAAGGAATTCAATTTAACAGTAAAAATACATATTTTAATATATTATGTTGAAATTTTTTTATATTTTCTATTTATTTTTCTATTTACATGCCAGTTTTCATTTGGAAAATTAAAATATTTCACTTTTATTGTTTTTTTTTTTTATTAGTGTAATTTTTACAACTTTCTACTGCACAATTAACCATTATATATTATTATTTTTAAAATTTATATTTAGAGAAAAATAATATTGTATAACAAAAACAAAGTACTCGCACTACCATTAACCATAAACACATATAGCCTTTTAAATAATTTCACTGAGTGACGTATAAAAACTGCTGACAAAGAGAGAGAAGTTTCGTTTCATACTGGCTCAATCATACCTATTGTATTCTATTTACCTTGTACATAGCAGACGTTTGGTGATAATCAGGCGTAAGAGGCTAAGAGATTTTAAACTCACCAAAATCAGCTGATTGTCATTTGACATTCGTATAATTTTAAATTTGTTGTTTTAAATAAGTTGTTTTTTATTGTTAAAAGTTTTAAAAAAAAGTAAATTATGGAAAATTCTGGTAAGTTTATTTTATATATGGTATTTATATAAAATTATACAAACATTTCATACGAATGAAGTATGAAGTACAGATTCCTTAATGGGATTCGCTGCGAATTTCTATATTGAAAAATATGTATTTAGCTTTTATTTTGTAAATTAGAAAAATAATTTTATTTACCTCCTTTCTAGCCTTTTTGCTATTTCATTTAAAATTAACAACATCAACTCTTCCATAATCTTTTTCTTTTATTAATTTTTTTTTTTAATTTTTAATTTCTTCACTTTTTAAAAACTCTACTTTTACACAATAACAATAAGAGGACCTCACCAATGACCTGCTAAGTTAATAGATTTTTGACGTTAGAAAAGTCTCTTATCCTCTTATCCAGAATACCAAATTCTCTTAACTAAATTCACCACAAACTTTAAGTGATCAGCTGATTGGTGACATCTCTTACCTCTTACCTAGAATAGTAATTTCTGCTAACTGTCTGCTAATTGCATTTAAGAGGCTAACCCCCCAATTCTACATAAGAGACTAAGAGACTCTTAGCCTCTTAAATGCGATTAGCAGACACTTAGCAGAAATTGCTATTTTAGGTAAGAGGTAAGAGATGTCACCAATCAGCTGATCTCTTAAAAATTGTGGTGAGTTTAGTTAAGAGAATTTGGTATTCTGGATAAGAAGATAAGAGACTTTTCTAACCTCGAAAGTCTATTAACTTAGCAGGTCATTAGTGAGGTCCTCTTATTGTTATTGTGTAGAAGTGGAGTTTTTAAAAAGTAAAGAAATTAAAAATTTAAAAAAAAAATTAATAAAAGAAAATAAAAATAATAATATGAAATAAAAATAATATAAAAATAATAAATAAAATGGAAGAAATACTATTATTAATTTTAAATGAATATAGTATTATATTTTATATTATATATAGGTATTATATATTTTCTAAATACGCGAGAATAAAAATGTAAATCTTTCACTTTTTCTTTTTTTACAAATTATTTAAAAGTTGAGTTATACTGTTTAAAGTTAATTAAAAACCGTTTAATCAAAAATCAGTAAAAACTATGCTATATGAATAACATTTAAAATATCTAGTAACCTTTGATTTCAAATTTTTATTTAACAAAAATAATCCGAATTTTGGATTAAATTGGGAGTACGCTATAAACTGTAAATTGTAATTAAAATAATACATGCAAACGTTGATACTTTTATACACTTATAGCCAGTTTCACAGTTGAAGTTTAAGCCAAAGTTTAGCTAAGCTTTTGTATATAGCTTAAGCTTTCAGATAAAGACTACTAGATTTCACAGTTTATTTTTTTTTGCAGCTTAACTAAACCTACCCCCCAATTCTACATAAGAGTCTCTTATTTCTCTTACTTCTCTAAACTTTTTATCATAAGAGATTTATTAGCAGAAATTGGTATTCTACATAGCAGACGTGTGGTGATAATAATGTGTAAGAGACTAAGAGGTTTTGAATTCACCAAAATCAGCTGATTATCATGTCATTTGTTTGAATTTGAATGTACGAGTTTATGCCTGATTCGCTTTTAATACGGATTTTGGTTTACTCCCAATTTTATCTGCTATAAACTCGCTAATTCGGATTTTGGCTTAAGCCCAAATTATTGAAATGGTGAAAGTGAAGCTGTCACGTTCTTCTTCTTTTTTTTATGTGTAAAAAGAAGAATATGTATACTTTAAGTGTATAAAAGTATCAACGTTTGCATGTATTATTTTAATTACAATTTACAGTTTATAGCGTACTCCCAATTTAATCCAAAATTCGGATTATTTTTGTTAAATAAAAATTTGAAATCATAGGTTACTAGATATTTTAAATGTTATTCATATAGCATAGTTTTTACTGATTTTTGATTAAACGGTTTTTAATTAACTTTAAACAGTATAACTCAACTTTTAAATAATTTGTAAAAAAAGAAAAAGTGAAAGATTTACATTTTTATTCCCGCGTATTTAGAAAATATATAATATATATAATATAAAATAAAATACTATATTCATTTAAAATTAATAATAGTATTTCTTCCATTTTATTTATTATTTTTAAATTATTTTTATTTTATATTATTATTTTTATTTTCTTTTATTAATTTTTTTTTTTAAATTTTTAATTTCTTCACTTTTTAAAAACTCCACTTCTACACAATAACAATAAGAGGACCTCACCAATGACCTGCTAAGTTAATAGACTTTCGAGGTTAGAAACGTCTCTTATCTTCTTATCCAGAATACCAAATTCTCTTAACTAAACTCACCACAATTTTTAAGAGATCAGCTGATTGGTGACATCTCTTACCTCTTACCTAGAATAGCAATTTCTGCTAAATGTCTGCTAATTGCATTTAAGAGGCTAAGAGTCTCTTAGTCTCTTATGTAGAATTGGGGGGCTAGTTTAACAAAAAAAAAATGTCTGCGGCTGCTTTGTTTTTGAAATTTATTATGTCAATATAAAAAGTGTCATGCGTATTTTATTAATTATTAAAAAATATTAGTAAAAATATATAAAAATGTCGTACGGAATTGGTGAAAATAAAAAAATGTATGTATGTATGTTCTTTTTTTTTCTTCCTTTTTAAACATCCTCAGATATCTTTTATGGATTTTATTTATTTATTTAAATTCTATTTTTACGAATAATAATATGTGGGTGGTTTTTGTTTATTTTTTAAATTTTATTTAATCTGCTTTTAAATCTCTTTTTTTTTTTTGCATTTTTTTCTTAAATATTTTTTTTTTTAAATGATAAAATTATCAACTTCTTGCTTTTACATTTCTTGTATTTTTTTCTTAATTCTTTTAAGAACTAATTTTCAAGAAATTACAATGAAAACACGATTGATTTTTTTTATATTTGTTGACATTTGGTTGACTCATTATATTTTTTACTTAAACTTAGTTTAAGCTCTGAAATTTGACCGCTTAGGTTTAGCTAAATTTAAACTCAGTTTAACAATTAAGCTTCCACTGTGAAACTGAAAAAAGTGATTAAACTCAGTTTAAGACTTAAGCTTCGCATAAGCTTAAACTGTGAAACTGGCTATTAAAGTATACATATTCTTCTTCTTACACATAAAAAGAAGAAGAAGAACGTGACAGCTTCACTTTCACCATTTCAATAATTTGGGCTTAAGCCAAAATCCGAATTAGCGAGTTTATAGCAGATAAAATTGGGAGTAAACCAATATCCGTATTAAAAGCGAATCAGGCATAAACTCGTACATTCAAATTCAAACAAATGTCATGATAATCAGCTCATTTTGGTGAATTCAAAACCTCTTAGTCTCTTACACATTATTATCACCACACGTCTGCTATGTAGAATACCAATTTCTGCTAATAAATCTCTTATGATAAAAAGTTTAGAGAAGTAAGAGAAATAAGAGACTCTTATGTAGAATTGGGGGGTAAGAGTCTCTTAGTCTCTTATGTAGAATTGGGGGGTTAATTTCAAAATAATTAAAAAAATTCTTTTTCCTTATTACCCTTAATCCTTTACAACTATACATTTTTCAATGCAAAAGACCAAAAATATAGGTGCTTATTATGATTTTCGATTCGTAGGTTGATCGAAGAATTTTCTTCGATTCGACTGAATTTAATTTCGGTATTACGTAACTCAATCGATCGAACAAACGTCATTATCGTAAACTATTGTATATATTTTCTTTGAATAACTTTTCAGCTGTTAAAATTTGAAGATACATATTTAAATAAATTGTTTTAAGTTACTAATAGATTTTTCTAAAGTCAAATTTAACAAATGTCGACTTTAAAAACTGAGTATGCTATTTTACAAAATATGTTGAAGATTTTATTTTTACAAGTATAATTCGTGTACAGAACTTCAACGCATACTCAGTTTTTAGAGTAGACATTGGTTAAATTCGACTTTAAAAAAATGTTATTAGTAAGGCAAGTATTTTATTTTTTTAGAACAATTTTTGGGATTTTTGTGAGAAAAATTAATTTATGTCAAAATTTTCATGATATTCACAAGCTCTTCTAATTGTTTCTTTTTACCTGTATTTTTCATATTAAAATAATAAATAATGTATGTAGTAATTAATAAAAACACATTTAATTAGTATTATTATTACATTTAAAACATTGAAAGTTACATTTTCTTTGAAAAATCAATTTTTTTTTCATATTTTAAGTATTACAAATTGCGTTTCGTCAGTAAAAAAGTGATCGAAACAGCTGTTCGATTTAATCGAACAAAAAGAAAAAAATCGAAAATGATAATACCAAAATATGAAACCGAACACTGTTCGATCATTTGACGAAAATCATAATAAGGGCCCTAGTCTTAGAAAAATTAAAATAATAAGAGTCAGACATAAAATTTACAAAGTCAATTTCATAATCTAAAGAAATACACAGCACAGGATGATAAAGGTCCTCGGGAATTACCACAGGATCAGATCTGATTACACCACATTTAGAAAAGTTAGAGGTGTAAACCAGATCGAGTATTTTACCGAATAAATTTCTAACAAAATTCATTTGGTATAAGTTAGCACCAGCACAACCATCAGTAGTTATCGCATCATTAATTGAAGTAACTTCAACAGGAATCGCAAAGCTTTCCAAATCGTCGTAAATCCAGTTTAATTTAGAGAGGTCGAAATCACCAACACAAATAAGTTCATCTTGAACCTGGAGAAGAGATGCTACTTCATCAATTGCTTTCATATAAGCCATCAAAGTATCGGCCGATGAATTCGGTGGAATGTACAGTGTAACAAAATAAATTTTATTTCGTTGGAACTGTACAGAGCAGCAACATATTTCTAAATTTGTAAAAGACTGCAATTCAATTTTCTTATCTAGGTACTTTAAAAATAAACAAAAGTCAGCTGATATGCTTTGGGATAATTAAAGAAGAAGTGAAATTTTTGAAGGAAAAATCAGTCACAGTTTTATTGAACACAAACTCTCTAAACTATTGAAATTATATTGATAAAATATTTTCAAAAAATATTAAACTGAAAAAAATAAAACATTCATATTATAATTTATAATTGATATTGATCAATTCTTCTTCTTCTTCTTTGTATCTTCTGTATTTCTTTATCTTCAAGAAAGTGAACTGCATTTATAATTTGTATTTTTCTTTTTACATTTTTTCTTAATTCTTCCTATTAATTCGAAAATAAATGTCAGCTGATATGCTTTAGGATATTTAAAGAAGAAGAAAAATACAATTTAAAAATAAAAATCTGTTTTCTTCTAAACTAAATTTAAATTTTTTCCGTTTCTATTTGAATTTTCTAATATAAATCAGCTGTTTTGTATATTTTCAAAGTAGACAGCAGAAGTATGTAAAAATTAAGAAAATGTTCAAAAAGAATAATAGAACATAAATGCATATCGCTTATTGGCCAAAACCAGACTATTCTTCTTTCAGCTTCAACAACCGGTTTTTTTACAGAGCAAAGGCGAGGTGTAGTACATTTTATCAATTTTATCCAAAAGTGGGGAGACAAAACCGGTTCTTGAAGCTGAAAGAAGACTAGCCTGGTTCTGGCCATTTGAAGATAGAAAAAAACAGAAGACAAAGAAGAAGAAGAGTTGATCAATATCAATTTTAATCTTTGTATAAATGTTTTTTTATGTGATAATGAATTGAATTATTTTTTATTGTTTATATTTTTTTTTCAGTTTAATTTTTCTTAAAATAATTCATTAATTTTAGTTTAAATAGTAAGATACTTTATGTTTAATAATACTATTACAGATTTTTAATTTTAAATTGTATTTTTCTTTAAATATCCTAAAGCATATCAGCTGGATTAAGAAAATGTGTAAAAAGAAAAATACAAATTATAAATGCAGTTCACTTTCTTTCAGAATTTTTTATGGAAGTGGTGACAGGTGATCATCACCATCACTTTACAGAAACTCACCCCTGTACATTTATTTTGTTTCAATAGTGGCGAAAAATTAGTAGAAAGTGATCTTCAGCGCCATCTCTTGAAAATTTTTAGAAATGTTAGCAAAGACAATTTAAACTTATTTTTTGTCACAAACTCAGTACTACAAAACAAAAAGTTAACGGAAAAATTGTCTTGACGAAATTCCGACACCTCTTTTTTTACATGTATTTTAAATAGGGAACGAAATTCCGCCATACTGAATACTGAGCTTTATCCAAGACACATACAGAGTGGCGCAAAAATTTCTCACCACTGCCTTAAAAATAGCACTAATTGTAATCCTTCGTAATTTTTTATTATAAGTACTAATAATGTCGGATCTACAAAAATTAGTATAAACAGAGGAAATAGAACTAAAATAAACCATTTTTAAATTGTTAATCATTGAAAACAGTTTTATTCAAGTAAAAAATTATCTATTACCTAAAAAAGTGCTAAAAATAACATTTAAGGATTTCCCCACACGTGTGTGAAACAATTAAAATAAATTATCCAGATTATTGGGGTTTTTTTTGTGTTGCGTATCGTCTGCAGGTAAAATCCCAAAACAATAATTATACAGACTTAAGGTGGCTTTACACTATATGATTTATGACATATGACTTTTTTTTATTGACAACAACAACATTTGTTATAAAAACAAATTACATTAGTCATTTAAAATCGTCATATCATAAATCATATAGTGTATAGCCCCCTTTAGTGATAAATATAAAAAATTTAACAAAAAAGAGTTCACAATCCTTTTAATAAAAAAGTGTATTTATCAATATTGATAATTTAAGGTATCATTAAGTTTTTGAATAATTTTTTCAAAATTATTTTTTTATATTTTTTGTAAAGATGGCATCAGCAAAGACTGCAAAAAGAATAAAAATCCAGACTTTATGTGATGTGGGTATGAGCATCAGCGAAATAGCCAAACAAGTAGGTGTTGACAGGAATACAGTGAGAAAGTGGTCTAACAATCCAAGACGAGACGTGGTAGATCAACCAAGAAATGGCGTCCATCAGTGCTGTCGCCAAGTGCAAATAAAAAAATCAGGAAGATGGCAGAAAATAAACTGGGAGTTGGTACTCGGACTGTTACAAAGAAATTGAATTTGTCTCCAGATTACGTAAAACGTAAAAAAAAAGTGTCCAGAAGACATATCCAGTCAACTTCTTAGGTAAAGCACGCTTATAAACAACGATTGAAACCATTCCTCACAGAAAAAAACATTAATGATCGGAATCATTTTTGCAAACGAGCTCAAGATGAAGGCTTTTGTGAAGACACAGCTCTTGGCCAAATACGACGAGCAAATATTTTATTCACCGACGAATCCTGGATTTATTTAAATCCAAAACTTAATAGGCAAAATAAAACCACGAGGACACACGACAATTTCTCCGGTACAGATACCGAAATTTGACGTGAAAGTTATGGTAGCCGGTGGGATCAGCAGTCGTGGAAAAATCAGGCTTCACGTCGTTGAAGAAAAAGCGACTGTAAATGGGGAATATTACAGAGAAAACGCAATATTAATGGTGCCCTGAGAACCATAGAATCAATTTATGAGCACTTTTCAAATGTATGGGAAGACTGGCCAGGAAACTCGCCAGATCTTAATCCTATAGAAAACGTGTGGTCTTTACTAAAAGACAGTGTCCTAAAATACCCTGTGCGTAGAAATAGAGCGCAGTTAATTTGACGTGTACAAGAAGAATGGGATTCAATCACAGAAGACCAGCTGAAGAATTTGTGTAAAAGTTTTAGGAAAATAATATTGCAATGTGCAGAAAAAGAAGGACTGCATACCAATTAATATTTAATAGTCCAGGATTGTTTAGTTTAATCAATCTTCGTCAACTCATGAGTTACACGTCAGCATGATGCATTCTACCTATTGTTATCCAAAACAAACTTACTTTTCAAATCGCCTATTATAGAGTTCAATATAATCATAATCTTTTTCTAAAATACGTTAATTTGTTCTGGTTCTCGATCTCGAGACTCAAAGAAGTAACTTTACAATCTATCAATTTTTATGACTGCTTTTTTTCTTTACCTTTATTCTTTTGTTTACCATCATATGTAGGATTAATTCTATTAATTAATTAAATAAAATTGAATCTCAAGAATGACATGGCCATCCTACAATAAACAACGCACAAAAAGCCTTATCAAAAGATCCCGAAGAGACACTGCTAGGGTCACGGCATATGTCACAGAGCACTGGCCAACAGGGAATCACACAGAGAAACTGGGTATTCCTTTTAACAACAATTGCCGCAGCTGCCGAGAATAAATGAGAAAGAAACTCTCACTTACTATCTCTGCAGCTGTCCAGAGAGCTGTGCATAAGAAATCTTGCTAACTCATGGAAGAAATATGAGTGAAGCTTCTTTTATTGAGTTAGTGTATATGGGGAATTCCATTTGTAACGGGTGTGACATTCTGACTCTTAAATATTGAAAAAATCGTACAGCAATTGCATTCTGATTATACTTTTATGTTCTTAATATGCCTTCTAGTGAAAGCAAACGACGGTTACGATAAAACAGAAAACTTCAAATATTTCTAATCAGAATCGTTATTTTAGTAGCGTAACGGGTGTGACGCTGACGATTTCTAAATTCACGGATATCCATATATTTTACTGAATATCCTAGAATTTTCATATAAATTCATAAACAATTCCAAATATTATTTTTAATTATACTGTAGACACTTGAAAGAATCTTTTGGAAAAATTCGACGAGAAACAATGCAATATTCATAATTTAAAAAAAGAAATGTAACGGGTGTAACATTTTTTGAAACGGGCGTGACAGCAAAACGAGTTTCTACTGATAAGTAGAATTAAAAATTTTTCAATACTTTTCTCCATAGTGATAACGTAAATAATTTAACACTAGATACACCAAAAATTCATATATACCTATCCAAACCAGCTTCATTCATATGAGTTTTAAGGTAAAAAGTGGTCGATTTGCTTGGAATTCCCCATATGTAATTTTTATTATATACTCTTTATCCACTTACTAACCCTTGACTAAATAACTTTGTGGGTAAGAGCGTTGTTCGTGACGAAATTGTGAAATTTTGGGAAGACTTTTAGGGTAGTAAACGTAAACGGATTTACATGGGATTTTCGGATTAAGGATGAGTGAATAGAAGGCTTCCTGTCTAGAATCGATCCTTTCGTGAAAATGATTAAATATGATGGAATATTCGGAAAATATAAATTTAAAGAACAAGCTGTTACCACAGAGTATATACTAACAAGAGGTACACTATACACTAGCTCAAATATCAGCAAAATTTTTAAAACTTCATGACCTGTGCGGAAAGTGTGAGGGACGAAAAGCTTCTATCTCTCACGAAAAAATAAATGAGAAAATTTTCGTTTATTACTCAGTAATTTATGTTACACAGAATATTATTTTTATTGATATAACATATACATATACCTTATTTCTATTATTCATATCCTTCTAAAAATATTTTACTGTATGCAATATGCATTAAAATATACGCATAAAGATATAAAGAAAAAAAATATTCAACTTGTACATTTTTCTCGATTCGAAAAAAAAATTATACCCACTCTTTTACTGAATATGTATGTACATTGTACATACGTGTGAATATATTTTGCTGTTTGAGAAAGCAAATATCTATCCCTTCCGAAATTTTTTTTTCTTTTTTCAAGTTTTAAAAATAATTTTAAAAATATATTTTTATATTTTTCTAAATTTCTACATCCAGAAAATTTTCGTAGTTTTTTCATCTTCATTGACAAATATGAAAATTTTATCTGTAATGGATCAGGCGATCAGAATAATCAATAGGCATGTTGTTTTATTTTCTTTTACATTATAAAATATCTATTGCTAGTTTTTAATATATTTTAAAATATACACACAAGCAAACAAAAGCAAAATTTCATGTATACATTTCTCATATATCCCTTCTAAAAACCAACAAAACACAAAAATATACCAATAAAATGAAAAAAAAATGTACACGATCGTAAATAATATGTATGTGTTGACGACATATTACGTTTTAACTGTACGCATTTGTATTCAATTTATTTCTTTCAAGAAAAATAAAAAAAATTTAGTGTGATATATTATTTGTAAAATTTTTCTCAAACTCTTATACACATTTTTTTTGTACGGTGATTAACTATGTTATTGGTCTTTTGCATTGAAAAATGTATAGAGGTAAAGGATGAAGGGTAATAAGGAAAAAGAATGTTTTTTAATTATTTTTATTATTATTATTTATAATACTTCAAATTGTTTTTTTATATAAATGTCATATAATTTTTAGTACTGTAAAATTTAGGATTTTTGATCGAATTTATGAATAAAATTATTTTCTAAAAGTATCATTTTGAAATTCGACCTGTTAAACCATATGCAAATTAATAAATTTTACATAAAAATCATTATCAGAAATTTTAATTGTGGTAATATGCAAATTAGCAGTCTTATGTATGTACATAATCATGAATGTTTTTTTAAAATATCCTCAGATCCTATATTAAATTTTAAAAAGAAGAAAAGTAATCGTTCATCACTTTAACTTCTCATATACATATGTATGTACCTACATACTTATGTACATTCCCAATCCCCATTCCTATATTGAGTTTTGTATATTTTTGTATATCAAATGGATATATTAAAAAATAAAAAAAAAACAAATACTATAAGATTCCCATTTAAAATATACATAAAATATATAAATTAAAAATCCTTTAGAACTGAATAAAATTACAACAATTTATTATCCTCTTATATTGTAGAGCAATTTGTATATAACTTGAACTTCTTTGAATTCTGATTGCCTGGTGCAAAAATAATTTTTAATGTTAGAAAATTAAGAATTTTTGATCGAGTTTATCAATAAAATTATTTTTTTTTTCAATAAAATTATTATCATTTCGATATCAACATTATATTTGACCTGATAAACGATCAAATTTGATATGTAAATTATCAGCAGAATTTATAAATGTGATCATATGAAAATTAGCTACTTGTATACTTCTTCTTCTTGAAATACTTGAAATGTACCCTCAAATCCTATATTTTCAATTTCTCATACAAATTGGTTAAAATTATTTTTATACTGAACCAAATGGTAAGTATACTGAATATATGGAGAAAAGGAAAAGCTGTTTCCATATGATTCTGTATATTGTAATGCTTGAAACATGAGAATGATTGTGTTAAAAATGTTAAAATTTCTCAAATTTTTTTAAAAAATTTTGTATGTATTGTATGAAAAATAGATAGAAAAGGGAATATATTTTAAAATGAGAGTAATTAAGAAAAAATCCTGAGAATAAGAAAGAGCTTAAAACAGCTTTAAGATTGGAGGCCAGCTTTGAGATTGGAGGCCGTTTAGTTGTGACTATTTCGATTTACTGCGATAATCAAATCAAAATCGAAAAAGGTTCTTCGATTATATTTAAAGATATGGTTTTTAGTTTCAATGCTCAAATGTAGGGGTAGTATATGTTGAACTTTTAGTTCCTAAAAGTTGGCGACTATGAAAAAAAAAACAAATTATTTCCAGTAACTGACAATTTGTTGTTTTTGTATTTTTATTATTAGCTGCGTTTAATTATGCTACTCCGGAGTAGATAAGCGTTAGTTAGGTGGATGGAACGCTATTTTGACCGCAGATGGGAGTAGATTCATCTACGCCTGAAATCCCAATGGAACGCAGCTATTATTATTTTTTTAAATATTTGTCAAATTTAGAGATCCGTGTCGTTTTCTTTGCTTTTTATCTGATCCAGATCATCTGATCTGATCTCGTGGCAAAGAAAACGCAGCTATAATTATGCTGATACCTATAAGTCAACATTATTGCAATTTTAAATCATAAAAAATAAAGCCATAAATCTGATTAAGATTATGGCGTATCAGTAACGTTTTAGAAAAATTGCCTCTCTTAGCTCTGTTCTACATATACTACCGTGGTAGTATCTAGTATATAGTAGTATATACTGATAGTATATAGTACTATAGTAGTATGTGCATTTAAAATTAAAATAAATACAAACTAATCTAGAAAACCAAATGAGTTTTATTTGAAACCACCGCCTGAGCGTACACTGAAATGTGTTCAATCTTAAATTGTGGAACGCTTCCCTACCTTAAGTATTAAGACCCCTCCCTTCATCAGGAGTTTAAATGAACAATACATCTACACTTTCTTGCTTTTTGCCATAACTTCCTTATCAACTTTTCCATAATTTCTCTATCAACTTCTCCATTTTCACGAGCTAGCTATGTGATGATCAGAAGTGCCATAAAAGGTAAAGGGTAACGAAAAAGCAAAAGATTAGCTAAAAAATATAAATAGATAATAAAAGATTATTTGATACAATCTGCATTAATAGAAAGTGTAAATAAATTAAATACAAAATACATGATGTACAGTGTACACAAATACCTAGCCGTTGTCGAAGATATCGAAAAACGGCTAGAAAAAGCCAAAAACGATTCTGCCAAGAAACAGGAGTCTACTAAGCGGAATAGGTCTCACGAAGAGACGAACTGGAGGACAAAGAAAAGGAAAGCTGCTAACCCGGAAGAGCACACAGAGCCTATGTCCAATGGTTCAGCGAAACAAACGAAGCGGCTGTTAAGTGAGGTGGTTAGAGACCACTTGCAGGTCGCTCTGGTGGATGGGCTTTCCACCGGAGGATCCTTAACAGCAGAGGCTTAGGCTTCGAATGAAGCCAAACTGTCGGAAATGATCATAGACCATTTCTTGACAAGTAACGGTGGAGATATACCAGCCTACGACTTATCAGAAGTAGTCAGAGGCTGTCGGGTCATCAAGTGTGAAGACACTGAAGACCAGTTTTCAAAAGACTTTCTTGGTGAATGTGTCGCTAAGGCTAGTGACATCTGGGAGGGCTTGAAGCTCAAGCTAATTCCAGCCAAGAACACTCCAAAGAAACCAAGGGCTCGCGTCTGGTTGCCCAAGATAGAGTTGGAGAAACTTCTCCAAGTCTTACTAATACAAAATCCTGAGGTTCCCATGGAAGGCTGGACGGTTATCAAAGCGGAGGAACCTCAGAAAAACAGTCAATCTTATCCTCTCCTCATCAGCAATAAGAGCCTAGAGACACTAGGCAAGCTTGATTATAAGCTGAGGTTTGGTATAGGGCATGCCAAACTGAAAGTCTTCCAATCCAGCAATACGGATGGGGACGAAGAAGAGGCTCTAGCCAAGAAAGCAATCAGTCTCTCCAACGAGGATAAGGAGCGAGAATCATCAGCAGATGAAGGTGGTTCAAATTAACATCCGACACTTCGTGTGCTTTGGATAACCTGTTGGTGTTTCTAAAGGAAGAGGACATCGAAATAACTCTTATTCATGAGCCGTGGGTTAAAGATTTAACCGTGATGGGTCTCCTGGACAAGCAGTACAACCTGTTCTACAGCCGAAAAAACTGTAATTCTAGCAAGTCAAGAACCTGCATCCTTGCTAAGAAGCACATTAAGGCATTTCTGTGTTCTAATCTTAGCTCGGTCGATTTGACAGTTGTCAAGATAGACAATGCAGGGAAAGATATAGGTATATCACGTCTGCATATATGGCCCATGACAGAAGCTCGCCTCCCGAAGAATTTCAGGAACTCTACGACCACGTTCAGGCAAGAAAAACCGTTTTGCTAGTAGGAAGTGACGCCAACGCCAGACACACGCTATGGGAAAACTCCGAAAACGAGCGTGGTGAACACCTTTTAGATTTCATTATTAGATGTGACCTGCTGGTGTGTAATAGAGGTAACACGCCCACATTTATTTTCCCCAGCACGGAGACCCATGCAGGTTGGAAGGAGGTGTTAGACATTACATTACACACAGATAGGGACAACTTTAGAATAGATAACTGGAGAGTATCGGAAAAAGACTCGTTTTCCGACCACAGGTACATTCTGTTCAGTGTGAATCTGAAAGAAGAAATACCTGAAACCTTCAGAAATCCAAGAAGAATCGACTGGAAGGTCTTCAGCCGAGTCTTCAGGAGCAAACTCAATCTGACCGAGAGTTAGGACAGAGTGAAAACCGCCAATGAACTGGACATAAGAGTAGACATTTGAAAGAGACATGAGTGTGGCATTCAAAGTCTCGTGCCCAGTCAAACGCAGTAAAAAAAACCCTACCACCGTGGTGGAATAAAGAGCTTACAGTCCTAAGAGAAAGGAGAAGAAGACTCTTTAACACCAGCTACAAACACAACAACTGGCAACCTTATAAGGATTCCTTGGAGATATACAAGAAATCCCTTAAGAGGTTGGAGGGAATACTGCCAATCTATTGAAAATCTATGAGATTCAGCAAAATCCTGTCTAAAGAGAGAACATGTCCTACTTTCATCAGAAAGGAGGACGGGTCGTGGACAGAATCTGCGGAGGAATTACTAGAAACCTTAATGAAAACTCATTTCCCGGGATGTGTCAGCACTCAAACGGAGATGAGAGTTTCAGAGAACCAAAATATGACATGGACTAGTATAGGAAAGCTTATTACCAGGGAAAGGATTTCTTGGGCGATAAGCACCTTCGAGCCTTATAAATGACCAAGACCAGAACTGCAGGATGTAGTGGTTCCGTGGTTAATGGTAACCTTTAATTGGAGACGTGTACGAGTAGTTTTTATACTAGTGAGAGGGCATGAATCCGCAAAGGATTTCAGACCAATCAGTCTCACTTCTTTCGTGCTGAAGACTTTGGAGAGACTTCTTGACATCCATCTCAGGCAAAAGATGGAGGTAAGAGGGCTTTCTCAGTCTCAGCATGCATATATTTATATTATTATTATTATATTTATATATGAAGTAGTGTGCACAGTTGAAAAATCTTTACAATACAAACAATATACATCCTAGACATCGAAGGCGCTTTTAATAATGTTCGCACAGAAGACATTTTAGACTCTCTAACCGAGTTAGAGGTAAAAGAAGGTCTTAGAAAATAGCTGATCTCAATGTTGAGGTCAAGAAAAATTCGGGCGGAAATGGGTGAATGCCAAGTTACTTCTGTGGTGGCAGGCCCTAGGCAGAAAATATAAGTTCTCCAAACTCAGTATAGTAGAGAGCGACGGTAGGGGGTGTCACGGGAGCTTTGAGATCATGCCCAACGGACGCACCGAATGTGGTCCTGCACATTCTCCCCCCGGATCTTCACATCATTTATGTCACTTCGTGGAGTGCGGTCAAAATCAGAGAATCTAGGTGGTGGACCGCAAGACCGTATGGCCACAGCTGCCTTCTGGAGAAACTATCAATGGAATGGGCTAAGAAGCCCACGGATTTCCTCATTCCCAAGCTTTACTTTGAAAAGAACTTCAAGGTGAACGAGGGGGGAGATGGGTGATTACAATATCGTAATTTTTACGGATGGATCTAAGACGAACGAGGGTGTGGGTGCGGGAGTGTTCTCTCTTTATCTATCCGATTACTAAACCATGCAAGCGTTTTCAGGCAGAAACATTTGAATCCTTGAGGCCTACAAATCATGTAGAGAAACTGTTACAGCAGGCAACAATATAGGTATTTTCACCGACAGCCAACAGTCGGACATAGGAACATTGAGGGGAATGAGAAAGCCGACTTATTGGCGAGACGGGAATCTGAATTTCACGAAGCTATGGCAGAGAAAGTATATCTTTTTTTTGGTTGTGTGAAGAGAGTTCTCTCCAATCACTTTCTAGCAATAGCTAACACCCGCTGGAAAAGTCTTCCGGGGTGTGCAATCTCAAAGAAGACATGGCCATCTTATACCAAACAGCGAACTGAAAGCCCCATCAACAGAAGCCGGAAAGACATTGCCAGGGTTACCGCATATATCACAGGGCACTGGCCAATAGGGGATCATGCAGAAAAATGGTTATCCCCATCAATACCAACTATCGCAGCTGCAGGGAAGCCAATGAGAGAGAAACCCTCACTACCACCTCTGCAACTGTCCGGCACTCGCCGGAGCAAGGTTCCAGACAATGGCGAGCTTTTTCTTCAGGGACCTTGAGGAAATAGCAAAAGTTACGGTAAGAGATATTGGCCCTTATTGGCGAAGTCGTGTCACTTGTAGACAATTGTCACCTCTCTTGTCACATAGTCTAAAATTTCGTATCGCAGTAGTCGTCTGTAGAGAGTAAAAGTACCAGTGACAGGGATATTTAGTAATGACAGGGAAATCTGTATTATGACAGCTGTTTCTGAATTTTTATAAATTTTTTGTTCGGTAATCAGTGTATATTATTAAAAAAATAATAATATAATTTATTTCTACATGACAAACAAAAACAATTCAAACAAAGAATATCTTCAGTAAATTATCTACCAAAATTTTATATGTTATTGTCGATGAATTATTAGGTAAAAATTTAAGAAATATTTTAATAAATTCTTTTAATAATCCTGTCGAAGAGAGAATCAAAAAAATTACCGTACCAAAAATTAATAATAATAGGACAATATTCAATGAAAATGAAATTATTAAAAAAATTATAATTAAACAAATTATTATTAAACAAATTAAACAGATTGATCCAAGAAGTATATATCAAAATCTGCAATAAATTTTCTATTTTATTTGAAAAATTTATGTTTTGTGAATGTTTAATTTTTCTTTTTTGTTTTTAATAAAAGTTGTCCAAATACAAAAACATAATTAGTGAAGAGTTTTTATGTTAATTCAATATACAATTTTTAATGATCAATCCAAAAAAAAAAAAAAACAAAAAAAATTATGTTTATGAATGAATTTAAAAAAAATTAAAAATTGATAAATTCAATGAAAGTTAACCGATAAGGCAATAAGTGTGTTAATTTGAACAATTTGAAGACTTTTATTTCCTTTCCATTCTTACTTTTCAGAACGCTTTACTTTTTAATTTGTTCGTATCACCTTCAGTATTGATGTGACTGTCTGTTGCTTGTATAAGTGACGGCTGTCACATCTTCTTCGTTATTTAATACCGATTTCTGTCACACGTGTGACGTATGTCGCTACATTCGAGTTCAAAAATACAAATTCACTAATGTGACATCTCACTTTCAGTGACGTGACTTCGCCGATAAGGGCCATTATACGACTCCTCAATGGACCAGGATGGCTATAGTGATCTACTGGTATTATGAACGTCATTACCCAAGGTTACGCGTGGTGTGGTATCAAAACGGCACTTTTTGTGCTAATTGGGTCTTTCGCAAGATTTCAAGGACTACCACGTCAACCAACCAAACAGTGTACACAATAAAAGTCTAGATATACAGATACTGACCCTTATTCTGAGAAGCGCATCACTTGTGATACGAAGCGATTTTACTAGTGTGGTATTACCACTTGCGAATTAGGAGATAAATATCGAAAAAGTGATAGTTGTCACTTTTTTTGGTATTCTGACATTCATGTGAAGCTGTTACTTCTCTTGTTTTTGTGATACTTTCATCAGGTAAAAATTATAGGTGATAGCTATTTGAAAATGGAATTAAACAAAAGTTATGTAGTAAATATAATTAATAATATAGTTTTGTATTGTTTTTTTTTTTACTTTTTGAATAATTTTTTAAAATAAATATAAATAATTTAAATAAAATTACAACAAAAAACAATTTGAGATTTTAGTTCATTTAATGAAGAAAAATCAAATGTGGATATCGCTAAAGGTATGAAATATGCAGAAAGAAAACACTTTTTATTTTGTTGTAATTTTTTTGCTGCAATACATGATGAAAAAAATTATTTAAAAAGTGATAAAAACAATACAAAATTATATAATTAATTATATTTACTACATAACTTTTGTTTAATTCCATTTACAAATAGCTATCATCTATAATTTTTACCTGATGAAAGTATCACAAAAATATGAGAAAAGTAACAGCTTCACATGAATGTCAGAATACCAAAAAAAGTGACAACTATCACTTTTTCGATATTTATCACCTAATTCGCAAGTGGTAATACCACACTATATTTACTACATAACTTTTGCTTAATTCCATTTACAAATAGCTATCACCTATAATTTTTACCTGATGAAAGTATCACAAAAACATGAGAAGTAACAGCTTCACACGAATGATTCAGGTTTAAGTAAAAGAACTGAATAATTTTTTTTTATAAGGTATAATTCAAATAAATATATATAATTTAAAAATACAAAATTAAACAATAAAGCTCATTATTTCCCTCCTTATTCTAACTCTAGTTTGATTTTGTCTTTTTTCTGTGTCCAAAATGTAATTACATATTTTCGTTTTCATTTAAACAGTTTATACGAGCAAAAAATAATCCGAATTTTGGATTAAATTGGGAGTAACGTGTAAACAGTAAATTGGGATTAAAATAACACATGCAAACGTTGATACTTTTATACACTTATAATATACATATTCTTCTTCTTCCACATAAAAAAAAGAAGAAGAACGTGACATTTTACCCCACATATACATATAAAAAAATTGGGATTAAACCCAAATAAATTGGGCTTAAGCCAAAATCCGAATTATCGAGTTTATACCACATAAAATTGGGAGTAAACCAAAATCCGTATTAAAAGCGAATTACGCATAAACCTGTACATTCAAATTTATTAAACGTCAAACGAAAATGTTACCGTTTGTAGTTCATAATTCTATAACTTCGTAGTAACGATGAAATCATCGTATCACGTGAATCTCAGAATACCATTCTTGAATCGAAGTGATCACTACTCATGCTTCTTATCACAAGTGATGCGCACCTCGGAATAAGGGTCACTATTTAAAAACTACAAAAACAGCTGAAAAAATCTAGGAAAAACATTATCTAATTCTGAAATTCTGAATCTAAAACAACTGCCGCCGATGAACAACAATATATATATAATAGAAATCAGTGACTTACATTTGCTGACATTTTTGAACAAGTGGAGCTAAGGCCGAACGTAAATGCTGCATCACTAATGTTGGATTATTTCGACCAAGGTAATGTGCTGATTCAATAGCAACATCATGCAAAACAAATGGGCTAACAATTGAGTTAACGGCACAAACACAAAACTGATGAAGATATTGTGTTCCCAATTTTTTTGATATTCTTAGTAACCATTTAACATCCTCTCCATATGGTGGATTACGTGCATATTTTGCCTGTGGTCTATCATCATGTACTCGACGTGCTAACGTCTCCATTGCAAGCATACCCACATTATATGCAGCGAGTAAGTAACGTAATTGTGTTTGACTAAAATATTATTTAAAAGAAAATGAAACAGAAATAAAATACATTTAATGTTCTTTATAACAATAAAATAAAAATAAAAATATGTATGCACCTATATTGATGAGGATGTCTTTGACGAACTGTTGGTTGTTGTTGTAAGAAAGGATAAACGATTCCATGATGGTTTGGTTGTGATCTAATTGTATTCTGTGATGCAGGAGGCGTTACTGCCATCGAGTGGTTGTAATATTGCATATTCTGTTGAATTTGTGATGAATTAACTTGCAGTGCTTGAACAGTCTGAACAGGAATTTGAACACCTGCATATGATTGTGCAGCAGAAGCAGAATTACCTACACAAGAAATTTGCTGATAGGACTGTGCTGGAACTGAATTAGCTGGAGCGCATTGCAAAGGCTGATATTGCTGTTGTTGAGTAGATGAATTTGCATTACATTGAATTGGTTGAAAAGATTGAGGTTGAGCAGAATTGGGTGCTGCACTGCATGACATTGATTGATATGCTTGTGGTGGTACTTGTGCATGGGGTGGTGGTGGTGGCGTTACCTGTGAATGTACAGGAGTAACCTGCGCATGCGGAGGAAGTGCTCCAGGAAACGATCCGGAAGATACATATGATGGTGTGGATGTACCCTGCTGTGAAGGTGGTTGTGGAGTTGAAGGATAGGTCTGGTATACTTGTGGAGGAGCTGCCGATATATACATTTGCATTTGATTGGCTGGATAGGTAATGTTATGATGATGGTAAATTCCTTGACAAAAGCTGTATGGAGGGTATGGAGCAATACCAATTGGAGCAAGTGTAGTAACGGCTTGTTGAAATGGTGGAGGAGCAGTTGTAACAACCACTTGCTGATTGACTGCAGGTGGAGGAGCAACAATTTGCTGCGACTGATCTTGAGGGTCAATCAATGCATTCATATCTTGGTCATTTACATCATGTTCATATTCACTATTCGGTGTGTTTCGCATATATAATTCGTACCAATATCTCGCCACTTGGAATAAAACTTCTGGATAAACTCCACCTCCTTTTGCTGCGTTTTCCACTGTAATACATGCTCTTTCTAACATTTGATCACTTTGCTCTTTGCACTGTAAAATTGCTCTTTGAATTTCATTTGGATTAAGTGCAGCTGAATGTGGAAGAACCGACAATGCTAGCTCAGCTGCTGGATAAATCATGTTATTATCCCATCCTCTCGATGCACGATCTGCCATTCCAGCTGCTTCAGGGGGAGTTAAATGTCCTTCCCATGTATCAATTAAAAAGGAAATCGCAGGAGCACCAATTTCCATTGCTTGTCCAATTATCCAAGATACATGAGATGAATATGTTCGCGATAACCAATTTGGACTCACACAATTATGTAAGCCTAAAGCATATAATCCTAACTGAAATGCACACATGTGCAACGCTCGATGAGGACCATGGTGGTTTTGATTTGTTGTCGCTTGAGTAAAAAGCGATGTTGAACTTGTACCTCCTGCCTTAGTAAGTACATTTTTAGCCAATTCAAACATAAAATGTGCACTCGCCTCTGACGGTTGATTTGGTATAGATGGATATGCTCGTTTACCTTTATAACGGCCATCTTTGGATCGAGTTGTTGTACTTGTTAAAGAAGAGGAAGTCGGTAATGATTGTGCTGTTGTGGTTGATGATATATTTCCTTGTGAGGAAATACTTAAACTTCCTATCCCAACATCCAATTCAGCACTAGTACTGCTGTGAGGACGGCTATTTCCACCGAAATCAGATGTGAACATTTCTGTATTTGCGTACTGGTGATAATGAGCGTTTCCATTACTACTTCCTCCAATTGCTTCCTGTTCCTCTCGACGTGCTTGTAGAGCTGGTGTGCGTACTGGAGGATTATTTGAATAATAAGCAGGTAGAAGAAGTGTCTTTAAAAGTAAATGAATATCCCTGTCTAGGAGTTTTTCCATGATTTTTGCTATTTTTCGTGGTTCATCTTTATAATAATAAAGCAATGTTAAAGCTAAATCGCCACGTTGACGTCGTGTTCCTTCACATAATAGAGGATGTTCTGCTTCAGAAACATTAGCCTTTAATCCCAAAGCGGCAACTGCAGCTTCGAAACCAAGATTTTCATCAGTTGGTGTTCTGTATGACATATTCATAACTTTATTTCGAGTTTCTTTTCCTGGCACCGAAGGCATGAGAAGAGCATCAAATATAAAACTTGCCAACATAATAGGTAATAAAGCTTCGCCACGTGATTTTAACGTTCCATCTTTCAATTGTTCAGCTTTTTCTCGGATAATCTTCAGTTCGGCCTGACCCAACGGTATTTTTTTCAGTAAAGCTAATAAATCTGCTTCTTGATTGGCTAATTTTACTTCAAGTGGCTTCGTACTTGCTGGTGGTCGTGGCATTTCTAAACCAAACAAGCAAATACGAAATGCTAAATGATAATGTTCTGAATTTTCAGCTAAAACTGTACAAAGAAAAGCACATTTTGCCAAAGTGGCTGAAGCAAGAACACTCAATTGATGTGAAATTGGATTAATACTTTGTTTTTTTCCTTTTCGCCGTAGAGGTGGAGGTAGCTCTATCATTAAATTTGGAGGATTCGCTAACATTTCCTCAGCAAGACGGACTGCTAAAATACAAGCTTCTCGACCATGACCATGAGCATGTAAACCTTCTGCTCTAGCTAATAAAATATCCCATGCATCTTCAGATGGCCGGAGATTCGAAAAAATTTGTTGTTTAGTATTTGATGATGATGGTGGTGGTCCTGATGATGACGATCTCGAAGTTGAAGTAGTTGCATGATGAGGATGATGATGAAACATTTGTCGCTTGTTAGGATCTGTAGTATCAACAGTAGCACTGGTAAATGTTGAAGTATTTCCACTGACATTAGTATTCAATCCATAATTATTAAAATTGTACTCATCTCCTGAACTGGAAAATGATTCATCTTTCGATGATCGTCGCCGATGATGATGATGGTGATGATGATGGTGATACTGCTGATTTTTTGTTGCAGAAGTTCCCACAACATTTGATGTGTTACATGCATCTCCGTCAATAACAACATCAATAATTTTACTAGAAGTTGATGGATGTTGAGAATCAATAGAAGAAACGCTAGCAGTAACAACAGCTACATGCACCGAATTTAATGGTGACGGTAGACTTTTTTGCTCAATAGTTGATGTTGTACTTGCCATCACCGAAAAGGGAGAAGAAAATGATGATGAAAGAAATTCAGCACCACCATCACTACACCCTACACTGCTACCGCCAACACTGTCGCTATTGGCACTTTGTTTATTCGTTTTATCTAAATTATTACTATTTGTATTACCTACAGTATTTGATAAAAATTTACTATCTTGCTTCTTTAGAGTATTTTGTTTCTCTAGTTTCAATAAAACATCAATATTAGTTGTAGTTACAGTTTCCGTTACAATAGATGATGTTGTTCTATCTGAGGAGTTAATTGTTGTTTTATCTAAATTACAACTATTTCGAATTACTCTAAGACTACTCAAGTTTTCATCTATACTAAAATTAAAACTATTTGAATTCGAGTCGCTTATATTATCTTTTTTATCGTTCTCATTTTGTCTTCTGTCTCGATGTCGTCGTGCCACAACAGCTTCTTCTTTTACTTCTTTTCTATCTTTACTTATATTAGCGTTATTCGAAATACTGGGTTGTGAAGCACTCGAAGATGATAATGATGATTCACTTTCGGTGAATTTTTGCTCTTCAGCATCAATAATCGTTATTTTTGTCGTCGACTGAGCTTGACAATGATGTTCAGTTGTTGTTAATACTGATTGTGATGGTAATTCTGATAATATTGTTGATGATAGTGTTATTATTGATCTACCTACATCTATAGTAACATCATTACCACCACCACCATTACCACTGCTCTCTCCTCCAAAATCATCATTTTCACAAAATCCCTCGCTACTAACACTTGATCTGTTACCATCATTACGCGTTTCTCGGGGAATTGCAGCTAAAGAATGTGGCTGGGGTCTTAAATTAACACTGTCACTGCTACTATTACTACTGTTGTTACTGCTTGACACGAAACAACGCTCTCTGAATAGCGGTCGTTCATAGCGATTTTTTAATTGGTGATTATGATCTGTACTTATGTAGTTATAATGATTATTATTTGCCATGACAGCTTGAGTAGAGCTTACCTACCAATCAAGAAAAGAAAAAACAATGTAAATATTAATTATTAGTTAATTTAAAAGTATTTATAAGAACAAAAATTAAGTGGCTTCTACCATATACTAATAAAATAACAATACATATAAGCAACGTAGAACAAAATAGTGTGCCTAATTTTTTTAGATTAACCGACAAATTGATTAATCGACAAATGCTTTTTCATCAAAGCTTGAATTTTCCTATTGAATGATGTATATTAAATCCACAACGAGTAGTTTAACTCCATTGAAGAAGTAAAAAAGAGAGAAAGAAAGTAAAGAAATTACTTTGACAAAGAGTAAAATTTTATAAATTACTCAACGTAATGTAATTTTAATACAATGATAGTAGTAAACCTGATTTCCTAGTTTTAATGTAGGAAAATTTTTTTTACAGTGTAGTATTTAGGGGTATATTAAAAATAATAGATAAAAAATAATATTTCATATTCATTGAAAAATTTTTCTTTTCAAAGCAAATATGTATTTCTATTCAAAACGAAAAAAAATTCAAAAGTATAAATCGTAAATGCAATACGGCAACAGTGCAATCATTATTAATGGCCAGTACCAGAGCTGTCTTCTTTCAGCTTCAATAACCGGTTTTTTTGAAGACAGAAGGCGAGTTGTAGTACATTTTATCCAAAAGTGGGGATAAAAAACCGGTTATTGAAGCTGAAAGAGTACTGGCCAATATTTGTTAGTTTTGTAAAAAATGAAAATTTTTAACAGAAATAATATTCCAAAACATTATCAGAGCAATCATAATGTATGACGTCAAAAAATCCTCTCAAAATCAATGACGTCAAAGCTTTGGTGAAAAAGCGTTTGTCGATTAATCAATTGGTCGGTTAATCTAAAAAAATTAGGCACACTATTTTGTTCTACGTTGCTTATATTATTATTTTATTAGTATATGTTTACCAATTACTATAGAAACTATAAGACTTGGCTTTAGTACAAATCTATAAAAATAATTTTTTCTTCAAAAATTCGTCTCGCATCCCAGTGAGAGCTTTTATTTTTCAATTCTAAAGCTTTGTACATATTTATGTCGAACAATATGAGGTGAAATTGTACATATAATCAATGACCATAGAAACTAATAAGACTTGGCTTTAGTACAAATCTATGAAAATAATTTTTTATTCAAAAATTCGTCTCGCATCCCAGTGAGAGCTTTTATTTTTCAAATCTAAAGCTTTGTTAGCTTAGAACAAAACCATTATAAACTTCATTTGTAATGACGAATACAATAACAAAACTTTGACGTTACATATTTATTTTTTGACAGTATTTTATGACGTCATACATTATTATGATTGCTTTGATCATGTTTTTCCAAATTTCTGTTAAACATTTTCATTTTTTACAAATGTATAACAAAAATTAATAATGATTACATTGTTGCCGTTATTTATATTTTTGAATTTTTTTTTATTTGATCAAAAATATATATTTGCTTTGAAAAACTTTTCTTTGAAATATAGAATATTTTTTTTTCATTCATTCAAAAATTAATAATGATTACATTGTTGCCGTTATTTATATTTTTGAATTTTTTTTTATTTGATCAAAAATATATATTTGCTTTGAAAAAATTTTTCTTTGAAATATAGAATATTTTTTTTCTATTCTTTTTTTATACCTCTAGATACTATATACATACATATATAAATATATATCTCGCCCATTCCATGCATGACGGACGGGACATTGAAGAACATTCATTCATTCAAAAATTAATAATGATTACATTGTTGCCGTTATTTATATTTTTGAATTTTTTTTTATTTGATCAAAAATATATATGTATGTATTTGCTTTGAAAACATTTTTTTTGATATATAGAATATTACAGTATGACCTCTTTAATCCGGACCTCGAAAATCCGAATCATTCAGTAATCCGATTCGATTTTCTGGATACACGTAAGTATTCTGTAGTCCGAAATAATGCCCTCAAGTATTATATAATCCGGATCATATTTGTTAGATATATTTATTGTGAAGTGAAATTACGAATGTGGAATATGGTCGTTGTGAAGTACCGTAATTCTTTCTGGTTTTTTTTTTTTCGTGAATAAAACTATTTGATACATACTTCATTGAAGTGCAAAACAATTGTTTCCAATTTAAAGAAAAAGGTTTTTGTGAATATTCTCAGTCTCGAATCACAGAATTTTTCATTTAATTAAAAAATTCTAAACATAAATTGTATATACCTATGCATTATTAATGGATAAATAATTTTCAAAAATAATGATGTTTTATACTGTTAAATACATATCCAGTAATCCGGATAAGGCCGTGCATTAATTAATACTGTATTTTTTTCTATTCTTATATTATACCTCTAGATACTATATACATATATAAATATATATAAAGTGATATTCCAATAATCCGAATAATTGAATGCACACCCTCATTCGGATTTGTGAAATATTCGGATTACAGAGTACTATTGAATTATATTAAAAATGAACAAAAAATCATTAACGATGAAAATGTTCAATGTTTTGTGCACGCTTTTTATTAATCTACATTTTCACTCTCTTTTTATATTAATTTTTTTCCTTTCGGCAAACTTGTAACTAGTAAGGAATACTACAATACAATAAAAAGTGCACCAGACAAAGTTAAAAATATCACAAAACGGGATATTGCCAGACAGATAACAGTTAGGTATATATAGAAAATATTAAAAAAAAGAAAAAAAAAGCAATTTTTCTCTAATTTTACATCAATTCGGATTATAGAAAACATTCAATTCGAATTATAGAATACATAATAGAGATTTTTTAATTGTTCGGACTATTGGAAATTCGGATTTTAGAGTATACGGATTATTGGAACATCACTGTATCGCTCATTCCATGCATGACGGACGGGACATTGAAGAACATTTTTTTAGAAATAAGAGAACAAAAAAATGTTTTTTAAGTACATACATAGTAAAATAATTAATAGGTTAGAAATGAACAATAGACAAAAAAACATGGTAATATATTATAATATAAAAGAATCGGAAGATATAAATAATATTTTAATAAATTATTTATTAAATTCCAAATTAGGAATAAACACCTCAGATAAAGAAATTGAAATTATCTAGAAGTTAAAAAAATTACAAAAAATAAAAAGCAATACAATCAGAAAACAAACTGGTTTTAAAATATTATAGAAATTGCAAGAAAATTAAAATGGAATTGGGCAGGTCATATAAGTAGAATGAAGGACCTGGACCAGAGATGGAGGAAAACTACTGAGGAATAAATACAACAAAAGGAATAGAGACCATCAAATAAAAGACTACCACCTAAAAATTTACCATTAAACAGGAAGTGTGAAGTTATATACTTCGAAGAAAAATACTGTTGAATTTATGAGTGTAAAAACGAGTATCATTTCATGTCCCGTCCGTCATAGTCACTTATCGCCCTACATATAGAATTAAAACCAGAATTCTTGGGAAACATCTTCTTTTTCGGTTTGACAGGTCTTTGGGTGGATCATTATTTTTTACATTTAACTGAAATACATTTGAACTATATAAAGGTAAAAGAGAAGAAAGATTCAAAAAAATGTTCTTCAATGTCCCGTCCGTCATGCATGGAATGGGCGAGATATATATTTATATATGTATGTATATAGTATCTAGAGGTATAAAAAAAGAATAGAAAAAAAATATTCTATATTTCAAAGAAAAATTTTTTCAAAGCAAATATATATTTTTGATCAAATAAAAAAAAATTCAAAAATATAAATAACGGCAACAATGTAATCATTATTAATTTTTGAATGAATGAAAAAAAAATATTCTATATTTCAAAGAAAAGTTTTTCAAAGCAAATATATATTTTTGATCAAATAAAAAAAAATTCAAAAATATAAATAACGGCAACAATGTAATCATTATTAATTTTTGTTATACATTTGTAAAAAATGAAAATTTTTAACAGAAATTTGGAAAAACATGATCAAAGCAATCATAATAATGTATGACGTCATAAAATACTGTCAAAAAATAAATATGTAACGTCAAAGTTTTGTTATTGTATTCGTCATTACAAATGAAGTTTATAATGGTTTTGTTCTAAGCTAACAAAGCTTTAGATTTGAAAAATAATTAAAATAAAAAAATTTTTTTAATATAAAACGTTTTTAAAACGGACTCAAAAGTATAAAATAATTTTTCCTAGCCAAATACACATTCTCAACCCCATACAGATAATCCTGAAAATTTGTGATTGCGAATTTTTAATAGCTATAAAAATACTTGTAAGATTAAAAACGAAAAACGTGGGGCGCTATTCTTTACACTTCTTACTATTAACTTGCGCTATTCTTTACACTTCTTACTATTAACTTGCACTACTCTTTACACTTCTTACTATTTTATCTTGCGCCCCATGTTAAAGAAAAATGATAATTTTTAAATAAAATCACAATTATCTCTCTCATTTCTCATTTTTA
Source organism: Bombylius major (assembly GCA_932526495.1). Lineage (NCBI taxonomy): Eukaryota > Metazoa > Arthropoda > Insecta > Diptera > Bombyliidae > Bombylius > Bombylius major. Next base: position 33,067,450 of record OW052043.1, read on the forward strand.
ACAGCCACCTCTGAAAATGTAGTACCACTTGAAGAATTTTTTTATTCATTTGTTTATTTTTTCTTTCGAAAATATTATTCATAAACAAAAAAAAATTTTTCAAGTGGTACTACATTTTCAGAGGTGGCTGTTAAAAATGAGAAATGAAGCATACTAAAATATTTTTGACTTGAAAATCAGAGTTTGCTTAGATTAAATTTTAGTAAAGAAAAATTAATATTTTATTTGTTTTAGACCAAATTTGAGGATCGAATATCATAAAAAGTAAAATCTTAAATCTTTCATTAGCGATGTAATATTGCATTGTCATGCAGTTCTGAGCTATGTTGAAAGTTTCAAGTCTCTATCTCATCAAAAAGTTGGTTAAAAATTAAAAATCAATTTCCAAATTTGTACCGAACAGACAGACAAGAAACCAAGCTAATAAATAATAAAAATAATAAAAACATTTTAATAAAAGCTCTCACTGGGATGCGAGACGAATTTTTGAATAAAAAATTATTTTCATAGATTTGTACTAAAGCCAAGTCTTATTAGTTTCTATGGTCATTGATATAATATAATAAAATTTTATATTTCAAAAAAAAAAATTTTTTTTTCAAATCAAAAAGAAATTCAAAAGCATAAATTACGGCAACAATGCAATCATTATTAATTTTTGTTATACATTTGTAAAAAATGAAAATCATAATGTATGACTTCATAAAACACTATCAAAAAATCAATGACGTCAACGTTTTGTTGTTGTATTTCTTCATTACAAATTAAGTTTATACTGGTTTTGTTCTAAACTAACAAAGCTTTAGAATTGAAAAATAAAAGCTCTTACTGGGATACGAGACGAATTTTTGAAGAAAAAATTATTTTTATAGATTTGTACTAAAGCCAAGTCTTATAGTTTCTATAGTCATTGCTTCTACTTACTTGACTATTTACATCACTTTTAGAATCTGTATGTTTAAAATATGTAAACGGTGAATGATACATTGGATTTGTATCTTGAGTATGCGTTACACCAGCAATTGGATAATCTTCCCAATCAAGATAGCATGCTTCAATGGCAGGCTTAAAACCAATGAATAGCTCAGCATCATTTCTGTTCAAATAAAATTAAAAATAAATTAGGTTTTTTAAATAAGGTTCACCATATTTAAATATGTCCATAAGACTTGCACTGAAGAAATTTAGTGAATAGAGTATAGTATAATACGAAATGCCATCTTTTTTAAATCGAGCTGTAACTTTTTTTTATTTCATTCTATTTTTCATAAAGTAAAATCACAAAAAACCTCTTAACAAAAAAAGGATTTGAAAAAGATATACGAACCTTACGTTCTGTTGATTTTTACTATTATATGAAGATGGTTGCATTCGACATTTAACAACTCTGTCAAGAATTTTCAAATGCCAAGCAGTAAATTGAGCATGTAACATGTCGCGTTCATCGGGTGCTAAGCCTGGATTTAATGCAGCTAATCTCCATAGAACAACAATTTCATCACATAATGAACTACAAGCATGTTGTGATGCATTTGAATTTGAATGTGTGTTTGAATGTTTACCGCCACTATGACTATTCGATCCAACAAGCAATGATAATTTTGTATAAAACCACCATATTAAAATTTGATCACATGCCATACATTCTTCCGTTATAATTTCTAATAAACGTATAGCATTACGATCACAACGTCTATACATTTCCCGAACAATTGATAAAAGATTCCACATTCCTTCTGGTTCTCTACCACGTAGTGGTCGTAATAAAGAACTCCATTCAGCAGCAGCTGGTGGAGCTGAATTTGTTAAGTAATTTACATCACTGAGTAGAAATAAAGAGAATAAATAATATTTGTATTTTTTTTTTGAGAATTGAATTAACTGCATATATAAATTGTATTTATGAATTAGAAATAGCTACTCACCTAAAAACTATCGGAGCTGGCAAGCAGAATTTTATAAGAATTCTTTTTATATTATCATGTAAGGTTTTCTCATCTAAATACCAATTCGTTTGATCATTTGCTGATGCTCCAGCTGTTGGATCTGGTGCGCCACAAACTGTATTTATTGCTGTTGGCTGAGCACTTAATAACTCATCTAATAGACGTTGTGCTGTTGGTAGTATTTGCTGCGGTAGTTCACTTATTAAATACTGTGCGAATTTTTGTAATTGATCACGTTGAAGTCGTGTCAATGATTCTGATACTGGCGCCCTTAAACAAACCTCGTTTGGCTAAACAAAAAATTGGTTATAAAAAAACAAATTTTATATATACAAATATTTTTTTTTACAGTTATTATGTATAGAGTGATTCAGTTTAAGTGTCTGACCCGTAAACTACACATATGTCTTGACGAGACAAACAAAAAATTGTTTGGCAGGATGGGGGGCAATCTCAACCGTTACGGAGTTAGAGGGGGGAAGTGATTTTTCGTACTTTTACCTTGTTTTATCTTATAGAGGTACTTATAGAGGTAAGAGGTGAAAGGGCATGTAGGATATTGTTTAAAGAAACAGGGGCCCTCTAATGCTTGGAAAAAGTAAGATTACACCAGCGTGCCGCTATAAAAAGTTTTAGGGCAAAACAAGGAAAAAGTACCAAAATCATTTCCTCCCTCTAACTCCGTAACGGTTTAAATTGCTCCCCATCCTGCCATACAATTTTTTGTTTGTCTCGACAAGACATATGTGTAGTTTACGGGTCGGACACCTAAACTGAATCACCCTATATATACTTACACAATGAATTCTGTGTAAACAAACTGCTACTACGTGTGAACACCAATAGGCCGATGACGCACATGTACAATTGCACGACGATATTCTTCTTCGATCAAACGTAACTGCCACATTGAATTGAGATCGTGGCTGCTGAGTAACAACAGTTGCAGAAAGATGAAAACCTAGCAAAAGAATGATAGTGTGAAATAAATTAAAGGAAATAATTGAATTTTATTTTCTAAAATTGATAGATTTTACCAATTTGTAAAGGATCTTTAACTGCTCTATTTTTAAACAGAAGATCTCCACGATGAAATTCATCAGCTGAACTATTTGCTAGGCATGAATATAATCGAATATCTTCTTCGTTGTCAGGAAAACTCCAAAAAGCAATACGTAACTGAAGCTCTTCTGGTACTGGAGGATAAACATGTTCCACTAACTCAAATGGAATATAAGATGCTACACATTTGGCCGCTAATTCAGCTAAAGTAACATCAGGTTCTTTCGTTTTGCAAAAAAAAAAGTAAGAAATAAATTAAATTTTTTAATAGATTAAATATGTCTGTCTTTTATTTCTTTTTTTTAAGTAATAATTGTACATGTAAAAATAGATAAATAAAAAATGAAAAGAAAAAATAATGAACGAGACAAAGACTAAAAATCAAATATTGGAAAGTTTTTGGGATGAAAATTTGAAAGTAATCAAGAATGTAAAGGACTATTAAACCCTTTACAAAAAAAATAATCGTTAACAAATATAAAAATTGTAAAAGTAGATCTAGGGGCAACATGTAAGTTGTTTCGACTCAGCATTAACTGAATAATCAATTCAGCTATTAACAAGTCAGTTGAAACAACTTACTTGCTGCTTCCCTAGTAAATATGTACTATTAAATTAAACTAACAATACGAGTAGGTCTATATTTACAATAAATTTTCGCATGCCAAATAATCTTGCAACCAAATGGTTCGTGGTTTTTGATGCAAGTTTTGTTGCAAGAAATTTGTTTCCGGAAACGGCCTAAGTAATAAAACAAATATGACGTCAATATGCGTTTCTTTCTGATGGTTGTGTACTAGAATTCAGAAATCGGTTAGGTCTGTAAAATATTTTTTATTTTCTTCAATTTAAAAATTTAATAATCAGCAAAAAAAAAGCATCCATAAAGGCTGTAACTTCTGAACCAAAGCATACAGAGTCATAGCGTTGAGAGCTAATTTGTAGAAAAAGAGTTACGCTTTTTATTTATTGTAAAAAAAGGGTATGTTAATAATGTGTTTTTTCGAGAAAGCACTGTGTTTTTCCAAAAATTTAGGTAAAAAATTGCAAATTTTTGACTGGTCGCTAATAACTTTTGTAGTAAGGGGATTGAAAAGATGATGATTAAAAAATGTAATTACAATAAAATATTTAGGTCTTGGGCCATGATACAATAAAATAGTTGTTAGCTGGCACGACGTCACGTCACTATCAACTTGTTGAAATTGACTGTCGTTATCTTTATTTTATTGTATCATGGGTAAATATGATTTAGCATTTACTTTAAATATTTAAAACGAGAATCGCAAAACACGTAACTATACTTTATTTATCAATTAAAGTCAGTATTGTGCTTATGGAGGCAGTACCCGATGAGTTTGTGTTAACTTCACATATAATTGTTTGTAGGAAATTCTAAAAATCATATCTGTCAACAAAGGTACTTTTTAAATTTTAATTATGCTAACGGGGTGTTTCAAATTGTACAGAAATCATTTTAACTTTTTTTTGTTCAGAAAAAAAATTCTCAAAAGGCAGTTTTTGTAAGAATTTCACATTCCTGTATCTTTATGTTTGATAAAGAAGTAATTCAAATTGGAAATACCATAAAAATTTTCGATTTTCAATGAGATATTCCAATTTTTGTTCGCTAATTTTTTGATTTCTAAGAACGAATCATCCTGTACTTTTAAAGTTTTTATTTTTTATTTTATCCTCCCGTTCGATGTTGTCTGTCACATCGCGTGAAGACAACTGAACTGATTTATTTTATTCAGTTGTCGCCATTTGTTTTTATGAAAAATAAAAAACCGAAGTAAAAAATATAAATTCGTTCATTGCGCAACCGATTTCCACTCAAAGTAGTAGCTGTAGTACATGGTACATGGTAAAAGAAGCACTAGTAAGGTATTATAAAGAATGAATGAGAAAAGAAACGTGACGTAAGAAAGACTCATGAATATGAGTATGTATGTGATAAGTATTTTTATCATATGGAGAATAATTAAATAATTTAGTAATTTTAAAGTATTTCAGCATCCCGTGGACCAAAAACCACAATTATTTGACCTAATTGTTTGTTGAATTGTTCCCTTCGATTATGCCGTATGATTTTTTTCTAGAATTTGTACTTTCTGAGATAAAGTGCAAAACAAGGAAAAAGTCGAAAATTTTCCATACATTTTCTAGACCAAACACAAATTTGACTTAATTTTCAACTTCAAAGATTTGTATCTCAACATCCCGTAGACATAAAACTAATATTTTTACACTAGAAGATTTATCAAAGTGTTTTCTTTAGTATTTTTCTTTGCAGTTTTCTTGTATTTTTTTATTTTTCGAGATAAAGTGCAAAATAGGCTAAAAAACGTTGAACTTTCATACATTTACAAATTCAAACATAATTAAGACCTAAACTTAACTTTGAAGGTCTGTATCTCAATATCCCTTGAACCAAAAACTATTATTTTTATATTGAAATCTTCACTGAAGTGTTTCCTTTAGTGTTGTTGCTGTTGCAGTCTTTTATTTTTTCTAATTTTTAAGATAAAATGGAAAATTAGGTTGAAAATGTTGAACTTCTTAATGGTTTTTCACGTATTTGGCGTTTTGGTTGAAAACTATGGTACTTACAGATTTACTGCATAAAATAACTCTTAAGCAACACTTCAACAAATATTTTAATCCAAAAATATTAGTTTTTGGTTCAGAGGATGCTGAGATATATTATTTTGAAAAATAAATTGTAAAATTTCCATATACTTTTGTATTTCATATTTCAGATCGTCCATATACTTTTGTAGTGCCATACGATATTTCTTACGTTTTAATGGCGCATGAGAGTTCCGATTGATATTACCTTATTAGTGTTTCTTTTACCATGGTAAATATTGTTTGATTCGTGTCAGCGGGAAGATGAGTATAAAAGAAAATGATAAAATTTCAGGATTGCCGTAGCCATTGAAAGTATTGCCTTGATTTATAAAAAATGAAATGATATTAAATATTTTTTATATTTATTTTAAAATTTAAATTTATTATTTTTAATAGTATGTAATTGTTAATTTTATATTTTATTTTGAATAAAATGTTTATTTGATGTTTGATATATAAAATTATGTTTGAATTTGATTTTGAATTTTGGTATGAATTAAATGTATAATTGTATACATACATATACGTTTATTCATATTTGTTTACTTATCCTTTTTATATACTTTTTATCCACTTACTTTTGACTTTGTGGGTAAGAGTGTTCCTCGTGACGTAATTGAAATTTTGGAAAGAGTTTTAGGGTAGTAAACGTGAACGGATTTACATGGGGTTTTCGGATTTGAGATGAGTGAATAGAATGCTTCCTGTCTAGAATCGATCCCTTTCTTGAAAATAATTAAATATGATGGAATATTAGAAAAATATGAATTTAAAGAACGGAGAAAGTTACTGAGAAACTTCCAAAACGTCCTCGAACAACTCTTTACTTGAATATCATCGTAGTTACAGAGGCTTTATAATCAATTTTTAAAAAGTATATGTTATAAAAGTTTTTTTAACCTTTAGCTTATTTATCATTTTCAATTATGAATTCGTTTATAATTTCGTTACGTTACTGTTATTTTGTCAATGTATGTTTTTGTTGTTCTAATCTTATATCACATTCAATGAAAAAAACACAGAATGCACGTAGAACCTGGAGATTCCAGAGAAACAGAGTCGAACAAATTAAAATCAACTAAAAAAACACAAAGCCCAGAAATAACAGTAACTAAGTATACAATTTTAACAAAAGAAGAAAAAAGAAAATATGTATTTTTTTATTATCCTTTGGTTTTTTTTGTAGATGTACCTAAATTAACATTTTAAAAAAATGCTTCGTTCGTGATGATTTAATTGTAACTTATAATCTCTACAACTGAAGGACAACCTCATGGGAATATTTTACAAAAAAAAATGTCAAAATGTTTATTATAATACGGGCATACGAAAAATGTGTCCACTAAAAGGTTAAACATACTATTAATAATCGGAAGTAATTTTATAATAAATTAAATCATGATCAAATATGGAACCAATGGCGAAAAAATTACCATGACCTTGAAAGAACATTTTTAGTGAACCGTACTATACTAATCCCAATCCAATTGAAGTGTGTATCCTACACTGTAAGGTTTTTCAGTTGAAATAATAACGGTGGAATTTTAAAATTAATTCAAAATGTTCTGACCCGATGAAATTCTACGTTGTAGGATGTTTTACATATTTACAAGGATTTTGTAAATTGTCTGGAGATATCCATAAGGTGGTTTTTTTCATTTCCAGAGACTGCTACAATGCTGCATCCACAAGAGTTACAAACGGTTAAAAATATTTTACCACTTCAAGTCCTATAGAAAAGCAACAAACATACTTATTTTCTGGATAAATATATACAACTGCAAGCTGTATTATACCTACTGTTTATTGCATGACAGACGTGATTGCTAAAACGAATACCGCCACTTGCTTACTAGCTGCTTTCGACTTACAATTTTCAAGTACTTGTGAGTAGATAAGCATAGTAAAAAAAGATATATAAAAAAACAGCCACTGTATTGTAACATGATGACACTTTTTTCTATTAACAGACACTTTTGAACAAGAACCGATGACACTTTTTTCTATTACCCAACACTTTTGAACAAGAACCATTACTAGATATTTTAAATAAAATTCTTATAGCATATATTAGCATTTGTTTGAGAATAACACAAAATATTATGAATATTTGTTCGATTCGATTGAATTTCGATCAAAATACATAATAGGGCCCATAGTTTTTTACACATATTTTTTTCATTAGTTACATATATACCCTAATTTTCTCGAAAAGTGCTCCATATCAACCCTCAATTTTTATTGCAGAAAATGAAAGCTAAATTAATTCTGCATCGATTTGCTATGTTATTTTTTTTCGAAAAATGCATAAATTTTAAAAAAAAGTTCAAAAGTTATTAGCAATAAGTTTTAGGGTAAAACAAGGAAAAAGTACGAAAAATTATTTCCTCCCTCTAACTCCGTAACAGCTGAGATTGCCCCCCATCCTGCCATACAATATTTTGTTTGTCTCGCCAAGACATATGCTTAGTTTACGGATCGGACACGAAAACTGAATCACCCTGTAGATAGTAAAAAACAAAGAAATAAAGAAGAATTGTATTGAAAAATACAGATTATAACGCAGGAAAATTTAAAATATCACTCAAAACCAACATGTGTTACAGAAGACAAACGTTAGCACAAAGAAATCCAAGTACAAATACAGAAAATTATTCTCATTAATCCCGTTGAATAAAAAACACAACACCAGGAATATGAACTGATCAATGATCATACATCTATATTCTATATGTACATAATGTATGTATATTCGTATAAGCAATAACGCCAATGATGGGTTTTACACAGCTCTTCTTTTTACTTTTACACTAGTCTTTCTTTCTTCTCAATTCATTGTACATACACAAATTTTTCAATGTATTTGAATTTTAGATTCTTCAAAAACTTGGTTTTGTGTAAATGAGTTAGTATCTTCACCTCGTTAAATAGAAATCAGTTTGGTTGAAAAAGTGTGGAAAGATGACTGATGAGGAAACCGCACTACTCCCCTGACCGACGAACTGTCGAGATGATGGTCGTGGGGAAGACAAATGTAAAACCCATGAATAACCATAAAAGACATTTTTTTGGTAACGATCGTATACATATAATTATCATGTACTTAGTGGTGCCATAAGTTCTTCACAAGTGCACTAAGTCGACAAATGAAATTTTCGATTTGCTAAAGCTTCTTCAAATCTCGAAAAAAATTATACGTAGGACAATAAAGAGGTACAACGACATGTGCTTTGTCGATGACAGACCTAAAACTGATCGTCCTCGTACTTCGCGAACGCCAGCAGCAATACATGCCGTAGCGGAGAGAATTCGTCGAAATCCTCTTCGAAAACAGAAAATAATGGCACCATTGGAGATGGGTATACAGAAAAGATCTATGTCCCGCATTATTAAAACAGACCTTAGGCTTGGTGCTTACCGTAGAACCACCGGACATCGTCTTACGGAAGCATTACGAAAAATTAGAATGACTAGAGCGAAACCGCTGTTGGAGCTGCATGCGAAAAATAATTACCAACAAATTATTTTTACTGATGAAAAAATTTTTATCGTTGATGAGAAATTTAACCGGCAAAATGATCATGTGTACGCCCACAGCTCCCAAAAAGTTGCTGAGAAAATTCTAAGGGTGGAAAGGGGACATCATTCAGCTCAGTGATGGTTTGACGGAGTGTCCTATGAAGGGGTCACACAGCTGCATTTTTGCAACCAAGGGGTCAAAACGAAAGCTGAAAATTACAAATCGGATGTTTTGGAAAACGTGATGAAGCCGCTCAACGATATCTTGTTTGCTGGAAAACATTGAATGTTACAGCAAGATTCTGCGCCGGCTCAAAGGTCTAAAAAGATTAACAACAGTTAAAAGTGAATAAATCCGAATATACCGCTACGGAAGATTCGCCATTAGGAATCTCCGACCTTGATCCTTTGGAATATCGGTTGTAGAATATTTTAGAGGAGAAGGCCTGTTCTAAGCCCCTTTATTCAAAACAGCAGCATCAATACCAATTGAGACAATGCGTGCAGTGATGATGAGTGGCCCGAGCGTTTAAAGAAATGTGTGGAGGCCAATGGTTGACATTTTGAATAGTTTTAAGAATTTTTATATTATAATATAAGTATTTAATGAAAAAAATAAATAAACATGACACTCTATTTTATTTTGCTTCCAAAATAATCCTGGTTTTGTTAGGGACAGAACTTATGGCACCACTAAGTATACGACAGAAGTGAGTTAGATTGCACGGCTCAATTAGAAGTTTATGATTTATCATAGAACATGAACTTAAAAACAAGAACAATAAATTATCAGAACAAACACACGTTATAGAAAAACAAACAGTTTGAAAAATCTAATGGAAAAATTTTAAATTTAGGAGTAAAATTTATCTCTTACTTAAAGAACGAAACAGAAATATGCATATTAATTTATTTGTAGAAACCATTTGCACCATGGGTATACTGCATTGTACACAGCGTTGCCATTTTAGCCATTTTATGGCTAGATTTAGCCATTTAATTTCTGTTCTAGCCACAAAAATATGCTTTTAGCCATTAGCCATTTTTTTAGCCATTTCATACAACAGACGGTATTTTATTTTTTGATTCTGTTTTTTTCAAATCAAGTTAAAATGATACTGATTTCAACTTAAACTTGATTTCATTGTTATTGAAGTAAAACGTAATAAGGTGCGTTTCATATTTATAACGCCACCTGAAATTTTAAAATTTCCAGAAAACTATTGACCCTAGGTAAATACAATGTTCTGAAGAAATGGTAAGAGCAATGAGGGGAAAACAACCACCCCCTTTTGTCAAGTCTATGACGTCATCTATACCCCAGCAAACAAAAGTTGTATTTTAGGGTGTTTCATAATTATAACGCCACTTATTAAAATTGTTCACAGGGATGTTTTTTATTTGATGAAAAGTATTAGAAATAAGAAGTTTGAAGAAAAAAGATTTATTTTTAAAATGCCGTGTGGTAAAACCTTGAGTGACGTTGAAAAGGGTAAAATTCTTGCTTTTAAGGAAAAAAATATAAGTATTCGAAAAATTGCACGTGGGCTCGGACCAAGTCAGTTTTTCAAAATATTTTGAAAAATTCGTAAAGCTATGACCAGATAAAACGTCCTGGTCGTAAAAGAAAATTAGGTGTCCAGGCAGTTAATCACATTGTAAGAGCAGCAAGCAACTCTTACAAAGGTTTAAAAGGGTTTAAGGATTTAGATGGAACGGAATGTGTCACGATCAACGATATGGAGGGTCCAAAATCGCATTGAAAATATTCAATACTCAAGAATAAAGACTATTCCGCGATCGACATAACAACACAAAAAGGCTAGGTTGGAATTTTCAAAACAAAACGTGGATAGGAATTGTGCAAACTGGTAGTATTGGAATTCATATAAATCCACAAAAAAATTTCAAAGTAAAAATACGTTACAGGTTATAATTTCTAACGAAAAAAAATGGAACCTGGATGGACCAGATGGTTTTCAAGGATACTGGAGGGATTTGAGAAAAAATACTCTGTATTTCTCGAAAATAAGTTTTGGCGTGATGGTTTGGAGGCATTTACTTGGTCTGGTTGCTTGGAGATCCAGTTCATATCGTCGAAAATGAACAGCAAGTAATACATAGATGTCCTTGAGATGAGCCCACTACCGTTCATTCAGCAAAATTCCGCAACACAATGGATTTTCTAACACAATAACGCAAGCATCCGTGTCAGCCGTGGGAGCAAACCCTGGTTCCCATCAAACTCCATCAATATTTTTGAGTGGCCTGCATGCTCATCGGATCTAAATCCAATTAAAAATCTGTGGAAAGTTCTAGTTCGCAGAGTATACAGGATAAACCGTCAATACGAATCTGTCGAGGCTCTAAAAGTTGCAATTTTAGAGGAGTGGAGCGCTATTGACTCAACATCAATTAAAAATTTTATCAATGACATAGAAAACCAAATATTTCAAGTGATTTCAAAGAAAGGAGCAGTTATGGATAATTAGATTTAAGTTTGGTATTATAGACCTTCAATTTTTTTAAAATAAACAATTATTATAGTTGAAAATACACATGGCGTTATAATTATGAAACACCCTAAAATACAACTTTTGTTTGCTGGGGTAGTAGATGACGTCATAGACTTGACAAAAGGGGGTGGTTGTTTTCCCCTCATTGCTCTTACCATTTCTTCAGAACATTGTATTTACCTAGGGTCAATAGTTTTCTGGAAATTTTAAAATTTCAGGTGGCGTTATAAATATGAAACGCACCTTATATTTAAAAAATAGGAATTGGTTGAAACCTGAATTCATTAATAAAATTTAATTAACGAAATATGCCTTGAAAAGATCATGAAAATGTTGTTCCTATCGATTTCTAGAAAACAATTTACAGAAAATTGAAACTATGTAATTACATTTACGAAAATTAAAACTTAGACGATAAAGAATATTTGTATGATATATTATAAAATCTAAACGAAATATAATTTATGCAATTTATATTTAGTTTATATAAGCGTTTATTTTTGAAATTAATTAATTAATTTTTTGTTGATTTGTTTTGATATTACTATTATTTCCTCAAGTTGATTTTTGTTTTGTATTGAAAAATTAGGTTCGTTATTTTTGTTTGTAATTATGCTTTTTATTAATTTTTTATATGTGGGATAAAACATTTCTTAATTTTCTAGTTATTTCGTTTATATTGTCAAGTGAAATATAGAGAAAAAAAATTACCTTACATTGATTTTGTGCAGTTTTTTCACGCCTGTTTTATTATTTGGCCATTTTTTAGCTATAAATTTACAATTTAGCCATTTATGTAAGGCTACATAGCCATTTTCGTTACGAAACAGTTGGCAACGCTGATTGTACATTTTGTACTGGGTTCATTTTTAAATATGAACCTGACTGATGTATGAAAAAACGAGTTTGAAAAGAGAAAAATATTATTGGTTTATATGATGTACCATGGTAAAAGAAACACTAGTAAGGTATTATAAAGAATGAATGAGAAAAGAAACGTGACGTAAGAAGACTCATGAATATGAGTATGTATGTGATAAGTATTTTAAACTAAAATGTTTTTATTAGCTTGGTTTCTTGTCTGTCTGTTCGGTACAAATTTGGAAATTGATTTTTAATTTTTAACCAACTTTTTGATGAGATAGAGACTTGAATTCAACATAGCTCAGAACTGCATGACAATGCAATATTACATCGCTAATGAAAGATTTAAGATTTTACTTTTTATGATATTCGATCCTCAAATTTGGTCTAAAACAAATAAAATATTAATTTTTCTTTACTAAAATTTAATCTAAGCAAACTCTGATTTTCAAGTCAAAAATATTTTAGTATGCTTCATTTCTCATTTTTAACAGCCACCTCTGAAAATGTAGTACCACTTGAAAAATTTTTTTTTGTTTATGAATAATATTTTCGAAAGAAAAAATAAACAAATGAATAAAAAAATTCTTCAAGTGGTACTACATTTTCAGAGGTGGCTGTTAAAAATGAGAAATGAGAGAGATAATTGTGATTTTATTTAAAAATTATCATTTTTCTTTAACATGGGGCGCAAGATAAAATAGTAAGAAGTGTAAAGAGTAGTGCAAGTTAATAGTAAGAAGTGTAAAGAATAGCGCAAGTTAATAGTAAGAAGTGTAAAGAATAGCGCCCCACGTTTTTCGTTTTTAATCTTACAAGTATTTTTATAGCTATTAAAAATTCGCAATCACAAATTTTCAGGATTATCTGTATGGGGTTGAGAATGTGTATTTGGCTAGGAAAAATTATTTTATACTTTTGAGTCCGTTTTAAAAACGTTTTATATTAAAAAAATTTTTTTATTTTAATTATTTATCATATGGAGAATAATTAAATAATTTAGTAATTTTAAAGTATTTCAGCATCCCGTGGACCAAAAACCATAATTATTTGACCTAATTGTTTGTTGAATTGTTCCCTTCGATTATGCCGTATGATTTTTTTTCTAGAATTTGTACTTTCTGAGATAAAGTGCAAAACAAGGAAAAAATCGAAAATTTTCCATACATTTTCTAGACCAAACACAAATTTGACTTAATTTTCAACTTCAAAGATTTGTATCTCAACATCCCGTAGACATAAAACTAATATTTTTACACTAGAAGATTTATCAAAGTGTTTTCTTTAGTATTTTTCTTTGCAGTTTTCTTGTATTTTTTTATTTTTCGAGATAAAGTGCAAAATAGGCTAAAAAACGTTGAACTTTCATACATTTACAAATTCAAACATATTAAGACCTAAACTTAACTTTGAAGGTCTGTATCTCAATATCCCTTGAACCAAAAACTATTATTTTTATATTGAAATCTTCACTGAAGTGTTTCCTTTATAATAGTCTAATAGCCAGGGCATGGCAGACCTACGTCATAGTATAAAGGCTAAAAATTTTTGAGTGTATTGTAACTACTGTAGGTATGAACGTTTGGGGGTTAAAAATCTTGACTGAGGGTGGCTTTGGCAGGGATAAGGTACCAAAGGTGCCCAAAAACAGGGCTTACCTACGTCATAGTATAAAGGCTGAAATTTATATATGTTATTCAAACAACAGTTCTATGACACTATTTAAAAAGGCAGACCGATCTGAAGGTTCCAACCCTGCGGCAGACGTGGTCAAAGGTCAAATGGGCGAGATTTCGTTTTTTTAAGTGTGAGCTATTGACACCGGACTTTTTTTGAACGGTACTTTGAAGTGTCCTCTTTAACATGACATATGTCCTTATTGTCGCAAACTCCATGTTGTAGCCGAAAAGTACCGTTAAAAATTTTGTGACAAAATTGACATGTTTTACAAAAACCGTTATTTCTCCATTTTAGGACGTTCCAGGATAACAGTTAATAATGTATACTAAAGAGAACTTCCTCTTTGTTATAACTTCCTAACACGCTTTATTTCGTTTCAATCGGATCAATAGTTCTTAAGATATAGGGACTTGAAGTCAAAATTTCGTGTTTTTTAAAAATCGATTTTTCAACTTCTCTTGATAACGGTATATCTCTAAAACTTGACAAAGGACATATATGTTTTTTGGTATCATATCAAGGACTATTTTGTCCTCTTTACAATGGTACCTCATATGTTAATATATACCCTATATATTAAAAAATAAACGAAAAAAAGTATAAAAAAATGCGTATTTTTCATGTACTTTATAGTAAAATTATAAAAATTTATATTATTCATTTGTTTATTATGGCAAACTTTAATATTATGGTATGTCTATGTGAGGGAGCACCAAAAAACATTGCTTAGTAGTTGAGTGAATCTGATGAGAGAAACATTATTCGTTGAGTACATACACGTTGAATTTAGATTTTTTTTTGTTTGAGAATGTAATTAATCTTGATTCACCTCTAAAAGACATTCCTACCGAAAGAGATACAAGTCTCAAGACTTCTTCAAAGATAACTGTAAAATTTGTTTGTTTTGCAATCGTAAAATAAATATTAATTACATTTATAATAATTACGATTTTAATCCAAAAATTTTAGTTTTTGGTTCAGAGGATGCTGAGATATATTATTTTGAAAAATAAATTGTAAAATTTCCATATAAGTACTTATGTATTTCATATATCGTCCATATACTTTTGTATTGCCATACGATCTTTCTTACGTTTTAATGGCGCATGAGAGTTCCGATTGATATTACCTTATCAGTGTTTCTTTTACCATGATGGTGTATTATGATTTTCCTTATGTTCACTTTAAAATGTGAACACCTTCCATATAAAATTCTATGAAGAAAAAAAAAGAAACAAAACGAAGTAACCAAATATGTAATATTCTCTTGTAATTTTTGATGGGTCCATTTTTAAATACCCAGCTAGACAAATGTAATCGATTCCATTGGAATTGAGAATGAATTGATTCTAAAATGAATCTTGGAATCAGAAAACTCTTAAAAAATATTTTAATGAAACAAATAAGTTTAAAATCGATTCTAATTCGATTCCTTAGAATCACGTTGATGTGAAACTTGTTTCAAACTGGTTTTAATTCGATTACATAGAATCATACATCGGAGCAATATGCGAAAAAGCGGACATCGTTCATATAAAATAATCGCATTTTCATCAAAAAGAAATCGATTCTTCGATACCAAGAATTGATTTATAATTGATTTGGAAGTGATTTTTATCTGGCTGGGTATGATTATATGAACCTATAATATATAATGATTTATATTTATGTATGCAACATTAAAAAAGAGTTTAAATTGTATTGTTTTCATTTACTTTTCTTTTTACCAAAAAAAAATTTGTTTTTGAATTTGGTTAGAAACTTTTATGATCACGTTCATAATAATTTTAGGGTGTTCACTGAACGCCCTTAACTTTACCACCCTCCGCCGTTGATACATATGTATTATAAAACATAGGAAGAACCTTGCTAGTTATGTATTTTAAATTATTGTAAATTTGAGACTATTAAAAGCAAAAGTATACCTATTTCATGTTAGATGGTTTTGAGAAAATGCAATTTTAATAATTTTTTTATTTTACATGAGAACTCTAAGCTTCTGAATTTAATTCAAACATGGATTTTAAAAAATCAATGTTTAATTTAGTAAATACTAGTAAGCAAATTTTGGAATAGTTATAGTTTTGCTACCAAACTGTGGAATAGATCAAGTTTTGCATCTCACTGAAGTGGAATAACGATAGTTTTGCATCTCATTGAAGTGGAATTACGTAGTTTTGCAACAAATGTCTTACTAAGAAAAAAACATTTTTTTTTTTCAATTGTTTGATAACTCGTGCCTATTTGTCGCCAGTTATTGAGTTTTGATACGAGGTATAGAATTTAAAATATTTATTTTAGAAAACAAGGAAGCTTGAAGAATATCTAACATAAAATTCAAATTTCACTTTAGTTTCATTTTATCACAAACAGCACTCACTCTGATTTTTTATGAATGTGTAAATTGGAAGAAGGTACACTTATATTAATTGTGTAATAACTCAGAAGCAGTTGAAGATTTTTGAATGCGGTCAAAGGCAAATACAAAGAGAAGAGAATAATCTTTTATTTTGAAATATAAAATATAAAAAAATAAATATAGCTAAAGTAAATTCTCGACATATTTTGCTTCGAAGCGAAAATTTTACAATTTCGAAAATTTTGCAGTTGAACTTTGAATGCTAATAATTTTTTAATGGTTTGTCGTAGGGCGATTAAATTCACACTGCTGTATAAGCAATTGGTTCCCTTTAATTTAGTATCAACAACTTTTAAAAATTTTCAAACGCTTGTAACGGGGAGGGGGTGAACATAGACCCTACCTTGCCATACAATTTATTTCCTTTCTATATCTGCTTATGTTTTGTAGACCACTCGTGAAACATTTGGTTGCCTGTAGAGGGAGTTTTTAAACTTCAATGGAATAGTAAATAGTAACACTTTTGCTACCAACATCATGTTGGAATAGTTTAAGTTTTGCGACCAATGCCAAATTTTACAACCATTTTTCAGGAGCATCAATGCAGTTTTCAAAATTGAAATTTTTCAGAATAAAAGCCTTCAACACAAGGAACATTTTGCCATCATTAACTCAATTTTTTCAAAAAGTGGAAAAGATCAACTTTTACTTTTAATAGTCTCATTTGAGCTAATGATTTCTATGGAAAAAAAATTAAGAAAATAAGTAAAAAACTACAAATTAAATAAAAAATAATTAGATAAAAATGCATAGCTACATGTATTTATTGTATGATACATATACAGGATAATTTTTTTCAACGTGCAAATATTGGCACCACGATATTATTCTGGACTATTCCATGAAAGACAAAAATTGTTTAAAAATTTTAGTTCTGTATAAAACCTTCCAAAACAAAATCTTCTGTAACTTTTTGTACACCATACATATCATATTTTGTATGAAGTATGTTGCATATAAATATATATGTACTATTTATACTCATGTTGAAGAAATAATGCAAGTTCAAAACAAAACACAAAGGGTCGTGAACCTAACGAGATTTAGAAATATGTAAAAAAAAAGTCTGTGATCATTAACTAAATGTGAATTGTTCATTTAAGTATAAAATAAATGTATCTAATGGTATAATAATAACTTGTAGAATCAAAACAGTTTACTCGTTTTAAGGGCAATTTTATCTGCTTATTAACTGTTAACTATTAATAACTGTTCTGCATATTGAGTATGACAAAGGATATCTATGTAGGTGTATCTTCAATTAGTTTTAAATGATTTATTATTAATTATTAACCTAATAACATGAATAATGCTATGCACGAAAATTAAAATATTCTTTTATTTGCTTTTAAATTTCGTTACCTTCATCAGATGTCCTTCGAACACTGTTATTTCCAAAACCATTGTTTGTTATTGGCTTTTTCCATCCCCTCCAATTATTACACAAGCTCTCTGGTTCAGAGCTCCAACTACATAAGGAATCTTCTTCAAAACGATCTGAATCATCAAAACTAAACCTATCGCATTCTTCTGGATTCCAATCTTGAGGTGCTCCAGGTGCTGCTGCAGGATCATTTCTTTGTTGTGTCGACGATCCTGCAGCTGTACCCTGTTGTGCTGCAGATTGATGTTGCTGTTGTTGATGGCTATTATTGACAGCGTTGGCCGCCTGAGCGCCTCTACTACCGTTGTCACCGTTCGCCAGTGTGTAATAAAAACTTACCAATTATGGAAAATTAACTCCCACAAACTCGAAATTTTTTTTCTTAAACAAAATTCAACTCAATTCTAAAATCACTTTTATCTATGTATTTTATTCTTCTTACAATTAGGGCAATCCTAAATAGCTAATCAGCAGGAGGGATATTCTTTTATAAAACAAGGACCCAACTTTTCCTGCAATAAGCTTTTAGAACTAGCCCTTTCAATTCTTAAGCATTTATTGGAATAACATTATTACTTTTCACAAGCTTAATTTTGAAATGAAAAATAAAAAACTTTTTTTTAATAATGATACACTTCTTTATAATTTATAAAATATTGAAGCCAACTTAATCTATTCATTAATAAAACTAAAATTTTACACAAAATATATCCCCAAATGACGATAACAACAAATATGGCCGTCGACACAATTTATTTATTAAAAAAGAAGTACGAACAAAATACGAACTGAACGAAGCGAAATAGATAAAAAATTAAAACGAACAGAACAACTGATAATTTATTTTAAATATCTTATTCTTAAGAGCGGGTTTACACGGTCACTTTTTTCAATGGCATTGACGCCCATTCCGCTTTGTTAAATAGGAAAGAAGTAACAAGTATGTGGTGGGAAGTCACTCACGGAGCGGGTTTATACGGTCACTTTTTTCAATGGCATTGACGCCCATTCCGCTTTGTTAAATAGGAAAGAAGTAACAAGTATGTGGTGGGAAGTCACTCACGGGATAATCGAACTTTTTCTTCGAGCACGCCTGTTCCCTTTTATGCTATATTCGTAATTTTGAATTTTTTTTTTATATTATCGCATCTCCTTTTCATTTTATATTTGTAGTGACACAGCTCATATCTATCTTTATATATGGAGATGAAACATACACAACATATATTGTCGTTTCATCTTACCTAACAAGAAATCGGTATAGAAGAGAATGAAGAGAATTTGAGCTATGGTAAAAAAGTGACTGTGTAAACGTACGTACGACTTTTTCGTAATTTAACAAAGCGGAATGGGCGACAATGCCATTGAAAAAAGTGACCGTATAAACCCGCTCTAAGGCGGATTTTCACTAAAAAAGGAGCAACAGTTTTCGAAATCGAATATTCCGTAATTATGTTATTGGTAGCTTTCACACGAGGTAGCAAAGTTTCACGAACCTCGGTGTTTCAAACCAGTTTGTGGATGAAAGGGGTTTGGTGAGTAAAAGATATTTGTTCAGTTTCAAGTTGCCAAGGTTCAGCCTATTTCACTAGTGAAACCACCAACACATGTATGAATCACAAATACTATGCAATTAATTTGTGTGTTGATAGAGTTGCTAGTTGCTACTGCAACAATATGCTACAGCGTGTGTACGTGAGGAATTGATTTGTAAACACTTGGTGAAATGATTTTATTGCTACCTCATGTAAAAGCTACCATTGGATTAATTGTATCATTATTTTGTAACTATGTGCTTTTTCGAAAATGAATCGCTGCTTTGGTGATGCTAATGTTCTTCTGTTCGTGAATCGTGATGCGTAAACATTACTTGTTGCTATGACAACGCAAAGTTTTTAGTTGGCGATGCAATGACAGCTGAATCTGAATGTTACAAGGAATTTCGAATACTTGTGATGCGATGCTTTTTTGAATATGTGACAACGCATCATAAAAGTTGCGTTGCATTTTTGAATTTCTGACAAGCATCAGCATCGCATCAACAAAGCAACAATTCATTTTTGAAGAAGCACAATGTAATAATTATATACTTTGCTATATATGTATATTAAATAAATTGAAGAAAAAAAGGTAATTGTCCAAAGCTGTACTATGTATTTGATTAAAAAATTGAAATTTCGACAATTCAGATTCAAATTCTGACATTTCAATGCAAAATTTTGATTATCCTCGTGATGAGTTCAGTTGTCAAAATTTTATTACGATACTGGGGGTACGACAAATTTTGACAATTGAAAATAAAATTTAAGTTTTATTTTAATTATTAAATTTTAGTGTCTCAACACTAAATTTGAATTGAAGTAGTACTTCAAAAACTTGAAGCAATTATTGGAAAATATTTTCTAAAAATTATATTCATTTTGCAAAATTTTATATACATAAATAGTATTATTTGTTCATACACTTGTCAACATTTTAATCAATTAATCCAGCAAAATGTTTAAATTTCTTGACACAAAAACATTTTTTAGCAAACTTCACTAAAACATATCAGTACTTTTTTTAGCTAAATAGTACACCCACAATTTTATAATTTAAATGAATTGAATTCATAATGTGGCAGTCCTAGCCATTTGCTATAATACTAAAAACTGCAATAATAAAAAAATATCATATATTGGTAGTACTAATATTTTTCGAAAAAGGCGAACTTAATTTGACATCTAAAACGTACAGTCCTTTCCTTTTCGTATATCCGGTTGTCGGGTTTAAGTTGGGTTTTTAATTAAGGTAAATAAATTTGATACATTTTAAATATAAACCTAGCCTAAATTATTAAAATATATGTTTAGAAACAAATTAAAAATAATATTTTATTGAATTAGTGATGTATCTAATAAATTCTTTTGTTTTTAATACGGATGATTTTGAATAAAGTTTCCCTGAATTAGTTGTTCAAAGTATAAACCTATGTAAAATCTATTGCTTTTTATTATAGTACAATGGCCCCACGTAAAAATAAAGCTCAAAAGGAAGAAGTTCAAGTATCACTTGGACCACAAGTTCGTGAAGGAGAATATGTTTTTGGTGTAGCACATATTTATGCAAGTTTCAATGATACATTCGTTCATGTCACTGATTTATCAGGAAGAGAGACAATAGCTCGGGTTACTGGTGGAATGAAAGTGAAGGCTGATCGTGATGAAGCATCACCATATGCAGCTATGTTAGCTGCCCAGGTAAAGATAAATAAATTTATATTTAAAAAAAAAATTGTTTGCATATTCATATTAATTTAGGATGTAGCAGAAAAATGCAAAACATTAGGTATTACTGCTTTACATATTAAACTTCGTGCAACTGGTGGAAATAAAACAAAAACTCCAGGACCTGGTGCACAATCAGCCTTACGCGCTCTTGCACGTTCATCAATGAAAATTGGACGTATTGAGGATGTAACACCCATTCCATCGGATTCAACACGTAGAAAGGGTGGTCGTCGTGGTCGTAGATTGTAAAAACAACATAATTTTTTGGAAGTTATTTTAACAATTGAAAATTTGGAATAAAATAATATAAAAGGAAAATTTACTGCTTTAATGCTTTCTTATGAAAGGTGGAAAAATATATTTAATTTTGAGTCACTCATATAAAGTGCTAATACACTGTTGACTGTATTCTACTTTTCGCATGGTTTATTTTTCTAATATATACAGTGCTCACAGAATTATCAAAATACGTGGATTAGAATATACTGAAAATTATACACCTAAACTTCTACAAAACAAAAACAAAAAATTTTAAATTTGAGAAAGTGGATATTTCAATTTTAAACTCCGTTAAGGGAAAATTCAATTTACAAAGTATGTATGTATGCATCAGGGTCTGAATTTTAGGTACAATTTTACTTTTTACATGTAAAAAGTCATAGTAATTTTTGATTCAATTTAGTACGGTTAAAACTTGAGGTAGTGTAATTTATTTTCTTTTAAAAATTTTAACTATCATATTTTCCTAAATTTTCGAAAAATAAACAAGATTAGTCATTATTAGTGATATTCATTGTATAGCACAAGACAATAAGACATTTTATCAATACCGCTTTTTTTCTGCAGGGGGTAATTGACTCAATTCTGTTTCGGTGCAGTGAAATGAAAACATGAAAAAAAAAGTTTGCACTTGACGTTTCACACACTGTTTTCACTTTTTCACTGCACAGTGCACAGTACCCAAGTAAGCGATTTTTGTTGTGTTCGTGCAAACATAGTGCTGAATGAGGCGCTGATTTAAATTTTTCTATTGTTACATTTGTTACCACCAATTTTGCTTAAATCGCTGCTTTCAGTAATCAACGAATAAATAAAAGATTATTTTATGTAATTTCTTTCAAATACATATTTTATTTTCGTCATTTAAACTTATTTGAACTAAATTGTAATCTTAAAAATATTGAAACCTCATTTATACTATTAAATCTAATTTTATTAATGTAAACTTAATTTCTACTTTTTCATTTCCTCTATTTTTTTTCTTTTTATTATTAATAAATAAAAATTTTAATGACAAATTTTTTTTACACTTGAACTTTCACTGATACTTTTCACAGTGCAAAAAATATTTTCATATGAAAACTTTTTGACATATTTTTGCACGTTTACACTGTATTAGAATCGGAATTAGCACTTTAGCAGTGTAAGCGTGTAAACTGTTTACATGTTTTCAGTTTTCACTTCACCGAAACAGAATCGACCCCCAGTTGTGAAAAGACTCACGTCTCACGTCATCTCTATCGTTGGTTCCGTCCGAAAGTTTTTTCGAACGAATACTTAATTTTTTGTGTCTTGAATTCCTGAAAATGAAACTAAGGGGTCATTTACATTTGCGATTTATTCCTGAAGTTTTCTGTAGTGAAGAAAAATATTTCTTTTAGCTTCGTTTACAACGACAGTCGGCAATCGACATTTCTTCTGTGAATGAATTTTATATAAAAAACTGCCGCGAAGAAAATGTCGTGTGCGTTTACATTACATCAAATATTTCGTGAAATATAGTAAAATACATGGTAAAAGAAACAGAAAGGTAAAGCTACGTTCCCACATCGCTACTTTTGGTGCTGCGCAGCACAAAAAACTGCGATGGCAGCAAGTAGCGATGTGTGATCAATGTAGAAACCTTGGCGCAGTTTCTTCAGCCAGGCTGCGGTTTCAACTTGCAGTTTCAAAAGTAGTGATGTGTGAAGAGCTAAACAATGAGTTGCAAACGAAGCAAAAAAATATTGATTTGGTTGAAACTTTGCTGCGGCTGCGTCTGCAACTTTTCGTTTGTTATTGCCGTGATTAGAGTATTGAGAAATTTTGATAAGTGTAGTGTAGTCTAGTGATTCAAATTTTATTATTTTTTACGGTAAGTATTTCAAAATGTAAATTATTATTTAACAAAAATAAATTTTGTTTAAACTAATTTATTATAAATTTAGGAAATGGCTAAGTACAATTGACCGAAAGAATTATAGCCTAAGCAGACCAAACTAAAGTACGTACTTGAGTACAAAAATAAATCACGAAGTATGAATTCATCGACTTTCTCCATACATTTGTGTACTTTAGCTAAGCACAAAAATTTATGTACTTTTTAGATGATAAAGTACGATCTTCAGCGCCACTTGTCAATAGTAGAAGTAAAATTTGTGTTAAGGCTTGCACTAGTAAAAAAAAATGTCTGAAGTAATGTATTTGAAGAAGAAGATGCAAAATTTAAAAATAAAAAATAAACATGGTAGCTGCCATAATAACCAGAAGTATATCT
This sequence comes from Bombylius major, assembly GCA_932526495.1. Classification (NCBI taxonomy): domain Eukaryota; kingdom Metazoa; phylum Arthropoda; class Insecta; order Diptera; family Bombyliidae; genus Bombylius; species Bombylius major. The sequence continues at coordinate 33,091,279 of OW052043.1, forward strand.
ATTTCTTTTCTATATATGTAGAAATATAGAGACATATCCTACTTTTGGTTATGGTAGCTGCCATTTTTTTATAACAGCTGAACAACTTTCATTCAAAATAAAATTAAACGTCAAAATTAAGTACAAAAACCGGTGTGTCATCAAAATAAAGTACAAAGCCAAAGTACGTACTTTATTTGTACTTTATATTGCGGTGTGTCTAGGCTTTTAGTGTACAAATTATTATCTTTAATTGAAGAAAAAATACATATTATCTGAACTGGTTGAAAATTCATAACAAACTAAACAATTATGAATAAGCTAAACAGTAAAATATTGCAACATAGGTTGCGCGCAGCAAAAACTGCGAGTTATGTGTGAACACCTTCGCAGTTTTCTTTGCAAGAAGTTGCAGCTACCAGGTTGCGCGCAGTAAAAGTAGCGCCCACTATGTGTGAACAGGGTTAGCAGTTTTTGCTTCTGCAACCCAAAAACTGCGCAGTAAAAGTAGCCATGTGGGACCTTGGCTTTATTCTAATTTCTAACTCCAGTTTAATAAATTTGATTTGGTCATTCTTCTGTGTCTAAAATGTAATTATTTTCGTTTTCATTCAAATTTATTAAACGTCAAATGGAAATGTAGTAAATAATTCTATCACTTCGTAGATACGATGAAATCTTCGTATCATGTGAATTTCAGAATACCATTCTTGAATCGAAGTGATCACTACTTAAGGTGGAATTCCAATGCACGCGTTTGGTGCGTTAAATGACAACCACTTGCGCGTTTGGAGCGTTGACGGCGTTGCTGACCCAATGAAAGCGTTTGTCGCGTTGAAATATTCAATTAGGACCCTAAGTTAGTATCACACTACTCAATTTTTTTTATAAAGAAATTTTTAATTTAAGTGTTATATAAATAAACTAGATGGATCGGCAGACGATGTTCTGCCCTTTCGTTTATGTTGTCGTTTATTGTTTTTGATTGAGGTTACTTAGATTGAAATGCCATTCAATGCTTTGTAATGAGAACATCAGAACAGTGTGACTTAACAAAATATGTAAATATCAAATAACTTTACTACAGCGCTACCTATCGGATCCTAGCATAGCTATGAACCATCGTCTTGACGAAACAATTATATTGTGTGAATATGACTTCAATCGGTTAGGTCGTTCAGAAGTTACACGATAACAAACATCGCACAGAACGATTATATATACATATAAAGATTTATTTAACCTAGAAAGAAATCATAAATATATTTTTAAAGTAATAATTCATTAGATGCTTAATAAATGCTATAAAATCATAATCAGAAAGGCAATTTCAAATTGAAAATTTAACCACGGTGTAGTTTTTTTAGATAGTGTAAGACCACCCTTATTGGCTTTTGACATTTGATTTTTTTTTTAGCTGTAATTTTCAACTATCATTGTCACATTGTCACTTGATATAAAAAATAATGCCAGCAACACTGGCAACGCGCAGAACGCACCAAAAAGTAGAAAATTGTTGAACTTTTTGAGCGTTATGCGCGTTGTATGCGTTGACCATTTGGTCAGCTCTCATAAGAAAAGCTTATTTCTAGTAGCTGTCATTTAACGCACCAAACGCGTCCATTGGAACTCCATCTTAAAGGTGGTCCTAGCTATCGATAGTGTCCGATAGTTAAAAAGAAACTATCGATATTTAATCGATAGTTTTCGATAGTCACCTAAATTACTTTTTTTGTAGCCAAAAATAATTTTTTAAACGGAAATAATCTAGAAAATATTAAATAAAGAAGCTGAATGTGATTTTTTTTTGCTTTATTTATTGAATTGACACTTAAAAAACTAATAATATGCACAATTTTATTTCTCGAAGAAGTCAGAAGAGCCACTTATTTTTATTCAAAAATGTGAGGGTATCCACATGTTCACCCTTCAATCGGCTCCTTTCCTTCTGTCTGTAAGAATTATTCCGGTGTTGCTAAAGGTTCTTTCTGACTCTACTATTGTGGCCAGAATGCACAAATAGATGCACAATAGAAGCAGAACTACAGGACCATAATAAATAATATAATAATAGAACATAGATATATATTTTTTTTACTTCTTTATGTTTTGTTCAAAAACTTATTCATATTAGTCAGACGACAGACAGACTACCTTAACCTTACTTTTACTTTTATTTAGGAATGGGTGTATAAAAACCGGAATAATTTCTAAAAACAAAATATCTAAAACTATCGATAGTTATTACCTCCTATCGATAGGCTTACGATATTCAAGAACTATCGATAGTATCGTTAGTGCTATCGATATTCGATAGTTTAGCAGCACTAATTCCCATTTCCCACCCTTATTTGCTTATGGCAGTTTAAATTTTGTAACATATATTATAATAACCTTTAAATCGAGTTTTAAATATAACTATGTATAGAACTTAAAATTATATAAATCAGTTTTCAGTTTTTTAGAACAAATTTTAATATGGCTAAAAAAGTAATGTTATGAAAACTTCTGCAATATGGTTTGTTTTTTTCTAAAAAATATAAATTTTCAGATAAAGTGGTTTAAATCTACATTTAGTCAGGAAAGTGAAAGGCAAGAAGAAATACCACCAAAATTTTCACGCAGAAGAACTGAATCATTTTCGAACACGGTAGAAACGATATCCCTTTTGGATGATGATGATGGAGATCTACTTTCATCAGCGATGTTTTCAAATTCGAAATCATCATCTTCTTCAAAACAGTCACAGCAACAATTGCAACAGTTGTTGAATGAAAATTGGTTAGAATTATTTGCACCACAAAAAATCGATGATTTAGCCGTAAATCCAAGAAAAGTCGCAGAAATACAAGATTGGCTTAAACATTATGAAAATATTAAAACTAAATGTCCAACACAAATGTTATTATTGTCAGGACCAACTGGTTCAGGTAAAACAGTAGCAATACAAGTTATTTCAAAAGCAATGAACTATGAACTGATTGAATGGATAAATCCAGTTGATATTGAATCATTTGAGTACTACCAACAATCATCATTAAACTCGTTTAAAGAATCACAAGTTACAATATTTAAAAGATTCTTGTTTAGATCGTCAAGATATAAATCATTGATTGATAATTCTGATCATCGTCTTATTTTAGTTGAAGATTTTCCTAATATTTTTTTAAGAGAACCAAATGAATTTCATAAAATTTTAAGGTATCTATGTCCAAATAAGTTTTCGTTTTACTACTTTATTTTTTTTTTAATTTTTATATTATTTTCAGTGATTATCGTAACTTTGGAAAGTCTCCAATAATATTTATTGTTGCTGATTCTAAGTCACGTAATTTAAATATTTCACATAACTTATTTCCAGATCACATTAAAAGTCAATATAATATTGCTGATATATCATTAAATGCAATTTCGACAACATTAATGAAGAATGTTTTGAAGAAAATCAATGATAAATTAAAACAAAATATCAATAAAAGTAATGAAAATAATCAAATTCTTAAAATATTATCAGATGATGTTTTAGATGATATCAATATAACGGCAAATGGAGATATAAGAAATGCAATTATGAATTTGAAATTAATTTCTATAAAAGGTTTGATATACATTATTTTAGGACAGTGCATTAACAAATATTTTTATTATTTAGTTATTAATAATAAAAATATATTCATGTTGACTTATCAACTTAGAATCAATTTCAACTACTTATTTTTCTTAAATTTTTGTTGTTTAGTTTTTATTAAATATATTTTAATTTTATCATCTAAATAATATGTAATTCAAATTTTTTACATTTTGCTTTCCAGGTGTAGCTGAGTTACCAAGAAAAAATGTAAAAAATTCTGTAGGTGGTAAACGAAATAATAAAATTAGAAAATTACTATCAGTTAATCGAGATGAAATTTTAACAACAATGCATGCTCTTGGAAGAGTATTGTATCCAAAATGTAAGACAAAAATTTAAATATGAATAATTTTGCTAAAGATTTACATTTTCTAAAATACTTGATTGATAAATTTTTTTTTATAGATGATTCAAAAAAATGTCTAGTTCATTCATCTGAAGAAATTGCTGATACATTTACATCAGACGCAAATAATTTTCTAAATTTAATTTATGCAAATTATTTAACACATTTTAAATGTATAGAAAATGTTATTAATGCAGTTGACACCTTAAGTTTAACTGATAACATAATGAATGAATTTAGAACAGATATTAATTTTAACAACATAGGATTATGTATAGCAATACGTGGAGTAATGACAAGTTATGAAAATTCATCTCATGGTTGGGCTCCAATCAAAGGTGTTCACAAATATAATGAGAAGTAAATTTGACTTTTGTTAAATATTTAACTAATTATGTACTACTAATGTTATTCAATTTGTTTTAGAAAAACTTTTTATACCGAAAGTGAAATGTACAGGGCAAATAAAAGTATTACAAATAATGTTTTTGCTACTGATTATAAAACTTATATGCAAATTATTTATTCATAATTTGACGTAATATCTACAGTTATAAGAAATGAAATTAGCATTTATTGAAGAATGTACTTCAAAGTTTAAATTGCTCTTGAGAACTCTTTTTTATGCATATTAAAATTGTTTGGTTTATTCAATTGAATTTATTTCTAGATTTTGATTGTTAATCTTTATTGTTCGAAGTTAAACAAAACAAATGCAAGTCAAAACCAAAGCTAATCTATTGTAATAAGCTGTGACACTAATAACGTGTCTTCTAAATTTTTTTCGACCTTGTTCCAGTTATTTAAATGGCTTTAACGGATTTGCGAAAAATAGATGGTAATAAGGAGTTCGATTGTAAGAAAAAGAAAAAACAACATTCGATTTGGAAAAAGAAAGACTGTTACAGGGTAGAAAAATCAAAAAAGAGCAACATTTTTTAAGCTTTGTGTTTAACACTATTTTTTTTTCAATACTTTTCAAATATTTTTAAATTTATTTTAAATGTCTTCAAAGATATTTTTTCACAGCAATTAAATTTTGTAAATACATATTATACATATTTTTTTAAGAATTTTAATAAAAAAATTTAGGTTGAAGTATTGCTTTTTGATTTATAAAAAATGAATTTATGATAATAATGATATTCAGTATTTTTAATTTTATTTTAAAATTGAAATTTATTATTTTTAATATTCCTACGTAATTGTTAATTTTATTTTTTATTTTTAATAATATTTTATATAAAATTATGTATTCAATATTAATTTTATTTTGAATTTATGAATTAAATGTATAATTGTATACATACATACACATATATTCATATTTGTTAATCTTATCCTTTTTTATGTATATTGTTTCATTCATGTACATGTTTATAATTTCATTACGTTACTATAATTAAATATAATTCTTCAAAATCAATAATCAAACCTGAATACTTCTCATTGCAATTTAAATTTGAATATTTTCGAAATTTTTAATCAAACAATATTCTAATCATTTAAAAAAAAACGTAACGCTTTCAAATCTTTAAAAAAATTGTGTAGATTGTGAAAAAAAATAAATTTTATTTTATTGGATAATACAATTGGAATATTGAATTTCAAAATACATAATATCAAACGACAAAGGATATATTTTATTGGCTTATGCTATTGAAATACAAAAAAAAAAAAAAAATAGCAAAAAGCAAAAATTCAATAAATTGAGTAAGTAAGAGTGGGTGAATTAAAGTGAATTTGGTGCTAATAATGTACTCAAGTGAATAATTTTGTTATATTTATTATTAATTTTATTGTTTTTTAAAAATCAAGTACATATAGTTTTTTTTTTTAAAAGAGACCATACTTTTTCTCACAGAACTTAAGAATTCCACTTTACTATTTATTGATTTACTATAGAAGGAAAAAATCACAAAAATACTTACTTACTAACTGAAAAAACCTTAGAAAAAAACTTAAATTCGTGATAAATTACGAACCTAGGTAAAATGTTTACAAACGATGCCATTGGTGATAATTTGAACATTCAATTATAAATTAGAAAGAAAAAAAATATTGATTTGAAATTGAAATGAAAATGAAATTAATACGAAAATTATAATTTAAAATGTTATTCATGTTTGCAGAAGGTGAAAACTAATAAAACATACTTATAATGGCACAAATTATAGATAAAAATGTAATTCTCATAAATCTACAAAGTTTAACATTCAATTCACATTTAAAGTACACTTTACACTACTTGATTTGTCATATCACTTTATGTATGGTATTTTACATATGTATTGTCATACGACTTTTCATAATGCTGATAATCCACTGAAATAAAAAAATTTAAATATTACGAAGTCAAATCAAATGTCATACGAAAATAGAAAAAATCTATTTTCATGATATGTCGAGTGTAAAGTCGTATGACAAAGTTTCTCAACAAAATCAGACAGTGACATATACATATGTAGTATGTAAAGTGATATGACAAATCAAGTAGTGTAAAGGTACCTTTACTAGTTAAATATTAAATGTTCTTATTATTTATGTACCTTTGCATTTTCAATTTTTACTTGAGATTTTTTTTTTTAAATTAAATTAATATGAAGTATTTTTAGGATATATATAATATATGTAATCAAAATGATCTAGTCTAGTCTTTAAATCTATTTATTCAAACTTATTAGCTTTTTCCTTTAGTTTTTTAAATTTTGATGTGAATATAGCGCCAAGTTGATATATACACGTATTCATAAAGCCATGATATCGTAAACCTGGATAGAGTATAATAAAAAGTGTTGTAATGTAACTCAGTAAAAGATTATCCATAACAGAACCAATCCATGCAAGTATAACTAATATCAATGTAATACTTATAATAAACTGCAAAAAAGAAAATGAATAAAGAAATAAATTTCTGTACACATTCGAATTATGCAATTTAAAAAAACGTAGTTATAATATTTTATGTATACATAAAAGTATTAGGTTTGGAAAATACATAATTATTCAATGAATAAAATTTTTCTACAAACTCAATTAATATGCACTTAAATAATTACCATTGTAGACTTTTGTTCCTTTACGGTAAATAATAAATTATAAAAAGAATATAGTGTCATTCTTGTTTTACATATTTCTTGACAAACTTCTTCAAATTTATTCTCTTTAATTCCAGTCCAATTTTCTTGTTTAAAAAATATTTTTGATATTATTGGAAATACGTAATCAGTTAGTGTTATTATAACCAAAAACAATGATATTAATGTTAATGTTGACAAATCTAAATACCACAGCATCAAATAAAAAAACGTTATAATACTAAATATAATTCCAGGATAAATTTTTTTTTCCCATTTTAATAATGAATTAAACATAAGTATAATTTCACGCCATTCTTCGAGATCATGTTTAATTTTATGAAATAACCTTTTCTGTAACAAAATGGACAAATTAATAGTTAACATACATACAGATAATTAATTCTTTAAATTTTTCATAATGAAATTTGGTTTTACCTGATCAATAGTAGTCGACATTTTCAATTCAGTTAGTTATAAAACTCAAAAATATTCTAAATATTTTTGTCAAATTAATTTGATTTTGACAAATTACCACATCAATAGAATAAAACTTAATCCACTATAGAACTTAGTGTTGCTAAACTATCGATAGCACTATCCAGTATCCACATAACACATTCCACATGTTCACCCTTCAATCGGCTCTTTCTGTCTGTAAGAGCGGGTTTATACGAAAGGTTTTTTGCACGGCATTATCATCACCCATTACGCTTTGTTAAATTACGAAAAAGACGTACGTAGTACGTACGCTCACACAATCACCTTTTTACCCTTACTAAAATTCTCTTCATTCTCTTTTATACCGATTTCTTGCTTGGTATGATGAAACGACAATATATGTTGTGTTATGTGTATATTTCATCTCCATATATGAAGATAGATATAAGCTGTGTAACTACAAATATAAAATAAAAAGGAGTTGCAATAATATAAAAAAAATTTCAAAATTACAAATATAGCACAAAAAGGAACAGGCATGAACGAAGAAAAAGATTGATTATCCTGTGAGTGACTACCCACCACATACTTGTTACTTCTTTCCAATGTATAACCGGTTTTTACGTTCTACAACGGGTAAAAAAGTGACCGTGTAAACCCGCTCTAAGATTTCTTCCGGTGCTGCTAAAGGTTCTTTTCTTTCTGACTCTACTAATGTGGCCAGAATGCACAAATAGATGCACAATTGAAGCAGAACTACAGGGCCTCTATTCTCGAGATCACTCGTAAAGTTACGCATACGTATCTTTACGAGTCCTTTGTTTCGAATGGTTTATGTTACACGTATTCTTGAAATCAATCGAATATTTATTTACCATTCAAATAAATTACGAGTATGGTGAAAGTTCTAAAGTTCAAAACGGGTTTGTGTATCGGATGACATAGACGAGGGGGATGAAGATTTATGAATATTGAGAGAAGAAATATATATGACGTATGTCATTTAATAATTATTTTGAGAATATCCAAGAGAAATTTGTAAAATTACTCAGATTAAAAAAATGTGTATGGTGGATGAAATTAAACAAAGGATTGTGTCAATTTGTTATTTTTATTATTAATATAACATTTTTAATTCATAATTTTACTTTCATAGTTTTTTAATGTAATATATAATATATAGTATGACTATATAAATACATACATTATATTAAATAACTATATATTTATTTTAGACAGTGCAAATAGGCACTCGTATCTTTACGAATGGTTTTCATTCGAATATTTACGTATGCGGATCTCGAGAATACACCATACATCAAAACCACTCGTGAATGGTGAATTTACGTATGCGTAACCAATGAGTATATAATTACATCATAAAGACAGCCCACTTGTCCGTTACTGACAGTTACATTTCAAATCAGCATAACTTTTATCATTTTAGCGATTTCTCCTTGTCCCCAAGTGGTTGGACATAGAACTAAAATTTTTGTGTTTGTGTTTTTACATTACAATATATGTATTTATTAAACCATTGTATATGTGAAATTATTTTCTTGAGCGTGTGTGTATTTTTGTTTAAGGTCGATTCTCTGCTAACGTAGAAGACATTTTGTGAGGAATTTTATTAAAAAATTGTTGGATAATAAAAGTGTAGAGACTTAATACTTCTACATTTTTCTCTACCTCACTTTTAAAACTATATAGCGCATTCCTATTTTTCTTGCGTTATATTTATCTGAAATGAAGGCGGTAACGCAGAAGACTTGTACACAACCTTGTAAATACATTCTTAATATTTTCTTTAAGAATTCTGTGAATTGTTAAGTATTTAATAATTGTCTCATTTATAGTTTTACTGTAACACATGTTCTTTAAAAAAGTATTTAATAGAAAAATCATATAATTGATCTTTTACAATAAGCAATTAAAATCTATGAGGACATTTCAGGCAACGCAGAAGACATTTTGAAGTAATTAAAAAAAAAAAAATGTATATTGTATGTAATATTATACTAAAAATCAATGCCGATATCAGGTCAGCTGCCTATAAAAACAAAGAATTTTTTCATATTTAGCTATTCTTTTCAACATTTTTACTGAAGCAAGTGAAAATTTTGGTATAATTTTACAGAGAATCGACCTTTGGTTTTTCGTTAGCATTTTTTTCTTGTTCTATAATTTTTAACAGTACCAAGTGCAAGTTAACACTTCGTTCTATTTTAAATTTTATACCCTCGAATCAATTTTAAGTAACAAAATGTAACATTTTTTAATTCTTTAGAAAAAAATTCAACCTTTCAAAGTTCATGCAATATAAGACCGTTCGAGGAATATTCTGGCCAAATTTCAACTTCCTAGCTTCACAGGAACATTCTTTTCTAAAGAATCAAAAAATGTTACATTTTGTTACTTAAAATTGATTCGAGGGTTTAAAATTTGAAATAGAACGAATTGTTCACTTGCACTTGTATTTTAATGTTAATATTCATTTGAAAGAAAAGAAGCAAAAATTACACATACATACAGTATGAGCTCGATAATTTGGACTGATTAAAATAGGCCTTGTTTAAATTTTAAAATAGTTGAAATTATTGGATAGAAACCAATTTGCAACTTTCAACGCTATTTTTGAAAAAACAATAAATAGTTTTGTAATAAAATTAGTTTTTGTTATTATAAAAACCGATTATGATAATTATATAATGAATTATTTCTACAAAAATCTGTGATTTAAATTAGGCAGTACCTACATGTTTAGCTTATTTAAACTTTATTCTATTTTATAAAATAAAAATCATCGAAAAACCTTCAAAGTACCTATTGAAATTTGGGTGTTGAAAAAACCAAAAGTTGAAAATAGGAAGGGAAAAATTATTGAGCGGACACTGTAATTTGAAATAAAATTCTTATTTCAAAAAATATTTATTTACGCGAGCATATCATTAGCAAAAGTACAATAACAACAAGAAACAGAAAAATCAAACCAAAAAAAAAAAACAACAACAATAACCATTTATTTCAGCTTTAAAGAACGCTGTTTGCTGTATCAAATAGGTATACATACCTACATAACTATAATATATGCATGTGGACAAAAAAAAAAAAAAAAGAAAAGAAAAAAACCATACCAGCAATATATGTATAATAATTATAGGATATAATTGCAAAATCCTATGAAATATGTATGTACATTATCTATTCTGTATATACTACAGTATAATATATATCTATATGTCATATTATTTAATGATCATTATTTTAACAGACAAGTTGTATACCTATATAGTTTTTGAATGAATTGACTCATAATTTATATATGCGCTTATACATATTGTTTCTGTACGTTTTTCGTTTTTGCGATCTGTTTTTTTTTTTTCTGTATACGCAATTTCCATATTGGCTCTAAAAAGCCACGTTATTATTATTGTATATGTTTATACACTCAAACACTCATACTGTTGATTTCGATTCATACAAAAATTATTCTTTCTATCAGAGCCTCCTTGGCTGGCCATCTGCAGGGAGAAAAATATTTTTTTTCAAGAAATTTTCATTTTGGTCTGTCTATATGGTATTTATATGGTTTTTGGCGTAACTTTACAAGTGGTTTCGAGAATAGAGGCCCATGACCACAATAAATAATATAATATAGAACATAGATATTTATTTTTTTTAATTCTTTATGTTTTGTTCAAAAACTTATTCATATTAGTCGGACGACAGAAAGATTAACTTAACCACACTTTTACTTTTATTTAGGGATGGGGTGTATAAAAACCGGAAAAATTTCTAAAACAAAATATCAGCTGCGTTCCATTAGGGTTTCAGGCGTAGATGAATCTACTCCCATCCACACTCAACTACCCCTATTCATATTCAGGTGTAGAAAGCAAGCGTAGTTGATATATTTCACCACTAAAATTCACCAAAGCAGGTTTTTAGTTATTCTATTATCCAATATATGGATTTTTCATTTTAGAGGTTATAAAGTTTGTTTACATTTTCTAAATTTTTGGTTATTGGTAATAAATATAAATAAAATATGAATTAATTATTATTTAAATTGGTAATTAGTGATAAATACATATAAATAAAATTAATAAAATTAATTAAATTAATCAAATAAATTAAATATTAACTAATTTGATATGTATAATTTTAAAAGTAATATAATATATGTAAATAATTCATGTTAAATAAAAACCTGTCAAGTTCATAATTATTAATAGGTTCTGTATTGAAATTTTGTATGTGAAAAAGTTCTTCGAACTTGACATTAATGCAGATTTCATTACTTTTGCTGGCACAACAATTAACGAAGAAGAACTTGGGCCCCTTTTAATATTTACATTTTTGGTTGGATTTTAACTAGTTTTGTTGAACTAATTGATTGAAATATAGGTATTCGTATTAGATTTACATTAATTTGGTTGGTAGATCTAAAGACTTATTTTCTCCGATATTTTTGCACACATACAATACTGCAATAAGGAAGAAAATTTACAAATCATGTGAATTAAAAAAAATGAAAATTAAAAATTAAATATACATGATTTTTTACACTAAAGCTACGATTCCACTTATTGACAATAGGTCAAATATTTGACAAAGTTGACGTTATAGATATGTAAACCTTGGTCAAGCACTGTCAAATATTTGCTGCCAAAGATTTTTATATCTGTAATTAGTGTAAACCCTTTATATTTATATTTGACATACAACTTTTGAATATTTGAAAACCCAAAAATATTTAACTACACGTTGTCAAACAGCGTCAAGGAAGTAAACGTGATATTTAAGGATCAGGTGAAAATGGAAGAAAATAAAGAAAAAGTAAAAACAACTGGGGCGTGGACAAAGGAAAAAAAAAATTAATTAGTGTTTTCAGTTAATTTTTTTTTTCATTTTCTTCCTCGTCCTCCAATAAACATAATGCAACAACAGCTCCTGCTATCTTGCGAGATTTAATACTCATTTTTCGCGTCCAGAGTAGAATTGAATCAATAAATAATACACGAAAAATTTTCATTTGAAAAAACACGATAATTTTCAAACATAAATTAAATGTCAAACATAAAATGATGCTCTTTTGTCAAAAAGTATAAACCGTAGTCATATAAAGCAGTCACATACTACAAAGACCATATATAATTAGACGATCAATTTTTCCGTTACTTAACTGTTACATTTCAAATTTCTTAAAAAACAAAGATAATGAATAAGAAGTAGATATTCCAGAACAGAAAAGCTGTTGAAAAATAAATTTTTAGTTCTAAATCTGTTCATAGAGCGGACAGACAAGAAGGAATCGCTTAGAACATTAGATTTAAAAATACGTTATGACCGTTTTTGCAATAAAAAAAATTTAACACACACACACACAAAACCTTAAAACTGTAATTAGACAATTTTATATGGAAAATGAGGACGGAGTAAATGTGCATGACATCATCATACAATTTTTTTGTTGGTATTGTATCATATGAAAATTTATAATTATAATATATAAATAAACAAAAACAACACACGTATAAAAAAATAATTGTTGTTTTTATTTTTCATTTTTCAAGTACCCAACCAAATTTACAACTTTTTTATGATACCGTATTTGAATTTTGTTGTTGCTTCGTACCTAAATATAAAATATTTGTAAACTTGAATTGAAGTCAAGGGTTTTCACTCTTTGGTGCAAATAGGTATTGCATCGTAGCATTCGGTGTATCGTAGCGTAGCACGAATTTGCAACGATACAACAACAATTACTAAAAAACTAATTTTGCTACAGTCTTGCACATTTGCAATACCTAAGACCTATTGCAAACCATTGCAAACAGACGTTGCATATTGCAAAGTGAAATGTCAGTCATTACTACGTATACTTGCAGGATTGAATCTGAATTTAATCGATCGAGTGTATATTGGATCCAACCGATCCTATCATTCTCTCCTGGAACGAGTTAAAATCGTTTAGGGTTATGTTATTTATCGAAATTTATAATATTTATGAGCGTTTGTGTTATTTAGAACTAAATTAAATTAGTTAAATACATAAAAAAAAAATTATAATAATAATTCGATCTTTCGATTCTACAATCGAAATACGCAGATTGAAATTCGATCTTTCAATCCTTTAAACTTTGGATCCGATTATGTATACGAAGTGCATGTTAGCTATTAAATGTCATTAGTGTTGGTGTTGACAGCCATAATTTCAAATTCAAAAGTAGCAATATTTATTAAATAGTTAATTAATTTTTCTTTCGCGGATAATCGTGGCATCTTCCTTTTATATAAAATAGTTTTTTTGTCCAACAGTATTATTCTTCTTAAAGTGAGGTACACGTTATCATTTCAACTGTACCTCACTTAAGTGGAAATATTTAACTGTGGGCAACACTAGTGAAAACTGACATATAAGAGTGTGTGTGGAATCGAGTAAATTTTTACTACAATAGTAAATTTTGACATAAAACGTGATGAATTTAACTGTCAAAATTTACACTAGCTCTGGAGCTAGTATAAATTTTGACAGTTGAATGTCAAAATTTACTACTGTAGTAAAAATTTACTCGATTCCACACACACTCTAATAGCCTATACACACCGCAATATAAAGTACGAATAAAGTACGTACTTTGCCTTTGTACTTTATTTTGGTGACACACCGGTTTTTGTACTTTATTTTGACGTTTAAATTTATTTTGTACTTAATTTTGACGTTTAAATTTATTTTAAAATTAATAAAAATACGGAAATTTAGCTCAAAAATTAAAAATGGTAGCTACCATAACTAAAAGTATATTTGTCTCTTTATTTCTATATATACAAAAAAGAGATAGATATTCTTCTGGTTATTGTGGCAGCAACCATGTTTATTTTTTATTTTTAAATACATTACTTCACACATTTTTTTTTACTGGTGCAAAGCTCGACACAAATTTTACTTCTACTATTGACAACAAGTGGCGCTGAAGATCGTACTTTACACCTAAAGTACATAAATTTTTGTGCTTAGCTAAAGGTGAAAACCCATAGGACGCTGCAAGCTTCAACGCTGCAGGCCTCAAAAGCTAAATGTGAGGCGCTTCAAAAGCTTGAGGCTCTGCAAATCCAAATCAATACTTCATCTATACCTTACCGCAAGCTCTTTGTTTGTTTTGCCCCAAACACATAGACAAAGTTAAGCTGCAAAAAAATCGTCGTTATAAAACTAAAAATCACTAACAAAATTTTGCATTAGCGATTTGCAAAGGATTTTGTATTATTATTATTACTGGAAATTTTAATTATTCACGTGGTAAAATATGTATTTAAATAGCATTTCATATATGTGTATCCTTAATTTGTACTGTCTACTACCAAAATTTGTAAGTTGTATAGTTTTAGTAATAAATCGTAGTAAGAAATTTTTAAACAGGTAGCTAGAAATTGTACCTCGAAAACAAAAATATCTATTTATAGTTGCAATAGAAAATTATTTATAAGATTCGGTACTAAGAGGTATATATTGTTGAAAGTAGAAGTGGAAATCGAACAGGTACTAAAACAATGAAACGATAAAGGAAAAGGAATAAAGGATCACTTTGGTTTTGTACGCGGTGAGATAATATCATATTTTAAAAGTTGAAAAAATTTCTGTTGGTGTTTTTTTTTAAATTAAAAATTTATTGTGATAATTTTAAGCATTTTTTATAGAATAAATGTAAGTATTTTGTGCGTTAAAATAAAATTAAATCATTTGAATTCAAAAAAAAAAATTAAATTTTTTAAATTTTTGTATTTTAGCAAAAAACTATGGAAGAAAAAATTATTGAATTCGTGAAAGAAAATTCATTTTTGTACGACGTCAGCCATTTAGATTACAAAAATATAAGAAAAAAAGAAAAAGCGTGGCAAACATTATCAGTGGAATTGAAAACGGATAGTAAGTTTAAAAAAATATACATGTACTTCAGGTTAGGAATTAAATCACAAAAAAAGTGATGGAACTATTGGTACTGTTATGTATAGCATGTAGTTTTAATTGGTATTTTTTTTTTAATTTTTGTAAAATTATCATATGCATATGAAGTGATAATGTTGAAAGCACAACGCAACTATTTTCAGTTAAAGGACTTAAGCGAAAGTGGAAAACCTTAAAGGACAGTTTTACAGAGAGGAGGTTAAACGAAATGTACCATCTGGAAGTGGATATAGCCACAAAACAACTTGGAAGTATTACGAAATGCTCCTCTTTTTAAAAGAAAGTGCAAAGAAAAGACCGTAAGTATGCACTAAACAATAAAACAATAAAATATAAATATATTAAAACAAAATTATTCCTTTTTTATAGTGCAACATGTTCAAACGTTGCTGATACTCTCGAGGTCGAAGTTTACGAAGAGCCAGCTAACACTGACCCCGAAGAGGAGTTCTTAACTTCACCAACTCCTTCGCCTACAACAAGCGAGAATGTGGAGTCAACTCCACACACAGGGCGTAAGTCTTCGAATTTGCAGAGAACGCTTTTGCTGCAAAGTGTCCACAAGCAGTTTGAAAACATTGTGGAATCAATAGAAAAGAGAGCTGCACAGCCCACTGGTAAAGTGCATCTATTTTTCCACAGTGTTGCTGACATGGTAGAAGAAGCAAATTTGAGCACGCCAGAACTCCTCGACTTGGAGGGAAAAATTTTAGAAATTGTTAAAAATGCCATTCAGCAGCACAATGACGCTTAATAAAAAATCAACCGTATATATGTATCATAGTTATAGTTTAATGTTAAAATAATATACTTTTATAATTTTAATCTAATCATACTAATTTAGCTGTAAGTTATAAAATACTAATATTTAATATGCTACTCAATATACTAACTACTACTGCTACTAACACTAATATAAAATTTTGTATCTTAGATTTAGTTTTATTATAATAAAATGATTTAAATTAAAAAATGTTTCATATTTTATTTTATTTTCATCTGCAAGGATTGTCATTTTGTCGTTGCCGTTTGTTGAATAAATAGGTTTTCAAAGTGTCACGTAATTCGAATGCTTCTCTCCGGGAGTTATGTCCTCTCCCATAATGAACAGATCGCAAAGGTGTTGATTCTGTTCTCCACAACCCTTCGATTAGGACTTCATCTTCCATGTGGTCGACATAATGCTGTGGACAATATGAAGTATCGTGTAGTTTTACAAAATTGTGTAACACAACAACAGCTTTCACGATAGATATTGCATTTTTTGGATGACAATGAAGGGTATTCGTTAATATTCTCCACCTAGCACACATGATTCCAAAAGTGTTTTCAATTAATCGACGCGCACTTGATAATTTGTTATTAAAATGGTCCTTATTCTCTGCAAGCAACCGTCCTGGATATGGTCGCATGATAGACCTGCGTAGCGGAAATGCTGCATCAGCTACAAAGTAATATGGAAAACTTATATCACTTTCTGGTAAATTGTAAGCGGGTGGCAAATTTAACCTTTCTTGCAAGATTTGTTTTCCAAAAGTACTCTTTGCAAAAATACCACCATCACTTTCACTACCACAGGCACCAATGTCGACAAATGTGAATAAATAATTTGCATCACAACTAGCTAAAAGAACCACACTATGATGTCCTTTATAATTAAAATATTGCGAACCAGATTTAGGAGGACATATTATATTCACATGCTTGCCATCGATTGCTCCTACACAGTTTGGCATACCCGAAATTTGTAGAAAATGATGCGAAATGTTTTTCCATTTATTTTCATTCGGAACGGCTAAGTATGTTGAATGTAATTCCTCCCAAATTACTTCACACGTTTCGTAAACTATGCGGTGTACTGATGTCACTCCCATTCTAAAACTCCATGCCAATACCTGCTTACAACATCCTTGTGAAAGATACCTGAAAAAATAACGTTCTGCTATTAATATATGTACTCTTGTACAGAAAATATTACATATAATATACATACATTAACGTGACAGCTAGTCTACATTCTGGTTCAATTGATGGCCTGTTGGAATATTTTTGTAATCTATCTTTTAATAGATTTAATAAAAAATCAAATTCTGCTACTCCCATTCTTGTTATTTTGCGAAATTCAGCTTCATCCCTTTCTTTAATCATTTTAAATGTTTTATTAAAAAAACCTTTCAATTTCCGTTCTTGTTCTGTGTATATTTCTCTTGTCCACATTCTATTTTCATCATCAAATATTTCAAGAATGTTTATATACATGAACATTGCAGACATTACCAATAATAACAAGTTTAATTCATCTTCTACTGTATCATACATTTTTACTTTATTTTCACTTTACTTCACAATAATTTTACACTATATTTTTATTAAAAATAAGTCAATTACAATATAAGTAAATATAAATAATAAACCAATATAATTAATTCACTCTTTAAAACGACAGCAAAAACCGCAATACTTATATCATATGACAGCCCAACAACACTAATGAAATGACAGATAAATGACATGAAGTTGCGCTGCATACCGCAAAATTTAAAATTTAATAAATCTGAGCCTCAGCTTCAAATGAGGTGTGCGGCATGCTTCACATGAAGTATGTATTTGGTCAGCTTCTTCGCATTCTGGTATGTTTAAATTGACAGCGAGATGCAAAAGCTTGCGGCGTGAAGCTTGCAGCGTCCTATGGGTTTTCAGCTTAAAGTACACAAATGTATGGGAAAAGTCGATAAATTCATACTTCGTGCGTTATTTTTGTACTCAAGTACGTACTTCAGCTTGGTCTGCCTAGGCTATAAGATTTTTTCTTCTTTTTCATATTTGCAATACTTGAAAACTAGGTGCGCTCATTCTTCGTTGCAAATATTCGTAGTAAAAGTGCAAGGTAAATAGAATACAATAGGTATGAATTATGATTGAGCCAGTATACTCTCTTCTCTCAATATTTGACGTCACTCAGTGAAATTTTTAAGTCATGGTATATAGAAAAGTATATGGTATTATGGTCATAAATTTAATTTAAGGAATTCAATTTAATGTATAGTATGGTTTTTTTTTTCTTAGAAAAAATACCTTGCAAGAACACGAATACTTAAAAAACAAACCATCATCCACCCCCACCAAAATTTAAAGATAGTATCGAGAAAAGTTTTTAGAAATTATTAGTTAGGCGACTTTCATGACCGCTACTGTATATTATAATGCACGTACGTCATTATGTTAACACTTTGCAAGCATTGGCGGTCACATCATAACATAATCACAAAAATTTATATAAAAAAAGTCTATGAAAAAGTAAATAATTTGGTACATAATCTTTATTGTGTAATGAAGGCAAATAGACACTTAATTTGTGATAACTAATAAATTAAATTCTATTAAATCAAATCAATTTATTCACTTTATTACATATAAATAATATAACCTCACCATAGATAGGTATGTACTATGTAGTCATACTTTAATTTTTTCTCTTAAAAGTAGGTAAGAAGGCACAATATTTTTCACCTTTTTATTTAACTTTTTGACTATTGTGCACTTTAAAAATTATAACACTGTTAGTTTATTATATTTCAAAACTTTTATAAACCATATTTTATTTAAAAAGCCAAAAATATTTAACTAAAACACATTTTTTTTACATCACTATTTGTACTACCAGCATTGAATGTTTTGACGTTTCAACACTTTTATCGTGTTTGATTGTGTTAGTGCAGAAAGCCACAACTCGGCTTGTTATATAGAGGGTTTTGGGTACACCCATAAATTCTTCGGAGGGATTAATGAGTCTATGAAACTTACCCCCCAATTCTACATAAGAGTCTCTTATTTCTCTTACTTCTCTAAACTTTTTACCATAAGAGATTTATTAGCAGAAATTGGTATTCTACATAGCAGACGTGTGGTGATAATAATGTGTAAGAGACTAAGAGGTTTTGAATTCACCAAAATCAGCTGATTATCATGACATTTGTTTGAATTTGAATGTACGAGTTTATGCCTGATTCGCTTTTAATACGGATATTGGTTTACCCCCAATTTTATCTGCTATAAAGTCGATAATTCGGATTTTGGCTTAAGCCCAAATTATTGAAATGGTGAAAGTGAAGCTGTCACGTTCTTCTTCTTCTTTTTTTTTTGTGTAAGAAGAAGAATATGTATACTTTAAGTGTATAAAAGTATCAACGTTTGCATGTATTATTTTAATCCCAATTTACAGTTTATAGCGTACTCCCAATTTAATCCAAAATTCGGATTATTTTTGTTAAATAAAAATTTGAAATCATAGGTTACTAGATATTTTAAATGTTATTCATATAGCATAGTTTTTACTGATTTTTGATTAAACGGTTTTTAATTAACTTTAAACAGTATAACTCAACTTTTAAATAATTTGTAAAAAAAAGAAAAAGTGAAAGATTTACATTTTTATTCCCGCGTATTTAGAAAATATATAATATATATAATATAAAATATAATACTATATTCATTTAAAATTAATAATAGTATTTCTTCCATTTTATTTATTATTTTTATTTTATATTATTAATTTTTTTTTAAATTTTTAATTTCTTCACTTTTTAAAAACTCCACTTCTACACAATAACAATAAGAGGACCTCACCAATGACCTGCTAAGTTAATAGACTTTCGAGGTTAGAAACGTTTCTTATCTTCTTATCCAGAATACCAAATTCTCTTAACTAAACTCACCACAATTTTTAAAAGATCAGCTGATTGGTGACATCTCTTACCTCTTACCTAGAATAGCAATTTCTGCTAAGTGTCTGCTAATTGCATTTAAGAGGCTAAGAGTCTCTTAGTCTCTTATGTAGAATTGGGGGGTTAATATTAAAACTCATGCCTTGTTTCTGTAATAATTATTACAATTTAGTACACTACACCGTGACATGTTTATTTTTATATAGTATATTATATGTAGTTATATATTTTGTTTGTTTCTTCAATAAATATAAAAAAAATAAATAAAAATCTTGCACTCAAATCACTACACTTCAAGAGGATAAAATAGAAATTAAATTTCATATAATGCCCAAGCCATCAAATATAAAACCAAAGGCAGCAAGTTAGTCAACATATTATAAAAATTATTTGGGATGGTAATATCACAACTGTCATTATTCTTTGTAATTGAAATGCTCTCTGATTGGTCTGGATGAATTTGGATAATAATGGCGATTGTTTACATCGGGAAGCACACTCCTTATTATTCTTTCCTCCATGGTTCTATCCATTTTTTCTGCATGCCGCTTGTTTTTAGCATCCATACGTCCCATCTAAAACCAATTTTATCTTTTTATTTTACTTCTAATTTAGATATTACTTAAATTTTTATTTAAAAATAATAATTTATTCTCACTATTATTATTTGAGTTCATTATTTATATTATTATATTATTTATATTATTTATATTATTTATCCAAACAAAATTAGTTGTTTATAGTCGTATATTTGACATTTCAATATCAACAAAAGTAAGGTTAATTCCATTTATTCTGTTTTTATTCCATCTTTATTCGCGGATTGAAAAGA
Organism: Bombylius major; assembly: GCA_932526495.1. Taxonomy (NCBI): domain Eukaryota; kingdom Metazoa; phylum Arthropoda; class Insecta; order Diptera; family Bombyliidae; genus Bombylius; species Bombylius major. The sequence continues at coordinate 33,112,278 of OW052043.1, forward strand.
ATGCGTTCCATATATTCGGAAAAAATTAAGAAATATAGAACGAAATATTCGAAATACTTTTATAAAATAAAGAAACGCATATCCGCATATGGAATATTCCAAACGTTTAGAATGAATAAAAAAAACACTCTCTGTTTCAATTCAAATAATTCAATTTATTTATTGAGACTTAAATAATAATATAATAGAGTTACATTTTCAGTGTTAGAAACTAGTTAATGCATAGCTTTAAGTAAACTTAAGTTATATTCTACATATAACTGTAATCTTAAACTCGTAGGCCAGCATTTGGCTGATTTGTGGTGAAAGTGGAATATACGGAATACCATGCCGTAAGTCTATGGTTGTCATTGGTCTATGGTATAGTTGAAGGCGTCATTTTTTTTGACAGCAGCAAAAAAAGAAAAAAGTATAGGAGTTTGTGTCTTGTTATTGGGAATTGAGATCAGTGGTGCCAAACATAGCCAAAAGTAAGTAGATCTACTTACTTTTTGGTCTTTTTACTTACCTACTTACACTTTAGTCCATTCTACTTACTTTTTGGCAATTCTACTTACTTTCTACTTACTTCTTATTTACACCCCTACTCTAGAACATTTTATCAACTTTTGCTCAACCCTGACTAATGACTACTTCGACACTAGATGGCCCAAACCAGACTAGTCTTCTTTCAGCTTCAACAACCGGTTTTTTCTCCTCACTTTTGGATAAAATGTACTACAATTCGCCTTCGCTCTGCTAAAAAACCGGTTGTTGAAGCTGAAAGAAGACTAGTCTGGTTTGGGCCGATGGTTAAACCAGTTATTTAACGCTGGTTGTAACAATAATATTGTAGTTTTTTTCCAACTTGGTATAATAAGAATCATCTAAAATAATTTCAGTTTCACGGTTTTAATATAGGTACTCACACTCTCATTAAAAACATTTTTAAACTGAATTGCGACGGTTGTAACAACCAGCTTATGTGTGAGTGGTGAATGGTTATAATTAATTAGAATTTAATTTGCTGGTTTTACCTGATTATGGTATAAATTCGAATTATTTTACTTTAAAATGTTTTCCTCAATTTTGAATTAACAAATAAATAACAGATAAAGCCAAAATAAACGTATTTTTGTTTTTTAAGGGTCGTATGTAGGCAATACTAAATCTACTTACTTTTAAAAGAACCTCCCATACAATCTACTTACTAAATTTTTCAAAATCTACTTACTAAGCAAAAAACGATTTGGCAGCACTGATTGAGATTTGGGTGTGAAATGTTAATAGGATAGGATGATAGGAATAAGGAAGGAATCTGGAATAGTCAGAACACTCAGAACTCAGGATTTAGAAGGAACAGCTATTAAAATCACATATTAAATTTATCTATTTGAATAGTATTAGAAAAGTAGAAAGGTAGGTTTAATTCAGTTTGTTTTGGTGGTAATTGAAATTTCCGAATATTTTAATAGAAGCTTCTTGTAAAATGGCATGTTTTATGCAACCAACAGTTGTTAGTTATGTGTGCTCATGTGGAATATTAAATCCTATTGCGAGAACCTATTTTTGTCGTTATTGTCTCAAACTGCGATGTGGCTTTTGTGTATGTCATGAGGTATGACTACCTTTACTTCATAAAATTTATATGACTGATTAGAAATCTTTTCAGGTTGATTCTCATTTTTGTTCAAATTGTTTAGAAAATATTCCCTCAACGGAAGCTAAACATAAAAAGAATAGATGTAATAGTTGTTTTGATTGTCCATCATGTCATCACACTTTAACTGCAAGAGCCACGACTATTACATTACCTCGGTAAGAATCAAAATCAGATATATATACAGCTATGTGCAACTAATTAGCAACGACCACTTGAAAAAAATTAAAATAGGTTATTCACATATTAAAATATGCTATGCCGAACCTTTTAAGATTTGGTACGAAGAATTTTTAGTTTGTTATAAAAAAAAAACCCTAATAAAATCCGAATTGCCTGATGTTACGGGGTGTAGGTACTTGAAAAATCCCTTAGGGTCCTTATTTTTCTTCGTAAAGCTAATTAGCAACGATTTTGTTTCATAGAGTACGACACAACGTTGAGTAGAACATAGTTAATTGATTTTGGTCTAGAATTAACAAAAAGTTGAATAAAGTGGGTAAAAATAAAGCTATGAGTCAGGAATGAGAAAATCCGTAATTCATATAGGGAATAATGGTATATATAAGCTAAGGCAAAATAGCTAGGACCCATGAAATTTAAAAAAAGAATGCATTAACTGCTGTAAGGTACTTTGAGGAGCATAAAACTTGCGGAAAAGTCAAAAAGAAAAATAAGCACCCTAAGGGATTTTTCAAGTACCTACACCCCTTAACATCAGGCAATTGGGATTTTATTAGGGTTTTTTTTTTATAACAAACTAAAAATTCTTCGTACCAAATCTTAAAAGGTTCGGCATAGCATATTTTAATATGTGAAAAACCTATTTTAATTTTTTTCAAGTGGTCGTTGCTAATTAGTTGCACACAGCTGTATATACAAAGTATTTGCCTTTTGTAATTATTTTTTACTACAATTGCAGCAAAGCCGATGACATTGCTAAAGAAGGAAAAGAAGAGGAAAAACAAGGAGGTGAAAATGATAAAGCAATTAGTCGTAAAATGTACTATTTAGCGTGTTTGGCATGCAGGTGGACATCTCGTGATGTTGGTATTCCCGACCAAACGATTGGTACGTATAATTTTTGAAGGAGTTTGTACACTTGGTAATCTTGAAATCTTAAAGCCACGGGTTCATGGCCGGAGTACGAGTACGTAAATCAAACACGTTTTAATCATTTACTTGAATACTATCAAGCAATGGTTTTACTAGATAAACAAGAGAAACAGGATTATTATAGACGTAAAAATCCAAAACAACATAAATTTCCCAGCCTTACAGTAAGTAAAGATAAACAACTTATAAAATTTTTGAATGGTTGAAAAAAGTGAATCCAAAAATTTTTGCTCTACAGGACCGTACAGGCTTAACAATTTCAATGATCCGAAGACAAATGGGTTGGCCTGACAAAAATCCACCAAAACCCAAACTCTTGACTATAAATGTGTCAATTGCAAGTGAAAATGTTGATGAGTTACCGCTTTCTGTATTTAACCAGGAATTACATTTAAAAAATAGTAAAAATCATAATTTTAAAATTTTTTAAATATTTACTAATCAAAAATAATTTTTATTTTCTCTAAAACAGTAACGACAATAAAACAACGTCATGGCCAACCTGCTGATCAACCAAAATCTGTTAATAAATTATTTCCACAACGTAAAAGTTTATCTATAAAACGTTCATTACGTTGTCGTCAATGTGAACATAATATTATTAAATCAGAATATCATCCAACATCGATAAAATTTCGTATACAATTATTTGCATCGTATCATATTCCTGATATACGTTTAATTCAATTTGAACAAGAATCGTTAACACCAGGACAACAGAATAAAGTAATTCTAAAACTAATTAATTTAACAATGCATGATGTTAGCATTTCTATAATGGATTTGCCAACTGAAGAAGAAGAATCTTTATTAATTAAGGATTTAAAAAAAAGTTTTGAAAAACAATTCACTACAACAATATCATCTATTGCAACATCAAGTTTAACTTCTAGTTTATCACGTCAAACATCATTAAATGAAGAACCACGTTTTGTTAAGCAACGAACAAATTCAAAATTAGAATTACCTGATTCATCATTCATATTGAATCGTAGAGACGAATCAGCTGAATTCGATGAAGATATACAAATCCAACGTGAAGAACCAAAGTAAGTTTATATATACATATTATCTAAGCGCACGGTAGTGCGCGGCCAAGTTCAATACATAGGACGTATGCACACCGTACACTATTAACACGAACTGTTTCAAGCCATTTTTGACCTCTCACAGCTCAGTGTCTATTAAAGCTAAACAGACAAAATTTAAACCACGTAATAGTGTGCTTCGTCCCGCCCGCTGTATCAAATTTCATGTATATAGATTCAATGCGTCTTGAGATATTGACGACCCCAGAAAAAGCTAATTTTGGCACTCACTCACTGACCGGTAATCAAAACCTCTAGGGTACTTCTGATAAGCCTAGAACCATGAAACTTTACACGTAGGTAGTGTTTAACACGTAGGCCAAGGATTACGAAATCTATCGAATGTGTGCTGGACAAATAAATATTTCTATAATTGTTACAGTAATTGAGCATTTTATATTATTTTTCTATCATTTATAACTCTAAATTTAGCTTCCATAGCTTGCTTTAATAATATAAAAAAATGTCATATTTTATAATTAATTTTATATAGACACAATATGAAATATGAAATATATAGGTACTGTTCGATACTAATGTTATAAAAAATAGCAGTGCTTAGTGAAAAATATTTACCACCTCAAAATTTTATATAATTTAAGGCTGTAATGTATGAAAATTCACATGATTTGTAAACTTTCTTCCTTATTGCATTATTGTATGTATTCACAAATATCGGAGAAAATAAGACTTTAGATGTACCAACCAAATCAATGTAAATCTAATACCTATATTTCAATCAATTAGTTCAACAAAAATAGTTGAAATCCAACTAAAAACATAAATGTTGGAATGGGGCCAAGTTCTCATTTGTTAATTGTTGGGCCAGCAAAAGTAATGAAATCTGCATTAATGCCAAGTTCAATGAACTTTTTCACATACAAAATTTCCATACAGAACGTATTAAAAATTATGAACTTGACAGGTTTTTATTTAACTTGAATTATTGATATTATATTACTTTCAAAATTATAAATTTAAAATAATAATAAATTTAATAATAAATAAGATTGTCCAATTAAGACCAAATTGCATTGCGTTTTTCATAACACAACAGTATATAAATATGTAATCAAACATACAAAATATGTTTATTCAAAAACAATAATAAGTGAATATTACCTCGTATATGCGTAGCGGTAATTCGCATTAACTCACTCCGTCTTGACTAAATACGGATGCATAAACCAAATTTCAAAACGCATTTTGAGTAAATACACTATTTAATCCGCACTTAAAATTTTAATGCGCATTTAAAGTGTGCATATACACTTTCTTCGTTTTAAGTAATTGTTATTACACACGCAGGTGTTCAACGTTTTGAGTGAGAACGAAATGTTGTATTACGCATAAACACCAATTAAAATGTATTATCTCAAAACGTTCCAAAAGATTGATTTGACTTTTTTAGGGTTATGTATGTTTCCTTTTCCGTTTTTTTAAATTTTTTCACATTAAATACATAAAGTAAAGAAGATAAATTTATCAAATAAATCTCGTCAGGAACCAAAAATAGACTGTGACTTGTGAGAACGTTGAATAAATTTTTTGGGTTTTAAATTAAAGAGCACAATATTTTTTTCACTGTTAATGTTGATTAAACTAAAAGAAAGTAGCGAAGACAGTGATCATGATGATTTACCAAGAAATATACAGTCGAGAGAACAAATATTTAACAATAACATATTTGATCTTGATAGTATGAATTTATTAAATTAAATAAAGGTTAAATGGAATACAAAATTTAATGAAGATTATTTATGAAATTTTTAAAGTAAAGTAAAACATGCAACAATTATGAAAAAATGGCGTTTTTGATTTTCTTACCTCAACAAATACATATGTACGAGTATATGTATGTACATTTTTACTAAACTTGAACAGGAATTCATTTTTATAACAAAGAAGAGAAAAATTCACACAGATTTGAAGATTAGGAACTACTCTTGAATTGAATTGACCGTTCCATTTATTCCTGGTGATGAAGTACTCTCAACTACTCCGGAGTAGATGAAAATATCAAAATAGAACGCAATTCAAGCGTTAGCATTTTATTTCATTTCGGAAGAAAATTGAATTTGAATAGAAAGTGCCAGAATTTGTCTAAATTTAGTAAGAAATAACATAAAGTTCAGAATTAAATTCAGTAAATTTAATTCACTCAGTTTTTAAATACTAGTGAACAAATTGAATTTTTTTGTATGAAGTATGAATATTTTAAATACATATTTACATTTTTTTTTTAAGGTTTATTGTATGGAGGCGTTCAAATAAAATAGCAATTAAACTAAATTTTACACCAAATGTTGAACTTCAAAATGGAGATGAGGTTGTAATTGGTTTTTCAATGCAATATACTTATGTAAATACAGTTTCAAATTCACCAGAGAAAAGAGAACCCCAGCACCATGCTTTAACATCGAGAGTTTATGTTAAAATTGGCAGTGTTTAGAATAAATTTATATATACATACATATTTATATTTATCTTTGTAAATCATTTGTTCAACCCTTGCAAATGATAATTATTGTTTCTGAAAAGGCTTCTATGTAAAAATAATATTGCAAGTTCTTATTTTTTTAAATTTCATATTTATGCGCAGTATTTACTGAATTGAATAATAATAATTTCCATTAAAAATATTTAAATTAATTTTTAATTTGGTATGCTTTTTTATGTTTTTCAACTATTATGAATTTATATTATTGTAATAATTACATTCAAATAATACATTTATTTAAGTAAACTATGAATTGTCTTTTAATACAGTTGTCTCAATAACGTCTGACTTAACATCTTTGAAATACCGTAGAAATCAGGACTTCAAACTAGATTACGGAAATACACTCGTGAGTTGCTTACATTCGAATCATGAGCAATTTATCAATTCATGATCATATCATGAACATATTGTGGAAAGAATTTTGCATGAATGGTAATTACCGGTGGATTAGTTTAATAAAAAATTTTAGTAGAAAAATATAACAAAACACCATACAATTGGTATCCGTTCTATTCTATAGATGTCGATCATTCAGATGAAATACGTTTATTATCTATAGTATTTTTATTTTTGGAAGTCAGTATTGTGCTTATGGAGGCAGTATCCGATGAGTTTTTTGTCTTGGTAATATTTAATTTAAAATAATATAACTCGATTGAAATTGAGATTTGATCACCCCACACACGAGACAGATTTATTCAAACAATTTGTGAAAGAATATAGAAAAGTATGCCTATCTTGCCTGTACTGACATCCAAAAAGAAAAATAGTATAGTGTAGTGTATACAAAAAATTAAAAGTCAAATCTAAACCAAAATATAAAAAGGAGATAATGAACGTATAGGTAGGTATAAGTAAATTTAATCATGTGTTTGAAAAAGGTTATTCATACACCAATCTGGTTCACAGAAATATTTAAAATAAAAGAAGTTAAAAACACAGGACCAAGAACATATACGAGTGCTTTTGAAGAAATCATACCAAATAGCATAGTATGTCCTTACCCTTAACGGTTGTTATCCTTTAACCTTCTTTCCAAGAAATATTGAAACTATGAATTAAACTGTAAAGTATAAACTGTATTTTATGTAACAGAGTATGTAGTATTATTTTTACTTAAGGAAAAAGCAAAGTGAATCTATTATTAAGTGTCCCAATTTAATAGAAACACTGATAACGATCTCAAAATTTTTACATTTTTACCTACATGATTTTTTACACTAATACACTGGTTAGTTGAAAAAACCACAAACTTGACACTTTATTTTTTTTATATTTAAAAAAATCAAAATTTACACCTTATTATTATTTTTTATATGTAAAAAATTTAAAAATTTAATATTTTATTCCTTGTTTTAAAAAAAAAATTTTATATTTTTTTATTTTTTATGTTGAAAAAAATCCAAAAAAATCAATATTTTATTTCGTTTCTAAATTCAAAATATTTCTAAATTGAAGAATTTTTTTATTCATTTGTTTATTTCTTCTTTCAAACATATTATTCATAAACAAAAACAAATTTTTCAAGTGGTACTACATTTTCAGAGGTGACTGTTAAAAATGAGAAATAAGAGAGATAATTGTGATTTTAATTAAAAATTATCGTTTTTCTTTAATAACTCAATTTCTATTAATTTTATGATATAACAATGTTTGGGAAAAATGTTTATTTAATAAAAATGCACAAATTTGTAGAACATCATAATTTGATATTTTTAGTAATTTGGGAGATTTAAGGAAAAATTGATTTTCAGTTTTATGTTACTCAATATTTATCACGTTTTTTCTTTGATTTACGCTGCTCATAGATATTTAATATATTCGGTGATAATTAAGCAAAGGATCTTCTCTACATTTCATTTGAACATAATTTTCATGTAACTTTAATCACAACTTAGTTATGATTGATTAAAAGCAATAAATTGCAATGTTAATTTGGTACTTCCAACACATACACAAAATGAGCATTAAGTCTTGGTCAAAACCCTCTACAATAAAAGCCTCCTACTGGTGTTGCGTATGTATTAGTAAGAAGTGCCATGTTTTGTTTTGACATTTTAGTTTCTTATGGTTTCTTAATAAGAGTGGTGGAATATTAGTGTAAAGAAATAGTGTTTTAGCTGAATATTTTTGGTTTTTTAAATAAAATATTGTTTATAAAAGTTTTAAAATATAATAAATTAACAGTGTTTAATTTTTAAAGTGCACAATAGTCAAAAAAATTAAATAAAAAGGTGGAAAATGTTGTGCGTTATTACCTACTTGTAAGAGAAAAAATTAAAGTATGACTACATACTACATACCTATCTATGGTGAGGTTATATTATTGTTGTTATTAATGCACTGTTAATGTGTCTCGAAAACTATGCATTTTTTGAAAAAACCAAACATAGCAAATCGGTGCAGAATCAATTGAGCATTCTTTTTCTGCAATAAAAACTTTGGATTAATTTTAGCCTTTTTCGAGAAAAGACAGGGTTAAATTTGGGAAAAATAACCAAAATTTCGATTTTGAATGCGTGTAACTTTTCAACAGTTAGAAGAAGAAGAACAAGTAAGGTATCGTTGAAAAAGGCAAAGGGTCCTTTACATTTTTTCTTAACACAAAGTGACCTTTGAGTGCCCCTGTAAAAAGTTATAGGGTACATCGTGAAATAAAAGCAAAAAAACTTCAGCGCCCTCTAGCGGCGAAACCGTTGGGATTCCCCCCCCCCCCCTCCGATACGATTTTTTGTTTGTCTTGAGGAGACCTATCACTGGTATCAAGGTTAAGCAAACCAAACGGGACACCCTGTATACAAGTAGGTATGTATTTTTGTATATGTGTCTATCAGTTTCAAAAGGGGTCTTTGTCATGTTAAGTCATTTTGAGTTATTAAGCAAAATTGTTTCTGAAATTTGACAAAATGTACTGTTTTGCAACTGAGCTCATATTTTGACGATCAAAATACAGAGGAAAAGGTATATTTTTTTCTTTTAAAAGTAAAGTAAATAAGTAGATTTTTAAAAGACCTTTCAAATGACGTATATAACTCATTTTTTCAAAATATGGAAAAGATCCCTTTTGCAACTGATAGACACATATGCAGATTGTAGTTTATACAGTAGCGGAAAAAACGCATGACTTCATTTTTCTAAAAATAATTTATTTATTAAGCTGTATTACAGAATCATGTATGGTTTTTCTTTTCTTATAGAAAATACCTTTAAAAAAACACACATACTTAGTTAAAAAACAAACCATCATCCATTCCCACCAAAATTTAAAGTTAGTTAGAAAAGTTTTTAGAAATTATTAGTTAGGCGACTTTCATGACCGCTACTGTATATTATAATGCAAGTACATTAATATGTTAAAACTTTGCAAGCATTAGCGATTTTCTGACTGTGATCATCTCCCGGCTGCAAGGTTTTAATAAAATTTTATAGGTACTAAGGTACACCTAATAATTGATCAAAATTTGTAGAGTCCTCACATTATGTAACATTTTGAAATATAAATATGGGTAAATAAAATGTATTTAAATGTGTATTGTAATGTAATGTTGTTAATTAGGTACCTACTTGAATTGAAAACAAAATATCTTAATTCCCTTTTTCATTTAAAAAAAAAATATATAGGTAGTTACATAAAATAAAAACAAAAAAAAGCGGGATCTGGATTCTGGATTTCAGTAAAATTTCTCATAGCTTCAAAAACTATAAAAAAAATAAAAATAATTGGGTAAATTTTTCATATTATCAATTATCATGCATTCAATAATCAGAAAACAAATTCTATTCTAATTCATATTCCTATCCAATACAATATATTTACATACATAATGTATGTACATACATATTGATATTCTATGGATAAATTTCTGATTATTATTGCTGTGACTGGACTGTAGCTTTTTTTTTACATTAGAAAGCAACAACAAATGCGTATCAATGTTAAATCATATGTCCGATGAATAATAAAAAAAAACAATGGTTTCGAAAACTTTCGAAATTTATTTTAAAATTTAAAATGTTCTTTATCGAAAATAAAGTAACGAATAAAAATTAAAAGCTTATGGGATGCATCACTGATAGTCGATGCGAGGAAAATTATTTCTTGCTTTAGTACGTGTTGAAAAATCTATATGTAAGTATTTAAGTTTCTTTGGTATTATACACAAATCACTCTAATTAAACCACACTAAACAACCTCTTTATTAGACTAAATCAAAGAAACTACTATTTCTGTTTGCAACAAAATAGCTTCAAGACATATAAGACAATAATTAGTAAATTTATGACATGCAATAAAATCCTAAAGTGAAATAAGAGAGTTTGTTTTGTTTGTTAACAGAAAGAATTTGAATAGAAAAAACTTATCAAAATAGCTTATGTCAACTTAATGTGAGTTTATATATAAAATGTTTTCGTAAAACAAGCTTGAATATATTTTAGCTACTATAATATGCTGCAGTATATACAGTAACGGTTTCTTGAAAACAGTTAGGCTATAATTATTTCTGAAAAAATTGTAACGAACTTTTGTTAAACTAACTTAAATGCACTTACATTGGCAAAATCATTTTTATATGTGATGTGATATAAGTTTGTTTGTACTCTTCAAAAAGAACACAAAGAGAAGGAGTAGGAATACGGGAGTCAGAGCAAACAAACTAGCTTAATTCATTTTTGTTTACTATTAAATAATACATTTTACACTTAAGTCAACTTAAGCTACTATGGCTTTTTGCCACAGATATATCATACAAAAAGCATATAAAAGCATTAGAGATTCCAGTTTACATTTTTTTTGAAATTATAAAATTTTAGTTTTCCAAGCAATAATAGATGGTGCAACCAGGTAATTCCAATAGTAAAGCTCATTTTTGAATTTAAAATTTTGATTTTTTCGTTGATATCGAAATTCGATAATTTTGTATAATGTTGCAATTTTGTTTACATTACCCATACGATCATTATTATGTATGTGTAATAATATGCTTATATGAATTGTTATGAGTATGCATATATGTATATTTTTTACAACTGTATAAATGTTTTGTATGTGATTGATATAATGACTTGGATTATTTTTTGTTTATAATGTTTTTTCAGTTTAATTTTTCTTAAAATAATTTATTAATATTAGTTGAAATAGTTATAGTATTTTTATTTATGGAAGTCAGTATTGTGCTTATGGAGGCAGTACCCGATGAGTTTGTGTTAACTTCACATATAATTGTTTGTAGGAAATTCTAAAAATCATATTTCTGTTAACCCTAGCAAAGGTACTTTTTAAATGTTAAAATATGCTAACGGGGTGCTTCAAATTGTACAGAAATCATTTCAACTTTTTTTGTTCAGAAAATTTTTTTAAAAAAAGCAGTTTCTGTACGCATTTCACATTCCTGTATCTTTATGTTTGATAAAAAAGCAATTCAAATTGGAAATATCATAAAAATTTTCGATTTTCAATGAGATATTCCAATTTTTGTTCGCTAATTTTTTAATTTCTAAGATTGAATCATCCTGTACTTTTAAAGTATTTATTTTTTTTTTATTATGGAAAAAAGACGTACATCCTCCCATTAGATGTTGTCTGTCACATCGCCATAGCATATAGAATAATAATATTTCTATATTCTATGACATCGCGTGAAGACAACTGATTTTATTATTTATTCAGTATTTCAGTTGTCGTTGTCGCCATTTGTTTTTATGAAAAATAAAAAACCGAAGTAAAAACTATAAATTCGTTACGCAGCCGATTTCCAATTTCCACTCAAAGTAGTAAATGTTGTTTGATTCGTGTCAGCAGTCAGCACAGCGGGAAGATGATGACTTGATGAGTATAAAAGAAAATGATTAAATTTCAGGATTGCCGTAGCTATTGGAAGTATTGCCTTGATAAATAAAAAATTAGTTTATAATAATAATGATATTCAGTATTTTTAATGTTATTGTAAAATTTAAATCTATTATTTTTAATATTCCTACGTAATTGTTATTTTATATTTTATTTTTAATAAATATTTTTGTTTTTTGTTTGATTTATAAGATGATGTTTTCAATATAAATTTGATTTTGAATTAAATGTATGCATATACATGAGTATAATAATAATATAGGTACTCGTATTTCTTAAATTATCCTTTTTAATCTATGATATTTTGTTTCATTTATGTACGTACTTGTTTGTAATTTCGTTACATTTTTTAAGCCCGAATACTTCGTATTATTATTTAAATTTGAATTTTTTCGAAATTCTTAGTCAAACAATATTTTTATCATTATTTAAAAAAAAAACGTAATTTGCTTTTGGATCTTTATATAAATTGTGTAAATTGTGAAAAAAAAAACAAAATAATAGTTAGAAATAAATTTTATTTATTGAGATAATACAATTAGAATATTGAATATCAAAATAATATCAAACGACAAAAGATGATATATTTTATTAAGTGTACTTAACACTTAACGATTTATCATTTGACTAATAAAATTTGTTGTTGTTGTTTGTTATGTTATCGAAATACCAAAAAAATAGCAAAAATTAAAAATTCAATAACTCAGGGGTGGTAGTACGTAACTTGATTCGAGTTGTTTCGTTCGAGTTTGAACATGTTTGGTAGTACGTGAGGTCGATTCGAGTTCAAAACAAACTCGAATTGTCAGAATTACGGTCGAACAAAATTTTGTTATCGACTTCATATAATAATGTTCGTGTTGTAAAGTTTAAATAAAAGTATTGTGTTAAAAATGTAATTAAAAACTATTTATATTTATTTAAAGTTATTTTGAATTGATTTTAAACAAAATAAAAATTTATTAGTAAAAGTCGAAAAAACAGCAACATCTGAATTTTATAATTGTACACTCAATTTTAAAAACTTGAAAAATTTTAAATTGACATAAAATATAACCTTCAATTAACATATGTGTACTTTTCAGCTGGTGCTGACTACAAAATACTTGCTCAGAACACAAGTTTTCACGGTAACACTTAAATCCAAAGTCGATCGAATTACGTACTACCAATCAATGTTTGTTTCGAGTTATTTTGAAGTCGAACGAAACAACTCGAATCAAGTTACGTACTACCATGATACTACAACTAAAGGTAAAACACCTTCTTCTTCTTGAATCGCCATTTTTGTTGTTTTTGCTGTCACAGTGATGTAGTAGTGAGTACCATTTGGTATTTGAGTACTTTTACATTGTTTCGAAGTGATTTAAAATCTTTTGAATATTTTTAAAATTATACAATAATTTGTGTATTTTAGTAGTTTTTTTTTTTAAACAAAAAGACAATCAAATAAAAACTTTAAAATGGTGTGGTGTTGTGTAAGTGGTTGCAAAAGCAACACAAAAAGAAAAAACGAAAACTTGAATTTTCATATATTTCCAAGTGATAAAGACACACAAAAACAGTGGATTGAAGTTTGTGGAAAAAAAAATATAAATATTAAATACGCACGAATTTGTTCCTTACATTTCACAGAAGACTGTTACTCATTAAAATGTCAGCTTTTGAATACAAAAAGATACAGAAAATTAAATAAGTCCGCAATACCAACTTTATTATTAGCACCACACAAAATCAATGACAGAAAAATCCGAATTGAAAAAAGGAACCGGAAAAAGCTAGTTGAAGATTTAACTTCGGAAATCCAGTAAGATTTTTTTATTTTATTATTTATTATAAATTTACGACTAATAATATTTCAGAGTACAAAATCCAGAAGTAAGTCAAGATATTCCTGAAAATGCAACTGAAATACAAAACGAAACATCTAGCATACATTCAGTTTTGGAATATGAAGAGAAAGCAACTCAAACTGAGTGAGAATATTTCTAAATTTTTGAATTGTTTCATTTTAATTTTTTTTTTGTTTTAAATTTTAATTGACGCTTTTGTAGTAGAGATTTAATTTGTTCAAATATGATTGAAATATATTCTTTACGGCAAGAATTAAACGATATGAAAGAAAACTATGCAAAATTGGAGTCGAAAGTAAAAAAAATGGAAGAAATGAATGAACAAATGAAAAATTCATTTAAAAAGATATTTACTGAAGGCCAACTGAGAAGGTTAGAAGATCCAGGACGTCCCTTGAAGTGGAAGTTGGACGATATATCTTCAGCCATTTGTTTATATTCATCTGGACCTCGCAGTTACAGATATCTTTATAAAAAAGGATATCCACTTCCATGTTTGACTGTCCTTCGAAATTGGGCAAGAAAAATCATTATTAAACCAGGTATTCTCGAACCCGTATTAAAATTAATGAAACATAATAATTTCACGGAGAAACAAAGGTTGTGTGTGCTTTCATTTGATGAGATGAGTATCAAAAGCAATTATGAATATGACAGAAGAAATGATACGGTGATAAGTCCTGCAAAAAGTGTTCAGGTTGCCATGGTAAGGGGTTTATTTGAAAAATGGAAACAACCAATTTTTTATGATTTTGATTGTTCCATAAAAAAAGAAATTATTAATAACATAATCATAGAATTAGATAAAATTGGTTGGACCGTGGTAGCCTTAGTATCCGACATGGGTAGTTCGAATCAGAAGCTGTGGCGAGAACTTTCCATTGGCGTAATGAAAACCTGGTTTATAAATCCAGCAAACAATAACAAAAAAGTTTTTGTTTTCGCAGACGCACCACACTTAATAAAGTTAATAAGAAACCATTTTCTTGATGATGGATTTATTATTAATGAAAAATTTATTACTATAAATCCAGTAAAAGAAGCATTTGGTTCTCTTGGGAATAGTAATTTGAGAATAATGAATAAAATCACCAACGCACATTTCGAAGCGAAAGGACCTGCAAGGCAAAAGGTAAAGTTAGCGTCTCAACTATTTTCTAATACAGTTTCATCTGCAATTAGACGTATTTATCAACTTGGTGAATTGTCAAGTAATAATGCAATTGAATGCGCAGAGTTCATAAAAATAGTTAACGACTGGTTCGATGTACTTAATTCTAAAACTATTCATATAGACAGCAGAGAGCGGATGAAAGCGTATGGACTCTCATTAGATACACAAAAAAATATACTCCATGAAATGGACGGAATAATGTTTAATCTGAGAACACCAAGACGAAAAGTCTTACTTCCATTTCAAAAAGGAGTACTTATTACAAATAATTCCCTAAGAGCTTTATTCAATTATTTAAAACAAAATTACAGCATAGATTTTTTAATTACAAGTCGTTTAAATCAAGACAATTTAGAATGTTTTTTTAGTTCAATTCGTGCTAAAGGAGGATTTCATGATCATCCTTCAGCGCTACAATTTACTTATCGTTTAAGATCATATATATTAGGTAAATTATATAGTTTTGTAATTTAAATGTTTGTGAACGTGGTGCGTCTTTTAGAAAAAATCCCAATGTTTGTGATGTCTCATCCTTCAAATAAATTTGTGTATGTAGCTAGTTAATTAATTTGTAGTATTTAGCGTTACATGTATTTAATTAAATTTCGTAAATGCTTTTTGTTGACATAGGGAGAAACCAGACTATATTTTCTTCTTCTAATATTGAAAATGACGAAGAAACAGAAGAACCAATGTTAACGGAAGAATTGTTTGAAAACCTTGTGTGTGATGAGGACGTTATTGAAGAAGATTTAAATATAAATATAGATGCAGAATTAAATGATATGGAAATTGATGCGTTAGAGAATTTGGCAGGCTATATTTTAAAAAAATGCAGAAAAAACATTGATTTAGAAGCTTTTGTGACTAAAGAAAGTCGCACTTTCACTTGGGTCGACGAAAAATCTGAAGGAGGTTTAATTAAGCCTTCAGAAGAATTTTTAAATTTAATTTTAAGTTTAGAGAAAATTTTTCGTAGTTTTAAACTACCTAAAAATATAAATATAAGCAAACAATTACTTAAAAAATCTCATTCAATTTTACTACCATATAAAGTAAAAGAACTATTTTTCCGATGTAGGATTTATTTTTTTATTAGGGAAGAAAACAAAAATGTAGAAAAAAATAAGAAGTGTGTTTTGAGAAAAATAAATAAAATTACTAATTGAAGTTTCTCTTCTTATTTTACAATCCTATTTCCACATACTCGTTACATTAGTTATAAATTTATGATGTACTCCCAATTATATTCTAAATTCATCAGTTCTCACTCTGACGTCATCAAAATCAACTGTCAAGTTCATGCTCTACCTTTAGTTGTAGTATCATGCGTACTACCACCCCAGATTTTTGAAATTGAAATTTTAAAAAAAAAAGCCAAAACTTTGACAATGTCGATTAGGCGGTCCTAAGGTTGAAAACTAGCATTAGATATTTTATAATGTAAAAGAAAAAAAAATAATATGCCTATTGATTCTGATCTCTTAATTCAGGACGAAAAAATTTTTCATATTCTTCAATGAAGATGAGAAAACCACGAAAAAATGTTTGGAAATAGAAATTAAGAAAAATATTAAAATATATTTTTCTCCCAAATTACAAAAACTAAGATATATGATATACATATGTATATATATACTATTTAAGAGGTATAATAAAAATAACAAAAAAAAAATATTTCATATTTAAAAAAAATTTTTTATTCAAAACGAAAAGAAATTCAAAATTATAAATCGTAATTAATTGTTATGTTGCCGTAGCAACAAATCATTAAGGGTTTTCACTCTTTGGTGCAAATAGGTATTGCATCGTAGCATTCGGTGTATCGTAGCACGAATTTGCAACGATACAACAACAATTACTAAAAAACCGATCCTATCATTCTCTCCTGGAACGAGTTAAAATCGTTTAGGGTTATGTTATTTATCGAAATTTATAATATTTATGAGCGTTTGTGTTATTTAGAACTAAATTAAATTAGTTAAATACATAAAAAAAAAAAAATAATAATAATTCGATCTTTCAATCCATTAAACTTTGAATCCGATCATGTATACGTAGTGCATGTTAGCTTTGAAATGTCATTAGTGTTGGTGTTGACAGCTTATATTTTAATTCAGGTTCAAGGTGCGCTCATTCTTCGTTGCAAATTTTCGTAGTAAAAGTGTAAAAAAAGTAAGTTTGCACCAAAGAGTGAATCCCCTTATTATTAATATTTATTATACATTTGTAAAAAATGAAAATCATAATGTATGACGTCATAAAATACTCTCAAAATCAATAACGTCAAAGTTTAGAGAAAAATTTGAAAGAGCATAACTAAGCTTTTAAAATACAAGCTTGCGGTACTCGCGCCAGAACCCCAGAATGGCCAGAATAAAAAATTTTATATGAAGAAATTTTATATGAATTAAGAGTTCTCCTTATTACATATTTTTTGGTATTGGATTGGTAACTCAGTCGATCGAACCAAAAAGCGTTGCCATATACACAATGGACACAAACGTTATTGTCGTGAATTATTGTGTATATTTTCTTCTTTGAACAATTTTTGAGCTTTAAAATTTGAAGATACATATTTGAATAAATTGTTTTAAGTTACTAATAACATTTTTTCAAAGGCGGATTTAACAAAAGTCGGCTTTAAAAACTGAGTATGCTATTTTACAAAATATGTTGAAAATTTTATTTTTACAAGTGGTATTCGTGTACAGAACTTCAATGCATACTTAGTTTTTAGAGTCGACATTTGTTAAATTCGACTTTAAAAAACTGTTTTATTGTTTTAGAACAATTTTTATGATTTCTGTGAGAAAAATTAATTTATGTCAAAATTTTCATGATACTCACAAGCTCTTCGAATTGTTTCTTATTACCTGTATTTTTCCTATTAAAATAATAAATAATGTATGAAGTAATTAATAAAAACACATTAAATTAGTATTGTTATTACATTTAAAACATTGAAAGTTTCATTTTCTTTGAAATATCCATCTTTTTTTTAAATTTTTCGTATTTCAAATTGCGTTTCGTCAGTAAAAAAGCGATCGAAACAGCTGTTCGATTTAATCGAACAAAAAGAAAAAAATCGAAAATCATAATACCAAAATATGAAATCGAACGCTGTTCGATCATTTGACGAAAATCATAATAAGCACCTGAATTAATTATTATTTAAATTGGTACTCTGGTAGTTAGTGATAGATATAAATAAAATTAATTAAATTATTAAAATTAATAAAATTGTAATTAGTGATAAATATAAATAAAATATAAATTAATTAATTATTAATTAAACTGGTTATTAGTGAATAAAGATAAATATAAATAAAATATAAATCAATTAAATTACATAATTAAATTGATTATTAGTGATAAATATAAATAAAATAATTAATTTTAAAAATTATCTACTTTTCTGTCAGCAATTAACAGTTATCTTGTTTATGCGAAGCGTTACTTCGCATTAACTCACTCCGTCTTGACTTAAAACGGATGCATAAACAAAATTTCAAAACGCATTAAAGCTCTACGTCGTTTTGAGTTAATACACTATTAACTCCGCATTTAAAATTTCATTTCGTTTTTAAAATGTGCATAAACACTTACTTCGTTTTAAGTGAATTGTCATATTTGACATTTCAAAATAGTGTTGGTAAGCCACAAAACATCGATATGAGGTTTTAGGGTAGTGTTAGTAACGTTACATTAAATTTTCAAATAACATTTAATGTGCGGTTATTGTTAATTGTAGAACCAAGTAAACAAGTGTTATTTAGAGGCATAAAAAGATAAAATTTAAACTAAAACACATTTTTTTCTGTGTTTGAAAAAAAAAAGATATTTTCAAGAAAGGGAAGTTACTGGCATTCGAAATAAATCACAAAAATCTATGGTGATAACACTGTATGAACAACAACACCAGAACAACCAAGTGACATTACTCAAAACGTTTTGAGTAAGAACGAAATGTTGTACTATGCATAAACACCAATCAAAGTGTATTATCTCAAAACGATGTTTAAAACGTTTTAACTGTTGTGCATAAACAAGATAAGTGTTTTTTATTTCAGATATTATTAGTTTTTTCAGAAAACAGCTGCAGTAGCAGTCACAAAACAGAAATTTATTTTTTGACGTTCAAATTTACAGGTTAGAATTTGAACCAAATGTAAAAATTAGCGTTTCATTCACCAACTAAGCCTAACTACGCCTATCTACTCCGGAGTAGCCGAATGGAACGCAGCTTGAATGTACATTTCGCATAGAATTTTGGAACTTTCGATATTAAAAATCGAACACATCCTGACTCCTGAGTATGGGAGTGGTCAAAAACGAAGATCTTACTTGAAGACTTGCGCAGAACTTACTTATTGCTAATCTGCTAATCTGTACTACATGGGCAGATGTAGTTTTAGACCCACTGCAATTAAAAAATGCAGCAGTTCTTAATTTCTGAACACCCCCTATCCATACTACACTTTTAAACTGAAGTTTTTAAAGTGTTCAATGGCCTACACCAAACGTCACGTGTCACAGGTCACAGTAAGTGAACTGGTTTTTTTTAGAAGAGAGAAGGCGTGGTTAAGTACATATTATCCAAAAGTGGAAAGAAATGGATAGATATTTTTTTGAAAGCATCGGAAGTTATTAGAAGTGTTCAACAATTGCCAATGTACCACATTTTTAAGACGGACTAAAAAGTATAAAATAATTTTTCCTATTCCCATATAGAACTCTTAACCTCATACAGATAATCCTGAAAATTTGTGATTGCGAATTTTAATAGTAAATAGTAATAGCTAATAGTAAAATATGATATCAAAAATTGAAGGCTTAAGTTAAACAAGTTAACTCAGTTTAACAGCTAAGCCTACACTGTGAAACTGAAAAAAGTGCTTAAACTTAGTTTAAGAGCTAAACTCTGCTCAAGCTTCGACTGTGAAACTGAAGGGTGAAATAATAAGGAAATAAATTTAAACAAGTTAATATAGGGTATGTACTTTCATGAATGCGTCGTCAACACACGTCGACGACTCGAATGCACTGGAATTGTAATCAGAGTCGTCAACTGTGCATGCAGGTAGTTATTAGAATAAATGAACATGATTCGCCATCTTCAAATATGACGTCACAATCTTTATAAAATTTAATAATTTTTAATTAATTTAAATCTTATTTATAATTTAAAATCGAACTAAAGAAATGGCAGGAAAAAAAATGTACAACACTATTCGTTTTAATTGAAAATAAACATCGCAGTCGCCTGAAAACGATTGAGTAATTTCAGCCGACTGCGCTGCATGCTTGAATTAATGAACATGATACCATTCCAAGACTGCACTGGAAAGTCATTTATGAACATGATTTTTACGCCGTCGACGCATTCATGAAAGTACTTATAGATTTTTATCATAAAAACAATGCTGCAATTGTATTTTTGTTTAGTATAACAATGAAAACAAGAAAAAATAAAGTTTTTATATGTAACTAAATATGAAAATAGTTCTAAAAATTCAATTTAATTTTATAATATGAAAATTATAATAATAAAATAAAAGAATAACACAACGAAAATTAAGCAATTCTTACTTTTTTAATAATAGATTTTCCTTCATCATTTCGTGAAACTTTTTGATAACTTCGTATTTTTCCTAATGATGATCTAAATTCTTCATCATGTGTTATAATAATTAACATGAAATTACTTTGTGTTTGTCTTTCTTCAACAATATCATTCAATGCAGCACATAATGAGAATATATTCGAACGATCTAAATTTGTTGTTGGTTCATCTAATGCTAATATACCACAATTGCTACTAAATGTTTCTGCTAATGCCATTCGTATTATCAATGATGCTAATACACGTTGACCTGCACTGCAACGTCCTCTCATATCAATTTCTGAACCATTTTTACATTGTATAACACGATAATTATATGAACGTTTTCGATCAGCCGAATCTGTTTTCATTTCATCTGTTTGAATTTGAATGTAATCAATATCATTTCCACGATATATTTGACGCCATAATTCACGTATTAAACGATTTATTTTTTCCATTTTCTCAGCATGAAATTTTATAAGACCCCATTCTAATGCTATACGATACTGTCCTAAATCACCAATAATTTTTTTCAATATTTCAACTTCATAATAAATCTTACGATAGTTACGAATAGAATCTTTAAATTTTGTATCGTTTAATTCTTTTGTCAATTTATTTACTACATTATTAATTTCACCTTTTTGACCTAATATTTCACCTCTTCTTACTGTAATCATTTCACGTTGTTTAATTAATGCTTCTTTTTCTCTTGATACATTTCTAAAATCTAATTCACCAACATTTTTTTTTAATGCATCATATTGTTCTTGAAATGTACTTGCTTTCTCTTGTAAATGTTTTAATTCTTTATTATCTAAAAGTTGACGTTCTAAAATTTCTTGTTGTGATATTTCAAGCCTAACTTGTTCAATGGAAGATGTTAAATCAAAATTTTGCTTGGCCTATAAAATATTGAAAAAATTTAATTAAAAACTTTATTTAAAAATATATATAACAGATGAAAATTAAAGAAATAACCTTTGTTATTTGTTCGTCTAAATAACGTTTTAATTCTATTTTCAGTTTTTCCAATTCTCCACATAAATTTAAATCAGCCATTTGGTTTAATTCTTTGGTGTATCTTTTAAAAGGAAAATAATTTTACAAAGACATTTTTTATTTGTGATTGTAGTTAGTGTGAAATTTTTTATTTTAATTTAAAATATTCAAATTACCTTTGAATTTCAAAGTCAGTTTTTTTCAAATTCTCTAGTTCTTTACCCATTTCTTCAACAGTCCTTAAATGCTCATTCTTAAATTTTTCTTTTTCCTTTATTTTAATATCTAATTGTCCTTTTAATGGATCAAGCTTATGTTCAAGTTCTTTTATTTGCTTTGATACATTTTCAATCTCTTTATTTAATTCATTTTCACGTAATTTCAATTGTGATAAGGCTTGTACACCTTCTTGTAATCTTATTTGTTCATCTTTCTTGCTGTAAAAAAAAACAATTATAACAATAATAACAAATACTTATAATAAATTTCAAGATGAAAGACTAACCTATTTCTAGTTTCACGAATTTTATTTAAGATTTCATTTTCTTTGTCAAAAGTCTGTTGTAATTTATCAATTTCTGATCTTTCATTTTTTAACTCAGTAGCAATTGCGGTTTTTTGTAGTTGGACATCTTCAAGGGATGGTGATGATGATGAACTTCGTTTTGGCAATTTTAGCTAAAAAAGAATTTGTTTTATTGAAAATGCAAAAGGAATTATTCAAAAGTTAATTACATACTTTTAATGATGTCAAATCATTTTGTAGTCGTCCAATATCTTTTAATGCTTCATCTAATAAACTCATATCACCGAACATTGTACTGACTATGTTTAGTTTGGATGTTGGTTCAGCAATTAAAATCTGATATGATTCAACATCATTTGCAACTTTAGCAAGTTCATTTTCTTTTAATTGTATATTTTTTTTATATTTCGGTATTTCAATTTCTAATTGTTCTACACGTTCTATAACTGGTTTAATACTAAGAAGATCTTCAAACTTAGTTTGTTCTTTTTTTAATTGTTGTTCTAATATTAACATATTTTCTGGTAAACGATGAATTTCATCTAAAAGCTCATTCGTTATATCAATTGCCTAAAACAAAAATATAAAAGTTTATATTTTGAATTAACTAAGATTGTAAAATATTAATTTAAAAAATTTCAAAATTTCACTTTTTCCAAGTATGTAATAAGCGGTACTTTCATTAATGCGTCGTCAACCTACGTCGACGACTCGAATGCATTGGAATTGTAATCAGAGTCGTCAACTGTGTATGCAAGCAGTTATTAGAATAAATGAACATGATTCGCCATCTTCAAATATGACGTCACAATCTTTATAAAATTTAATAATTTTTAATTAATTTAAATCTTATTTATAATTTAAAATCGAACTAAAGAAATGGCAGGAAAAAAAATGTACAACACTATTCGTTTTAATTGAAAATAAACATCGCAGTCGCCTGAAAACGATTGAGTAATTTCAGCCGACTGCGCTGCATGCTTGAATTAATGAACATGATACCATTCCAAGACTGCACTGGAAAGTCATTTATGAACATGATTTTTACGCCGTCAGCGTCGTCGACGCATTTATGAAAGTACTGAAGATTACAGTATTTAACCAATGACTATAGAAACTATATGACCATAGACCATTAAGATATCCCAATAATACAAAAATTACAAAATAAAGCTTTTAGATAAAGGACCATGCCACAGCGAGAAAAAGCTGTATTGCCAAGCTTTAATAAAATTTCTCTTAACTTTTACGTCATTGATTTTGTGGTAAATGTAAAATACACCAGGTAGTAATGCGCTAGTTGTAACAATTTTTTTCCAACTTGGTATAATAAGAATAGCCTAAAATAATTTTAGCTGACGGTTGTTTTTTGTTTTTTGTTTTTTTGAAAACCATGTTGCCACCAAAGAAAGTTATTATAAAATTTCTTGCTATTGTACTAAATAAAAACGAAAATACTTAATTTAATTAAATCTCTGTTTATTTATCCACGCTATGTACTTATTTAACTTTAACTTAACATTTACATACCCAAATCACAAATAATATAATAATACAGATGGGTATTGTAAATGAACTGAAATGTTATTCAGTGGTAATAAAGAAGAAGAACAAACCATTTTTATGTTTGCGTCTTAACTATAGTTTTTTTAAAAACTTAAAACAACAACAACATTACCGAACTTTGAGTTTTTTTTATTTATGTTTCCACTTTTCATTTCATCATGATTTTTTGATTTTTTCCATTTCTAACTTGTAGCTGACATTTACCTTGTTTATGCACAAAGATTAAAACGTATTAACTCTAAAACGTTTTAAGCATCGTTTTGAGATAATACATTTTAATTAGTGTTTATACGTAATACAACATTTCGTTCTCACTCAAAACGTTAACCATCTGCGTGTGTAGTGTAATAACAATTACTTAAAACGAATAAAATGTATATGCACACTTTAAATGCGCATTGAAATTTGGTTTATGCAATATGCATCCGTATTTAGTCAATACGGAGTGAGTTAATGCGAATTAATGTGTCGCATAAACAAGGTAATTGTTTATGATTTGTTATAAACATAGGTTTAGAAAGTGGGGCATCCAATTATCAAAAAAGCGAATACAGTAGAATCTCGATAATTTTACTACCTGATAATTTCCTATATTTACAGCGAAAGAAATTTTGCTTACTCTATAATTTCAACAGCCATAATTTATACATGAATTTACACATAAAATACATATTTGAACATGTTAAATCGCAAAAAATCTAAATTTGATTTGATTTGTGAAAGGCTTTATTTTTGATTTTTTTGTTGTGTTAATTAAAAATTGAGAAATAAATAAACTAATCTTTTTTTAATTGCATGTGTGCGTTTTACTTCCATACATACATACATATTTAGTTTAAATTTTGTATTCAATAATTTCTACTATCCCGTAATTTCAACGAGGGTAGTTTTAATTAGGTAAAATTATCGAGATTCTACTGTACATAAATCTAAAATACCTAATTCTTTAAACCATACAATGTCGGTTGAACTGAACAGTTACTTGTGCGTCAGCAAAAGTAAAATACAATATTTATGTACACAATATACCTATGTACATACAATAATAATGTCTTTTATTTGCTTGTCACATATTTTTGTTGTTGTCGGTTAACAATTATTGTACCTAAAGGAAAAGGAAACAAAAAACTGAAAACTTTGTCAGTTTATTTTATTATATAACATCATGATAGGTTTATGTCTTTGCTAATCATATCACATTTGTCAGTTGATCGTTGTCAGTTAACCAAAATTCATATGCAACATTTTGTACAACAGTTTTTATATATCTGTATTATTATATTGTTTGTGCCCAAATGAAAAAAGTTAAAATTAAGTTTTTTACTATTTTATATTTAAATATTTCAAAAAAAAATTTTTTTGTTCAAAGTAAAAAGAAATTAAAAGCATAAATAACGGCAACAACGCAATTATAATTAATTTTTGTTATAAATTTGTATATTTAAAAAAATTGTAAAAAATGAAAATTTTCAACAAAAACTTGCAAAACATGATCAGCTTTTTCTCGCTGTGGCATGGTCTTTTATTTAAAAGCTTTATTTTGTAATTTTTGTATTGTTGGGATATCTTAATGGTCTATTGTTTTTGGCGCACGGTAGTGCGCGGCCAAGTTCAATACATAGGATGTATGCACGTCGTACACTATTTACACGAACTGTTTCGAGCTATTTTTGACCTCTCACAGCTCAGTGACTATTGAAGCTAAAGAAAAAAAATTTGATCCACGTAATAATGTACTTCGTCTCGTGCGTTTTTTCGAATGTTTTCGAACTTATAAAGCACATTTGAAAATTCAAATCCAACCTGATATATCTTCATATTCTTTGCAAAAACTATATAATAACAATTAGACACTCCACTTGCAGTTACATTTACTTTACTGACTGTTACATTTCAAATCAGCATTAACTTTTGTCATTTTAGCGATTTCTCTTTGTCCCCAAGTGGGTACATGAGAACTAAAATTTTTGTGTGTTGTGTTTTCACATCACAAATGTATTTATTACATACTATACGTGTGAAATAATTTTCTTGAGCGTGTGTATTTTTGTTAACATTTTCTTCTTGTTTTATAATTTTATAATATGAATGCCGTATGTCAGAAAACAGTTCAAGTCAGTTAAAATGCAGACTTTTTTCAACGATCAACGTATGAACTGGCCCCATAAAGAGGAAAATAAAGTTTTTTGTCGAAAAAATGACTTGTTTTGTATTTTACCCTATAACTTTTGCCCTAATGAATGGATTTAAACCGTTCAAAGTTCATAAATATTGAACCCTTTAAGGAATATCCTGGTCAAATTTCAGCTATCCTACCTATAGATATAGAATAATGAAGTGTTGTTAATGTTCATTTAATAGAAAAGACGCAAAAATTATACATACATACTGTATGAGCTCGATAATTTGAACTGATTAAAATCTGCCTTGTTTAAATTTTAAAACAGTTGGAATTATTGGATAGAAACCAATTTTCACTTTCAACACTATTTTTGAAAAAAATTACAAATAGTTTTGTAATAAAATTAGTTTTTATTATTATAAAAACCGATTATGATAATTATAAAATGAATTAAATTGGTGATTTAAATTAGGCAGTACATGTTTAGCTTATTTCAACTTTATTCTATTTTATAAAATAAAAATCACCGAAAAACCTTCAAATTCAAAGTACCTTTTGAAATTTGGGTGTTGAAAAAATCAAAAGTTGAAAATAAGAATCGCGATTATTCAAGAAGCAGAGAAAAATCAACCCGAAAAAAACAACAATAGCCATTTATTTCAGTTTTAAAGTATGCTGCATGCATGTGCACAAAAGAAAAAGAAAAAAAAACCATACCACCATAAAAATACTCTGGTGGTAAAAATCGAGATAAATACTCATGAGTATGATGCTCAATTGCACCAAAGTATGAGATGGTGCGGTTGGGATGACTTGGAAGTAGAACGAACTACTCCGGAGTAAATAAAATGACGAAAATGCTTATATTCAACACGTTATATTCGAAAATTTTCGAAAGAGTAGTGTTATATTTTTCTTACCTCGTTTGCTGACATATCTTTATGACAAAGTGGACAACAAGGATCTTCCTCAATTTTTTTCATGTACCTTTGAAGAAAAAAAAGTAATACATTAAAAGAAAAAAAATACTAACAATTTAAAAATATTTTACCTTTTATACATCGCTTCAGCTGATTTTAATGCGCCGTGTTCTAATTGTAATTTTGTAATGTTCTCTTTACACTTATCTAGGAGTTCTTTATATAGACCACTATGACATTTATCAAATATTTTATCTTTACACTTTTCTAATTCTTTTTCATACTTTGTTAATTCATCTTTATAAGTTTTTCGCATTAATTCTAGCTCTCTTTGATTCAATCTTGCTTTATTTATATCATCATTTAAATTTATTATTTGTTTTTGTAAATTTTCATTAACATTTTGTATATTACGTTTAAAATTTGATTCAATTTGGCGTGAGGGAAAAATTTCTTTAAAATTATCCGAATGTTTATTTTTAATACGTTTCATTTCTTGTTCACGTTTTTCTAATTCTTTTTTTTTTAATGAAATCTCTTGTTCTAATTTTATAAATGAATTTAAAAATACTAATTCATTATCTAATTTATCTAAATTTTCTTGTAATTTATTAACATTTTCACGTTTTTCTGATAATGATATTTTAATGCAATCTAAATCAATTGATTTACTATATTCTATATAAGTTTTATTTAATTTTTCAATTTCTTCAGTGACTTTCTTTAAATTTAATGCTGATGTTTCAACTGTTGTAATTTCATTTTGAATTTTGCGTAAATCATTTTGTAATTGATTATTTTGAGATTTTTTAGAATGTATATCACTTTCTGTAGACGCTTTTAGTTCACGTAATTTATCAATTTCAACTTGTTTATTAAAATCCAATTTATTATGATTATGTTTAATTTCTATAAATTTTTTCTCTTTAATTTGTAATGTTATTTTAATTTCATTTAAAATTGAATTTATTTCATTTGTTGATAGTTCTTCAATATCAGATGATGGTGGTATATTAATTCCTAATTGATTACATAATTCTTGTATTTTTTTTGCACGATCTGATATACATTCTTGTTCTTGCTGTCTTTGATGTATTAATGTTGTACGTTTTCTGTCTAATTCTGTAATATTACTTTGGATTTTCTTTTCCATTGTTTTTATTGATTGTAATTTTTCATTTAATATGTGTAATTCTTGTTCTTTATTATTCATTTTCTCATGAAAATTTCGTATTTCTTTATCTAAATCGAATATATCACCTTGGAAAATATTCTTTATTCTCGAAGACGTTGTTGTTATCTGATCCTTACAATTTTTAAGACTATAAAAATATTATAAATATTATTTTAATGTCTGAAATTTTTTATACATTTTTGGATAATATATTTTTTTATTCGATATATTGATGATTTAAAAAAATAATAATTGCCAAATTTGCAAATTAATAGTTATTCATTTGTAAAATTTTTATTTTCAAAGTATGTAAACTTATTATCGAATTTTTTTTACACTTCGAATTATAAGAGAAATATTAGGAAAACATTTCTTCGAAAAACATTGACAGTTAGGTTTTCATTCGCTACTTTAGAACAAGGTAATTGGAACACTTAAGTATTCCAATTACTTTGGTTTAGAATGGTGCCTATTGCGAATATCACTAATCGATCGATGAAATATCAATCGAAAAATTTGGTATTGCCAGCATCGATTGCAGTCGAAGAAAGTTCGATTACAGTCGAACCCGTTTCGATTGCATTTTTCTTCACGAATGTTATTCGATTGACAGTAGTTGTTTTATTTTCTTGGTGTATCTTTTGGTTAAAAAGTCTTCTTTGTAAGTTGTTGTTAATTTTTTGTTTTTAAAATGATGTAAGTATAATTATTATTATTTATTAATTTTAATTTAGTTCTAGTATAAGAAATTAATAAATATTACTTGTTTTTTTTTTTCAACTAAACTGAAATGTTTATTTTAATTTATACTTTTTATGAAATGTTATTTGTTTTTTCTTTTCTATTTAGAACAATATTTAATATTATTTTATTATTTCAAAAAAAATTTAACAAATTAAAATCAAACATTTATACAATATCAATATTCATATGAGTTCATGAAATGTCAAAACAAATCATTCACAATAATTTAGAAAATTAATATGCAATTTAAATTCACATGAGGCAATGCTTTTAGGCTTATTCGATTGCGTTACACAATACCAAAAGTAAATTCAATCGAATCGAAGAGTTTTTCGATCGACTGTCGAACCGATGACCACAATAGACACCTATTTTTTCTTTATTTTGCTTATAAATCACTATAATTTTTGATGAACGTCTTAAACTGAAAACACAATAACGCGATTTTCGTTGTCGGTAGCGGCATGCGTTAGGTTTTTGTTATTGTTACAATAACTTGCCGCCAACCGACAACGAAAATCGCATTATTGTGTTTATGGTGTTCAAAAACAAAGTGTAACTTCAAAGTCAAAATTTCGGAAAAATCTAAAGTTTTAATGCTAGCACTCAAGGTATGTGTTCCAATTACCTTGGCTAGAACTTACATAAGCAGCTCTGTTCTATATTCCGTACGGAATGAAAGTGAAACCGAATGCGTACGATTTCAAAATAGGTGTTCCACAGTTCTCACGATTTACTTTTTAATATTACCGTTTTATATTGAACGAAATCAGTTGTTAAAAGCAGCTGATACGTTAGTAAATAAAAATTTTCAGAAAGTTTTTAAAAATTATATTTGTATAAAAGTATGATCGGAATAGTTTTATTAAATTTACTTGAAAAAATGAACAATGAAGAGCGTGAAAAATTTCGAAATGAAAAAATGTACAGAAGAATTTATTCTGCGAGATAAATCAAATCCAATAAATCTACCAGATATGTACAATGAAAAATTTGTGTATGTTTAAACTGACTTTTATTCACAATTAACTAATTCATTTATTTTAAATGAAGGTTTTTAGATTGTTTCCGACTAAACAAAGAAGCTTTTCAATATTTATTAACTCACATAGAACCTTTTCTTAAGGGACCTTACCTGCTGTATTACAGCTATATGCAACATTGTGTTTTCTTGCAGAAGGATCATGTTTTTCCATAAAATTTGCAAATATTCGATCTTTGTCAATCTACACACTCGAACTATAAATAACGCAATATATCAACAACTAAAGTGAAATCGCAAACGGGAAAATGCGAATTATAGAACACCCCATTTCACTTTCGCATTCATATTTCGTAAAAAGGGAAATTTGGAACAGGGCTGATTATACCAAATTGGAAAAAAATTATACCATTGTTACAACCAGCGCAAAATAACCGGTTTAAGGTTTTAGTCTTATGTTACTTAATTGCTCATAGATTTCGCAATATTGCGGTCAAACGGATATATCTCTGATTTTATTTTATTTAATTATTTTTTTTTTCATTTTCTTAACTATCCTTTAAAAAATAAAATTTGTACTTACTTTGTGACTAATTTTATTTTTTCTGATTCTAATTTTGATATATCTAACTCAATTTTATAGATGTTATTTAGTCTGTCTTCTATTGGTTCCATTTCTTCTGTAGTTTTTGAAAGAATTTCTTCTAAATTTTGTAATTTTTGTTTCGCGTTTTGTAAATCCAGATTTTTATCTTCCGCTTCTTTTTTAATATGATTCATTACTTTTAGATCAGATTCTAAAAATAAAAAAACGTGAAAGAACCCGAGCATGTTAGTACTTCTCGTATGGTCTATATTTTTTTTAAAACATTGTGAAAAAGCTATTTTACTGTCAACTGTAGCATTCTGATATTTTTTTCGTACTTTTTCAAATACGTACATATTTTCAATTACTTATGTCTTTTGAAAAGCCAAGTCATTTTCATGTTCATATCTACTTTCAACAAATAGTAATTTACTTTTTAAATTTCTAAGCATTACATCAAAATTATTTTTGATTCATATATTAAAATTATGAGATAATCCGTGTACGGTCCTTAAAACACAGTTTGAACATCAATATATTTCGTTATTCATGCTTAATGTGATAAATTCAGTGTTGTATTACAAAAATAAAAATATTTAGCACTGAATTTAAAGCATCTTTACATATATACATATTATTTTATATTTATAGGATTGTTAATCAAGCCAAGAGAATCAATGGCATAAAGAAACATAATGTAAATTAGATCCCACCAAAAACATAAATGTAAAAATGGGGCCAAGTTCTCTTTGGGTAATCCATCTGCAGGTCAATACAAAATTAAAAATTAGAATCTATGTGGATAAAATTTTAGGTTTAGCATTAATAGACTGTAAAGAGGTCAAGTGGTTCGAAACGGTGCGCGCTGCCTGTGCGGTATTTTAATTAATAAACAAAGTTATACCTTTTATTTTCAAATTATCTATCTCAACTTTACGCATTTTAATAATTCTATCAATCGCTTTATTATATTCTGTTGTACCAAAAATTGCATCAAATTTCTCTTTCAACTTTTTAGCTTCGTCTAGGGGCCAGCTTGAATCTTCTTGATGACAAAATATTACGTTATTGATTATTGCTTTTGATACACCTATAAAAATTTATATTTTAATCAGACAATTTCACAAAAATAAAACAAACAAAAAATATATACCCATAAAATGAGACATTTCGGTATCAGTATCAACGCATCTTTTACTAACTGTTTTCTGATTTTCTCCTTCGAAATTAATTGTAGAGTCTAAACTTTCGAATTTAGGTCCCTTACCTTTTTTATTACTTATTTTAATTGATCTTGTTACAGTAATCCTTTCTCCTTTTACATTTTTAACCTGAATACATGAATAAATAAATGTAACGAAGTTTCTTTACACTATTTGAGTAAACAATAAACATTACCATTAGTTTTACTTGGCCAAGACATTCTGTAAAATCATAAATTTTTGGATCATGAATAAAACTTTTTCCTTTGTTACTACCAGGGGGTAATTCTCCGGTTAAAGCGTACTTCAAACATTCAATTATTGTTGTTTTACCGCAACCATTTGCACCAAGTATTAAAGTCAATGGTGAAGAAAATGTTATTATCTAGAATGTTATTAAATAAAAGAAAATATCGAAAAAAATAATGTCACAATACAAAGGTAAACTTACTTGTTTGTCTTCTGCCTTAGTGCCAAAACTCCTTATACCTTGAACTGATAAATTTTCTATCACCGACATTTTAGTATGTTATTTAAGCAACTCTTTTAAGTCTTGAAATTAACATTACCTACTACCTCTACCTGGCTGTGTCTGGCAAGTGGAAATAAATAATTAAAATCAACGCAACGAAACGAATTAAAAAGTGAATATGCTTTGGCTGCCAGTGTTGCAAAATTAAATTTTAAAAAGTAAAGTAAAGTAGGTACTAGGACCTAGGTAGAGTTTGTTAAAAATTAAAAACGAATGGTATAATTGCTTAGAGAGATAATGGTATAATTTTTAGAGAATTTTTACACTAGTAGACAGTAGTGGTTTTTTTCTTCTAGTAAAGAGAGAATAATAAGCTTAAGGTTAAAAAAATGTTTAAAACATAAGGCCCAACCATAATGCTACGTAACGTAACGTAAGAGTGAACGAACGTAAGCTTACGGCTGTCATTTTTCCGTAAATGAACCACAATAGAAAAAGTCACTTACGTAGCTTGCTTGTGTAATGTGTACTTGACAAGTTTTTGGTGAAAAGTTTTTATTGTAATTATAAATAAATTTTTTAAATTGTATTTAATATTTTAAAAATAACTTTAAAAGAAAAATGGATTAGTGGGAAAATGAATTCTATAAATAAAAGGAACTTGGAGAATTTACACATTTTACAATAATTTTAATATAACCTCACTTATCTTACGTAAAGTGCGAAGCTTACGGCAGGTTAAGTTACGGAAATTTGACATTTTAAAGTGAACGAAAGTTAACGAACGTAACCTTATATTCATTATGGCCGTATGTATTATTTTACATTTCTCGTTCCTTACGTTACGTAATCTTACGTTACGTTACGTAGCATTATGGTTGGGCCTATATACTTTTTAAAAATTGATTATAAAGCCTCTATAACTACGATGATATTCGAGTAAAAAGTTGTTCGAGGACGTTTCGGAAGTTTCTCAGTAACTTTCTCCGTTCTTTAAATTAATATTTTTCGAATATTCCATCATATTTAATTATTTTCAAGAAAGGGATCGATTCTAGACA
The DNA here is from genome assembly GCA_932526495.1 of Bombylius major. Lineage (NCBI taxonomy): Eukaryota > Metazoa > Arthropoda > Insecta > Diptera > Bombyliidae > Bombylius > Bombylius major. Next base: position 33,145,464 of record OW052043.1, read on the forward strand.
GGAAGCATTCTATTCACTCATCCCAAATCCGAAAACCCCATGTAAATCCGTTCACGTTTACTACCCTAAAACTCTTTCCAAAATTTCAATTACGTCACGAGGAACACTCTTACCCACAAAGGAATTTAGTCAAGGGTTTGCAAGTGGATAAAAAGCATGGTATGCTCAGTTGAAAACGATTTTTTTTCGCTTTCAACAAAAAAACGTCATTTGTTGACAGAAATTGAATTGAGTGAATGTTTATTGTTCTACAGATTGAAAATAGGTATTAAATGTGTTTAAAAAGTGTGGAATTGTGTTTAAAAAAAGTTAAAAAGTGTAGAATTGTGTTTAAAAAAGGTTAAAAAGTGTAGAATTGTGTTTAAAAAAGGTTAAGAAGTATAGAATTGTGTTTAAAAAAAAGTTAAAAAGTGTAGAATTGTGTTAAAATATATCTAAAAAGTTTTAAAATGCTGTGTTGTAAAATTAAAGATTGCAAGAGCAATAATAATTTAAAATATTTTGATAAAAACATTCGGTTTTTCCGATTCCCTAAAGATTTGAAGCGTCGATCAGAATGGTTAAAAGTGTGTAAACAAAAAGTGCAGAATATAGAAAATGCATTTGTTTGCTCCCTCCATTTCTCTGAAATAGCTCCAAATATAAACTTGCCAGTGAAAAATAATCAATCAACAGAACGGTCACTAAGATAATTTATTTTAGAGTAACTAATTTGAACGATAAATTAACTAGTGAAACTAAAAACAAAAATTATTATACAAAAACAAGAAAGATTAAAAAGATTATAACATGAATTCAAATCATTTTAAGTTTATACACAAAATAATTACAAAAGAAAAATAAAGAATTGATGAACGATAAAAAGTATGTTTATACTTAATTTGTCAACAGGTGACGTCACACATATTGTTGAAAATGAACTGAGCATACCATCCTTTTCTTTCTACCATGGATAAAAAGTATATAATAAAAATACTAATTTAGCTGAAATTATTTCAGTTGAAGGTTCATTGCGCATGTTTTACATCATGGTAAATAGAATAGGAAGGTATGCTGAAAAGGGGGTTTTAACCTAAAATAAAAAAGTCAGTTACAGATGACGTAGCTGCGAAGAAATTTTGAATTTTTAGAAATAAAAACTGTTGTACGTTCACAATAATTATATATGTATACATTTTTTGTTTGCAATTCTTCAAATTTTTTTCATTTTCTGTTCAGATTGTTTTCAATTAATCAATTGTATAAAATTTATACAAATATTTTTCTCATCATTTCTGTGAAATATCGAAAGTATACATTTTTTTGCTACCTTAAATATTTTATATATTTTAGGTAGGTATTTATATACATTTTATCAGAATCACATCCTCATATCCCATACTTTATAAGCTCATATTATAAAAAATCTAAAAATAAAATATTTGTTTTAATTGTGTAAATTTGTTTCTTTTTCATTTAATTTTATCGTTTTTATTGTACCATCACGACCGCTTGTCTTCAAATACAAACAATCATTTATATCATCTGAATAATTAATTTGCATTAAATGTTTTTTTAAGTATATTTTTTAAAGTATATTTCAATTCAACAATATTATTTTTTAATGAATACAAATAAACATGTCCTTGACGGTTACATATTAAAAACCAACGATTTTTTATAATTTCTGCCGTTGTAAACCATTTTTCTTTAATTGATGATGGTAATTGAAAATTAATATGATACAATGGATTTTCAATATTTTCATATGAATTTATATAAATACAATTACCATTATCATCACATAATAATATTTCTTTAGTTTCATCACATATAAAAATTGATTTAATATAACTTTTTGTAATTTCAATTTGTTTAAATTTTAATTTTTTTGGTTTTTTACAACCATGTTCATAAATTAAAAGTTTCTTATAACCGCCAATTAAAATTAAACAATTATTTTCATTTGTTACAAATGTTTCTAAAATTGTACAATTTTTCAATTGAATATCTTCTTTTATTTCCCAATTAAATGTTTTTATATAAATGTAATCTGTTGTAATTCCAACAAAATTTTGTGAATTTACGCAATTTTTAACTTGATAACATTTAAATTTTGTGAAATTATTAATATTGAATGAATTTATCACTGTTGGAATTTCTTGATATACTGCCTTATTCTACATCAAGTCATAACTTGTGACCAGTCATAAGTATATTCACCAAACTAGTTTTATGACCGTCATAGTCAAGTTATGACCATAAAATTCTTTTAACTGTTTTGCTGACCTATTAGCTTTGCTACTAGCATTTTGAACCCAACTTTGAACTTGATTATGACGGTCATAAACTAGTTTGGTGAATATACTTATGACTGGTCACAAGTTATGACTTGATGTAGAATAAGGCAGATAATTTAACTTTTAAATTATTATCATCATCATCATCATCACTATTCACGCTGAACGATTTGAAAATTTTTTCTAATTCAAATTTAATTAAATTTCCGTCATTACTGGTTGTTAATAATGTTTTAGTTTTTTCATAATAATAAAAATTCCATATAATTGCACCAAAATGATGTCGCCGCTTGAATATTAATTCACCATTTGAATTCCATACACATAAATTTGAATCTTCACCAACAGAAATTGCAAACTGATGATTATCTAAAATAAATTCAAAAATTTAAGACTTAAAAAAGACTGGCTACGTTTCAGAATTCAACATTGAGTCCACACTAAGGTATATGGTGAATTCACCTTGGTGAATTGATGATTATTGAAACATAGAAATGTAGTTTCGGTGGAAAGATTGTGCAAAGTGTTGAATTTTGAAACGATCGAAATGATTCAATTTATTAATTATTTCCCTTCTACCTACCATTTTCAATAATTTTTCCTTTGAATACCTTTGCTGTATGAGCATAACCACTTTTGTATGGTGAAATTTCTTTATTTTTCCAATCATCATCAACGGTGGTAGTATCATGGATCATTTTATTTTGTATTTTCCAAAAACGTATCGATCTATCATCTGAAGTTGTTGTCATCAACATAAATTTCATATTTACATCAATAGAAAATATTACACCAGAATGAGCAGAAATACGATGTAAAACTGGATAATGATTGGTAATTTTTTCATCATTTATGGTCCAGATAATCACTTCACCAAATGCGTTTCCTATAAAATACAAAATGAAATTAGTTTAATACGAAACAAATTCTAAAAAGAATTCCCTAATTACCTCCAAAAATTGTTAAATTTGAATTTGATTCCATTAAATGCGAACAATACATTGTGGATTTATCAATACATGAATATTTTTCTAGAATTTTAAATGCGTTTTCATGAAAACAATATTCAACAATTAAAAGGACACTATGAGCTGTTAATAGATAAAATTTTGCAATTTTTGGGTTTGTATTTTTATTTAAAAACAGCCCATTACTAATCTAATCCGTAATTTTCGAACAGGAAAGTAGTTTAAATTCTTCGTTGATATTTTTTCCTTCATATTTCTAAAAAAAAAGAGCCAAAAAGACAATTTTCCTAAGATTTTAAATCAAAATATTTTACTACTCACACAATTATGAGATCAAAGAAAATTCTTTTGCTCCATACGTTAGAAGAACATTATGATCTGTTTCATATTCTAGACCATGGGTTTTTTCATGAATTTAAGTACAATGTAATTTTTCACGTTGAACTTCATTCGGCTCATTCTTTGGGGAGTCTGATGATGATGTATTCAAATAGCTATTGTGCACCACATGAAGTTCATTTCCAATTGCTGAAGAAAAAAAGGAACTGATTAGAAAAAATAACTATCATAAGTATGTATAACAATTTGAAGATTTATAAAAAAAACTGTACATGAACCCTTAAGGAGCTTAAAAGGTTTTAAGGAGTTCGTTTTTGCAGAGGTGTATTTAGCAGTCTGTCTTTTAATAAATAATCTTCCTCCACAAAATGATTTGAACACACGGCCCAATTATTTTTCATATATGAAACATTTTACTGGTTTCACACCACAGGCCCGAATCCACTTCTCAAACATATTTTTTTCAGATGGAAATCTGAAAAATTTAACTTTTTCTTTTGTTTTTCCTGTATAATTTTTACAGGACACCACCACACATTTAACCATTTTAATAGATTTTTTTTTTCAATAATATATAGTCAATTATAGTTTTTAAATATATTTAAATTCACTTTATTTATAAAATAATACAACTTTATCACTAGCCACTATGCAAACTACATATAAAAAAAAATGTAAACAAAAACTTTTCCTTCACAGCTACATCATCAACTTATTGTAATGTCACTAAAAAACGAAAAAAAATCTCCGCCATATTGCTTTTCAGCATACCTTCCTATTCTATTTACCATGTTTTACATGACGTAGTGATCTTCCTTTGTATACATATACGACAGAAGAAACCTGTTTATTAGAATTTACAACAACAAAAACGCATGTGTGTAAGTATCTTTTCTTCTGCGCATGCCAACGTAGTACAATACGAAACTTCAACTCTTTTGGGACAAGCTATACACATATAAACATTCTGTGTATAGTACATATATGGTATGCTATGCGCAGATCATTCGCTTTTAATTAAAACTCTAGAATGGGATCAAAAAAATAAATAGATTAATGGTTCACTATCCAATTTTTTTTATAAAGAAATTTTTAATTTTCTTATTTTAGTGTTATATAAATAAATTTATTTAAGCTAGAAAGAAATTATAAATATACATATTTTTAAAGGAATATTTCATTAAATGCTTATTAAATGCTATAAAATTATAATCAGAAAGGCAAATTCAAATTGAAAATTTAACCATGATATAGTTTTTTTTGATAGTGTAAGACCTAGAGATGTCAACGATTAATCGATTAATTGGGAAAATTCGATTAATCGTCGCATTCCGATTCGATTATTTTCGATTATCTCCTTTTGTAAATTATCGATTACATCGATTGTTTAAATCTGCATTAATCGATTATAAACAATCGATGTTTTTTTATACTCTTTGACATCTCTTACTTATTTTTGCTCAGATGTACATATTTACCTACTTACTTTTCGCGTGAATCTACTTACATTTTCAAGTAAAATCTTTACCAAAATCATTTTGAGTTGGGGTGGCGCTTCTGGTTGTCATTGTCAAATGTGAATATCATATCATATCTTTATTATCTTTTCGTTTTCTTTCTGATGATGGAGTCATGGAATTTCAGTTTACCGGTCTGCGACGCCAATCATTCAAATTTCAAATACTTAATTATTAATTAATTCATCAGTTCATCTACCTATTCTAATACCATGTCAAAAGTTTGGGAATATTTTAAAAAACATCCTCTTGGAGGAGAATGTAAGATGTGTTTTAAAATCATTAAAACTAAAAATAATACAACAAATCTAAGAAACCATATTGAAAAAGTACACAAAATAAACCTGTCAACCGATGCAGATATAGATAATGATAAGGAAAAAGAGGAACAAGAACAACGAGTGCTTGTGCAGGTATTTATTAATTTTATTATTTTATATGAATCAATTGTTGATTAAGTAAATGTAAAATAATAATGCATAATTGCATATAACATTATTTTAGAAAAATAAAAGTATTCAAAGTTATTTTCAACCTGATGAGCCCGCAGTGAAAAAGATTAAAGAAGTGGGAGAGAGTCAACAGTTAACAATTACTACAGCAATAAATAATCTAAGTTCTTACACGGAAGGTATGTGCATTTGTTTTTAATTGAATCAATTACTTTAATTTTATTGATAAACAATTTTAGATGGAGGAGAAAAATATAGCAAAGTTCTGAACGCGATCCTGTTTATGATCGCCAAAGAAAATTTATCATATTTGTTTGTTGAGTCTGAGGGTTTCAAAAATCTTTTTAAGGAAATTTGTCCAAAGTTTAAAATTCCTTCAAGGAATACCATAAAAACTCGTATGATGGAAAAATATAATGTATTATTTAAAATTATTAGAAACAAATTGAAAGCTGTAGATCATATAGTACTTACAACAGATATATGGACTCACATGCACACTACTACAAGCTATTTAGGATTATATGCACTCTACATGGACAATTTTGAAATAAAATCCTTATGTATTGGAACTACAGAACTTTTGGACGCACATACATCAGAAAATATTGCATCGATGATTATTTCAATCCTGAATGAATGGGAAATAAATATTTCTAAAATCATATCCATAGTTACCGACAACGCTGCTAATATGAAAAAAGCATGTGAGACTTTTGTTAGCAGGAACTGGCATATTGGTTGCTTTGCGCATTCCCTTAACCTCGCTGTAAACAACGAGCTAGAAAAAAATCAAGATATTTCCAATCTTTTAAATGATGTTAAAAAGATTGTAAAATTTTTTAAACAGAGTGTTAACGCTGCTAACAAATTACGAAATGTAGTTGATAATAAATTAATACAGAGCGTCGTTACCAGATGGAATTCGTCATTTTTCATGATCGAACGATTCCTAGAACTCTCAGATGGAATCAACACAATTCTTTTTTCTATAACAAACGGCCCAGACATGATAAGTGCATCGAATCTCGTGGAACTACGGTTTTTTGTTAAGATTTTGAAACCATTTTCACAGGTAACAACAGAGATTTCTTCAGAAAAAAATGTTTCTTCAAGCAAAATCATTCCAATTTGTAATTTGCTTAAGAAAACCATACTAAATATAAATGTACCAGCTACAGCACCTCTTGCTGTTCAATTACGACATAATATATTAAAGGAAATGTTAGTAAGATTCGAAATGTATGAAAAAAATCCAGTACTATGTGTATCGACTATTCTAGATCCACGATTCAAAACTGATTGCTTTGAAAATGCACTTATAGTATCAAATGCAATTACGATAATAAAAGACGAAATGGGAAAACAACAGTCAAGTATAGTTCCAAACTCTACATGTACTGTTTTACATGAAAACATTGCTACAGATATCGATGAAAAGTCTAATAATTCCTCAATTTGGAATCTTCAAAAAAGCATACAAACGCAACAAAACAAACTAAGGAATGAAAATTTGAATATAAATTCGGAGTGGAACATATACAAAAATGAACCCACTGATTTGAGCATTGATCCATTACTCTACTGGAAAAATGAAGGGCTGAAATTTCCGAGACTGAGAAAAATTTCGCAAAAGTATTTGGTAGTTCCTGCTACATCGGTTCCCTGTGAAAGACTTTTTTCAAAAGCAGGGAATATTCTGACTGAAAAAAGATCAAGGCTAAAACCAACACATTTACAAAAACTACTATTTCTAAATTCTTTAGACAAAGAAGACTTTTATTAGATTTCTAATCATCATGCATCATGCATAGTTTTATGCATTTTAATTTTGTGGTTTATTTTTTTTTTGTTAATTTTCTTTAAGTTTAATTGATTTATGTTTTATTGATTTTTATTTTGTTTTGTTTTTACTTTTGTATTTGTATATCGTGAAATGTTATATTTTTGTTTCTCAGAAGCACTGTAATAAACGTAGATTATGAAATATACGTAGTTATTTTTACAGCAAAATAAATCTTGACTTTGTTTTTTGTTTTTCATATTATGTTGAAAGAAACATATAAGTACATAAATTGCTCAAAAACAACTGTTTGAATAAACTGTAATTTGTAAATGTTATGTAAACGGAACATATTTAATACTGCGTTTAGTCGATTAATCGACAAAAAATGCGATTAATCGATTGCATCGATTATTAAAATCAGCAATAATCGATTATAAACAATCGATGTTTTTTTATTCTCCTTGACATCTCTAGCTAAGACCACCTTTATTGGCTTTTGACATTTGATTTTTTCTTTAGCTGTCATTTCCAACTGTCATTGTTACATTAGCTGCGTTCCATTTTGGTATTTTTATCTACTCCGGAGTAGTTGAGAGTACTTCATCACCATTCACCAGTAATAAATGGAACGGTCAATTCAATTCAAGAGTAATTCTTAACCTTCAAATCTGTGTAAATTTTTCTCTTCTTTGTTATAAAAATGGATTTTTAGTTTAGGAAAAATGTACATACATACATATACATACGTATGTATTTGTTGAGGTAAGAAAATCAAAAAAGCCATTTTTTTATAATTGTTGCATGTTTTATTTTACTTCAACAATTTTATAAATAATAATCTTCAATAAATTTTGTATCGTATTTTAGCATTATTTAATTTAAATATAATGCATAAGATCAAATATGTTATTGTTAAATATTTGTTCTATCGGCTGTGTATTTCGAGGTGAATCATCATCATTACTGTCTTCACTACTTTCTTTTAATTTGATCAACATTAAAAATGAAAAAAATATTATCCTCCTTAATTTAAAATCCATAAAATTTATTTGACATACGTTCTCACTGTCTATTTTAGGTTCTTGACAAAAAATGAGATTTATTTGATAATGATGATTTGTATTTTATGTAAAAAAATTCAAAAAAAACAAAGTACATAACCCTAAAAAAGTCAAATCCATCTTTTGGAAGTTTTGAAAATTAAAAATACTCTGGTGGTAAAAATCGATATAACTACTCCTGAGTAAGATGATCAACTACACCAAAGTATGAGATGGTGTAGTTGGGAGTACTTGGGAGTAGGACAAACTACTCCGGAGTAGATGAAACTACCAAAATGGAACGCAGCTATTGTCACTTAGAGTGTGTGTGGAATCGAGTAAATTTTTACTACAGTAGTAAATTTTGACATAAAACGTGGTGAATTTAACTGTCAAAATTTACTCTGGCTCTGGGGCTAGTATAAATTTTGACAGTTTGATAGTAAAATAATGTAAAGTCAAAATATCGAAACAAGTACACAATTTTGTAGCTTTTAAAATTTACTCAATTACGCACAGCAAATGTGAAAATTTTTTTTTACCACGGTAAATTTTATTCTACCACAAAATGTAATGTCAAAATTTACTACTGTAGTAAAAATTTACTCGATTCCACACACACTCTTAATATTAAAAAATAATAATGCCAGCAATACTGGTAACGCGCATAACGCACCTTAAAGGTGGAGTTCCAATGGACGCGTTTGGACCTAAATAAAGCGCCTTCATATTTTGAAAAACAAAAACTTAATCAAGTAATACCGCCAGTATACATTTGTAAACTCACGGCCAAATTTGTGACATTCTCGATCAGGCAATCATAGGGTTGAGAAACATTCTAAAACTTAGAAAAAATACTTTTCATTATAAAAATTGTAAAACTTGAATGTACAATATAACAACAATGTACAATTTAGAATAGGTACATACATATAACATATTGTACATACATATGTGCACAAAAAAACAGAAAAGACAATTTGGATGCGAAAAATAAAAAAACAAAACACTGAAATGTTCAATTATAAAAAATAGGATCAAAATAAATAAATAAAAATAAAAAATAAGTAGAAATACAATAAATTTATATGATTTTTTGTACATTGAAATAGGACAATAATAAAAGCATATGTAAATTTACATAATATGTTTGTATAATAAATATATATTCCATATAAACATACATGTATGTATATATAATAATAAAAAAACATAGTACCTATATTTATAATTTGAATAATAATAAAAAGATTTTTTTTTTAAAACAAAAATGTACCCATACAAAAGAGAAATTCAAATAAATAAGAGCGAATGAAATTTTTTAACAGAAATCTAGCAAACCATGATCGAAGTAATCATAAAACAATGTAGATAAGCATTATTATTAATATTAACCAACTAGCTATGCATATGTACATGATGATCATTCATTTCATTTTCTCATCATATTCATTACACAACGTCACAAGTCACAAGTCACAACACAAAATAATAAACTCAAAAAATATCAATGACTTCAAAGTTGTGAGAGAACTTTATTGAAACTGCTATATAGCTTTCATGAAAAAGCGTTTGTCGGTTGCCTGAAGCAAAAACCATATAAATACCATCAAAAACCATATAAATACCATATAGACAGACCAAAATGAAAATTTCTTGAAAAAAAATATTTTTCTCCCTGCAGATGGCCAGCCAAGGAGGCTCTGATAGAAAGAATAATTTTTGTATGAATCGAAATCAACAGTATGAGTGTATGAGTGTATAAACATATACAATAATAAAAACGTGGCTTTTTAGAGCCAATATGGAAATTGCGTATACAGAAAAAAAAAAAAACAGATCGCAAAAACGAAAAACGTACAGAAACAATATGTATAAGCGCATATATAAATTATGAGTCAATTCATTCAAAAACTATATAGGTATACAACTTGTCTGTTAAAATAATGATCATTAAATAATATGACATATAGATATATATTATACTGTAGTATATACAGAATAGATAATGTACATACATATTTCATAGGATTTTGCAATTATATCCTATAATTATACATATATTGCTGGTATGGTTTTTTTCTTTTCTTTTTTTTTTTTTGTCCACATGCATATATTATAGTTATGTAGGTATGTATACCTATTTGATACAGCAAACAGCGTTCTTTAAAGCTGAAATAAATGGTTATTGTTGTTGTTTTTTTTTTTGGTTTGATTTTTCTGTTTCTTGTTGTTATTGTACTTTTGCTACAATGAATATGCTCGCGTAAATAAATATTTTTTGAAATAAGAATTTTATTTCAAATTACAGTGTCCGCTCAATAATTTTTCCCTTCCTATTTTCAACTTTTGGTTTTTTCAACACCCAAATTTCAATAGGTACTTTGAAGGTTTTTCGATGATTTTTATTTTATAAAATAGAATAAAGTTTTAATAAGCTAAACATATACTGCCTAATTTAAATCACCGATTTTTGTAGAAATAATTTATTTTATAATTTTCATAATAGGTTTTTATAATAACAAAAACTAATTTTATTACAAAACTATTTGTAGTTTTTTCAAAAATGGCGTTGAAAGTTGCAAATTGGTTTCTATCCAATAATTTCAACCATTTTAAAACTTAAACAAGGCCTATTTTAATGAGTCCAAATTGTCGAGCTCATACTGTATGTATGTGTAATTTTTGCTTCTTTTCTTTCAAATGAATATTAACATTAGAATACAAATGCAAGTGAACAATTCGTTCTATTTCAAATTTTAAACCCTCGAATCAATTTTAAGTAACAAAATGTAACATTTTTTGATTCTTTAGAAAAGAATGTTCCTGTGAAGCTAGGAAGTTGAAATTTGGCCAGAATATTCTTTGAACGGTCTTATATTGCATGAACTTTGAAAGGTTGAATTTTTTTCTAAAGAATTAAAAAATGTTACATTTTGTTACTTAAAATTGATTCGAGGGTATAAAATTTAAAATAGAACGAAGTGTTAACTTGCACTTGGTACTGTTAAAAATTATAGAACAAGAAAAAAATGCTAACGAAAAACCAAAGGTCGATTCTCTGTAAAATTATACCAAAATTTTCACTTGCTTCAGTAAAAATGTTGAAAAGAATAGCTAAATATGAGAAAATTCTTTGTTTTTATAGGCAGCTGACCTGATATCGGCATTGATTTTTAGTATTATATTACATACAATATACATTTTAATTTTTTTAACTACTTCAGAATGTTTTCTGCGTTACCTGGAATGTCCTCATAAATTATTATTGCTTATTGTAAAAGATAATTTATATGGGTTTTCTATTAAACACTTTTTTAAAGGACATGTGTTACAATAAAACTATAAATGAGACAATTATTAAATACTTAACAATTCACAGAATTCTTAAAGAAAATATTAAGAATGTATTAACAAGGTTGTGTACGAGTCTTCTGCGTTGCCGCCTTCATTTCAGATAAATTTAAAACATAAGGTCAGAATAATAGAAATGCGCTATATAGTTTTAAAAGTGAGGTATAGAAAAATGTACAAGTATTAAGTCTTTACACTTTTATTATCCAACAATTTTTTAATAAAATTCCTCACAAAGTGTCTTCGATGTTAACAGAGAATCGACCTAAAACAAAAATACACACATGCTTAAGAAAATAATATCACACGTACAGTATATGGTTTAATAAATACATATATTGTAATGTAAAAACCCAAACACAAAAATTTTAGTTCTATGTCCAACCACTTGGGGACAAGGAGAAATCGCTAAAATGATAAAAGTTATGCTGATTTGAAATGTAACTGTCAGTAACGGACAAGTGGGCTGTCTTTATGATGTAATTATATAGTCATTGACATGCATGTACATCTAGTGTTATGTATACCTATTTAATACAGCATACCTACTTCAAGCTTTCAAAGCTGAAATAGATGGTTATTGTTGTTTTTTTTTTTCTGTTTGATTTTTCTATGTTTCTTGTTGTTGTTGTACTTTTGCTACAATGAATATGCATTGTATAATAATCGCTCGAGTAAATAAAAATTGTAAAATAAAAATTTTTAGAATAAGAATTTTGTATAGATTACAGTGTACGCTCAATAATTTTTCCCTTCTTATTTTCAACTTTGGTTTTTTCAACACCCAAATTTCAATAGGTACTTTGAAGGTTTTTCGATGATTTTTATTTTATAAAATAGAATAAAGTTTTAATAAGCTAAACATATACTGCCTAATTTAAATCACCGATTTTTGTAGAAATAATTTATTTTATAATTTTCATAATAGGTTTTTATAATAACAAAAACTAATTTTATTACAAAACTATTTGTAGTTTTTTCAAAAATGGCGTTGAAAGTTGCAAATTGGTTTCTATCCAATAATTTCAACCATTTTAAAACTTAAACAAGGCCTATTTTAATGAGTCCAAATTGTCGAGCTCATACTGTATGTATAATTTTTGCTTTTTTTCTTTTAAAAGAATATTAACATTAAAATACAAGTGCAAGTTAACACTTCGTTCTATTTCAAATTTTATACCCTCGAATCTATTTTAAGTAACAAAATGTAACATTTTTTGATTCTTTAGAAAAGTTTGTTCCCGTGGAGCTAGGGAGCTGAAATTTGGCCAAGATATTCCTTGAGCGGCAAAAGTTTAAGCTTAAAAAATTAAATATGTAATTTAATATTTTTGAATTCTTACAAAAAATTGTTTGTATGAAAAACATGTTTCGCCGATTTGAATTAATTAAAAAGCATTAGGTCAAAAAGTAGTTCAAGAATTAAAATACATACATACTTTTTTAAGGCTAAGGTTTCTAAGGCTTACTTTTTTAAAGAATCAAAAAATGTTACATTTTGTTACTTAAAACTGATTCGAGATATAAAATTTTAAATTGAACGAAGTGTTAACTTGCACTTGGTACTGTTAAAAATTATATAAAAAGAAAAAAATGCTAACGAAAAACCAAAGGTCGATTCTCTGAAAAATTAAATCAAAATTTTCACTTTCTTCAGTAAAAGCATAGATAATTAATCTATGATACTAGTCTATGGTAAAAGTGTTAAAAAAAATAGCTACATATAAAAAAATTCTTTGTTTTTATAGGCAGCTGACCTGATATCGGCATTTATTTTTAGTATATTATTACAAATACAATATACATTTTAATTTTTTTAACTACTTCAGAATGTTTTCTGCGTTACCTGGAATGTCCTCATAAATTATTATTGCTTATTGTAAAAGATAATTTATATGGGTTTTCTATTAAACACTTTTTTAAAGGACATGTGTTACCACAAAACTATAAAAGTGACAATTCCTAAATATGTAATAATTCACAGAATTCTTAAAGGAAATATTAAGAATGTATTAATAAATTGTGTACCAGTCTTCTGCGTTACCGCTTTTTTATAGATTAATTTAAAACATAAGGTCAAAAAAATAGGAATGCGCTACCTATAGTTTTAAAAGTGAAGGTAAATTGTAATAAATGTAAAAGTAAAATGTAAAAGTATCAAGTCTCTACACCTTTCTTGTACAACAGTTTTTTAACAAAATTCCTCACAAAATGGCTTCACGTTACCAGAGAATCGACCCAAAACAAAAACACATACAGGCTCAAGAAAATAATTTGACACGTACAGTATGTATAATAAGTACATTTGCGATGTAGAAACACTTACACAAAAATTTTAGTTCTCATGTCCAACCACTTGGGGACAAGGAGAAATCGCTAAAATGACAAAAGTTAATGCTGATTTAAAATGTAACTGTCAGTAACGGACAAGTGGTCTGTCTTATGATGTAATTCTACAGTCATTGCCTGAAGTCAGTTAGCAAAGAATTTTGGTTACAATGTTTTATATACGGGCTGGTCATATATAATATTATTTTATATATGCTCAGACTCTAAACGCAAAAGCTCTTGAAGTCGACTTAAGGACTCATAAGTGGAAGTCTAACATATCTAAATAACAGCTTCAACTTCACAATGCTACCAGCATTTTTAAAAAACACACACACAAACATTGCAAATTTGTTTTAAAAATTGGAAAAAATAAAAAAACGGAAAATATGTCAGGTGTCAAACAACATATTTTCAACCATAAAGTTGACAGTACTGATACCTCAGATTCAAAATTCTAAACATTTAGAACGTCGGACTCAGACTGATTTCCATTTGTGTTTTGCGGTATGAAATAAGTATTTGGCTTACTTCAATATATTTCCATATGCTAGAATTATTTTGATATGTATTAATTTCATTAACATTGAGAATTTTTATTACTTTAAAAGTAACTTATTTGGTCGCCAATCGCAACAAGAAAATTTATTTGCTTTCAAAAAATCTTTACTAAAACAAGTTTGAAGATGTAAACGATATTTCTTGCGGACGTTTTAATGAGCTTGTATTGTGAAAATATTCGTTCAACTACCGTGGAATGCGGTAAAGTCAAAAGACTATTTACAATTTTTAAAGTTTTTGAAGTCATTTCAGCCTTAAGCATAGTACGTAGATCGACCTGAATTCAGTTTCTTATTTTTACTATTTATTTCTACACAGAAAAATTTTGTGTAGAGTGACGTAGAAATATTTGGAGAAACGTAAATTAAACGACATTTTTGTTTAACTGCCTTACTGCTTTATTCTACATCAAGTCATAACTTGTGACCAGTCATAAGTATATTCACCAAACTAGTTTTAAGACCGTCATAGTCCAACTTTGAACTTGATTATGACGGTCATAAACTAGTTTGGTGAATATACTTATGACTGGTCACAAGTTATGACTTGATGTAGAATAAGGCAGTAGGACTACTGCCACTGTCGCAAACGAGTTTATAACTGGTTTTAACAACTGAAAATACAGCTAAAATTATTTTAGACTATTCTTATTATACCAAGTAGGAAAAAAATTGTTACAACTAGCGCATTCGTCTCAATGTATTTTGGCTCTATGTTGGTGGTTACACTCGTGCAATAGGCTGAACGGGCAGAGTTACCAATTCAGCATTTAAAATGCTTAATTTGTCATTACGACAAATGAAAAAGAATTCAAAATTTCGAAAAAGTATTTAGCATTATTTTTAGCATAATTTTTTTGCTTGTTAATTGAATTGTATTGAAAAATAATTTTTAGCATTTAGCATTATTTTTAGAATTTTCTTTTTCCACATGTATAGAGATTTTTATTTTTATTCAATGAAAATTTTGTCTTACTCTTGCACCTGCCATCTGTCTGTGCTATGCTGTGCAAGCAGCTTAAATTGCTATCTCTTCTACTTCTACAGTGTTTCTTTGATGTTTCTGCTGTTTTATTACTAGTAATGTTTTACACTTTTTTTTCCATTTTCAGTTTTTTAATTTTATTATGTTTTGTTTTATTTGTTTTGCATTATTTGAAATTTAAAATTTATTTATCTTTTTTTACTTTATAGCTTTGTTTAGATTTTCAATCAGAATCAGAAATAATATATATGTTTTATAAATACAAAAAATTTGTTTATTTCATTGAATTTGCTAACTTATGTAAGCATGTCTACTTTTTGAAAATAATTCATGCACAAATTTGTGCATGCATAAACATATTCCTTATATTTTGGCAATTGGCATGGAATTTGGCATTTCTCTGCGAATATTTAGCATTATTTAGAATTTTTTTCTTCTAGATTTTAGCATTCAATCTTGAAAGTTAGTTGGCAACATTGTGAAGGGGTGAAAATACATTAGGTAGGATTACAACCGTTGGAATCCAATTAAAAACCGATTATAGGTAAATCAGTTTCAATAACCGGTTTTTAATTGGATTCGACGGTTGTAATCCTACCTAATGTATTTTGGGCCAACCTTGGCAACTCGAAACAAAATAATTTTGAACAAATTTTTTTTACTCACCGACAGTGCTGTCGTTCCAATAATTCTTAGAGTAGTACAAATGGCCTAGACCAAACTAGTCTTAGCTTTAATAACTAGTTTTTTAGCAGAGAGAATGCGAATTGTAAGAAGACTGGTTTGGTTTGGGCCAATGAGTTCAAAAGAGCAATATTTTGTAGAAAAAAGTAGTATCAGGGTAAACATTCACAGAAAGTATGTAAGCCAAATTTTACAATAGGACCCAAATCTTCTTATATCAGGGGTTGATAAGTAAAATGTCTAGGTACGTATTTCAAATAAATTTTTATAATTTTTATAATAAATAATGACATGATACTACTTTTTTTTGTTCCAATTATTTATTTAAAGCAGAAATAAAAAATTATCAAAAAACAATAAAAGAAAACTAAATTCAAATATAAAATATTTGCTTTAAAATAATATAGTGTATTTTCAAAAATGCATCGCTGCACAGTTGATGCAATGCTGATGCTTGTCACAAATTCAAAAATGCAACGCAACTTTTATGATGCGTTGTCACATATTCAAAAAAGAATCAAGTATTCAAAATTCCTTGTAATATTCAGCTGTCATGTAATAGCATTGCATCGCCAACTAAAAACATTGCATTGCCATAGCAACAAAGTAGTTTTTACGCATCACAAACAGAAGACCATTAGCATCACCAAAACAGCGTTGCATTTTTGAAGAAGCACATAATCAAAATTCTTTGATTTATAAAATTCTAAAATAAATAAACAAAAGATATTTAAAATTAAATAACACAAAAAAATTCAGTCAATTTATATATGAATATGATAGATAATTAATTCTTATATCTCTCAATGCATTTTTGGACGGTACCCAGTCAGCTGCATCATTTTTATTTAGAAGCTTCTTACAGCCATTATCACATTAACTGTACTTGTATGTAAACAGTTTCGTTTTCTGTCTTAATTAACGCAAGTTGCGAAAATACCCTCGCAGCCGCTGCGCTACTATTAGGAAGGCACATTATAGTACTGACTAATTCGCGTAGTTTTAGAAACATTCTGTCATTCATGACATTTTAAATTCAAATATAGAAGACCAAAATGCCTCTAAATCTAATTGTTTTGAAACTATTGTTTGATTTCTCATAATTCGCCATTCGGCCATCTATCTCTTCAATTTCATCTTTTTGAACTAAATGTGGCATTATAACAAAAAGTTGTGTGGCACTTTCGGCTAGATAAGCAGGATTTATTTCTCTCTACAGCTTTCAAAATTAGGGCGTCGAAATTGAATCTCTTCAAAATTTGTTAACATAATGTTTAGTATAGCTCGATTTAAAAAAGATGCCTCATCGTATTATACTAGCTGCCTTATTCTACATCAAGTCATAACTTGTGAACAGTCATAAGTATATTCACCAAACTAGTTTTATGACCGTCAGAAAACAATTCGCAGAAGAAAAGATACTTACACATATGCATTTTTGTTGTTGTAAATTCTAAGAAAGAGGTTTTTTCCTTCGTATATGTATACAAAAGAAGATCACTAACACATGTAAGACATGCGCGAAATTCGCCAACTCATATTATTTTGACTATCTGCCTTATTCTACATCAAGTCATAACTTGTGACCAGTCATAAGTATATTCATTATTCACCAAACTAGTTTATGACCTTCATAAACTAGTTTGGTGAATATACTTATGACTGGTCACAAGTTATGACTTGATGTAGAATAAGGCAGTATATCTAATATTTTATGCAACACATTTCGTATTTTGAAATTAGTACTACCAGGAGATCTTGAATTATATATCTCAGTCACAGGCACAAGTATTGAAAATATACCATATCGTACGAATTTTGTGAAAATTAAGAAACGAATAATTTATCAACTTTGTTATAACATTTTAAAGAAATTAAAAATTTGAAAAAAATAGTAGTATAAAATTGAAAAGAGTAGTATAGTTACGGTGATCATCCGTCCTATATTTTAGAGGACAGTCCTTTATTTTAAATCGTTGTCCTCTGAATTTATTAAGTTTTGAAAAAGTCGTTTCTGTCCTTTATTTCCATTAGAAATTATGGTTTGGCAATTACTTATACTAATAACATTTTATTTCTGTCTTTTTTTTTTGTTAAGTTTGAAGTTTACCTTTGTATAGAATAAAGTCAATTAGGGGATTCATTTCAAATTGCGTATTTGTACGAGACTTCGTAAATTTTTCCTTTTCTTTTGAGAATTACGAACTCTGCGTAAATGTACGCAACTTTTAAGTCGCGTAGATAAACCTCGTAAACAAATTTTGTGTAAACGAAGATTTTGACAGCTTGTCATTTTTACCAACTGGAGTTTAATAAGTGAATTTGTAGGTTTGTTTTGAAAAGATTGTCAAATAAATCATTAAACTAACCTTTAAAAAGAATTTTAAAGTTACAATTACGATTAGTGTTTTACGAGGTGCTTTCACGTCACTTTGACTTACGAGGTCGTAAAATTACGCGTTGCGTACTTCTACGATTTTAAATGAATACCCTAAATATAAATAATTTGCTTGTTATTTTACTTCACATTAATGTTGCTTTATTCTTGACTTAAAATTGTTCCACTCTAGATGTCCTTTATTTTTTTGAATAAAAAATGGTCACCGTAAGTATAGTAGTATGACAACTCAAAAAGTAGTAAAAAACTAGTATAGTAGTACGAACGACACCACTGCTCACCCCTTTTATTCACAAACAGTGTTGCAGATCTGCTACTTATGTAGTATATCTTTATATATTTTTCACGAAAAATATAAATCTACTACTCTACTACACCAAAATATGTCCTTCATATAAATTTACTACACCTTTTTTCGGGAATCGTGGTGAACAACAGCCCCTGTTTTTTCTTTATTTTTATTGAATAATTTTTTTTGCAGAAGATTTGACCTTGACGTTTCAAGTTGTCAACTTTTGTCTTTTGTTTTTATTGTATTGACTATTGTGGAAACTTGGATTGTGGATAGATATTTTAAAAGAAAAGGATAACGACTGTGTAGTAGTGACACCACGTATCTGCAAAATTCAAACTTTTCAGTACAGACAAAAAACATTTCAATTCATAGAACAAATAATACTGTGACATAAAAATTGACCATTGTTAATTTATTAAATTATTAACAATTTTTAATTTTTATAAATGAGATTGTGTGTATTGATATCATATAAATAATTTAATACTAGT
The DNA here is from genome assembly GCA_932526495.1 of Bombylius major. NCBI lineage: Eukaryota > Metazoa > Arthropoda > Insecta > Diptera > Bombyliidae > Bombylius > Bombylius major. The sequence continues at coordinate 33,164,940 of OW052043.1, forward strand.
ATCTCAATTTCAATAAAAGTGTTAGATACGTGGTGTCACTACTACACAGTCGATAAGATAAAAAGCATTTAAAGGAATAGTATTGAAATTTTATATCAAACTGTCAAAAGAAATAATAAAACGCTAATTTTTACATTTGGTTCAAATTCTAACCTGTAAATTTGAACATCAAAAAATAAATTTCTGTTTTGTGACTGCTTCTGCAGCTGTTTTCTGACAAAATGAATAATATCTGAAATAAAAAACACTGTTAATTGCACAGAAAAGTAGATAATTAATTAATATTTAATTAATTTAATTATTTTATTTATATTTATCACTAATTAACAATTTAAATAATAATTAATTCATATTTGATTTATATTTATTACCAATAACCTAAAATTTAGAAAATGTAAACAAACTTTATAACCTCTAAAATGAAAAATCCATCTATTGGATAATAGAATAACTAAAAACTTGCTGTGGTGAATTTTAGTGGTGAAATATATCAACTACGCTTGCTTTCTACACCTGAATATGAATAGGGGTAGTTGAGTGTGGATGGGAGTAGATTCATCTACGCCTGAAATCCAAAAGGAACGCAGCTTATATATGTTACTCAAACAACAGTTCTATGACACTATTTAAAAAGGCAGACCGATCTGAGGGTTCCAACCTGGCGGCAGACGTGGTCAAAGGTCAAATTGACGTTTTTTAAAGTGTGAGCTATTGACACCGGACTTTTTTTGAACGGTACTTTGAAGTATCCTCTTTAACATGACATATGTCTTTATTGTCGCAAACTTCATTTTGTAGCCGAAAAGTACCGTTAAAAATTTTGTGACAAAATTGTCATGTTTTACAAAAACCGTTATTTCTCCATTTTAGGACGTTCCAGGATAACAGTTAATAATGTATACTAAAGAGAACTTCCTCTTTGTTATAACTTCCTAACACGCTTTATTTCGTTTCAATCGGATCAATAGTTCTTAAGATATAGGGACTTGAAGTCAAAATTTCGTGTTTTTTAAAAATCGATTTTTCAACTTCTCCTGATAACGGTATATCTCTAAAATCTGACAAAGGACATCTATGTTTTTTGGTATCATATCAAGGACTATTTTGTCCTCTTTACAATGGTACCTCATATACACCCTATATATTGAAAAATAAACGAAAAAAAGTATAAAAAAATTCGTATTTTTTATGTACTTTTAAGTAAAAATATAAAAATTTATTATTCACATAGACATACCATAATATTGAAGTTTGCCACAATAAACAAATGAATAATATAAATTAAATAATATAAAATAAATAGTAAAGAAGATAAATTTATCAAATAAATCTCGTTTTTTGTCAAGAACCTAAAATAGACAGTGAGAACGTAAGTCAAATAAGTTTTATGGATTTTAAATTAAGGAGGATAATATTTTTTTCATTGTTAAGGTTGATCAAACTAAAAGAAAGTAGCGAAGACAGAGATCATGATAATTCACCTCGAAATACACAGCCGAGAGAACAAATATTTAACAATAACATATTTGATCTTATGCATTATATTTAAATTAAATAATGCTAAAATACGATACAAAATTTATTGAAGATTATTATTTATAAAATTGTTGAAGTAAAATAAAACATGCAACAATTATAAAAAAATGGCTTTTTTGATTTTCTTACCTCAACAAATACATACGTATGTATATGTATGTATGTACATTTTTCCTAAACTAAAAATCCATTTTTATAACAAAGAAGAGAAAAATTTACACAGATTTGAAGGTTAAGAATTACTCTTGAATTGAATTGACCGTTCCATTTATTACTGGTGAATGGTGATGAAGTACTCTCAACTACTCCGGAGTAGATAAAAATACCAAAATGGAACGTAGCTATTATACGTCACTCTACACAAAATTTTTTCGTGTAGAAATAAATAGCAAAACATGAAAATTTTTTTCGCTTCGAACACAATACGGAGCTTAAGTCTGAAGATTATTATATCGACTTGAGTAGTTTGCGAATGTAACCACAGAATTTAGACTTCTGAAGCACAATAAAAATTTACAAATAGACCTTCCGATAGCTGTTGTTTAAATTTTTATCAATTTGAGTTGCATAAATCTACTACACTATATTTCCGAAATGTAGCAGATTTTACTACATTTGAAAATCACTCAGCTGCAACACTGTTCACAAACCGGTTTGTTGCTTTGTTTACCGATTACCGAGGTCGGCGAGCGGCGAGGTCCCATGGTAATTGGTAAATATATAGAATATAGAATAGGATACTGAAATCTGAAAAGCAAAATAAGACGTAACGTACATTACATGTACATATTTCAAATTTTTTTATGGGTTTCTTCTGCGAATTTAACCATCCCAAATAATCTCTAATAATTAGGTACATATTATATATTTGAAATAACAATAAATTACGTTTTTTCTAGTACATAAATATTTTTTAATCAACCTAACGTGATGAATAATTATTTACGTTATTTTCTTTACGTACTTGGTTTTTCTGTATCTTCTGAAGTTATTTATCAACTTCTTGACTTTTTATATAAAAAAAATTTTGAAGCAAAAAAGGCTGAAGAAATAAATGATGTACTTTTTACAAATGAATTAATGGAAAATTGTGAAGGAATACATGGAAACGATATGATTCCATGTTATAATCCATATTGTTATATGAAAAATATACAGCATATTATAAGGGAAATTGAAAATGCAAAAGAAAATATCGATGTTGCAATGTATATATTTACAATGTGTGAATTTGGTAGTGCTTTAATTCGAGCACATAAAAGAGGTGTCAGTGTAAGAGTTATATGTGATAACTCAATGTCATGCAATGATGCATCAAAGATTGTTGATTTTTATAAAGAAGGTAAGTTATTTGTACAGAAATTTTTCTCTAATAATCTTTTCTTTGTTCATAGGATGTCCAGTTCGATATGCAAGTGAAGATACTACAATGCATCACAAATTTTGCATAATAGATGGTTCACGAAAAAAATATTCTGGGATGATAAAATCATTTTTTAAATTGAAAATAAAATCAACGCCACTTTTAATAACAGGATCAGCAAATTGGACAACTCAAGTACATAATCAAATATTTCAATTTTTTTTTTCTTTTTCTTGAAAAACGTTTATATTTCTTGATAAAAGGCCTTTTGTGGAAATTGTGAAAACATATTGATTACATCAAATAATAAAATAATAATTAAATTTCAAAATGAATTTGATCGTTTATGGGAGAGCAAAGAATTTAGAAAATTTCATATTAACGGTAAGGGATAATTTTAAGCGAAATAAAAAAAGTAACTAAATTGCTAAAATGTCATTTCAGGAATAAATTAAAGCATTAACTCAGCGCATTGTAACAATATTCGTGATACATATTTATAATTTAAAACTATTAATATTTTTTAATTTGTTTAAAAAAATTAGATGTTACAATGATATGTACTTAGATATTGAAAAATAAAAATCACAAATTTGAATTTGACTATTAAATCATTTTCAATTTTTAAAATTTTATTCATCTTTTCTAGACTTTCCAGAACAAGTTTTTGACGATGATGATGAAGCATTAGCTTGTAAAACAGTCCCTGGACTGGGATATGGTCGCATTTGAAATAATGCACCAGTTATAGTTGGATCAACACCAGTCTTAATATTTTCTGTATTTAAACCATCTGACCATTTACCTCGTGGTATGTCTGAATATGCAGCAGGATCCATTGGGTCTAATGGTTCGGAATCGTTTGTCTTTATTTTATCGCTTTTACGTGAAGCTTTTTGTCTGATAGCTTTATCTAAATTACGTGATTTTGATTTTTTCAATGTTGTAAATATTGTACTATCTGTAGATGATGGACTAAAAGGACGCTATAAATTAAATTGACATTTTTTTTTTTTCATTTTCGAATTTTAGAGAATTTATATGTATGTATGTGTATATTATTTACTTTAATTCCTGTTGAATGTACCGGTGGTGTTGGAGCTTCCAGAATTTTATGAATATCTTGTTCAGTTAAATTATCAATATTAATTTCTTCATCTTGTGGTTCTATTTCATCAAGTTCACGGCGTAATGCTGCAGCGCTTTTTGATATTTCAGATTTTGGATGATCTGGTGGTAACCATGATACAGTATCATCTATTATATTCCAATAATAATAAACACCACTAAAATAATTCAAATTTAGTCTTTTTTTTTTTTTTATTCAAATAAAAAATTTACTATCCAGAATCATAAACCTCAGTCCAAATTTTTGGTAATGGATACCTTTTCAATAGACGATTATGCCTTTTTAAATATGCACGAGTTGGTTCAGAAGTACCTTCACCCCAACGATTTATACAATATAAAGTACATTTGTGGAATATATTATATTTATTTGGACATCCTTTATAACCTTGACTATTACCTTCCGTTATACGTTTTTTCATACGTTCAATCCAAAAATTTTTTTCAGGCTTTTTTATTGGTTCATAGTCATATTGTAATGGATCTTCAATATCGTCATAATCTTCAGCAATAATTTCTTCATTTTCTGTATTTTGTACAGTTTGTTGACCTAGAAGTTTTAAAATCATGTTTTATTACTTCATGGCCCATGGGTAAAAATTTACATTCTAACTTACTCTGGTTATCAGGATTAATAATTCCTCTTGAGGAAAGCCTCTTTAGCAAAGCTGGAGGTAAAGGCATTCTTCTACAAAATTTAGTTTAGTAATAAAATTAGTTCTTGTTATTATAAAAACCGATTATAATAATTATAAAATGAATTATTTATACCAAAATCGGTAATTTAAATTAGGCAGTAGAAGTTTAGCTTATTGAAACTTTATTCTATTTTATTACATAAAAATCACCGAAAAACCTTCAGAGTACCTTTTGAAATTTGGGTGTTGAAAAAACCAAAAGTTGAAAATAAGAAAGGAAAAATTATTGAGCGTACACTGTAATCTACAACAAAATTCTTATTTTATAGTATTTTTCTTTTTGGAAGTCAGTATTGTGCTTATGGAGGCAGTACCCGATGAATTTTTTGCCTTGGTAATATTTAATTTGAATATTTCCCTCGACTAAAATTGAGATCTGATCACCCCACACACGAGACAGATTTATTCAAACAATTTATGAAAGAATATAGAAAAGCACGAGATACACATAACAAGGCAATGTAAGTATCGTAGTGACCGTTAGCATTGTGACGTCATCCTGGTCGTTTTATATGAAACAAATGAATAAAATTTAAAAAAAAAAATTTATATGCAAAGACGACCTGAGTGACGTCACAAAACAAATGAAAAAATTTCTTTACATTGCCTTGTTATGTGTATGCCGTGGATGTAACCTATATTATATTAACCTTGGGTATGCTGTATTAAATAGGTATACATAACACTGGATGTATATGCATGTGTACAAAAAGAAAAAGAAAAGAAAAAAATATACCATCAATATATGTAAGTATATAGGATATAATTGCAAAATCCTATGAAATCAAAACCCTCTATAACACAAGCCGAGTTGTGGCTTTCTGCACTAACACAATCAAACACGATAAAAGTGTTGAAACGTCAAAACATTCAATGCTGGTAGTACAAATAGTGATGTAAAGAAAATGTGTTTTAGTTAAATATTTTTGGCTTTTTAAATAAAATATGGTTTATAAAAGTTTTGAAATATAATAAATTAACAGTGTTATAATTTTTAAAGTGCACAATAGTCAAAAAGTTAAATAAAAAGGTGAAAAATATTGTGCCTTCTTACCTACTTTTAAGAGAAAAAATTAAATTAGAACACTATTTCTTTACACTAATATTTGTACTACCAGTACTGAACGTTTTGACGTTTCAACACTTTTATCGTGTTTGATTGTGTTAGTGCAGAAAGCCACAGGGAGGCTTGTGATATAGAGGGTTTTGACAGTAGTAAATTTTACTACTCAACTGTCAAAAATTATACTAGCTCCAGAGCATTATTTATACACATTGTGTTTCAGCCTTCACTTGTTAATACGTTATTTGAATGGGGAATTTTCCAATATTTCAAATTTGAATTGTATGTATTTAAAGTTGACAGCTTTGAAAATTAGTGAGTCAATAACTTTAAATATAATATGGACTGTACAAGTTCTTGTTTCATGTGGGCTCAAAACAAATTTCGTTAATTTCCTAAGAGTGAGACATATATATCGACTGTGTAGTAGTGACACCACGTATCTGCAAAATTCAAACTTTTCAGTACAGCCAAAAAACATTTCAATTCATAGAACAAATAATATTGTGACATAAAAATTGACCATTGTTAATTTATTAAATTATTAACAATTTTTAATTTTTATAAATGAGATTGTGTGTATTGATATCATATAAATAATTTAATACTAGTATCTCAATTTCAATAAAAGTGTTAGATACGTGGTGTCACTACCACACAGTCGATATGCATTATTTTCGTTCATTCAATTACCCATCTCACTTTCACTCATTGGTTGTCAAAGCTGTCAAATTTGAATATATTCAAATTTAAAAACGTTGGAAAATCTCCCATTGAAATAACGTAAGTAAGTTAATGATTTATTTAAGGACAATTTGATTTTTATCGAATTTATATTAAATTTTAATTCAATTCAAGTAATTTGAATTTAATTTAAATGCAAATTGTGCCTCCATCTATCTATTAAAAATATCGAATTTTGAAATCAATCTTCGTCCATTGAGACAGGGCGATTTGGATTCGAGTTTAAGTGTGGTAGCATGGTAAATAGAATAGAATAGAATAGAAACTTTTATTTTTTCAAGATCAATTTAGATACTTCGAAATTTATATGAAAAAAAAAATAAACATTTAAATATTTATTTGACAACATTAACATTAAGAGCCAAATTTAGTGAAAAATTTTTTCGAAAACAACAACATGTTATGCATGTGTAGTATACATTGTAATTATAATATGAATAACTCTTTTCTTTTTATGATTAAATTCCAATTAGTAATTTTGTTTAAATTAAAATTCTTTTGTTTATATTAAAATTCCATTGCTATTTCATCATACATAAGATTACGCGACATATCGTCTTACAATAATAATCATTGTTGCTGGGTTTGATACATACCTTAGAAACAGCTAATAATATTGTTCATTCATTTTGATTATTGCCGACCTAAACAAAATATGAATTTTGTTCACTAATTATGTATAATACATAATATAAAAGTTAGTTCAGTCTTAGCTTTCAAATCATTTAGAAGTTCTTGATTAAGATTTTAAAATCAAACAATAATAATTAAAGTTTTTATAGAATTCAAAAACAATTCTAATGTTGTTTTTTTTTATTAACATTTAAATAAAATTATTAAAATATAAAAGAAATAAAATAGTTGTTTTTTATTTCTTAAAAAATTATCATAAAAAAAAGGGGTGTAGCAAAAAATCCTCTTTGCTACTCCTTAAGTCCTTTTTTTTTTGGAAATAACATTTGGTGGCAGCGGTAAAATAATAAAATAAATAAAAACTAATATAACATAAGAATTTATAAGAATTAAATTAAATAAAAACTAAAGTGAAATTAAAATCAAAAGTGCAAGAAAACAGTTGAAAGTAAATAAAAACTCTACTGTGAAGGAAGGACGAAATTCTACAAGATTCCAGCAAGCCATGATGGACGGACTCAGCAGACTTACAGCGATGAAAAAATTATTTTTAATTGCATTAATATTGTAAGTAAATAGGGAACAATAACCCCAATAAAATTTTAATAGAATATTACAAATAAATTTTTATAATAAATGTTGTATTGTATTTAATTAAATTATTAAAAGTGAAAAAAAAAACAACAAGAGCAAAAATATATAATTTTATACGATATATTTATACATATAATGAAAATAGCTTGTTTTATTCAAAAAAAAATTTTTATTTGAAATTTTATTTTCTTTTTTTTAAAAAAAAAAAGGAAATAATAATAAAAAAAAAACAAAGTGTTGTGATAAGTTCAGGATATTTGATGAATTTTGATCCCCTCTTTCCTTTTGAAATTCAAAAAATTTTAAGATGGATGCAAAATCTGAATTTGATTTTGAAGAGGAAATTTTAAATTTGAAATTTCATTGTATAGGTGATTTAAGCGGTTATGAATTCGAAATATCATTACGGGATATCGTTAAAAACACAAAGATCTCTTTTAAAACGGTTGAAGAATCTTACAAAGTTGAATACGGTTCTAGATTGTACCATCGTAAGACATTTTTAATTTTAATTAATGATGACTGTATTGAAAACGCGATATTAGATAAAAAGTTAGGTGAAAAACCCGAATTGAACTTAAATGCGGACACAAAAGATAAAGAGTTCGAAGAAAATATAGATAAATTAAAAGAAATGAAATTAACAGTAGAAGAAAATAAAACTAAAAGAAAAGAAAAAGAAAGAATGAGCTTAGATAATCTAATTAAGATTATTACACATTTTGATAGTAATTCAACTAAGGTGCATGGTTTTATACAAAATTGTGATAATGCTATGAAAATGGCGACTAAAGAACAACAAGAATGCCTTTTACCCGTTATTAAAAGTAGAATATCAGGTAACGCGGAAATTATTTTAATGAACAAAAAAATTTTATCTTGGGAAAACTTAAAATATGAATTGAACAGAGTCTATAGGGAAACACATTCGAATATGCAACTTCATTTAGAAATGACTAAGTTAAAACAACAGCAGAATGAAACAGTAATGCAGTATACCCAGAAATGTGAAACATTAACAAGACGAAGATTACAAAGTCTTTTTATTGAAAATCTTGAGGATACAATATATTACGGTCAAAAAATTGCCATAGAAAAGGATATGTTACATGCTTTTGTTTTCGGTCTTAAGAAAGAAATTAGTACGTTTGTCAATACACAAAGACCAAAATCTCTAACCGAAGCGAGTCAATTAGCTATAGAAGAAGAAACAAGATTAGAATATTTTAGGTCAAAAGATAAAGATTACAGTAACAAAAATTTAGTTCGTATTAACCATTTCGATACTAAATGTTACTCATGTGGAAAGACAGGACATTTAGCACGAGATTGCTTCAAAAATAACAGAAGAAAATTTCAAAATGAAAAAAGTCAGATATCTTACACACCGCGTAATAATTCTACATATTATTCAGGAAAAAGGAACTACATTCCCGATAATGCAAATAATGCATCAGATAAAAAGAACCCGAAAAACTTCGCTAATTCTAATGTTTTTAATAAAGATAATAGCTCGTCTACTTATAATTCATCTAATACGGAAAAGAGTTCAAATTTTCGCAGAAAAGATATAATAGGTGGTGTTGTTTCCAAATCGTGCAAAAATCCACACATTTCATTAAAATATGATGGTTTAAAATATAAATTTTTAGTTGATACAGGTGCTAGTATTAGCCTCATAAAAGAAAACTGTGTTTATGAAGACCAAGTCAATTTTAATGATATAGTTAATTTTGAGGGAATAGGTAATGCCGATCAAAAAAGCTTAGGCAGTACAATTTTAAAACTTGATTATGAAGATCAAAATAATATTAACAAATTCTCTTTCGATGCAAAATTTAATGTTGTAAAGGAAAATATAATGAGCTATTATGATGGAATTTTGGGTAATGACATTTTATCAGAATTAAAATTTAGCATTGATTTTCAAAACAAAATTGTGTATAATGACTATACAGTAATTAACTTAGAATTTCGAAATGACGATAAATTATTTTTTAACCAAATGAATGAAGCGAAAATTAATGGCATAAATCCTATTGTGCAGAGAAAAAATAATTCTACAGATAATATTCGAGTTTTAGAAATTTGGAATAATATTAGAAAAGATCATTTATCCGGTGAAAATGAAATAAACTCTTTAAGGAAAATAATAACGGAGTTTAGTGAAATTTTTAGTTTAGGAGATGATAAATTGAGCGAAACTTCTATCATTCAACATGATATAAGAACAATCAATGATATACCAATTACGACGAAAACTTATAGGTATCCAAAAATTCACGAAGAAGAAGTTAATACTCAGATCCAAAAGTTATTAGATGAGAGAATTATTCGACATAGTATTTCTCCTTGGTCAAGTCCAATTTGGATTGTACCTAAAAAGGAAGACGCAAGCGGTAAGAAAAAGTGGAGAATGGTTATAGATTTCCGTAAATTGAATGAAATCACCATAAGTGATAACTTCCCTTTACCAAATATTCAAGAAATTTTAGATCAATTAGGTCAGGCAAAATATTTTACAACTCTCGATTTAAAGTCTGGATTTCATCAAATTCCTTTAAGTGAAAAGAGTATTGAAAAAACTGCCTTTTCAACACCTTATGGGCACTTCGAATTTGTAAGAATGCCTTTTGGACTTAAAAATGCTCCAGCATGTTTTCAAAGAATGATGAATTCTGTACTTAGTGGACTAATAGGAAAAGGAGTTTTTGTGTATCTTGATGATATAGTTATTTATGGTAAAAATTTGGAAGAACATAATCAAATTTTAAGTAATGTATTCGATCGTTTAAAATCTGCAAATTTAAAAGTACAAATGGATAAATCAGAATTTTTGAAGAATCAAGTTGAATATCTAGGTCACTTGATAACAAACAAAGGTGTTTTACCAAATTTAAAAAAGGTCGAAGCTATAGATTCAATCAAAGAACCGATAAATGTAAAAGAAATAAAAAGTTTCTTAGGAATGATAGGTTATTACCGTAAATTTATAAAAGACTTCAGTTTAGTAGCAAATCCCTTACATAGACTTCTAAAAAAAAATGTTGTTTTTAAATGGACAGAAAATGAAAAGAATAGTTTTAATGAATTAAAAAAACGGTTAACACGTCTAACATTACTACAATATCCAGACTATACTAAAGAATTTATCGTAACTACAGATGCTAGTAACTCAGGTCTGGGTGCTGTTCTTTCTCAATTAAATGATAATAAAGATTTACCTATTCATTTCATAAGCAGAAGTTTAAATAATGCTGAAAAGAATTATAGTACTACGGAAAAAGAATGTCTCGCAGTAGTATGGGCTATCACACAGTTTAGACCATACCTCTACGGTCGAAAATTCATGGTCAGAACAGACCATAGACCACTTACTTGGTTGTTTAATGTTAAAAACCCTGGGTCAAGATTAATTAGATGGCGATTGAAATTAGAAGAATATGATTATACAATTACATATAAGAAAGGTGTAAATAACGTAGTCGCTGATGAATTAAGCAGAAATGTTGTATATCCAATAGGAATATCAGACAAAAACATTGAAGATAATAATGAAGAAAACTATGACGAGATAGGTGAAAAACTAAAAGAAATTTTTGGAGACGACATTATCTCAGAAGAATATACAAAAAAAAATCAAAAGACCTTAGAAAATACTTTGAAAAGTGAAGCACAATTAAAGCAAGTTGAAAAAAATCATGAAACAAATAATTTTAAAAAAAACGAGGATAATAATGAAATTTATAGTAGTAATGAAAATATAAGTGAATGTTCAGATTACGAGAATAAGGAATTCAAAAGTGATAAGGAAATTATTTCTGAACCAGAGGAAAAGAAAAGAATAATAAAAGAATGTCATGAAGGATTAATTGGAGGACATGGAGGCCAAAAAGCCACAATAACAAGAATACGCGATCGATTCTATTGGAAAGGCATGAATCAAAATGTCATAGACTATATAAGAGGGTGTACGATCTGTCAAAAAGAGAAAATTAACAGACACCCTGGTAGGAATCCAATGCGTATTACATCAAATGCAGACCATTGTCTTGAGAGAGTTTCTATGGATTTAACAGGTCCTTATAGAGAAGGAAAGAAAACATATTATAGTTTAACCATACAAGACGATTTAAGCAAATATATACGTTTCATACTTATTGACGATAAGAAAAGTGAAACTGTAGCAAGAACTTTCACAAACGAGTGGATTCTACATTTTGGCATTCCTAAATACATCCTTACTGATAATGGTGGAGAATTCGTTAATGAATTAATGAGCGAAATATGCAAACTTTTCAGAATTAAACACATAAGAACCAGTAGTGCATATCCACAATCTAACGGTTCTGCAGAAAGAGCGCATGCAAGATTAGGTGAATACCTAAGGTTAATGGTAAAAGATAAAAATAAACCAGACTATTCAAAATTATTCAAATACGCAGCATTTTGTCATAATACAACAAAACATACAAGTACAGGTCTCACACCACATGAAATGATTTTTGGAAGAAAAGCAAATATACCAAGCGAAGTAGGAAGTATGAAATTTAAAACTAACTTTGATTACACTCAAGAATTGCAACTGAAATTAATAAGAACGGAGCTTGAAATTAAGAGAAATTTAGAAAAATCAAAATTGAAATCAAAAGTAAGATATGATAAAAAGTTGGGTACTAAAATAAAAGAATTTAAAGTAAATGATAAAGTTCTAATACAAAATGATGAACGCGATAAATTAAGTTCTAAATATGTAGGTCCGTATAAAATAGCTAGAGTATATAATGATTTTGTAGTTATTAGAAGAAATAATAAATATATTAAATATAATAAAAGTAAAATTAAACATTTTGTAGGCAACAATCATATGTAATGGGTACCAAAATTCAAGAAATAAAATCAAATGGAATATACTTTAAAGAAGCAGCCAAATTAAATTACATCAAGGGAAAAATATCTATAGTCAACAGTATCGATTTGATTGAATTAGAAAATGCAGCAGATACAGTAGTGAAACAATCCCAAAGTTTAGGGGGAATCTGTAATTCATTTAAAATAGAATGTCAAAATTTAACTACTGAAGTTTCGTATCGCATTGATAGAATTAATAAAAGAATAGATGACATTTATAATTTATTAGGAATAAGACGTAAAAATATAAATAATTTAAGAAATAAACGTGGATTATTAAATATTGTAGGTAAAGGTTTAAAAGGATTATTCGGTACAATGGATTATGAAGATAGCGAATATTACGAAAAAGCATTAAAAACAATAGAAAACAATAATGAGCATTTACAAGCCGCTTTAAAATCACAAATAGTAATAATGAAATCTCTAAATGAACAAAATAAGGCATTGCATAGTAGTTATTATTCACACGAAAATAAAATTAATGATATGGTAAAGGAAATTAATACATTGTCTATTAATAAGAATGATATAAACCAAAAATTTGGAAATAGTCAAATATTTTGAAAATATACACATACAAGTTTTAGATAAAATTTTAACGTTAGATATTGAAACAGATGTAATCGAACAGGCTATTTTACTGTTAAGCGCTAATATCCTGCATCCAATATTTTTAAAACCAGATACATTTATAAACATTTTAAAAAATCATTCTAATAGAGATGAACTTATTTTTGAACCAAATCTCCAAAATTATCATTTTATTATACAAGATTGTAAACTTAAAGCATTTTTAGATAATGATAAATTAAAAGTCGTAACTGAAATTCCAATAATTGATAAGACAGGCTATGAAATATATGAAATTTTGCTTTTACCAATAATAAAAGATGAAGTAGGATACATCTTTGATATAATTAATACTTACCTTATTATAAAATTAGACAGGGAAGAATTTATCACTAAACATGATCTAAATAATTGTAAGAATTATAATAATCATTATATTTGTAAGCAAGAAATATTGTATAGTACTATGAATCAAAATGACTGTATTTTAAATGTATTCATGAAGAGATCAATTGAAAAATGTAAATTAAAGAAAATATTAAGTAATTTTGAGGTATTCCACAAAATGACAGAAAATAAATATATTTTTGCATTAAATAAACTAACCAAATATAAAATAAGATGTATTGATGAAATTAATGTAGATAAAATCAATGGTACGGGAATCTTATTCCTTGACAATAATTGTAATTTTGCAACAAAAGAAACAAAAATCGTAACAAGCAACATAACTTATAATTACTTAAATAAAGATAGATATGACTTTGGATTACACAATTTGATTAATATAAAGTTGAAAAATGTTAAAAATGAAGACAAACCAATATTAGAATTAAAAACTAGTTTAAAAGAAATCAATGATTTAAGTATAGAAATTCAGAATGAAGATAGTTTCATAAGTAATGCTTTGCAACCATTACCAGAAAGAATTAAAGATGGTGGAATATTACTCAGTCTTTTATTAATTATCCTTATTATTTTTGTAACCATAAAATATTTAAGAAAACATAATATATTAAAGTGTTTTGGAAGAAATAATCAAAATGTCAGAGAACAAAGAATAGTGCATTATGATGCAAACAGAAATGATGAACGAGCAATAGATATTGTGAATCGTAATCCCCGTGTGTTAAGACTTGATGATATGTAAAAAAAAAATATATATATATTTTGATACTTTATTTTGATAAAATGTATAAAACAATTATTTTATGAAATTGTTTCACATAAAATATTGTTTATTTTATGGGGGAAGGTGTTATGCATGTGTAGTATACATTGTAATTATAATATGAATAACTCTTTTCTTTTTATGATTAAATTCCAATTAGTAATTTTGTTTAAATTAAAATTCTTTTGTTTATATTAAAATTCCATTGCTATTTCATCATACATAAGATTACGCGACATATCGTCTTACAATAATAATCATTGTTGCTGGGTTTGATACATACCTTAGAAACAGCTAATAATATTGTTCATTCATTTTGATTATTGCCGACCTAAACAAAATATGAATTTTGTTCACTAATTATGTATAATACATAATATAAAAGTTAGTTCAGTCTTAGCTTTCAAATCATTTAGAAGTTCTTGATTAAGATTTTAAAATCAAACAATAATAATTAAAGTTTTTATAGAATTCAAAAACAATTCTAATGTTGTTTTTTTTTATTAACATTTAAATAAAATTATTAAAATATAAAAGAAATAAAATAGTTGTTTTTTATTTCTTAAAAAATTATCATAAAAAAAAGGGGTGTAGCAAAAAATCCTCTTTGCTACTCCTTAAGTCCTTTTTTTTTTTGGAAATAACAAACAACATCGTCTGAAATGTATTTGTGTCTTCATCAACACAAGCAAATAAATTTCTTCTAAGTGTTGGTGTACATGATTTGAAAAAATTTCAAACCCAGTTCACCATCGATGATTATATTCCACCTATCTAATCTTAATGTCAACAGAATATGTTCTCGTGCTCTAAGAATACAAACTTGATATATTAAAAATACGTTCTAGGTTAACTGGGTAGCGATCATATTGCATGGTAAAATGTGTACATCTTTTCTTTTGTTCTACAAGCTACAGCTAGCATACAGCTGTTATGCTATGCTATGCTGAAGTTGTTATTGTTTCTTCTCAATGGCCAGCACCAGACCTGTCTTCTTTCAGCTTCCCCACTTTTGGATAAAATGTACTACAACTCGCCTTCTGTCTTCAGAAAAAACCGGTTATTGAAGCTGAAAGAAGACAGGTCTGGTACTGGCCAATCATTATTTTCCACACAGTACGTACAATTTTACCTACGTTGAATAGTTTTCATTCTTTTATGAAATCTTTGCTGTTGCCTAATTTTTGACTAATTTGCTAAATAATTTTTAAATAAACGCTATGCACTTTGTAAAACTGACAACACAATTATTTTGAACAAACTGTAATGAATATATCATATCATATAAAAAATTATACTCATGCAACATAAAAGGAAATTCAATTAGATGAAGAGGTAAATTAAGAAACAGATTGTATTTTGGGGCAAACATTCGAAATAAAAACACCTACAACACCTCTACAAAACTCCCTTCGACAAACAACTTTTCTTTCACCTCAATAGGGTCCTCCTTGGTTCATACCTTGATCCTTGAAAAAAGTAAACATTTTAATTTTTGAACTATTTTCTGACTTAGTGCATTTTATTTGACTCAAATCGATGTAATACAGCCTGAGATATAATAGTTCAAAGTTAGAAAGTCACATATCCTTCCATGTAAAAATTTAAAAAAATAAAATAACTCAAAATTTTTGAAGTTTACATAAAAATTTTTCGTATATTTATATACAATACAATGTGCAGCCTAAGTAAACAACAAAAGTTTTACATGCTGCTTACGTACTTTTTATCATCACACATACTACCCTATTTTTATTGCATCGCGTTTATAGAGTTTATACTATCTGTGTCATTCTTATTCCAGTCTAAAGGTATGCAAAAAAAATCCTGTGATTAGAAAAATTGATAATAAAATTTTATAAAAAATTAACAATTTGTTTTATTTATAATAATTAAACTACGTAACCAATTTCCTTGAAATTGTTTTTAAACTTTTTGGAAAAGGTTAAATTTAAATCCTATAAGAAGAAATCACAATATCTAAACGTTTTAATACATGAAAAATGTGTGAAAAGTTGAGTGAATTTTTGTTTTGTCTGTACCTTGGTAAATCGAATATAAAAAAATTTAAGGATTAAAATTTAAAAATGTGTTCCATTTAAGAACCACAATTCCCTTCAACCTATCTAAATTCAAAATTTCATGAAAATCGGTTGAGAAATGTAGGCTGTAGGCGGTCACTTTGCAGGCCATTTTACTAAATTTGGCTCTTAACAATAATAATAATAACTATTATTTTTCATGTATTCAATACATTTTACTGGTTTCACATTTTTTTCAGATGGAAATCTGAAAAATTAACCTTTTTCTTTTGTTTTCCCTGTATAATTTTTACAGGACATCACCACACATTTAACCATTTTAATAGGTATTTAATTTTGTTTTTCAAATATATAGTCAATTATAGTTTTTTCAATTATTTATAAGTCACTTTATTTATAAAATAATTAGTTAACCATTAGCCACTATGAAAACAACATATAAACAAAATGTAAACAAAAACTTTTTCTTCGCAGCTACGTCATCAACTTATTGTAATGTCACTAAAAAACGAAAAAAAATCTCGGCCATATTGCTTTTCGCATACCTTCCTATTCTATTTACCATGGTGTGGTAGGTAATTATAACGAACTTGTGTCGGCATAGTCCATAGATAATGTGTAATTAACATATGTCGAGTGCGATTTTAATCGCACTTATTATGTTTGAAGAATGTTTAAAGAAAGTGTTCTGACGTCTGTTCATTATAAGTGGTCGCGATTAATACAATTGATTCGAATTCAACACATGTCGTTGCGTTGCATATTGAGTCAATCTAATTTATTATATTATAACTCCACCTTTAAGGCTGGAACAGAATGTGTAGCTGTAGTTTGTAGCAGTAGCGTTAAGTTGTAGTAATAGTAACACTTGTAGCGCGACATCAATATCGGTTGACACAATGTAGTATGTATTTAAATAAAAATGACATTTGCACTTTCACATTCAAATACTAACTGTCAAAAATCACTTATCTAGTTGTAGCTGTAGTATAAAGTAGAAAAGTAGCAACTTTTAGCTTTAACTACAAATACAACTTCTACTACAACTACTCATTGTGATGCGTCATATGTCATGTCATATGAGAACCAAGGTGTTGTACTTTTGACAGGTCCTAGTGCTGCACGTACTACATACTACAACTACACATTGGCCTTTATCGGCGAAGTCACATCACTGAAAGTGAGATGTCACATTAGTTAATTTGTATTTTTGAACTCGAATGTATCGCCAAATGTCACACGTGTGACAAAAATCGGTATTAAATAACGAACTAGAAGTGACGGCCGTCACTTATACAAACAACTGACAGTCACAACAATACTAAAAGTGACACTGTAAATTAAAAAGTGAAGTGTTTTAAAAGTCTAAACCGTAAGTGAAAAAGTTAAATATATACTTTAATTTATACTTAGATATTAATTTTCAGGCCAAAAATAACAAGTAAACAATTTGATATCTGTTTCAAATGCATGTTTGCCCATTATTTCAAAACCTTGTAAACTAGTGTTATTATTTAAATTGCTAATTAGTTATAAATATAAATAAAATTAATTATTTAAATTATTAAAATTAATAAAATTGTAATTAGTGATAAATATAAATAAAATATAAATTAATTAATTATTAATTAAACTGGTTATTAGTTAATAGAGATAAATATAAATAAAATATAAATTAATTAAATTACATAATTAAATACATATTAGTGATAAATATAAATAAAATAATTAAATTAATTAAATATTAATTAATTATCTACTTTTCTGTGCAATTAACAGTGTTTTTTATTTCAGATATTATTAACTTTGTCAGAAAACAGCTGCAGAAGCAGTCACAAAACAGAAATTTATTTTTTGATGTTCAAATTTACAGGTTAGAATTTGAACCAAATGTAAAAATTAGCGTTCCATTCACCAAATACGCCTAACTACGACCAACTACGCTTATCTACTCCGGAGTAGCCCAAAGGAACGCAGCTGATAATTGTCTACAAGTGACGCGACTTCGCAAATAAGAGCCATTGTGTTTCCGTCTTAGATAGCAATATAAAGTTAGTCCTGTGTCCTGTTTTACAGTGTGGTGTGGTGTTTAATACAGATACTTACATATTTTATCCAGTATATATATCATTGATCTACTATCTTTTTTGCAAATGCTTATGAACGGCAGCACTAACGTATTTTTTTTAACGTCAAGATCTCAAGATTTATTCATATATTCATCTCAAGTTACTGAACTGAAGCAACTAAGCAAGTCCATTTTAACAACGATTTGCAGACTGTAGTTAAGTGATTTTATTAGTTATGTTCAGTGTTATGTAATTGAAACTTTCTAAAGTTATTTATAACTAAAAACAACGTGAGTTTTAAAAAATAATTCCAACTTAGACAAAGTGATTATTATTTGATCCCATTGCATATAAGTTTATAAAATGTCGGTGGTGTACTCTCAACAACAACCACCGCCGCCTTCACAACAGCCTCCACCAATGCAAAATGTACCTCGTGGTCCACCTGGAGCACCACCAGGTAGAAATGTGCCTCCTCTACCAAGTCCAGCACATGTTCAAAAGATATTAGATGAAAATTGCGGACTAATACAAACTATTCAAGACTTTCAAAATATGGGAAAAGCACAAGAGTGCATGTCATATCATCAAGCATTGCATCGTAATTTAGTTTATTTAGCTCAGTTAGCTGATTCAACTCAGAATATATCGCAAATATTACCAGTAAGTAACTAGATCTTATTAACTAAAGATAGTTATTGTTGTGAGAATTAGAATCCGGATTACAATCAAGCGATAGGTGACAGATAACCGGCCATAATGAATCAATAATCAATATATAGGGAGAGGCACGAAATCCCCAAACACAAAATCCCCGGGCTATATAATCCTCACAATACGAAGGGTTGGCCACGAAATCTCCAAAACAAAATCACCAACTTTTATTTTATTTCGGCTTTAGCGGTCACACGGTTATAACGACGTTTTATACGGGTACCTCGTCGTTCCAGGGTCAAAATTTACGTCGTTAGAGTTGTGAATAGTGATATCTGGAATCTTTGTAGTTAGTCGATTAATCGACTAACATTACGAAAACTGTTAGTTTAGTCGTCGACTAAAAATAATCGGACTGAAATCAATCGATTAATCAAATTAGTCAAAACTTATCAAGCTACTTTTAGTCGATTAATCGAAATTAGTCGATCGAAAATTAATCGATTGATTTCATAGATTTTCCTTAACATAGAAGAGCATATGTAATTTAAACACTTTATTTAAGTTAACATTTTGTATTTTAGAATTTAATTAAATTAGAATTCTATATTAAAAAAGAATTTTAAATTGAATTGGATATAAAAAAGTTAGAAACTTTAAAAACACACTTCATAACAAATTCATCAGGTTAAGAGAAACACGCTACTGTTGACACTTGACAAACAATATGGTCTGGTTATTGATAGGATGGATATGGAATATGGATTATGTATATATACCAATTGGTGGTATAGTATCATAGAAGGCAAAAAAGTTGAGGTTTCGTATTGTACTACACATAGAAAATTGAAGAAAAATTAGAATTAGTCAAAAGCGACTAAATTAGAGTTAAATTAGTCATTTAGTCGCTTAGTCGTGTACAATATTAATCGACTAAAATCCGACTAAAAGTATCAAGAATTAATCGACTAATTCGACTATCACTAGTTGTGAATAATAACAACTTTTCTTTTATACTTCAATTGAAAATTAAACGCTTTATTAACTGAATAAATTCTTAAAACTAACAATTCAATATTCTTAAAATTAATAATTCAATATTCTTAAAATTAACAATACAATAATTTGAAACCTGAACTAGATACTGTAATTGAAAATAATTAATAAAGGTATAAATGAGTAAAAAGTAAGTCTAAAAAATAGCTAATTTCGCTACGCAATACTAGTTTCTACCAATACTAACTTTCAGCTATACATACTGAGTGGACGTAGAAACGTTCTGCCTACTGTTAGCTATTAAGAAAAAAAGCCTGACAGACCCCCAAAATCCCAAAAAAAAAATCCCCGAGCACAAAATCCCCAAACCCAAAATCTCCAAACACGAAATCACCAAACCCAAAATCTCTAAACACAAAATCCCCAAACAATACTTTAAAAAAAATCTGTCTATTTTCGCCGCTAGAGGGCGTTCAAAATTATGAGCTTTATGCAAGACCTCTCAACACAAAATCACCTGTAACTTTTTTGCACCCTATGTATCAAAATTTTTTTTTTTCATTATGCATGGCTATTAAAATTACCTTTCATTTGGTGTATTATTTATTGTATGTAATAATTTCACTTTCAAGAAGGTCATAAACTTGAAATTTATGATTTTTTTTCCTAAAATTTTCTCAATTAATTGGGCTCCTGAAAAAAAAATTCACTAGCGAAAATTTTTTTTTATTTATTTTGAAAGCTAATATTATGTCACGGCATACACATTACAAGGCAATGTAAAGAAATTTTTTCATTTGTTTTGTGACGTCACTCAGGTCGTCTGAGCATATACATTTTTTTTTTAATTTTATTCATTTGTTTCATATAAAACGACCAGGATGACGTCACAATGCTAACGGTCACTACGATATTTACATTGCCTTGTTATGTGTATGCCGTGATATTATGTATAATAAAAAAAAAAAAAAAATGCAGTTCAATACCGCTATCCGTTATCATTTTTCAAATAAAACATAATTTGTTGTAATTACATATTCTATCATATCACATGTATATTTGTAAATGTATAAATGCAGTAAATTATGTTTTTTTGCAAAATTTTTTTGTGGATTCTCAATAAAGAAGCACCCTGTATAATATTGTACATATTTTTTAATTTATAAATTATTATTTTTAGATATAATATACAAATAAATGTAATGATACTTTGTTTTCTAACTCATAATATGTACATAATATATAAAATTTAATTTTAAATTTAAAACGGTACTACTATTAAGTAATATAATTATTACATAGTATTCAGTAGCACTAATTTGCGATTATTTATTATTCATTCTACTTTTTATACACACATCTCGATTATTGAATGAACCAACTTTTAGCTCATCAGCGTGTGTGCGCATGAATTTTTTCATTATTTTTATCTTCTTTTTCATTATTCATTTTGTTAACTTTTATTCATTCATAATACAGGGAAAAATACCCAAACTCAGTAACTAGCCCTCCGCCAGTCGTTGCTGGTCCTTACGAATTTTGAGTTTTCTTAATTTTAATAATTTTATGAAATTAAAACATATTTTTTACGTTAAATTGCAAAGTTAGACCCTTCAGAAAATTTATTTTACTCTTGGTTGGAATTATTTATCAAATACTCTAACCGTGGTATTAAAGTTAAAAATTTTCCTTAAGAGAGCTCATTACTGGGTATTTTACCCTATGTATGTTTATTGCTTAAATTGAAATACAAATTATAAGGATGAAAAATAATCAGTCGCCCTACAAGCGTACAACTATGTTACTGGCGAGAACAAAGGGATGGCTGTTATTGTTTTTTTCTATTTTCCAGCGTCTCATTGCACTTATAACAGATTGGCGTATGAGTAGTTTAATGTACTGTTATTCAATGTAACAACACTGGGTAAAAATGAACTTTTCCATAAGCGCTGTGGTGCAAAAACTTAATGGATAAAGTATAGTATCAAATAACATTTTTCAACGTAAGAATATTTTAAACGACTTCAAAATAATGCGACATATGTGTAATTATAGTATTTCCATTTTTGGATAGCCTTTTGGTTTTTGCAACAATTTTTAAAAACGCGACTTGTTTTCTTGCAAAAGTTACACATATGTAAACGTGTGTACAAAACATTGATTGAAATTTTTCTTCCTCTAAAATTTTATTTATAGATTAAATTCACAATTTGTTTTAAATTAAGAGAGTGCAAAAAATATTCGTATCTGGAAAAAACATCTTAAAATAATTTTCAATTTTATTTACTTTTATTGATTTCACACAAAATATTAGTACATATTTAAATTCTGCAATTAAAAAACAATTTTAGAATAATTTGTAATGTTATTTAATTGCAATTTGAAAAAAGTATATTATATCTTTTTGTTATATCGAAACAACTCCATTATTTTGTTCTTTCTTCTTGGTATAAAGATGTTACTTTATCCAAATACATATTTATTTAAATACATATATACATAGTTTACATATAAAATATTTATCATTTTTAGCCACCACATATTTTGCAACAACAAAGTCAAGGAACTTCACATGGAATACTTGGTGGACCAAACCCTTCTCAGCAAAGCGGTCCAATGCCACCCCATAATCATGGAAATGATTCAGGTCCCCC
Source organism: Bombylius major (assembly GCA_932526495.1). Taxonomy (NCBI): domain Eukaryota; kingdom Metazoa; phylum Arthropoda; class Insecta; order Diptera; family Bombyliidae; genus Bombylius; species Bombylius major. The sequence goes on from OW052043.1 coordinate 33,187,769, forward strand.
ATCTGGACAGCAAATACCCTATTCAAATCAGTCATCGACTCCACATCCAAATTTACCAACTTCAGCACAAACATCTTCTACAGCGCAACAACAACCTAGCAACCTACCACCGCCAACCAATCAGTCTCAACCAGGAATAGGACCCTATCGTAATCCAAATGTCAACCAGCAGTCTCCTGCAATAACTCAAAGTATATTTGTTACTGTGTTCTTATAAAATATTAATTAAATACTTTTTTCAAGATCAAACACCACAAAGGACTGGATCTACCCCGCAGCCTCAACAACCGCCGCCTCAACCATATCGAGGTGGTTATCAGCATGGACATTATCCAGGGTATCCAACTCAAGGGCAAGCATATCAGCCCCAAGGAGCATACCCGTCAGCAATGTCACCATATGGTGCTCCTAGCCAAGGTTATCCGCCAAATACGCAGGCCTATCATCATGGAGGAATGCCACCAACATCGTCGGCAGCTGGACCACCGCCTCCTAATGTTGTGTATCAAAATGCATCTCAGCATCAAGGACCTGTTCCTGGAGCTTACCCTCCACCACCAAATCAACAAGCAACACAACCTTCTCCACAATTGTATGGTCCACCAGCTAGTGCTCAAGTACCACCTGGACAATATACACAAGCTTCTGGGGGCCCTCCTCCCCCCTCAATGACTTACGGTTATTCTCCGAATAATGGACCTGCTGGCTACGCACAAGCTAATCAACCTCAAATTTCTCTACCTGGACAACCTGGATATCAACAGCCTGGGGCTACAACACAAACACCATATCCTCCACAACCTCAACAACCTTATCAACAGAGTGCTAACTATCCCCCTTCACAGCAACAAAATATGAATATTCCACCTTCTGCGCAGGCCAATCAAACTTCTCAACCACCACCTACAAGCACTGTGGCAACTCCAAATACTGGTAGCAACTATAGCTCTTCACCTAGTTCTAGTGGGCAGACCACACCTCCTAATCAAGCTAATACTAGTACTATCTCTAATTCAAATACGAATTCGACATCACAGTCTCAACCTAACCACGCCTCAAATTCCCAACCACAACCTCATCCGCCAAGTTCTGCATCATTTGCTCCCTCACATTCCGTATCTAATGCTTCTCCTAACCAACAACCAGCTTACACATCTCCTCCAGTAACTTTGAATACTTCTACTCCTTACTCTCAACATCAGCACCCCCCACATCAATCACCCGCTCCATCAAATGTTGCTGCTTCACAAACAACTAATGGTGTACCAGTACCTGGACAATATCAGCCACCACCTGGTGCCCAAACTTATGTAGCACCACCTCCAAGCCAACCTTATAATCCTGGAGCTGGACCGGCTGCTTATCCTTCGCATGGTTATCATCAAGGCTATAGCGGTATACCACAGGGACAATATCCACCCTCTCAAGGTTATCAAGGTTATAGACCTCCAGCTGGACAAATGCCTCCACCTGGCCCGCAGGCATCTCCTGCTGGGGCATATACGTATGGCTATCAGCACCAGCCGCCACAATAAAGCACTATATAACAGTTTCTCTCTGCTTTCATCTCACTTGTTTAATATCTCATAATATAACATGATTACCGCAGAGATTTTATTGGATTGAATGAGTTTAAGCGCAAAATCAATTTCAGTATTTTTAAATAAGAATTTAAAAAAATATATATGTATATACATACATACATGTATCGCTTCGAAAATAAAGTTCACGTATCATTTTTATTTTTAAATTTACTTATTCAAGTTAAACTAAAATAAAATTTTTTTTTATAGAATTTGATGTTTTTATTTCTACAATTTTTTCGATTTTCATCTCTTAAACCGTTAAAAGTAATGTGAGCGAAGTTTTTTACGATAGTTTCTTGGCACAGTTTTATGCATTTAGATATTTAAAAGGGCAATATTTTTGAAACAAAATATTTAAAAAAAATGATATTTCCGTTTATTAAATACATGTAATAAAGTGTTCTCCAAAAATATTTATTTTCGCTTTTAAGCATAGTACTTAGATCGACCTGAATTCAGTTTCTTATTTTTACTATTTATTTCTACACGGAAAAATTTTGTGTATATAGTGACGTAGAAATATTTGGAGAAACGTAAATTAAACGACATTTTTGTTTAAATTTAAATTTAAAAATTAAAAAAGCATCCATAAAAAATGAAGCAGGTGTTGTTTTTAAATTGTTGTTGACAACAACTGTCAAATTTACCACATCGCTTGAACGGAATAAATGTCTGTACATTTATTTTGTTTCAATGGTTGCGGAAAAGTAGTGGAGAGTAATCGTCAGCGCCACCTCTTGAAAAGTTTTAGAAATTTTAGCAAAGACAATTTAAACTTATTTTCCGTCTCGAACTCAGTACTGCAAAACAAAAAGGGAACGGAATATTTTCTTGACGGAATTCAGTCACCTTTTTTTACATGTATTTTGAATAGGAAACTGAATTCAGGTCGATCTGAGTACTATGCTTTACAAGGAAAGCTTCATATTCTCACATTCTTCTCTCTCTGACTCAATCATTGGCTTGATAAAATTATTTCTTTCTTCTTCTATTTCTATTAGTAAATATTCATTTACTAGCTTTATTTAATACATAAACCTTTTTTACAATTGTAATGATATTTGGGCGAGGCGATCCATTTACATGATACCAAATTGCAATCGCCTCGCCTCGCCTAAAATGAGTCGATTGGCGATAATATTGCCATACACGGTAAGGCCCAATTTCTCTCTTTAACATTTATTTAGCCTTGTAATAAATTAAGTACAATTGAAATGTTTTCTGAAATTTTCTGAAAGGAAACTTTCATTGAAAAGAAAAGACAAGTTCTTAGGAAATTGCTAGCAACCGCCAATAAGCTAGGCCTAGGCAACAAGGATCCTATCCTATCTATTCACCATTGTGATACAACGTTTTAAGCTGAATGTCGTCAATTGACGATCTCGAACTCGCACTATATTAAAATTTAAAAAGTACCTTTGTAGGGTTGACAGAAATATGATTTTTAGAATTTCCTACAAACAATTATATGTAAAATTATCACAAACTCATCGGGTACTGCCTCCATAAACACAATACTGACTTTAATTGTTAAATAAAGTATAAATAATTTTCTCCCAAACTACAAAAACTAAGATATGTATATGGGCCTGTTTGAAAACGTCAATTTTATATAAAAATCATTATCAGAAATTTTAAATGTGGTAATATGCAAATTAGCAGCTTATGTATGTACATGATCATGAATGTTTTTTTATAACTATCATCAGATCCTATATTAAATTTTAAAAAGAAGAAAAGGAATCGTTCACTTTAACTTCTCATACACATATTATTTACCTACATAGTTATGTACATTCCCAATCCCCATTCCTATACTGAATTTTGTACATTTTTGTATATCAAATGGATATATTAAAAAAAAAAAAAAATACCTACTATAAAATTCCCATTTAAAATATACATTAAATATACATGTGTATGTACATATACTGAATTTGAAATCCTATAGAATCACTAAAAAAAAATTACAACAATTTCTTATCTTCTTATATTGTATTGTAGAACAATTATTTTGTATAGGTATAACTTGTTTCTTTGAATTCTGATTGCGTGTGCAAAAATAATTTTTAATGCTAGAAAATTAAGAATTTTTGATCGAGTTTATCAATAAAATTATTTTTTTTTTCAATAAAATTATTATCATTTTGATATCAACATTATATTTGGCCTGATAAACGATCAAATTTGATATGTAAATTATCAGCAGAATTTATAAATGTGATCATATGCAAATTTGAAATTAGCTACTTGTGTACTTCTTCTTGAAATACTTGAAATTTAACCTTAAATCCTATATTTTCAATTTCTCATACAAATTTTTATACTGAACCAAATGGTATGTATACTGAATATATGGAGAAAAGGAAAAGCTGTTTCCATATGATTCTGTATATTGTAATGCTTGAAACATGAGAATGATTGTGTTAAAAATGTTAAAATTTCTCAAATTATTTTAAAAATTTTGTATGTATTATGTATTGTATGGAAAATAAATAGAAAAGGGAATATATATTTTAAAATGAGAGCAATTTAGAAAAAATTCTGAGAATAAGAAAGAGCTTAAAACAGCTTTAAGATTGGAGGCCAGCTTTGAGATTGGAGGCCGTTTGGTTGTGAATATTCTATTGTCATTGCTTAATGCTGTTATGACACGGTGTTAATACTATTGGAAATTTTAAGTACTTAAAGAAAGAGACAACAGATTTGAGAAACAGAGACACACTATCAAAATCAGCTGACATTTTCTTAAAGTTGTGTTGCCGGTGTCTCTGTTTAAAGTAAATGGCAATTAAATAATTTAGTAAATGAATGTTTGTGCTTATTATTTCTTTTCTATTCATTTTGTTTGTACTCAATGAAAAAAAAAATAGAAATAAATAATTATACACATCATACTCGTTCAAACATAACATTAAACTATGAAAAATGTCTAAATACGATGGCAACACAGAAATAATATTAATGTTCAAATTTCATGATTAATGGAAGGATATTGGAATTGGGAGAGTTATTTTTTGACATTAAGTGCGTTCGAATCACACGATTTATCTGATAATTATCACTTCCACAGTTCCACATTTGTTCTACATATGTTCCACTCACCTAGTTTTCCATTCTTTTCAGTAGATGTCGCAAGCTTTTAACTAATCTTAAAGTGAAAAAAGTTGTAAAAAATTTTTGGTTCTGTTGCTGTGTGGAACTAATCAAAAAAGAAGAAGACATGTTTAAAAAGTTGACTGTTTATGAATTCTAAATTGTCAAGATGGAATATGAAGTAGAAGTACTTACTCACTAAATTTAATTAAGTTTTTCACTAAAAATCAACTGCCTATGTACATAAAAGAACTCGAAACTTCAACTGACAGTCAAAAATCAGCTAGCTGATAATTTTGACGTTCCAGTCATCCAAATTTTTCAGTTTAATATCAATTTGTACAAGTTGAAGCTTCGCTTATTTTAAATCAGAACCGAACTGATAATATCAGATAAATCGTGTGATTCGAACGCACTTATTTTCACTTTTCAGTATTAATACTGAAATAAGTGTTAGTCATATCTCTCTTTTTTTCTAGTTGCTTTTTCCGTAAAGCATTTTTGTTATCTCTTTTTAATAACGAAATTAATCATGAAATTAATACCGTATCATAACAGCATGCGAAGCTTAAGTCTTAAACTGAGTTTATTCACTTTTTTCAGTTCCACAGTGTAAAAGCCTAACCAAAATAGAACATTACGAGACGAAACGGTAAGAGCGAAAGTACATTAATAAATGATTCAACCATAATAGACGGTAACTCACGTTCGTTGAATTTCGTTAAAATTGAAATGTCATTTTTTCGTACGTTAACTGCCATAAGAATCGTATTATTTAATGGAAGACGCCGTTGAATAATGTTGTATTTTGGGTGACTCAATTAATTTGTATAGTTTCGAACGATAAAGTAATTACAGTTTTTTTTTTTAAATTAATCGGTTTTTTTAATTTCCTTATTTTTCTTTCCGTTCATTGATTTTTTATTGAATTTGGAATATTTTTGCCATAGTATATATAAATCTATGATATTTTCCAAATTTTTTATAAGTTTTTTTTTATTCATTTTTCAAAAAAAAAATCACAATATTTAACAAAATTGAAAATAGTATTTCACCACTTCACACAGTATAAACTGAAAATGTATACAAAAGCAAACGTTTTATTACGTTTTCATTATGGGCAAAATGTCAAAATTACAGCACTTTTGCTTACGTTCGTTCAGTTTCTAACGTCTCTTTATGTTCTATTTTGGTTAGTAGTCTTTATCTGAGGCTTGAGCTATCTACAAAAGCTTAGCTAAGCTTTGGCTTAAGCTTCCACTGTGAAACTGGCTATTAGTTTTGTTGATGTACTATCGGGAGTATCGGGCTTAAGTACGCAGTGGTGAGGAAGAATTTAATTCCTTGTAAATTTACGGGCTCCATATGATTAAGCTGTAAATATTCATCCATGAATTGGACATATTGTTTTCGTAAGGATTCATCTTTTTCTAGTCGTTTTTCTAATGCCATAAAACGTCTGTATGCCACTGCCGTTGAATCTTCTAATTGTGATTGAGTATCTTTAAATGGTAGTTTAACTACAAAACGTCCTTCATGATTCCGTTGGGTATATAGGTAGTTGTTAAAAAGTATTTTTCACATTGATTTTCTGCATCTGACAATGACATTGGTGCAGGTTGTTCCTTGACAGCTTCAATTTTCCAGAAGTTTTCAATTGTACGTTCGAGTGATTCCTTTTCAGTGCATATATTGAATGTAGCAATTGCCGATGTCACCTGTTTTACACCTCCTGAAAGTATCCATCCTAATTGGGTGTTTTGTATTATTGGAAGATCATTACTCATTTTCTGTTGTCCTGGTGTTAATATTTCATAGTATATTTCAGCTCCTAATAGTATGTCGATTCTTTTTGGAATATTGAATGAAGGATCTGCAAGTTTGATGTTTTGTGGTATGTTCCAATGTGTGGTGTCGATTTTGACCGTTGGTTGTAGTGTGGTTATTTGTGGTAAAACGAGCGCTTCAATGTGGGTCAAATATGCGGTGCAGGTTGATTGTATGTGAACATTGATTCTTTGTTGCACCTTGTGGGTTTTGTTACCTACTCGTTCAATGAAAAACGTGTCAAAAATCGTGTTTACACCTAATTGTTTCACTATTCTTGATGTAATGTTTACTTGTGATCCAGAATCCAACACAGCACGGCATTCTACTGCTTCACTCGGACCACTCAATTTGATATTAGCTGTTCCTAATAAGATGTATTTTTGGTTTGGTTTTGCTGAAATTGTATTCACTGTAATTGTTTCAGGTTGCTTGACTGCATGATTACTGATTGGAGTCGATGATGAGGCCTGAGGGTGTTGTTGATGAGTTGAGTTTTTGTGATTTTTTGTTGTCTCATAATGCAATAACGTATTATGTATTTTTCTCACATAACTTACAGGTTCTTTATGTGCATTTTGATAGTTGATGACCAGATTTTAAGCAGTTTAGTTTTAAGCGTTGGGTTTTGGTTTATTTAAGTTTTTTAATGAGTGATATGTACCTATTTTCTAAAAATTGTAAAATTTTTTTTAGTGATTGTAGTTCTTTGGGGTTTTCTAACAATTGTTCATTTAAATTTAAAGAAATTCGATCTAATTTCTTCCTCAAAATATACAACAAAAGTTGATCCCAGTTTTCGGTATTTACCCTTAAATTTTGTAATCCCATGAGACATTGTTCAGTAGTGTCTCTCAAATTTTTTATGGACACTGCTGATACATTATCCATCGTGTGTGTTGGTTGCGATAGTAATTTGTTTATCAACGAACTTACTTGAACCCTTAGGTTTGTATATCTATTTTTTAAAGTTTCCTATGCTGCTATATAGTTATTGTCTGATAACATAAAATTCTTCAACAGCCTTTCAGCATCTCCTGTTAGACTAGTTTTTAAGTATCATAATTTTTGACAATTACTTATAGCTATTGAATTATGTATCGTCTTGCAAAATAATCACCATCAAATTTTGGAAGCACCATTCTAGGTAGTTTAACCATACATCGATTTTCATGCATGATTGATGGTACAGACATTCTGTTATTTACACTATGATCAATTTGTGTCAAGAATTGCACTAGAATTGACCTACTTTGTCTTCTAGGTCATCATAATCATAAGTAAGTATGGGATTTACTGTTAGTTCCTACATTTCGTGCTTAATATTCTCCATTTGATTTCAATAATTATTTAATGCCTTGCTTTTTAATTGATAATATTGAGCTGGGTGATGTCCTTGGTCGTCCTCCAAGGATTGTAGTAATTTGCGAAGAGACGATGCTATACTGCCTTGTCTGCGCTGAAGTCGTATCATCTCTGTAGTCTGTATCAGGATTTTTATCGTGAAATTGATTGCTATTTATTGATGAGTTGTGTATTGATTGATGATGTTGTTGACCGTTTGTTTGATCTGGTGGTGCCGGCAAATTCTCTTTGCGACTAGCACCTGCTTCAAGCGCACTTATTTGATCTGCTGGTGCCGGCAAGTTCTCTTTGCGACTAGCACCTGTTTCAAATGCACTTATTTGATCTGCTGGTGCCGGCATGTTCCTTTTGCGACTAGCACCTGTTTCAAATGCACTTATTCGATCTGTAATTTGTTTTTGATATAGCTGAAATTATTTCAGTTGAAGGTTCATTGCGCATGTTTTACATGGCGTAGTGATCTTCTTGTGTATACATATACGAAAGAAGAAACCTGTTTGTTAGAATTCACAACAACAAAAATGCATGTGTGTAAGTATCTTTTCTTCTGCGCATGCCAACGTAGTATAATACGAAACTTCAACTCTTTTGGGACAAGCTATAGTTGTGGTGTATTGTGCTTATTCTGTCTACAATTTGATAATTTTCAAATAAACGATATATGAAGTTATGTATACATAAAATAATTCGACTGGTAAAAAATTAAATTTAATAAAAAATAAGTACATAATATGATTTTTCTTTATTAGCAAATAATTTTTACAAAATTTCATAAATTTTGAAAACAAGGTAGCACTTATCAAAAAGTTCACCCGATTTTACATAGCCAAAATAAACTAAAGGGTAACACCGTCGGCATAGCATATAGAATAATAGCAGACAAAGTATGAATATCCAACCAAAGTAAAGCAGGAGGTATATATACACTCATGAAATAAAAAACTGAATTTTTTTTATTTTTTTTAAATTCAATTAGTGGAAATGAAATGTAAATATTTCACATTTTTCTAAACGGAAATTTCAATTAGTTAAAATGAGACAGACTGGCATACACAAACGACAATATTTTTTGTTTTATTTTTCAGGTCACTGAATTAAATGTACATGTTAAATTGCTGATAAACAATAGGTCACTGAATATAATTTAACCAAATTTAACATATGTTCATAACATATGTTATTTTTAGGGTAGCCATACACAAGAATTATGAAATAAAATTTTTTGAAATGTTTGTCCGTTAGATGGTGTTGTTATTATCATACTCTATATAATTATATAGTATATATTTCTACAAATATAATTATATATTTTATATATTAATATTCACATTATATGAGTAGTATAATTTACAGAACAATGTAAAACGTAAATTACAAATTTCAATGTTTGAATTTTTTAATGTACTACCCACAAATGTATTCATTTGGTAGCACTAAATTATTAATTTTAAACTGCTGAATTCATACAATCATTCAACTTCATTGTTAATAAATTCAAATTCGAATTTAAAAACGGCGGAAAAATTTTTTTTATAAAAAATTATGATTATACATATGTACCTACTTTCTAATAATAAATAAAAATTAAGGAGAGATTTTTATTATATAAAACTTCTAATAAATATTATTAATTTTAATTTGAGTTTTTTTTACGTTGAAAAAAGTTTTAAAGTATACTTTCAGATTATATATATTAGACATTTATTTCAATTCAATCTAGAACTTAAGTTTGTATAAATAAAAAACATAACTTTGAATTCTAGATCAAGGTGGTGTGGAAATAGCTTCCTTTAAAATAAAATTTTCATTATTTATCTTTAAAAAGCATCACCAGATTTGTTACAAGTTACAAGAAAAGTAACAAGAAATTTGTTATTTTAAACCTTTTCTATAAAAGGTTAAACTTGTATAAAATATAAGTCTTATTTCATTTCCTAAAATAATAATTTTAGAAAAAATGACGTTATTATTTGTTGACGATTATTATTATGGTTTAATAAATATTCCTTAATACTTGTACCACAATCAACTGAATGTCGTTTTTCAGTTTTTTTTTTCACATTATTATTAACAAGATTTAATTTTTGTAAATAAAATTTATTAATGAATTATAATTTAAATTATCATATTTTTTTATATTATTATTATTATGATTTTGTACTGATTGTGATGATATTGATGATAAATTATTATTTTTATTCACTTTGTTTCAATATTATTTATTATTGTTATTAAAATTTACATACCTACCCACCTATAATCATGGTCAATTTGACGTTTAACATCTGATTCATAGAACGCTGAATGCTGAATTGAAAAAAAAAATTGAAAATTGAAGTGAGAATAATTTTATGTTTTATCTCTTTTCAGCTTTAATAATTTATAGTTCTATTTATTAAAGTGAAAGACAGACTCATCTCATATTTTTTTTTTCACTCACACCAATAAGAAAAACAACAATTTTCACAGAATCGGGAACACAATTTGTTCTACAGTTAGTATTCTATATTTCTATATTCTATGCCGTCGGTTATGAAAATCCGAAACACATTTATGTAATTACTCAAAGAAGAAATAAGACCAAATATGTCCATAAGCGCTGTAGTGCAAAAACTTAATGGGTAAAGTATAGTTACTATTACTACAACTTTACGCTACCGCTACAAACTACAGCTAAACATTAGCTGCGTTCCATTTTGGTATTTTCATCTACTCCGGAGTAGTTGAGAGTATTTCATAACCAGGAATAAATGGAACGGTGAATTTAATTCAAGAGTAGTTCCTAACCTTCAAATCTGTGTACATTTTTCTCTTCTTTGTTATAAAAATGGATTTTTACATACATGTCATTTTCAACTGTCATTGTCACATTTTAACAGTTTATACGGTAAAAAAATAATCCGAATTAAAACCGAATTTTGGATTAAATTGGAAGTAGCGTAGAAACGGTAAAATTGGGATTAAAAAAGTACATGCGAACGTTGATATTTTCATACACTTATAGTATACATATTATTCTTCTTCACATAAAAAAAAAAAAAAGAACGTGACAGCTTCACTTTCACCATAAAAATTAGAATCCGCCATATTGCATTTTACCTCACACATACATATAAAAAAATTGGGATTAAACACAAATAAATTGGGAGTAAACCAAAATCCGTATTAAAATCGACGCAGGCATAAACTCGTACATTTAGCTGCGTTCCTTTGGGCTACTCTGAAGTAGATAAGCGTAGTTTGGCGTAGTTAGGCGTATTTGGTGAATGGAACGCTAATTTTTACATTTGGTTCAAATTCTAATCTGTAAATTTGAACATCAAAAAATAAATTTCTGTTTTGTGACTGCTTCTACAGCTGTTTTCTGATAAAATTAATAATATCTGAAATAAAAAACACTGTTAATTGCACAGAAAAGTAGATAATTAATTAATACTTAATTAATTTAATTATTTTATTTATATTTATCACTAATATGTATTTAATTATGTAATTTAATCAATTTATATTTTATTTATATTTATCTCTATTCACCAATAACCAGTTTAATTATTAATTAATTAGTTTATATTTTGTTTATATTTATCACTAATTACAATTTTATTAATTTTAATAATTTTATTAATTTTATTTATATTTATTACCAATAACCTAAAATTTAAAAAATGTAAACTAACTTTATAACCTCTAAAATAAAAAATCCATCTATTGGATAATAGGATAACTAAAAACCTGCTGTGGTGAATTTTAGTGGTGAAATACATCAACTACGCCAAACTACGCCTGCTTTCTACCCCTGAATATAAATAGGGGTAGTTGAGTGTGGACTGGAGTAGATTCATCTACGCCTGAAATCCTAAAGGAACGCAGCTATTGTTACTTATTATCAACAAATAATGTCAACAACACTGGCAACGCGCATAACGCACCATTGCGTTCACAACAATGACTTTATATACAGGGTGATTCCGTTACGGTGTCCGACCGGGAAACTACGGATAGGTCTCGGCGAGGGGAACAAAAAATCGTATTGGTGGAGGGGGGGGGAAATCTCAACGGTTTAGGAGTTAGAGGGGGTTAAAGATTTTTGGTACTTTTTTCATATTTTACCCTAAAACTTTTTACAAGGGCACGCTAGGCTCACCAACTCTTTTACATAATTGTGAAGGACTCCTGTGCCTTTCCATCAACATCTTACCTGCTGCTGTGTATTTGACCATTCAGAAGTTATAAGGCCTCAAAACCATAATTTTGTCATTTTTTCACAGATTATTGGACTTTAACCCTGCTTTACTCAAAAAAGGCTTAAATTAACCCTAATTTTTTATTGCAGAAAATGAAGGCTCAATTAATTCTACATCGATCTGCTATCTTCATTTTTTTCAAAAAATGCATAGTTTTCGAGATTATTTTTGCACCAGGCAATCAGAATTCAAGTTATACACAAATTGTTCTACAATATAAGAGGATAACAAATTGTTGTAATTTTCTTTAGTGATTTCAAAAGGATTTCAAATTTAGTATATCGATGGCTTATAGGCAATAGGTCTTAAGCCACATTTTCGGTTATTTTTACATTTCGATATTAATTGATTCTGTACGCTTTATGCGTAAAAAAATATTTTTAAAATGATTCCATTTCAATTGAGTAATGGCATTTACTACAAGATTATACAGAAAAATAATTATGTCATCTGAATAATTATCAAATAAATAAGTTTTATATTGCTCCTGTAAAGTTTTCCAAATGTGTGTTACGGCCAATTGCCTATAAGCAAAAAATATGTAATAAGAAGAACTCTTATAGCTTTGTAATTTCAAAATTCAAAAATTGTTGAACGAATTATGAGCAGAGGGGAAAAAGGAAAAACAAAAGGGATATGTATTATTTTACTCTCAGAGCTTTCAATTCAAAAATCATTTGAAGCTTTTTTCAATTTATATATATATATATACATATATAGTTTTCTCTAAACTTTGACGTCATACATTATGATTGCTTTGATCATGTTTTGGCATATTTATGTTAAAAATTTTCATTTTTTACAAATGTATAACAAATTAATATTTATCATAATTGCATTGTTGCTATGGCAACTTAACAAATTACGATTTAAACTTTTTTTTTTTTTTTTCGTTTTGAATAAAAATACATATTTGCTTTAAAAAAAAATTTTTTTTTTGAATATGAAATATTATGTTTCTTGTTTCGTATATTTATACACGATGTATTAAATAATTTGCAAATATATACATATGTATTTAAAAAATCAATCAAAGTAGGCAAAAATAAAACAATTGAATTTTAATTTGATCTTGCAAACGAAAAAAAAATAAAAAGTATAAATCGTAATTTGTTATGAAATGAAAATTTTTAACATAAATATGCCAAAACATGATCAAAGCAATCATAATGTATGACGTCAAAAAATCCTCTCAAAAAAAATGACGTCAAAGTTTAGAGAAAACTTTGAGAGAGCATAACTAAGCTTTTAAAATAAAAGCTTGGGGTACTCGCGCCAGAACCCCAGAATAAAAATTTTTATATGAAGAAATTTTATATGAATAAGAGTTCTTCTTATTACATATTTTTTGCTATAAGCCATCGATATGTACATTAGAGTGTCCCTTATTTTGTAAACTTTCAGGTTCTCAGGGTGCTACCCCCTAATTTTTTTCGTTCTTCAACTTAAAGTAGAAATACCAAAAAAACAGGTAAATTTAATATCATTTACCCGTGCCTGTGGACTGTACAACTTCTTGTTTCATGTGGGCTCAAACCAAATTTCGCCCCCTCTAACTTCTAAACCGTTGAGATTCCCCCCCCCCCCCACCAATACGATTTTTTGTTCCCCTCGCCTAGACCTATCCGCAGTTTCCCGGTCGGACACCGTAACGGAATCACCCTGTATATATGGACTGTACAACTTCTTGTTTCATGTGGGCTCAAAACAAATTTCGTTAAGAGTGAGACATATATATTCATTATTTTCGTTCATTCAATTACCCATCTCACTTTCACTAATTGATTGTCAAAGCTGTCAAATTTGAATATATTCAAATTTAAAAACGTTGGGAAATTCCCCATTGAAATAACGTAATTACTACAAGTTAATGATTTATTTAGGGACAATTTTATTTTTATCGAATTCAAATTTAATTTTAATTTAATTCCAGTTCATTTGAATTCAATTTAAATGAAAATTGTGCCTCCATCTATCTGTTAAAAATATCAAATATTAAAATCAATCTTCGTCCATTGAGACATGGCGGATTCCCTAAGAGTGAGACAGCAATATAAATGTTGTCCCATTTTTACAGTATGGTGTTAGATAGAGAAGTTCCATACAGCTGCTTTGATATCATTGGTTCACCATTTGGTCAGCTCTCATAAGAAAAGCTTATTTCTACTATATACTATAACTGTCATTTAACGCAAGATAATTTGAGAACACAAGAAGGTATGTTCTGACGGGCATCGCTCTCTTCTCTCATGATATGACGTCATTTAGTTGAAATATTTGAAAACGACATTTGGAAAACAAATTTGTAGATGTTAACCATTTTACGTGGAAATAAAAATAAAATACATGTTAAATTACGTACAAGTTTTTCTTATTTTTTGAAAAATTATAAGTTAATGATCTATTTAATTTTCTTATACGAAAATATAGCCTACATCTAAAGAACAATGTTTTAATCTTATTGTCTAATGAAACCAATATAGATTTATTTAACAACTTGTCCATATATCCACTACAAATACTTAAAGAATTTGTATTTTCTTCATTGAAAATTTTTTCAAGAATTTTTAGATTATTTAAAAAATTTTCCTTAGACTTTATAAGTCCACCCTCACTTATTACATCTATCCATGAAAACGCACTACATTCCCGTTGTTTATATACATAATCATAGCTGTAATTTTTTGGCTATAAATCCGGCCAAATATTCTAATGCGTCTTCATGGAACTCGTCGTCATCTGCGTATCTCATATTATATTATATAAATTAATAAACTAAATACTTAAATAAACTTTAACTTTATAAGTATGTACATACGTTTTGCTCGCACAGTTTGTTTTTACTTTTTTTGATTATTCCTTATAAAACTTCACTTTCTAATATTAAAATTCAATTTTATAGTTCACAAATTAATATTCATAAAAAATTCATATATGTAATTAACAAATTAATTTCTTATTTATTAAATTTAACACGATAATAATAAACCACCATAGAACATAATACAATTTTAATTTTCAACCACGACAAATTTCAACTGGCTGACGTTTGTGAGAGTCGAAAAGAGACAGAAATTAATTTCTATACGAATAAGAACATACCTTATTGTGTTCTCAAATTATCTTGATTTAACGCACCAAAGGCGTCCATTGGAACTCCACCTTTACTTTTTAAGTTTTATCATTGTTCTCAGCACTGGTCTGTAGTCACTAGTCTGTACTCTGTACGTACTGTACCGTCTGTTCAATTACTGAAATTCTGGTTATAACGTTTGGTACTTTGTGTTAATTGTATAAATAAATTAACTTTTCTCTGAATATATATATACATTTATATTGAAATGACTGTTTCAAACAAGGTATAGTAATTTTATTTGTATAAGTAATTATTCGAAAACGATAATTTATATTTTCCAGATGGATGTCGATTCTCAGAAAGGGAGCGAAGGATTTCGCTCCTACTACATACAAAAAATTGAAGAATTGCAACTCATTGTTGCTGAAAAAAGTCAGAATCTGAGAAGATTACAAGCACAAAGAAATGAATTGAATGCAAAAGGTACGCTTATGAATAATTTAAATTTTATCATTATTTATTGTTTAATTTTTTTAAATTTATTTAAAGTACGCATGTTACGCGAAGAATTGCAGTTGTTACAAGAACAAGGTAGCTATGTTGGTGAAGTGGTTAAACCAATGGATAAGAAAAAAGTCCTTGTTAAAGTTCATCCAGAAGGTAAATTTGTTGTTGACATTGATAAAAATATTGATATCAATGATGTTACACCAAACTGCCGCGTTGCGTTAAGAAATGAGAGTTATACGTTACACAAAATATTGCCAAATAAAGTTGATCCACTAGTTTCATTAATGATGGTTGAAAAAGTACCAGATTCAACATATGAAATGGTTGGTGGACTAGATAAACAAATTAAAGAGATTAAAGAGGTTATTGAATTACCAGTTAAGCATCCAGAACTGTTTGATGCATTAGGTATTGCACAACCAAAAGGTGTTTTATTATATGGTCCTCCTGGTACTGGTAAAACTCTCTTAGCTAGAGCTGTCGCACATCATACTGAATGTACCTTTATAAGAGTATCCGGTTCAGAATTAGTACAGAAATTTATTGGTGAAGGATCACGTATGGTACGTGAATTATTTGTAATGGCCAGAGAACATGCACCATCAATTATATTTATGGATGAAATAGATTCTATTGGTTCGTCACGTATTGAATCTGGGTCTGGTGGTGATTCTGAAGTACAACGTACCATGCTAGAACTATTGAATCAGCTAGATGGTTTTGAAGCAACAAAAAATATTAAAGTTATAATGGCAACAAATCGTATTGACATATTAGATCCAGCATTATTACGCCCTGGACGTATTGATCGTAAAATTGAATTTCCACCACCAAATGAGGAAGCACGTTTAGATATATTAAAAATTCATTCGCGTAAAATGAATTTAACACGTGGTATAAATCTACGGAAAATCGCTGAACTAATGCCAGGTGCATCTGGAGCTGAAGTAAAAGGTGTTTGCACTGAGGCTGGTATGTATGCTTTACGCGAAAGACGTGTCCATGTAACACAAGAAGATTTTGAAATGGCTGTTGCAAAAGTTATGCAAAAAGATTCGGAGAAAAATATGTCTATCAAGAAGCTTTGGAAATAGACATTTCTTCTTTACAAAAAAAAAAAATATAGTTTTTACAAAATTATTATGTACTTTGTTTATCAGCTTTTTAAAAAAAAGTAAACCAATAAAAAGCTTTTTAAAATAAGTTTGGTATTGTTGGTAAATATACATACATATAATATAAAACAAACATATAAACGTACATATATCGAAATAGAAAAAAATTTCAAATATTTATTTAGCAATTAAATTATAGTATTTTTCTTTTTGGAAGTCAGTATTGTGCTTATGGAGGCAGTACCCGATGAGTTTTTTGCCTTGATAATATTTAATTTAAAAGATTTCCCTCGATTGAAATTGAGATCTGATCACTCTACACACGAGACAGATTTATTCAAACAATTTGTGAAAGAATATAGAAAAGTATGCCTATCTTTCCTGTACTGACATCCAAAAAGAAAAATAGTATAGACTTAAACAATATCACATCTCAAAACTTTTGATTAAAAATTTACTAGAAAGAAAAAAGCACGTGTACTTTGTTCCGTTTAGTATGACAGTGAAGAGTTTACGGAAAAGGTTTCATGTTTCATTGCCGCTTTTTTTCAAACACCAAAAACCCTAAAATTTTTAAATTATTCCTATAATTGTAAAATGTAAAACATAAGAATTGAAGTTGAATAAGTAAAAGACAGACTTTTTCACTGCCATACTAAACGGAACAAGGTATATTGAAATTTTATATGAACAAAAAGTGGTAGATTTAGTGAAAGCATTGATACTGATTCACGTAATCACGTACAACGATATATCGTCGTTGGCAGGCACTAAAAGGGTTAAAATACATTTTGATCGTGTACTTTATTATTTGTTTCTCTTATCTTTTTTACATGTTCCTTCCTTTCACACCTCTCCTCTTGCACTCTTCTATTACCAACAATGTCATAAGCTCATTCGAAGAAAATCAAAATACTCATATTAAGTTTGCAAACATACAGAAATAAAAATGCAAGTTTGAATTTAACGCCTTAATTAAAAACTTTTGTCTATTAGCATTATTGGTAAGTTAGTCAGAAATAGTGAATAATCTTAATCCGTCATAAGGGATCAAAATTGTAATAAAAACTAAGTAGTTTTTCTACAAAAAAAACTGAAGTACAGAATTCCAATAAAATTTTTTTTTATTAAATCTCATAATTTTTACAAAATTAAAATTTTATATTGCTTTCGATTTTTCTGTTACTTCAATGTTATCTTCGCATTCTTTATTCTTATTTGTTTGTTTTCTATTAAAATATTTTTCTTTCAATTTTACAAGAAGAGCTTGAGACTCCGTTTTTTTTTCAATTAAAATCTTTTTTGTTGCTACACTATGTATTGGACCGAAAGCTAATGCAACAACTGTACACGCTAAACAAATAACATTATATGGCATACTAAAATCTGGTGTTGGGAACGATAAAATTAATGATTCTGTACGAATTTGTAAAAAATATGATGAACGTGTTCCATTAAACGAATGAGCAAATAAATAGCCTTCAAGTGGTATGGATGTATAATTTCGTCCAGTTGGTAACATTGTTGATATTGTTGCTGAACCAAGGTAATGTCCATGGCTTGCATCTGGTGGATACTCAAGCCATTTCAAAAACGTATAATCAAATTTTACTGACATTTGAAGTGTTGTTGATGCTGGTACTATAACTCCAATTTCTAAATGATATGGTCTCTCTCTTTGTTTACCAGGAACAAAATATATAAATTTTGGCTTAATCAACTTCTCCTTACTGCCATCATTCATATCAATATTAACTATTTTTACTGTTAATGTGTGTAAATAGCATGGAACAAACCATGGAATATTTTCTTGTATAATTATATTTAGTGGAGTCCAATATGTATTTGTTATTTCTGTTATTATTTTGCCATTTTCATGACCTTGTCCTAAAATATAACGATGTGCATAGAGTGGTGGTAATGGTGATATTTGTAATTTTTTATTTTTATTTTCCCAAACGATATTAAATAAATTATCTTTAATATCATTTTTCATGTCATATAAACCATATATAGTAGTTATACCACCACGTTTTGATGTTATCGTATTGATTGGTTGAGGATTTATATAGTAATGATTATCAGTTATATCAACATAAATTCTACTTGTTTCTGCTAATGAGCATGATCCCATTAATCCCTGACCAAATATGCGTCTTATTGAAAAATCTTGATTACTAATTCCTAATAATTGTGAATCATAAACTAAATTTGCACTTTGTGTAATTTCAATAAGGCAATTTGCATCAGCTTTCGTTTCACAAAACTTTCGAACTGATATTCTTAATGAATGATAATTTGTGTTGTGAATATAGCCAGAATTCAACAGAGATGTAAATCCAGTTTTTGTACTGCATGGTAAAAGCTTCTTCCAAGGTGTTAAATTTTCAGTACAAACCATTTCACGAGGTAATGTAGAATATCTTTAAAACGAAATTGATTAAATTACTTATTTATTACTTTTGGCAAAAGTACATTTTGCATCAACAACTGATTTTGGTTGCATATTTGCATATTAATTCCGTATGATTTTTTGTGCCACGGATTTCGCAATCTTTGGCAATTACATTAATGCTTTATTTTTGTTGGGAACTTTGTACAAGAAAGTTTTAAACAACATAGCGTTAGTGTATTTTCTGAAATACATATGCATTTGAAATTTCCTTCAGTAAAAATTAAACATTACTGTAATTGCCGAATCACACGGAAGACAAACATAATATGCAAATAAGCACTAGTGAAATTCCTGTCTTTAAAATTCCTTGTAACAAGATTTGTTAATCTTGTAATTTGTTAATTTGTAATGTTGTTACACAGGCTACACTATATTTATCGAAATAAACTGCACTTATGCATTCATTTTTTTATCAGTAGTTCACCTTATATGTGTTTGATTTAATAAAGTTTTTAAAGATGTTCCAAACTTTGGTCTAAAAGAAAATTTTGGTTGAACACTATTTGTTGAATCAACAAAATTTAGAGATGCACACAATATTCCAGATAATGTATTACAAAATGTTTTCCACTGTTCATCAATATCATTTTCTGTTAATTTCATATTACTAAACCATGCCCAAATTTCAGCGCCAGGTGATGCATCCAAAACAGGATATCCCCATGATTTATGACGCCATAAGCCTTGCGTAAGGCTAACGTGGAATTCCTCAACGTCAAGTTGTTGAAGTATTTCAGATATCGACCGTGGAGTCAAATTTGTATTGAACACTGTTAATAAAAAATTTTTCGTTGAAGTTTTAAAAACGTAACAAAATTAAATCTTACAATCTTCTCCTAAAACCAAATTCCACCTCGTAGTAAATTGAAAGTATGTATTCACATAACCATTGGGTAAAGGTTTTATAACTAATTCTTCATGATATTTTTCATTTTGTTGTACTGATAAAGAAACTAAGCTTAATAAATGAAATACTTTACAAAAACTAATCATAATCATAAGTTCAAAATATATCTCTAATTTAAATTATCGAATGTTTCTTTGAAGTGATAGGTAAAAACACTAAACAGTAATAAAATACCTGAGCTGGAAGATGTCATTCTCTGTCATTGTACTGGTTTATACGTAATTCGCTTTTAATAAGGTTATTGGTTTACTCCCAATTTAATATTTTATAAAGTATAAACTCGCTAATTCGGATTTTGGCTTAAGCCCAATATATTTGGGTTTAATGTTTAAGCCAATGACTTTATATATAATATGGACTGTACAACTTCTTGTTTCATGTGGGCTCAAACCAAATTTCGCCCCCTCTAACTCCTAAACCGTTGAGATTCCCCCCCCCCCCCCACCAATACGATTTTTTGTTCCCCTCGCCTAGACCTATCTGCAGTTTCCCGGTCGGACACCGTAACAGAATCACCCTGTATATATGGACTGTACAACTTCTTGTTTCATGTGGGCTCAAAACAAATTTCGTTAAGAGTGAGACATATATATTCATTATTTTCGTTCATTCAATTACCCATCTCACTTTCACTAATTGATTGTCAAAGCTGTCAAATTTGAATATATTCAAATTTAAAAACGTTGGGAAATTCCCCATTGAAATAACGTAATTACTACAAGTTAATGATTTATTTAGGGACAATTTTATTTTTATCGAATTCAAATTTAATTTTAATTTAATTCCAGTTCATTTGAATTCAATTTAAATGAAAATTGTGCCTCCATCTATCTGTTAAAAATATCAAATATTAAAATCAATCTTCGTCCATTGAGACATGGCGGATTCCCTAAGAGTGAGACAGCAATATAAATGTTGTCCCATTTTTACAGTATGGTGTTTCCTACAGTTGTTTCATCCGGTCTATTTATATCAGTGGTTTTATCCCAATTTTTGTATATGTATGTGTGAGGTAAAATGCAATGTGGCTGATTTTAATTTTTATAAGGAGAGAGAAGCAGTCACGTTCGTCTTCTTTTTTTTGTGTGAAAGAAGAAGAATGTGTATAGTATAAGTGTAGAAAAGTATCAACGTTTGCATTATTATTTTAATCCCAATTTACAGTTTATAGCGTACTCCCAATATAATCCAAAGTTCGGTTTTAATTCGGATTATTTATTGCCTTATAAACTGTCTAATAATCCGAATTTTGCCATTTTGGATTAAATTGGGAGTACGCTATAAATGGTAAATTGGGAATAAAATAATACATGCAAACGTTGATACTTTTATACACTTATAGCATACATATTCTTCTTTTTTCACATAAAAAGAAGAAGACGAACGTGACTGCTTCACTTTCACCATAAAAATTAGAATCCGCCATATTGCATTTTACCTCACACATAATATAAAAAAATTGGGATTAAACCCAAATAAATTTGGCTTAAGCCGAAATCCGAATTAGCGAGTTTATAGCAGATAAAATTGGGAGAAAACCAATGTCCGTATTAAAAGCGAAACAGACATAAACTCGTACATTAACAAATTAACTTTAAAAGATATAAGCTGTGTTTTATTGGAATTGATGAAGTGATATGTCATCCAGTGCTGTCGTTCCAATAAGTCTTAGAGTAGTACAAATGGCCCAAACCAAACCAGTCGTGAGGATAAAAAACCAGAGTGCGGAAAATATCAAACACGAATGAAAAAAATTCAATTTTTCACCAATTTTATCATTCACGAATGATAATTATTTTTTACCATTTTTATCATTCACGAATGATATTTAAATTACAAATTCTTATCACTCATAAAGAATGAAAAATATTTCTGTATACTAATTTTTTTCATTCATCAATGTAAAAAAAAATTTCTTTCAATATCGTTCCTTTTCACGAATGAAAAAGAATAGAAACGAATAAAAATGAAAAATTCATTATGTATTCTTTCTATCCTGTTTCTTAAAATTTACAACAACAAAAATGCATGTGTGTATTTATCTTTTCTTCTGCGCATATTTTTTTAGTATATAATACGATTTGGTATCTTTTTTAAATCGAGCTATACCAATTCTTATCACGAATTTATTACTAGGCATCATACCTGGGGCGCGATTATGAACATACTTTATCTTTATTTCTTTATCGCTAGAAATGAATAAAGTATAATTGGTATTATGAACTTACTTTATCATTATGACGTATTAGAAATTCTCTCAAATTCTTTATTTTTTGTGGTGACTTTGAAAATTACGATAAAGCGGTATTATGAAACAACTTTATTGTTATTTTTGTATCGTTATTTATGCTTTAAAATAACGTGAGTTAAGTAAAGGTCTTAATTGTATAAAGTAGTTATTTTTTGTGAAAAACTTGTGGAAAAATAATAATAATAAATGCGAATAATTTAAATAAATTAAATATTGTGAATATTTATGGTATTTCTTATTATGAATAATATATAAATCGTGGTAAAAGTCAATTTTTCATTTTTTGGAGATATTAAATGGTTGTCATAATCAGTTACTTTATGATGTTATATATCATACATTTATTTTAAAATGTGAATCTTCTATCATTTTAAAATGTATTGTATTGTATGTATTTATACGCTGTAATGTATTATTATATATGTATAAAAACCTTTATTTCAAATAATTTTTTTTTTTTAAATGGATTTATACCACTTTAAAAAAAGGCTTCTTATATGCATTTCAAAATATTTATCATTCTTTAATTTTTTTCCTTTTTTACATTTTCATTTCAGAATGAAAAATATTACACAAAAGCATTATAAAATAATAAGAAATCATATCACTTAACAATAATAATATATTTTATTTATAATAATTTATAAAACTTATACTTTTTATATTATTTATTTTTCACAATAAATAATTCACTAATCATTCACTTATTTTTTATTGATTTCCTTTTGTTTACATTTATAAAGTTTTAAACGTCAAACTATGGATGGTGAGTAAGAAAATAAAGCGTGATCTCTCACAAAAATTATTTATCGTAGAGAGTTCGTAATACATACAACTTTATTCTTTGCACTTTATCTTTATTTTACTTTATAGTTATTTATAAAGAAAGTTCATAATCCTGGCCCAGGTATGATGCATTAACAAAATTACTGAAATCACTCAAGAAGACGTGAAAGTGAAATTAACTAATTCAAGGTAAGTACTTTATTATTGAAGTGGTGTTTATAATACATTAATTAGAAGTGTTTACAATATTTGTAGAAGCCAATACAACCATGACTTGGAAAACGCCAACAAAGTCAAAGAAGTGGTGCTGGTGCTGATGAGCCTTTTGATGCAGTATATTGGTTTGATAAAATGAATTTCCTTTTAAAAGTTTTATTAAACCACGAAAATGAAAGTCCACATTGGAAAACGTTTATATTTTTCTCTTTTCAAATTCGTTTTCTTATACATTAGTCAAGTTCATATTTAAAAGTGAGCCGTAGTAGAAAATTATAAAAAAATATTTTTTTTTACTTTTCGTTTCCTTTCTCTTTTATATCCTTCAAATAATAATGCATTGCGTTCATATTTTGAAATAAACGTTGTTGTTTTTCTTTCTGTTTGTTAACTTTTTTATTTATTTGAAAAAAATTAAAATTAATAAATTCAATTTCAATTAATTTAATTTGTTTATTAGAGAATATTTCATATTGTGTGTGTGTGTTGTGATAAAAAATTTGCTTGAGTTGAAGCTGGACGGTAATAATTAATAAATAAATAGACCGTTTTTTCTCGGGGTAAAAATAAAAGAAATTTTCGGATTTTAAACGGATTTTTTAATTTTTCTTTCTATTGTTTACACAATTTTCTCCATAGGGAAACCGACCACTTTATATCGGTTAACGCTCTGACAGCGATACCTGTTATGTGGAGTGGAAACTCGTGTTTTAAATTATTTTGAATAAAAACAAAATATAACTTTAATTTCTTTTAAAAATCTGAACATCCGGAAAAAAACTACTGGCTCCGCCACTGCAAAGTAGTGTCTGCCAACATACAAAAAGAAAATCAACCACAAAATAGATACCCTATAGATCTTGAGAATTTCGGCGAATATATAAAGTCGGAACTGATGAAAATAGAAAACGAGGACATTAAAGACGATGCAAAACAGGAAATTGTGAATATAATTTATAAATATAAAAAGCAAAAATAATTATTGTAATTTTTTTATTTTTCATTTATAAAAAAAAATTTTTTATTTATTTATTTATTTTTTAGTTTAGTTTATTGGTTATTTTTTAAATTTTATTTTTCATTTATAAAAAAAAGAAATTTTATTATTAATAAATACGTTGTAATTAAAAATTTAATTTTTTATTGCTTCCCATTGCCATGGTTCAAAGCCATTTGTATTAAAATATTTTGAGAATTGGTTTCACGCAAGTTTTAAAATGTTTGGTATAGATGAGGACCTTTGTGACCTTCTCAAATAAGGTTCTATATCTTCTAATAATTTTAGAAAAATCTCTTTCGTCAATCTAAAATTTTTCTTGAATCTGAAATATTTATGACAAACTTTAATAATAATAAGTATTTGTTATACTGAAAACAGAAAATTTACATGATTTCATCCATATCCAGAGGATTTGAATTTACTCTCAAGCGCCTTCTTTTCCGAATTGTTGACAAAATCTCAGCTCGACGATCTTCATTAATTTCATTTTCAAAAACATAAAACCAAATAAAAAAACTCATGATTTTACAAAAGTCCGCTTTTATTTTATAAATTTAGATGTAAAAAATAGCAAAATATATAGACTATTCACTTGAAAATATTGAAAATTAGTTATAGGGGGACATCTTCGATCGGCTAGCAAGCAAGCAAGTAAGACTTGCTAGCTAAAATGATAGAATTGGTATCCTCGATTGTTTTTGCTCTCGCAAGTAAGCAAATTAACCGTCAAAATTTGCGATCGCAAAGTTGGTGTCGCAAACTCAGTTAACAGAACACATAACCTCAAATTTCTTTTAAATAAGTAGAAACTCAAACCCAAATACTTATGTTATCAATATAATTCGAATATTTTTTTCTTGTAATGGATAGAATTGGTTAGTGAGACCATTGTATATGAATTTATAAATTTATACACAATTATAAGACTGTAGAAGTTTGAAAATTGAAAAAAAAAAATAGTTCATAATAAACAAAATAATTTCGGTTATGATTTAAAATTTTAAAATTTCAAAATTTGAATAAAAAAAACGAATTTTTAACGTAATATAATAGAAAATTATAGGTTATGTATGTAAAAACTTATTCAGCAAAAGTGCTTACAAAATAAAAATGGTTGACTTGCGATTACAATCGAGGATGTGATTTTTTGTAATCGCAATTAGCAGTCGCAAATCCGCCATATTTGCTAGTCGCAATTTGCTTAATTGCTAGCTGATCGAAGATGTCTCCCATAAACACAACAAAAACAAACGTGATTTGACAGCTGTCTAGTAGAAAATTTTCCTTTCAAACGGTAACTCTTTTTTAAAAAGTCTATAGGCTTACATAATACCTTGACTTATTTCAATAGACTTGAAAAAGACGAGTCGATTCTATTCGCATCGACTTACATAATAAGGGCCATTATTCTAGTATAATTATGTATTTCCATAAATATATTTAATGTATTTTTAAAAAATACCCAAAAATAAAGAGCAGTTAAAAATATTTGTGAATTTTATAGACAAAAATTCTGAACTAATAAATAATTATCAAAAAAAAAAAAGAGCAAAGAAGAAAATAAAACTTTTATGTGAGAATTTAACAACAGCTGATTCGAAATTAATGTTCGAAATATATAATTCCGCGTGGAATCTAGAACCAGTGCTGCCATTTCGGCATTTTTAATGCTAAATTTGGCATTTTCAACAATCAAAAAGCATTTGAATTTTCTTAAAAAATGCCAAATGCTTTTTTGGCATATTTTAAAACTGAATTGGCATATTTCGCATTTCCCATGAAAATCACTTAAATACTTTTATTGAACATTAAAAACGAAATTAGCAACTAACTAAACTAGTTCAATCGAGTTTTACTTTGAAACTGGAACCTATTTCAATTCAATGTATCGTTTTAAAAAGAAAAATACACTAATGCCTAGTTTCTTCATAGTTCTTAATAATGAAATTCCAGATAAAGTTAAACTACCGATAAATCTAATTTGGTTTTCTTCATGCAAAGCACAAATAAGTTATCACCGAGATAGAAAATGTTGTTTCCGAATTTCCGAATATAAATGAGGTTCAACTTCATGATTAATTTTGAATAATTTTTAAGTAGTTAAGTAACCGTTTCATTATTTTTATTATTATCAGTGACCAGTGAAGTTGCTAGTTAAAGTTAAAATAAAATAATTTAAAAATAATAATAATATTATTAATAAAAATATCCATAACCACTTCTAATAAAATAAAATCCAAATAAAAAAATTTAAACATTAAAAACATCTTTAAAACTTTAGCTTTCAAAGCTGTAGTCAAAATATTTTTAATCTTGAGATAATCGGTACTATCATGACCAGATAACTTTATCCTCTTAAAAAGTCTTATTTGATAGTGAAGAAAACCAAACTCTTGATTTATCCCCAGTTTAAGATTATCATGAAGATATCTTGACCTGAAGAATTTGGGCATTAGATTATCATCAAGATATCTTGACCTGAAGAAACTGGGCATGAGAAAGTCAAAAAATTTAAGTTCCTTTTTTTTACAAATGTTTTAGTTTATTTAATTTTAATTTTTAGTTCTTTACAGTTTTTGTTACTTTTTTTTGTTAACTTGAATTCTATTTCATTTTGTTTAATAATTATTGTTATTGTTTTTCATTAAAATTGAATAAAACATACTTTAAAATAAAATTTCTTTATTTGGCATTTTTTGATTTTGTTTTTCATACAAACGGCATTTTTTATTTTCAATTTAGCATTTTTTGATCAAGACCATTTGGCACCACTGTCTAGAACACCGATTTCCATTTCGCATGGATTTGAATTCGTATTCCACTTTCACTTTTTGCGGAATCTAGAACATGGGTGATAATATGTTATATGTATATCATATGTCTTAGTAACATCTTCATGGTTTTTCGCGTATTTTGTTCTTGTGGACTAGTTGAAAACTGTGGCACTTACAGAATTAATGTACAATATAGCTTTTAAGATAGTTTTTGGTTCAGAGGATGCTGAGATCAATGACTATATAAAATTACCAACAGACATTTTATCCCAGTACATTGAAATAACAAAATTAAAAACAGCAAAACGGCCTCCAATCTCCAAAGTTTTTTTTAAATATATTAAATAAATTTAATAAATAATGAATAAATTTAAATTTATTTTAAAGTTAATGCATATTATTTTTCTAGTATAATTATGTATTTCCATAAATATATTGTATTTTTTAAAAACACCCAAAAATAAAGAGCATTTAGAAATATTTTTGAATTTTATAGACAAAAGTTCTTAACTAATAAATAATTATCAAAAAAAAAAGCAAAGAAGAAAATAAAACTTTAATGTGAGAATTTAACAACAGCTGATTCGAAATTAATGTTCGAATTGTTTAATTCCGCGTGGAATTTAAAACACCATTTTCCATTTCGCATGGATTTGATTTCGTATTCCACTTCCACTTTTTGCGGAATCTAGAACATGGGTGATAACCATGGAGGAAAGAATAATAAGGAGTGTGCTTCCCGATGTAAACAATCGCCATTATCATCCAAATTCAAACCACAACTTATAAAAAATAAAAATATATTTAAAAAACTAATACTTATTATACAACATTTATGTGTAAATATAGAAGTGGTGAAATTATTTTTTAGATCGAGAATTTATTTTTTTATTAAAAATGAAAATAAAAACATATAAGATAATAGAAATAACAATAAAAAAAATCCGTAAATTTATAACACACAATTGTGTTTTAATCTTGAGAAATTCGAAATCCCTTTTAAAAAATTATCTGGCAATGCTGCTTGGACTAATCATTTTTAAAGCACATTCAGAGTGTGTGTGGAATCGAGTAAATTTTTACTACAGTAGTAAATTTTGACATTAGATTTTGTGGTAGAATAAAATTTACCGTGGTAAAAAAAATTTTCACATTTGCTGTGCGTAATGGAGTAAATTTTAAAAGCTACAAAATTGTGTACTTGTTTCAATATTTCGACTTTACATTATTTTACTATCAAACTGTCAAAATTTATACTAGCCCCAGACCCAGAGTAAATTTTGACAGTTAAATTCACCACGTTTTATGTCAAAATTTACTACTGTAGTAAAAATTTACTCGATTCCACACACACTCTCATTATTCTTTCCTCCATGGGTGATAACGTTGAATTGGAATATACACCAGCATTGCATCCCACATCCACTATAAAAAACAATAATTGGCGTCTACTAGTGCTAACAAAATAATGCTGTGAAATCCCTTATATTTGTAGTAGAAAGAAGCATCTTTTTTTTTTGCTTAAAAGCAATGTGTTTGCCATCTGCAAATTAAGAGGACACGAATAAATTACTTAAAGCTTTACAATTGGGATTTATTTAACTATAGCTCCCAAACAATGCGGAAAATTTCACTGATGTTGAAATTCTTCAGCAACCTTTCTCCATTCTTCCTTTCTTATGGCATCTGTAATACAAAAAAAACTTTTTAATGTATTAATTATTCATATGCATGGTATTTATTACTTTTAAATATTCACTCTGTAGTGAACTATTAATTGCTCTCAATGTTTCCGGAACTATTATTGTAAATCGTAATGTAATAACTGAAACAGAAATTCTAAAGTTGAACGAGAGAGAGAATCGTAATGTGAAAAGTAATCTGTAAAAATTCATAACATAGCAGGTTAAAACTTTTTCAATTCAAGGCCCTGTTTGAAAACGTCAATTGACTATCATTCTACTTTGGCAGCACGTTTTTTATTGCAAGCTGCAATTGTCAAATGTATTAAAATGTCAATTCAGCATAATTGACAGTCATTTGATCGGCAGATTGGCAGTCTAAAATTTATACTTGCAGGTAGATCGGTTTTGTTATCTAAAATAATAATTTGTGAGAAAAATGGAGATTGAGTAAGTAAATAAATAGGTTTTTTTTATTTATCAAATAGTTTTTCTAAAATTATAATTTTTTTAAGAGAAAATGAAAAAAAATGGAACAGATGGATAATCGTTTTAAAACGTCAAATTTCTGATAATGCAACTGGTAAGATTGATTGTCAAATGACAATCAATATTTTGACAATTATCTTTATTTTTGTAGTCAATTGATGTTTTCAAACAGGGCCCAATTTATACAACCTTGTTGATGCTGGTATCGATTCACGCAAGATTGTATCTTGTTTTTAAATTAGAGGTTCAATTTTTTCTAATAGTTTGTATAAAGTTTCCTTTTTCATTCTTGTGTAGTTATGGAATGATGGTAAATCCTCAAACTGCACTTGAATATAAGTTTTGTGACATCTTTCCCATAACCTCCTTTCAATAACCACTTCCTTGACCATGTGTATCTTCAAAAATGAATCGCGCGCGTGATGCGTAAACATTACTTATTGCTATGACAACGCAAAGTTTTTAGTTGGCGATGCAATGATATTACATGACAACTGAATATTACAAGGAATTTCTAATACTTGATTTGATGCGATGCTTTTTTGAATATGTGACAACGCATCATAAAAGTTGCGTTGCATTTTTGAATTTGTGACAAGCATCAGCATCGCATCACCAAAGCAACAATGCATTTTTGAAGATACACCATATTGATCTTTTCTTGTTTTTTAATTTTTTTTTCTGATTTATTTTCTTTTTTTTTTATAAATTAACGCTATTTTTAAAACGTTTCGATATTTGAATTTGAAAATTAGCACTTCTAGCTCCTATTTTCAATTTACACTGCAATAAAAACACGTGTCCAATAATCCAATGAATTTCAGACTTATTTTTTCAGTTTTTTCCTTAATATCTCGAAAATTATGCATTTTTTGCAAAAATTGAAGATAGCAAATCGATGCAGAATTAATTGAGCTTTCATTTTCAGTAATAAAAAATGAGGGTTAATTTAAGCCTTTTTTGAGCACAGGGTTAAACACAAAAATTTGAAAAATCAAAAAATTTTGACTTTGAAGGCGTCTAACTTTTTAACATTTAAGAACAGAGGCACAAATAAGATAATGTTACAAAGGGCAAAGGGTCCTCTACATATTTTCTTAACAGAAAGTGACATATTTGCTTTGAAAAAAAAAAATTTTTTTTTTTGAATATGAAATATTATTTTTCTCTATTATTTTTATTGTACTTCTAAATAGTATATATACAATATGTATATCATATATCTTAGTAACATCTTCATGGTTTTTCGCGTATTTTGTTCTTGTGGACTAGTTGAAAACTGTGGCACTTACAGAATTAATGTACAATATAGCTTTTAAGATAGTTTTTGGTTCAGAGGATGCTGAGATCAATGACTATATAAAATTACCAACAGACATTTTATCCCAGTACATTGAAATAACAAAATTAAAAACAGCAAAACGGCCTCCAATCTCCAAAGTTGGCCTCCAATCGTAAAGCTGTTTTAAGCTCTTTCTTATTCTCAGGATTTTTTCTTAATTTCTCTAATTTTAAAATATATTCTCTTTTCTATCTATTTTCTATACAATACATACAAAAATTTCTAAAAAAATTTGAGAAATTTTAACATTTTTAACATAATCATTCTCATGTTTCAAGCATTACAATATACAGAATCATATGGAAACAGCTTTTCCTTTTCTCCATATATTCAGTATACATACCATTTGGCAAAAAGCATATAAAACCATTAGAGATTCCAGTTTACATTTTTTTTGAAATTATAAAATTTTAGTTTTCCAAGCAATAATATGTAGATGGCGCAACCAGGTAATTCCAATAGTAAAGCTCATTTTTGAATTTAAAATTTTGATTTTTTCGTTGATTTCGAAATTCGGTAATTTTGTATAATGTTGCAATTTTGTTTACATTACCCATGCAATCATTATTATGTATGTGTAATAATATGCTATGCATATCAGCTGACTTTTATTTATTTTCAAAGAAGATAAGAAAAGTAGGAAGGATTAAGAAAATGTGTAAAAAGAAAAATACAAATTATAAATGCATATCACTTTCTGAAGATAGACAAAGACAGAAGAAATATTTGTTTAATGATCAATATGGAATGAAATATGAATTATATTTGAGATACAGTATTAGATCGGTAATTTGAACCTCTTTATTTTCAACACTTAAATTTCTGTAATTTCGGTTTCTGTATTTTTGTAAAGAGGTTTTTTGTGATTTTACTTTATAAAATAGCATGAAATAAAACGTGGTTTCGTGGTTTTTTCATTTTCATTGAGAAATATGAAAATTTTATTCATAATGAATCAGGAGATCAGAATCAATAGGCATGATATTTTATTTTCTTTTACATTATAAAATATCTAATGCTAGTTTTTAACCTTAGGATTGCGTGATCGACATTGTCAAAGTTTTGGCTGTGCGTATACAAAATACCAAGGTAAATAGAATACAATAGGTATGATTGAGCCAGTATGAAACGAAACTTCTCTCTTTTTCAGCTGTTAAAATCTAAAGATATTTGAATAAATTGTTTTAAGTTAGCGAATTTAGCAAAAGTCGACTTTAAAAACTGAGTATGCTATTTTACAAAATATGTTGAAGATTTTAATTTTTCAAGTATGTATTCGTGTACAGAACTTCAATGCAAATTAAGTTTTTAGAGTCGACATTTGTTAAATTCGACTTTAAAAAAATGTTATTAGTAAGGCAAGTATTTTATTGTTTTGTAACAATTTTGGGGATTTCTGTGAGAAAAATTAATTTATGTCAGAATTTTCATGATATTCACAAGCTCTTCTAATTGCTTCTTATTACCGTATTTTTCCTATTAAAATAATAATTAATGTCTGTAGTATATAATAAAAACACATTTAATTAGTATTATTATTACATTTAAAACATGGAAAGTTACATTTTCTTTGAAATATCCATCTTTTTTTCATATTTTTCGTATTACAAATTGCGTTTCGTCAGTAAAAAAGTGATCGAAACAGCTGTTCGATTTAATCGAACAAAAAGAAAAAAATCGAAAATCATAATACCAAAATATGAAATCGAACGCTGTTCGATCATTTGACGAAAATCACAATAAGGGGGCCATTGTTTTAATAATGCAAATGAATTTTATTACAGAATTATGAGGTGTTTTTGTTTAAAGTAGTGTTGGAAGTGTAAACTGGTTTCTATCTAAATTTTCAAATTTTAAAAAGGTCGGTTTAAAATTAGTTCAAATTATAAAGATTATACTGTTATGTATATTTATTGAATGGATAGATATATTGAAAATCATGTTTGTAAAAAAAAATTAATTTTTCTTCAATAGTTGAAAATTTTTACCTACCTACATTCTTTTTAAATAACAATACAATTGAGGGAAAAGTTCATTGCAAAATAAAATTTGTAAAATTGTAGGTACCTACTAATATAACAATATTTTTAGTTAAGTTTTTTCTTCTTTTGGTTCACTTTGTTTTAAATATTTTAAAAATTATTATACTATTTTTACTTTTGGAAGTCAGTATCTACAGGCAAGATAGGCATACTTTTCTATACTCTTTTACATTTCGTTTGTATAAATCTGTCTTGTGTGTGGGGTGATCAGATCTCAATTTCAATTGATGGAAATCTTTTGAATTAAATATTATTAAGGCAAAAAACTCATCGGGTACTGCCTCCATAAGCACAATACAGACTTCCAAAAATAAAAATAGTATAGTACATAATATGTATGTACTTACATATTATACATACTTATATTTCCGAATATATACCTACCTACATATTTTTCAAAAATTATAAAAATAATTGATCTATTAGTTAAACTCATAATACCCACATTACATACATATAGGACATAGGTATATCTACTACAAAAAATTAAAATAAATTCTTCTTTTCAGAATGAAAATAAGTTAAAAAAAACATGAAATTTGACAAAAACAAAAATCATAAAAAGGAGTAAAATTTATATCCGATTTAATAAATTTATCATTATTTTATAAAAATTAAAAAAATGATTTAGAAGCAGAATATCTTAAAAAATATGAAAATTAATAATTTTTTTTTCATTTTATACATAATTTACATATCACAAGACACATTAATATCATAATCAACAATCATTATTCTCAATTGTATTGTTTTTGTTTTTCGAAACAAAATATAAATATCCAAAAATGTATACAATCAGAATCAAAACAAAATTTAAAAAAATCATATGGTATACCAAAACAATTAATACAATAATGTGTGTGAATGAAATAGAAAATAAAATAAAAATGGTAGATTTCGACGATATTTACGAAAATTCGAAATACATATTTAAAAAACTTTATACTTGTACAATTGTACTTGCAGAGCTTGAAGAACTCATGAGCTTTACTATTGGAAAATAACGATCAAATTTTGTTGATTGTTTAAGAAATTTGAAATGTAACAGTCAAGTAACAGAAAAATTGATCGTCTAATTATATATGGTCTTTGCATTTGGTTCAATATAAAAATAATTTTAACCAATTTGTATGAGAAATTAAAAATATAGGATTTGAGGGTATATTTCAAGTATTTCAAGAAGAAGAAGTATGTATACAAGTAGCTTATTTGTATATGATCTGCACATTTATAAATTCTGTTGATAATTTACATATAAAATTTGATCGTTTATCAGGCCAAATATAATGTTGATATCAAAATGATAATAATTTTATTGAAAAAAAAAAATTTTATTTATAAACTCGATCAAAAATTCTTAATTTTCTTACATTAAAAATTATTTTTGCACCAGGCAATCAGAATTCAAAGAAATTCAAGTTACATACAAGTTGCTCTACAATATAAGAGGATAAGGAATTGTTGTATTTTTCTTTAGTGATTCTAAAGGATTTCAAATTCAGTATAATGTACATACACATGTATATTTACAGTGGAATTTACTATAGTCAAAATAATATGAGTTGGCGAATCTCGCGCATGTCTTGCATGTGTTAGTGATCTTCTTGTGTATACATATACGAAGGAAGAAACCTCTTTCTTGGAATTCACAACAACAAAAGTGCATGTGTGTAAGTATCTTTTCTTCTGCGCATAGTTTTCTAGTATAATACGATTTGGCAACTTTTTTAAATCGAGCTATAATCGGAACTTTTGCGATCGCAAATTCATGTTAATAGTGATCCCAAATTTGACATTTTTACCACAGCAGTATGTCAAATTTGCGATTGTAAAATTTTTGAAAATACCAAATCACGTACTTGTGATGGTAAGTGTAAGTGGCGATTTGCGATCGCAAGTGCTTTCGTAAATATGGGCCTTAATGTATATTTTAAATGGGAATTTTATAGTATGTATTTTTATTTTTTAATATCCATTTCATATACAAAAATATACAAAACTGGAGTGGCAGCACGTAACTTGTTTCGACTATTTTTTCTTCGACTTAGTCGAAGTCGTTCCAACTTTGGTTTCATAGCACGTAAGTTGAAACGAGTTTGAATTGACGTTGCCACATAGAAAATTTTTTTTTTGCTGTCATTAACGTCAAAACGAGTTTGAATATTTGTAGAGATAGTGTGAAATATTTTTATAATATATTGAATTTATTGATTAAAATGACATTTTTTGAGGACTCCAGCAATTCTGAAGAAGAAAATAAAGTACTAAATAAGCTCTCACGCAAAAAGTTGGGATGCGACAGCAATATTTTTGACTTCCCCACAGCAGAGTAGGTTTTTTTCTAACAATTTTTATGGTTTCTAATATAAATTTAAATATTGTTTTTTTCCAGATTTATTCAAAATTTTAGAGTAAATAAAGAGTGCTTCCTAATGATCTTAGAAGCTATAAATATTGAAACAACCCGTGAAACTGCATTATCAAATCATTATTATTTTGCATGAATTCAATCATGCATTTCATTTGGTTCTTATTATTGCTTAAACCTTGCTTTTCTTCCTCCCTTAAAAAAATTAAAACAACTTCAAAACATGTAATATACTATTTTTTTTAATATGTACTTACATTTTATGAAATCATTTACTTTAAAAAAAGTTTTTTCCAAAAT
The DNA here is from genome assembly GCA_932526495.1 of Bombylius major. Classification (NCBI taxonomy): domain Eukaryota; kingdom Metazoa; phylum Arthropoda; class Insecta; order Diptera; family Bombyliidae; genus Bombylius; species Bombylius major. The sequence continues at coordinate 33,223,200 of OW052043.1, forward strand.
AAAATCACTTGAAATTAATTAATTCTCGATTTAAAATTACTGTCGATAACACCTCTATTGTCGACTAAATTATTTTGTGACAGATGCTAAAAACACTCGAAACAACATTTACGTGCTACCAACTTTATCGAAACAAAATTTTAATTTGGTCGAAACAACTTACGTGCTGTCAACTTAAAAAAAACCCGTTTCAAACCTTCTGTTACAAGTTACGTGCTGCCACTCCTGAGTATAAGAATGAGCATTGGGAATGTACATATGTATGTAGGTACATATGTATATGAGTAGTTAAAGTGATGAACGAATACTTTTCTTCTTTTTAAAATTTAATATAGGATCTGAGGATATTTAAAAAAAACATTCATGATCATGTACATATGTACATAAGACTGCTAATTTGCATATTACCACAATTAAAATTTCTGATAATGATTTTTATGTAAAATTTATTAATTTGCATATGGTTTATCAGGTCGAATATCAAAATGATACTTTTAGAAAATAATTTTATTCATAAATTCGATCAAAAATCCTAAATTTTACAGTACTAAAAATCGTTTTTGTAGTAGGAAATCATAATTTTTAGCAAACAAAAATTTAAACAAAATCATCTCTAATAGGCAATAGTATCAATTTGTGTGATTTACGTATAGCCAATAGGATTGCTTGAAAGGATATAATGACGACATTTATATGAAAAACAGTTGGAAGTATTATAAATACATAATATGTATTGCTTCGTAACAAAATTTATACATTTAACTTCAAAATAATAAAAAAAAAACATTCTTTTCCTTATTACCCTTCATCCTTTACCTCTATACATTTTTCAATGCAAAAGACCAATAATATAGTTAATCACCATATAAAAAAATGTGTATATATTGCAGTGGCGGCTCGTGAAGAAATCAATTGGTGGGGCTGCTTAAAGTTTCAATGATGTTAACACTTGAATCAATTTTAACACGTTTTTATCAAAAATTTGTTTTTTTAATTTGAAAATATCCGGACTCTACTATCTGATTGGTTTGAAATTTTTCCAAGATATTTTTCTTATTATTGTCTACAAAACTTCCTTAACACGAAAAAAATCCTGTCAATATGATGCGAGTTAAAGTGTACCAAAAAAACTACGCGCATCAATGCTTAGGTTCCGAAAGTTGTGCAGAAAAAATTCACAGAAACATAGTTTTTTGTGAAGACAGTTTGTTTGGACTTCTGTTCTGTTTTCAACACTTTTAAATATTTAAGAAGCTGTATGTTTTTTTTATTTAATAATTGATCTTAAGAAAGGATTTTAGCAAAATATAAAAATTAACAGTTTCCTAGACCAAAATTCGTTTTTTAAATTTTGTTTTTCAACTTTATTATAAAACTTGAAATATTAATGTTAATTAACTTGTAATTTAAAACTTGAAATGTTAATCTAAAGTTACGCTTAAATCCTTTTTTAAAAAAAAAAAAATTTTATTAAGAGAAAAATAATATTGAAGATTTTTTAAGGAAATATGTATGTATTATTTCCTTAATTTACGTTTGGAAATTTGCATTATGTATTTTTGAAAGCCTAATAAATACACAGGTGAAATATTTCCTTGAATAGTGCTTCTTATTTGACTTAAATTGATACAACATACCCCAAAATATAATATCTCAAAGTTCGCAAGTCGCAATCCTTCCATATAAAAATTTGAAAAAAAATGTGATAATAAAATGTATACAAAAAAAAACAAGCAACAAAATTTAAACGTTATGTTGTATTGAAAAAATTATATGAGAACGAACATTATGTTGTATTGATAGGAAAGAAGAAATGTACTTTATTTGTTCGTTTACAACATTGGGCTATGAAACCAACAGCCCCGTCCCGTCCGTAGTATAAAATGATCATACACTATTGTATAGATGAAACAGAAAAAAACGAATATGTATTATTAGAACATTTACGTACATGGTAAACAATTTTTATGTAAAATATTAATTCATAACTAAGTTATAACAAAGTTTATGGAAAATTGATTAAAAATGTTTATAAAATTAAACAAATTGTTTCAAATTAATATTTTCTCATTGTAAAATATGAATTTCATAAATGATGTAAAATTGGTAATTTAAAATGGGAAAAAAAGGATTAATTATAATTAGTATTACAATAATTATAAAATAAATATGATCAATAAATAAAAATTATATAAATATTTATTGTTTTCAGAATTTATAACAATTTTTCCAAAAATAATTTAAAACAACAAATTTATTATGAGAGATACATTTTTAACTATGTAAAATTCTATGAGAAAAAACTTAAGAGAAAAATTTATGTTGTATTGACAACACATTTTCTCATTTTAGGGGCTAAACTGAAATAGCCCTAAGAACACAAATTTCTTCTGAACAAATATGAATAAAAAGAGAGAATGGTTCAGACACGAAATATATGAATTATTACTCTTTTATAGGGCAATTATTAAATAGCCCCATAGAGTATCAGTATGATCTTATTGATTATACAAAAAAAAATTTAAACGTAAAACCAAAAAGATTCTATATAGGAAGAGGTAGCATGTAGTATAAAAATGTGTATACCACAAATTCGAATCTACTTAGATGGGGAGGGAAAACGTGCGGTTAGAACAATGTAATTCATAACTTGGGGTACTGATATCAGTACCCCAGTACAAAAATTTTCGGATACACATTTTTATATTACATGCTATCTCTTCCTATTTAAAAACTTTTTGGTAAAACGTATCAATACCTATAGCTATAGCTTTAGTCTATACAAAGAGAATTTATAAAATTTGTTTAACTATGTATATTGTATGTACATAGTTATCTTATATACATATATTTATATTCTATTATCACTTCTCTTTCTATATTGCATGTACTTTAAAAAACAATTTAAGAGCCAAATTTAGTGAAATGGCCTGCAAAGTGACCGCCTACAGCCTACATTTCTCAACCGATTTTCATGAAATTTTGAATATAGATAGGTGCAAGGGAATTGTGGTCCTTAAATGGTTTTATATTCGATTTACCAAGGTACAGACAAAACAAAAATTCACTCAACTTTTCACACATTTTTCATGTATTAAAACGTTTAGATATTGTGATTTCTTTTTATAAGATTTAAATTTAACCTTTTCCAAAAAGTTTAAAATAAATTTCAAGGAAATTGGTTACGTAGTTAAATTATTATAAATAAAACAAATTGTTAATTTTTCATAAAATTTTATTATCAATTTTTCTAATCACAGGATTTTTTTTGCATACCTTTAGGCTGGAATAAGAATGACACAGATAGTATAAACTCTATAAAAGCGATGCAATAAAAATTGAGATTGTAGGGTAATATGTGTGATGATAAAAAGTACGTAAGCAGCATGTAAAACTTTTGTTGTTTACTTAGGCTGCACATTGTATTGTATATAAATATACGAAAAATTTTTATGTAAAATTCAAAAATTTTGAGTTATTTTATTTTTTTAAATTTTTACATGGAAGGATATGTGACTTTCTAACTTTGAACTATTATATATCTCGCTGTATTGCATCGATTTGAGTCAAATAAAATGCACTAAGTCAGAAAATAGTTCAAGAATTAAAATGTTTACTTTTTTCAAAGATCAAGGTATGAACCAAGGAGGGCCCCATTGAGGTGAAAAAAAAGTTGTTTGTCGAAGGGAGTTTTGTAGAGGTGTTGTAGGTGTTTTTATTTCGAATGTTTGCTACCGGAAATTATAGATCCCCAAAATACAATCTGTTTCTTAATTTACCTCTTCATCTAATTGAATTTCCTTTTATATTGCATGAGTATAATTTTTTATATGATATGATATATTCATTACAGTTTGTTCAAAATAATTGTGTTGTCAGTTTTACAAAGTGCATAGCGTTTATTTAAAAATTATTTAGCAAATTAGTCAAAAATTAGGCTACAGCAAAGATTTCATAAAAGAATGAAAACTATTCAACGTAGGTAAAATTGTACGTACTGTGTGGAAAATAATGATTGGCCAGTACCAGACCTGTCTTCTTTCAGCTTCAATAACCGGTTTTTTCTGAAGACAGAAGGCGAGTTGTAGTACATTTTATCCAAAAGTGGGGAAGCTGAAAGAAGACAGGTCTGGTGCTGGCCATTGAGAAGAAACAATAACAACTTCAGCATAGCATAGCATAACAGCTGTATGCTAGCTGTAGCTTGTAGAACAAAAGAAAAGAAGTACACATTTTACCATGCAATATGATCGCTACCCAGTCAACCTGGAACGTATTTTTAATATATGTATCAAGTTTGTATTCTTAGAGCACGAGAACATATTCTGTTGACATTAAGATTAGATAGGTGGAATATAATCATCGATGGTGAACTGGGTTTGAAATTTTTTCAAATCATGTACACCAACACTTAGAAGAAATTTATTTGCTTGTGTTGATGAAGACACAAATACATTTCAGACGATGTTGTTGTTGTTTTCGAAAAAATTTTTCACTAAATTTGGCTCTTAATGTTAATGTTGTCAAATAAATATTTAAATGTTTATTTTTTTTTTCATATAAATTTCGAAGTATCTAAATTGATCTTGAAAAAATAAAAGTTTCTATTCTATTCTATTCTATTTACCATGCTACCACACTTAAACTCGAATCCAAATCGCCCTGTCTCAATGGACGAAGATTGATTTCAAAATTCGATATTTTTAATAGATAGATGGAGGCACAATTTGCATTTAAATTAAATTCAAATTACTTGAATTGAATTAAAATTTAATATAAATTCGATAAAAATCAAATTGTCCTTAAATAAATCATTAACTTACTTACTATTTATGTGTTTTGTTGGTTTTTAGAAGAGATGTATGAGAAATGTATACATGAAATTTTGCTTTTGTTTGCTTGTGTATACATTTTAAAATATACATAAATTAAAAACTAGCATTAAAAATTTTATAATGTAAAAGAAAATAAAATAACATGCCTATTGATTATTCTGATCTCCTGATCCATTACGAATAAAATTTCCATATTACTCAATGAAGATGAACAAACCACGAAAAATTTTCTGGATATAGAAATTTAGAAAATTATAAAAATATATTTTTAAAAATTACATATTTTTAAAATTTGAAAAAAAAAGAAAATTTCGGAAGGGATACATATTTGCTTTCTCACACAGCAAAATATATACACACACATGTACATACATATTTATTAAAGGAGTGGGTATAATTTTTTGTTCGAAACGAGAAAATAAATGTACAAGTTGAATATTTTTTTCCTTTATACAGGGTGATTCCGTTACGGGGTCCGACCGGGAAACTACGGATAGGTCTCGGCGAGGGGAACAAAAAATCGTATTGGTGGGGGGGAGGGGGGAAATCTCAACGGTTTCGGAGTTAGAGGGGGTTAAAGATTTTTGGTACTTTTTTCATATTTTACCCTATAACTTTTTACAAGGGCACGCTAGGCTCACCAACTCTTTTACATAATTGTGAAGGACCCCTGTGCCTTTCCATCAACATCTTACCTGCTGCTGTGTCTCCGACCATTCAGAAGTTATAAGGCCTCAAAACCATAATTTTGTCATTTTTTCACAGATTTTTGGACTGTAACCCTAATTTGCTCGAAAAATACTCCATATTAACCCTAATTTTTGATTGTAGAAAATGAAGGCTCAATTGATTCTACATCGATTTGCTATCTTCATTTTTTTCAAAAAATGCATAGTTTTCGAGATATTTGCACTTGAAAACTAGCATTCCAATCACCTATTTTTAATTTACACTGTAACAAAAGCACGTGTCCAATAATATAATGAATTTCAGACTAATATTTTCAGATTTTTTAAGAGATCTTCCTCAATATCTCGAAAACTATGCATTTTTAGCACAAAATTCAAGATAGCAAATCGATGCAGAATCAATTTAGCCTTCTTTTTCTGCAATAAAAAAATTTAGGGTTAACTTAAGCTTTTTTTGAGTAAAGCAGGGTTAAACACGAAAAATGGGTAAAAATTCACAAAATTTTGATTTTGAGGGCGTATATATTTTTGAAAGTTGGGAATAGAGGAACAATTAAGGCATCGTTGGAAAGGAAAAAGGGTTCTCTACATTTTCTTCTAATACAAAGTGACCCTAGAGTGCCCTTGCAAAAAGTTATGTGGTGTTTGGTGGAAAAAGTGCAAAAAAACTTCAACGCCCTCTAGCGGCCAAACCGTTGGGATTCCCCCCCCCCCACCAATATGATTTTTTGTTTGCCTCGCTGAGACCTATCCGTAGTTTCCCGGTCGGACACCGTAACGGAATCACCCTGTATATTAAAAATAACAGAAAAAAATTAATCATATTTAAAAAAAAATTTTTTATTCAAAACGAAAAGAAATTCAAAAGTGTAAATCGTAATTAATTAAAATCATTATTAATATTTATTAAATGTATAATCGTAATTAATTGTTATGTTGCCGTAGCAACAAATCATTATTAATATTTATTATACATTTGTAAAAAATGAAAATCATAATGTATGACGTTATAAAATACTCTCAAAATCAATGACGTCAAAGTTTAGAGAACCCCAGAATAAAAATTTTTATATGAAGAAATTTTGTATGAATAAGAGTTCTTCTTATTACATATTTTTTGATAAGAGTTCTTCTTATTACATTTTTTTTGATAAGAGTTCTTCTTATTACATATTTTTTGGTGTTATCTAACTTGATTGTAACGCATTCTGTAACGAACATTAACATTTTTTTTCTTGTCGAATGAAATAAAGAAAATTGTTTTTTTAATATTTTGTGAGAAAATAAATTTATTGGTGATATAAAATAAAATTTATTAATTTATATCTAAATATTATTTGATTTTATTTTGCTTAAGCTTCGTATTGTGTTCGAAGCGAAAAAAATTTTCATGTTTTGCTATTTATTTCTACACGAAAATTTTTTTTTTAAAATGACGTATAATATTTGGAGAAACGTAAATTAAATTTAAATTTGAAGTTAGTTTGACTTTTTTTTAAAATTTTTCTTTTATTCAATACATATTTTCACGTAGTATCCTTTGGATTTTTTCTTTGTATTTATTTATTTTTTTACAACTGTCAAATTTACCACACGGAATAAATGTATTTACATTTCTTTTGTTTCATGGCGACGGAAAATTAGTGGAGACTGATCGTCAACGCCATCTCTTGGACATTATTTAAAAATGTTAGCAAAGACAATTTTAACTTATTTTCCGTCACGAACTCAGTACTGCAAAACAAAAAGTGAACGGAATATTTTCTTGACGGAATTCCGCCACCTTTGTTTTACATGTATTTTATATGGGAAACGAAATTCCGCTTCGAACACAATACTTAGCTTTAAAGCGTACTCCTCAGCTGAAAATAAATTTTATGTTGGAAAAAGTATATTTATTTCGGAACGAACTAAAAAATCTACAAAAATAAGAAGAAATCTACACAGATGAAAAAAACTTAACATAAAAAAATCACAAATCACAAAAATAACGATTTTTAGGTTACTACCTAACTTCACAAATGTCAAACAATAAATTTATTTTCATTTTCCGGACAAAATAAATGGAACTTCATTTATTTCGGTTGGATATGAAAATAAAAGGTCTCCAAAGGACAGCCAACGCCATCTGTGAAGAGCCACATTTTCAACTTTTATTTATTTTCAGCTGAGTACCACTTATGAAATCGAAACAGAAAATTTTTTCGGTTCCATTTATTTTGGTTTTTTTTACATAGGTTTTGTATAGGCAAAATATCTTATTTTCAGCTGAGTAGTACCCTTAATAGTTAATAGTAGCTTGTTAGCTTTTGATGAAGATGATGAACATGGAAGAAGGCCATATTCATTGAGATTAAAAATAAACCTATTTGAGTTTGGGGACGATATTATTTTTTTCTCGACTAAATAAACTTCCACGCTTCGGTTTTTTTGCAACGTTGTGGCATCAAATTTGGTGTTTTCTAATCTATTAATTTTTATATTTAAGCTCCGTATTGTGTTTGAAGCGAAAAATTTTTTCATGTTTTGCTATTTATTTCTACACGAAAAAATTTTGTGTAGAGTGACGTAAATATTTGGAGAAACGTAAATTAAATTTAAATTTTAATTAGTGTGTCATTTGTTTTTTTCTATTTTCACGTAGATACCTTTGGAATTTTTCTTTGTATTTATTTATTTTTTTTTACAACTGTCAAATTTACCAAACGGAATAAATGTCTGTACATTTCTTTTGTTTTATGGTGACGAAAAATTGGTGGAGACTGATCGTTAGCGCTATCTCTTGAACATTATTTAAAAATGTTAGCAAAGACAATTTTAACTTATTTTCCGTTACGAACTCAGTACTGCAAAACAAAAAGTGAACGGAATATTTTCTTGACGAAATTCCGCCACCTTTTTTTTTACATGTATTTTATATGGGAAACGAAATTCCGCTTCGAACACAATACTTAGCTTTACTAATATGTATTTCCGTTATTGAAAAATTTAAAAAATGATTATAGACGAAAATGTTCTAAAACTGATTCGAGTGTTAACTAATTTCGAATACTTCCATTATAAAACAGCATTTTTCATAATTATGTTTAACCCTTTTAGTCATGGCGTCCACATTTGTGGACGTCAAATTTAAACTGCTTTAACTACTGTATTTTGGTATTTTGACAAACTATGTAAATGTGAACGCTCTCTCTTTTTTTGAATACTATATGACAATTAAGCATTGTAACGATTTTTTGTTTTTTTGTTTTTTAAATCAAAAGTGAAACTGTCAACAAGTGTTATATAGAGTAGAGAACACTGTGTTATATTTTTATGGTTTTAGGTGGTTTTTTTATTATTATAAGTAAAAAAAACGTGATAAATTGATAAAAAACATTCAATAGATTGTGAAAAATACTTTTTTTGATAATTTAATCGTAAGTTTTTTATTTTATTTATAAAAATAATAGATGTACTCATTTGTGGACAAATATTTTCAAGTGTTATGTTCACATTTGAGGACATTATTTATTTTGCACTTAACTGAGGACATTCCGATTGAAGGTTTCTAAAATTTTATAAGGTATGATGGCAACTTCAAAGAAAAAGCCGTTAAGTGATCTGGAAATTTTCGAATTGATGTGAAACGATGGGATAAATAAATCTAATAATAAGTATCTCACAATAAAACAACCGAATGTGGTGAATCAGTACAACAACGGAATGGGTGGTGTAGATTTACTGGACCAACTATTGAGCTATTATAGAATATTTATAAAGTCTAAAAAATGGAATCTGCGGATAATAGCACATTTTGTGGACTTTGCAGTGTGCGCTAGCTGGATAGAATATAAAAAGGACATGATAAATAATAGTAGTTATAATATAATAATAATAAATAGTTTTGTATAAGATAATAATGTAATTTAAAAAAATAAAATAAACTAATTTTACACACATTGAGTTTATTTGTCCATATTTGAGGACACGTCCTAAAAGGAACCCAAAATCCTGAAATCAGAATCAAAAAATATTTTTGTATTTCACGACCCCCTAACAAAAACATTTTTTTTGTGGTTATTTTTAATTCATGACTGAAAGGGTTAAGGCATTAACTGTAAGAATTAACTTTATTTAAACATCTACATTATAATAGAATATTTTTTATTATACAAAAATTATTTATTGACTTTGAGTAATTGTATGTGTGTATGTTTATATATACATATATGTCATAAGAAGTATAAATTTTCAAAGTTGAACACAATTTTAATTTGTATTTTCAAGCTTCTTATTCATCTTAAGAAAATGCTATGTAATGTTTTTATTGTTAATAATTAAATTATTTTTTTATAACTATAGAGAAATTCAAAAACATCAAATGATCGTCAATTGCAAGTATTCAGCTTCATGGTTTAGTACGCTGAATGCATGCAAATGACGATCATTTGATGTTTTTGAATTTCTCCTATTTTTTTAAAATTATTTCTTTGTAATATTCTTTTGATAACTTATAAGCAGTCTTTACAGCAACAAATTGCTGTTAAATTTCATAACTAATTAAAATAATCACATATATTGTAAGAATAAAATGATTTTTATTTAACTTTTTACAAAATATTATACACTCCTTTCAAAATTCAACATTGTTGAGTCCGACATCATATGGTGAATCTGTTTGTGCTTGGTTTTAGTGATAAATGACAAATGTGATACTTTCGGTGAATTCGGTAAGGTGGTGATTATTGAAACACCGAGTTATGGTTTTGATAAAAAGGTTGTTTAACATGCTGAATTTTGAAACAAGAGCTAATTTTTTTTTTTTAAATTGAAATAATCTATAGCATAATTGAATATTTAAAGTATGTAGCTATGACAATAGACTAGTTTTAAATCGATATGACAAATATAATTTCTTTTTTATTTTGTGTCCATACATTTTGTTTGGTCAGTTATATTTTTTTTAATAATTGCCTTATTATTTATTTCTGCAAATACTCTTCTATAATAAAAATTTGCAACTATTACTTTCTGTTTCTACAACATTTTGTTGTTGTTGTGGTAACTTTTATAATAAATAATTTTTATAATTTATTAATTTAATATAATAGAATTTATATATTTATTAATTATTTTTGTTTCATGTACTTAATTTTTTTTAAACAATATAACTGAGATCACAAATTTTACAGTCATTTAATTATGTATTTTTAACTTCCTAAAAAGAAGAGATTATTCTTTTAATTCATACATAGTTTTTTTTATTTGTATGTTTGTATTGCTCTGTAGTTCTAGATATATGATTTATATTTGTACAATGGTCGATTTTTTTACTTACCATTGCATTGGTTAGATTACCATATTATATTATGCTAGCAGCGCCAAAATGGGGCATACCTATGGTGAATTTTCGGAAGTAACCTGATGTGTTATATTGATTGAATACTTTATGAAATAGTAGGAAGTATACTTTTCGCATCATGCAAATTAAAAAGAAATAATAAACTTATAAATTGCTAAAAATAAATATTTTATGTGACAATTATCTAGCATTATAATCTTATTTGATAAAAATGTTTCTAATTATTATAATCTAACTGTAATATCTATTATCTGGTACTGCTCAAAAAATTCCTTTGTTTTCTTCAAATCAATAGTGACGTAGAAGTATAGTCAGGTCAACAGTGGCTGATGTTGAAAATTATAACTTATAAAGAAAGAGTATCTGCAAAAAAAAAATCATATTTTCTTTATTACAAGTATGTATATTACTTCTTTCTCACGTACAAGGTGATTCCTATTTGAAGATTAATAATGAGCTAAGTGATAGATATTGAGAGTATGTATAAGGAAAAAACAGTATGGTATGAGAGGGCTGTGCAATTTCAACAGTTTGGAATCTAAAGGGTTAATACTTCAATGAGAAACCGAAAATAGTTTATGTTCACGAGAAAAAATATAATAACGTCACACAGTTTTGACTATGAAGTCTTTTAACGTTTTAACTTGAAAAAGACGAGAAGTTAGTGATTTATAAAAAAAGAACCCCAAAACTTCCACTCTCTCGTGAGCGTGAGTGAGTAAAAAAACCACTCTTCAGTCTTCAGTCTTCGCCTTCCATACTATCACTTGGCTCATTATTAACCTTTAAATAAGACTCATTCTGTATAGTTTTAGAGATAAATATAGACCTCGATTGTAGATTACGGTCGAATGAATATTCACAATCAGTGATGCATCCAAAGTCGGTCTGTGCCGTAGTAGATAGGTCCAAAAATATGTAGTAAATTAACGAAAAATGTAGTAAAATTTTGCAAACTCAAAGCAGTTGAACAAAACAGCTTTGTAATTCAAAATAAACTGAAACCTTTATTCAATTTTTCATAAATGAAACAAAAAAGGAAATTTACACTAAAAAAACATTTATTATTTTTTTTTTAATTTTAAGAAGTTGACTTTACGCTTTCTCAATTCTTCCATTTTATTTGACAATGATACTTCAATCATGGACGGTAGTGCCAGAAATTAAATTTTAATGGAATAAAGGCATATCATATTCACATGACCACATATTTAATTATACCACATACCACAAACACAATGCACAAGAAAAGTCAAAAGAACAATGGACATGATATGACAATATCCGAAGCCGACAGGTTGTATTGTATTGTAATATAGTTCATTTCCTATAACACTTAAAGTGAAGTAGATTTAATTAAGTGCGAAGTAGATTTTTTATGGGGGGAAAATGTAGTAAATCTACTACAAATGAAGTAAAGGATGCATCACTGTTCACAATATATTGTGTTTTTGGTCAATTCTCAGGTAACGCACACTACAGTGTGCGAACTTTTTCTTTAAAAAAAAAAATTATTTCAAGAGTATATCGTATCTTTTATTATACATTTAATACAAAACTATTAGTAGATTACTACCACAAAATATTATTTGTTTCTGTAGCGTATCATTAGTATAATTTGAAAATAACACTACGTAACGCACTTACTCGCACAAAATTCAATTTTTGCATCTTCAACATTGATAACAAAAATTCTGCGAATTCTATTGACCATTTTTAATTAAAAATATTTTAAACTACAGTATGGGACAGGTACTTAAAAATTCCCCATAAATATCTACGTAATCCTCACATCTGTTAGATCTAGGTAATATAATGTAATGGTATTCCTAGTAACGCACACTACAAATAGCAGGTAACGCACCCTACTCGTAGGTATAAATATAAACAATACTTTTCTGAAATTAAAAAAATTGTAAAAAATATTTCTTAGAAAGTAATAAAAAACTTAAAACACATGTTTTTTTTAAATTCTCTATGCAGTAAATTCAAAGGATAAATTTATTTCAATATTTGCAATATTTGAAAGGATTTGAAATAAGAGCATGCATATAAATAGCAAAATTTCACTTTTACTTTTTATTTAAAAAGAGTGTTTGTTAAACGACAGTTTAGTTTAATTTAAATAGTGATAAATTTTTAAAAAAATATCAGATTTTTGAAAAAAGTTGTTTTTTGTTAGCAAAATATAAAATTATACTTTGGTGGCTAGCATTAATCATTCATTTGGTAAGTTTAAAAAGAAATTAGCACCACTGCAATAAAAGAAGGTCCTAAGTTTTTAATTTATTTAATTAATTAATTTAGTATTTAAATGGAGAAAGTCAGCAACGCAGAGAAAATGAGGAAGTACAGACAAAAGCAGGGCGAAAGCTATAGGAAAAAAAATAGGGAAAGAATGTCTAAGAAAAGACAACAAGAAAGGCTTGCCAGAGAAGCAGATCCAAAAAAAGAAGAAGAACACAAAGTGAAAAAGCGTTTGGAAATGAGAAAATACAGGGAAAGACAATCTAAAGAAGCAGCACCAAGCGAATCTAACACAACACCATCGACATCACGAGGGTCATATCGAACACCACAGTCTTTTGGTAAGGCTATGACAAAGGTGTTAAGTGTTTTGCCAAAATCACCGTCGAAACGTAAGGCTGTTGTTAGAAAATTAGCGTTGGAAGAAGAGCTCTTACTTCTTTCTGATCCAGCGAGAAGAAATGATACAAGCGAAATTAAAAATAAAATCGAAGAATTTTATATACGATCGGATATTTCATATACTGCTCCTGGTATGAGAGATGAAATTATTATATGGAAAAATGGGGAGAAACATAAAGAAAGAAAATATTACCTAACGACTTCTTTAAAAGAAGCACATAATATTTTTGGTGAAGAAAATCCAGAAGAATCAGTAGCTTTCTCTACATTTTGTAAATTACGACCCAAAAACGTCTTATTGCTGCATGAAACTCCTGCTGATCAATGCAAATGCAAGATTTGTGAAAATTTATTCCTGAAAATAAACGCATTGAAGACTAACTACAATAATAATTTTTTGGATGTAATTTTATGTGATACAACAAGAAATTCAGCATGTTGGAAAGGTGTTTGTGACCTTTGTAGCAATGGCGAAAAAATACCATCTGTTATATTACAGAACATGGCAGGAGAAATTATTTACAAAGAGTGGGAAAAACTAGAAAATAAATTAGTTTGTTCTATCAAACAAGTCTGTGTGGGTGAGCTTTTAGAACAACTACAACACAATTTTAAGGATATTACCAATCACTTCAACACAAAAAGAATTCAACACAGTCATTATTTAAATGATAAAAATAGTGATTCAAAAAGGGTACTACATATTGATTTTGCCATGAATTATTCTTGCGAATATCAAAATGAAATTCAAAGCGCACTCTGGTCAAGAAATTCAGTGACTCTTTTGACTGCAATTTTCACGTATAAAGGACAACACCAGTCTTTCTTGATTTGCTCTAATACAATTCATAAGGAGAAAAATACAGTTTCATATTTTATAAACAAATTATATGAAGCGATTATCCCGAATGTTGCAGATCTGGAAAGAGTTGAAGAAATAATTTGGTCAGATGGCCCTTCTTCAGAGTTTAAAAATAAATATATAACACATTTTCTAAAAAACTTGAGTACGAAATTCCAAAAACCCTTTACTTGGAAATATTTCGCAACTTCTCATGGCAAGGGTGCAGTTGATGGAATTGGTGGTCGAGCAAAATCTTTGGTGAGAATTCAGGTAATGAGTAAATCTTCAACGGCTCCTATAGTAAAATGTGCAGAAGATTTTGCAAATGTCGCTAAGAGAGTCCTCCCAAATATTAAAGTTATTTACATACCAGAAGATGAAATTCCAAGATCTGATGAGGTTTGGAGGGCTGCAGTACAAATACGTGGTATAAAATCTTATCATATAATTAAGGCAGTTCCTGGCGAAGATTTAAAATTTTACAATAATGGTGATGAAGAATAAGTGGTAACGCACACTACAATGTTTATTTGTGAAAAATAAAAATTTTAATCAGTTAGATGTAAATGATATTTTAGAATTTTGTTACTTTAATAGAATTAAAATAAAATTTATAATAGTATTCAAATTCGTCTTTTAGTTTTCAAGATATCAAACTTTTTCCATTTTTGTGGTAACGCACACTACCTGTTGAACTGCATACGTAATATATTCAAATATACGTATTGAAATAAAGAATAATATTTTAATAGATTTTTAAAAGGGATGCCTAGATGTTGTATTTTCACACATATTTGACTCATTGGAAAATATCATGTTTTTCTCCATATATAATTGAATTGCTTTTTTACAAATATTCATAAGGAAAATTGGTGTTCTTAACTCTCAGTTTTAAAAACCTCACAAATAACAAGTAAATGTGACTGATCTTTCTTATATGTCTTCTAAAATTAAATTTGATTAATGAAGTAAACAATTACGTACCAAACTTTTTTTTTTAATAAACTTTAGTTTTTTCGATTTGGTTTCATTTTCTGGAGAATTTACCTTTTAAATAAATAAATGTAATTCACGAAGACACAACACTAAAAGAAAACAATAAATAATAAATAACGCTACCTTACGATATGAACATTTCAACTAGTATAGTTGGAGGGATACAGCACACTAGATTTTTCATCTCAGGGTCAGTGGCAGAGAATATTAATAAGTTGCTAGAAGTGTCTAAGTATAGGTTATAATAATTATTAAATTAATTTTAAATGGTGTATACAAATGAGGAAAAGGTAGATATGGTCTTTTAATATGAACTGTGTAATGGGAACGTAAGTGCAGCACGAAGGGAATATATTATATATTAATCGATTTCCTAATAGAAAAATACCTGCTGCAGAATATTTTTCTAGACTTTTGAAATATCTCAGAGAAACCGGGACTTTCGTAAGAGCGTCAGAAGGACAGCCAAGTGGAGATGTGCATGCAGACCAGGACCGACAAAACCCCGAAACGAGTATCCGGAGAGCAGCTACTCAACTGGGGCTTTCAAGGACAAAAGTGTGGAAGACGCTTCAGAGAGAAAAAATGCATTCATACCACTATTGTCCCGTACAGGAACTATTAGAAGGTGATTTCCAGAGAAGATTGAATTTTTATCATTGCCTTTTGGAAAAATACACAGAAGACGAAAACTTATTTGGACAGATGAATCGCAATTCAACAGGAATAGTGTCACTAATTTTCATAATTTACATGAATAGAGCCACGAAAATCATCATTGCTCAAGAATAACGTCACACCAACAAAGGTTCAGCGTAAATGTATGGATTGGATTCATGGGGACCACTCTCTTCGGTCCTTTTATTCTACCTGATAAATAAATATCAAACAAAAAATCGTATGGGAGGGGGGAAGGCAATCTCAACCGTTTGTCAGCTAGACCCCATAACTTTTTACAGAGGCTAGTCAAGGGTCACTTTGTATCAAGAAAAAATGTAGAGTACCCTCTGTCCTTTCCAACGCTACCTTACTTGTTTCTCTATTCTTAACTCTTAAAGAAGATATACGTCTCCAAAATCGAAATTTTGAAAAAGTCTAGTAATTTCTCGAAAAAACCATTATTAACTCTTTTTCTACAATCAATAGAAAGTATGATTTTTTCTCTACAAATTAGATTCTCGCGGTATGACTCTGTCTGCCTTGGTTTAAAAGCTACAGCTCTTTCAATAAAGTCATCTTTTCACTTTTTGATCCAAACCAATTAAGGTTCAAGCGAAACACCCTGTATATGTTATAACATAACGGGAAGAGATAATACTACCGACTGCACTAGTAAATTTCATGTTATGGATCGAAGGAGAACTTCTATTGGTATTAAAAACCTGTACTCCTTTCGAAAGAACTTTATTTTAAAGTTTACAACTTAACTTGACTGTTTGTTGTGAAATTCAAATTTTCTAGAATAGCGATTTAATCATACGAAATTAGAATTTGGAAGATCATCATAACTTTGTTTTCTTAAAATTTTTATAACAACAGTTTATTTATTGATTGATTACATATTGACATTGATTAATTATTATACATAGATGAATTATACAAAAGAAAAAACTGGAACGCTAAAACAAATAATGCTTTTTACTCTCGCACCCATTTTAAAGGCAGTTACATATTTACATTCCTGATACACAAACCTCACCACTAAATTTGAATTTGAAACAAATTGTAACGATCGGTTTTCTGGTGAGATTTTATTCTGTATGGTTAATTATTCATATTTTTCATATTTTACCATTCAATATACCATACATACACATATACTTGAATAACTGACTATTCTGTCTAATGAATGTGTATTATGAACCGTTATTAATTTTTGTATTATTTTGTTACTTCTCTTTTGTTGTTTTTGTAATGTTCTTATATTGATATTTGAAGAATATTGTTTTTTGTTCCTAATAATCACAATCACGTGTCGCGATAATTAAATAAATATTTAATATACTAATTGTTGGTGTACTAGTTTATTTGTTGTTGTTGTGTTTTTATAAATATAAAATCGACTATTTTATTTAAAAAAGATTATTCCGATTGAAATTAAATTAAACTGTTTTACGATAAATAAAAAAACATTTTTTGGGTTCAATTTTTATAATAACTAATAGATTTTTTTTACTTTTTCTTAAAATTTTAAAATAAAATCAATAAAAATGTTTTGTAGTAATTTTAAAATTTTAATAATAAAATTTCTTATAATTTTGTTTTTGATTATTGAAAATCAAGCTAAAGTTTATCATCCTGATGATATTTTTCAAAATTGTGAATTAACATATGATCGAAATTTAAATCGTGTTTATAAACTATGTAGAAATATAATACTAAGTGATACAGATGAAATATTTGGTGATCCATCTGAAAATAATGATGTACGATTTATAAATTGTAGTATGGAAACATTTCCGAAACGTTTTTGTAATTTTGTTTTACGTAATTGTAATTTAAAACAAATATCAAATGAATTTAGTGAAAATTTATCACATTAATTATTTATATACATTTGATTTAAGTGGAAATCTTTTAACAGTATTACCAAAATATTTATTTAAAACTCAACAAAAATTAGAAGTTTTTAAATTGTCGAACCCGCTTAGTAGCACATTGAAAATTCCAAAGCATTTAGCTCAGTTATCCGGGTTGTGCAACAATCAGGATCCCGGATACGTGCACAAAAAGTGCAGATAAGCGGGGATGTACTATTTTCGTGAAGAAAAAGTATAATTCATACACATAAAGCACACATCGAATGGAATCGATGGAATCGATATTATGTAATATAGTAAAAAAATTATGCACATATTTAAAGTCAATTTCTTACCTTGAAATTTCCAAAATTAAATTTTTTTATGACAGTTTTTCTTGCATATGTGCATATAAGCGTGTGAAAAAGTACGATAATTTTAAAATGACGTTTGACTTAAGACAGCAGGTAAACGGGTTGTTCAGCTAAGCGGGG
Organism: Bombylius major; assembly: GCA_932526495.1. Classification (NCBI taxonomy): domain Eukaryota; kingdom Metazoa; phylum Arthropoda; class Insecta; order Diptera; family Bombyliidae; genus Bombylius; species Bombylius major. Next base: position 33,241,570 of record OW052043.1, read on the forward strand.
TGCAGGTAAGAGGATCGGATTATATTGAAATGATGTAGAACGTACGCAATGATTATAGATTAACACAATAGATATGTATTTCGCGTAGTACATTTGTATTTTCACTCTATTTCATTAAAGGCTCCTAAACGAAACCTTCTTGTCTGTCCTATCTGGCGAGCAAAAATAGAACTAACGTTTTGAAATTCAAACTTAAGAAAAATGATCGAGTGATTTTTTTTATTATCCATTCGCTCATGCTCTTGTTATTTTTTTTTTTTTTTTGTGTATAACCAAAAAATATGTATGTATACAGGAAGAACTCGCATGTAGTATAAAAATGTTTCATATAAAAATTTTTGTACTGGGGTTCCAATATTGGGACCCCATTATTGAAATAGCTTTGAATGTACATCAGCGTATTTTAGTTTTGTTAAGAAAGCTTTTACTTTCATATAGAGCTAAAAGTACCTATATGCGAATATACAACAATGTGAGTACATTAGTCATATAATTAGACGCTTTTCTCATATAATTTTTTGCTTTCGACTATACACTGTACAGTGCACTGTGAGTTGTGTTATGAAATACGATATATAATGGCAGTGTATGTGATTCATTCTATTCACATAATATATGTTTGACTTCATCATTTGCAATTTGTATGCGTTGAAAGACGGTGTTATTCGTAGCGATTAAAATTTATCTGAATGATTTTTGATGTGTTAGGAGAAAAATTTTGAATTTGTATTTAACTTGTTGGTATCTGCTTGAATTTATATTTGATTATTTTTGTTTTTTTTTTCTACTTTGATTTTTCTTTCAATTTATCTTTTTAATATCTGGATTAAAAATAAATTTGTATACCTATTTTGATTTTTTTTTAAATCTTTTTTATTTTTAACTCTCAAAAATATGAGTAGAAAATCTGGTCTTCGGTGTAGTGTTCCAGATTGTGGCAAATCGAGAAGAGAAACAGGTGTAAGACTTTTCAAATTTCCTACTTTGGATTCTGTTATGGGTCAAGTATGGAGAGAAAAGTGTAATTCTTCATGGATGGAATAAAACAAACTTTGAGAGGTATACTGAGTTTAACAGATGATATTTTAAAAGACGGCAGTGAAATGTTTTTCCTTCTTCCCAAAAGGCTCCATCAAGATGCTCTTGAAAATACTTTTTCAATCATACGTCAAAAAGGAGGTAATAATAGAAACCCTTCAATTGCTGAAATAAATATAATCTTATCAAAGCTAATATCAGTTTATTTAATTCGATTTAGCTCTAGAAGTAATTGTGAAAAAGATGAAGATGTAATTCTTGATCTGAATTTACAAAATAATATTCAAGAATGCAGTGTCAACGATACTTGTAATGATAACGATTTGCCATCAATAAAATTCAGTGATTTGGAAGATATTGAAAATAAAGAATTATTATCCATGAGATATTTTGTTGGTTATATAGCAGCAAAAGTAATCGGTAAAATAAACTGTAATTTATGTGAAGAAATCATTAGAAAAAAAGACGAGGTTTTAACGTGTCCATCGGAAATTTTCATATTTTGTAAAAATTATAAGTCAGATTTATCAGATTTTGGAAATTTATTAGCGCCATCCGATATATTTTTTGATATTTGTAAAAAGCATGTTAAGAGTTTTTGAAAGAATTTTTCGAAAATATGCTCATGCGAAAAACATTAAAAAAATATCCTAGAACAATGTGAATTAATTACTCCAGAGTGGTTTGATAAAAATAACAAAAATAGTTCTTGTTATCAACATAAAGTAAAGTTTTTAGATTTTATGTTGCTTGTACTTTTGGGAAAACATTGTTCTTGGACAGCAAAAGATAATGAAAAAAAAAATAATTTCAATTGAAGGTTCATTGCGCATTGTAGTAGTGAATCTTCTTGTGTATACATATACGAAAGAAGAAATCTGTTTATTAGAATTTACAACAACAAAAACGCATGTGTGTAAGTATCTTTTCTTCTGTGCATGCCAACGTAGTACAATACGAAACTTCATCTCTTTTGGTTCAAGCTATAGTCTGAATATGGCGTTTCTAGACGTCAGAGTCCGATTGACGTCATCAAACTGTTATCCGTATGGAACCACATGGATCAAGCTTATCTGTTATCAGTGGGAGGTCACATGGGTCAAGAATTTTTGTTATCAGTCCGAGGTCAAATGGGTCAAGATTTCTTCTATCAGTGAGGGATCATGCGGGTCGAGATTTTGCGTTATCACTAAAAAACAATGGAAATTTTTTTTATAAAGATATGTGATTAACGTGTACTTTATTATCGCTAATCATGTTGAGAAATGTTTGTTCAAGTTTAACGTTGTTTATGCTGTGTCGTTTTTAATTAACAAAAAAAAAAATACTTGCCATATTGACAGAACCCGAATTTAAACCGGGGACCTTTAAAGTTTCTGTGTAATGCTTCCCCAGCTGAGCTATTCCGACTATTGTTTTTAATTGTATCACATGATGTTGCAATGTTTTTTTTATGACAAGGATTTCATCAAGTAAAATTATAGTTGTGTGTGTAAATTTTATCAGCATTTGTAATCAGTAGAAAAAGAGTGGGGATACGATTTTTAACCATAAATGGAGACGATTTCTTCAAGCGGCAACAGTTCATCGTGGAATTTCAAAGTGGTTATTAAATTATCTTTCAAGTTCAAAGTTGTGTTTTGAATCTTCTTCTTCTGGAAGAATATTAAAATTTATTTAAAGTTTTAAATTGGTAAATAATTCGCAGAGACTACAAAATGAAAAGTTTTATGTGTGAAATTTGTGAAAATGGATTTGGCTTCAAGAAAACATTAAAAAGACATATTCAAGCAACGCATGAAAATCATGAAATTTGTAGTATTTGCAAAAAGAACTTTACACGTAAAGATAATCTACTAGCACACATGTGGACTTAGCATAAAGTGTCTTATATTGAAGATATTTCAAATGACATTCGCAATCAACCTTCAACATCGAAACAAGAAATTGTATGTCAAACATGTGATAAAAAAATTTCAACCAAGGACTGGAGTTACCATCTTAGAACAAATTCACATACATAAAATAAAAGTGGCTAAACCAATTAGTGATCAATTGAAAGAAGTGAAAATTAGTTTTGAGGAACGAATTGAAACACTTTTATGAAAACAGGGATATAGAAAATCTGGATCCTATTTACTTTTTAAAAGTGGGAAAAGATATTATTATATAAACATTGAATAAACAATTGGTTAAACATTCTTTTTTATATTCAACATAGAACTAAGTATTTGTAGAATATATGAAAGCAACAAAAGGAAATGATGATGAGGATGAAATCACAACTCTGAAATCAAAAATGTTAATTATCAATTGACTTGTCGGATTCATACAAAGATATGGTAGATAAGATTTACACAAAAATGCAAGAGTTTCAAGAATGAGATATTGGTTGGACTCTTATAAGAATAATCCATCCTGAAATTAACGTCAACCAGTACTGGCTAATAAGAGGATCTCAATATTTACCGCTTGATTTAATGTTAAAAAAACAGGCGCATACTGTTTTAAATGGGCAATAATTTCAGCTCTAGATCCTGCTAAAATTCATTCTGATAGAGTTTCATCATATAATATTGAAAATATTACTGATACAATTTTTTCTAAAAACAATAAAATATTAGAATTTCAACTGAAGGTGATAGATATAGCAAAGTTCAAAGATATTAATCCTGGAATTAGTATAAACGTATACGGTTGCTTAGAGATGCAGTTTAATACATGTAAAATAGTGGGACTGTATCCCTATACAAAGAATGAGAAGAAAATACACATAAATTTGTTGTTGATTCAAAATGGAGAAAAATGTCATTATGTGTGGATTAAAAAAAAAATTTGGACTAATGAAAAATTAAATAACAAAACACGAACATCAAACATTTCTGGGTGTTTACAACTTTTTTTATTTTGAAGAAGCTTAAAATATACATAAAAATGAATGCAGTGAGATTGTGACACTTCTGCCATCACCAGAAAAATTTGAGAAATACGAACGTCAGTTAAAGGTCCCATTCGTTGTATATGCCGACTTTGAATGCATTTTCCAAGGATTAGATATGTACGTGTATTCAAAGTTCGGATATTTCATCTACAACAAATATACAGCAGCACATTCCTTGCGTATTTTCTTACTATCACCCATGTTCTAGATTCCGCTAAAAGTGGAAGTGGAATACGAATTCAAATCCATGCGAAATGGAAAATGGTGTTCTGGATTCCACGCGGAATTATATATTTCGAACATTAATTTCGAATCAGCTGTTGTTAAATTCTCACATAAAAGTTTTATTTCTTCTTTGCTTTTTTTTTTTTTTTTGATAATTATTTATTAGTTAAGAATTTTTGTCTATAAAATTCACAAATATTTCTAACTGCTCTTTATTTTTGGGTGTTTTTTAAAAATACATTAAATGATTAAATATATTTATGGAAAAACATAATTAATTATACTAGAATAATAATATGCATTAACTTTAAAATAAATTTAAATTTATTCACTATTTATATAATTTATTTAATAAATTTAAAAAAAAACTTCACTAATATAATTTTCGACTACACAAATACAAGCCACGATTGAATTTGACAACTATTATTTCAATTCCACGTACAAAAACATTGCGGAATTGAATTCACGAAAATTTAGTGAAAGTGGAATGTAGAACACCTAATTCCACTTCCGCAACTTCAATTCCGAAAAAGTGGAATTCAGAACATGGGTGTATATCTAGTTGTGCCAAAGTTCTGTCCCAAAAAACGTGTAAGTCATATCTTAGGTGTTCCTAGAGCTAGGGATCTAAAATTTTCTGAAAAGTATATACTATAGTTTGTCTAGTTATAAAAACAACAGTGAAAGTGAATCAGTGCTAGTTGTAACATGGAGTGGGCGTACAAAAGAAAACTGAGTTGCAGTTAGCGCACTTCACAAGTGCAACATCGACGAACGAGATTTTAATCTGCTGAGACATCTTGAAATCTCCAAAAAAATTATATACAAGGCAATAAAGAGCTACAACAAGGTGTGTTCTTTCGATGACAGACCTAGAACCGACAGTAAATGCTGTAGTTAAAAGAATTTGTCGAAATCCTCTTCGAAAACAAAAACTAATGGTACAGAAGATGAAGATACCGAAAATACGGATGTCCGGCATTATCAAAACGGACCTTGGGCATGGTGCTTACGATAGAACCACAGGGCAAGCGCTACGAAAAATTAGAATGACTAGAGGAAAATCGCTGTTGGAGCTGCACGCGGAAAATAACTACCAACAAATTCTTTTTACTGATGAAAAAATTTTTATCGTTGATGAGAAACTTAACCGGCAAAATGATCACGTGTACGCCCACAGCTCCCGAGAAGTTTCTGAAAAAAATTTAAGGGTAAAAAGGGGACATCATTCGGCCTCAGTGATGGTTTGGTGGAGTGTCCCATGATGGGATCACACAGCTGCATTTTTGCGAAAAAGGGATCAAAACGAAATCTGAAAATTACAAATCGGATGTTTTGGAAAACGTGGTGAAGCCGCTCAACGATACTTTGTGTGCTAAAAAATATATTACCAAGGTGGACCTTTTAAATAGTTTTAAGTTTTTTTATATTATACTATAAGTAATTAATAAAATTTAAAAAACCATGGCACTCTGTTTCGTTTTTCTTCCAAAATAATCCTTGTTTTGTTAGGAACAGAACTTGTGGCACCACTAGGTATTAAATGTTCTTATGATGACAGCTTAAATAACAGCAGAATTTGTACAGTCACTATACTATTTTTATTTTTGGATGTCAGTACAGGCAAGATAGGCATACTTCTCTATATTCTTTTACATTGCGTTTAAATAAATCTGTCTCGTGTGTGGGGTGATCAGATCTCAATTTCAATCGAGGGAAATCTTTTAAATTAAATATTACCAAGGCAAAAAACTCATCGGGTACTGCCTCCATAAGCACAATACTGACTTCCAAAAATAAAAATACTATAGTTGAAGATATATTAGATATTCAAAACAATTAGACAGTTTATAAGGCAATAAATAATCCGAATTAAAACCGAATTTTGGATTAAATTGGGAGTACGCTATAAACGGTAAATTGGGATTAAAATAATACATGCAGTGTATACATAGTATACATATTTTTCTTCTTTCACACAAAAAGAAGAAGAAGAACGTGACAGCTTCACTCTCAACCAGTGTTGCCACGGCCAAAAATTTTTCCCCTCCAAATTTTTGTGAAAAAACCTCCAAAATTAGGAAAAAACCTCCAATGTTGAAAAAAAAGTATATTGGACTGAGTTCAGTAATAAAACTTGAAGTAAATTCCACTGAGTGTGAATAGTATCAACAAGACGAGGAAACTGCGATAATAAGGTTGATATTGATAACTCAGATTCGGCCAGAATTCTTTCAAATTGTTAGTCAAATCAAATCTTAATTTAAACAGTTCTATATATAAGAAGCGGATCCTAGTTTTGACTTTAATTATGTCTGGCTCTGTTATAAGGTTTTTGTTTTTCAAATTCGAAAGATAATTATCACATTTTGAACCACTAAATATGTATATCGTTTTCCAACACATAATTGTTTTTATTGTATAGATCAACACTTTTGAATTCGGAGATTAATATTGTCATTTATATCGTTATTCGTTATTCCATTTTAAATTCTTATGTGAGATCTAGAAACACAATAGCAACAGTAACAGCATTGCAAATGCTGCTCAGATTGAACCTAGCAGCAACAGCGTTTCATTAATTTTAATTTTTCGCTTCACTGTTGGTAATTGAATATATGTGCCAAGAATTGTAAAAGGAAGTGCGAAAAACCTCCAAATAAAAATAAAACCCTCCAACCCTCCAAGAAGAAAAAAAACCTCCAATTTTGGAGGGAAACCTCCACCTGTGGCAACGCTGCTCTCAACATAAAAATTAGAATCCGCCATATTGCATTTTACCTCACACATACATACATATACAAAAATTAGTATTAAGCCAAAATCCGAATTAGTGAGTTTATAGCAGATAAAATTGGGAGTAAACCAAAATCCGTATTAAATGCGAATTATGTACGTATAAACCTGTACAATTACTTTTTTTATATGTATTTATTGGAAATTAGATAATTTTTAATTATAATTACAATGTCATTATGAACCGGAAGGAGATTGAACCATTCACAGCTTTTAAAGAAAGGAGACGATATAGAAGTAGGATTTGCCATATATGTAAGAAATATTTAGGTAATGTAAGAGTAGCCGACCATTGTCACTTGACAAGAGAGTACAGCGGTCCAGCACATAATAAATGTAATTTGCGGTATCAAGTCATAAAGCTTTTCCCAATCTTCGTCCATAATTTTTCGGGTTATGACTGTCACTTATTTGTTAAAGAATTAGCAAAAATTGATGGTGACACAAATTTATTACCATTGAATTGAATGAAGAATTGTATGTATCACTTTCTTTGGAATTTTCGTTAATGAAACTGATACTATTGAACTTAGATTTCTGGGTTCTGTGAGATTTATGCAACCTAGTTTAGATTCATTAGTAGAAAATCTATTTCTGGAAGATTTAAAAACTTTTCTTGTTGCTCTTTTTTTTTTCGAATTGAATTAAAATTTATGTTTATAGAAAGAAATAAAAGAACGTCTTTATCAAAAATATTTGAGACTTCCATTTCACAAACACAAAATAATTAACAAAATTCAGAAAATTAAAAAAAAAAAAGTACAAACTCTTAACAGAAAAAAATCTAAATAAACAAATGTCAAAATAAACCAGCTGTGAACTGAAACAAGTTATGTCTGTCTATACTATTAAGCTTGCTACATTATTTAGCATATGCTTCAGTCATACAGCTTTCATATCTTTTGTTATATGATTCAAAAAATCATGGCGTTTGATATTCGGCCTTGAACATAAAAATGACGAATTTTTTTCAAAATTTTTTGACTTTGAGGCCCTTATTATGTAAGTCGATGCGAATAGAATCGACTCGTCTTTTTCAAGTCTATTGAAATAAGTCATGGTATTATGTAAGCCTATAGACTTTTTAAAAAAGAGTTACCGTTTGAAAGGAAAATTTTCTACTAGACATCTGTCAAATCACGTTTGTTTTTGTTGTGTTTATAATTATAACTAATTTTTAATATTTTCAAGTGAATAGTCTATATATTTTGCTATTTTTTATATACTTTTTATCCACTTACTTTTTCCTTTGTGGGTAAGAGTGTTCCTCGTGACGTAATTGAAATTTTGGAAAGAGTTTTAGGGTAGTAAACGTGAACGGATTTACATGGGGTTTTCGGATTTGGGATGAGTGAATAGAATGCTTCCAGTCTAGAATCGATCCCTTTCTAGAAAATAATTAAATATGATGGAATATTCGAAAAATATGAATTTAAAGAACGGAGAAAGTTACTGAGAAACTTCCCAAACGTCCTCGAACAACTCTTTACTTGAATATCATCGTAGTTACAGAGGCTTTATAATCAATTTTTAAAAAGTATATGCAAAAATCATATAACTACAAAGATAAACAATTGCCATATATCCTCATGTCACCATTAATTTTTACTTCTACACCTGATATCAGGTGGCTACATGTTTACTGAATGTTATCAACATTTTATGCTTATGCAACAATTTTAAAATCCAGAGCAAACCAAAAATACGTTGATGTTGCTAAACATTATATGTACCCAATAATGTGTCTGTTTACCAAATATAAATAATGGTTGTTGCTACGGCAACATAAATTACGATTTATACTTTTGAATTTATTTTCATTTTAAATAAATAATTATTTAAATAAAAAAAAATTTTTAATACTAAAATATTTTTGACTTGAAAATCAGAGTTTGCTTAGATTAAATTTTAATGAATAAACATTACAGTATTTCTAAAACTAGCATTAGATATTATATATTTTAATAATTTTCATCTTTATTGAGAAATATGAAAATTTTATTCGTAATGAATCAGGAGATCAGAATCAATAGGCACGTTATTTCATTTTCTTTTACATTATATTATAGAATATCTAATGATAGTTTTAGAAATACTGTAATGTTTATTCATTAAAATTTAATCTAAGCAAACTCTGATTTTCAAGTCAAAAATATTTTAGTATTAAAAATTTTTTTTTATTTAAATAATTATTTATTTAAAATGAAAATAAATTCAAAAGTATAAATCGTAATTTATGTTGCCGTAGCAACAACCATTATTTATATTTGGTAAACAGACACATTATTGGGTACATATAATGTTTAGCAACATCAACGTATTTTCGGTTTGCTCTGGATTTTAAAATTGTTGCATAAGCATAAAATGTTGATAACATTCAGTAAACATGTAGCCACCTGATATCAGGTGTAGAAGTAAAAATTAATGGTGACATGAGGATATATGGCAATTGTTTATCTTATTTTTGGTATATGTTATAAAAGTTTTTTTAACCTTTAAGCTTATTACATCTAAATTTATAAAATAAAAACGGACAAAATATAAAATCATGAGTTTTTTTATTTGGTTTGATGTTTTTGAAAATGAAATTAATGAAGATCGTCGAGCTGAGATTTTGTCAATAATTCGGAAAAGAAGGCGCTTGAGAATAAATTCAAAACCTCTGGATATGGATGAAATTATGTAAATTTTCTGTTTTCGGTATAAAGAATACTTATTATTATTAAAGTTTGTCATAAATATTTCAGATTTAAGAAAAATTTTAGATTGACGAAAGAGATTTTTCTAAAATTATTAAAAGATATAGAACGAGAACCTTATTAGAGAAGGTCACAAAGACCCTCATCTATACCAAACATTTTAAAACTTGCGTGCTTATTAAGATTTATTTTATAAATGTTCTATTCACAATATAACTATTAAAAAAACTCTCATAAATTGTGTATATAACTTAAATCACATACAATAAACTCGAAGTCGCTGGCAAAATTGCTGTCGACTTAACAAGTCTATGGAATAGAAAAAAGTCTACAGTGGTAAAAACTTTTAATACTGTGACTCGACTTTAAGTCTATTCAACTTTAAGTCTACTGCGAATCGACTTACATAATAAGGGCCTGAGTTACAATAACTTTTAAACCATTCAACATAAAACTTTGTAAAAGACATTTTCTGAAGGTTCTCTTTAGAAATAAATTTCATTTAGCTCCCTATATTATTGCACTAGCGCTGAAATATGGTGTGAAAAGTGGAACTGGTTACTCTTCGAAAAAAAATTTGTTTGACCTTGAATATCTCAGTAACCTTTGAGAATAGACCCCCCCCCCCCTCCCATACGATTTTTTTCGTTTCTCACCGAGATCTACCACCCTACTCAGTTTGGCACACGATGTGTGAAACACCCTGTATATCGGGCCTTACTTATAAACATTTTTTAATTTTAAAACTAAAATAGTTTCGACTTGTAAGTCAGAGTATGCTTTCAAATTCTTTATAAAATGAAAAGATAACATATTAACTTAACATATTTTGTATAGAGTTTCAAAGCACACTTTGATTTCCAAATCGAAACTATTTTAGTTTTAAAATTAAAAAATGTTTATAAGTAAGGCCCATCATCTCTTATTTCAACAACTTTTGCTGCATTTAAAAGATTACATATTTAAATACTGCATCGTTGTAGAAATTTTGTCTTTGCTGAAACATTCGAAAATAACCTCTTATTGTTTGATTTTTTTAAAGAACTATATGTATATATGTACTATAATTCTTGCAAGTTTTCACTGCACAGTTCACCATTTTTATAAAAGTTTTTAACTAATTTATATATTTCAAAATAATAATAATTTCTATACTTCACTCCTTTATCTATAATATAAAAATGAATCGCTGAATGTGTTGCTTAGCGCAAATCTCGAGAGCAGCTGAACCGATTTCACTAATTCTTTTTTTATAATATTCCTTGAAGTACGAGGATGGTTCTTACGGAGAGAAAAATTTAAAAAGATTCGTAATAATACTTAAAAGTCAATTCGATATTTACATATTTTGTTAAGTCACACTGCGATGTTCTCATGACAAAGCATTGAATGATTCAATATGTGCCGGCATTTCAATAGGGATATGCCCGTTCTGGATCACGGCTTCGGCTCAGTGACGTCATCACGTTATCAGTGCGGGGTCACGTGGTTCAAGTTTACGTGTTATTAGTGAGGGTTTACAGGGGTCAAGGTTACGTGTTATCATTGAGGGGTGACAGGGGGCCAAGGTTACGTGTTATCAGTGAGGGGTTACAGGGGTCAAGGTTACGTGTTATCAGTGGGGGATCATATGAGTCAAGTTTTTTTTCTCTTATCAGTGTGGGATCATGCGGGGGTTAATATTTTTTTCTTATCATAGAGGAATCATACTGGGGTTAAAATTTTGTTTTTATCAGTGAGAGATCATGCGGGTTGAAATTATGCGGGTTATTATTAAAAAAGCAATTGAAAATTGTTGATACATATTAATGAAATATTAAAAATTGAAGTTAAAAATGTTTCTAATTTATGTCAAGACACTACAAGACAAGGACAAGGACGCCACATAAACGAAAGGGCAGAACAACGTCTGCCGGGCCAGCTAGTAATTTAATAAAATAAAAACACAAAAAAATATTTCACAAGTGTGTAGCACACTTTATACTTCACTTTAATTCATTTGTTTTGTTTTTAGAACATTTCATAAAAATTTTTCAAGTGTTGACGTCACGAAAGAAAGAGACAGATGCCCACCTTTAGTATTCTATTTATCTTGGCAACGACCCAATAAGGTTAATCAATTATTTTTGTGAAAACCGTATTTTGTATTATACATACATTGAACAAACCAATTTGTGAAATATCTCTCTTGATAGAAATACATAGGAATCTACCAAGCGATTGTAATACCAAAATATTGACTAGTATAATCAAATTATGGCAAAATTTATATTCAACATTAACAATTTCATGCAAAGATTTAAAAGAAGAAGAAATATCAAACACAGGGATATTAATTTTAAAATGTAAATCATATTCATCAAAAAACCGAATCAAAATTTAATAGCTGTATCAACATATAAAATTAATCATTAACATGTAATACCAAAAATAGTATATAGGAAAAGATAAACATTTTCATATGTCGAAATGGAAGCAATTTTATTTTTGCCATTACCTGATATCAGGTGGCAACATGTTGAAAATTTTCATTAAACATTCTGCATACACTTCGCATCACTTGGATACATAATCAAAAATCTTTATCAACAATTTTCAAATTTTTGCAACACTTGATCATCGTCTATTAAATGGTAGCAGTGTAGGAATTTAGAAGAGACGGACAAAATTTTGAGGGGATAAGACAGCACAAAAAAAGGAAATGTTGCTGTTGTGTGAAGCAGTATATTATATATTATATAATGACGAATATTGAAATATATGTACAAAAACAAAAACGTTTCTTCAAAAGTTGACTTTTTTTTTATGTGGGAGGCTTTGTATTATATGTAAAGCAATTTAAAGCAACATTTCCTTTTTTTGTGCTGTCTTATCCCCTCAAAATTTTGTCCGTCTCTTCTAAATTCCTACACTGCTACCATTTAATAGACGATGATCAAGTGTTGCAAAAATTTGAAAATTGTTGATAAAGATTTTTGATTATGTATCCAAGTGATGCGAAGTGTATGCAGAATGTTTAATGAAAATTTTCAACATGTTGCCACCTGATATCAGGTGTTGGCAAAAAATAAATTGCTTCCATTTCGACATATGAAAATGTTTATCTTATATACTATTTTTGGTAATACCTAATGTAAATATAATTGAAGATGAATGTTGTGTAGAAAAGAAAATTAATGAAACAAATATAAATCATAAGTTTTGTATATAAAAGAGTTGACGAATCGTATTATACTAGAAAACTATGCGGGTGGTTTCTTTTTTCGTATTTGTATACGAATACGAAGATCACTAACACATGTGAGACATGCGCGAGATTACGTCAACTTATTTGATTCTAGTTATAAGATAAAATTATCTAATGTAAAATTAGAAGATCTTAATATAGCATCATATAAATTTGATGTAATAAATGAAACCACATATACAGTGCTTTTCACAAGAGCGTGTACGCCATAACTTACTTCGTTTTTTCCCGATAATCATGAGTCATTGCTATTTGTTTTTAGCAAGTAATTAGCTATTTCGCAATGTATTAATTTTTTCAGTTGCCTTTGAAAATTGAATGAGTTAAGGTAAAAATTAAAAATGAGTTCAGTGCTCAAGAAGCGTTTTGAAGTAGTGCTTTTAGTTAACCACCCAAAAAGGGCCAAAAATGTCGTTGAAAGTCGCAGCGAAATGTACTAGAACATCAAAATCCGTCGTGAAAAAGTGGGTTAACAGATACAAACACATATCAGACAAGCTTGGTCAGGAAAAGGAGAAGTAGTGATTCAACGCAGCGTAAAACATCCGTTGCAGGTCCATGTTTACGGGTGCTTCTCACAGCAAAAGTATTTGGGAAGCTTATCACTTTGACAGAAAACTTGAATGCAGTAAAAATAATAGATTTATACAAAAAAGGATTATTATTAAAGTCTAAAGAAATGCTATATTCTTCAGAAAGACAATGATCCCAAGCATGAAAGTGACCTTAGAAGTTGGAAATAGCAAAATGGTGTTAGAAAGATGGATTGGCCTTCGCAGTCGCCAAATGCAAATACTATAGAGAATGTTTGGGCTCTTATGAAACAAAATTCGGGAAGAAAAAATATAAAAAGCATAAAAGGTTTGAAAATACATTTAGAAAGAATATGGAATGGTTTGCCTGTAGAGTATGCCAAAAAACTGGTAGAAAATTGCGAAAGACGGTGTCACTTAATTATTGAAAATAAGAGACTGGGTAGCAAGGCAACTGAAAAAATTAATACATTGCGAAATAGCTAATTACTTGCTAAAAACAAATAGCAATGACTTATGATTATCGGGAAAACAAAAGTTATGGCGTACATGCTCTTGTGAAAAGCACTGTAATTAGATTACAGTCTTTCAGTCCACTTTCAAATAATCACTTATTTTACTTTTTAACCAGTTATGTATCTATAGAAATACAATTTTCCACCGTTATTTCATTGAAATCGACATTTTGAATCAATAGGGTCTCGCACCATATACGAGGGCATATAAAAAAAACCGGACTAGTTGAATAAAACTCAAAATAATGGTTCTGAAATATTACTTTTTCTACATTTGACCCATCTAAGTCAAGGAACTTTTGCAAACGGTGTTGCCATCTTTCTAGACCTTCTCTATAGAAGGCAGTTGCCCTTGAAGAAAACGTATTTGAAACAGCCTTCTTGGCGTCATTAATGACTCCCGCTTGACTCTTTTCATTTCTTTTTTTAGTTTTGGAAATAGGAAACAGTCAGAGAAAGCCAAATATGAACTACAAGGTGGGTGGAACAAAATCTCCCAGCGAAATTCCCTTAAAACATCCCGAGGTGTGGGCTGGTGCATTATCGTGATGGAACAAAACACGCTTGTTAAGCTTCCCTGGTCGTTTATGCAGTTTTTAATTTCTGCAGTATGTAAGCGTAATAAGTACCTGTAAGTGTTTTATTTTCTTCTAAGAAGTCCACCAAGATAATTCCCTCGACCATTTCGACAGATGGTTCTGCTTTGAATTTTTTAGGTATAGAACTTCCCTTTGGCAACCACTCTTTGGATTGCATTTTCGACTCGGGATCGTACTGGTAAATTCACGTCCATCCCCAGTCACGATCCGATTAAAACAACATTTATACTATTTTTCTTTTTGGATGTCAATTTCAATCGAGGGAAATCTTTTAAATTAAATATTATCAAGGCAAAAAACTCATCGGGTACTGCCTCCATAAGCACAATACTGACTTCCAAAAAGAAAAATACTATAGAATCTGTCTGAATCTTATTCAAAAGCAGAACGGCAGCTTCGGCTCTTCAAGCCATGTGTTCTAGGACCCATTTGAGACCCACTGTATTGAAAGCTTTGACAACCCCAAACGATCAGTTAAAATAGCATGCACTGCCCCATATGAGATACCTAAGTTCTTCACTATCTCCATGATAGTTGTTCGTCGATCTTCGTCAACAACTATCGTGTTATAATGGTTTTTTCACACATACGAGGGTTTCCAAGAAAACTGGGGTGACAGCATGTAAGTTGTTTCAATCAACTTGTTAATAGCTGAATTGATTATTCAGTCATTGCTGAGTCGATTGAAACAACTTACATGCTGCCACCCCTGTACTGGTGACGTTACTTATGGACCCAGGTGTATATCTATTTTCTGCCACACAACGTGACAGCAAATCTTATGTTATGTATAGATTAAAACTACTCAGGGCTATTCTTGAAAACGGCGTAAATGAGATTCGATTCGAATTCGAAGTTTCGTATTCTGGCAACTTCGTAGTGAAATAAGTTCACTTTCGGGTTATTCCTGAAATCAAACGAAGTGGAACACAGACCACAGTCCACAACTGTCATTTTCATACATTTTTCTATAATTTGTTCTACGCTCAAACCCATGAACCAAATGTTCCTAACACAGGACGAAGTGTGGCTTCTAACACCAAAAAAAAGTTCAGGGTTTTGTCAAGGCTCTTGACATCTAGTCCAAAGCCAACAATAGGGTATTACAAAAGATCCAACATTAGTCGCAGTAATGAGAGAAATAAATACATATCCCATCTCTAGGACTGATTCTTTAATCTAATCTAATCTAAGGTTAAAAATTATTTCGTAGGAGAAAACTCCGACAAATTGAAATACATACATACATAGGTAGACAATAAAAATAAATTAGTTTATCTTTTTTCTGTAATTTTTTTTTAATTAAAATAACATACAATACTCATGAACTTACATTTTTTTATACACCCTACTTCACAAATGTATTTCAAATGTTAAGTACATGTCATTTCATTTCTGGATTTCTTATTTTTCTTTCATAATTTTTACTATTTATTATTATAAACTTCTAGCAGAAAACAAGGCTGAACAGATAACGGTACCAAGGCCATCAAAACTTTTGAAAACCTCTGGCAAGAGTACAATCTTCTTATAATATGTTTAATCTTTGATTAAGACAATTTGCCAGTCACAAGTCAATTCAAATTTTAAGTAACAGCTAATCAAAAAAAATAGCTGCATATAGTTTTGATTAATATTCTAGAGTTAAGACTAAATATCTTAATTTCATTTGTTCGTTTTTATTTAAATTAACAGTCCTGATCAAATGTTGAATATACAAATTTGCAATAAAATTTAACTGATATTAATTATAAAGGAATATAAGAACTTACCGCACACAGAAAAAGTGGATAATTTTTCTGTCATTTTCAGGAAAAACTTCATGATTTTAAAAAATATCTTGGAGAACTGTAACATCGCTCAAATTAATTACAAACGAATAAAATCTACTTATTTTTTTTCATTCAAGGTCATCTGGATCATCATCCTCATATTCAGACACATACATTATATCTTCATTGGGATCATTTTCAGCACATCCTGGTGGTCTTTTTCTTTTTGCGTTTGGAGGGGAATGTAAAAGTTCATCATTATTACCACTAAATTCAACTGTGGTCGTTGAATGCTTAGAACGTAGTAATTCAATTTCTTGGGCGCTCCGCTTTTTCCTAAACTCATAAACTAATGGGAAGATATGTTCGATAGCAGCCTGTACATGTGCCACACTACCAGCTTTTTGGAAAAAAAATATATTTTCGAAATAAATATAAAACAGTACAGCAGAAGTACACTTTTTTTTGACAAATGTCATTTTTTCCCTGTTGGTACCTTTTCTCCATTAATTTTAATAGGCAGTGTGGTACCAACAGAAAAGAATATAAAACATTTGAAGAGATAAAGTGCACTTTTGCCAGCAATACAAATATAATTTCATTTACCAGTAACGGTTACACTTCCCGTTGAAAATATTTTTAAAGTTGCTTTTGGATATTTCAATTTATATGTTACACCTGGATGTAATTCTGGCTCATAACTGGCTTCCTTTTTGTATTTTTCAGAAAAATTTACTATTTTTATTGCCCATGGCATACTACAAGTTCCAAGTACATTAACAACTCGAAAATTGTGAAATTTTACACTAAAACCTAATTTTTGAAGACAACGCGCGTAACGACGTGCCGCTATTTTAGCCTGAAATTAAAAACTCTTTATTATTTTCATATACCTTATATTAAATATGTATGTACAAAAATTTCTCAATTCTGAAAAATTTATAAAAAATAAAACATGTTTAAAAGTATTACATATAGATAGCAGTAGGAAAAAAGCGTATGTCGTACTGAATCACTTCATGCGAATCACGTCAATTCACTGGTATCAATTGTATTTGCTACATACATACTTAGTTTAATTCTACTTTCTGTTTCCACTAGTTATACTCGGGGTTATTCTTGAAAACGGCGTAAATAAGATACCTCCGCGTTTCATCTTAGTGAAAATTTGATATGTTGGAAAACAATCGAAGAACTGCATTGTTAGCGTTTTCGAAATCAGATAAAAACATCATGATAAATATTGTTTTTTGATTTTTTAAAACGTTTAAAAATTTTAATTGCGAGTGAATTATTAATAGTGTGTCGCTCAATCTATCGGATTCTGCGAGAGTATTCATCTTGAAAACATTTAATTTGGACTAAAGGTAGAAAAAATTATATATTTCATAGATTTAAAAAAAAAACTTTTTCTTCGTGCCCCTCGAAATAGAGTTGTAATAGGTCTCTTAACCTCTTAATTAAGAAGTTAGTAGAAAATCGTTTTCTACTTAATAGAGTTTGTAGACTGTAAAAAGTTAATAGGTTTAAGAGGTTTGAAAACTTTTAAAAAACAGCTGATCTGTCACGTGTCAATTTTCTTTCGTGATTCGTGATGGATTTTAATTTTATAAATTTTAATTTTTAGAATGTAATCAATAGCAGCTCCTCCTTATTTATTCTATCTTAACCTTATTTTAAAATTTTTATTTATTTTCACACTTACAAATTATCCGCCGCTACAAAATCTACAATTCTATTTCGAGTGGGCACGAGAAAGTTTTTTTTTAAATCTGTGAAATATATAATCCAACCAAAAACATAAATGTTAAAAAGGGGCCAAGTTCGTATTCGTTAACTGTTGAGCCAGCAAAAGTAATGAAATATGCATTAATGCCAAGTTCAAAGAACTTTTTCACATACGAAATTTCAATACATATTGTTATAATAACAAAATACATGAAAAGCTTGCCTTCGCCGCATGCCGTCGCGAATAACCGCTGTATTGTGTTTGGGGTATTAAGCTATAAACGTTAAAATTGGGAACTGGGAATAAAATAATACATACAAACATTGATACACGTATAAATGTACATATTTTTCTTCTTTTTTCTTCACTCTACAATTCGTTCCACAAAAAACAAAATTCGCCATATTTTATTTTACGTTCACATATGTATATACCCAAAAATTGGGATTAAACCCTAATAAATTGGGCTTCGGCCAAAATCCGAATTAGCGAGTTTATACCACGTAAAATTGGGAGTAAACCAAAATCCGTATTAAAAGTGGATTAGCTATAAACATATACATTCACGTCATTTTCAAGAATAGCCCTGAATATCACAAAAAACGAAAAATGACCGATTCACGCAAATGTCAGAATAAGGGCAATTAACTGGAAAAAAAAAGAGAGAACGTTAAGTTAACATGTTACATCATTTAATCTGATCAACAACATACATCGTTCATTTTATTTATTATCAGCTTGAGTCTGATCATTCACCCCTATGCTTCTTCTTGTAATCGAAATCGTTTTCGCTTTATTTTTGTTTTTGGTATGATGATAGGCATGCAAAGTGACGACAATCTAGTCGTTTTTGTGCGAGTATTGAATAATTTGTTAGTATGAATATGCATGAATTTCGAAATTCACTCAATTTAACGATAATTGTCGTTATCCCTTAGCATACCCACTAAATCTGTAACCTAATTAGACATTGTTGCGTCAGACGAGTATCAGCGTTTTCACTTTTAATACTAATAGATACTCGTCAACGAAACTGATTGTCAGAATACCGATTTTGTAAATATTGACTCATGTAATGCCGACTACGACTATGATCATAAGAGTGATGATACGTTCCTGGTAGCCATCTCATCATGGCTACATTGATGAGCTTATCATGATTACTTCGATTATCATGATCAATGTTATACTACGACCGAGAATATGAAAAATCCAAGAATTAATTGAGTTCTGGAACTAAAACTTAAAAAACCCCAAAAATGGAGTTAATCAATTTGGCAAATTAGCCATCCAAATAATACCTACAATATACACAATATATGTACAGTACTATTATCCATTTTCCAAAAATTTTTACCCCCAGGTAAAGGGTTGTATTCAGGGAGATAAATACCGAGTTTACCTTGTAGTTGTAGGACACTTGCAAATTATTATCATTGAAGTATTAAAAAAGTGAAGATGGGTCGATAGCTATCTAGTAAAAAAAAAGTGTAATTCTTACTTTAAAAAAGAAAGGGCTTTCTGTGCGTGACATAGCAAGGAGAGTAGGTTGTCACCACATTAGAATCTCAAGATTTTTAGGAAAAATTCAACAATCTGGTTCCCCAGAAAGAAGAAAAGATCCAGGTCTAAAAAATAGGAAGACCAGTGATAGGGACGACCGAGTTTTGACATCTTTTGCCTAAGGGATAGGAAAAAAACATCGAGGGAGCTGTAGCGACATTTTACCGAGGCAACAGTTATAAAAGTTTCGCTAGAACTGTGCGAAAGAGACTTCTAACTATGGGAATAACAGCCCGAAGACTTCGAAAAAAGCTTACTTTGAAAAAACAAATGAAGACCGCTCGGCTGAATTTTGCCAAAGTACATAAGGATTGAACGGAAAATGATTGAACGGAAAATGATTGAAAGAGAGTGATTTTCACAGACGAAACGAAAATTAACCCGAATGAGTCAAACGGTATGCGGTACTTGGGGTCGACGGACTGGAGAAGGTTTCGACGAAGACTGCATACTGAACAGAAATAAATTTTGGGATGCATTTCATATTTCGGACCTGAAGATTTAACGTATTGCAAACGATGAACACCGATACCTGCATCGACATCATAAGGGATCACTTGATCCCATCAATGAAGACCCTGTTTCCGGTCATTTATAACCCAATCTTCCAGGGCTATTCTGCTCCTTGTTATCTGGCTCGGAAGGTTACTTTTGACGTACATATTTGCTTTCTTTAGAGTTAAAAGCACCAAAATTAATGCGATTTATTAAAATATTATATCTTTTGTGTTTAATATTAAAAAAAAAATGTTGCTGATCAAGGATTGAGAGCTCTTGACTGCCCGGGAAACAGCCCAGATCTGAACCTAATAGCGGGGACAAACAAACAAACAGAGATTTAATTAAATTAAGTATTTTCGTTTTTATTCAGTACAATAGCAAGAAATTTTATATTAACTTCCTTTAGTGGCAACATGGTTTTCAAAAAAAATAAGATTTCGTACAATTCTTGAGGTGGTGCGTTTTATCTGACCAGTACTGTACATGCAGACACATAAAAAATGTTACTATGGTAACATAAATGTAAATATACATATGACATATGTATATATGTTTATGTAC
This sequence comes from Bombylius major, assembly GCA_932526495.1. Classification (NCBI taxonomy): domain Eukaryota; kingdom Metazoa; phylum Arthropoda; class Insecta; order Diptera; family Bombyliidae; genus Bombylius; species Bombylius major. The sequence continues at coordinate 33,262,292 of OW052043.1, forward strand.
TATCTGTGATTCAAACACATAACAAAATATGTTACAATGGTAACATAAATGTAAATATACATATGACATACATATGTATATATGTTTATGTACTATCTGTGAGTGATTCATATTCATTCTTCAGAAAATAAAACGCTCTTCTAATTTTTTTCTCTCCGAGAACAATTTTTGAATGAAAAGCTTTTAAAAGTGGATTTTCCGAAAATCCACCTGAAATTTTACTGAAAACATCATAATACACTGCTTTCACCATCTGTATAGATATTACCGTTTGTGGTACTACGCTGGCATGCGCCAAAGAGAATATATATACTACTATAGAAGTTTAATCTAAAGCTCTCTCAAAAATCGAGAACATAAAAACATACATAAATATTTGGCTTCGAATAAGCACTCAATATAGCTTTTAAGTCTTTCGAACTAAATTTAAATTTTTTCCGTTTCTATTTGAATTTTCTAATATAAATCAGCAGTTTTGTATATTTTCGAAGTAGACAGTAGAAGCATATGTAAAAATTAAGAATTTTCTTTTGAATTTGAACATTTGTTCAAAAAGAATAATACAACACAAATTTCTAATGCATTTGCTTATTTGAAGATAGACAAAGAAGAAGAAGAAGAATTGACCAATATGAATTTTAATAATTGTATAAATGTTTTTTATGTGATAATGAATTGAATTATTTTTTATTTATCATAATTTTTTTGTTTCAGTTTAATTTTTCTTAAAATAATTTATTAATTTTAGTTTAAATACTTAGATATCTAGTTTTTGTTTAATAATACTATTCAGATTTTTTTTTTAAATTGTATTTTTCTTCTTCTTCTTCCAATATTCTTAAGCATATCAGATGATTTTTATTTTCGAATTAGTAGGAGGAATTAAGGAAATATGTAAAAAAAAATATTGAAGATCAATATTGATCTATATAAATTATTTGTATGAATGTTTTATATGTAAGTAATTCATGGTTATAAATTATTTTTATTTATTATTTTTTTCAGTTCAATATTTTTTGAAAATATTTTATCAATTTAGTTTTAATAGCTAAAGCTAAGTATTGTGTTCGAAGCGAAATTTCGTTTCCCATATAAAATACATGTAAAACAAAGGTGGCGGATTTCCGTCAAGAAAATATTCCGTTCACTTTTTGTTTTGCAGTACTGAGTTCGTGACGGAAAATAAATTTAAATTGTCTTTGCTAACATTTTTAAATAATGTTCAAGAGATGGCGTTGACGATCAGTCTCCACTAATTTTCCGTCGCCATGAAACAAAATAAATGTACAAACATTTATTCCGTGTGGTAAATTTGACAGTTGTAAAAAAAAAAATACAAAGAAAAAATTCAAAGGTATCTACGTGAAAATAGAAAAAAACAAATGACACATTAACTTCAAATTTAAATTTAATTTACGTTTCTCCAAATATTTACGTCACTCTACACAAAATTTTTTCGTGTAGAAATAAATAGCAAAACATGAAAAATTTTTCCGCAATGAACACAATACTGAGCTTAAGATAGTTTTTTTTTTAAAAAACTATAACAGATTTTTCCTTCAAAAATTTCATAGGTATCTATTTTTTTTAAATACATATCCTAATGCATATCAGCTGACTTTTGTTTATTTTTAAAGCAGATAAGAAAAGTAGAATTGATTAAGAAAATGTGTAAAAAGAATGATACAAGATATATTTGTTCAATGATCAATATAGAATGAAATATGTATGAATTCCATTTGAGATACACTATTAGATCGGTAATTTGAACCTCTTTATTTTCAACACTTAAATTTCTGTAATTTTGTAAAAAGGTTTTTTATTTTACTTTATGAAATAGAATGAAATAAAAACAAGTTAAATATGTTGTAGGTAGGTGGGTATTTTTCTAAATTTCTACATCCTGGAAATTTTTCGTGGTTTTTTCATTTTCATTGAGAAATATGAAAATTTTATTCATAATGAATCAGGAGATCAGAATCAATAGGCATGCGATTTTATTTTCTTTTACATTATAAAATATCTAATGCTAGTTTTTAACCTTAGAATTGCGTGATCGACATTGTCAAAGTTTTGGCTGTGCGTATACAAAATACAAATGTATACCATATACATTCTACCAAAAAATATGTAATAAGAAGAACTCTTACAGCTTTGTAATTTCAAAATTCAAAAATTTTTGAACGAATCAGAGGGGAAAAACAAAGGTGATATGTATTATTTTACTCTCAGAGCTTTCAATTAAAAAATGATTTGAAGCTTTTTTAAATATATATACATTAGACTGTCCCTTATTTTGTAAACTTTCAGATTCTCAGTGTCCTACCCCCTAATTTTTTTCGTTCTTCAATTTAAAGTAGAAATACCAAAAAAACAGGTAAATTTAACATCATTTACCCGTGCCGATTTCAATGTGATTTTTTTGTTTTTTTCAAAAAATGGCGATTTTGGCCATTTTACCCTATAACTTTTGCCCTAGTTAACGATTTTTTTTCATTCGTTTCATTTGTGTGGAAGAGAACCTTTCAAGGAATATACTGCCCAAATTTCAACTTCCTACTACTCCGGGAACATATTTTTTTAAGGCACGAAATGGTCTTCAAAAATTTTTCAACATATATGGGAGGTAGTAAAATTAAACATAATATGTTAATATGTTAGCACGTTTTCTTCAAAAATCAGATTTCAAATTTGAATATCTCTGGACCTCGTGATCCGACAATCTTGAAACTTCTGCAGGGCGTTCTTCTTGTCATTTCCTATAAATTTTTTTTTCGAACAAAAAAGATCCCTGCAACAGGGAGCGAGCTACAAGGCACCAAAGAACACAACTCCTTCCATATATGTTAAGGAAATTTTTATAGACCTTTTCGTGCCCTTGAAAAAATATGTTCTCAGAACAGTAGGAAGTTGAGTTGTGGCCAGGATATTCCTTAAAGGGTTCTCTTCTAAACAAAGTTTGAACGAAAAAAATTTGTTAATTAGGGCAAAAGTTATAGGGTAAAAAGCACAAAATCGTCATTTTCCAAAAAAATAACATTTTTTCCCTTCTATTGCGACCCTCCTTTTTTTTGCACTTCATTTCTAATTACTCGCAAACTTAAATGTTTCTGAAAAAGTGCAAAATTAAGAAGGGTCGCAGTAGAAGGAAAAAAATGTTAATTTTTTGGAAAATAACGATTTTGTGCTTTTTACCCTATAACTTTTCAGACGAGAGATATGCGCTTCGGCAGTTTCAATCGCTCTTATTTTTGCATGACGATTGACGAAGTGTGTCAATAGCAAGGCGAGAGATATGCTTATCGGCTGTTTCATTTGCTCTCGCTTGAACCATTCGTTCCTTGGCATTTTTATTTTCGACATTACGCTGCTTCTTGGGAACTTATTGAGCTCATTTACGCCGTTTGGCTGATATTAAAGACCTACTTGCGTCCGATTCCTGTTGAAGCTTCTCTTTTCGCTTTTGCTTCTCTTTTTCTAGACGTCACTTGCGTTGGGTGGGTGTCTCCTTGACCATTGATAAATTATTTCTATTATTTCACCTGTATTTTAAGTAGGTCTTAAAAACGTGTTATATTCAAATTGTAAAATTTTTTTAAATATATTTAAATAATTCTGTAATTTCTTGTTATATTTTTACTGAATGTTCTTTTTCTTTTTCTTATTATCACTTTCACGAATTATTGAATTAAATATTAATAATTAATACAAATAATTAAAAACAAATATATTAGTATAAACATTTATATGTAGAATACAGTCGCTCTAAAAAAATTTGAAACTGAATAAATTCAATTTAATTTTAATGAATTAAAATTTGAAAATTTGTTTACCTATTTGAATAATTGTGTACTTTCTTATATTTATTGAATGTTCTCTTCCTTTTTCTTTTTCTTGTTACAACTTCAACTAATTATTGAATTAAATATTAATAATTAATACATATAATTTAAAACAAATATATTTGTATGGGTATATACATATGTACAAAATTTCAATATTTTTTTACCTATTTAAATAATTATTTACTTTCTTGTTATATTTTTGCCGAATGTTCTTTTCCTTTATCTTTTTCTTGTAATAAATATATTTTCTTATACACAGGGTGTCCTCTACATTTTTTCTCAACACAAAGTGACCCTTGAGTGCCCCTGTAAAATGTTATAGGGTACATCGAGAGATAAGAACAAAAAAACTTCAACGCCCTCTAGCGGCGAAACCGTTGGGATTTCCCAACCCCCCCCCACAACCGATACGATTTTTTGTTTGTCTTGATGAGACCTATATATGGTATCAAGGTTAAGCAAACCAAACGGGACACCCTGTATATACACGTTTGGTATAGGTCATTGAACACTTATTTAAAATTAACAAATTTTCAGTATTGTTGAAACCAATAAAGTCTGCCTTTAGCATACTAAAATATTTTTGACTTGAAAATCAGAGTTTACTTATTTTAAATTTTACTAAATAAAAATTAATATTTTATTTGTTTTACACCAACTTTGAGGATCGAATATCATAAAAAGTAAAATCTTAAAACTTTCATTAGCGATGTAATATTGCATTGTCATGCAGTTCTGAGCTATGTTGAAAGTTTCAAGTCTCTATCCAACGACTCCTATAGTACCAAGACCGAATGCTCAATTTTATTTTATTGTTTATATGTGTTGGAAGTAACAAATAAACAAATGAATAAAAAAATTCTTCAAGTGGTACTACATTTTCAGAGGTGACTGTTAAAAATAAGAAATGAGAGAAATAATTGTGATTTTAATAAAAAATTATCATTTTTCTTTAATAACTTAATTTCTGTTAATTTTATGATATAACAATGTTTGGGAAAACTGTTTATTTAATAAAAATCAACAAATTTGTAAAACATTATAATTTGATATTTTTAGTAATTTGGGAGATTTAAGGAAAAATTGATTTTCAGTTTTATGTTACTAAATATTTATCACGTTTTTTCTTTGATTTACGTTGCTCATAGATATTTAATATATTCGGTGAAAATAAAGCTAAGAATCTTCTCTACATTTTATTAGAACATAATTTTCATGTAACTTTAATCACAACTTAGTTATAATTGATTAGAAACAATAAGTTGTCATGTTAATTTGGTACGCCCAACACAAACACGAAATAAGCATTGAGTCTTGGTACTATAGGAGTCGTTGCTCTATCTCATCAAAAAGTTGGTTAAAAATCAATTTCTAAATTTGTACCGAACAGACAGACAAGAAAGCAAGCTAATAAAAACATTTTAATAATAATTTTCAATAATAATGATTAAAAAAAATAAAAACAAAAAATATAAACGGTGCATAATTAGAGGTTTCTACCTATAATAAAAATAATAGAGAAAAATTATATTTTATATTGAAAAAAATTTTTTTTTTCAAAACAAATAGGTACCTATGTATTTTTATTCAAAACGCAAAAAAAATCAAAAGTATACATAAATCGTAATTTGTAGTGTTGCCGTAGCAACAAATCATTATTAATATTTTCAATAGTTTATACGGCACAAAAATAATCCGAATTAAAACCGAATTTTGGATTAAATTGGGAGTAGCGTAGAAACGGTAAAATTGGGATTAAAATAATACATGCAAATGTTGATATTTTTATACACTTATAGTATACATATTATTCTTCTTCCACATAAAAAATAGAAGAAGAACGTGACAGCTTCACTTTCACCATAAAAATTAGAATCCGCCATATTGCATTTTACCTCACACATACATATAAAAAAATTGGGATTAAATCCAAATAAATCGGGCTTAAGCCAAAATCCGAATTATCGAGTTTATACCACAAAAAATTGGGAGTAAACCAAAATCCGTATTAAAAGCGAATCAGGCATAAACTCGTACTTTGTTATACATTTGTGAAAAATGAAAATCATAATTACTATGTATACATGACGGATTGAATCTTAATTTAATCCGGTCTGAATCCCTTTAAAAAACATGTAGACGGAGATCGAATCCATATGGGATCCAACCGATCCGATCCAGCCTTTTCACCTGGATCGAGTCGAAATATAACCATACAGACACGAATTGAAAGATCAAAATTGTTTTAGGCTATGTTATTTATCGAAGTGTGTAAAAACTTTTATTTGTTTCATTTAAATAAAATTGAAAACATAAATAAAATGGCAAAAATAAATATTTGGGGACATGAAGAAACTCTGAACTTGCCCTAATATTTAAGTTTACAATAAAATATTATACTTTGAACCACGTTTGAATCTAAACTGAAGTCGATCTTTCGATCCAGGATACTGAAATACGCAGATCGAAATTCGATCTTTCAATCGCTGGATCTTTGGATGTATACATGTATACGTGGTAAATATATGACGTCATAAAATAATCTCAAAATCAAAGTTTAGAGAAATTTTATTATGCACGTAATGACGTAATGCACGTTGAAATTGGTATCTCATTTTATTCGAAAAAAAGCTTCCCCCGTCGCCGTTGATCTTTGGATCTAATGTTCTTTTATTCAAAATTTTCAACTTGAGACTTCTAATATATTATTCTACATTGTTTGTATATACATATATACAAAAATCTTCAAACCATTATTTTTCAATTGAGAACACTGAGAGTAAAATAATACATATCACCTTTGTTTTTCCCCTCTGATCATAATTCGTTCAAAAATTTTTAAATTTTGAAATTACAAAACTATAAGAGTTCTTCTTATTATATATTTTTTGTTATAATACAATGATATTGGTTAGCTAGCCATATGGTAGCAACATCAAAATGGTGCTACCTCCGTTGAATTTCCGAATATCTACTAAGTATATTATATTAATTTTCACAGTATAGCATATTCGGTGAAAATAAAATTTAGACTTCGCTGTGTATTTCATTACAACAAAGTTTCAAGGAGCTTTTAGTGTGAATTTATTATAAGCAACTAAAACAAAATTGATTTGGTATGCAATGCCTATAGTAGTGTTAGTATGTAAGTGATTGAGTGCGTATAACCTTTGTAATACATATTATGTAGATATAACTGGTACATATGAATAGTTTTAATAAACAATAACACAAAAAAGAAAAGCAAAAAGGATTTGTAAGTGCCTTTTGGACGAATATTGCTTTTAAAATTCTACAAGCATAAAATAAATAAAAATTAGTTACGTATTATTTACCTGTTCTTCAGAAGTAGCGCCTGTGCAAGTGATACGCCCAGAAGACCAAATTGATGCCGTTGTATAAGGACGTCTTAATTTCATGGTGACCATGCCATTTTCACGACGAAATTCTACATTGAAACCATTAAGCGCAATTTCACGCAAATTTAAATGACATCTAACACTAAACGAACAAACTACATTATTTATGACTATATCAATTTCTGGTTCGAGTTCTTGTTCTTCACCGGATTGTAACTGTTGTGACTCAGTAACAACGGTAGTAGCTATACCAAATATTTCCTCAGTTTTTGTTTGTTCTTGAATTCTAACTTTATCTCCACTTTTAATTTCCTCTTCACTAGTAGTTTGCTGTTGTGCTGCCAAATTAGATGCCACTAGAATCGGTGGTTCTTGAATAAATGATGTTCGATTCTGTTGAAGATTATTATCATTTGTTAATATACAAGATGAATGATTTGTTGATGATCCATTTATTGTAGCTACCGTTTTTGATGACGACGATGAAGATGATGTCGACGACATGTAGAGAAATTCAGATGATGACGGTGTTTCTTGCTGATTACTAAATTGAGAAAAGTACCGAGTTGTGAATGGTTGATTATGATGATGATGATGAAAGTGATTAAAAGTATGGTGGTGATTATTGCTGTTGCTAATCAAGTCAAAACTTTGATGATACGAATCCGTTGAGTTATAGTTGTGTTGTTGCTGGCTTTTATTGCTGTCATCTCCTATCATTAATGATGAAATAAAGATACATATATATAAATGTAAATAATTTAATATTATATATGTATATGGAAATAATATGACATTACCACTGCCACCACCACTGACGATCTCTTCTGAAGAAGGGATGGTGACAATGTCATGACGTGCTGCTGTGACTAAAATTTTAGCTGCATCATCTTTTGCAGAATTATTTGTAGATCCATTTGCATTAGAAGAAGAACCATTGTTGTTAACAGCACTATTTGTAAGAGCTGTTAAGCAATTTTTTTGCTGTAATAATGTAGCCATATTACGTCTCTTCTTATTGATATTATTATAAAGCATAAACATGAATCGAATATCTTTGCCGTTTAATTATTTTTCCGTTTTTTTTAAATGTATGAATCTTATAAGTGACTGTTTTAATCCTTTTAAATGATGCACTTATTTTTCAATTTTTCTAATCGAATGTTTTCTATTTTTAATAAATTTCCTTTAAAAGGCGTTTTGTTTTTCGGTTGACTTTTTATCAAGTAAATACTTTTTTTGTTAAACGAAGTAAGTAAAGTAAAGCTGAAAAAAATATGAAAATAATTCACAACTTTCATAATTTTTTTTTTCAAGTGTTAAAAATAAACCAAAAGACATTTTGTAAAAGCATGTACAATAGAATGCAAAGTATATTTTTTCTTATATTTAATTACAATTTACTTTCTTATAATTTCGTTAAGTTACCGTTATACCGCATTTTTTTTTTTTTCGAACTCAAAATGAAATTTATTTGTTAACAGATTTTTTAGTTTTCAAATGAGCTGATTTTGTACAATGTACAAAACAGTCTTAAATTTGAAAATTATATACACATACAGCCACGGGTAACTAAATAGAAACACCTCAATAGAAAAATGATATCTTTATCTAACGACGCTTTATTCGTATATTACCTTGTATCTCCTATACTACTTGCTCTGCAATATATGCTTTTTGCAAGAAAAGTAGGGAACTTTTCGGCCTTTTCTGCAATTCAAAATTTTGCCATTTTCAATTTCGTATTACGATATTACCCACTCTATTTTATTTTGAAAATAAATACTCATTTGATTCTGCACCGATTTACTTATGATTAATTTTTTCAGACAAGCGCATTTTTTTCAAGTTATTGCAATTTATATTAATTATCAAGGTTTACTTGCAAATTCGACAATGTTGTCGTATTTATGCCCGAATTTTATGATACTTCTAGATCCTAATAGACAGACTTATAATATTGTTATGTACATACACACTACACGATTTTTCATCCAACACGACTAAGTTGAACTGCAGATCGTAATGGTAATATGTGTGTAGACAAGACGGCAGACAAATTTTCAAGTTTGACAGTTTCAAGGAATTTCACATTTATCGCCCCAAGATTTCTTTTTAGGTTTTTCAAACCAGAAATAACAATAAATACTTTCTCTCAAAATTATAAATTAAAGTGAACAAAGATAAACTTGCTGGTTATACTTAATACAAAGCTTAGATCATTTTTAGTATCATCACTTTCTCAATTTATGGGAATTTAAATATTAATTAGCACATTTAAAACTTCAATATTTTCATATTCATGTAGCATAGCTTATTTACATTACATGTATTCTATACGTAGTTCATTATTGTAAATTATTACTTTATCCTACTTCTATTATATGTACATTAATATTTTGTTGATAACAGTTAGGTCATTTTTGTATGGAATAGGTACTATTATTCATTGTAACATAGCAATTAAATTATTGAAATCATTCTTGTTTCTGCAGTCAATAAGTCAAGTTCGGTAAATTTTGTAACGTGGGCATTTTTTCTTTGAATAAAATTAAATTAGTGAACCACATGGTTTTTATTGCTAAAAAATTAGTTAATTTTGAATTATCATATATAACTCTTTTACAATCATTCTTCCAAACGAAGAATTGTAAATGATTTTTTGACAATATGTATACTCGTATATAATATACATACATATTTTGTTGTATTTGAACAGTACATATTTTTAGAAAAAAGTGTTTAGAAACGAAAAATTAAAGTAAAATATCGCAATGAATCAAACATACTCAACGATTCTTTTTTAAATTTGATATTGGAAATGTTTTTTTTTTTTTTTTTTTTTTTTTTTTTTTTTTTTTTTTTTTTTTATACAAAATTACAAAGTTTCAGAGTGTACTAACTTATATATACTCTATTCACAAAATTTTTTCACTGCAGGTCTTATGGACATATTTTGTCTTGTTTCTTATTTTAATTTTAATTTTTTAATTTTTATTAAAAGAGGATATCAGGTAAACCTGGTACCTCCTCGCCAGTGCCTTTTGACGACATTGTTTCTTCTTTGAGTAATTACATAAATGTGTTTCTGATTTTCATCACCGGCAGTGTTACCCTTTAGTTTAAATTCATATAATAAAATTGGATAAAATTTTTGATAAGTGCTACCGGCTTTAACTTTGTGCTAAAATTTTATAAAATTTCATACTTTGTAAGAATTGTTTCCTAATAAAGGATAATTATAATATAATATATATGTAGTGGTGATTTGTTAATTAGCAGGTGGATTTATTAATTGTGGTGTTGTAGGTGAAGAATGGATAGTATCATAGTTTGAGCCAGTAGGTATATTATTGTATTGCGCGTGGTATTAACTATTTTTTTTTTTTGAATAATACAATTCTTGATTCACATAAAAAATAATATATGTATATTGTGTGTGATTTAAGCTCGGTATACATTAGTCAGTGAAAACGATTTAAGCTCGGTATACATCAGTCAGTTAAAACGATTTAAGCTCGGTATAAACCAGTCAGTGAAAACGTTAATATAACAATATCGAAAATGCTCGAAATTAATAACGAGAGTGGTGTCGCAACACTAACACTAGACGCGATTGATAAATTAAACGTGGAACGATAAATTAAATTGGAAAAAAGAAATAAAAATGTCGACGGTAATAAAGCCGAATTAAAATTTAGACTGATGTGTACAATTAGTGAGAATTCTGCTGGTATGACTGAAAGAAGTGACAGCAAAGATGACTTGCAATCATGCAGCAGTAAGCTAGAAGTATTCTTCATATTCAGCATATTTGCTGATGCTCGAGGTAAAGCAAGATTTAGCAATTTTGTCCATTTTAGAGATATAGAAGATTCTGTCGAAATATTCAATGGCGAAAGTACGATGAGTATTGAAAGATGGCTGGAAGATATGGAAGATGTTGCTCAGTTGGCACAATGGTCATCACAAGAGACATTAATATGTGCAAAAAGATTGTTGGGAGGTACGGCGAAAAAATTTGTCCGATGTCAGATTAAAATCAAGACATGGCAGGACTTTAAAGAGTTAATGATCGAAGAGTTTCAAGCCCAAGTGAATAGTAGGGATATTCATGAAAAATTAAGAACCACTTCTAAAAAAACTGAACAATCATGGAGAGAATATATGTACGACATGATGGAAATCGCACGACAAACTAATACTTAGAGGTGCAAGAACATTAAAAGAATTAAAAATAAAGTTTGAGGAATATGAAAGGGTGAAGTTTAATTCAAGAGTCACATCCAAAAAAGTTGAGAACAAACCAAAGGCTCAAATAAATAAATTTAAAAAAGATAGATGTTATAATTGTGGTAACATTGGTCATGAAGCTAGGCAGTGTCCAGATGCAAAAAAGGGACCTAAATGTTACAAATGTCGTGAGTTTGGTCATTTATCTTCAAGTTGCTCAATTCCAACATTAATAATAAAAATATTAACTTTTTAAATAAAAAGACACAAGAATTCTTCAAAGAACGCAATGTTGGTCCTCGATTTGCTGAAATTGGTTCATTTGAACATGAATATGGTACAAGATGAAAACAATTACATGAATTATTCAAACAGAAGCATGAAGCGTTAAAAAGAGAACTTCAAATGGAAGAGGATAAATTAGAGGCACAAATGGAATTTGCACGATATGAGCATGAAACAGAATTATTAAGAGAACAGTTTCGTCAACGTGAACAATATCGTGAAAGACAGAAAATGGAATAGGAAATGCGTGAGAGACAGGTTGAAGAACTTCGTAACAGAGAAGAAGAACAAATGAGAAGACAGCAAGGAGATATGCAAATGATGTTTTGAAGTTAATACGTCAAGAAGCAGTTGAAATTTTTGATAATCATCGAGAACAATTAAGAGATGATGCTAGAAAGAGAATAGTCGAAATGCAGATTGAGGAAAAAAAAAGGATATGATAGAAAAAGACGAGAAGCAACGAAATATGAAGTAGGTGATCTGGTTGCGATTAAGCGAACTCAATATGGCAGTGGAATGGAATTGAAAGGTCAATTCCTTGGTCCATCTGGAAGGAAATTGAAAAATCAATTCCTTGGTCCATATAAAATGGTGTTGAAGAAGAGAAATTATCGTTATGAAGTGGTCAAGATTGGGTGTAATGAAGGCCCAAATTCTACTAATACCTCAGCAGATTATATGAAGCCTTGGAAAGTACAGTCATCAGGGACTGATGGCATGTAGGATGGCCGTGTAGGAAGAGAGAGATTTTTAATAAATCTATGTGAGTTGAGTAGTCAGCACAGAGACGTGACTAATGGTGTACGTGACGAGTGGAATATATATTATGGCGTGGACTGGTGACAAAGCAACATCGGAGTATTTGCAGTGGCGATGTCTATATAAAATAATCAGTGGCGATAATATACATAAATTAATAAAGTTTAATCTACTAAATAAAATAATTATAAATAATAATAAATAATAAAGAATATTAAACTCTACATATATATATTTTTTAATTTAATTATTATCAAAAATCATGAATTAAATTATTTGAAAATTTGAAATTTTAAAACCCAAATAGATTTGTAAAGTAGATAAATCTGGAAAAAGAAAGTGTTTACACTAGTATAATGAAAATAGAAGGGTTTTGTGAAACGGAAAGATTTTTTTTGGGTACAGCCGTTTCCTCACCACTGTTCATATAGAACATAAACTTTTTCAAAAATGATAGAACATTTACATTTTTACGCTTAACAAAATGTGAAGAAAAACTAACGGTTCTATAACAGAAATGCATGTATACAGTATATTTCACGAAACGTGTGCCATAATAAACAGAGTGGTAGACTTGATGAGAAATTTTAAAAATTATGCATTTTATGTTCAAGGTCTAGTTTCTGAAAAATTTGCCTATTATTCATTTTATTTATTTTATTATTATTTATTATATGTATGTAAAAACAAAAACTTTTTTCTATAGAGTGAGTACTTATTACAAAATGTATTTCTATTGTGTATACTTACTTATTTATAAATTAATGTAAAAAAACATTTTTTCAAATAAAACATAATTTGTTGTAATTACATGTACCATTATATCACATGTATACTTGTAAATGTATAAATGCAGTAAATTATGTTTTATCTGCAAACAAATTTTATCGGATTCTCTATAACGAAGCACTCTGTATATTATTATATATTATTTATTTATACAAATAAATGTAATGATTCTTTGTTTTTTAATTCATAATAAATTTTTATTTTTAAGAATGGTACTGGTTGGTTGGTTGGTTAACGTGGCGGTTCGAAGACCCAATTAGCATATAGTGCCGTTTTGATACCACACACCGACACACCTCTCAGTCACGGCATACACATAACAAGGCAATGTAAGTAACGTAGTGACCGTTAGCATTTTGACGTCTTCCTGGTCGTTTTATATGAAACAAATGAATAAAATTAAAAAAAAAAAAAATTTAAAAAAAATTTCTATATATTTACGACCTGAGTGACGTCACAAAACAAATGAAAATATTTATTTACATTGCCTTGTTATGTGTATGCCGTGCCTCTCAGTTATCAGTCAAAGGGTTGTAGGCCCTTCTGTCATACATGCACCTACAGTTTAAAGTGGAATGCGAACCACTAAATTCGTTGGTAGAGAACGAATTTTATTCGTATGACAGGGCTTGGTACTAATATTCCTTGTAGTTTTTGTGGACTTAGCTTATGGTCTCGAAGCAAAGCCACCAAACTAATTAGTACCGAGCACTTATACCCAACTCAAAGTGAATTGGTACTCATTCAAAGCTGAGTGAACTCAGGCGGACTCGAACCCGAGACCTTCAGCATCAGAAGCCAACACTCTACCGCTTCGTCCACTGCCCGCCTGGTACTACTATAAAGTAGATAATATAATTATTACACAGTATCAGTAACACTAATTTGTGATTATTTATTATTCATTCTACTTTTTATACACACATCTCGATTTTTCAATCAACCAACTTTTAGCTTATCAGCGTGTGTGCGCATAAATGTTTTCATTATTTTTATCTTCCTTCATTATTGATTTTTGTAAATTTTTCTTCATCCAGAAAATACATTGATTTTTTTGTATTTAATATTTATAATAGTATATTGTATATACTTATGTCTTATGTATAAAAGCAATAGAAAATATTTTTTATCTTGTAGTTTTAAAAAAATTCCTTTTAATTCAGTTCAAAATGAAGGGCTCGTTACTGTGTATTTTACCCTTTGTAAGTTTATTGCTTGAATTGAAATACAAGAAAAATAAACAGTCTCCCGCCGTACAACTATGTCACTGGCGAGAACAAAGGGATTGCTGTTATTGCTTTTTTCTATACTCCAGCGTTTCATTGCACATACTATATAATAGATTGGGGTACGAGTAGCTTAAGGCCTAACCAAATTTGGCTTCAAGCCACTCAAGTCAAGTTATCGAAAGTTACTCAAGTTAGCATGATAACCATATTTGACTTGTCTGACTTCATTGACTTGGGCATTAAGTGAGGTTAAGTTATTTTTTTTTATACTTTTGTAAATTGAAAACTAAATAAAATTGTGAGTGGAAAAAAAATTAAAAATGGATAATATTTTTTTATTTATGTTTTTACTTCTTTATTTTTCTATTTTTTTTTATTCATATTTATTAAGATTTTTTTATAAATATTATTATATACATACATATGTATATGAAATTTATAAAATTTTTCTAAAATATTGTCTTTTGCTTTTGTTGTCAAAACAAACTTTACTCAAGTCACCCAATTTCGTGTGCTATGAAGCCATATAAACTAAAGTCAACGAAAATTCAAAATTTTCGTTCAATTTGACTTGAGCTGACTGCAGCCTATTATGGTTTGCTTGATTTAAAATAACGTAATCACACTTTTGACTTTGAGTGGCTTCAAGCCAAATTTGGTTAGGCCCTTAGTATACTACTATAAAAAGTATTATAGTATTTTTATTTTTGGAAGTCAGTACAGCCAAGATAGCCATACTTTTCTATATTCTTTCACAAATTGTTTGAATAAATCTGTCTCGTGTGTGGGGTGATCAGATCGCAATTTCAATCGAGGGAAATTTTTAAATTAAAAATTACCAAGGGCTGCCAGATGAAATTTTTTATTTTTTTTCAATTTTACAAAAAAGCAGGTAATTGTGGGAAATTTATGGGAAATAAAAATAAAATTAATAATAATATATACAACAAAATTTCCACTTGAATACATTATTAGCTTTAAAATCACTTTAATTCACCCACTTTTACTTACTTAATTTACTTGAAACACTTGGATTTTTACAATAAAAATACTTTAGTGAAACGAAAATAAATTAAGAATAACAATAAAAAACCAATAACAAAGTATTTAAATCGGAAATTCATATAAAATATGATTGATGAATGATGAATTGATGAAAGTACATAGTTTCAATCAAGGATTTTTATGTTTTCATTTAACGATAGATTGATTTTGCCTTCTAATTACTGAGTTATTGAATTTTTACTTTTTGCTATTTTTTTGGTATTTCGATAACATAATCTAAAGTGTACTTCACACTTAACGATTTATCATTTGATTTATCAAATGACTAGTGTAATTTGTTTTTGTAACAACAACAAATTTTGATACTCAATATTCTAATTGTATTATCCAATTAAATAAAATTAATTTCTAACTACATATTATTGTTTTTTTTTCACAATTTACACAATTTATCTAAGCGCACAGTAGTACGCGGCCAAGTTCAATACATAGGCCGTATGCACACCGTACATTATTAACACGAACTGTTTCGAGCCATTTTTGACCTCTCACAGCTTAGTGTCTATTAAAGCTAAACAGACAAAATTTAAACCACGTAATACTGTGCTTCGTCCCGCCCGCTGTATCAAATTTCATGTATCTATATACATACGTCTTGAGATATTGACCCCAGAAAAAGCTAATTTTGGCACTCACTCACTGACCGGTAATCAAAACCTCTAAGGTACTTCTGATAAGCCTAGAACCATGTAACTTTACACGTAGGTAGTGTTTAACGCGTAGGTCAAGGAAAAATTACCAAATCTGTCGAATGTGTGCTGGACAAATAAATATTTCTATAATTGTTACAGTAATTGAGCATTTTATATTATTTTTCTATCATTTATAACTCTAAATTTAGCTTCCATAGCTTGCTTTAATAATATAAAAAAATGTCATATTTTATAATTAATTTTATATAGACACAATATGAAATATGAAATATATAGGTACTGTTCGATACTAATGTTATAAAAAATAGCAGTGCTTAGTGAAAAATATTTACCACCTCAAAATTTTATATAATTTAAGGCTGTAATGTATGAAAATTCACATGACTTGTAAACTTTCTTCCTTATTGCAGTATTGTATGTGTGCACAAATATCGAAGAAAATAAGACTTTAGATGTACCAACCAAATCAATGTAAATCTAGTACCTATATTTCAATCAATTAGTTCAACAACAAAATTGAAATCCAACTAAAAACAAATGTTAAAAGGGGGCCAAGTTCTTATTCGTCAACTGTTGGGCCAGCAAAAGTAATGAAATCTGCATTAATGCCAAGTTCAATGAACTTTTTCACATACAAAATTTCAATACAGAACGTATTAATAATTATGAACTTGACATGTTTTTATTTAACTTGAATTATTAGCTGCTTTCGATTTGCCATTTCGAAGTACTTGCGAGTACTAAAATGTGTCTTGGATAAATGGGTAAATCGAATGACACAAAAATTTTGATAGGTGTCAAAACCTAAAAATAATTTTTATTTTGTCATATATACATAGAAAAAAGAAAAACACATCTAGTGCTCTTAGTTTTAAACTATAAAGCCCTCTGTTGTAAAAATTTTGCGTAACTACTTGTATCTACTTGAAAAATTTTACATGAGTAGCTACGGGTAGATGATTTAGCACAGACTTCCACCTTATCTACTCGCAAGTACTTGAAAGTGGCAAATCGAAAGCAACTATTGATATTATATTACTTTTAAAATTATAAATTTGATTTGAATTTTGTCGCAAGAATGAGCCCTTCTTGATTAAATTTTCATACGAAGTAATTTAATATATATCTATTTGACATTTATGACAGCATTTTTTTTAAACTTTTTTATTAAAGTACCAACTCATAACCATATATAAGATTTACATTTTACAATTCACAAGTGCTTCGAAAAAGTAAAATGAATTACGAGGAACGATTAATCGAACTAGTGGGAGAAAACCCTATACTTTATAATAAAAATAAAAAGTCTTATGCCGGTTTCACAGTTGAAGTTTAAGCCAAAGCTTAGCTAAGCTTTTGTAGATAGCTTAAGCTTTAGATAAAGACTACTAGATTTCACAATTGATTTGCAGCTTAAGCATAGTACTTAGATCGACCTGAATTCAGTTTCTTATTTTTACTATTTATTTCTACACGGAAAAATTTTGTGTATAGTGACGTAGAAATATTTGGAGAAACGTAAATTAAACGACATTTTTGTTTAAATTTAAATTTAAAAATTAAAAAAGCATCCATAAAAAATGAAGCAGGTGTTGTTTTTTAAATTGTTGTTGACAACAACTGTCAAATTTACCACATCGCTTGAACGGAATAAATGTCTGTACATTTATTTTGTTTCAATGGTTGCGGAAAAGTAGTGGAGAGTGATCGTCAGCGCCACCTCTTGAAAAGTTTTAGAAATTTTAGCAAAGACAATTTAAACTTATTTTCCGTCTCGAACTCAGTACTGCAAAACAAAAAGGGAACGGAATATTTTCTTGACGGAATTCAGTCACCTTTTTTTACATGTATTTTGAATAGGAAACTGAATTCAGGTCGATCTGAGTACTATGCTTTAACTAAACCTAGTTTAACAAAAAAAAATGTCTACAGCTGCTTTGTTTATGAAATTTATTACATATGTCAGTATAAAAAGTGTCATGCGTTTTTTATTATTTATAAAAAATATTGTTAAAAAAATATAAAAATGTCGTACGGAAAAAATGAAAATGCAATTGGTGAAAATAAAGAAAGAAGTCCAAATTTTTCTAATGCAGAAACCAAAACATTGATGAATGTGGTTCTAAAAATATTCATGCACAAAGATGCACAAACATCTAAAGAAAGTGTTGCATCAAAAATTAAAGCATGGAAGGATATAGAAATTGAATTTAATTCAAAATCCGGAACTTTCTATAGAAGTTTTGAAAAAGTACGCTGAAGAAAAAAAGTAAGAACTAATTTTCAAGAAATTACAATGAAAATACGATTGATTTCAATTATATTTGTTGACACTTGGTTTATTGACATTATATTTTTTACTTAAACTCAGTTTAAGCTCTGAAATTTGACGGCTTAAGTTTAGCTAAAGTTAAACTCAGTTTAACACTTAAGCTTCCACTGTGAAACTGGCTATTACAGAAATAATCTGGAAAAGGCGAAAGTTTGGAAAAAAATTTCAGAAGAAATAGGTGTTGAAGGTAGGTAGTACATATGTACATAAATACAATTTTTTTTGCAATTGGAAATGCATGAAAGACCAATATTTAAGAGAAAAAAGGCTTCAAAATTTTCCATCAGAAAGTGCGTTATTGATATTCATATTACTTCTATTTGAAAGAAAATAAATACGGTCAATACGAAATTAAAAATCAAAACCTGTCAAGTTCATAATTATTAACGTTCTGTATTGAAATTTTGTATCTGTAAAAGTTCTTCGAACTTGGCATTAATGCAGATTCCATTACTTTTTCTGGCCCAACAGTTAACGAATGAGAGAACTTGGCCCCCTTTTAACATTTATGTTTTTGGTTGGATAGACATATTTTAAAGACATAATTTAAAAACAAAATTTTTTTTTCTTTTTTTTTATTTATTTATTTATATGAAAGACAGTTCAATTTGAAAAATTTACTCTTTAGATTCGAAGTTCGAACCACGGACCTTCGTGTGTAAAGCTATCCTCTATGCATTGCACCATTCATCACTGCATCGGCTTAAGAGCTTATTGTAAATATAAATTGTTCGTTTAAAGACCGATAACGATTCTTGGCGATTCTTTATTGATCGATGACAGTACAATTTTTTTGACAGTTTACTTTTTACCGTAAATAAATAGTTTCAAAATGCATCGATATAAAAATATATACGTTAAAAAAGAAAAATATATTGGCAAAACAGAGAGAAAATTATGATAAAAAGATGAAAAAAAAATGTAATTGAAAACAATTACACTGAACTATGAGAAAAAGAGTGTTCAAGTTATGACTTGTCAAATGCATTTTTATAGATTGTTGTCCGTCTTTGAAATACTTTGACAATCGATAACGATCAATATAAATTTTTTCTTTGACTCTCGTTATCGTCGATATCTGCGTGAATCGATATAGTTATTTAAAGATTTTTTCGTCATTAATCGTGAGCAATGTTTATGGTTATTTCTCGACAATGTACTATACTCCCCTTTAATCTTCGTTAAGAATCGATATAGATCTATATCATAATATTTTTATATTTCGTCTGCAATAATTCTCTTCAGAGCAGGATTTAGATATCGATAAAGAACGTAAAGCTTCTTTGTATGTCTTCGAATAACGTTAAATATCGTGCAATATCTATAAACGTCTATATAGTTGGACAACTTTACTTCACGACTGGTTGCACGGGATAGTTCTAATATACAAATGATACTTTTAAAAAAAATAATTTTATTATTCGATCAAAAATCCTAAATTTTACAGTACTAAAAATCATTTTTTTAATAAGAAATCATAATTCATAGCAAACAAAAATATATTTTAAAATATTTTAAAAACTAGCATTAGAATTTTTATAATGTAAAAGAAAATAAAACAACATGTCTATTGATTCTGATCTCCTGATTCATGAAGAACATAATTTTCATATTTCTCAATGAAGATGGAAAAAACCACGAAAACATTTTTGGATATAGAAATTAAGACAAATATTAAAATATATTTTTTAAATTATTTTTAAAATTTGAGAAAAAAAAAATTTATTTTTTGTCCCAAACTACAAAAACTGAGATATATTATATATATGCAAAAGTATTTGAAGGTATATTAAAAATAATAGTTCATATTCAAAAAAAAATTTTTTTTTTCAAAGCAAATATGTATTTTTATTTAAAACGACAAAAAATTCAAAAGTATAAATCGTAATTTGTATTGTTGCCGTAATGTAATACGTCAACAATGCAATCATTATTAATATTTGTTATAGTTTTGTAAAAAATGGTCGCTTGAATACGACCAGTCATATAAAAACTCAAATTTTACTGTGTATTATTATTTTTTCATTTAATTTGAACAAAATAACACATCAGTAACAATCCTAAAACTAAATCAATAACGAGTATGTCTTTCATTGTTTTGAATCACTTCGAATATTCTGTTAGGAAGAGAATCATACAAGGATTGAATATAATCAACTGAAGTCTCATTCCAAACTCGTTCTATTGCTGCTTTTAACTCATGTATGTTGTTATACTTCTTACTTTCAGCATAGACATGACCGGTACTTTCATTAATGCGTCGTCAACCTATGTCGACGACTCGAATGCACTGGAATAGTAATCAGAGTCGTCAACTGTGCATGCAAGCAGTTATTAGAATAAATGAACATGATTCGCCATCTTCAAATATGACGTCAAAATGTTTATAAAATTTAATAATTTTTAATTAATTTAAATCTTATTTTAAATTTAAAATCGAACTAAAGAAATATCAGAAAAAAAATGTACAACACTATTCGTTTTAATTGAAAATAAACATCGCAGTCGCCTGAAAACGATTGAGTAATTTCAGCCGACTGCGCTGCATGCTTCAATTAATGAACATGATACCATTCCACGACTGCACTGGAAAGTCATTTATGAACATGATTTTTACGCCGTCAGCGCCGTCGACGCATTCATGAAAGTACTGGACGTGTTAGCCATCCCCAAACGTTCTCAATAATATTGAGATCAGAGCACAACGCTGACCATTCTAGAACCTGAATATTTTGCATCACAAGCCACCTTTACGCCATAAACACAATAACGCGATTTTCGTTGTCAGTTGGCGGTGGAGATTTTTTGTTTGTCTTGATGAGCCCTATCTATGCACCCAAGTTCTAGATTCCGCAAAAAGTGGAAGTGGAATACGAAATCAAATCCATGCTAAATGGAAAATGGTGTTCTAGATTCCACGCGGAATTATATACATATTTCGAACATTAATTTCGAATCAGTTGTTACTTGTCATTTGTAGATGAGGCTGTCTGTAGTGTAGTGAAGTTTGAAAAATATATTATTTTTTGAAATTTTTGTGTTTTCCCCTTTAAAATACATTGAATGTACATATGTATTTATAAAAATATTTATAAATTTATGAGAATCATAATATACAATTACTTACACATTTTAACTTTAATTTAAATTTAAATTTATTCACTATTTATATAATTTATTTAATAAAAAAACTTCACTAATATAATTTCGAATTTGACAACTATTATTTCAATTCCACGTACAAAAACATTGTGGAATTGAATTCACCAAAATTTAGTGAAAGTGGAATCTAGAACACCTAATTCCACTTCCGCAACTTCAATTCCGAAAAAGTGGAATTCAGAACATGGGTAATGGTATCCTTTTGGTCGGTGATAATGGAAACACCCTGTATATACACATTATATAGATTATATTTCTATACATATAATTTGAAAAAAGCTTCAAATCATTATTTTTTAATTGAGAGCACTAAGAGTAAGAAATTGTCATTTTTTATAATACACTAATTTTTGTTCTAAAAAATGTTGACTCGATAAGTGCAACAAATTCGGTTATTGCAATAGCCCTAATTTCTATTAGTTGCGTAAATCGAGTTCGTACTGTATATTAAAAATTTTCAAGATATGTCACAGAAAATTCTCTTCGCTGAATATCATACCTGTTATTCTATTTATCTTGGTCGTAGTTGGTTCGAAAATTTTTGAATTTTAAATTACAAAGCTTTGAGATCTCTTCTCAAATTCAAACCAAGAACAATAGACAATTAAGATATCCCAACAATACAAGAATTACAAAATAAAGCTTTTAGATAAAAAATTTCTCTAAACTTTTACGTCACTGATTTTGAGAATATTTTATGGCGTCATGCATTATGATTGTTTTGATCATGTTTTGCCAGATTTTTGTTGAGAATTTTTATTTTTTACAAATGTATAACAAAAATTAATTATTGTTGCCATAATTTATGCTTTTGAATTTTTTTTGTCTTTTAACAAAAAATTTTTTTTTTTGAAATATAAATTTTTTTTTCGAAATATAAAATATTATTTTTTTTTAATTTAAAAAATATATTATTATATAAAAAAATAATAGAAAAAAATAATATTTCAAAGCAAATATATTATATTTTTATTCAAAACGATAAAAAAATAAAAAGTATAAATCGTAATTTGTATTGTTGCCGTAGCAACAACGCAATACGCCAACAATTTAATAATTACATATGTATTAATATTTGTTATAGTTTTGTAAAAAATGAAAATTTTTAACAGAAATCTTGCAAAGCGAGATCAAAATAATCATAATGTATGACGTCATAAAATCCTCTCAAAATCAATGACGTCAAAGTTTAGAGAAATTTTATAAAAGCTTTGTAATGGAGCTTTGATGAAAAAGCTTTTTTTCGGTTAATCTAAAAAATGTAGGCACTATTTTGTTCTACGTTGCTTATATTATAATTTTACCATTCTTAAAAATCAAAAATTAAATTTTATATACATATTATTAATTGAAAAACAAAGAATCATTACATTTATTTATATATTATGTTGTAAAAATAACAATTTATAAATTAAAAAATATGTACAATATTATACAGGGTGCTTCGTTATAGAGAATCCGAAAAAATTTGTTTGCAAATAAAACATAATTTACTGCATTTATACATTTATAAATATACATGAGATATAATGGAACATTTAATTACAAAAAATTATGTTTTATTTGAAAAAATGTTTTTTAAATATTTTTTTTTTACATATTATACATATTCCTTTGCAATAGAAATACATTTTGTAATAAATGCTCACTCTATAGAAAAAAGTTTTTGTTTTTACATACATATAATAAATAATAATAAAATAAATAAAATGAATAATAGCAAAAAATATGTAATAAGAAGAACTCCTATTCATATAAAATTTCTTCATATAAAAATTTTTATTCTGGGGTTCTGGCGCGAGTACCCCAAGCTTTTATTTTAAAAGCTTAGTTATGCTCTCTCAAAGTTTTCTCTAAACTTTGACGTCATTTTTTTTGAGAGGATTTTTTGACGTCATACATTATGATTGCTTTGATCATGTTTTGGGTTTTGGCATATTTATGTTAAAAATTTTCATTTCATAACAAATTACGATTTATGGATCGTTTACAACCGAACGTGGAAAATTTTACCCGTTTAAAATTCAGCGTAGAGTGAAGTTTAGTAAGTTCGATTTTCGGATGTTTTCGAATTTATAAAGCACATTTGAAAATTCAAATTCAAACTGACATATCTTTTTGTTCTTTGTTTGAAATATTTCGTAACAAATCTTCACTGTGAACACTTTCAATGAATAAAAATAATTTATCTTTTTCTGTTTTTGTTAAATTTTTATTGAAAAACATTGTAATTATCCTTTTTTGTAAAAACTATAACCGTCAACAATAATAGCTTTTGAATACTTCGAAATTTTAAGTTCAAATTTAAATAAATTTCGAAAAAAAACTTTTATCGTTACATTTTTTACATGAAAGTTCTTAAAAAAACTTTCGTTCGTTCTGTTATGTAAACTTAGCATTATACTTTTATTTTTTTTTCGTTTTCAAGATCAAATTAAAATTCAATTGTTTTATTTTTCCCTACTTTGATTGATTTTTTAAATACATACATATTATGTATATATTTGCAAATTATTTAATATATCGTGTATAAATATACGAAAAAAGAAACCTATTTATTAGAATCTACAACAACAAAAATGCTGTAGAAAAGTATCTTCTCTTAAATAATATATATAATATCTTTTTAATATACATATTAAAGTGTACTTCACACTTGACGATCTATCTTATGATTTATCATTTGACTAATGTAATTTGTTGTTGTTACAAAAACAAATTACACTAGTCAAATGATAAACCATAAGATAAGTCGTTAAGTGTGAAGTACACTTAAAATATATTTTTAAAATTTGAAAAAAAAAAATATTTTCCTCACAAATTACAAAAACTAAGAATATAGGTATATGTATGTATATACATATAGTATTTAGAGGTATAATAAAAATAATATTTCATATTCAAAAAAAAAATTTTTTTTTAAAGCAAATATGTATTTTTATTCAAAACGAAAAAAAAAATAAAAAGTATAAATCGTAATTTGTTAAGTTGCCATAGCAACAATGCAATTATGATAAATATTAATTTGTTATACATTTGTAAAAAATGAAAATTTTTAACATAAATATGCTAAAACATGATCAAAGCAATCATAATGTATGACGTCAAAGTTTAGAGAAAAAGCTTCAAATCATTTTTGAATTGAAAGCTCTGAGAGTAAAATAATACATATCCCTTTTGTTTTTCCCTTCTGCTCATAATTCGTTCAAAAATTTTTGAATTTTGAAATTACAAAGCTATAAGAGTTCTTCTTATTACATATTTTTTGATAATAGGCAAATTTTTCAGAAACTAGACCTTGAACATAAAATGCATAATTTTTAAAATTTCTCATCAAGTCCTACCACTCTGTTTAGTATGGCAGACGTTTCTTGAAACATACTGTATACATGCATTTCTATTACAGAACCGTTTTTTTTTAAAGACTTTTTTTAAGCATAAAAATGTAAAGCTATAGTAATATCATTTTTGTATTTTAAAAATCTATTTGGAATTTACAATTTATTAATTTTCAAATAAACGATATATGCAGTTAAGTATCCATAAAATAATTTGATTCGTGAAAAACACGCGAAAAACCAATAAGATGTTCAACATTTTCAACCTTTTTTTTGCTTTTATCTCGGAAACTAGAAAAAATATGACTTCAAAAAAGACAATAATAAAGAGAACACTTCAATAAACATTAAGGTTAAAGAAGTACGGTTTTTGGTGCAAGGGATGCTGAGACAGCTTTTTTGAAAAAAATTTCTAAATTTCCATACATAATGTATAGTATACATTTGTATACGCACAGCTAAAACTTTGACAATGTCAATCAGACAATCCTAAGGTTAAAAACTAGCATTAGATATTTTATAATGTAGAAGAAAATAAAATAACATGCCTATTGATTCTGATTTCCTGATTCATTTTTTCCACTTTAATGCATTTGAAATCATTTCAGCAGAGCATCCAATGATTTCCTAAAATTTCTTATTAATTTTTTTTTCTTCAGAACAATGGGGACCTCTTTCCATTTTTTGAGCTCTACAAATCAAAAAAAATTTTAAAATAATTTTTCATGATTCTGAAATAAAACACATACTCCACTTACCGTTTTAAATTAAAAATTTAATATTATTTATAAAGTAAAAAAATTATTTTAAGAATATTTCTTATTTCATTTTTCTAATACTGCTATTTTTTCGAACACCTAAAATATTCATTTTCCGTTCATTAACTCAAAATAGAATGAGAGGTAATTAAAAAGGACATCTATGCACACATACAATATTGCAGTAAGGTTGTAATTTTACAAATTATAAGAATTTCAATACAGTGCGGCTTTAAATTATATGAAATTTTCACGAGGTAAATATTTCTCACTATGCACTGCTATTTTTTCGAACGTAAGTGTATGTATATGGTTTTTGCTGAAATTCATTGGTATTATTATAATAGTGCTCTTATTACAGTGTAAATTGAAAATAGGTGCTAGGAATCTTAATTTTCAAGTGGAATTATCTCGAAAAAAAATGAAGATAGCAAATCGATGCAAAAGCAATTAAACTTTAATTTTCTGCAATAAAAAATGAGGGTTAATATTGAGCACTTTTTGAGAAAATTCCCTAGTTTTCTCTAAACCTTTAAAGTTACAAAATGTGTGAAATAATGACAAAATTTTGATTTTGAGGCCTTATAACTTCTGAACGGTAAAAGTTATAGAGGCATGTAAGATGTTGTTGGGAAGAAACAGAGGTCCTGGAAAAAGTTATAACTTTTAACTATAGGGTAAAACAAGAAAAAAGTACCAAAAATCTTTCCTCCCCTCTAACTCCGTAACGGTAGAGATTGCCACCCCACCATACGATTGTTATTGTCTCTTCGAGACCTATCCGTAGTTTCCGTAGTCACAATAATTCCCATAGACATCTGACGGCTATTCAATGAAACTTACAAGTTCCACAAGTTCCATTATAAATTCATTCACAATGATAAGTTTAACTAAAGATAGTTAAGCTACAAATATAAATTGACTAAGGAACGAAAAAAAATTTAAGTGAATCTTAAGCCATGTTTTAGGTTTAACTTAAACTCTGCTTAAGCTTCGACTGAGGAACTGGCCATATGTATACATATATAAAAGATAAGAAAAAAAAGTCTCTCTTCTTTTCTTTTTTTTTTATTGACGATACTAAGTGACGCCAGCGCCTCTTTTGAGCAAAGATGATACTACCAAAATTCTTGAGGTGTTACTACTATATAAATTCATAGGTATACAAAGGTACTACATACAAAACAAAAAGTGAACAAAATAATGTCTTGGCGGAATTCCATCACATTTCTTAAATGTATTTTAAATAGGAAACTGAATTCCTCTTGAGCTGAGTACTATGCTTAATTCAGAAAAGTTATATTAAATAAAATCATAGTATAAACCTACTACCGAATCTAATGTAGGAGATTTGAGTAACAATGTTTAAGTAGTAACTAAGAACAGTGAACGGCATGATATTCGGTGGCGCATTGGTAAGCGCACTATCCCGGCAAGATAGAGATTGTGGTTCGATTCCCAGTCGAGTCGAATGTCGTTTTTTCTGTTCTTAGCTAAGCTACTACACTAATAAAAAATAATATATCTATATTCTATATATATAGTCACTACTCACTATAGTTTTTGTTGCATAAGAAAGGACATCAATCACGGACAGATGAAGTGTTTAATTTTAATTATTAAATTCGTTATGTATTGATGTTGTGTATGAACCAAAAACAATTTTGTTTTATTGTTCATAGTTAAATACAGTAGATACTCATACTCAATTAGCTCAATTCATCTAAATGAATTGTGAATCGTTTAATAACGAAACGCCCACTTTTTAAAGTTGGGAAATTTTTTTCTTTCCTCTCTAGATATGAAACTTATTTCTCATGTGGAAAATATTTAGCGATGAACAGCGAAAGCGAAGAATAAAAACAATTACAAATCTAGGATTGAACTGAGTACATAATTAATTTCATATATATACATAATCACTAAAAATAAAAATAATTACTGAATAAACATGAACTTCTTACAACATACAATCTAAAAATATTCGTATTATTCTATTGTAACAATACAAATTACTTGCAAATATGTAATTAAATTGATATAACAAATTTTCCATTAATTACTAAAATTTGCATTAATCTTTTCTTTAAAGAATATGATAAAATTAAAAAAAAAAAAACAAAAGTTCTGTTCACCACTCACCGTTTGTTCTGAAGTGCCTTCAAAAACAAAATATACTTTTAAGAACTAATATTACGACTTTTTCCTTTATTTGCATGGAAATTCACAATAAACAAATATCAACGACCACTTTCTCCTTTTGTTTTTTTTAAATTTTCGTCCAAAAAAAATTATAAATAATTTATTATACAATTTCATACTAAATTAAAACTAACATAAAAAATTGAAACGCAGCCATTTTGAACAATGATCTGCCGTACATTGACTGCAATATAAATAGTTGATAGTATGCTTTTGACAATTAGGAACATTCTATATATAATCTATTCTGAGCCAATGGTGCCAGATGGTTTTGATCAAAAAATGCTAAATCGAAAATAAAAAAATGCCGTTTGTATGGAAAATAAAATCAAAAAATTCCAAATAAAGAAATTTTATTTTAAAGTATGTTTTATTGAATTATAATGAAAAACAATAACATCAAACATTTCTAAAAAACTAACTTAAATTTTTGACTTTCTTAAGCCTGAAACAGAATGTGTAGCTGATGTAGTAGTATGTAGTATGTAGCGTGACGTTGTAGTATGAGGTAGAAAAAGTTCTACTTTCAGCTACAGCTACGCACTACACATTGTGTTGTGATGCGTCATATGACATGACAATTAAGGTATTTATTGTACTTTTGACAGATCGTACTACTACAATGTACTACATACTACAGCTACACATTCTGCTCCAGGCTTTAGTCTATTTTTCGTATTCTTTAATTCTTTTTTAAAACGAATCAGTTTCAAAGAATTCAAAGTAAAGCTCGAACTAGTTAAGGTCTAACCAAATTTGGCTTGAAGCCACTCATATCAAGTTATCGAAAGTTACTCAAGTTAGCATGATAACCATATTTAACTTGTCTGACTTCTTTGACTTGGGCATTAAGTGAGGTTAAGTTATTTTTTTTATTCATATTTATCAGAGTAGGAAGAATGAAAAAAATTCTTTTCACTCACGAATGATAAAAAAAAAAAGAATTTTATTTTTTACTCACTCATGAATTTTATAATTTTGTTCTCAATATCGTTTCTTTTCATTCGTGAGTGAGCATAAAAAAATTGAGAATCAAAAATATTTATCATTCGTGATATTTATCACAAGTGATAAATTCGTGATAAGAATTGGTATAGCTCGATTTAAAAAAGATACCAAATCGTATTATATACTAGAAAAATATGCGCAGAAGAAAAGATACTTACACACATGCATTTTTGGTGTTGTAAATTCTAAGAAAGAGGATAGAAAGAATACATAAAGAATTTTTCATTTCTATTCGTTTCTATTCTTTTTCATTCGTGAGAAGGAACGATATGGAAAGAAATTTTTCTTTACATTCGTGAATGAAAAAAATTAGTATACAGAAATATTTTTCATTCTTTATGAGTAATAAGAATTTGTAATTTAAATATCATTCGTGAATGATAAAAATGGTAAAAAATATTTATCATTCGTGAATGATAAAATTGGTGAAAAATTGAATTTTTTTCATTCGTGAATGATTTTTTCCGCACTCTGATATTTATTAAGATTTTTTCATAAATATTATTACATTTATGTATATGAAATTTATAAAATTTTTCTTTTGTTTTTGTTGTCAAAACAAATTTTACTCAAGTCACTCAATTTCGTGTGCTATGAAGGCACATGAACTAAAGTCAACGAAAATTCAAAATTTTCGTTCAATTTGACTTGAGCTGACTGCAGCCTATTATGGTTTGCTTGATTTAAAATAACGTGATCACACTTTTGACTTGAGTGGCTTCAAGCCAAATTTGGTTAGGCCTTATTATGGTTTGCTTGATTTAAAATAACGTAATAACACTTTTGACTTTGAGTGGCTTCAAGCCAAATTTGGTTAGGCCTTTAGTTGCTGTTTCCGTTTCTGACGTTCAATAAAAGTATTCAAGTAATTTTCATGAGAAATGTGAAATGCCAATTCGGTTTTAAAATATGCCGAAAAAGCATTTAGCATTTTCAAAGAAAATTCAAATGCTTTCTGATTGTTGAAAATGCCAAATATAGCATTAAAAATGCCAAAATGGCAGCACTGGTGGAATGGATCAAATTTTTACTACAGTAGTAAATTTTGACATTAGATTTTGTGGTAGAATAAAATTTACCGTGGTAAAAAAAAATTTTCACATTTGCTGTGCGTAATGGAGTAAATTTTAAAAGCTACAAAATTGTGTACTTGTTTCGATATTTTGACTTTACATTATTTTACTATCAAACTGTCAAAATTTATACTAGCCCCAGAGCCAGAGTAAATTTTGACAGTTAAATTCACCACGTTTTATGTCAAAATTTACTACTGTAGTAAAAATTTACTCGATTCCACACACACTCTCAAATGTAAATTCAACAATTGAATTCCCCACGATTTAAGTCAAAGTTTACTTTGTAGCAGGGCTGGGAAATCTAGTACTTTTGTACTTTTCCTAGTACTATTTAAATTATGTCGTATAAAAGCACGACTTTTTGAAAATCTTCGAGATTTAGTACTTTTTTGAAATTTTGGAAGAATTATATGAAAATCATTGGAATAAACCTTTTTTGTTCTTCATATCAGTTATTATACAAAATATTTTCTAAAATAAAGATTGTAACACGGTTTGCTGCTTGTATCACTATCTGTTTGAGTGTTACAATTTTCAAATTAATGTGATTGTAATCTGCTCGTGCTCTTATTGTACAAGTACAGGCGTAAGTAATCTATAAAGTCAGAAGAAGAAAAGAAGAAGTCATATTGAAAAAAGTGGTGTTTTGTTGTGTTTTGTGGTTTTTTCAAAAAACAAACAAAAAAGAGTATCAATAAAAATATAACAATATGGTAAGTAAATAAAAGTTTATTACAAAAATAATAATAATAAAATTATATTAATAATGAAATAATAAAATTTAGGATAAGGGTATAAGAAAATATTTTACAAATAAAAATAAACGCCGCAGTCCTTCACTTGACGGCGTTAGTGAAAATGTTACAAATTCAGAAGATCCAATATTAAACAGCAATCCAAAAATTAGAAAATCTGATGATATAATATCTACTACAAATAATGAAACAAAAATAAATAAAGCATATGGACAAAAATTTCGAGAAGAATGGCTTGAAAATCCTAAATACAAGAATTGGCTTCTTCCTCCAAAAAATTCAGAAGGTGAAAAGTCATGCAGGTTATGTAGAAGTGAAATAAAAGGTGGTTTATTTCATTTAAATAGACATTATGATACTGATATGCATAAAAAAAATGAAAAAATTGCGAAAAATACAGTATCCATAACATCTTACCAAAAAAATGTCGAGGAATTAGAAGAAGAAAGTACGATATATCAAGCCAAAAAAGCCGAACTTATGTTGAGTGTATTTTTATGTGAACATAATTTGCCCTTCTCTATTATTGAACATTTGGTTGAACTATTGAAAACATGCTTTCCGGATTCAAAAATATTGGAACAAGTATTATTAAATCGTAAAAAAACCACTAAGTATGTGACTGATGTAATTGGAGAATATTTTGAAGAACAAATTTCCAAAGATTTAAGAAATGATTATTTTTGTTTAACAGTAGACGAAAGCACTGATACTACAACTCAGAAATCTCTTGTGATTAATGTACGATACTTTGATTACCAGCAAGGAAAAGTTCAAGATCGTTTTTTCGGTTTATTGCCTATGAAAGAATCAACTTCACAATCAATTTATGAAAACATATGTAATCATATAAAGCAACATAATGTGTCCTTAAAAAATATAATCGGTTTTAGCGCAGATAACTGTTCTACAATGATGGGTGAAAATAATGGAGTGCAAGCCAAACTAAAAAGTGACCCTAATACAAACAAAACTATATTCATACAAGGATGTGTTTGCCATTTATTACATTTATGCGCTCAAGCTGCTTTTGCAAAATTGCCAAATGAAATTGAAACTTTTATAGAACATATTACATCATACTTTAGCTGCAGTTCAAAGCGGATGGAAAAGCTCAAAGAATTTCAAGATTATTTTTCTTTGAAAAACCACAAATTGTTAAAGTCATCTAAAACTCGTTGGCTTTCACTTGAGGTATATAATTTGTTTTAATATTATAAATTTACTTACTTTTAGCGCACGATTTTTTTCTTTTAAGGCGAGCATTAATCGTATACTAGAGCAGTGGATTGCTTTAAGTTATTTTTTTACTGATGAAGAATTTGAACTTCGCAAAGGAAATAAAAATAATAAAAATCAAAATTCTCTTTATAAAGTGCTATTCATTAGTAAAAATCTTAGAAGTAAGACCTTCAAACAATATTTTTTGTTTTTGTCTTACATATTGGAACTAATAAACAAGGTAAATACAGAGTTTCAGTCAAGTGGATCTAAATTGGTTATTTTGTCTCCAAGAATAAAGCATTTATTTAAACTGATGATTAGGAATTTTATCAAAAAGGATTTTATTCCACAAAATATTTCTGAAATAGATTTTAAAAATAATTCTACCTATATCCCACTCTACGAAATATATTTTGGTGGAAGATTTAGCTTGACGCCACAAAATGACTACGATTATGATACAGTCAGGATGAACTGTTTAAATTTTTATGTTGAAATGTGTAGTAAAATTAAAGAAAAATTCAATTTTAAGAGTGAGATTTTAAATTTTTTTCCTAATCTTACGCCAGATTTAATTTTATCTGGTAACATTACTGATATTGCTCCTTTAGTAAAGTATTTTCCTTTAAACGAGAAAGATTGTGAAAAAGTATTTTCTGAATGGAGAGCATTATTTGATTGCCCTGAAATAGAAAAGTTCGAGAAATGTGATTTAGAGGAATTTTGGTATAAAATTTCGAAATTAAAAAACACTATGAACGAATATATGTTCAGAAATATAGGCAAAATTGTTTGTTCTGCTCTTGCATTTCCTCACTCATCAGCAGATGTTGAACGAGTTTTTTCAGTAAAAAATCATATTAAAACTAAAGAACGTAATAGCCTGAAGTTAGAAACAATTTTCAACATTTTATTAATTAAAGATGGATTGAAGACAAGAAATGAAAATTGTTTTACATGGAAGCCATTAAAAGAATTAATTTTGAAAAAAATATCATATGCCAAAGAAAATGAAAATGAAAAGGACTGAGTTTCTACTTTTTTATATTATTAGTTTTAAAATATAATATGTACTTACACAGAAATTATGGTACTTTGACCATAAATTTGAATTTTTTGTTTTGTTTTTTTTTATGAAATATTTTTTGTTATCTTTTATATAAATAGTTATGGTTATGTAATAAATATATAATATTATATTGAAAATTCATTTTTTTATTATTAATTTTAGCTTTAATTTTTTTAATTATTATGCTTAACTGCGATTCCAGCCGCCAGCGTCAAGTCAGAGTGAAGTGCAGTTTTGTTCTACTCTTTAATTTTATTATTTGATTTTAATTTAAACTCTGGCGATACTCTCATCACAATGCAACAATGCTACAGCGTGTGTACGTGAGGAATTGATTGTAAACACTTGGTGAAATGATTTCATTGCTACAGTGTGTGAAACCTACCAATAATAGATACATGATACATCGATACATGGCCTTTACAACGAGTCAACATTACCAATATTGCTCTTTTTCCATTTTAGTACGTTTTACTCTTATTTAGTACGTTTTTCTGACAAATCTAGTACTTTTTAAAGAGGCGCCATTCCCAGCCCTGCTTTGTAGTAAAAATTTGATCCATTCCACACAGGCTCTCTATTGCTAAATGCTTATACCACTGATGGGTTTTACAAAGTTCTTCCCATTACCAAGTTCAATAGCCAGGGGAGTAGTGCGGTTTCCTCATCTTTCTTCACTTTTTCAACCAAACTAATTTCTATTTAACGAGGTGAAGATACTAACATATACACAAAAATAAGTTTTTGAAGAATTTAAAAATCAAATACATTGAAAAATTTGTGTATGTACAACGAATTGAGAAGAATTCCAGAATACCAATTTCTCTTAACTAAACTCACTACAAACTTTCAGCTGATTGGTGACATCTATTACCTCTTACCTAGAATAGCAATTTCTGCTAAGTGTCTGCTAATTGCATTTAAGAGGCTAATGCTGGATTTCTTCAGAAGTCTCAACTAGCTAGAGGTTTAGATTTCTTCATTAAAAAATTCTGCTAAATAGCTGTCAGCTACATTTCTAATTCCCAAACCTGAAAGCATGAAATTTTAATCGAAACTTTAAAGCTTTTTAATGTCAAATTGACGTCAGCTGTTATTTTTTGAGTATTTTTCAAGTTGTAACGTATTATTGGAATATTTTCGAAGCTGTAACGTTTATTTTGTATTAATTTGATACAAAATTAATTCAATTTTTGTATTTTTATTATCAATTCATTGTAGTCCTAGTACATATTTAAAAAGAAATGTATGTACATATATTTATTAAATAATGAGAATTTTATGCTACATATTTTTCATGCTTCCTTTTCTCTTAAAATAAATTTTATAAGATGCCTCATGTTAAAACTCAATAACTGGCGACAAATATTCACGATATTTTCTTTGTTCAACAACAGAATTTGAAAGCGGGTTCGACAACATCTGGCGTCTCAAAATGTTGGAAATTTTGTTTTGAATTTGAATCTCATGCATACGTTTACAATTATGAGTGTTATCGAATAATTGAAGTAACAATTAAAGAATTGTTCCGACTAATATTCATACATTGAATATGTACATATATGCCTTGCCTATAAAAGAAACAGGTACCATGTACTTTAAATAATGACGCGTAAAAATGTATTAGCACCTTCTGCATATAAATATTGATGGAAAAAGAGTACCTTATACTAATTGTGAGATCTTTTGAAAAAAAATCAACATCTCCTCAAAACTCAAAGTGATTTATTCTTGGTCTCAATAAATATGGCCTTCTTTCAAATTCATCATCTTCATAAACATCTAAAATGCTACTATTAGTAAAATGGATCGAATAATATATCATCCATTTCGATATAAATGTTTTTTTTAAATCACCGAAAAACTTTATTTTCTCATAAAATATTTAAAAATCAATTTTCTTTACTTCCTTCGACAAGAAAATAAATGTAAATATGCGTTACTATCTAGTTAGGTAGCACCTAAATAAATAATCAGTACTTCATCTGCCACCTAAACTTAGGTGGCAGCTAAGTGCTAATCAGAGGTGAAGAAATGCAAATCTCTTTATTATCTTACTGCTAAAGTTAGGAACAAGAAAGTTGAGACTGAAGAAATCCAGCATAAGAGTCTCTTAGTCTCTTATGTAGAATTGGGGTGTTAATCCTAAAATGACAGCAGACAAAGAAGAAATGACAATGACAATTTGTTTTACAATAGAGGTGTGCCAAAACCCTCTACAATAAAAGCCTCCTACTGGTGTTGTGTATGTATTAGTAAGAAGTGCCATTTTTTGTTTTGACATTTTAGTTTCTTATGGTTTCTTAATAAGAGTGGTGGAATATTAGTGTAAAGAAATAGTGTTTTAGCTGAATATTTTTGGTTTTTTAAATAAAATATTGTTTATAAAAGTTTTAAAATATAATAAATTAGCAGTGTTATAATTTTTAAAGTGCACAATAGTCAAAAAAATTAAATAAAAAGGTGGAAAATGTTGTGCATTCTTGTAAGAGAAAAAATTAAAGTATGACTACATAGTACATACCTATCTATGGTGAGGTTATATTATTTATATGTAATAAAGTGAATAAATTGATTTGATTTAATAGAATTTAATTTATTAGTTATCACAAATTAAGTGTCTATTTGCCTTCATTACACAATAAAGATTATGTACCAAATTATTTACTTTTTCATAGACTTTTTTTATATAAATTTTTTTGATTATGTTATGATGTGAGAAATTGATTTGATTCAATAATTTAACAATTAATACAAACTTATAAATAAAATTTTATTAAATTAAATTAATTTGTTCTGTATTTCGTTCACTTTATTTATTTTTTTCATATATTTGTGTTTACATTTCATTTCAATTTATTCACTTTTATAATATACCCTCACCATAGGTAATGTAGTCATTAGTCACATTTCAATATATAGGTATAGAAGCAAAAAGTTTATATTATTTATTATTCTTTAAACTTTAATTATTCATATAAATACATATATGTATCAGAATTATTATAAATTAAATTTTATTAAATCAAATCAATTTATTCACTTTATTACATATAAATAATACATATAACCTCACCATACTTTAATTTTTTCTCTTAAAAGTAGGTAAGAAGGCACAATATTTTTCACCTTTTTATTTAACTTTTTGACTATTGTGCACTTTAAAAATTATAACACTGTAATTTATTATATTTCAAAACTTTTATAAACCATATTTTATTTAAAAAGCCAAAAATATTTAACTAAAACACATTTTCTTTACATCACTATTTGTACTACCAGCATTGAATGTTTTGACGTTTCAACACTTTTATCGTGTTTGATTGTGTTAGTGCAGAAAGCCACAACTCGGCTTGTGATATAGAGGGTTTTGGTCATCATCGTCGTGTAAAATAGGCCAACCATACTGATGCAAAATAATTTCAGTGTAAAATTGTATAATGTAACGAAAATGGATCGTGAAAGTTACGCTTTACCATCATCATTAAGACAAGATATCATTGACAACAATTTACATGTGAAAGCAATTATTCAGGTAAACTATCTTAAAAACTTTAATTTTAAATTCTCGGTTTCACTGAAGCGAATTTTATAATTATTTTAAATTCGAAATGAATCTATTAAGATTCTGTTTATTAAAACGGAATTAATTTTAATATTCTTACTTATTTTAGGATGTCCTATCATTTCGTGGATCATTAGGTGAATTAGAAGCATTAAATGAAGCTGGAAGATCAAAATTATCAGCTTTACGTAAATGTATTGAAAAATTAGATGATTGGGCAAAAGACGATGGTGATCCAGAATTATCAAAAGAAGTTGATTCATATAGAGATCAGTTTTCACGTACATTACAAGCATTCCGTAAAGCAAATATAACAACAATGTTAGAAATTGAAAAAGCTAATAAAAATGAACTATTATCGATAACTGGTGACATAGAACTAAGAAAACGTACTACTAATGCTGTTAGTTCAGCTAATCGTCCTCATAATCGTACAAGTTTAGTATCACAACAAGATAATGTTACTGAAAGAATGTTATCAATATCACAACATCTATCTGAGACAACACAAAAAAGTGCTGCAACACTAGAAACATTAGTATCATCATCACAAAGTGTTGAAAGTACTAAAGATGAATTACAGAATACAGCTGGTACAATATCACAATCTGGAAAATTATTAAAAAAGTATGGTAGACGTGAATGTACAGATAAAATTTTATTATTTTTTGCATTTATATTTTTTATAGCTTGTGTATTTTATATCGTTCAGAAGAGACTATTTTAAATGATAGAATAAAAGATAAAATAATATTAAAATATAAAATTAATTTAAAAATTTGAAAACAAAATAGATATAAATTAAGCACTCTTTTAAATGATATTCGTGATAAACTATAATTGAAAATAATCGAAAGAGGAACTACTTTAAAGGTGGAGTTTCAATACACGGGTTTAGAGCGTTGCGTTTGGTGCATTAAATGACAGCTATAGTATTTTTCTTTTTGGAAGTCAGTATTGTGCTTATGGAGGCAGTTTGCCTTGGTAATATTTAATTTAAAAAATTTCCCTCAATTGAAATTGAGATCAGATCACCCCACACACGAGACAGATTTATTTAAACGCAATGTAAAAGAATATAGAGAAGTATGCCTATCTTGCCTTTACTGACATCCAAAAAGAAAAATAGTATAGTAGAAATAAGCTTTTCGTATGAGAGCTGACCAAATGGTCATCGCATACAACGCGCATAACTCTCAAAAAGTTCAACAATTTTCTACTTTCATGTGCTTTATGAGCGTTGCCAGTGTTTTTGGCATTATTCTTTGATATTAAGAAATATATATAATATTTTAAGAAATACATAACTTAAAATCTTTAGTGATGAAATATATAAACTATGCCCAAATACGCTTGCTGTCTACATCTGGGTAGTTGAGTAATTATTAATGCTGATTTTATTACTTTTCCTAGCCCAACAGCTAACAAATAAAAACTTGGGCCCATTTTCACATTTATGTTTTTGGTTGGTTTTTTATTAACACTTATTACTTGAGACCGAACTTACAAAATTAATAACGTTTTGAACATTTTTGCCGACACTTAATCTCGGTTCACAATAGAGGTTCCAGAAATTTCATTCTTTACATAAAAATAACTGTTTCTAATATAATAGAATAAAATATATATCACACCTCAATAATACAGTGCGTTCAATAAGAGTTTGCCTACAATATTTATAACGCCAAATGAAATTTCAAAATCAATCAAGTAAATCCAATGCTTTGAAGAAAATGTAAGAGCAATGAGAAAAAATCAACCACCCCTTTTTCTCAAGTCTATTACATCATCGACTGAAATTAAATTTTAGGGTGTTTCATAATTATAACGCCACTTATTAAAATTGTTCCCGGGGATGTTTTTTAATTGATAAAAAGTATTAGAAGTGAGGAGTTTGAAGAAAAAAGATTTATTTTTAAAATGTGTAAAACCTTGAGTAAGGTTGAAAAGTGTAAAATTATTGCGTTTAAAGAAAAAAATATAAGTATTCGTAAAATTGCACGTGGATTCGGACGAAGTCAGAGTTTTTCAAAATATTAATCGGATTGTTAGAGCAGCAAGCAACTCTTACAAAGGTTTAAAAGAGTTGAAGGATTTAAATGGAACGAATGTGTCACGATCAACGATAAGAAGGGTCCAAAATCAAAGTGAAAATATTCAATACTCGAGGATAAAGACTGCTTCGCAATTGACATAACAACACAAAAATGCTAGGTTGGAATTTTCAAAACTAAACATGGCACAGATTAGGGTGACCAAGTGTACTCTAAAAAGAGTACATGTACTCTTTTGAGACATTACTCTTTCTTACACTTTTTGTATTTCACTTTGTTCACTTTTGTTCTCTTTTTTGAAAAATATTTAAAAAAGTATGAAAATTGTACTACAGCCGCAGCACGCAGTTTATCCTATTTTAAACTTGGATAATTAGTACATATCCTTCCTTACACAGCTTAAAATAATATAAACTGAAGTAATTTTAGTATGGGGAGAAAAAAGTATTTGACAATGACAACTTGTAATTCAAATTGACGCGACGTTAGGGATTTAAGCACCAAAAAGGATTTCAGTCCGAAATACAGGGTGTTTCCGTTATCACCGACCAAAAGGATACCATAGATAGGACTCATCGAGACAAACAAAAAATAGTATCGGAGGGGGGAAATTCCCAACGGTTTGGCCGCTAGAGGGCCACGATGTACCCTATAACTTTTGACAGGGGCACTCAAGGGTCAATTTGTGTTGACAAAAAATATAGAGGACCCTATGCCCTTTGTAAAAATACCTTACTTGTGCCTCAGTTCTTAACTGTTTAAATTTTAGACGCCTTCAAGTCAAAATTTTGTGAATTTTTTTCAATTGCGGGTTGCGATCTCGAAAATTATGCATTTCTTAAAAAAAGTGAAGATAACAAATCGATGCAGAATCAATTGAGCTTTCATTTTCTGCAATAGAAAATGAGGGTTAATTTAAGGCTTTTTTGAGAAAGACAGGGTTAACCACAAAAATTTGAAAAAAATTCACAATATTTTGACTTTGAAGGCGTTTAACATTTAAACATTCAGAAAAAGAGGCACAAGTAAGGTTTTTTTACAAAGGGCAAATGGTCCTCTATATTTTATATTAACACAAAGTGACCCTAAAGTGCCTCTTCAAAAAGTTATGGGGTGTTTTGTGGAAAAAGTGCAAAAAAATTTCAACGCCCTCTAGCGACCAAACCGCTGGGATTTCATCCCCCCTCCAATACGATTTTTTGTTTGTCTCGATGATTCCTATCTATGGTATCCTTTTGGTTGGTGATAACGGAAACACCCTGTATATTATAAAATGTAAGTACTTTTTTTTATTATAACTGAAATAATTCACTTATTGATACCTTTTACATATGTAGCTCTTCTTTTTACTTTTACACGCGTCTTCTTTCGTTCTTCTCAATTCATTGTACATCCACAAATTTTTCAATGTATTTGAATATAAATTCTTCAAAAACATTGTTTTTGTATATATGTTAGTATCTTCACCTCGTTAAATAGAAATCAGTTTGGTTGAAAAAGTGAAGAAAGATGAGGAAACCGAACTACTCCCCTGGCTTTCGAACTTGGTCGTGGGGAAGAACTGTGTAAAACCCATGATTATACTCTATTGTACTCTTTTTTGGAATACGAAAAAGTTCTCTTTTATCCGGACATTCCACACTTTTGTTCAAGTTCGACCCTAGGCACAGGGCACAGTGGTCTCAAATTCAAAAAAAGTGGCCAAAATTGAATTTTCCAATTTGTTCAGAATGATGATTCATGTTATCTATTTAGAGGTAAACATCCTAAAATTAGAAAAACCCATCATAATTTGTACCTGTAATATCCTGTTTTCAACATACAAGTACTTAAACTTGCAGTTTTGTAATTACATATTCATTATTTGGTTTGTGTTGTGTTAAGAGTATTCGTGATTTTAACAAATTTTTTTTATTAAAAAAAGTTTCATAAAGTAAAGTGATTAAAAATGGAAATTGATAATTCAGGTATGTATTTTAAAAATAAGTATTTTTAGAGTTATATATGCACTAGAAAATATCTTGTTGTTACAATCTTTGTAAAAGGACCTTTTATAGCAGTAATTTTCCATATGAAAAATTTTGACTAGACTTTTAAAAAAAAGCCTTCATTTGACATCTTTGAAGTTTTTATATTTGGTTGGGCTTGAGGTTTTCTAGAAGCCCGTTTTTATTTTAGCTGCCCGTTTTTGCCCGTTTTAAAAATATTCTCTTTTTTCAGAAACATATCGTTTCAAGTATGCGGTATTATTTGAAATTTGGCATTCCGAGCGATAGGCAAAAAAAAAGTTTTCATCGGTTTTGATATATGTTTTGGGAAATATAGAAAACCAGGAACTGCCAAAAGCGTACATTGAGGATATTTAAGAAAAAAAAATACGATTTTTTTGTATTCATTCAGAGTCCAAATGGAAGAATGCAAACAGAACCTTTGAAAATTTCCAAAAAAAATTCAAAGACTGGCTACAACTGGAACTAGTTATAGGAAAATCTGGTCGATTGCTCTCTTTATTAGCTGGACGCCCTCATCTTGCTTTCGGAGAAGAGCTGTAATCATTTACTAAATAACTCACTACATATTAATATATTTGCATTATGTTATGTTTTTTTTAAAAGTTCGTATGACTTGTAATAAACATTTTTTAAGCTGAATTTTGGTTTTTTAATTATGTCTATCATTTTCCAGAAGAACAATCAATTGTTTTTAATTTTTTTCAACTTGGGCTACCTTTTTTTTAAATTTAGAATTACTGACACTATAAAATTTCGAGATTTCAGGCATATTATAGTAAAAAATGTCTAAAAATCCATCAAAATGGGAATTTTTCTGTATATTTATTGAAAAATGTCCAGTTTTGCGCACATTCATCACCATAAAATGCTTTATAACTCGAAAACTATTCTCTTTTCAGTAAAAATAATAAAACAATTGATAGAAAATCGATTAGGCTTTAATCTTCCGAAATAAAAAGTAGTAGTTAATTCAGGATTTTTTCTAGCCAAACAAGGTTGAACCCGAAAAATTGGGTAAAAATTTACAAATTTTTGCATCTGAACACTTATAACTCCTGAACCGTTAAAGATACAGAGCTAATACATGGCAATTATAAAAGGACAAAAAGTTTTCTTAACTTTATTCTAGAAAGTCAAGGGCACATAATCTACCCTTCAAAAGTTATACGGCAGTTTTTGAAAAAAGTGCAAAAAAATATATGTACAAATTTAGTGAAACACCCTGTTTTTTTTCTTTGGTAAATTTATATGACTTTTTTTAAGACGAATTTTAGTTTTTTAATCATATTTATCATTTTTTTAAATAACTGTCAATTGTTTTTCATTTTTATAATTTTGGCCACTTTTTTGGAGTGAGCAAAATGTGTGCATGGATAGGAATTGGCAAACTGTAAGTATTGGAATTAATGGGCCTTATTCTCAGAGTCGAGTGATATGATGTGACTTGTGAGATGTCATTTGAGATCGAAATTTAAAATAGGTATTCTTAACATCACGTGACATGAGTTTTAATCATCTGTTTCGTTCCACCCGTATTCCCATTGTCATGTGACAGTGAAGTTATCTCACTTTAATGCGAACATTTGTCGGTTAGGGGTTTTAAAAGTGACAAAGAAAAAGATAAAATGAATGAAGAAAAAAAATTGAGTAAAAATTTATTTAATACGAAACAAATTCGAATTTTATTCACCATTTTTGTTTTTTAAACATTTTTTTTTAATTACGAAAACTATTTCAAATAAATTCATTTATTATTTTTAATTATTCTTCATATTTTTAGAACAAAATTGACAACTAAAAATCATTTCAAGTGTCTAGTTGAACTAATGGAAAAAAATGAAAGAATTGCAAAAAGCATGAAATATGCGGAAGTTTGCAGCATTAATAAAGAAAAATATGAAGAACTTTAAAATAAACATTCAACCGTTTCGTTTCCTTTCGTTGACAGATATAAAAATTTTATTTTTACTTGTTCCATAACGTCACATGATGCGACAGTGAGAATACAAAAACTGAGGTGAAGTGAGACCGACAATACAATTCTCAAATCACGTCACGCGACTCTGGGAATAAGGCCCATTAAATCCATAAAAAAATTTCAAAGTAAAAATACGTTACCTGGATGGACCAGATGGTTTTCAAGAATACTGAAGGGATTTAAGAGAGAATACTCTATATTTCTCGAAAAGAAATTTTGCGAAAGCAGCGTGATGGTCTGGATGCTTGAAGGCCCAGTTCATGTTGTCGAAAATGGACAGCATGTAATACATAGATTTTCTTCGGATGGCCTTACTACCGTTCATTCAACAAAATTCTGCAACACGAGGGATTTTCTAACAGAATAATGCACGCATCCATGTCAGCCGTGGGAGCAAATCCTGGGGTGGCAGGACGTAAGTTGTTTCAATCGACTTGTTAATAGCTGAATTGTTTATTCAGTCATTGCTGAGTCGATTGAAACAACTTACATGCTGCCACCCCTGGTTCCCGTCAAAATCCATCAATCTGCTGGAGAAGCCTGCAAGCTCACCGGATTGAAAATCTGTGGAGGATTCTAGTTCGCAGAGTATGCTGGGAAAACCTACAGTACGAATTTGTGGAGGCTCTAAAAATTGCAATTTTAGAGGAGTGGAGCGCTATTGACTCAACATCAATTGAAAATTTTATCAATGAAGAAAACCGAATATTTCAAAGTGATTTCAAAGAATGAAGCAGTTGTAGATAATTAGATTTTCGAAAAAAATGAGGATAGCAAATCGGTGCAGAATCAATTGAGCTTTCATTTTCTAAAATAAAAACTTGGGGTTAATTAAAGCCTTTTTTGAGAAAAACAGGGTTAAACACAAAAATTTCAGAAAAATTCACAAAATTTTGACTGAACGCGTCTCACTTTTTAACAGTTGGGAATAGAAAAACAAGTAAGGTATTGTTACAAAGGGCAAAGGGCCCTCTACATTTTTTCTTAACACAAAGTGACCCTTGAGTGCCCCTGTAAAAAGTTATAGGGTACATCGTGAAATAAGAGCAAAAAAACTTTAACGCCCTCTAGCGGCCAAACCGTTGGGATTCCCCCCCCCCCACCGATACGATTTTTTGTTTGTCCCGATGAGACCTATCACTGATATCATTTCTAAGCAAACCAAACGGAACACCCTGTATAATAATAATTACATTATTTAGAAATTGAAAGGCAGTACAATGCTTAAAAAAATTTTTTTATCTTAATTGTATATTTTCATCTCTACTAGCGCTAAATAATTGTATTAAAATTAAACTATTATCAGATCCAAAAAATATCATGTTCCTTGTAATTTTGAAATAAGAATTTTTAAACAATAAAACGATTTATTTTTCTCAAGAAGACAATTGTTACAAAGTCCAAAAAAATAAAGTCGATTCTCTGGTAACACTACAGTGTGCGAAGTATTTTTTTTTAAATTTATTTCAAGAATATATCGTACCTTTTATTATACTACTTTTAATACAAAACTATTATGTAGTAGGTTACTTCCACAAAATATTATTTGTTTCTGTGGAGTGTGATTAGTATTATATTTAAAAGGAATACTAGGTAACGCACAAACTAGCACAAAATTCGTTTTTCGTATCTTCAACATTGATAACAAAAATTCTGCGAATTCTATTGAACATTTTCAATTAAAAATATTTTAAACTACAATAGCTGCTTTCGATTTCCCATTTCCAAGTGCTTGCGAGTAGATAAGGTGGAAGTTTATGCTAAATCATCTACTCGTAGCTACCAAAAACCATATAATACCATATAGACAGACCAAAATGAAAATTTCTTGAAAAAAAATATTTTTCTCCCTGAAGATGGCCAGCCAAGGAGGCTCTGATAGAAAGAATAATTTTTGTATGAATGGAAATCAACAGTATGAGTGTTTGAGTGTATAAACATATACAATAATACATAATAACGTGGATGTTTAGAGCCAATGGAAATTGCGTATACATAAAAAAAAATACAGATCGCAAAAAC
The DNA here is from genome assembly GCA_932526495.1 of Bombylius major. Taxonomy (NCBI): domain Eukaryota; kingdom Metazoa; phylum Arthropoda; class Insecta; order Diptera; family Bombyliidae; genus Bombylius; species Bombylius major. Next base: position 33,307,067 of record OW052043.1, read on the forward strand.
GAAAAACGTACAGAAACAATATGTATAAGCGCATATACAGTAAATTATGAGTTAATTCATTCAAAAACTATATAGGTATACAACTTGTCCGTTAAAATAATGATCATTAAATAATATGACATACTTATAGATATATTATACTGTATAGTGTATACAGAATAGACAATGTATTTCATAGGATTTTGCAATTATATCCTATAAACATAGGGAGACATCTTCGATCAGCTAGCAATTAAGCAAATTGCGACTAGCAAATATGGCGGATTTGCGATTGCTAATTGCGATTACAAAAAATCACATCCTCGATTGTGATCGCAAGTTAACCATTTTTATTTTGTAAGCACTTTTACTGAATAAGTTTTTACATACATAACCTATAATTTTCTATTATATTACGTTAAAAATTCGTTTTTTTTATTCAAATTTTTGAAATTTTAAAATTTTAAATCATAACCGAAATTATTTTGTTTATTATGAACTATTTTTTTTTCAATTTTCAAACTTCTACAGTCTCATAATTGTGTATAAATTTATAAATTCATATACCATGGTCTCACTAACTAACTCTATTCTATCCATTACAAGAAAAAAATATTCAAATTATATTGATAACATACATAAGTATTTGGGTTTGAGTTTCTACTTATTTATAAGAAATTTGAGGTTATGTGTTCTGTTAACTGAGTTTGCGACACCAACTTTGCGATCGCAAATTTAACCGTTAATTTGCTTACTTGCGAGAGCAAAAACAATCGAGGATACCAATTCTATCATTTCAGCTAGCAAGTCTTACTTGCTTGCTTGCTGCCCGATCGAAGATGTCCCCCATAATATATTGATGGTATGGTTTTTTCTTTTCTTTTTTTTTTTTGTCCACATGCATATTGTTATGTATACCTATTTGATACAGCATTCTTTAAAGCTGAAATAAATGTTATTGTTGTTTTTTTTTTCTGGTTTGATTTTCTGTTTCTTGTTGTTATTGTACTTTTGCTACAATGAATATGCTTGCGTAAATAAATTTTTTTTGTAATAAGAATTTTTTTTCAAATTACAGTGTACGCTCAATATTTTTTCCCTTCCTATTTTCAACTTTTGGTTTTTTCAACACCCAAATTTCAAAAGGTACTTTGAAGGTTTTTCGATGATTTTTATTTTATAAAATAGAATAAAGTTTAAATAAGCTAAATATGTACTGCCTAATTTAAACCACCGATTTTTGTAGAAATAATTCATTATATAATTATCATAATCGGTTTTTATAATAACAAAAACTAATTTTATTACAAAACTATTTATTGTTTTTTCAAAAATAGCGTTGAAAGTTGCAAATTGGTTTCTATCCAATAATTTCAACTATTTTAAAATTTAAACAAGGCCTATTTTAATCAGTCCAAATTATCGAGCTCATACAGTATGTATGTATAATTTTTGCTTCTTTTCTTTTAAATGAATATTAACATTAAAATACAAGTGCAAGTTAACACTTCGTTCTATTTCAAATTTTATACCCTCAAACCAATTTTAAGTAACAAAATGTAACATTTTTTGATTCTTTAGAAAAGTATGTTCCTGTGGAGCTAGGAAGTTGAAATTTGGCCAGGATATTCCTTGAACGGTCTAATATTGCATGAACTTTGAAAGGTTTAAATCGGTTTACTAGGGCAATGTATATAAAATTTAATTTTTTTTTTAAGAACAGAAACTACTTTGCGATTATTTATTATTCATTCTACTTTTTATACACACATCTCTATTATTACATCAACCAACTAATATAGCTCATTAGCGTATGTGGGCATGAATTTTTTCAGTATTTTTATCTTCTTCTTCATTATTTATTTTGTAATTTCTCTTCATTCAGAATATGGGAAAAATACCCAGTAACGAGCACTTGAAGAAAAAAATAAACATTAGAATAATATTTCAATTTTTTCTGAATTTAAGTACTCATCTACCTATATTATAATATAAATGTAACATTTTCAAATAAAAGTAACTTAAATTTTCACTTTTTTTTTGCAACCCATTTGGATATTTCAATTCTCTTAAATTAAACGTACTTACTAAACAGAATATTTTTAATTAAAAGGCGTTACGTTGCAAAAGGTAAAGAAAAATACATCAATTTTTTTATATTTAGTATTTATAATAGTATGTATATATGCTTATGTATAAAAGCTATGGCTTTACGATAAAAAATATTTTTAATCCTAAAGCTATAAAAAATATTTTTTATCTTAGTTTTAAAAAAAATTTTTAAAATTCAGTTCAAAATGAAGGAATCATTACTGGGTATATTTTACCCTATGTATGTTTATTGCTTTAATTGAATGAAATACAAGAAAAATAATCAGTCGCCGTACAACGTACAACTGTGTTACTGGCGAGAACAAGGAGATGGTTGTTATTGTTTTTTTCTATTTTCCAACGTCTCATTGCAAATAAAACAGATTGGGGGGGGGGGGGGTATGAGTAGCTAAGTATACTACATACTATAGTCAAAATAATATGAGTTGGCGAATCTCGCGCATGTCTCACATGTGTTAGTGATCTTCTTGTGTATACATATACGAAGGAAGAAACCTCTTTCTTAGAATTCACAACAACAAAAATTCATGTGTGTAAGTATCTTTTCTTCTGCGCATAGTTTTCTAGTATAATACGATTTGGCAACTTTTTTAAATCGAGCTATATTAAAAGTATTAAATGTAATAACACTGGATAACAATGAACTTTTCCATAAGACCTGCAGTGAAGAAATTTTGTGAATAGAGTATAGGTAATAAATTGTAATGGTATTCCTAGTATCGCACACTACAAGTCTACAAATAGCAGCTAACGCACACTATCCGTAGTTATAAATATGAACAATATTATTCTGAAATGGAATAAATTGTAAAAAATCTTTCTTAAAAAGTAATTAAAAACTTAAAATACATGTTTTTTTGTTTAAATATTCATATATGAGGCATATTCAAAGGATCAATTTATTCCAATGTTTGCAATATTTAAAAGGATTTAAAATATAAGATTTGAAAGTGAAGATTTTGTTTTCAATTTACAAAGAATCGACCAAATAAATAAAATAAAATAACAATTTTTATTTTTATTAAAATAATTTTGAATGCAAGTAATGTCATATATTTCATATTTTTGTAATTTAACTACATTTTCTAAAGTATATTATAATTAAATTTTTAAGTACATATTCAAATATTTCAAGTACGAAAATGTAGTTAATGTATTACCGAACCGATCAAGTAATGAAGTAAATAATACACATATCTATACTCTATCCAACAAATTTCTTCACTGCAGGTCTTATGGACATATTTTGTCTTGTTTCTTCTTTGAGTAATTACATAAATGTGTTTCTGATTTTCATCACCGGCACTTTTATCCAGCGTCTCATTGCACATATAATAGATTGGGGTATGGTATGATTAGCTTAGTATACTACTATTAAAAGTATTAAGTGTAATGGCGCTGGATAAAAATGAACTTTTCCATAAGACCTGCAGTGAAGAAATTTGTTGGAAAGAGTATAAGAATTTAAGAGTGTGTGTGGAATTGAGTAAATTTTTACTACAATAGTAAATTTTGACATAAAACGTTGAGAATTTAACTGTCAAAATTTACTATTGTAGTAAAATTTACTCAATTCCACACAGGCTCTAAATAGTATAACATGCTGTCAAATGTCAAAATTCCAAAATCAAATGAGAATATTCCAATATAATTCCATTCAGCTGGAAACTCAGCAACAATGTTTCATAATGCAAAACCTGCAAAACAGAATCGCTTTAATGAGAAAAATAAAAAAATAAAATGAGAAATTGGAATGAGAAATGAAATGCGAAGTTTTTCTCATTCTCATTTTTTCGACGAAACAGAATAGACCCCCTGGCGAGGTTTGAAGTGCTGCTGCACAGATACGTGGTATTAAATATATTCATATAATTTAATTGAAGCAGTTCCTGGCAAAGACTTGAAGTTTTACAAAAATGGTGATGAAGTGGAAACGCACACTACAATGTTTAATTGTAAAAAATAAAAATTTTAATTAGTTAGAAGTAATTGATATATTACAATTTTGTTCCTGTAATAGAATTCAAATAAAATTGATAATAGTATTGAAATTCCTCTTTTAGTTTTAAAACTATCACTCTTTTTCAATTTTTGTGGTAACGCACACTACGTATTGAACTGCATACGTAATATATTCAAATACACGTATTGAAATAAAGAATAATATTTTAATAGATTTTTAAAAGGGATGCTTGTAGTACTGACAGATATCGTGGTTAACCAAGCTGCTTCTTGGTTAAGTACGTAACCAACTCGAATCGAGTGGTTTACCATATAAATGAAATGGTTAAAAACCATCATTAACCAAGCAAAATGGGCTTGGTTTATGAGTTAACTAAGTACTTTCCAATGAACAAACGTCAAACATTCTAGTTACTTGTCATTTGCTATCATATGATTTACTTCAAATTTAGAAAATTAAAAAAAAAAAAGTACAAACCCTTATGGCTGTATGACACGGTGTTAATACTATTGGAAATTTTAAGTACTTAAGAAAGAGGCAACAGATTTGAGAAACAGAGACACACTATCAAAATCAGCTGACATTTTTTTAAAGCTGTGCTGCCGGTATCTCTGTCTAAGGTAAATAATTTAGTAAATGAATGTTCTGGATTATTATTTCTTTTCTATTAATTTTGTTTGTACTCAGTGAAAAAAATTTGAAATAAATAATTAGACACGTCACACTCTTTTAAATATAATATTAAACTTTAAAAAATGTCTAAACACGATGGTAACACAAAAATAATATTAATGTTCAAATTTCATGATTAATTTCATGATTAATGCAAGGATATTGGAATTTGGAGAATTGGGAGAGTTATTTTTTGACATTTTCAGTATTAATATTTAATACTGAAATTATTGTTAGTTCATATCTCTCTTTTTTTTCTAGTTGCTTTTTCCGTAAAACATATTTGTTATCTCTTTTTAATAACGAAATTAATCATGAAATTAAAACCGTGTCATACAGCTATTAACAGAAAAAAATCTAAATAAACAAATATCAAAATAAACCAGCTGACATTATGTCTGTCACTTATTTTGGTTAATGAGTTGGTTAAATGGATGAGTTGGTTAACCAAGTTATGTCTGTCTATACTATTAGATGTATTTTCACACATATTTGACTTATTGGATAATATCACGCTGAATTGCTTTTTTGCAAATATTTATAAGGAAAATTGGTGTTTTTAACTCTCAGTTATAAAACCTCGCAATTAACAAGTAAATGTGACTGACCTTTCTTATTTGTCATTAAAAATAAAATTTGATGAATGAAGTAAACAATTACGTGCAATACATACTGTTCTTTTTAATAAGCTTTAGTTTTTTCGACTTGGTTGCATTTTGTAGAGAATCGATCAAAGTAAAAGTAAAATGTCGAGAATACTGTCATGAAGAAGAACTGTGTAAAACCAAAGAGAATACATATATGTATATACTACTTTTTTTTTTTTTTTTTTTGTGCTTATTCATTCCTCGAGGGAACATAGCGCCTTCACATAACTCTTTCCATCTGACTTTGTTCCAACTGCTATTTGTGACCTTATTGGCCTGATCTTAGCATAGAAACTTCGTTGGTATTTTCCAACCTAGTCCGAGGCATGTGTTGGTTTCTTTAATCGAGTTGTTGTTATTTTTCAATCTAATAGGAGATTAGCCTATTGCGATTATGTCCTTAGCTTGTTCCTGCGCCCTCTGTTGGTGATATTGCTAAGGAGTAATATCACACTTTTCCGGTTTGTGTCTATGATACCAGTTTTTCTGCAGGATGTAACGCCATCTTGTTGTTGGTAGATGTGGTTGTTGTTGTTGTTGTTGTTTTTTTCTTACTGGCTCATAGCAATGACTATATAATTACATCATAAAGACAGCCCACTTGTCCGTTACTGACAGTTACATTTCAAATCAGCATAACTTTTATCATTTTAGCGATTTCTCCTTGTCCCAAGTGGTTGGACATAGAACTAAAATTTTTAGGTTTGTGTTTTTACATTACAATATATGTATTTATTAAACCATATATACTGTACGTGTGAAATTATTTTCTTGAGCATGTGTGTATTTTTGTTTTAGGTCGATTCTCTGCCTACGTCGAAGACACTTTGTGAGGAATTTAATTAAAAAATTGTTGGATAATAAAAGTGTAGAGACTTAATACTTCTACATTTTTCTATACCTCACTTTTAAAACTATATAGCGCATTTCTATTATTCTGACCTTATGTTTGAAATTTATCTGAAATGAAGGCGGCAACGCAGAAGACTCGTACACAACCTTGTTAATACATTCTTAATATTTTCTTTAAGAATTCTGTGAATTGTTAAGTATTTAATAATTGTCTCATTTATAGTTTTATTGTAACACATGTCCTTTAAAAAAGTATTTTATAGAAAACTCATATAATTGATCTTTTACAATAAGCAATTAAAATCTATGAGGACATTTCAGGCAACGCAGAAGACATTTTGAAGTAATTAAAAAAAAATAAAAATGTATATTGTATGTAATATTATACTAAAAATCAATGCCGATATCAGGTCAGCTGCCTATAAAAACAAAGAATTTTTTCATATTTAGCTATTCTTTTCAACATTTTTACTGAAGCAAGTGAAAATTTTGGTATAATTTTACAGAGAATCGACCTTTGGTTTTTCGTTAGCATTTTTTTCTTGTTCTATAATTTTTAACAGTACCAAGTGCAAGTTAACACTTCGTTCTATTTTAAATTTTATACCCTCGAATCAATTTTAAGTAACAAAATGTAACATTTTTTAATTCTTTAGAAAAAAATTCAACCTTTCAAAGTTCATGCAATATAAGACCGTTCAAAGAATATTCTGGCCAAATTTCAACTTCCTAGCTTCACAGGAACATTCTTTTCTAAAGAATCAAAAAATGTTACATTTTGTTACTTAAAATTGATTCGAGGGTTTAAAATTTGAAATTGAACGAATTGTTCACTTGCACTTGTATTTTAATGTTAATATTCATTTGAAAGAAAAGAAGCAAAAATTACACATACATACAGTATGAGCTCGATAATTTGGACTGATTAAAATAGGCCTTGTTTAAATTTTAAAATAGTTGAAATTATTAGATAGAAACCAATTTGCAACTTTCAACGCTATTTTTGAAAAAACAATAAATAGTTTTGTAATAAAATTAGTTTTTGTTATTATAAAAACCGATTATGATAATTATATAATGAATTATTTCTACAAAAATCTGTGATTTAAATTAGGCAGTACCTACATGTTTAGCTTATTTAAACTTTATTCTATTTTATAAAATAAAAATCATCGAAAAACCTTCAAAGTACCTATTGAAATTTGGGTGTTGAAAAACCAAAAGTTGAAAATAGGAAGGGAAAAATTATTGAGCGGGCACTGTAATTTGAAATAAAATTCTTATTTCAAAAAATATTTATTTACGCGAGCATATCATTAGCAAAAGTACAATAACAACAAGAAACAGAAAAATCAAACCCAAAAAAAAAAACAACAACAATAACCATTTATTTCAGCTTTAAAGAACGCTGTTTGCTGTATCAAATAGGTATACATACCTACATAACTATAATATATGCATGTGGACAAAAAAAAAAAAAGAAAAGAAAAAAACCATACCAGCAATATATGTATAATTATAGGATATAATTGCAAAATCCTATGAAATATGTATGTACATTATCTATTCTGTATATACTACAGTATAATATATATCTATATGTCATATTATTTAATGATCATTATTTTAACAGACAAGTTGTATACCTATATAGTTTTTGAATGAATTGACTCATAATTTATATATGCGCTTATACATATTGTTTCTGTACGTTTTTCGTTTTTGCGATCTGTTTTTTTTTTCTGTATACGCAATTTCCATATTGGCTCTAAAAAGCCACGTTATTATTATTGTATATGTTTATACACTCAAACACTTATACTGTTGATTTCGATTCATACAAAAATTATTCTTTCTATCAGAGCCTCCTTGGCTGGCCATCTGCAGGGAGAAAAATATTTTTTTTCAAGAAATTTTCATTTTGGTCTGTCTATGGGAGACATCTTCGATCAGCTAGCAATTAAGCAAATTGCGACTAGCAAATATGGCGGATTTGTGATTGCTAATTGCGATTACAAAAAATCACATCCTCGATTGTAATCGCAAGTTAACCATTTTTATTTTGTAAGCACTTTTGCTGAATAAGTTTTTGCATACATAACCTATAATTTTCTATTATATTACGTTAAAAATTCGTTTTTTTTATTCAAATTTTTGAAATTTTAAAATTTTAAATCATAACCGAAATTATTTTGTTTATTATGAACTATTTTTTTTTCAATTTTCAAGCTTCTACAGTCTCATAATTGTGTATAAATTTATAAATTCATATACAATGGTCTCACTAACCAATTCTATCCATTACAAGAAAAAAATATTCAAATTATATTGATAACATAAGTATTTGGGTTTGAGTTTCTACTTATTTATAAGAAATTTGAGGTTATGTGTTCTGTTAACTGAGTTTGCGACACCAACTTTGCGATCGCAAATTTTGACGGTTAATTTGCTTACTTGCGAGAGCAAAAACAATCGAGGATACCAATTCTATCATTTCAGCTAGCAAGTCTTACTTGCTTGCTTGCTAGCCGATCGAAGATGTCCCCCTATATGGTATTTATATGGTTTTTGCTCATAGTGTTGTTATGACAGGATGAGATTAGGATTTCTCTATGTATATATATACATATACATCTATATACATATATATATATATATATATACATATAAGAATGGATTAGAAAGTATGGAAAAACAGGTATTTTAGGAAAAAGTGCTGGACCACGACTATGCCGGGAATCGAACCCGGGACCTGTGGGGTGATGGACGAGCGCACTAACCTCTCGACCACCCAGGCCTCTCCTATAGTACCAAGTTTAATGCTCATTTTGTGTATGTGTTGGAAGTACCAAATTGACATCACAACTTATTGTTTTTAATCAATTATAACTAAATTGTGATTGAAGTTACATGAAAATTATGTTTAAATGAAATGTAGAGAAGATCCTTAGCTTTATTTTCACCGAATATATCAAATATCTATGAGCAACGTAAGTCAAAGAAAAAACGTGATAAATATCTAGTAACATAAAACTGAAAATCAATTTTTCCTTAAATCTCCCAAATTACTAAAAATATCAAATTATAATGTTCTACAAATTTGTAGATTTTTATTAAATAAACCTTTTTCCCAAACATTGTTATATCATAAAATTAATAGAAATTAAGTTATTAAAGAAAAATGATAATTTTTTATTAAAATCACAATTATCTCTCTCATTTCTCATTTTTAACAGCCACCTCTGAAAATGTAGTACCACTTGAAGAATTTTTTTATTCATTTGTTTATTTTTTCTTTCAAAAATATTATTCATAAATACTAAAATATTTTTGACTTGAAAATCAGAGTTTGCTTAGATTAAATTTTAGTAAAGAAAAATTAATATTTTATTTGTTTTAGACCAAATTTGAGGATCGAATATCATAAAAAGTAAAATCTTAAAACTTTTATTAGCGATGTAATATTGCATTGTCATGCAGTTCTGAGCTATGTTGAAAGTTTAAAATCTCTATCTCATCAAAAAGTTGGTTAAAATTTAAAAATCAATTTCCAAATTTGTACCGAACAGACAGACAAGAAACCAAGCTAATAAAAACATTTTAATATCTAGTAATCTTTGATTTTTAATGTTTGTTCAACAATTTCATTCGATCAGGAAAAAGACATCAGAATATTTTCGATTGCAATCGAAGAAAAAAATTAAAAGTCGTAGATTACTGGATATTTTAAATTAAATTCATATGGCATGTATTAGCATTTGTATGAGAATGACACAAAATATTGTAAATATTCATTCAAATTCGATTCACTGCCTTATTCTACATCAAGTCATAACTTGTGACCAGTCATAAGTCTATTCACCAAACTAGTTTTATGACCGTCATAGTCAAGTTATGACCATAAAATTATTTTAACTGTTTTGCTGACCTATTAGCTTTGCTACTAGCATTTTGAACCCAACTTTGAACTTGATTATGACGGTCATAAACTAGTTTGGTGAATAGACTTATGACTGGTCACAAGTTATGACCTGATGTAGAATAAGGCAGTCAATTTCGATCGAAATACAGAACATGGACGAATATATGGAAATTTACTGGAAATTCATTTAAATTATAATTTATTAATTACCTTTTTACTTAAACCAAAAACCATATAACTACAAAGATAAACAATTGCCATGTATCCTTATGTCACCATTAATTTTTACTTCTACACCTGATATCAGGTGGCTACATGTTTACTGAATGTTATCAACATTTTATGCTTATGCAACAATTTTAAAATCCAGAGCAAACCAAAAATACGTTGATGTTGCTAAACATTATATGTACCCAATAATGTGTCTGTTTACCAAATATAAATAATGGTTGTTGCTACGGCAACATAAATTACGATTTATACTTTTGAATTTATTTTCATTTTGAATAAATAATTATTTAAATAAAAAAGAATACAGGTAAACAGACACATTATTGGGTACATTATAATGTTTAGCAACATCAACGTATTTTTGGTTTGCTCTGGATTTTAAAATTGTTGCATAAGCATAAAATGTTGATAACATTCAGTAAACATGTAGCCACCTGATATCAGGTGTAGAAGTAAAAATTAATGGTGACATGAGGATATATGGCAATTGTTTATCTTTGTAGTTATATGATTTTTGCTTAAACTCAACAATATGTATCTATTACATTTCCTTCACTATCCCCTTACAAATAATAATAAACAAAATAAATATTAGTGATTCAATATTACTATGCTTTATCTTATAAAAAGTATAGAACCAATACAGATAGGCAGTTGAAGGAGGCATTTTTATTCTCATTTTTTACGTGTATGCGTAAAACATGCGTAGGTGAGAATATAAAGTTATGTAAAATATATTGTGATACACACATTGGTATAACTGAGGGAGGTACAATATAATTGTGTAGAAATTTAGTTTTTTATTCTTAGAAATGAAGAAGAAAGATATATTTTTCTTTCCATATAAAATCATGTAAATTTTTAAGATACATACTAGTAGCATAGTGTAAGGTAGTGTTTTAACTAGGAACAAGAACTGATAAGATCTCAAATAAATGCGCAATTTCTACACTAATACACATGTATCTGAGTTAAAAATAGATAGCAAGAAAAATCATGATGAGGAACTGAAAAAGAAGATTCGTTAAAGTTGTATTAGTGATGAGAAATATATAGGGTAAATCACCTGAGTTGCGTCGAGTAATATAAATAAAAGACTTTTTCGTAATTTGTAAATTTAGTTAGTGTTTTTATTCACTTATAAAAATCATTGAAATACATTTTTCCATCTCCATCTTTTTTTTCTCCACATATAATGCACCTAATAAAGTGACGACCCATATTTAAAAAAAAAAATAATAAAATATTGTATTTTTTAAAACTATTTATTTCTTTTTAATTAATTTTTTTAAATTTTATTTCTTTATAATTAAGTAAAGTTTTTGGTTTTTTTCCCTTTATCTTTAAAAAATAAATGCACTTGGTTTTCTATTTATAGTCTTATTAATTGTTTTCGTACACTAGTTTATTTTATGAAAATAATCACAATAATAATATTTTATAATATTATCATTTACGCACTAAATATTATTTTAATACACTTTATATTATTTTTTTTAAAAATCACTTAGAAAAACTAACTTTAATATATCACAACAGAACTGATATTGATAAGGTAATCATATATATCATACCGTATACTTTGCTTTTTACCTACAAAATTTGGCGCGATCTAAAAATTCTAATAAAATTAGAAGCCACGTGCTAGTGATGAGCAATTTTTCTAGTAAATGAACAAACACATGTTAAAGTGATGAGCACGTGTTTACTTGCGTGTAGAAAATAAACCTATACAAGTAAAAAATGTTTGTAAGATAACAAAAAAGGTTGGGCTTAGTTTTTTCTTGTCTTTTTTAGTCTTATGTATGTTTTTCATTTATAAGAAAAAACAAAGGGGATATTTCATTCTCGCTTGAAGAGATTTTGTTTTTTTTTTAATTTAATTTTTTTTTTAGTGATAATAGTATATATTTGTACTCTTTTTTTGTTTGCGTCCTTTTTCATATACCGTTACCCGAAAGTTATTCCTCTTTATTAGTATCTACTCTTTGCTAGTAGTCTCTCTCTGTCTTATAGGAAGTTTTTTTCTTTTTTTATTACTGATAACGTTCTTCATTATGATTGGATGTCATTTTTTATTTACCGTTATGCAGAAGTAATTTTACTTGTCTTCTTTGTACTATGATTAAACTCTGTAATAAGTGAACAAAAGCATAATCACATTATTAACCGTCAAACTGTGGTACACAATTTGAATTTCAATTCCATTATTCCGTTTTGATTCATTATTATGATTTCTCGGGTGATGAATTTTTTGAGTTAATAGAAACACTAATACCAAAGTGTATCAAATACAAGTGTCTCGTCTTCTAAGAAACACTGATAGGCCCATACCAAATTGACAGTGTCAGTTTCAGCAATTTCTTTCCATAAACAGGTTTTTTCTGTCTTCGAGCTGATACTACAGTACCACACGTAGTCGTTATTACTTGTCGTCAATCATATACGTGTAGGACATAGCTATCGTAGTGGTAAACATAACATAGTAAACTTTGTATGTATTAGTTTGATGATCAGTGAAGAGGGAAATTTCTTGTCAACAAAATTTCTATCCATTTCTCCCCACTTCTAGATAAAATTTACTTCACCGCGCCTTCTCTCTTCTAAAAAACCGGTGTGAAGCTGAAAGAAGAAAGGTCTGGTATAGGTGATAGATTTCCAATTTTTTACTTCTAAAAACATGATTTTTTACACTAATACACTGCTAGTTACGCTAAAAATGGACGGAAATAAAAATGACAGATGAAGAAAAGAGAAAAAAATTCGCCTAAGTCTGTATTGGTGACAACTTTCATATTTATAATAACTATGTAGGGTGCAGTAACCTATTGGTGGTGATCAAATAAAAGTTTGAGTATTTTATACAAAGTAATTTATGTTGAATATTTTATTATTATTTATATTTAGAAAACACAAACTTGACACCTTATTATTTTTTATATCTAAAAAAATTTAATATTTTCTTTGTTTTAAGAAAAAAACAAGAAATTAAATATTTTATTATTTTTTACATTTTAAAAAATCAAAAAATTTAATATTTTATTCTTCATATTTTATTTCTTGTCTAAATTCAAAATATTTCTAAATGATAATTTGTTCTACAGAACTCATTAGTCCTCTTTGCCTTTCAAATTAATAATACAAAAACGCACATTTTTTCAATGTGCTTTTCAAAGTAAAGAGCTGTCAACATAGAGTCGATTCTCGAATTTGGTATTGTGAGTCAGTGAGTGTCGATTTGAGTCGATTAAATCGTCATTTTTAGACGATGACATTTACAATGAGGATTTTTTAAAAATTTGTTTATTTGTAATTGTTATTTATTTTTCCACAAATGTAACTTTTTCCTTCTATATGTAATAGATGGTTTTAAATGAAATCAATTTATTCACTTTTATAATATAACCTCACCATAGGTATGTAGTCTAATGACTAATGTCACACGTCAATATATAAGTATAGAAGGAAAAAGTTTTTATTATTATTCTTCAAACTGTAAATATTTATATAAACACATGTATGTATCAGAATTATTATAAACTCAAAAATTTAATTTTACTAAGTCAAATCAATTTATTCACTTTATTATTTATTACATATAATATAACCTCACCATAGGTATGTATATAGTCATACTTCAATTTTTTTTCTCTTACAAGTAGGTAAGAAGGCACAATATTTTCCACCTTTTTACTTCATTATTTGACTATTGTGCACTTTAAAAATTATAACCCTGTTAATTTATTATATTTTAAAACTTTTATAAACCATATTTTATTTAAAAAACCAAAAATATTTAACTAAAACACATTTTTTTTACACCAATTTTTTTTTGTTTATGAATAATATTTTTGAAAGAAGAAATAAACAAATGAATAAAAAAATTCTTCAAGTGGTACTACATTTTCAGAGGTGACTGTTAAAAATGAGAAATGAGAGAGATAATTGTGATTTTAATTAAAAATTATCTTTTTTCTTCAATAACTCAATTTCTATTAATTTTATGATATAACAATGTTTGGGAAAAAGGTTTATTTAATAAAAATCCACAAATTTGTAGAACATTATAATTTGATATTTTTAGTAATTTGGGAGATTTAAGGAAAAATTGATTTTCAGTTTTATGTTACTAGATATTTATCACGTTTTTTCTTTGACTTACGTTGCTCATAGATATTTGATATATTCGGTGAAAATAAAGCTAAGGATCTTCTCTACATTTCATTTAAACATAATTTTCATGTAACTTCAATCACAATTTAGTTATAATTGATTAAAAACAATAAGTTGTGATGTCAATTTGGTACTTCCAACACATACACAAAATGAGCATTGAGACTTGGTTCTATATAGGAGTCGTTTAATCCCAATTTTTTTATGTTTGTGTGATGTAAAATGCAATATGGCGGATTCTAATTTTTATGCGAGAGTGAAGCTGTCACGTTTTTCTTGTTTGTTTTGTGTGAAAGAAGTAGAATATGTATACTATACGTGTATAAAAGTATCAACGTCGCATGTATTATTTAAATCCCAATTTACCGTTTATAGCGTACTCCCAATTTAATCCAAAATTCGGTTTTAATTCGGATTATTTATTGCCTTATAAACTGGTCTAAATCGAGAATTACCAATCGAAAACATATGACGCCATTTTTAATCGAGTATTTCTCAATTAAGTTACAAAAACAAGCTACTGGACACTGGACAGTGGACATTTTAATTTAATGGAATTTCATCAAGGAGTATTTTTAAATTTTAAATATTTTCAATTTTTAATTTTTTAAATATTTCCTATGAAATAAGAATTAATTTCAAATGCAAAATAATTAAAAACAGTTTAAAATATGTTTTTTTACTTAGCGGCCTGTCTTTCAGGAAGGTTTTTGTTTACAACAGATCAATACATCAAAGTCAATATAACCTCCATCAAACTGCAAGAAACTTACTAGAATTTCTCTAAAAATCACCCTATGTATGAAATGCTTATTAATTTTGAAAAAAACATTCATTTATCATGGAAAATTAAGCAAATTATTTTAAAAAGCAGAAAAATTATTTAAAATTATTAAAATTACCAATACCTACTTTTAAGCAATAATTAATGTTAATGATAAACATTTTCCGATAACGAATAAAAAAAATAACATATGCACCTATAAATTGTGAATCAACTCTTTTTCTTGTGATTTGATTTAAAAAAATTTTCTAAAAAGTTAAAAAGAAACATGTTGACAAAATATTTTTCAATTTTTTGTGCAATTTTATTGTTAGTTTTAATTTTCGAAGTAAATCAAATCAAAAGTTATATGATGCCTCGGCAACATGGGTATCATCAACGTATGAGATCAGGATGCATAGGAAGGCCAGGATGTCGTCCACAACCAGCTGTTATCGGCTAATTAGAAAATACACAGATATTCTTATTTTATTTTAAATATACTGCTTCTACTTGTATGTAATATTTAAAAAAAAAAACCATTATAAATATACAATATAATGTATAGTTGGAGAATTAAAAAAATAAGATACTTAAATTTAAAAAATAATTTAAATATTGTATTTTTTTTATATCTAACAATCAATTGTTTAGAATTTTCTAAAGTTTGATATCTTCCATAAATTCATTTCTGAATTGACGTTTTAAATCAATTAAGTTTAATAATTTTTTTTATGAAAGCATTACTAAAGACTGATGCAAATCGCTAATTCAATTGTAATGAACCATTAAATATTATTTTATGATATTAATAGAATTTTTTGGTATTCGCTCTTTATTTTTTGTATTTTTCATAATAAGTGCGACAGTTACAAAAAATTTTTTAATCATAAAATGATTCATTAAATTTTTTTTTTTTTTTTGAATTGGTACACAAAGAAAAATGTGTAAAAATTATCTCACTATTTTTAATATAATTTTAATAACTGTTTTATTGTTTCAAATAAATTATGTTAAAAGTCGTCATTCATTTGCCAGATCACCTTCACATCCATTTGTTGGATCGGGCTCACGTTTTAAATCAAATATAAATCTTAGATTTCGTCTTAATGTAAAATCACGTCTAAGATTTTCAAAATACCAACAAATTGCTAAAGTTCATAACCCAACTCCTTATGTACGATCAAATCTTCCAAAAGGACCGGCTTGGTATGGTTAGAAAAATTTTAAAATTTTGTGTAATTGAAGTTTGTTCAATAAAAGAAAAATAAATAGATAAATAATAATATAATAATAAAAACAGAATTTCTTACAGTATTCTTAGTAGACATTTAAATTTCTATTGATTATCCTTGTCCACTATGTAAACTGTGTGTATAAACGGGAGAAATATCTATCCACTTTTTAATTTATTTATTAACCCTGAAATACTAACCTGAGGTGTACATAAACCCCAGCATTAAAAAAACTGTTTATCCTGACGTGCATGATAGCTGCGATCATTTCGTATACATAAGGTCAAAAACCATATAATACCATATAGACATATCAAAATGAAAATTTCTTGAAAAAAAATATTTTTCTCCCTGCCAGCCGAGGAGGCTCTGATAGAAAGAATAATTTTTGTATGAATCGAAATCAACAGTATGAGTGTTTGAGTGTATAAACATATCCAATAACAATGGCTATATAATTACATCATAAGACAGCCCACTTGTCCGTTACTGACAGTTACATTTCAAATCAGCATAACTTTTGTCATTTTAGCGATTTCTCCTTGTCCCAAGTGGTTGGACATAGAACTAAAATTTTTAGGTTTGTGTTTTTACATTACAATATATGTATTTATTAAACCATATATACTGTACGTGTGAAATTATTTTCTTGAGCATGTGTGTATTTTTGTTTTAGGTCGATTCTCTGCCTACGTCGAAGACACTTTGTGAGGAATTTAATTAAAAAATTGTTGGATAATAAAAGTGTAGAGACTTAATACTTCTACATTTTTCTATACCTCACTTTTAAAACTATATAGCGCATTCCTATTTTTCTGACCTTATGTTTTAAATTTATCTCGTACAAACCTTGTTAATACATTCTTAATATTTTCTTTAAGAATTCTGTAAATTGTTAAGTATTTAATAATTGTCTCATTTATAGTTTTATTGTAACACATGTCCTTTAAAAAAGTATTTTATAGAAAACTCATATAATTGATCTTTTACAATAAGCAATTAAAATCTATGAGGACATTTCAGGCAACGCAGAAGACATTTTGAAGTAATTAAAACAAAATAAAAATGTATATTGTATGTAATATTATACTAAAAATCAATGCCGATATCAGGTCAGCTGCCTATAAAAACAAAGAATTTTTTTATATTTAGCTATTCTTTTCAACATTTTTACTGAAGCAAGTGGAAATTTAGGTTCAATTTTACAGAGAATCGACCTTTGGTTTTTCGTTAGCATTTTTTTCTTGTTCTATAATTTTTAACAGTACCAAATGCAAGTTAACACTTCGTTCTATTTCAAATTTTATACCCTCGAATCAATTTTAAGTAACAAAATGTAACATTTTTCGATTCTTTAGAAAAGAATGTTCCTGTAGAACTAGGAAATTGAGATTTGGCTAGGATATTCCTTGAACGATCTAATATTGCATGAACTTTGAAAGGTCTAAAGGTTTGAAGGTTGAAAGGTTTTTATGTAAAAATTCAAAAATATTGAATTGCATATTTAATATTTTAAATTTTAACTTTTACCCTAGTGAACGGATTTAAACCTTTCAAAGTTCATGCAATATTAGACCGTTCAAGGAATATCCTGGCCAAAGAAGCAAAAATTATACATACATACAGTATGAGCTCGATAATTTGGACTGATTAAAATAGGCCTTGTTTAAATTTTAAAATAGTTGAAATTATTGGATAGAAACCAATTTGCAATTTTCAACGCTATTTTTGAAAAACTACAAATAGTTTTGTAATAAAATTAGTTCTTGTTATTATAAAAACCGATTATGATAATTATATAATAAATTGTTTCTACAAAAATCGGTGGTTTAAATTAGGCAGTACATATTTAGCTTATTTAAACTTTATTCTATTTTATAAAATAAAAATCATCGAAAAACCTTCAAAGTACCTATTAAAATTTGGGTGTTGAAAAAACCAAAAGTTGAAAATAGGAAGGGAAAAATTATTAAGCGTGCCCTGTAATTTGAAATAAAATTCTTATTCTAAAAAATATTTATTTACGCGATCATATTCATTGTAGAAAAAGTACAATAACAACAAGAAACAAAAAAATCAAACCAGAAAAAAAAAACAACCATAACCATTTATTTCAGCTTCAAAGAATGCTGTATCAAATAGGTATATGTACATACATAACCATATGCATGGGGACAAAAAGAAAAAGAAAAGAAAAAACCATACCAGCAATATATGTATGTATAATTATAGGATATAATTGCAAAATCCTATGAAATACATTATCTATTCTGTATACACTATACACTATACAGTATAATATATATCTATATGTCATATTATATTTAATGATCGGCCCCTATTGTACTATTCGTATCACTTTTTGATCACTATCACGAGATGTATCACTTAAATTCAAAAGAGGTATTACAGTATTCATGTGATACTATAATATGAAATTCTAAATAAAAACGTTAACACTGTTAGTTGACGTTTAATTCGTTTGAATATTTTTATTTATTCAAAGTTTAAGAGACGTTTAAGTGTCATTTAAAAATAAAATTTACTAAAGTTTTAAACTGTTTTCTGTTAGGAATTTTCTTGCTTTAGTGAAAAAAGTTTATATTATCATAAAAAGAAGTAAAATTTAGTCTGAATGTATCTTTTTTTTCTTATCTTTTGTTTAAACTCATCATCTTCACTTTGATTTTTTCCGTGATTAAATAATCACCTGAAACAGATAAAATCACAGTTCTATGTGAATACCAGAATAGCACAAATAATCGATTTTGTGATATTCACCACTTGTCGATGTTTATCACTTAAATCGAATACGGTAATACCATATACGTATAATCACATCACATAACAAGTGATACGACTATCAGAATAAGGGCCAATTTTAACGGAGAAGTTGTATACCTATATAGTTTTTGAATGAATTGACTCATAATTTATATATGCGCTTATACATATTGTTTCTGTACGTTTTTCGTTTTTGCGATCTGTATTTTTTTTCTGTATACGCAATTTCCATATTGGCTCTAAAAATCCACGTTATTATTATTGTATATGTTTATACACTAAAAGAGCCAAAATACATTGGTTGTAATGCGCTAGTTGTAACAATTTTTTTCCTACTTGGTATAATAAGAATAGTCTAAAATAATTTTAGCTGACGGTTGTAATACACTCACGCTCGTTACAACTTGGTCGTGCCACCATCAAGTGTATTTTCAGGAGTTGTTATAACCGGTTATAAACTCGTTTGCGACGGTAGCAGCAGTCCTAGTATATTTTACCCCAAACACTCGTACTGTTTATTTCAATTTGTACAAAAATTATTCTTTCTATCAGAGCCTCCTTGGCTGGCCATCTGCAGGAAGAAAAACATTTTTTTTCAAGAAATTTTCATTTTGGTCTGTCTATATGGCATTTATATGGTTTTGACAATAATAATAACGTGGATGTTTAGAGCCAATGGAAATTGCGTATACAAAAAAAAAAAAAATACAGATCGCAAAAACGAAAAACGTACAGAAACAATATGTATAAGCGCATATACAGTAAATTATGAGTTAATTCATTCAAAAACTATATAGGTATACAACTTGTCCGTTAAAATAATGATCATTAAATAATATGACATACCTATAGATATATTATACTGTATAGTGTATACAGAATAGACAATGTATTTCATAGGATTTTGCAATTATATCCTATAAACATAATATATTGATGGTATGGTTTTTTCTTTTCTTTTTCTTTTTGTCCCCATGCATATGGTTATGTATGTACATATACCTATTTGATACAGCATTCTTTAAATCTGAAATAAATGGTTATTGTTGTTGTTTTTTTTCTGGTTTGATTTTCTGTTTCTTGTTGTTATTGTACTTTTGCTACAATGAATATGCTTGCGTAAATAAATTTTTTTTGTAATAAGAATTTTTTTTCAAATTACAGTGTACGCTCAATATTTTTTCCCTTCCTATTTTCAACTTTTGGTTTTTTCAACACCCAAATTTCAAAAGGTACTTTGAAGGTTTTTCGATGATTTTTATTTTATAAAATAGAATAAAGTTTAAATAAGCTAAATATGTACTGCCTAATTTAAACCACCGATTTTTGTAGAAATAATTCATTATATAATTATCATAATCGGTTTTTATAATAACAAAAACTAATTTTATTACAAAACTATTTGTAGTTTTTCAAAAATAGCATTGAAAATTGCAAATTGGTTTCTATCCAATAATTTCAACTATTTTAAAATTTAAACAAGGCCTATTTTAATCAGTCCAAATTATCGAGCTCATACTGTATGTATGTATAATTTTTGCTTCTTTGGCCAGGATATTCCTTGAACGGTCTAATATTGCATGAACTTTGAAAGGTTCAAATCCGTTCACTAGGGTAAAAGTTAAAATTTAAAAAATTAAATATGCAATTCAATATTTTTGAATTTTTACATGAAAAATTGTTTGTATAAAAAACATGTGACTTGCCAATTTTAAATCTTTTTATCTCGGACTGTGTTTCGCCGATTTGAATCAATTAAAAAGCATTAGGTCAGAAAGTAGTTCAAGAATTGAATTGTATACTTTTTTAAGGGTAAGGTACAAATTAAGAACGGCCTCATATAAGGAAAAAAAAGGTGTTTGTCAAAAAATGACTTGTTTTGTATTTTACAATAAAACTTTTGCCGCAGAAAACGGATTTAGACCTTTCAAAGTCCATGCAATATTAAACCGTTTAAGGAATATTCTGGCCAAATTTCAACTTCCTAGCTCCACAGGAACATACTTTTCTAAAGAATCAAAAAATGTTACATTTCGTTTCTTAAAATTGATTCGAGGGTATAAAATTTGAAATAGAACGAAGTGTTAACTTGCACTTGGTAATGTTAAAAATTATAAAACAAGAAAAAAATTCTAGCGAAAATCCAAGTCGATTCTCATCAAACCAAAATTTCACTTTCTTCAGTAAAAGTGTTGAAAAGAATAGGTATACATGTATAAAAAAATTCTTTGTTTTTATAGGCAGCTGACCTGACAAATACAATATACATTTTAATTTTTTTTAACTACTTCAGAATGTCTTCTGCGTTACCTGGAATGTCCTTATAAATTATTATTGCTTATTGTTAAAGATAAATTATATGGGTTTTCTATTAAATACTTTTTTAAAGGACATGTGTTACCACAAAACTATAAAAGTGACAATTCTTAAATATCTAACAATTTACAGAATTTCCAAAGGAAATATTAGAATGTATTAATAAGTTTGTGTACCAGTCTTCTGCGTTGTCGCCTTTTTTATAGATAAATTTAAAACATAAGGTCAAAAAAATAGGAATGCGCTACCTATAAAGTTTTAAAAGTGAAGGTAAATTGTAATAAATGTGGAAGTATCAAGTCTCTACACCTTTCTTATACAACAGTTTTTTAACAAAATTCCTCACAAAATGGCTTCTCCGTTACCAGAGAATCGACCCAAAACAAAAAAACACAGGCTCAAGAAAATAATTTAACACGTATAGTATATGTATAATAAATACATTTGTGATGTAAAAACACTACACACACAAATTTTAGTTCTCATGTCCAATCACTTGGGGAAAAGGAGAAATCGCTAAAATGACAAAAGTTAATGCTGATTTGAAATGTAACTGTCAGTAACGGAAAAGTGGTCTGTCTTATTGATGTAATTCTGTAGTCGTTGGTGATGTTAACTTACAAATATGGTATTACCGTATTCGATTTAAGTGTAAAACATCGAAAAGTGGTGAATATCACAAAATCGATTATTTGTGCTATTCTGGTATTCACATAGAACTGTGATTTTATCGGTTTCAGGTGATTATTTAATCACGAAAAAATATTAAAGTGAAGATGAGTTTAAACAAAACTTAAGAAAAAAAATATATTCAGACTAAGGCCCTTATTATGTAAGTCGATGCGAATAGAATCGACTCGTCTTTTTCAAGTCTATTGAAATAAGTCATGGTATTATGTAAGCCTATAGACTTTTTAAAAAAGAGTTACCGTTTGAAAGGTGTATATAAATATTATAAATATAAAAATGGAAATCTAAAACGAGTACAAAAGTATCGAAGTATCGAGTGAATGTTCTCGATACCAAGTACTACTCCAGTACTCAGTAGTCAGTAGTCAGTACTTTAGTTTAGTCCAACCCTAGTTGCTACTTGCTAGTTTTGATGGTGATTTCTGAATTGGTGATTAAGGCATAGCATATAGAATAATTCTATAATCTATATTTTATAATTCAGCTTCAAATTAATTCATCATGGTAAAAAATAAAGCTTATTTTACTTGAAAATAATAATTTAATTCTTGTTTTAAGCATGGAAGATTAAAAATACGAACTTCGGCTGAAGAGGTTGCACGTAAAAAAAAATTACAAGCACTTAAAGTTAAGGCATATCGTGCTAGTATGGGAAAAATCTATCAAAAACGGTGTAGTAATGAGTTGGATGATGAAATGCTCCAAATTACGGAACAAATTCTGTTAAAAAATCCTGATATTTACACTTTGTGGAATATACGGAAGGAATGTATTCTTGAAAAACAGAAAGAACTTGATAACGAGTAACAGACAAATTCTACTTTTCCAATAAAATGATAAAATGTGTCTTTATCTAGGAAATTACAAGCATTGTTCGATAAAGATTTAAATTTTACTGAACAATGTTTAGTGGCCAATCCGAAATCATATGGGTCATGGCATCATCGCTGTTGGATTATGGAAAATTGTCCAAAAGCAAATTGGGAACGTGAAATGTTGCTATGTACAAAGTATTTAAAATTAGACGAAAGAAATTGTGAGTAATTACTAAAATGTTAGTTGAACAGTTATTTAAGAAATTCCACGTGTTTGTATTTTTAGTTCTTTGTTGGGATTATAGACGATTCGTTGTTGGGAAAGCAAGAGTACCACTAGAAAAAGAATTAGAATTTTGTACAGAAAAGATACAGAATAATTTTTCAAATTATTCGTCATGGCATTATCGTAGTAAACTATTACATACTTTGTATCTTCCAGAAACTGATAAATCTAAACCAATTAATGAACAGAAATTAAAATCTGAATTGGAAATGGTTTTAACAGCAGCGTTTACAGATCCAAATGACAGTAGCGCATGGTTTTATCAAAGATGGCTTTTAGGTATGTTTTATATTAGAAGTCTTATCAATCAATAATTTAATCGTGTTTTTTAGGGTACTCACAACCTGCTCTGAATATTGCGACTTGCCGAATATCATCAAACGTTGCCGTCATATCCTTTACGAAACATGTTGATTTGAAAACTTATAAAATTTATACGAACTGTGGATTATTATTGGAACATTCAGAATGGGAACCAGCAAATGAAGAAAACATTTATGATCTCACATGGGTTCTGAAGAAAAAAATTGATTTATCAGATATTAGAAGCCCATTCATCATTACATGTGAATCAGAAAACAGTGAAATCTTTGAAATAGAATTGTCTCTAACATTATCCAAAGACTTCTTTGGTTTCAAGTGTCCTAAATTTGAATATGAATTTGATGATGGTGTCATAGAAGAGTTGAAAAATCAATTGAATTCATGTGATCAGCTCTTGGAATTCGAACCAGACAACAAATGTTAGTATAAAAGCTTCTCTGTCATTACAGTTTTAAAACTGAACGGATCTTTGTAATTTATTTTTTCTCTGCAGGGACTCTACTTACAGCATCTCTTCTAATGCGTGCAATTGATCGTAAAAAATATCATGCAAAGTGTTTAGAATATCTTAAAAAACTTGAAAAAATTGATTATTTAAGAAAAGGTTATTATGAAGATCTTTCATCAAAATGGATTATTGAAAAATGTATTGAAGATTGCAGCAAGGATAATAAATTTCCTCAACAAATTTCTTTATGTGGAAAAGGCTTAACAACAATCTGCCACGAACAGTATCTGAGTATAATAAATGAAATTGATTTAAGTAAAAATTCATTAACAAACCGTATCATTCCAAAATTTAAAGTTTTTCAATTCTGTGAGGTAATTTAACTTAACTTTTTTTCATCAACAAAAAAACTTATGTATAAAAATCTTTTTTTCGTTTTTTCACAATTTAAATATTTCTCTTCCAGGCTTTAAATTTATCCAGCAATAAAATTATAACGATAATTGAAGATGATATATTATTACATAATTTTGAAAAGTTAAAAATTCAGTGGTAACAAAATTCTTCGAAAATTTATACATAAATCATTCAGAAATTAAGAAGAAGAAATAAAACATTTAAATTTCAAGTTCATCGTACATACAGGGGCTGGTCAGAAATGAAGATCTTACTTAAAGACTTCCGCAGAACTTACTTATTGCTAATCTGCTAATCTGTACTACATGGGCAGATGTAGTTTTACTGCCTTATTCTACATCAAGTCATAACTTGTGACCAGTCATAAGTCTATTCACCAAACTAGTTTTATGACCGTCATAGTCAAGTTATGACCATAAAATTATTTTAACTGTTTTGCTGACCTATTAGCTTTGCTACTAGCATTTTGAACCCAACTTTGAACTTGATTATGACGGTCATAAACTAGTTTGGTGAATAGACTTATGACTGGTCACAAGTTATGACCTGATGTAGAATAAGGCAGTTAGACGCACTGCAATTAAGAAATGCAGCAGTTCTTAATTACTGAACACCCCCATAGTTTATATTGCTTATGTCCATATAAAACTTATAGTTTTTCTACTCTGTAATTACATTAAAATAAAAATCATACATTTTATTAAATTCACTATTTCTGTACTAAAATTTAATAATGACAGAAGTTAGCAGAAAACTTAAACGATATAGGGCCCCGTTAAAAATATCGAATACCGTGTAAACCGAGGGATAGATATAATTGAATTTGTTATGATATTTGATAGCAAAATGAATAGAAAAAAAGAGTGGGCCCGATCGCGTATGGCGATATTAACTGTCAGTAACGGAAAAGTGGTCTGTCTTATTGATGTAATTCTGTAGTCGTTGGTGATGTTAACTTACAAATATGGTATTACCGTATTCGATTTAAGTGTAAAACATCGAAAAGTGGTGAATATCACAAAATCGATTATTTGTGCTATTCTGGTATTCACATAGAACTGTGATTTTATCTGTTTCAGGTGATTATTTAATCACGGAAAAAATCAAAGTGAAGATGATGAGTTTAAACAAAAGATAAGAAAAAAAAGATACATTCAGACTAAATTTTACTTCTTTTTATGATAATATAAACTTTTTTCACAAAAGCAAGAAAATTCCTAACAGAAAGCAGTTTAAAACTTTAGTAAATTTTATTTTTAAATGACACTTAAACGTCTCTTAAACTTTGAATAAATAAAAATATTCAAACGAATTAAACGCCAACAGTGTTAACGTTTTTATTTAGAATTTCATTACACTACTTATATTATAGTATCACATGAATACTGTAATACCTTTTTTGAATTTAAGTGATACATCTCGTGACAGTGATCAAAAAGTGATACGAATAGCAGAATAGGGGCCAATATTTTGTTGCTTTAAAAACTGCTAGTTACAGTTAGTAGTTATTTTGAATTACTTATATAAAATGTGAGTTAGATGACGGAAACTTTAAATACATAATTCAATTTTTTATTACCTAATTACATTTTTTACAATTTCCATATCAATTTCAAGAGGATTAGTATTCTTATTTTTTCTATTGATTTTCTAATTAAATTACATATTCCTTCCTTCTTCTTCTTCAAAATTTAAAAAATTTTCAAGTTTACAACGAAAGCTTTATATTCTCACATTCTTCTTTCTCTGACTCAATCATTATTCATTGGCTTAATAAAATCCCGGCATACATTACATACACACAAGGCAATGTAATAAGTGCAGCTGTCAAACGGACAGACAATAAACACGACGTCATCGTTATCGTTTGAATGTAAACAAAAACAAAATTAGTTCAAAAGTGTGTAAAAAGTGATTTTGTGAAAACTAAATCAAGACGATTTAGAAAGGTTTTTTGGCTACATTAGATATAAAAGAGGTCTTCATGACCATTCTAGTGCATTAGAATTTAAATATAGATTAAAACTATGCATTTTAGATAATTTTTATTCCAGCTAATGTGTTGTGCAAATTTCCTCGTGTTTTTCTAACATCTAATGTTTCTACTACCTACTTATTTTTATTTATGTTTTTTTGAATATTGGAGAAGGTAAAGACTAAAGATTACATAAAACCAAGTACTAATTTTAAAAATAAAATAAAACAATGTGAACAGATTTTTTTAAGCATTAATGGTGAAAATTTATTTACAAATAGAAGATTTCTTGATTACCATATAAACAAATCTGTTAAGAGTTAGATTTAAAAAATGAATATTAATGTTAGTTTTTTAAGTAAATTATGTATCTCGTAATATAACAGGAAACATTAATTTTTATCTGTCCTGTATTTTACTTATTTAAATAGAATAGTGAAAGTGTTAAGAATATAAAACAACAACGTAAATAAAAATCGTTTTAATTTTTATCCCTTTAAATAATTTCAATATGCACAACATTAGTTTTATAAAATAAATGTCGCTATTAATATAATCTAAGAATACTAATGTAAAACATATGTATCTATCGTTAGATAATCATAAAATTTGATCCTTATCTTAAGATAGATCAGTGGCGGATTTAAGTGTGATGCCGCCCTAGGCACTGTCCCATATGGCGCCCTTGGGTAGCAAAGTTGTGAGATTTTTTTTTTTTTTTTGCTTAGGGTAAAGATTTATTTTTATATTAGCAAAATTTGCAGCCCCTAAAATTTTGCCGCCCTAGGCAAATGACTCACTTGCTTAAGCCTAAATCCAGCACTGAGATAGATACTTAAAAATATTTGTAAAAGGGGTAGAAAAAAGGATGCATCTGTATCCTATGCAGGATGAATAAATTAAATGATTTTTGGTTTTTTAGTTTAGGTTAAATAAGAATATTTTATTAAATAAATTGAGTTCTTTTCGAACATTGAAAATAGAAGTATCTTTTAGTTTCATTTTAAAAAACTCCAAAAGAATATTTACTAAGTAAATTGTACATATATTTTGGATACAAGAATTTAAAGTCTATTCATCGAACTGAAAGGGTGATTTACTTTTTCAGTATAGTTATACAATTCTTAGTACAATATTCACCGCGGTTGATAAAAGAATTAATCGCGTTATAAACAAAATCTTTTAATATTTTACTACCTGTAGAAGTTAAGAAACTATTTTTTAAAACAAGATTATATATACATAAGAATTCGAAATTTAAATAGAAATATGCGAAAAACTAAAACGAGAAAAAGAAAGTTGATGAAAATAATTACATAATGTAAATAATTTCTAGCTTCTTATTTGAGAATAAGTGATTTGACAAAATATGAAAGAATGAATGAAATCTATATTGCATTTTATTTTTTTTTAAATGAAAAGACAAGAGATTCAACTTCTTCATTTGTGACTTATTATATTACCGTCTACCGATTCGATAGCGATGACGTCAGACATAGTTGTCAAATTTTGTTTACATTGCCTTGTGTATGTAATATGTATGTCGTGAATAAAATTATTTCTTTCTTCCTCGATTTCTATTAGTAAATATTCATTCACTAGCTTTATTTAATACATAAACCTTTTATACAGTTTAAATTAAAATACATATTGTTAAAAATAACACATGGTAATGATATTTGGGCGAGGCGATCCATTTACATGTAACGTGATACCAAATTGCAATCGCCTCGCCTCGCCTCGCCTCGCCTCGAATGTGTCGATTGGCCATAATATCGCCATACGCGATCGGGCCCACTCTTTTTTTCTATTCATTTTGCTATCAAATATCATAACAAATTCAATTATATCTATCCCTCGGTTTACACGGTATTCGATATTTTTAACGGGGCCCTATATCGTTTAAGTTTTCTGCTAACTTCTGTCATTATTAAATTTTAGTACAGAAATAGTGAATTTAATAAAATGTATGATTTTTATTTTAATGTAATTACAGAGTAGAAAAACTATAAGTTTTATATGGACATAAGCAATATAAACTATGGGGGTGTTCAGTAATTAAGAACTGCTGCATTTCTTAATTGCAGTGCGTCTAACTGCCTTATTCTACATCAGGTCATAACTTGTGACCAGTCATAAGTCTATTCACCAAACTAGTTTATGACCGTCATAATCAAGTTCAAAGTTGGGTTCAAAATGCTAGTAGCAAAGCTAATAGGTCAGCAAAAGAGTTAAAATAATTTTATGGTCATAACTTGACTATGACGGTCATAAAACTAGTTTGGTGAATAGACTTATGACTGGTCACAAGTTATGACTTGATGTAGAATAAGGCAGTAAAACTACATCTGCCCATGTAGTACAGATTAGCAGATTAGCAATAAGTAAGTTCTGCGCAAGTCTTTAAGTAAGATCTTCATTTCTGACCAGCCCCTGTATGTACGATGAACTTGAAATTTAAATGTTTTATTTCTTCTTCTTAATTTCTGAATGATTTATGTATAAATTTTCGAAGAATTTTGTTACCACTGAATTTTTAACTTTTCAAAATTATGTAATAATATATCATCTTCAATTATCGTTATAATTTTATTGCTGGATAAATTTAAAGCCTGGAAGAGAAATATTTAAATTGTGAAAAAACGAAAAAAAGATTTTTATACATAAGTTTTTTTGTTGATGAAAAAAAGTTAAGTTAAATTACCTCACAGAATTGAAAAACTTTAAATTTTGGAATGATACGGTTTGTTAATGAATTTTTACTTAAATCAATTTCATTTATTATACTCAGATACTGTTCGTGGCAGATTGTTGTTAAGCCTTTTCCACATAAAGAAATTTGTTGAGGAAATTTATTATCCTTGCTGCAATCTTCAATACATTTTTCAATAATCCATTTTGATGAAAGATCTTCATAATAACCTTTTCTTAAATAATCAATTTTTTCAAGTTTTTTAAGATATTCTAAACACTTTGCATGATATTTTTTACGATCAATTGCACGCATTAGAAGAGATGCTGTAAGTAGAGTCCCTGCAGAGAAAAAATAAATTACAAAGATCCGTTCAGTTTTAAAACTGTAATGACAGAGAAGCTTTTATACTAACATTTGTTGTCTGGTTCGAATTCCAAGAGCTGATCACATGAATTCAATTGATTTTTCAACTCTTCTATGACACCATCATCAAATTCATATTCAAATTTAGGACACTTGAAACCAAAGAAGTCTTTGGATAATGTTAGAGACAATTCTATTTCAAAGATTTCACTGTTTTCTGATTCACATGTAATGATGAATGGGCTTCTAATATCTGATAAATCAATTTTTTTCTTCAGAACCCATGTGAGATCATAAATGTTTTCTTCATTTGCTGGTTCCCATTCTGAATGTTCCAATAATAATCCACAGTTCGTATAAATTTTATAAGTTTTCAAATCAACATGTTTCGTAAAGGATATGACGGCAACGTTTGATGATATTCGGCAAGTCGCAATATTCAGAGCAGGTTGTGAGTACCCTAAAAAACACGATTAAATTATTGATTGATAAGACTTCTAATATAAAACATACCTAAAAGCCATCTTTGATAAAACCATGCGCTACTGTCATTTGGATCTGTAAACGCTGCTGTTAAAACCATTTCCAATTCAGATTTTAATTTCTGTTCATTAATTGGTTTAGATTTATCAGTTTCTGGAAGATACAAAGTATGTAATAGTTTACTACGATAATGCCATGACGAATAATTTGAAAAATTATTCTGTATCTTTTCTGTACAAAATTCTAATTCTTTTTCTAGTGGTACTCTTGCTTTCCCAACAACGAATCGTCTATAATCCCAACAAAGAACTAAAAATACAAACACGTGGAATTTCTTAAATAACTGTTCAACTAACATTTTAGTAATTACTCACAATTTCTTTCGTCTAATTTTAAATACTTTGTACATAGCAACATTTCACGTTCCCAATTTGCTTTTGGACAATTTTCCATAATCCAACAGCGATGATGCCATGACCCATATGATTTCGGATTGGCCACTAAACATTGTTCAGTAAAATTTAAATCTTTATCGAACAATGCTTGTAATTTCCTAGATAAAGACACATTTTATCATTTTATTGGAAAAGTAGAATTTGTCTGTTACTCGTTATCAAGTTCTTTCTGTTTTTCAAGAATACATTCCTTCCGTATATTCCACAAAGTGTAAATATCAGGATTTTTTAACAGAATTTGTTCCGTAATTTGGAGCATTTCATCATCCAACTCATTACTACACCGTTTTTGATAGATTTTTCCCATACTAGCACGATATGCCTTAACTTTAAGTGCTTGTAATTTTTTTTTACGTGCAACCTCTTCAGCCGAAGTTCGTATTTTTAATCTTCCATGCTTAAAACAAGAATTAAATTATTATTTTCAAGTAAAATAAGCTTTATTTTTTACCATGATGAATTAATTTGAAGCTGAATTATAAAATATAGATTATAGAATTATTCTATATGCTATGCCTTAATCACCAATTCAGAAATCACCATCAAAACTAGCAAGTAGCAACTAGGGTTGGACTAAACTAAAGTACTGACTACTGACTACTGAGTACTGGAGTAGTACTTGGTATCGAGAACATTCACTCGATACTTCGATACTTTTGTACTCGTTTTAGATTTCCATTTTTATATTTATAATATTTATATACACCTTTCAAACGGTAACTCTTTTTTAAAAAGTCTATAGGCTTACATAATACCATGACTTATTTCAATAGACTTGAAAAAGACGAGTCGATTCTATTCGCATCGACTTACATAATAAGGGCCTTAGTCTGAATATATTTTTTTTCTTAAGTTTTGTTTAAACTCATCTTCACTTTAATATTTTTTCGTGATTAAATAATCACCTGAAACCGATAAAATCACAGTTCTATGTGAATACCAGAATAGCACAAATAATCGATTTTGTGATATTCACCACTTTTCGATGTTTTACACTTAAATCGAATACGGTAATACCATATTTGTAAGTTAACATCACCAACGACTACAGAATTACATCAATAAGACAGACCACTTTTCCGTTACTGACAGTTACATTTCAAATCAGCATTAACTTTTGTCATTTTAGCGATTTCTCCTTTTCCCCAAGTGATTGGACATGAGAACTAAAATTTGTGTGTGTAGTGTTTTTACATCACAAATGTATTTATTATACATATACTATACGTGTTAAATTATTTTCTTGAGCCTGTGTTTTTTTGTTTTGGGTCGATTCTCTGGTAACGGAGAAGCCATTTTGTGAGGAATTTTGTTAAAAAACTGTTGTATAAGAAAGGTGTAGAGACTTGATACTTCCACATTTATTACAATTTACCTTCACTTTTAAAACTTTATAGGTAGCGCATTCCTATTTTTTTGACCTTATGTTTTAAATTTATCTATAAAAAAGGCGACAACGCAGAAGACTGGTACACAAACTTATTAATACATTCTTAATATTTCCTTTGGAAATTCTGTAAATTGTTAGATATTTAAGAATTGTCACTTTTATAGTTTTGTGGTAACACATGTCCTTTAAAAAAGTATTTAATAGAAAACCCATATAATTTATCTTTAACAATAAGCAATAATAATTTATAAGGACATTCCAGGTAACGCAGAAGACATTCTGAAGTAGTTAAAAAAAATTAAAATGTATATTGTATTTGTCAGGTCAGCTGCCTATAAAAACAAAGAATTTTTTTATACATGTATACCTATTCTTTTCAACACTTTTACTGAAGAAAGTGAAATTTTGGTTTGATGAGAATCGATTTGGATTTTCGTTAGAATTTTTTTCTTGTTTTATAATTTTTAACATTACCAAGTGCAAGTTAACACTTCGTTCTATTTCAAATTTTATACCCTCGAATCAATTTTAAGAAACGAAATGTAACATTTTTTGATTCTTTAGAAAAGTATGTTCCTGTGGAGCTAGGAAGTTGAAATTTGGCCAGAATATTCCTTAAACGGTTTAATATTGCATGGACTTTGAAAGGTCTAAATCCGTTTTCTGCGGCAAAAGTTTTATTGTAAAATACAAAACAAGTCATTTTTTGACAAACACCTTTTTTTTCCTTATATGAGGCCGTTCTTAATTTGTACCTTACCCTTAAAAAAGTATACAATTCAATTCTTGAACTACTTTCTGACCTAATGCTTTTTAATTGATTCAAATCGGCGAAACACAGTCCGAGATAAAAAGATTTAAAATTGGCAAGTCACATGTTTTTCATACAAACAATTTTTCATGTAAAAATTCAAAAATATTGAATTGCATATTTAATTTTTTAAATTTTAACTTTTACCCTAGTGAACGGATTTAAACCTTTCAAAGTTCATGCAATATTAGACCGTTCAAGGAATATCCTGGCCAAAGAAGCAAAAATTATACATACATAC
The DNA here is from genome assembly GCA_932526495.1 of Bombylius major. NCBI lineage: Eukaryota > Metazoa > Arthropoda > Insecta > Diptera > Bombyliidae > Bombylius > Bombylius major. The sequence goes on from OW052043.1 coordinate 33,340,109, forward strand.
AGTATGAGCTCGATAATTTGGACTGATTAAAATAGGCCTTGTTTAAATTTTAAAATAGTTGAAATTATTGGATAGAAACCAATTTGCAATTTTCAATGCTATTTTTGAAAAACTACAAATAGTTTTGTAATAAAATTAGTTTTTGTTATTATAAAAACCGATTATGATAATTATATAATAAATTATTTCTACAAAAATCGGTGGTTTAAATTAGGCAGTACATATTTAGCTTATTTAAACTTTATTCTATTTTATAAAATAAAAATCATCGAAAAACCTTCAAAGTACCTTTTGAAATTTGGGTGTTGAAAAAACCAAAAGTTGAAAATAGGAAGGGAAAAAATATTGAGCGTACACTGTAATTTGAAAAAAAATTCTTATTACAAAAAAAATTTATTTACGCAAGCATATTCATTGTAGCAAAAGTACAATAACAACAAGAAACAGAAAATCAAACCAGAAAAAAAACAACAACAATAACATTTATTTCAGATTTAAAGAATGCTGTATCAAATAGGTATACATAACAATATGCATGTGGACAAAAAGAAAAAGAAAAGAAAAAACCATACCATCAATATATTATGTTTATAGGATATAATTGCAAAATCCTATGAAATACATTGTCTATTCTGTATACACTATACAGTATAATATATCTATAGGTATGTCATATTATTTAATGATCATTATTTTAACGGACAAGTTGTATACCTATATAGTTTTTGAATGAATTAACTCATAATTTACTGTATATGCGCTTATACATATTGTTTCTGTACGTTTTTCGTTTTTGCGATCTGTATTTTTTTTTTTTTTTTGTATACGCAATTTTCATTGGCTCTAAACATCCACGTTATTATTATTGTATATTATGTTTATACACTCAAACACTCATACTGTTGATTTCGATACAAAAATTATTCTTGCTATCAGAGCCTCCTCGGCTGGCCATCTGCAGGGAGAAAAATATTTTTTTTCAAGAAATTTTCATTTTGGTCTGTCTATATGGTATTTGTATATGGTTTTTCACATCACATAACAAGTGATATGACTATTTAACAGTTTATACGGCAAAAAAATAATCCGAATTATGGATTAAATTGGGAGTACTCTATAAACGGTAAATTGGGTTAAAAAAGTACATGCAAACGTTGATAGTTTTATAAACTTATAGTATACATATTATTCTTCATCCACATAAAAAAAAAAAAGAAGAACGTGACAGCTTCACTTTCACCATAAAAATTAGAATCCGCCATATTGCATTTTACCCCACACATACATATAAAAAAATTGGGATTAAACCCAAATAAATTGGGCTTAAGCCAAAATCCAAATTATCGAGTTTATACCACATAAAATTGGGAGTAAACCAAAATCCGTATTAAAAGCGAATTACGTATATACTCGTACTATCAGAATAAGGGCCATCAAATGATACCTCTGCGATACCTGTCAGCTAATCGCCAGTATTGCTCGAGAAAATCGCGAAAAATCGCCAACCATGATCACAAAATCGCCTCGCCTTAAATGAGTCGATTGGCGATAACATTGCCATACGCGATAGGGCCCAGTAATTATTTCATATAATATTCTAAAATTGTGCTGTTTAACATATACATTTAATCACTTCCACTATTCAAAATTCATTGAAAACAATTAACTATTCAAAATTCAAATACGAACTGTCAAAACTGTCAAAAGTCAGCTATGTCGTTGTAGTTACAGTATGAAGTTGAAAAGTAGCAACTTTTAGCTTCAGCTACAGCTACAACTTCTACAACAGCTACACATTGAGATGTGTAATATGACAACTAATAAAGCTACGGTCAGACATAGCTACTTTTGGTGCTGCGCAGCACAAAAAACTGCGTTGACAGAAAGTAGCGATGTGTGATCAATGTAGAAACCTAGAAAACTGCGCCTGCAGCCAGGCTGCGGTTGCAACTTGCAGTTTCAAAAGTAGCGATTTATGAAGAGCTAAACAATGAGTTGCAAACGCAGCAAAAAAATATTGATTTGGTTGAAACTTTGCTGCGGCTGCGTCTGCAGCTTTTCGTTTGTTATTGCCGTTTCGATTATTGTATTGAGAAATTTTGATAAGTGTAGTTTAGTGATTGAAATTTTATTATTTTTCACGGTAAGTATTTCAAAATATGTAAATTATTATTTAACAAAAATAAATGTTGTTTAAACTAATTAATTATAAATTCAGGAAATGGCTGAAAACAATTGGGCTAATAAAATTATTATCTTTAATTGAAGAAAAAATACATATTATCTGAACTGGTTGAAAATTCATAACAAATTAAAAATAATGAATAAGCTAAACAGTAAAATACTGCAACAAAGGTAGCGCGAGTTATAGGTACTATCATCATACGAGGAGAAATATAATAGGTACAACACTTACTTTGCTAACATTATAATTTTGCTTAACATATTAAAATTATATTATAATTTCGCCTAACATATTAAAATTATATTATAATTTTGCTTAACATATTAAAATCATATTATATAAAGTTCTAAATTCCTGAGTTACAATTTAACTAATAACTAGTAAACAAACATATTATATTACAAAAAACCATTCCATGTAAAATTAAAAGTCGCAATAATTATTTTCTCATAAGATTTATTTTTCCATAGAATTATGTATAAACTTATTTTGTATAATCAGCAAAATTGCTATCTTTAAGAAAAATGTTATTGTAACAAAGAATAATAGAAGAATTAAAAATTATATTCATTCTAATCTAATTTTAGATTCTGTACTGAAAGGTTGTAGAATTAATTGAGTTAATATTTTATCACTTCAATTTTTCGAATTTTAATTCGTATGCTATTAGAAGAAAAAAAAAGATTGTGAAATAGTTGTGATGAGATTCGAACTCGCGAGTAAAAATGGAAAAATTTTTATGTATCAGATTTTTATTCATTTCTATGATAAGAAAAAAAAAGATTGTGAAATAGTTGTGATGAGATTCGAACTCGCGAATAAAAATGGAGTGGGGATAAGATTTTTGCCTATAAATGGAGACAATTTCTTGAAACGGTATCAGTCCATCGTGAAATTTCAAAGTGTTTAATAAATTAAATAAGTTAAATTTATATTGAAAAATGAAGTTTACATGTGAATTATGTAATAAAGATTTTTCAACAAAATTAGTTTTAAAAAGACATGTTAATAGTGTTCATGGTGAACGCATAGTTTGTGATATTTGTGGGAAACATTTAAGTAGGCAAAACAAATTATTAGGACATAAAAAGAAGATACATTCTGACAAACTTTTCTGTGTAGTATGTGAAAAGGAATTCTCAAGGAGTGATCATTTATTATCTCATTTAAGAAAGAATCATACGGTTGAAGTGAAAAATCCAGTTGAGCCAATAGCGACAGCAAAATTTTGTGATGCATGTCAAAAAGATGTTTTTAAAAAGAATTGGTCATATCATGTAAGAACAAATTTTCACAAAAAAAATGCAGCTGAACCTTTAAATGAAAATTTGAAGGTAATCAAAAGCGTTTTTGAAGAAAGAGTTGAATTATATATGCTTGAAAACAAAGATGAAGGTGTATTAGATGTTTTAAAATTCTTTAACACATCAAAAGATCATATTTAAAATGCTTTAAGAAATCTGCTCGATTTTGTGAATATATGAAAAAAACAAAAGGAATTGACGGCGAAGATGATATTACACTTTCAGTTAAATCATTTCAATCTTGTATGACAATTATACAGAAAATCGAAGATTTAAGTCAAGTTTATGAAGAGATGGTTGACAAAATTCACAAAAAAATGCAAGAATTTCAAGAAAGAGATAGCGGTTGGACTTTAATAAAAATTATTCATGTTGAAATTAATATTAATCAATGGAAGCCCTTACGAGGATCTCAGTACATAACACTTCCAAAATCTATACAAAATAAAAAAGCTTGTATAAATGTGAAGAATGAGGATGAGTACTGTTTTAAATGGACTATAATATCCAGTTGAAAAAACTTCTGAAAGACCATCATCGTATCAGATTGAAAATATCAAGCCTGAAAAAATAATTTTAAAAAATGGCGTTAATCTTGATTTTTCTATACTAGAGTTCCCAGTAAAAACATCTAATATTCATAAATTTGAAATGCTGAATCCAAAAATCAGTATTAATGTCTTTGGATTAGATTATAATAAAATAATTGGACCATATCATTCAACTTCTAAAGAAAAAGATATTCATATAAATTTATTACTTATACAAGAAGAAGAAAAGACTCATTACGTATGGATAAAAAACATGTCTAGGTAATAGTGTTAGTGTAAATTATGAAATTTTATTAATTAACAAAATATTTTCAAAATTTCAGATTAATGAGAGAGCAGTTAACACATCATAAACAACAAATCTATATGTGTAATTCATGTTTATTTTACTTTTCTTGCGAAAATGACTTGGATACTCACACAAAGAATGTAAAAAAAAAGTGACAAGAATGCCAACAAAAAAAAAAGTATTTTGAAACATTATGAACGAGAATTAGAAGTTCCTTTTGTAATATATGCTGATTTTGAATGTATTTTAAACATTCATAAGCATGTATTACATGCATGCCAGATGCATCATCACCATCTACAACAAATGTGCAGGAACATGTGCCTTGTGCTTTTGCAAACTATATTAAGTGCAGCTTTGATGATAATTTAAATAAATTCAGAACTTACAAGGGAAAATATTGTGTAAAAATATTTGTATCTTCAATTATTTAAGATGTAAAATATTTATATCACAATTATATCGAAAATTCAAAATCAATGAATCGTTTAACACTAAATGAAGTGAAAATTCAAAATGATAGCACAGAATGTCATATTTGCAAACAGTTTTTAGATAAGGATAGAGTTCGAGATCACTGTCATCTAACTGGAAAATATAGAGGACCAGCTCATGAAAAATGTAATTTACTATATCGCGTACCTAAATTTTTCCCAATATTTTTTCATAATTTTTCTGGATCATTTGTTTATAAAGGAGTTATCATTTTTTGATGGAGATATAAATGTTATTCCTCAGAATAAGGAGCTATATATATCGTTATCGAAGAGAATTTACGTTGATGAAAAGAATACAATAGAGTTGAGATTTCTAGATTCAAATAGATTCATGCAGTCTAGTTTAGATTCATTAGCGAAAAATTTGACAAATGATATGTTAAGAATAGTTCGATCAGAGTTCAGGGATGACGATAAATTTAAATTGATGACAAGAAAAGGAATATTCCCATATGAATATATCAATTCATGGGAGCGGTTAGATAAAACAAGTTTACCAGCACAAGAAGATTTCAGCAGTAAATTGACAAATAGTGAACGTAATAACGAAGATTATAATCATGCGCGAAAGGTTTGGCGTAAATTTGAATGTAAAAATCTTTGGGATTATTTATTATTATATTTGAAGACAGATGTACTACTTTTAGCTGATGTATTTGAAAATTTTAGAAAAGTTTGCAAAAGTATTTACTCACTCGATCCTTGTCAATATTATACTACTCCAGGTTTATAATGGGATGCAATGTTAAAGGAAACAAAAATTGAACTGGAATTATTAACAGATATTAATATGCATAGTTTCATTAAAAAAAGCATTAGAGGTGGTATTTCTCAGTGTTGTCATAGACATTCTGTAGCAAATAATAAATATATGGATAATTATGACGAAAAAAAATTATCGCAATATTTAATGTATGTAGATGCAAACAATTTGTATGGTTGGGCAATGTCACAAGCTCTTCCTTACGGTGATTTTAAATGCATTGAAAATAAAAATATTGATATTGAAAATATTTCAGAAGATTTAGACACTGGTTACATATTAGAAGTTGATTTAGAATATCCTGAAGTATTGCAAGATATTCATAATGACTTACCATTTTGCTCAGAAAACAAAATTACTTCAAATTCAAAACATGTCAAATTAATCACAGATTTAACAAACAAGAAGCGATATGTTATTCATTATAGAAATCTACAACATCGTATTAAACATGGTCTTAAAGTTATACATATTCATAGAATTTTGCAGTTCAAACAATCAAAATGGATGAAATGATTCATTGATTTAAATAATCATCATCGTACGCTTGCAAAAAATGTATTTGATAAAATTTTTTCAAGTTAATGAATAATGCTTCATTCGGAAAAGCTATGAAAAATGTTGATAAAAGAAAAGATGTTAAAATTGTAACAGAATGGGATGTTGTTGTTGTTGTTTGTGTGGGTGAGGGGGATGCAGATTAGGCATCCACGAGCACTCAGACAGAGGAGTCCATTGTACTCAGCGCCCCGTCTCTAGTAGTCTTCTCGTTTTTCTAATAAACGAGAGGACTTTGTCTAGGGGTTGAGAACAGATGTCTTCCATTCTCATTACATCAGAGTTCCATGTACGCAGCCTTATCCTAGAGAAGGCTGGACAACAGCAAAAATGGTGCTCTGTTGTTTCCGCCTTCTCCAGGCAGGCCCCACACATTGTATCCCTGACCACTTTCATGACCGCCAGATGGTGGTTACATGTGTTGTGCCCTGTGATGAGCCCGACGAGAGCCCGCCAGTCCTTCCTACTAAGATTTAGGAGAAATTTTGAGGTATTTTCCCCAGGCTTTTTCACAAAGCGTTTCTTGCCACTGCAACTGGATAGGGCAAACCATCTTTCCGCATGGAGTTTTTCCATGTGTTTGGTGATCCATCTACTGATCGAGGCGCAATTGATACCTTTCGTTGGTTCCGGTCCCCATACAGAGTTAAACGAGCCCTCCTTCGCAAGAGCATCGGAGAGTTCATTGCCCTCTATACCATGGTGACTTAAAACCCACAGGAGCTTAAGTTCATTGTGTTTACTAATGTCTTTAAGTTTCTTTTTGCATTCCAGGACAATTTTGGATGTCGTGATTGGACTCTCCAGAGCCTGCAGCGCAGCTCTGCTATCACTGCAAATGCAGAGAGCCCTTCCACGCCATCTGTTATCAATTATCCAACATGTCGCTTTTAGTATGACGTAAATCTCCGCTTGAAAGACAGAAGTCATACCACTCAGCGTATATGAGTATTTGATGTTACTATTCAAATACCATCCCGAACCAACACCTTTTCCGGCTTTGGATCCATCCGTATAGAAAATATCTGAGGCCCCACTTAGAACAGCAGTAGTATTTGACCACTCTTGCTTTGTGGGATACACTACATGATATTTTCTACCGAACGTGACACTTGGAGTCATGTCATCCCAGAGCATGTTGAAAAGGTTGCACTCTTTAACAAGTCTGTCCGACATGACCGCATGTCCCACGCTTGTCTCTTCCCTCCAGCATCCACTACGTTTCAGCCGGTAAACTGACTTCATCGCTACCTCCTGAATGTTAAGATCCAGTGGCAGCATATTTAGTATCGCGTCGAGAGCAGCACCAGGAACTGAGGTTATGGCACCAGTGATTCCAATGCAGATTTCACTCTGTAGCCCATTAAGTGTCCGAACACAGGTGTTAACCTTATATATATATAGTTTTAGCCCCCATATCTTACCAAAGACCCTCCGACATTGCCAAAACGCACACCGTCCCCGAGAGACCTTGTTGTTGACATGACTTTTCCACGTAAGCTTGATATCTAGTGTTACTCCCAGATATTTTACCTCCGTGGAGAGTTCGATTACCACACCCTTAAGAATGGGTAGTCGTCCGTCTTTCTTATCCTCGTAAACAACACAATTGTTGTTTTTCTGGGATTGACAGAGAGTCCGTGTTTTTCACACCAGCTTTGAATCTTGTCAAGTGCTGTCTGTAATTTATTACAGATGAGCGGCAACGATTCACCAGCGATCAGTGAGCATACATCATCAGCATAAGCTTGAGTATGTACACCTGTTATTGATTTCATCTCATCCAGTAATGAGTCAATAAGCATTCTCCAAAGCAGTGGCGAAAGAACACCCTACCAAAGGCATCCTTTCCCAGCCTTTACTAAGTGAACAACAGTCTGTTATATAGCATGTAGTGGATCCAACCAACAAGCGTTGGCTCCACCCCATGCCCACCAGCAGCTTCGCACAGAGACTTATAGTTTGCATTGTCAAAAGACCCCTTAATGTCCACGAACACACCTAATACGTATTGACCCCTATCATGCGCCTCTTCAATCCTGGAGACTAGATCGTGCAGCGCAGACTCGCAGGACCTTCCGCTTTGATAAGCATGTTGTTTGCTGTTAAGAAGAAATCTGAACAGTGCGTGTAGAGCCCCTAATATGCTTCTCCACAAGTCGCTCCAGACTTTTCAGTAGAAATGACATTAAACTGATAGGTCTGAAGTTTTTTGCCAAAGTATAGTAATCCTTCCCTGGTTTAGGAATGAAGATCACCTTGACTTTTCGCCATTCAGAAGGAACGTAACCCAACGTTAAGCAAGCTCTGAATATTACATTCAAAGTCACAGCAAGGATGTCGCTACCTTCTTTCAGCATAGCTGGATAAATGCCATCCATTCCCGGTGCCTTGTAATTCTTGAAAGATGACAAAGCAAACTTTATCCTATCTGTAGTTACCACCTTTGATGCGACAAACCAGTCAAGTCTAGAAGGCTTCGTAGCATGAGCTGTGAAACCATCCATTAAGCCTCCAACCTGGCAGCCCGAAAAATGAGCGTCCAAGAGAAGCCGAAGCGCTTCCTGCTTGGAACAAATATACGTTCCATCAGTTTTGCGTAAACAATCCAGCTTGGCTACACTGTCGCACTGAAGCACCCTGTATAGCGTGGCTGTTTCGCTCAAGCTTGATAGCTTTTCACAGTAGGTTCTATAAGATGAGAGTTTAGCAATCCTCACCCTCCTCTTGTACTCCCTCTGCAAAGATCTGTATACAGTCCACTTTCGCTTTAGATTTTAGAGCCTATTTAGAAGTTTCCTGGACGATTTTCTGTTTCTGTAGTTCAGGGTTCCACCAGGGAACACTTTTACCACTTCTACTCTTCCTGATAGGACAGCGCTCGCGAATGCATGTTTCAGAGAAGCATTCAACTTGTGAACAGCCTCTTCAACCATTACAACCGATCGCACTTTAGGTACTGTAGTTACTTCATTACAAAGTAACTGACGGTACTTTGTCCAATCAGTTTTTCTTGAATTTCGACCCGCAGGGATATTATTAGTAGCCACCGCGACTCGAAATTCAATGTATCTGTGGTCAGAGAGAGTTTCCTCATCTAAGACCTTCCAGTTTGTGATTAGATCTCTAGCTTTCTCGTTAGAGAAGGTGAGATCAATCGCCTCCTGCCTTCTGCCAGTCACAAAAGTTGGTTTATTTCCAACACTGTTGATCATCAGATTCGAGGATAAAAAAAAATTCCAACAACTTTTCCCCCCTGGTGTTGCATTTACTGCTTTCCCAAAGGGTGTTCTGAGCATTAGCATCACAATCAATAATCAGCCCCATGTTGTTGGATTCTGCATACCTTACGATATCCACCAACTCTTCCGAAGGAAGTGGGCCAATAGAATCGTATGGCAAGTAGGCAGATACAACAATGATATTGTATTTCCTACCCGCCATTTGGTGTGCGAAAGTACAATGTCTTGACTACAAAACTGCCTCAACATTGTTGCCTCGATTGTTTTTGAGACAATCATACAAGCACGCGGACAGAATGGGATAGTTATTATAGGAAATTAGGAGCTAGAGCTTTGATAGCAAGACCTAATTTTCATAGTGCTACACAATTCACTGATAACATGATTGCTATACAAATGAAGCGAATGTATACTTATTATGATAAGCCAATTTATTTAGGATTTTGTGTTTTAGAATTATCAAAATTAAATATGTATAAATTATATTATGATTATATAAAACCGAAACATGTTGAAAATATTTTGATAAATTATATGGATACAGACTCTTTTATATATATGTACTATTCAAACTGAAGATTTTTATAATGATATTGATAAATATTTTGATACTTCTGAATATGCATTCAATAATCCTTATGATATTCCATTAAAAAATAAAAAAGTATTAGGTACGATGAAAGATGAAAATAATGGAAATATAATGACTGAATTTATTGGTTTAAGATCGAAAATGTATTCATTAAGTGTAAAAGATTCAAAAGATATAAAAAAAGCAAAAGGAGTAAAAAAGACAGTTGTTGATAATTTAAGTATAGAAAATTATAGAGATTGCTTGTATAAAAAGAAATTATTTTATAGTAATAATATGTATGTATTTAGATCTAAAATTCATAATATTTATACACAAATAATTAATAAAGTAGCTTTAGGTTTTTCTGATGGTAAAAGATTTATAAGAGAATATGGGATAAGCACATATGCTTGGGGGCATTTTAGGACTAATATGGATATAAATTAAAATAAATGTTTTTTAAAAAATTATATTAAATAAATTTATTATTACTAAGGAAAAAAATAATACATGTTTTGTTTTTCTTTCTTTCTTTACAATTCAAGTATAAGGTTTTCTTTTGTGAACTCTTCATCAACAAAATTTCTTAGAAGACATACATTTTCTAAAGCACAGTATCCTTTATGGATATTACAACGCAGAACATGCGGATAGTTTTGAAGCAATGTTGCAAATTTCGGACATTCTTCTTCTTCTCAATCGTATGCTTCAATCTTATTCTCAAGTATATTATTAATCCATTTTCGTTTTTCATGACCTTTCACACATACTTTAGAATTTCTCAGATTTGATCGAAGAAATTTTTTAACACTTTGAAAAGATATTGATCCTTCATTCCAAGATAAACCATGATGATTTTTATGTAACCAATTCACTTGTTTCTTCTCTTTGTGGCTTTATAATAAACACTTGAAATTCACTGTATTGAAAGAAATAGCAATTTCTTTAACAATAAACTTAATATTATAGTCTTTGAAACCTTGAACATCGATAATAATTTTATTAAAGATTTTATGATATGTATATATGTATGTGTTTTCTCTCACAAGTTCTTTAAAATCAGTTTTCTAACTTCTCCATTCCGGGAATTGTATTCAATTATTCGATCATTCAGTAGAAAACAAAATCCTTAAGTATTGTTAGGAATATTGACGTTGCTTGCTAACTCAAACTCTATTCTAATATCAACAAGTCCTGTTTTTATTGTTTCATTTTGATGAGCACAATCAATAACAACAATTGGTGCTATACTCTTGAAACTATCCCATTTTAATAACGGTTGACAATTCTTTCCATAATAAGTTTCTTGAAATTTTGTATACATATCATATAATAACGCATATCGATTACGTTCAAAAAGTATATTTAAATTATCATATGGGTATGCCTCAAGGTGCGTTTCCACTGCGGTGACCGCACTGTGCGCGCACAAAAATTTTAAAGAAAAAAAAATTTAAACGCACTGTGACCGCACATGTTTCTCTAGGTGTTTCCACCAAATGATATGTTTTTCATGTTTGTGAACATTGGTGGAAACATTGAGTGCACTGTGCGAGCACAGTGACCGAACTTTATTATTGATGGGGACACATACTTTGTGTGCGCGCACAAGTTTCCTTGTTTCCCACATTGTGTGCGGAAACATAGCGTGCATATCATTTAAATATTTAATTTAGTTCAGTGGAAATTTATCAGTGTTTGAATAAAAAGTGAATTTAAAAATTTCTGGAAAATTGCATAGGTAATGCTGCCTTTCTTTAAATGCATTATATATAACTGCGAGGAAGAGACAATCTCCACTTTGCTGAGTACGACTTTATTTAAAAGAAAGAGAAACTCCGACCAAACGATTTATGGATAGTTTGAAAATAGATCCCCTTAGTGGATTTAGGAATTTCACACAGATGTCCTTTAAAGATTCCATATTATCGGTCTATTTTCAAATTCACAAATTAGCAAAATAATTTTCTCATTTGACCATAGTTAGAACTGCACTAAAAATGTAAATTTCTGCAAACCAATTAACTAAAATCAATAATGTTTCTACAATGTTTTCCAGATTGAACGGGAAACACAAAAACTGTGACCGAACACAAGGAAAACATCAAAAATCCCGTATCCGCTAAAATAAGAGTGACCGCACTGTGACCGCACATGTTTCCCTGTTGTTTCTTAATTTCTTTCTTGGTTTTCAAAATCGTCTCCACTGAATCAATGATGTTTCTCTAATGTGCGCGCACAGTGACCTCACAGTGCTCGCAACATTGATTTAGGTGTAGACGATTATTTTATTTTTGTGCGCTCACTGTGCGCGCACATGATTTCGGTGGAAACGCACCTTCAGAGTTTAAATGAGCTTTAACGTTAGGTCGTTAGATAGTTTACAGTGATCAAATTTACTAGGATCAGCTTCTTTTTGGTTTTGTCGATTGGTTTGTAATACAAATATCAAAAAACGAGGTTTTTCTAGTTGTGTAGATATTTTGATAGTCCATATGATGTGATTTGTATTTGGAATATTCAAATATTCATATAAATTCCAGCTCCGGAAGCTAATACGAATTGGCTTCGCATTTCGAGTGATTTTAAGTAGTTTTAGTCTTTCTTTATCGTCTACATTTATATGAGGTACTTTCCATAAGACTTTTATGAGTGTAATTTTATAGTCTACAGCTGCAGCTGATACTTGAACCACATTTGCATAATTTCTTGCTCTAATTAAAATCAGATCATGTCTTCCATTAACAACTATTTTTTATAGTCTTCAGCAAATCCTAATAGCATTTTTAGAGGTATACAAAAATTGAAATGTCCTGATGTAGGCAATATAGTACTATTTCCTGTCCATCCTGCATTATACAGCATTGTACTTTCACTTTCGCTTAATGAAATGTAATTTTTTAAAACACTGCTGATTCCTACATTCCGACAACGATCAATTTCGACACCATTCAATTCATATCGTATTTTATCAAATAAGAAGGCTCCAGAATTATTATTTAATTTATATTCAGCTATTACAGTTCCATCGTTTTTAGTTAAAGTTTCTTCAATATATATAAAACTTTCACTTGGTACTGGTAGTAAGTATAAATCTTGGTTTTGAATAGAAATTCGTATTTCATAGCTATTGTTATACGATTCTACAAATGGTGAATATGTATGATATTCTAATCTAATGATATTCATTTTTAGTAATACTTTCATCGAAGTGAGGTTCTTCTAAAATATCCAGTATATCATTCATGTTTGCTTTTCAAAACAATCCCATTGAGCGCGTATACTCCGTAGTACCAAACCGGTACTAGTACTGTTTTGGTCCCTGTATATACGCATGGTACCGAACCATTTTAGGCCGACCATTTTGGTGCGAACCAACTAATTTGTTCCTCCTTTCTTTGTTCATTTCCAATTAATTTTCCACAAAAAGAAAAAAATTATTAATAATTGACACTATACACAAATAGAAATTATTAAATCAATTAACAATGAATGAAATATTTGAGTTTGACAAGTATTTTTTTCTTTCTTTTTTCATTATTTGCACCTACGGTATATACAGGCAGTACTAAAATGGTTTAGTCGTACCAAAATAGTACTAGACCGGTTTGGTACTGCGGAGTATACGCGCTAAATGACTTTAAAAATTTTTTATTTTCAATTGTTAATAATGGTTTCGTTGAAGTGAAGTCTCTTTGTGTTGTTGTTTGTTTAAATAGGTAATGGTGTACAATGATATTATCACTTTTGAATGAGTTTTTATTATTATTATGTTTGTTGAATATCAGCATATCTAGTTCTTATCCAATTGACACTTACATAAGAAATAATAGCTTTAGTTATCAGACTACTTGTTTTATACTTTACGTCTTGTTATATTATTGTGGTTTCAAGTGTAATCTAACGGTAATTGTTTGTTTCACCTCTGAAATTAATCGAATCTCCATCTTGATCTATAATTTTTACTTCAACAGAACTACATAATTCGTTTCACATTTACGAGTAAATATATAACATTCTTAGGAACTTCTGTTATATTATACCCTGGTCCTACATCAGGAGAAAATCCATGAAGAGTGTGAACTGGAATATTATTAATATATGATCCTACTATTAGGTTACATTCAATTCGTATAGCGTTAACTTTAGTTATATTCACAGGTAAATCAAACACATTCGTTGTATTTGACTCCAATTCTTTTTTACTGAAACCTAACAGTTGACCAATAGTTCTGTCTCTGTTAAAATAGACGTTATGTGAACTTTTAATTTCTGTTTTGAGTGTGTTGTTGTTCGCTTGTATTTTGATTGTAGGCTTAGTTTTCGTTTTCTCGAGCTCTTTTTGAATGAAATTCGCGATGTCATCAACTTCATAAGACCCTACAGGTATTTAAATAGTTTCATTACCTATATGAAATAAGTTATTGCTACTATCCACATTAGGTATTGAATTATAGGTATGAAAATCAACAAGACCACAAAGATAGTCAGATGATAAATCTATGGGTGGGAAGTATTCAGTTGTTAATATAGATGTATTCCCACTTAAATTTAATGTTACTGACATGTTGAAGGTTTTAAATGAAATGAGTAATAGTTCCATGTTTACACATTTATTTATACTAATTCACATCAATAAAATTATACAGAAACTTTAAACATAAATGTCCACATTTAAATGAATTGACATTTTGATATCTATTATAATTATATTCTATATTATTTCCTAAATATCTTACAATTTCTAGAGGTGGTTGCAGATTACCATAACCAGGGCCGGCGCGAGACTAGATGTCGCCCGCCTGCAAGTCTAAGTTAGGCGCCCCAACTCAAATTTAAAATTTTTGTTGTATAGGTAGATTAGATTAGATTGAAATAGGGCTATTGTTGCACTTCGACCTTTGCAGATCTTTTGTACAGCCCGTGCTTCTCATAGATTTAGGCTTTTTATAAATTCTAAGATTCTATTCGAAGGTGCGCACCAGACTTCCTCAGGCTTGAGGAAAAACTGGTGCAAGTATCGCACTCTTTTTGAGACCAAAGCCTCGCATTCACACAGAATGTGTTTTGAGGTCTCTTTGGCCTCTTTGCAGAACCTGCATTTGTAATCCTCTTTGCGCCCTATCTTGCTCAGGTGGTAGTAACGAAGAAGAATCGCACGATACCCTAATATTACAATACAAAAATTTTTCTTAAAAATTCTGCAAAGTGTTAGGTAATTTTAAAGTACTGATGCTTTTATAGTTTTATTACATCATTATGTCTACATCAAAAATTTTGATGGAAAAACCTATGATAATGATTGTTGAAAAAAGGTAGAAGAAATATAATGTGGAGGTCCAGGTAACGAAGAAGAAAATTAGGACATAAAGACATTCATGCGTAAGGTTGCAGGTATCCATACACTTTTCATACATTTTTCAGCACTAAACAATTAATTTTTAATTTTCAACTTCGGGTACAAACACAATTAAAAACAAGCACATTTTAAAAACACATTATGAAAATATTTACATATAATGATTAATGAATTCGGCGCCCTTTATTTGGTGGCGCTTGCCTGCAATGCAGGCGTTGCAGGCCCGCTTCCGCCGGCCCTGACCATAACTATCAAAGTATTCAACACGATTTTCTTTTTTCTGATATGCGTGTACCAGGTCCACTTGAATTATCTAAATTTACTATACTATACCACACTCATTTTTATAAGGTTTTGGTGGTAGTTTATCTTTCATGAATACAGCTCTAAAATGTGGTATACTTTTACCATATCTCGTTAAATCGATTTCACTGAGAGGTTTTTTGGGTAGCTTACTTAAAAGTTTTTTGGATTTGGATTTTAAAAAAGACCAAGACCTTTCTTGTATGGTTTAAGTTGTAATCCTTTTCCCATTGCTACTGCTTCCATAGTTTTATTATGTCGTTGGTTTTCAGCTAGTTGTTCTCTAGCTTGTTTTGCATCATTGATTACCTTTGCTATTGTCGCTGCACCACCAGATAATGCTCCTGCTGCTGAGAGTCCCGCAAAAAGTGGAACTAAGAATGGTTAAATACCGCCTGTTTTTGGAACAGGTATGATTCGAGGTAGTTCAATTGATGACTTTTTTCCTTTTATGGTGTTCTTGGCTGCAGTTAATGCTATTCTAATGGCATTCTTCATTTCTTCTGGTTTTTGTGCTTTCAATATTTCACGAGCACTTTGAATAGCTTTTCGGAACATTTTACGCGTTTTCGCTTTATTCTTCTCCTTATTCGTTGATTTCTTCTTCTTGATTCCCATACCTAATTTCACTTTAGCTTTCATTGCGTTTGTAACAAACCAAGAGTTTATACGTTCACCTATACTTGAATCTTTTGCCTTTACTCTTTCCCAAGCTTTTTCTGCTAATATTCTGTCAGCTGTATGACGTTGATTTTTGTCTTTATGTTTAGAATAAAATATATCGTGTTGTTTGCAAGCTTGATCTAATTGATTGATTCCTTGATCACCTCCAGCAAGACGTTGTTGTAGTTTTGTACCAAATGTTTTTCGATTATATTTAATCATTTTATATTTTTTCTCACACAAAAAGATGAATAGAATTATGTTGAAAACCTACATATTAGGTATTTATAGTTTTTTTCTTTAGTTCTTATCAATATGCGTTTCATTAAACAACGTGATGCATTAAATGTAAAAAATACAGATTTTGTAACAAATACTTCAAATAAAATTAAACATAGTAAGCTATTACGTAACAATGTACGTGCCATTATTGTGGGTCCATCGACTAAACGAAACTCTATTTTCATATTTGATGATGTTGCCTGCGAAAAACAAAATAATATACCTACGTTCATATTTTTGTATGGGACGTCATAAGGATATCGATAGCTTTTACTTATGTCAGACTTATACACATATTCCAAAACACTTGATACGTGACAACTCAAACTTTATTGTAATTTTTAAACAAGATGAGATGAATCTAAAGCATATTTATAATGATCATGTCAACACCGACATGTCATATGAAAAATTTCGAGATATGTGTTCAAAATGTTGGAAAGATAATTACGGATTTTTAGTAATAAACAAAAATAGTTTATTAGATTGTGAACGTTACAGAAAAGGATTTGATACGTTTATATTATTATAAATAGATACGAGTGTAAGAGTTGTATATCGTTATTATTTCACCTACCGAGCTGTTTAAAGACCTGTTTAAGCTGTTTCAGAGCTGTTGAATACCTGTTTAAGCTGTTTCAGAACTGTTTTGAAGCTGTTTTTCAAAGCATCATTATGGAAAACGAGATAATTAAGAATATTATAAAAACAAGAAATGTTATTCGTAAAAAATATCAAGCTTTAAAAACTGATAAAGCAGAAGAAGAAATCC
Organism: Bombylius major; assembly: GCA_932526495.1. Classification (NCBI taxonomy): domain Eukaryota; kingdom Metazoa; phylum Arthropoda; class Insecta; order Diptera; family Bombyliidae; genus Bombylius; species Bombylius major. The sequence goes on from OW052043.1 coordinate 33,357,451, forward strand.
AATTGGAAAGTGTTTTTAAACCAATAACTCTACCTTTGAAGAAAATAGTAGATAAAACTAATTATCCGGATATTAAATCTGAAGTAAAAGAAGAATGTGAGACTCCATTTAAGTCTAAACGTTTGAAAACTGAATTTTCAAGTACACCACATGAATATTCCAATAAGTTAGAGGAAAACTTTGAAGCACCACAAACAATTAAACAACCTGATTTTTCACTGGAATCATTCGATAAAAGTTTTGATGAATCACAACAACTACAACAACTAGCATTTTCAAACTCGCCAAATCGATTTTTAAAAGAAACGAAATTAAAAGAAGATGATATTGATTAGAAATATGGACCACATTCAGATAGAAATATTTGGAAAATAGGAAACTCTCCTTTTGATATTAACGATAAAACTATTGTTATTGATGGAAACTTTTATTCTCTAACACCTGGTTTGATACAATTATTGTTTTTAAAACATCCTAATAAAACGGTATGCACTAACGATGACTTCAAAAATTATAAAAAAATCATAATACAAACAAGTGCAAATAAACGAGATTTTGAGGACGGAGGACAAATATCTGGAAACAGAAGTACGAAGTATAGACTAATTAAGGGATTGTTCAAATCTCATTCTGGTTCTGGATTAATGCATTTACTATAAGAAAAATCTAATTATGGGATGATCTAAATGAATTAGTGAATAGATTGAAATTACTATTAGCATCTACACATGCAAGTCATAATAATCACAACAATGAGATAGTTTCAATAATTGAGGAATTAAGAGAAGCAGCACAAGGAGAGAATGGAGACGAGGGGAGGGGATGAGTGATTACAATACTATCATTTTTACGGATGGATCTAAGACGAACGAGGGTGTGGGAGCGGGAGTGCTCTCAGATAACCTCTCCTTATCTATCCGATTACCAAACTATGCAAGCGTTTTCCAGGCTGAAACACTTGCTATCCTCGAGGCCTGCAGATCATGTAGAGAAACTGCTACAGCAGGCAACAATATAGGTATTTTCACCGACAGCCAGGCCGAGATCAAAGCCTTGAACTCGGCGAACATCTTCTCTAAACTGGTAGCACAGTGCAGGGAAGAGCTAACTTCAATTTCGGAGAAGGCTAGTGTCACACTTCTCTGGGTTCCAGGACATAGGAACATTGAGCCATTGAGGGGAATGAGAAAGCCGACCTTTTGGCGAGACAGGGGTCGGAATTGCACGAAGCTATGGCAAAGGAAGTGTATCTTCCTTTTGGTTGTGTGAAGAGAGCTCTCTTCAATCACTTTCTAGCAATAGCTAACACCCGATGGAAAGGTCTTCCAGGGTGTGCAATCTCGAAAAAGACATGGCCATCTTATAACAAACAGCGAACTGAAAGCTTAATAAACAGAAGCCGAAGAGACATTGCCAGGATCACGGCATGTATCACAGGGCACTGGCCAATAGGGGATCATGCAGAGAAAATGGGTATCCCCTTCAATACTAACTGTCGTAGTTGCAGGGAAGCCAATGAGAGAGAAACCCTCATTCACTACCTCTGCAACTGTCCGGCACTTGCCAGAACAAGGTTCCAGACGTTGGGGAGCTTCTCCTTCAAAGGCCTTGAAGAAATATCAAAAGTTACGGTAGGAGACATTATACGATTCCTGAATGGAACAGGATGGCTATAGTGATCTACCGGTATTGCCTAAGGTTACGCGAGGTGTGGTATCAAAACGGCACTTTCAGTGCTAATTGGGTCTTCGAAAGATTTCGAAAACCGCCACGTCAACCAACCAACCAACCACCAAGAGAAGCAGACATTATCGTATAAATTTATATTGTACAACGTGAAATTTATTATTTACATTATGAGCGTTGACAAGTTTGGACGTTTCTCTATTCGGAGACATCACCATGCTACAATTTCTTATGAACGTGGGCCTCCTGGTCCTGTAGGTTTGCCAGAAATAGGTTTTATTTTAACAAATGAAGAAAACTTTAATATAAATTCAAAACGAATGGAAAATCTTGAAAATCCTTTAAATGATAATGATGCAGTAACAAAAAAGTATGTTGATAATGAAATCAATGCTGTACACGAAAAACTTATAAAAAAACATGAAGTGTTTATTGCAAAATATGATAAGATGTTGAATAATTTGAAAAATTCACCACTACCAGTTCAGGATTCTCTTACAAAACAGTATTTAGAAAAAGAAATAGAAACATTTCGTCAGGATCTTGCAAAGAATCAGGACATGTTAAAAAGTCACAGTGAAAAACTATATGGTTTAAATTATAATATTGAAAATATTCAACAATTTTTATTTGATGAAATAAAGAATAAACATAAACCTTAAGAATCGATTTTTCCATTAGAAAGTGTACCAGAATGAATATGCAAAAACAACAACTTGTAGAAACCTGCAAGAAAAAATTGTAAACGGCGACATGTTATAGTAAAAGGAATTAATGATTTGTGGCAAGCTGATTTAGTTGAAACGGGAAATTACTCTGCATTTAACAAAAATTATAAATATTTATTAACTGTAATTGATACTTTCTCAAAATATGCTTGGGTACACCCTGTTAAAACAAAAAATGCTAAAGATGTTACTGAAGCAATGAATAATATATTTAACATAACACAAACATCACCAAAAATTTACAAACAGATTTAGGGAAAGAATTTTACAGTACACAATTTAATCAACTTATGAAGAAACATAATGTTAATCATTATTCAACATATATAGTCAAAATAATATGAGTTGGCGAATCTCGCGCATGTCTTACATGTGTTAGTGATCTTCTTGTGTATACATATACGAAGGAAGAAACCTCTTTGTTAGAATTTACAACAACAAAAATGCATGTGTGTAAGTATCTTTTCTTCTGCGCATAGTTTTCTAGTATAATACGATTTGGCAACTTTTTTAAATCGAGCTATAGCACATTGAAAGCATCAATTGTTGAACGTTTCAACAGAACATTAAAAGAGATGATGTGGAAAGAATTCAGTATGAATGGATCATATAAATGGATTGATAACGTAAAAGCGTTAGTAACCAAATACAATAACACTATTCATCAAACAATAAAAATGCGTCCCAAAGATGTTAATAAAAACATTGAAAAATTTTTATTAAAGACAGTTTACAATAACTTAAAAGTTTTTCATAAACCAAAATACAAAGTTGGAGATAAAGTACGAATAAGCAAATATAAACATGTTTTTGAGAAGGGATATACACCCAACTGGACTACCGAAATTTTCACGATAACAAAAGTTCAAAACACGAATCCAATAACATATCTTTTAGAGGACTACGAAGGACAACCAATTGAAGGGGGCTTTTACGAAAAAGAAATAATTAAAACCAAACACCCGGATCTTTATTTAGTGGAAAAAATTTTAAGAAAAAAAGGAAGCAAAGTTTTTGTGAAATGGCTAGGATTTTCTAATCACCACAACTCGTGGATAGAGGAGAAGTAATTATTGAAAAAATAAATAAAAAACCTTAAACTGTTTATGTTCTAATATAATTTTTTTTTATTTCATTTAATTTTATTATAAACTAGCGGGCCCGGCAGACGTTGTTCTGCCCTTTCGGGTAGGTGGCGGGATGAGTTTGATTTGGATTCAAACTATCGATTTCTGGAAATATACTTCATGCATACATACGACAAAAATTCAAATAATTTTTTTCAAATTAAATTAGTTGTCATCCTAATTAAAATAATGTGTTCAAATGAAATTTTAATAATTTTTCTTAAAAAAATGCTTCTTGTAAAGCTTTTTGGTAGACAACATTTTTTGTTGTTCCATATGTCGTGTAAACAAATAATGTCGATGGTTTGCCTACTCGTGAGCATGCAACATAGAGCTGTCCATGTGAAAAGTATGGAAATTCCAAACTTATACCGCAGACTTCCAAAGACTGGCCTTGTGTCTTATTGATGGTAATCGCAAAAGCAAGACGAACAGAAAATTGAAGTCGTTTAAAATCAATTGGCAAGTCGGATGGAATCATTAGAATTCGGGGAATCAAAACGTCTTCGCCTTTGTATTTTCCTTTCAAAACAGTTGCTTCGATAACGTTTTTCATTAGCTTTTTCTCTGCAATTGTCTGGTGCCATTACAAAGACGTCGTTGATTTATATTGCGAAGCATAATAATTGGTGCTCCAACTTTTAATTGTAGATTATGTGGTGGCATTCCTGGCAAATCAAGTGAATTCAAAAACTCGTTGGGATAATTCACCACGTCATCTTGATTCATAACAGTGTCTACTGACTTGTATATAACTAATCTACCTGTTATGTCATTTTGAATAGTCGTGTTAAGATCATTGACATCTTTGTTTTTTGCTGCCAATATTGCTCGTTCGCTCAACCAAACATGATTTTTGTGTTGCTGTGCTATATTTGGGAACACGCTTTGAATCAATTATTCTTTTGATTGTGTTTTACTACAAAAATTGTTTGGTAGTGTTATGAATCCATCTAAATTATTCATTGGAATTTTCCCATTTCCAATGTCCAACAATTGTTTTGAAAATTCATTTTCTGATGTATCGTTTTGCAATTGAACACGCACGCTTGTACTGAACGTAAGTGTTTTTACATGTCTCCACAAATTTGAAGATTCCAAACACGCATTCAGTTAATCGGCAGGAGTAGATCGAGGAATAACATGTAATGTTTGTCGAAAATCACCTGTTAACAATATGACGGCACCACCAAACAGTTCTTGATTTCCTCGTAGTAGGGATGTCAAACGATGATCGATCATCGATTTAATCGATTAAATCGTTCTTATTTCATTCGATGTTCTTGAAAATCGAACATCGAATTTTGAGCGATTATCGATTTATTTTTAGAGAAAATATCGATTTATTTTCTTATCATTTATTCTTGCATAAGCTGTCAGAATTTTGAAAAGAAAGATTGTTGAAAATTCAAAACTGAAGAAGAAAGAAAAGAGTTTTTTTGTTGTTCTTTGTTTTGCGGCTTTTGCGCGTTTGTTCTTTGACCTGTGCCTTGTGTGAGTGAATTATGGTGTTGTAACGACAGATGGCTTTTCTTTTACAGTATGTAGGTCGATTAAATCAACCATTTTGTGTCTTTGTAGTTTGTTTGTTAATTGTTTAGTTTGTGCTTTTTTTTTCGGGACCGGTGTTTTCGTATAAAAAGAGTAGTTTCCATAGAGTATACTCTATGCCTTCAGGATACTAAAATACAGATCTTTGAAGTTATATTTTAAATCAAATTCATATTTCAACTTGTAAATGCATGAAAATTTCACGCCTCTATACTTTACATTGTTTTGCAATTTATCTTGAAAAGTACAGTCAAACAACTATGGATTTTGGTCCACGAAATGTAGAAATATAGCTTTTTGAAGAAACAAAATTTAAAATTTTCATATAAAATGTATAGTATAGGAATACATTTGCAACATACCGCCAGTTTTGTTTTTTTTTTAAAAAAAGAAAGGATATTTTGTTTTACCGATTTTGAGCAAGGCCTCTAAAAATTGAAATGATTACATAGAACCCCTCAATGAAGGAATTAATAAAGTTTCCAACTTCATTGAATAAAATATAATATAAAAAAAAGACAAATTATGATGTAGTAATTTCAATGAACGACTAATCGATTAATCGCTTTAAACATCGATTTTTTCGATCATCGATGTTTTTTAAAGTACGATGTAATCGTGTCCAAAATAATCGATGTTTGATAAGCATTGACATCCCTACCTCGTAGATCTTGTAATGTTCTATCTAATGCTTCTAATGATTTCTTATGGGCTATAGTACACTCATCCCATACGATGATTTTGCATTGTTGCAAAACTTTTGCCATTCCAGATGTCTTAGGGATATTGCAGCAATTCCAGTAGATGCTTTTTTATTCTGCGATCGTATGGCTGCTAAAATCAACGAAATCAAAAATGTTTTCCCAGTGCCTCCAGGCGCATCTAAAAAATATATTCCACCACTTTCGTCGTTAACAACTTGCATGATTGAATCGTAGGCATGTTTTTGTTGATTATTCAATTTTTCAGTATTTGTTTGTACAAATGTTCTCAATTTATTGCAATCAAATTGTTTTTCATGTTTGAGATCTTGATTAAATATGTCGTGCATTGGACGATCTGGCGATATCATGCCTAATTGTGTTAATGCTTTATTTGCGATCGCTAAACACATGTCTTCAATCATAATCAATGCTTCATTATACATGTCCATTGTGATAAGTAATTCTACATTAATTTGAAGTGGTGCGACGCATTCTATGTAAAATATCATCTGTCATGTAATCTCGATATTTCATCCAGAATTCTAGTGGATTTGATGGGAAACATGTTGATATTATTATTGAAAATAATGTTCTTATTTGATGCGGATGAGCTGAAATTGATGCGTCGGCAAGTGTAAAATCCCAATGCGTGTCATCCTCAAGTAAATGCAATCGTTGACATGCTTCACGATACGTTGTAGACAATCGGCCATCATTCGTTCTTAAGTTTTGAAATGATATTGGTCCACGAACGTTAATCAACAACAAACGCAAGTACAAACATTCAGCATTGTTGGGGTGAATTGTGTAAATTCGTCCTAAAGCATCTGTTGAAAACACATTTGGATGACCTTCAACTGGTTTTCCTTGTTTGCGTCATTGGAAAACTTTCGAAGACTTATTCCAAGTGTAATATTGTGGTATTTCGGAGTATAGCAATGTTTTTGCAAATGTATATCAGTTTGACACAACGTAAAAAAGGCAGTCAGTGTTGTAGATGGTGGCTGCGCTGCTCTTTGCAATACATTTTCAGTTGTAAAATAAACACGTTGACCATTTTCAAGATGAACTCCTAAGAGAACAACTGTTGAATGTCTTTCATATATTGGGAATGAAAAAATCCGGCATATTGCTTCGTTACTGCTGATGTAACGCCCCATTTGATATTGAGTGATCTCATCATTTATTTTTTTAAATTATTTTCACTAAAACCGCACTTAAATTCAATTCAAATTCACAAAAAATATTTTTTTTTTTTTATACGCCTGCTTCGTTAAAAAATTTTTTTTTCAATGTACATATATACGATATTCTAAATGACATTCAATACAAAAATTCATGTATTTCCAAATTTCTTGAATTTTTAAAAACACCAACCACCGTAAATAAATCAAACTATGCCTAAAACCTTCCTCACAATATAAGCAACACACACACAAAATTTCATCAAAATCCGTCGAGGGGTTCGCGAGTAAATTGGCTACACACGAACGGACATTTCAGTTATATATATATATATAGATTATAGTTTTTTAATTTATTTATAAGTCACTTTATTTATAAAATAATTAGTTAACCATTAGCCACTATGAAAACAACATATAAACAAAATGTAAACAAAAACTTTTTCGTCGCAGCTACGTCATCAACTTATTGTAATGTCACTAAAAAACGAAAAAAAAATCTCCGCCATATTGCTTTTCAGCATACCTTCCTATTCTATTTACCATCACCATGGTTTACCTATACCTACCACTAGCTTAGCTGATTGTTCATTGGTTGTGTTGTGTTTATTCTGTTTTCTATATTACATATTTATATTCTATGAGTGTGTGTGGAATCGAGTAAATTGGTGTGATTTACACTATCAGTCAAATGATGTATACATCATTCAAGGTCATGAATATTTAGGCAAGAGCGGTGAGGCGAATTGAGGGGTAGCACATCAGCGATGTACCGAGAAATTTCATCAGTCAATTTGACATTTTCTCTATTCCTTTTCGTATTTTTTTCATTTCTCTTTCATTTACATTCGACCGTGCTTCAGGGAAATGGTTAAGAGTGTTTTTTTTTTTAAATTTAAAAAACTGAATTTGAAAATTATGTTAAAGCTTTGAATTTAAAGTAAGTAAAATTAATTAATTCAATTAAATTAAGTAAAAAATACTCAGATTTTTATCAAGAAAAGCTAATTTAAAACATTTTTAAATACAGAAACGGAAATGAAATGATAATAACGATTTATCAAAAATATGATTTATTGTATAACAGACGTCATCCAGATTACTCAAACAAAATTAAATGGAATGATGCGTTTTATGAAATTATTAATGAATTAAAGCTTATTTACAATTTAAAAATGTTTTTTTCTGTAAAAATGTCCAATAAACTTGCGATGGAATAATAACGAATGAGGAATAAAAGAAAATGTATAATAACAGTCATTTTGATGTATACATCATTTGACTGACTGTGTAAATACGAGAGTCAGTCAGAAAGCAAATTCAAAGCAAAACGTCAAAAGGACGTAAGTCATTTGACTGATAATGTAAATCCCACCATTTTTACTACAGTAGTAAATTTTGACATAAAACGTGGTGAATTTAACTGTCAAAATTTACTCTGGCTCAGGGGCTAGTATAAATTTTGACAGTTTGATAATAAAATAATATAAAGTCAAAATATCGAAACAAGTACACAATTTTGTAGCTTTTAAAATTTACTCCATTACGCACAGCAAATGTGAAAATTTGTTTTTACCACGGTAAATTTTATTCTACCACAAAATCTAATGTCAAAATTTACTACTGTAGTAAAAATTTACTCGATTCCACACACACTCTAAATTATTTTTCCTTTTGGAATTCAGTTATCTATCAGTATTGTGCTTATGGAATATGGAGGCAGTACAGTCATAGAATATAGAAATATTATTCTATATGCTATGGTACAGTACCCATGAGTTTTTTGCATTGGTAATATTTAATTTAAAAGATTTCCTTCGATTGAAATTGAGATCTGATCACGAGACAGATTTATTCAAGCAATTAATTGTGGAAGAATATAAAGTATGCCTGTAGCCCTGTACTTTTGAATCTTGCCGTACTGAACTAACATCCGAAAAGAAAAATAGTATATAACTATTACTATAATAATAATCTATAATCGTGAGGACTTCATTTGGAAGATAAAAAAAATAGAATGGGAAATCAATTGGTTGGCATTGCACCATCACAAATATTTCCAGTTGAACATTATTTCAGTGGAACATTTGAATCAGATTTACAATTTGACTCGAGGTAAAATTATATATTTCATTTTATTTAATGTTTTATTTTTTATTTATATTTTGCCCAATAGCATGGGAAGTACCAGATTTTTTAAAGTAGCTAAAGCAAAATCTGATGAAGGTTTAGTTGTTGTTAAAGTATTTGTTAAACATGATCCAACATTACCATTAGAAGATCATGCTGATCGTCTTGAATATATAAAAAAGAATTTATCAAATGCTGTTAATTGCTTACCATTTCAAAGAGTTGTTGTAAGTTTAATATATTCACTATATATTATTTTTTTTTGTTTTTGCCTATTTTAAATATTTTTTTTTTTTTTAGCTAACAGAAAAAGCTGGTTATATTATGAGAGAATATGTTAAACATAGTCTTTATGATCGTGTATCTACACGTCCATTTTTAACAACATTAGAAAAGAAATGGATTACATTTCAAATACTGTGTGCATTAAATCAATGTCATAAGCAAAAAATTTGCCATGGTGATATAAAGGTAACTCGTCACACTAAAACTAGTTTGTCAAATGCCGTTTATTTGATTTTGAAAAAATTGAATACAAAGTTTAGCCCAAATTACTCATAAACTATCCGATAAAAATTAAAAATTCGAATATTAGAGTATTTTGTGGAGTGGAGTTTTCAAAACAGCTTTTTAAGAATTTCAAACTCATTATTTTCTTTGCAAGTTTTGGTTGTGTTTAAGTTAACATAGTTGCAAGTTTTTCTTATCTGTAAAAATTAAAACTAAAAAGAATTTGTTTGTTTATTATTATGGCTCAAAATTTAAAAGATTTAGAACAAACTTGTACAAAAATAACAAAAAAAAAATATTTATATATATATATACAGGGTGATTCCGTTACGGTGTCCGACCGGGAAACTACGGATAGGTCTCGGCGAGGGGAACAAAAAATCGTATTGGTGGGGGGGGGGGGGCAATCTCAACGGTTTAGGAGTTAGAGGGGGTTAAAGATTTTTGGTACTTTTTTCATATTTTACACTATAACTTTTTACAAGGGCACGCTAGGCTCACCAACTCTTCTACATAATTGTGAAGGACTCCTGTGCCTTTCCATCAACATCCATCTTACCTGCTGCTGTGTATCCGACCATTCAGAAGTTATAAGGCCTCAAAACCATAATTTTGTCATTTTTTCACAGATTTTTGGACTTTAACCCTGCTTTACTCAAAAAAAGCTTAAATTAACCCTCATTTTTTATTGCAGAAAATGAAGGCTCAATTAATTCTACATCGATTTACTATGTTCATTTTTTTCGAAAAATGGATAATTTTTGAGATATTGAGGAAGACCTCTTAAAAAATCTGATAATATTAGTCTGAAATTCATTATATTATTGGACACGTGCTTTTATTACAGTGTAAATTGAAAATAGAGGTGCTTGGAATGCTAGTTTTCAAGTGCAAATATCTTGAAAACTATGCATTTTTTGAAAAAAATGAAGATAGCAAATCGATATAGAATTAATTGAGCCTTCATTTTCTGCAATAAAAAATGAGGGTTAATTTAAGCTTTTTTTGAGTAAAGCAGGGTTAAAGTCCAAAAATCTGTGAAAAAATGACAAAATTATGGTTTTGAGGCCTTATAACTTCTGAATGGTCGGATACACAGCAGCAGGTAAGATGTTGATGGAAAGGCACAGGAGTCCTTCACAATTATGTAAAAGAGTTGGTGAGCCTAGCGTGCCCTTGTAAAAAGTTATAGGGTAAAATATGAAAAAAGTACCAAAAATCTTTAACCCCCTCTAACTCCGAAACCGTTGAGATTGCCCCCCCCCCCCCCACCAATACGATTTTTTGTTCCCCTCGCCGAGACCTATCCGTAGTTTCCCGGTCGGACACCGTAACGGAATCACCCTGTATATACAGATATATGTATATGTATACATATATTTCAACATAGCATATCTTGATTATACAAATTTTTTCTTTATTTCAAATTATATTCTTGCTCACATGTAAATAAATAAAAACTTGATGGGTAAGAAATTCATTATTTTTACATAAACAAAAAAAAAACGCAAAAAAATTGATTTATAATTCATATATGTGTCATCAGTTGCAAAACGGATCTTTTCCATATTTTGAAAAAAATGAGTTATATACGTCATTTGAAAGGTCTTTTAAAAATCTACTTATTTACTTTACTTTTAAAAGAAAAAAAAAACCTTTTCCTCTGTATTTTGATCGTCAAAATATGAGCTCAGTTGCAAAACAGTACATTTTGTCAAATTTCAGAAACTATTTTGCTTAATAACTCAAAATGTCTTAACATGACAAAGACCCCTTTTGCAACTGATAGACACATATATCTAATAACATTTTAAAGTCTTAAAATCACACGGCTTCGTTTGCAAAATTTAAGATTACTATTTTTACAATTAATTTTTAACAAAAGTTTGACAAAACTTAGTGGACTAAATACATAAAACTACATATTTTTTATTATTATTATATTACTTCCCTCAGTGGATGCTGACATTTATTTAATTTTCCATGTGGCCCACATCCATTGCATAATTTCACTACACAAATAAACGTGCGTTTATTCTACTGCGTGGTAGATAGTTTTTTACTCTTCTCTATAGAATAATCATAGTCAATACATATTCGACGTTCACTCTGACTCTAGTAAGATGTTCGTTGCACAAAGAAATCATTCTACCGCGAGTTATCTGTGGTAAAACAATGAATATAGAACAAATTGACATCTTGAATCTTGATATCTCACAAACGAAAAATGATTGAAAAAAACTAACAGCATACTTCGAAAGAGCACATTCTAAAGCTTATAAATACGTTTTTAAGTAAAAAAAAACATGGCGTATTGGCACAAACTAGTATTAGAGCGACGATATTGAAAAAAGCAAATTAAATTTACAATTACAATCCCAAAAATAATTCTTTATTTTTTTATTTATTTTATTTAGCTTGAGAATATTTTAATAACATCATGGAATTGGATTCTTTTATCAGATTTTGCATCATTTAAACCGACTTATCTTCCAGAAGATAATCCAGCTGATTATACATATTTTTTTGATACAAGCAGAAGACGTACTTGTTATATTGCTCCAGAAAGGTACTTTTATAATCTTTAAGCCTTTATACTTTATAAAGTTTTTTTTCTTCTGTATTTTTATTATAGATTCGTTAAAACATTCTCTTCAGAAGCTGGACAAGGTGACGACATTCCATTAATGACTGATTCAACTGTTACAACAGATTTATTAGCTAGAACTGGCCCAAACTATTCTGGAAATTTACTTCCTGAAATGGATATTTTTTCTGCCGGGTAAGAAAACAAAATTTACTACAAACGATATTGTTTTTCTATACGTTGTTGTATTTTTATAAGATATTGTTTTAATACGACTTTTTTTTCAAACTCAGTTGCGCTTTATTAGAATTATGGACAGAAGGTACTGCACCATTTGAATTTTCACAACTGTTATCATATAGACGTGGTGATAAAGAATTAGTTACAAAACATTTAAATGGTATTGAAAATGAAAATTTACGTAATCTATTATCTTCAATGCTCGATCGTAATCCAAAAAAACGTAAAACAGCTGAAGTTTATTTAGATGAAGAACGTGGAAAATTATTTCCAGAATATTTTTATTCATTTTTACAATCATATTTACAAATGTTTTCATCAAATCCAATTATGTCACCAGATGATAAAATTTTACGATTACATGTTGATATAATACATTGTATAAAAGTTTTAACAAATAAATTTGATACTGCAAATGATAACAAAAATATTGATGACAAAGATCATAATGATAATGATGCTGATTATGGTAAAGAAAGAACTGATAATATAGAACATTGCTATATAATACCTGATCAAGATGGTCTTATATTAATAATAACTGTTGTTACATCATGTATACGTGGATTACAACATTGTAATACAAAAATTAATTGTTTAGAAATTTTACAACAATTAGCTGAATATACATCATCAGAAACTATATTAGATCGTATTCTACCGTATATTGTAAGTAGTGCATCTATTTAATTTGTTGAATTTAAGACTTTTGAATAAATATATTTTTGGTTTATTTTCCTTAAAAAAGCTACATTTAGCACAAGATTCATCACCTCGAGTTCAGGTTCAAGCATTGGATACTTTAACAACATGTTTGAATATGGTTGAAGAAATTCCTCGGAGTGATGCAAATGTATTCCCAGAATACATATTACCAGCAATTGCATCATTATCGACAGATGCTTCAATTATTGTTCGTGTTTCATATGCAAGAAATATTGGTAAGATTAAAGATCGATTGAAACATCTGATTTGATTATTCCGTCAAAGTTTACGTATCGGATACATCCTGACTACTTTTGTGATACAGATTTTTGTGTCTTTAATATATAATTATAGTACATTACAGTATTACTGTATTAGTTTACTTTTGACGTTTTAAAAATACATTTCGCGACAAAAAGTGGACAAAGTTTTTGATAATATTTCAATGAATAATTAAATTGATCTTGCTCTTTCTGACAAATTAAGTTTAATCAAAAATCATATAACTACAAAGATAAACAATTGCCATATATCCTCATGTCACCATTAATTTTTACTTCTACACCTGATATCAGGTGGCTACATGTTTACTGAATGTTATCAACATTTTATGCTTAAGCAACAATTTTAAAATCCAGAGCAAACCAAAAATACGTTGATGTTGCTAAACATTATATGTACCCAATAATGTGTCTGTTTACCAAATATAAATAATGGTTGTTGCTACGGCAACATAAATTACGATTTATACTTTTGAATTTATTTTCATTTTGAATAAAAATACATATTTTTAATTTGAAATATTATTTCTATTATACCTCTAAATACATACTATATACATACTCGTATATACAAATACTATATACAAAATACATTTTATTTTTCAAATTTTAAAAATATATTTTAATATTTTTCATCTTCATTGAGAAATATGAAAATTTTATTCGTAATGAATCAGGAGATCAGAATCAATAGGCACGTTATTTCATTTTCTATTACATTATAGAATATTTAGATATGCTAGTTTTAGAAATACTATAATGTTTATTCATTAAAATTTAATCTAAGCAAACTCTGATTTTAAAAATTCTTTTTTTTAAAGCAAATATGTATTTTTATTCAAAATGAAAATAAATTTAAAAGTATAAATCGTAATTTATGTTGCCGTAGCAACAACCATTATTTATATTTGGTAAACAGACACATTATTGGGTACATATAATGTTTAGCAACATCAACGTATTTTTGGTTTGCTCTGGATTTTAAAATTGTTGCTTAAGCATAAAATGTTGATAACATTCAGTAAACATGTAGCCACCTGATATCAGGTGTAGAAGTAAAAATTAATGGTGACATGAGGATATATGGCAATTGTTTATCTTTGTAGTTATATGATTTTTGGTTTAATTAAGACTGAAATTTTTACAAAAACGTTAAAGAAATAGAAATATAACACTTGCAAAGATTTTAAAGAGAAAATTTAGAAGAAGCATGCTAAAGTGCCTAAAGTTATTTTCTTTCTTTCTGATTTTGTAGTGTCGTATCGAGAAAATTTCCACAATTTCTAATTTTACACAGTAAATACCGTTGCAAGACGTTTTAGAATTAATGAATGTCACGAATTTGATGTTGATATTTCAGAATTCCATACATTGTAGTTAATACATACATAGTTATGGAGTTTTAAAAATAGATAGGTACATTCAAGTCACATACAAACATAAAAATTTCTAAACCTGATAGGACGAAGGGAATCGGATCAGTGCGGGATCGGAATGTATGTGGATCTACCTTAAGAATTCAAAAAATGCATATTAAGTCAAGATATTTAAATTTTTGTATTCTGATTTTATTTTTTCTGTTTTATTATATTTTTCTAAAGCAAGTCTAGCTCGAACAGCAGTTTACTTTTTAGAAGAGACACAAAGACATTCACCAAATGATATGCCAGCAAGAAGATATGAAGCTGAATTGAATGCTTTACATGAAATAATTCAACAAACTGTATTAAGTTTATTAACAGATCAACAACCAATTGTTAAACAAACATTAATTGAATCCGGAATTTATGATTTATGTGCATTTTTTGGTAAACAAAAAGCCAATGATGTTATATTATCTCATATGATAACATTTTTAAATGATAAAGAAGATAAAAATCTTCGTGGTTCATTTTTTGATTGTATTACTGGTGTTGTTGGTTATGTTGGATGGCAATCATCAGATATTTTAATACCATTATTACAACAAGGTTTAACAGATAGTGAAGAATTTGTAATTGCAAAATCAATACGTGCAACAACAACATTAATTGATATGGGACATATACAAAAACCAACAATAACTGATTTTATATCAGAATGTTCTTGTTATTTAAATCATCCAAATTTATGGATACGACATGAAATATGTGGTCTGATATCAATAACAGCATGTAAATTATCAGCAATTGATGTACAATGTAAAATAATGCCAGCAATAATAAATAATTTGAAAACACCATTAATTCAAGTTGAAAAACCAGAAATTTTATTAGATTGTTTATATCCACCGATACCACGAAATATTTTTGATAGTGTTATAAAGTTAGTACACGTTGTAATATTGAAAGTATAAATATAAATAGTTAATTAATTTTAGATATCCTGAAATAAACAAATTAATAAAAGCATTGGAAGATCGTAAAAAAATTCGTAATAAGGTTGCATCAGGATTTTTACCACAATACGAAGAAATGGAAACTTCATTGAAAAATGTATTTTCTACATTTAAAATTTATTTTTTAGTTTTTGTATTTTTATTTTTAAAAAACTTAATTTTTTCCCTGTTTTCAGTTATTCAGAAGACTTAATTCTGAAGGATTAACAGAATTTGTTGAACTTCAATTACTTTCAATGGAATTGTATTTAATAAAATTGAGTAAATATAAGGGACAAATTGAAATGAAATCAAATAAAAATGGGAAAATAATTTTAAGTAAAAAGGATATTATTTGTTATGATTATCCATTAAGTGATAGAATTTTAAAATCTGATGGAAGTGGTAGAAGACGACGAACTGATGGTGGAGGTGGTGGTATGGGAGGAGTTGGTACGGGTGATTTAACAGGAAATTTAGAATGGCAACATATATTTGGTGGTGGTGGGGGATTTAGCGGTGGTGGAACATGTGGGGCTAGTGGTGGATTCGGTACAAATGATGGTCCTAGTATAGTTTCATCACCATCAAATGATTCCGGATCACCTTTAGTTGCTGAAAGTCCACCTGGTATAACTGGTAATCTGGTTCAGCCGACTCCAACATCATCACTAGTTGAATACAGCATGCCAGAAAGAAATTTTTGGCAAGGTAAATTGGTTCTAAAATCTTTCTCTGTTTTCTTTCAGCTGTTAAAAAATTGGATAAAACAATTTGTTTTCGATAGAACGATCTTCAGAATGCCATCAGGAATTAGAAAAATTACGTGTTAAATTGAAAAATCGTTATAATTTTTTGGCATCAAACCGTGATTTCGATCCGTCAGCATATTATTCAGCTATACCATTTGGGTGGAAGATGTCTGGAACTTTGATAGCGCATTTGCATGAACATAATGCATCAGTAATTAAAATGACACCTCTTAGACCCTATGGTTCATTATTTGCAAGTGGTAGTATTGATGGTACAGTACGTCTATGGGATTGTAATAAGTTGAATGGCAATCAAAGTATAAATAAATCACGGCAAGTTTATTCAGCAAATACTCCAATATACTCGATAGCTGCATGTGATAGTGGTCAATCTTTAGCTGTAGGAGGTAAAGATGGTACGCTTTTAATAATGCGTATCGATAGGAATTCATCAAAAATGACTTTACAACAAGCAATTCATTTAGACGGTATTAATGAGAAGTAAGTTTTGGATACATATTGTTAATTAGATTAAGTATAAGCAAAATATGTACTTTAATTTTTCATTTTAGTGGACGGGATGATGGTCCTGTAGTGGATATGCAACCTTTCGATAAAAATTCACAAAGTGTTATTATATATGCGACATTGTATGGCACAATTGTTGCATGGGATATGCGAATGCAAAGAAGTGCATGGCGTTTACAAAATGAACTTCGACATGGTGTAATAACTGCAATATGTACTGATCCAACTGGTTCATGGCTAGCCACTGGTACCAGTGGTGGGAAGCATATTTGTTGGGATCTTCGTTTTCGTTTACCAATTGCTGAAATACGTCATCCATCTGATTCATGGATACGAAAAGTCGCTTGTCATCCAACGGAACCATCATGTTTAGTTTCTGCATCTCAATCAAATAATGAAGTATCAATTTGGAATATTGAAACTGGACATCGTCAAACCGTTTTATGGGCAAGTTCAGCGCCAGTTCTTTCAAACACAAGTGTGGTAAACAAAATTGAATAAATTTTTATTTTTAAATTATTTATTATTTTCTTTTTCATAATCAAAGAACAACCCATCTACAAGCTGTGGAATTTTAACTGGTGTTGTAGATAATTCACCATTTATATTAACTGGAAGTTCTGATCAAAGAATACGATACTGGGATGTCTTATCACCTAAGAATTGTTCTTTGATTGTACCGTCATCAAAGGATAATATTGCTGATATTTCTTTCACTTATAAGTAAGTTTAGTCATTGAAATTTAGGTGAGATTTTTATTTTTTAGCAAAAATTGTATTTTCCACTTTATTACATTGAGCAGTTCACGTTTAATTGATGGTAGCCGAGTTATTGAAGAAACAATAATTAATTTAGGAACGTCAGATAGTTTAGGAAGTCGAAATACAGAAGAACAACCACGTTCTGGTCCAGATATGCCATCAGCAAGTCATAATGCACCAATTACAGATTTAGTTTTATGTAAAACTGATAAACAACAGACATTCATTATATCTTCAGCTAGAGATGGAGTTATAAAAATATGGAAATAAGGGCTCTATTGCGAGATTCTATCAAGATAGAATAGACTCGACTTTTTTCAAGTTTATTGAAGAATGTTTTGGTATTGTGTAACTCAGTAGACTTTGTAAGATAGAGTTACCGATTGTAAAAACATTTTTCTATTTTATATCTGTCAAATTTGTTTTTGTTTTTGTTTTTTAAAAGTGAATTTTTGATTATTTGTGGAAAAATATTAGACATGTGAAAGATTGACTCTTTTAGGTGAGTCAGTTCAAAAGAGCTTGCTCACCAAAAAGAGTCATTGACTTAGTAAGAAGCAAATTTAATGTAATATATATAAATATATTACATATTTAAAAATACACAGTCTCACAGTGTATTCTCATACCCACATACATTTTCATAGTTTTTAGTCCATAATTCATATAGCACACTGCACAACAGAACACTAGAAAACTAGCTCAATAACAATATACTCTATTCACTAAATTTCTTCACTGCAGGGGCTGAATTATGTACTTCGATATCGAGCAAAATTTAACTTCGACTGTCAAATTGGTATTATCAAAAAATATGTAATAAGAAGAACTCCTATTCATATAAAATTTCTTCATATAAAAATTTTTATTCTGGGGTTGTGGCGCGAGTACCCCAAGCTTTTATTTTAAAAGCTTAGTTATGCTCTCTCAAAGTTTTCTCTAAACTTTGACGTCATTTTTTTTGAGAGGATTTTTTGACGTCATACATTATGATTGCTTTGATCATGTTTTTGGTTTTGGCATATTTATGTTAAAAATTTTCATTTCATAACAAATTACGATTTATACTTTTATTTTTTTTTCTTTGCAAGATCAAATTAAAATTACTAATAAACATTTTTTAGTTTTAAAACTAAAATAGTTTAGGATTGAGAATCAGTGTGCTTTGAAACTCTATACAAAATATGTTAAGTTAATATTTTATTTCTCCATTTTATAAAGAATTTGAAAGCATACTCTGATTCTCAAGCCGAAACTATTTTAGTTTTAAAACTAAAAAATGTTTATTAGTAAGGCCCATTATGTATTTGCAAATTATTTAATATATCGGAAATTTATAAATTTCATATTTTCGTTTAATGAAATATTTGTATAAATGTATCATATAATCAAAATAATATAATGGCGTAATGATCTTCTTGTGTATAAATATACGAAAAAAGAAACCTATTTATTAGAATCTACAACAACAAAAATGCTGTAGAAAAGTATCTTGTCTTAAATAATATAATATATAATATGTATCTTTTTAATATATGTAAAAATATTTTTCTCACAAATTACAAAAACTAAGATATATAGCTATATAGGTATATGTATGTATATATAGTATTTAGAGGTATAATAAAAATAATATTTCATATTCAAAAAAAAAATTTTTTTTTAAAGCAAATATGTAGGTATTTTTATTCAAAACGAAAAAAAAATAAAAAGTATAAATCGTAATTTGTTAAGTTGCCATAGCAACAATGCAATTATGATAAATATTAATTTGTTATACATTTGTAAAAAATGAAAATTTTAAACATAAATATGCCAAAACATGATCAAAGCAATCATAATGTATGACGTCAAAGTTTAGAGAAAACTGCATATATATACATATATACATATATATATAAATTGAAAAAAGCTTCAAATCATTTTTGAATTGAAAGCTCTGAGAGTAAAATAATACATATCCCTTTTGTTTTTCCCCTCTGCTCATAATTCGTTCAAAAATTTTTGAATTTTGAAATTACAAAGCTATAAGAGTTCTTCTTATTACATATTTTTTGGTATTATGTATCTCGATTATTCGAGTATTCGATGTCGAATGCTCGATAGTAGTAGCTCGACAGCATTTTTTGTATCGAATCAGTACCGACTATATCTCAATTTGAAAAGAAAAATGTTCTTTTGCAATTTTTTAATGTAAATTAAATATTTTTATTAATTTTACTGAAATGTTTTCCAAAGTCCAACTGAACAAGACAAAAGAATTTGAAAATTTTTATTAATGTGTACATCGAAACACATACATATATGAAATACGATTTGTTTTATTTTTTATTTTTTTTGTATCAAGTGTTATCAATTAAATATGAATACTATAGTTTTTTATTTGGTCACTTATTTTTTACATCAGTATATTATCACTTCGATTACCTTGTGGCAATTCAACAACATCTCAGGACCATTTCATAAAATGGTTCAGGAACTTTAATGTGCTAACAAATATTGTGCAAAATAGTATAAACATTTACAAATTTATGCATAATCAATCCAAACTGTTAATAAAATAAATTAAAATATAATTTAATTAAAATAAAATGAAACTTAAACCTTAGAATTTTATTTATTTGCAAGCAAACATTTAAATTTGTAATTTTGACAGCTCGTAATTCGAAAACAAAACGAAACTCGATGTATCGAGTTTCATAATACTAAAATTTACTTTCAAACAAACGATATCGTTTCCAACTTTCGAACAAACGATCATCGAGTATCGAAGTATATCGGTACTTTCATTAATGCGTCGTCAACCTACGTCCACGACTCGAATGCACTGGAATAGTAATCAGAGTCGTCAACTGTGCATGCAAGCAATTATTAAAATAAATGAACATAATTCGCCATCTTCAAATATGACGTTAAAATGTTTATAAAATTTAATAATTTTTAATTAATTTAAATCTTGTTTTAAATTTAAAATCGAACTAAAGAAATATCAGAAAAAAAATGTACAACACTATTCGTTTTAATTGAAAATAAACATCGCAGTCGCCTGAAAACGATTGAGTAATTCCAGCCGACTGCACTGCATGCTTGAATTAATGAACATGATACCATTCCACGACTGCACTGGAAAGTCATTTATGAACATGATTTTTACGCCGTCAGCGTCGTCGACGCATTCATGAAAGTACTGTATAATTCCACCCCTGTAGTGAAGAAATTTAGTGAACTGAGGCCCTTATTCTGATAGTCGTATCACTTGTTGGGCCTTATTCTCAGAGTCGAGTGACGTGATGTGAGATGTCATTTGAGATCGAAATTAAATTGGTATTCTTAACATCACGTGACATGAGTTTTAATCATCTGTTTCGTTTCACCCGTATTCCCATTGTCATGTGACAGTGAAGTTATATCACTTTAATGCGAACATTTGTGACAAAGTGACAAAGAAAAAGATAAATGAAGGGCCTTATTCCCAGAGCCGCGTGACGTGATGTGAGAATTGTATTGTCGGTCTCACTTCACCTCAGTTTTTGTATTCCCACTGTCGCATCATGTGACGTGATGGAACAAGTAAAAATAAAACTTTTATATCTGTCAACGAAAGGAAACGAAATGGTTGAATGTTTATTTTAAAGTTTTTTTTTTTAAAGTTCTTCATATTTTTCTTTATTAATGCTGCAAACTTCCGCATATTTCATGCCTTTTGCAATTCTTTCATTTTTTTCTATTATTTCAACTAGACACTTGAACTGATTTTAAGTTGTCACTTTTGTTCTAAAAATATGAAGAATAATTTAAAAATAATAAATGAATTTATTTGAAATAGTTTTCGTAATAAAAAAATGTTTAGAAAACAAAAATGGTGAATAAAATTCGAATTTGCTTCGTATTAAATAAATTTTTACTCATTTTTCAGCTTCTAGTTCATTTAGTTGATTAGTTCATATAGGTCAAGCTCAGTAATGAGTAAATCTATTTTTTCTTTCATATGGTTTTCATACACAGTTACTGACTCATGACTCTTTAAAGAGCTAGTTCAGAAAATGTTGGTGAGCCGGCTCATTTGACACACTAAAAAGAGTCGTTTATTTTGACTCGTTCATGAGCTACACATGTCTAAAAAATATAAAATTAATTATAAAAAATACACAAAAATTTTATTATTTTAAATAAATATTTATAATTAAAATTATATAAGTGATAGTTCTTAAATACTTAACATTTCACAGAATTCTTAAAGGAAATATTAAACATGTATTATAAGGTTGTGTGTGAATTTTCTGCGTTACCATATTTTTTTTAGATAAATTTAAGACGTAAGGTCAAATAAATAGGAATATGCTATGTAGTTTTATCCAACAATTTTTCAATAAAATTTCTCATAAAAATGTCTTCTATGTTACTAGAGAATCAACCATATGCATAATGATGTAACTGTAAAATTTAAATACACACAAAACGACATGAAAAAAAATTTCAGTCTGAAACACCAAGATAATTTGAGAACACAATAAGGTATGTTCTTATTCGTATAGAAATTAATTTCTGTCTCTTTTCGACTCTCACAAACGTCAGCCAGTTGAAATTTGTCGTGGTTGAAAATAAAGTTGAATTATGTTCTATGGTGGTTTATTATTATCGTCTTAAATTTAATAAATAAGAAATTATTTTGTTAATTACATATATGAATTTTTTATGAATATTAATTTGTGAACTATAAAACTGAATTTTAATATTAGAAAGTGAAGATTTATAAGGAATAATTAAAAAAAAGTAAAAACAAACTGTGTGAGCAAAACGTATGTACTTGTAAAGTTGAAGTTTATTTAAGTATTTATTTTATTAATTTATATAATATAATATACTAATTATGGTGAACTGTGCAGTAAGTTCTTGAAAAAATTATACAATTAAAAAAATTAAAACTAGTGAGCATGTGAAATATTTTAATTTCCCTGCTAATAAAGAGATACGCAAGAGGTGGCCGGTTTTATAGCCAAAAAATTACAGCTGAATAATGATTATGTATATAAACAAAACAACGGGAATGTAGTGCGTTTTCATGGATAGATGTAATAAGTGAGGGTGGACTTATAAAGCCTAAGGAAAATTTTTAAAATAATTTAAAACCTCTTGAAAAAATTTCAAAGAAGAAAATAAAAATTCTTTAAGTGTTCGTGGATATATGGACAAGTTGTTAAATAAATCTATATTGGTTCCATTAGACAATAAGATTAAAACATTGTTCTTTAGATGTAGGCTATATTTTCGTATAAGAAAATTAAAAAGATCATTAACTTATAATTTTTCAAAAAATAAAAAAAATAAGAAAAACTTGTACATAATTTAACAATGTATTTTATTTTTATTTCCACGTAAAATGGTTATTATCTACAAATTTGTTTTCCAAATGTCGTTTTCAAATATTTCAACTAAATGACGTCATATCATGAGAGAAGAGAGCGATGCCCGTCAGAACATACCTTATTGTGTTCTCAAATTATCTTGCTGAAACACGAGTAGTGGTGAATCATAAGCCAAGTAATTCTTTGTTCTATGGTGAAATCATATAAATTTTAAATTTTCAAACTTTTAGGTGAACAAAAACGGCAAGCAACAAAACACAAAAGCTTTCACTTGGCTATTAGATTTTTCAATAGCCAAGCAAATGTACAACAATTTGCTTATATGAAATTGTGTATCTGTTATTAATTGTCTTGTGATTATACTTTATTTAACAATTAAAGTCAGTGTTGTGCTTATGGAAGCAGTACCCGATGAGTTTGTGATAATTTTACATATAATTGTTTGTAGGAAATTCTAAAAATCATATTTCTGTCAACCCTAACAAAGGTACTTTTTAAATTTAAAATATGCTAACGGGGTGTTTCAAGTTGTACAGAAATCATTTCAACTTTTTTTGTTCAGAAAAATTTTTTTAAAAAAACAGTTTCTGTTTGAATTTCACATTCCTGTATCTTTATATTTCATAGAGAAGTTATTCAAATTGGTTGGAAATATCATAGAAATTTTCGATTTTCAATGAGATATTCCAATTTGTGTTCGCTAATTTTTTAATTTCTAAGAACGAATCATCCTGTACTTTTAAAGTTTTTATTTTTATTTTTATTATGGAAAAAAGAAGTACATCCTCCCGTTCGATTCGATGTTGTCTGTCACATCGCGTGAAGACAACTGAACTGATTTATTTTATTCAGTTGTCGCCACTCGCCATTTGTTTTTATGAAAAATAAAAAACCGAAGTGAAAAATATAAATTCGTTGCGCAGCCGATGTCCACTCAAAGGGGTAAAATATACTAGGACTGCTGAGACCGTCGCAAACCAGTTTATAACCGGTTTTAACAACTCCTGAAAATACACCTGGTGGTGGCACGACCAAATTGTAACGAGCGTGAGTGTATTACAACCGTCAGCTAAAATTATTTTAGACTATCCCCCCAATTCTACATAAGAGTCTCTTATTTCTCTTACTTCTCTAAACTTTTTATCATAAGAGATTTATTAACAGAAATTGGTATTCTACATAGCAGACGTGTGGTGATAATAATGTGTAAGAGACTAAGAGGTTTTGAATTCACCAAAATCAGCTGATTATCATGACATTTGTTTGAATTTGAATGTACGAGTTTATGCCTGATTCGCTTTTAATACGGATTTTGGTTTACTCCCAATTTTATCTGCTATAAACTTGCTAATTCGGATTTTGGCTTAAGCCCAAATTATTGAAATGGTGAAAGTGAAGCTGTCACGTTCTTCTTCTTTTTTTTATGTGTAAGAAGAAGAATATGTATACTTTAAGTGTATAAAAGTATCAACGTTTGCATGTATTATTTTAATCCCAATTTACAGTTTATAGCGTACTCCCAATTTAATCCAAAATTCGGATTATTTTTGTTAAATAAAAATTTGAAATCATAGGTTACTAGATATTTTAAATGTTATTCATATAGCATAGTTTTTACTAATTTTTGATTAAACGGTTTTTAATTAACTTTAAACAGTATAACTCAACTTTTAAATAATTTGTGAAAAAAGAAAAAGTGAAAGATTTACATTTTTATTCCCGCGTATTTAGAAAATATATAATATATATAATATAAAATATAATACTATATTCATTTAAAATTAATAATAGTATTTCTTCCATTTTATTTATTATTTTTATTTTATATTATTATTTTTATTTTCTTTTATTAATTTTTTTTTTTTAATTTTTAATTTCTTCACTTTTTAAAAACTCCACTTCTACACAATAACAATAAGAGGACCTCACCAATGACCTGCTAAGTTAATAGACTTTCGAGGTTAGAAACGTCTCTTATCTTCTTATCCAGAATACCAAATTCTCTTAACTAAACTCACCACAATTTTTAAGAGATCAGCTGATTGGTGACATCTCTTACCTCTTACCTAGAATAGCAATTTCTGCTAAGTGTCTGCTAATTGCATTTAAGAGGCTAAGAGTCTCTTAGTCTCTTATGTAGAATTGGGGGGTATTCTTATTATACCAAGTAGAAAAAAAATTGTTACAACTAGCGCATTACAACCAATGTATTTTGGCTCAAAATAGTAAATGTTGTTTGATTCATGTCAGCGGGAAGATGAGTATAAAAGAAAATTATTAAATTTCAGGATTGCCGTAGCTATTGAAAGTATTGCCTTGATTAATAAAAAATTAATGTATGATAATTGATATTCAGTATTATTAATTTTATTGTAAAATTTAAATTTATTATTTTTAATATTCCTACGTAATCGTTATTTTACTATATATTTTATTTTCAATAAAAATTTTTTTTTATGTTTGATTTATCAAATTATGTTTCCAATATAAATTTGATTTTGAATTAAATGTATGCATACATAAGTATAATAATAAAATACTCGTATTTGTTAAATTATCCTTTTTCATCTATGATATTTTGTTTTATTTATGTACGTACTTATTTGTAATTTCGTTACGTTTTTTAAGCTTGAATACTTCTCATTATTATTTAAATTTGAATTTTTTCGAAATTCTTAATTAAACAATATTTTTATCATTATTTAAAAAAAAATGTAATGCTTTTGGATCTTTATATAAATTGTGTAAATTGTAAAAAAAAAAAAACAATAATAGTTAGAAATAAATTTTATTTAATTGGATAATACAATTAGAATATTGAATATCAAAATAATATCAAAAAACAAAAGATATATGTATTTTATTAATGTATTATGTACTTCACACTTAACGATTTATCATTTGACTAATGGAATTTGTTGTTGTTCCAAAAACAAATTACACTAGTCATTTGATAAATATAATGATAAATCGTTAAGTGTGAAGTACACTTTAGATTATGTTATTGAAATACCAAAAAAATAGCAAAAAGTAAAAATTCAATAACTCAGTAATTACAAGGCAAAATGAAAACATAAAATTCCTTGATTAAAACTACTTTCATCAACACCGTAAATAATTTTGATCTCTTATACAGAAATTTCCATTAATTTTATATGAATTTCGATTTAAATACTTTGTTATTGGTTTTTTATTGTTACTCTAAATTTATTTTTGTTTTACTAAAGTATTTTTATTGTAAAAATCCAAGTGTTACAAGTAAATTAAGTAAGTAAAAGTGGGTGAATTAAAGTGATTTTAAAGCTAATAATGTAATCAGTGGCGGCTCGTGAAGAAATCACTTGGTGGGGCTGCTTAAAGTTTCAAGGATGCTAACACTCGAATCAATGTTAACACGTTTTTCTCAAAAACTTGTTTTTTCAATTTGAAAATATCCGAACTCTATTATCCTACTGATTTGAAATTTCTGGAAGGTATTTTGTTTATTATTCTCTACAAAACTCCCTTAACGCGAAAAAGATCCTATCAATACGATGCGAGTTATAGTGTACCAAAAAAACTACACGCATCAATGCTTAGGTTCCGAAAGTTGTGCAGAAAAAATGTTTTTTCTGAAGACAATTTATTTGAACTTCTGTTCTGTTTTCAACACTTTTAAATATTTAAAAAGCTGTATGTTTTTTTTTATTTAGGAATTGATTTTAAAAATTCGTTTTTTAATTTTATTTTTTAACTTTATTTTAAAACTTAAATAGTTGTGTCAATCTAAAGTTACGTTTAAATCCTTTTAAAAAAAAAAAATTTATTAAGAGAAAAATAATATTGAAGATTTTTTTAACAAAATATGTATTATTTCCTCAATTTACGGTTGGAAATTTGCATTATGTATTTTTGAAAGCCTAATAAATACACGGATGAAATGTTTCCTTGAATAATGCTTTTTATTTGACTTAAATTGATAAAACATAGCCCAAGATATAATACCTCAAAGTTGGCTAGTTGCATTCCTTTCATATAAAAATTAAAAAAAAAAAATGCACTAATAAAATGTATACAAAAAAAAAACAAGCAACAAAATCTAAACATTATGTTGTATTGGAAAAAATTAGATGAGAACGAACATTATGTTGTGTTGATAGGAAAGAAGAAAATGTACTTTATTTGTTGGTTTACAACATTGGGCAATCAACCAACTGCCCCGTAGTATAAAATGATCATACACTATTGTATAGATGAAACGAAAAAAAAAACGAATATGTATTATTAGAACATTTACGTACATGGTAAAAAAATTTTATGTAAAATATTAATTCATCACTGAGCTGTAACAAAATTCATGAAAAATTGATTTAAAATGTTTATAAAATTTAACAAATTATTTCAAAATTATATTTTCTTACTGTAAAATATGAATTTCATAAATGGTGTAAAATTGGTAATTTAAAATGAAAAAAAAAAGTTTAATTATAATAGGTAATACAATAATTATAAAATAAATATCATGAATAAATAAAAATAATATGAATATCTATTGTTTTTAGAATTTATAGCAATTTTTACAAAAATAATTTTAAAATGACAAATTTATTATGAGAGGAACATTTTTAACCATGTAGAATCCTATGAGAAAAAAAATTAAGAGAAAAATTTGTGTTGTATTGTTATGTATAAGACAAAACATTTTCTCTCTTTAGGGGCAGAATTGAAACTGCCCTTCGAACATAAATTTCTTCAGTACAAAATGAATAAAGAGAGAGAATGATTCATACACAAAATATATGAAATTTTACTCTTTTATGGGGCAGTTGTTGAACTGCCCCATAGAGTATCAGTATGATCTTATTGATTATACAAACAAAATTTAAACGTAAAACCTATCAATACCTATAGCTATAGTCTATACAAAGAGAATTTGAAATTTGTTTAATCATGTATATTGTATGTACATATAAATTGTTATATATTTATATATATAGTATATATTATATTATCGCTTCTCTTTCCATATTGCATGTAATGTACATTGAAAAATAATTTACACCAAATTATTTTCGATTTTTTTCAAATTTTTTTTACAATTAATTTTAAATTTATTATAATGAAATTATGCAATTTAGGCTGAAATTCTTGGTGGAGCAGTGCCCCATTAGCCCTCAAGGACGAGCCGCGTCTGGAATGTATTCAAGTGGAAATTTTGTTGTATATATTATTATTAATTTTATTTTTATTTCCCATAAATTTCCCACAATTACCTGCTTTTTCGTAAAATTGAAAAAAAAATTAAACATTTTATCTGGCAGCCCTTGATAAAATTTTATTAAAAAATTTCCCTCGATTTAAATTGAGATCTGGAGTGGCAGCACGTAACTTGTTTCGACTATTTTTTCTTCGACTTAGTCGAAGTCGTTCCAACTTTGGTTTCATAGCACGTAAGTTGAAACGAGTTTGAATTGACGTTGCCACATAGAAATTTTTTTTTTTTGCTGTCATTAACGTCAAAAGGAGTTTGAATAGTTGTAGAGATAGTGTGAAATATTTCTGTGGCTTTTTTTAAAAACAACATAACTGAAAATTTCCAACTTAGTTATGAATATGCGGTTGAATTGAATTCGTCTTTTCAAACTCTATAAAATGCAAAAAGTTGTAATTCAAAAATGTACTATTATTAACCAAATTTTTTTTGAAAAAGTGTCATCAAATAATGGCTCTCCTGAAAAATTAGAAATTTGCAGTTAAGTTGTTTTTAAAAAAAACCACAGATTTTTATAATATATTGAATTTATTGATTAAAATGATATTTTTTGAGGACTCAAGCGATTCTGAAGAAGAAAATAAAGTACTAAATAAGCAAATTTTGCATGAATTCAATCATGCATTTCATTTGGTTCTTATTTTTTTACAACTGTCAAATTTACCATACAGAATAAATGTCTGTACATTTATTTTGTTTCATGGCGACGGAAAATTGGTGGAGACTGATCTTCAACGCCATCTCTTGAACATTATTTAAAAATGTTAGCAAAGACAATTTAAATTTATTTTTCTTTTCGAACTCAGTACTGCAAAACAAAAAGTGAACGGAATATTTTCTTGACGGAATTCCGCCACCTTTTTTTTACATGTATTTTATATGGGAAACGAAATTCCGCCTTGAACACAATACTTAGCTTAATACCAAAAGTCGAAATCGACTCAAGGAGGATTGAAATATAAAAGAGATTCCTTCATGCAATGTTGGACCCTTTAAGGAATATCCCGGCCAAATTTCAGCTCCCTAGTCTCAAGGGAACATACTTCTCTAAGAAGTTAAAAGTGTTACATTTTGTTTCTAAAAATTAATGAGAGGAAGTTTTATATTTGGCGCCGTAGAACTTGCGCCCTGTTGCAGTGATCTTTTTGGTGTCATAGGGAGTTTTGTAGAGAATGAAAAGCAAAATATTGTGCAGAAATTTTAAGTCAATGCCTTTACAGGGTCCCGAGATATTTACCTTTCAAGTCGGATAAAAATCCGTAAAAAATTACGAAAACGATCAAAAATAGAATGAAGTTTAAATGTTTTTATATTTCTTGTCTTGTTTTAAAATTTATTTTGAAAACAAACAAAAAATACAAGAAAAGCGTAAAGGATAATTTTAAAAATGCCCCTTCAACAAAATAATAATTATATTCATTTAATAATTCCATAAAATTTAATACATAGGTATCTATGTAAAACAAATTTGTAGAGGTAGGCCCAGAATAAGATCGAAATAAGCAAACAAAAATAAAAAATGCTTGAAAAAAGAAAAATAACATAAAAGCAAAGAAAAAATCAAGCCAAAAAAATACCAACAACAAATATCATTTATTTCAGCTGCAAAAAAATGACACAGAACTATAAAGAAAAAAAACACAACACTAAAATCATTTGTTCTAAGCATAATGTATACACATAATATGTATTACAACATTTATGTATAGTTTCATTTACAATGGTTTTATTTTTTCTTATTTTTCATATTGATCATAAAGCAATTTACAAACACAGTCATCAATCCCCATTCATTCTATTCAATTCGAAAGAGCTTCAAACCAGAGCTTGCTCAGACCAGTTTTTGAACTTTCTCAGATAAATTTTTATAAAAATGTAAAAACTATGAATTGTGACGTTCCTCGTGAAGGAATCTATTAATACTTGATACTTTTTGCGTAACTTTACGAGTACTTTGTTTCGAATGGTTTATGTCAGACGTATTCTTGAAATCATTCGAATATTCATTAACCATTCAAATAGATTACGAGTATGGTGAAAGTTCTAAAGTTCAAAACTGGTTTATGTATCGGATGATTCCGTCGAGAGGGATGAGAATTAATGAATAATGAGAGAAAAAATATATATGACATATCAGTATATCACATATGTCATTTAATAATTATTTTGAGAAAATCCAAGAGAAATTTGGTAACTTTACGAGTGATTTCGGGAATAGCGGCCCTGATTTAGATATAAAAAAAATATAAAAAAATTAAATCAAACATTTATACAATATCAATATTCATATGAGTTCATGAAATGTCAAAACATATCATTCACAATAATTTAGAAAATTAATATGCATTTCAAATTCACATGAGGCGATGCTTTTAGGCCTATTCGATTGCGTTACACAATACCAAAAGCAAATTCAATCGAATCGAAAAGAGTTTTTCGATCGACTGTCGAATCGATGACCGCAATAGACACCATAAATAAAAAAATCTATAGTGCATTTTATTTCATTATAAAAATTTAAAAAAAAAGAGATTGACCTTCTTCACTTGTGACTTATTATTAGGTTGGTGGAAAAGTTTTTTTCGTTTTTTACATGCCTTTGAAAAACACTATAATTGTTTAATTACTCTACCTGCACTTGGCATTAAAACTTGACACTTGAAGAAACCAGTTGTATTACGCATTGCACAGAGTGTTAATATGGAATATGAGAAAGTGTGTTTCCGTTCGATTATATTGTACGAATTTAAAAAAGGTGTTAAAACCACTACGTGCGAGACCTCACATAGCAGTTCAGACAATAAATGAATTTGGATGGGAAATTTTTACTCATCGTCCATACTCTCCAGACATTGCCCCGTCAGATTACCACCACCTCTTCCGGTGTTTACAAAATCACTTAAACGGACAGAAATTGGAGAGCTTCGACCAGGTGCAAAACTCTATCACAGAGTTCTTTCAAGGACAGCCAGTAAGATTTTATGAAAATGGAATCAATAAATTGGTAGATAGGTGGAAAACTGTCATAAATAATGGGGGAAATTATATTATTGATAAAATAAAATAATTATATAAAAAAATATTGTTGTATTTTAATTGTAAAAAAAAACGAAAAAACTTTCCCACCAACCTAATATATTACCGATTCGATGGCGATGACGTCAGACATAGTTGTCAAATTTTGTTTACATTGCCTTGTGTATGTATGCCGTGCTAAATCACTTAACACTTCACGAACATAAAATACAATTAATAGTATAGACAGACATAACTTGGTTAACCAACTCATTAACCAAAATAAGTGACAGACTGGTTTATTTTGACATTTTTTTATTTAGATTTTTTTCTGTTAAGAGTTTGTACTTTTTTTTTAATTTTCTGAATTTTGTTAATTATTTTGTGTTTGTGAAATTCAAGTCTCAAATATTTTTGATGAAGACGTTCTTTTATTCCTTTCTATAAACATAAATTTTAATTCAATTCGAAAACAACAAAAAAAGAACAAGAAAAAACAAAATTTGAAGTAAATCATATGATAGCAAATGACAGCTAAATGGAACGTTTGAAGTTTGTTCATTGGAAAGTACTTAGTTAATGCTGTTATGATACGGTATTAATTTCATGATTAATTTCGTTATTAAAAAGAGATAACAAGTATGCTTTACGGAAAAAGCAACTGGAAAAAAAGAGAGATATGACTAATACTTATTTCAGTATTAATACTGAAAATGTCAAAAAATAACTCTCCCAATTCTCCAAATTCCAATATCCTTCCATTAATCATGAAATTTGAACATAATATTATTTTTGTGTTGCCATCGTGTTCAGACATTTTTCATAGTTTAATATTATATTTAAACGAGTGTGACGTGTCTAATTATTCATTTATAATTTTTTTCAGTGAGTACAAACAAAATGAATAGAAAAGAAATAATAATCACGAAAATTCATTAACTAAATTTTGTAATTGCCATTTACTTTAAACAGAGATACCGGCAACACAACTTTAAGAAAATGTCAGCTGATTTTGATAGTGTGTTTCTGTTTCTCAAATCTGTTGTCTCTTTCTTTAAGTACTTAAAATTTCCAATAGTATTAATACCGTGTCATAACAGCTTAACTCATAAACCAAGCACATTTTGCTTGGTTATAGTATAGACAGACATAACTTGGTTAACCAACTCATCCATTTAACCAACTCAATAACCAAAATAAGTGACACACATAATGTCAACTGGTTTATTTTGACATTTATTTATTTAGATTTTTTTTTGTTAAGAGTTTGTACTTTTTTTTTTAAATTTTCTGAATTTTGTTAATTATTTTGTGTTTGTGAAATTCAAGTCTCAAATATTTTTGATGAAGACGTTCTTTTATTCCTTTCTATAAACATCAATTTTAATTCAATTCGAAAAAAAAAAACAACAACAAGAAAAAACAAATACTACGTATACATGACGAATTGAAACTTAATTAAATCCGGTCTGAATCCCATTAAGAAACATGTAAATGGAGATCGAATCCATATTGGATCCAACGGATCCGATCCAGCCTTTTCACCTGGATCAAGTCGAAATATAACCGTACAGACACTTGAAAGATTGAAAGATCAAAATTGTTTTAGGCTATCTTATTTATCGAAGTGTGTAAAAACTTTTATTTGTTTCATTTAAATAAAATTGAAAACAAATAAATAGGCAAAAATAAATATTTAGGGACATGAAGAAACTCTAAACTTGCCCTCATATTTAAGTTCACATTCAAATATTGGAAAAAGTAAAAAATTCAAGGTTATAATTTCTATATACCACGTTTGAATCTAAACTGAATTCGTTCTTTCGATCCAGATTACTGAAATACGCAGATCGAAATTCGATCTTTAAATCGCTGGATCTTTGGATCTCATCATGTATACGTGGTAAAAATTTGAAAACATATGATAGCAAATGACAAGTAACTGGAATATTTGACGTTTGTTCATTGGAAAGTACTTAGTTAACTCAAAAACCAAGCAAATTTTGCTTGGTTTATGATGGTTTTTAACCATTTCATTTATATGGCAAATCAATCGATTCGAGTTGTTTACGTACTTAACCAAGAAGCAGCTTGGTTAACCGTGATGTCTGTCAGTACTATTAATGATGATTTTTAACCATTTCATTTATATTTTAAACCAAATCATAACCACTCGATTCGAGTTGGTTACTTACTTAACTTAAGAAGCAACTTAGTTAACCACGATATCTCTCAGTACTATAAATTGCATGCCAAGCCATCAAAATAAAACCAAAAGCAGCAAGTCAGTAAACATATTAAAATAATTATTAGGCTTGGTAGCATCACAACTGTCATTTTTCTTTTATATTGAAATGCTCTCTGATTGGTCAGGTTCAATTTGGTTCAATATGGCGACTGTTTACATCGGGAAGAACACTCGTTATTATTCTTTCCTGCATAGTACTGGCCAAAGCTAATCAACAATTTATTTTGTAGGAAACCTGAAAATGCATCTAAATTTTTTTTAGACAACAAAAACCCAAAACGTTATCATAGGAAAAAGTGAAGAAAGTTATAACAATTTTTGTACAACAATAAAGAAGTGTTTTCAACAAAGTGACAAGAAATGAATATCCTTCCACGTTCCTAATCATTTAAATCTATTTTCAAACTTTAAATCTTTCTCAAACTATGACAGTAGGTTTTAGACTTCGTTCAAGGAAAAAAAAAAAAACCAAATATTATTTAAAATTAACATTATTACATTTATTAATTCATAATTTTTGTTCTTTAGTTTTTAAATTTAATCACAGATGATAATACATATATACGAACACATCCTTCTTTAAAAAAAAAAAAAAAAAAAAAAAAAAAAAAAAAAAAAAAAAAAAAAAAAAAAAAAAAAAAAAAAAAAAAAAAAAAACACTTAGGGGCTTATTGTTATTGTAGAGTCTATTCTATATAGACCAGTGTCCCGTTTCTGTAAGGATAGAAAATATATTTCACAGTAGAAAATATTCAATTTGACGTCAAATTGACGTAATTTTCTAACGAAGTGTTTCTGTAAGAAAATAAAAGTAGTAGTAGAAAAGAAACAGTAGAAAATGGAATTCAACACTGTGAAATTTTCAATTCTCAAATAATTCTGTAGTGTTTTTGAACGATCGATGGAATATTTTCTATCGATAGAATTTGCTTTCAACAGCTATTTAGCTTGTGAAAAAGATTTCAATCTGTGAATTGTTGTGTTTTGTATTGATTAGAAAAATGTAATACCAAGAAAAAATATTTAAAATACAGAAAAAAGTAAAATGAGTAAACAAATACCATAAGTAAATTTTTAATTAAATTTTATTTCTAATTTTGCTTTGTTTATATTAAAAACTGATAAAAAGTCTATTAAATCGAATAGAATTTCATAATCGGCCCCTAACAGTTCTTTGTAGTTTTTCTGAAATTAATTTATTTTGTTTTTTTCTTATACAATGGATTATTTTATTTTTGTTATTCGTTAATTTTTTGCCTTTTCAATAAATAAAGATTTGTTTGATAAAAAGTATGTTTTGTCTATTTATTTATTAAAAGGACACTATTTTTTTTTAAAAAAAATTAAATGTTTTTTTTTTTGTTTGAGGAAACTGGTTTTGAACGAAAAATATCGTGCTGTAACCCCGGAACAAAATTAAACCGAAAACCGAAACGTAATCGAAATCGGAAAAAATTAAAGAACGAAACCGAAAACCGGAGCGAAATTATATTTTCAAAAACCGAAACGTAGCCGAAATCGAAAAAAAATTAAGAACGAATTCGAAAACCGGAACGAAAAAAATTTCAGTTCGAATCTCTGTTCTAAATAGAAAAGAAAAACCAAATAACATTTCATAAAAGGTATAAATTAAAATAAACATTTCAGTTTAGTTGAAAAAAAAAAACAAGTAATATTTATTAACTTCTTATACTAGAACTAAATTAAAATTAATAAATAATAATAATTATACTTACATCATTTTAAAACCAAAAAATTAACAACAACTTACAAAAAAGACTTTTTAACCAAAATATACACCACGAAAATAAAACAACTACTGTCAATCGAATAACATTCGTAAAGAAAAATACAATCGAAACGGGTTCGACTGTAATCGAACTTGCTTCGACTGCAATCGATATTCGCAATACCAAATTTTTCGATTGACATTTCATCGATCGATTGGTGATATTCGCAATAGGCACCTATGTTTATATTTATTTTCTTTCATATTTAATTTGTCAAATCACTTATTATTTACATTATGTAATTATTTTCATCAATTTTCTTTTTTTCGTTTTAGTTTTTGGCATATTTCTATTTAAATTTCGAATTCTTATGTATAATCTTGTTTTAAAAAATAGTTTCTTAATTTCTACAGATAGTAAAATATTAGAAGATTTGTTTATATAGTAATCAAGAAATTTTCCATTTGTAAATAAACTTCCACCATTAATGCTTAAAAAATCTGTTCACATTGTTTTATTTTATTTTTAAAATTAGTACCTACTTGGTTTTATGAGCCCTCCTTCTGATACTTGATCTACCCATGTGAAAGTAGGCTCATTGGATATTTCATTTTTTAAATTTAGTTTTTTGATAAAATATTCAGCAAGATATTCTATTGAGTCGTCTTCTAATTCATCCAAATCGGTATCAATACTGCAGAGGTTTTGTATTTCATTTTCATTAACTGAACTGTCTAGCGTTTCATTGGAAATTGAACTTAACAAATTCTTCAATAAATATCCTGTCACATGATGGTCTTCAGATAAATCTTCCTCTTCTACGTTGCTGTATATACTTACATGTTGAGAGATATCGTTCTACGAATATATAATGCTAAATTTATTAAAATGATAGAAATTGCAAGTAAGATAATATTAATCTTTGTATGTAAAACATAAATAAAAATAAGTAGTAGAAACATAAGATGTTAGAAAAACACGAAGAAAATTTGCAAAACACATTAGCTGGAATAAAAATAAGTGAAATAAAATTACCTAAAATGCATAGTTTTAATCTATATTTAAATTATAATGCACTAGAATGGTTATGAAAACCTCCTTTATATCGAATGTAGCCAAAAAAACCTTTCAAAATCACTTTTTACACACTTTTGAACTAACTTTGTTTTTATTTACATTCAAACGATAACGTCGTGTTTATTGTCTGTCCGTTTGACAGCTGCACTTATTACATTGCCTTGTGTATGTATGCCGTGGTGATTTAGCTCCCTTGTGTAGCTCACGAGGCGGAAGTGTTGAGCGTTGTTGGCAGGTTGGAAGGGAGGCCAATAACGGGACCAATGCACAAAATTCCAAGTAACTTCTCAACCCTTCCAAAAGGTTGTGTGGGACCCGAGCGACAGGTTACCCGAACAAACATGATGCTAACGAATGGATTTAAGTTTTCAGGAGGTAAGGAGGGAACTTCAAATTTTCCCGTCGCTTTGGCGGAGGCTGATATATCGGATCTGCAGGTGGAAACATCATGTTATAGTCAGGAGGCAACATTGACACGGCCAATGAAGAACGTCCTTTTGACAGATCAGAAAAGTGCAGGAAATTCTTTGAAAAGTACGACTAACTCTGATCTGAGAGTAAGGGAGCTGGTAGAGGACATGGTAAAAAGGCCAAGAGAATCTTGGAAGCCACGTCCGAAGCTGGCAAACTTACTAAAAATCAACTGCGGCGTCGAAGGAGGGCTACAGCTAGGGCTAAAACACAGGAGTTGAGTAACACCGAATGTGTTGCAGCATCTGGCTCTAATCCTTCTACCTCTGGAGCCACGGGCATCAAAAGAGATAGGTCTGCAGAAGATCTCTCTCTTGAGGCTGGTGGCTTCCGGGAGATAGACAAAGCAATTGTGCCGTCAAGAAAGAAGAAGAGGAGGAAAGCTAAGGCTGAACTCGTGGACTCTTCCGTGACGAGAAACATCATGGTGCCTGAAAATCCTGAGATGCAGCAACTTCGGGATGTTCCTGGACCATTGGTTGGA
Organism: Bombylius major; assembly: GCA_932526495.1. Classification (NCBI taxonomy): domain Eukaryota; kingdom Metazoa; phylum Arthropoda; class Insecta; order Diptera; family Bombyliidae; genus Bombylius; species Bombylius major. The sequence continues at coordinate 33,394,924 of OW052043.1, forward strand.
ATGGTAGTCACAGAGGAGCAGGAAGAGATCTCAGTGAGCTGCTTTGCTGAATCTGCCTTGAGGGCTTTGACTGTGGTAATTGTGGCGTAAAATTCAACAACGAAGCGGCTAGGAGATACGAAAGTTTCTCCTAGATTTGAAGGTATGTCCGTTCGGAAAGGGGCCCTTTAAGTCAAATGCTCGAACGAACAATCTCTCAAATGGTTGACTGATACAGTTGGTTCACTGCCAGTTTGTGGAAGCGTGTAGTTTTTGGTCAAATAAACTAGCGACCTCCTCAAACTAATACGGGTGACAGTCTGGATTCCAGGGCAACCAAGGAGTCCCAAAGAGATTCTCACCCGACTCAGTGCATAGAATCCGGAACTCAACACCAATGCTTGGTGCGTCTATGCACTTAACGCTGGAAGAGCTGACGACAAGTTCGAAGGCTATAACCTGTCGTTAGGCATTGACCTGAGTCGAGGGGAGTGATGGAGAATGTGTACGGGCTCAGACCTTATCTGTTTCTTGGTAGAATCAAGTTCAGACTCTGCAAAAAAGCAGATGAGAGAAAAGGTTCCTAACGTGTCTGTTTATGGAGCAATCCCTGAATGGACTGTTATTTACCAGATTAACTTGCAACATTGTAAGTCTGCCACTGCTCTACTAAGTGACAGGCTATCAAGAGTGCAGACTTTACCTCAGATAACCTTAATCCAAGAACCATAGATTTGTAGAAAACGTATCTGTGGTTTAGGCGTGCCTGTATGATTGTCTCAAAAACAATCATCTTTTTTTCAATAAAGAATACACTTTTTAAAAAAAAAATAATTATTTCTGAGTAATTCACCTGAATTTCTGACATAGGTCAGTATAAAAAGTAGGAAAATGTGAGATATATCATCATTTGTTACAAAAGTGTTGAAAAGTAAGATGAAAATTTTTCAAGTGATATTTGCAAAGTTACAATAAAAGTAAAGTGTAATATATTAGAAGCATCGACTACACGTATGTTCTTTTCTTATTTTCTTATGTTCTTATTTTGTTTTATAAACTGTACGTGTTCAAAAATATACTAAAGAGTTAGAAATTATATAGAAATTTGATGATTAGGCTCTTCAAGTAGACTTCTAGAAAATTTGCCAAAATTGGCTGCTTAGAAAATTTTTTAAATTTGTAATACATAGTTTTTTCAAAATCGGTTAAACTTGTTCTTGTGAAGAAAAAAAAAACAAAAGACAAACTGAGTAATTCTTCACAAGAACAATTTTAACCGATTTTGGGAAAAATGCTCTTGAAATATGCTCAATAACTTTCGAACGGATGAAGATAATGCAATAAAATGAAAACAATATTATAGTAGATAAAATAGGCTTTTGTTTAAGCTAAAAAACTAAAAAAAATAATAAGGGAAATTTTCGAGATATTTGACCTTGAACATAAAAATGACGATTTTTTTTCAAAATTTTTTGACTTTAAGCTACAATAACTTCTCAAGTATTAAACATAAAACTTTATAAAAGACATTTACTGAAAGGTCTGAAGGTTCCCTATGTAAATAATTTTTATTTAGCTCCCTATATTGCACGAGCGCTGAAATATGTTGCGAAAAGTGGAACTGGTTACTCGTCGAAAAAAATTTTGTTTGACCTTGAATATCTCGGTAACCATTGAGAATAGACCCCCTCCTCCCATACGATTTTTTTCATTTCTCACCGAGATGTACCACTCATTTCAGTTTGGCACACGAACTGTGAAACACCCTGTATAATGTTTTTTTATAATATGAAACTTTTACCAGCTGCTACTTTTCGCAACTTTTTAAAATATTTGCCTTGTTTCAGGTGAATACCGTTTTGCACATACTGATTTTTATAATGTATGGAGAAGTGAACCTATACAATATCAAAAATATGATGTGGTTTTGAACCATGTTTTCAATAATTTCCCCGAAAACGTATTTTCCGCAGTAACTTTGAATAAAAGAGAAGTGGTAAGAGTGTTCCTTGGTTTCTTGGTTTTTGAACACAGAAACTCAGATAAACGACCAGGAAACTATTAAATGGAGCTCTAAAATTTAAAGAGGAAGTGTACTGGGATGTATAGCAGAGGGAGTACAAGAGGAGGGTGAGAATTGCTAAACTCTCATATTTTAGACGCTACTGTGAAGAGCTGATAAGCTTAAGCGAAACAGCCAGGCCATACAGTGCGCTCCAGTGCGACAGTGTAGCCAAGCTGGATTGTATACGCAAAACTGATGGAACATTAACTTGCTCCAAGCAGGAAACGCTCCGGCTTCTCTTGGGCGCTAATTTTTCGGGCTGCCAGGTTGGAGGCTTAATGGATGGTTTCGCGGCTCATGTTACGAAGCTTTCTAGACTTGACTGGTTTGTCACATCAAAGGGGGTAACAACAGAAAGAATAAAGCTCGCTTTGTCATCTTTCAAAAGTTACAAGATACCGGTATATGGATGGCATTTATCCAGAAATGCTGAAAGAAGGTAGCGACATTCTAGCTGCGACTTTGAATGTTATATTCAGAGCTTGCTTAGCGTTGTGTTACGTTCGTTCCGAATGGCGAAAGGTCAAGGTAATCTTCATTCCCAAACCAGGGAAGGATGACTATACTTTGGCGAAAAACTTCAGACCTATCAGTTCAATGTCATTTCTACTGAAAAGTCTAGAGCGACTTGTTCAGATTTCCTCTTAACAGCAAACAACTGATCTCCAGGATCGAAGAGGCGCATGATAGTGGACAATACGCATTAGGTGTGTTCGTGGACATTGAGGGGGCTTTTGACAATGCAAATTACGTGCTATCTAACAGACTGTTGTTCACGGTATGAGCGATAGGGAGTGCAATTTAGTTTGGGATGGAAAGGATGCCCTCAGGATGGTGTTCTTTCGCCCTTGCTTTGGAGCATGCTTATTGATTCATTACTGGATGAGATGCAATCAATAACAGGTGTATATACTCAAGCTTATGTTGACGATGTATGCTCACTGATCGCTGGTGAATCGCTGGCGCTCATCTGTAATAAATTACAGATAGCACTTGACAAAATTCAAAGCTGGTATGAAAAACATGTACTCTCTGTTCATCCTAGGGAAACAACAATCGTGTTGTTTACGAGGAAAAGAAAGACAGACGGTCTGAAACTATCCATTCTTAAGGGTGTCGAAATCGAGCTAAATCTACTGCCACTGGATCTTAAAATTCAGGAGGTAGCGATGAAATCAGTCTACCGGCTGAAACGTGAGGGATGAGACAAGCGTGAGACGTGCAGTCATGTCCGACAGACTTGTGGAAAAGTACAACCTTTTCAACATGCCCTGCGGTGACATTACTCCAAGTGTCACGTTCGGTAGAAAATATCATGTAGTGTATCCGACAAGGGAAGAGTGGTCGAATACTACTGCTGTTCTAAGTGGGGCCTCGGATATTTTCAATACGGATGACCTGAAATGTGTGTATCGATCTTAAGGCGGGCAGTGGACGAAGCCGTCGAGTGTTGGCTTCTGATGCTGAAGGTCTTGTGATCAAATCCGCTTAAGGGCCTAAGTTCACTCATCAGCTTTGAAAAAATACCAATTCACTATGAGCTCGGGACTAAAGTAGCTTGGTAACTTTGCTTAGAGACTATAAGCTAAGTCCACAAAAAACTACAAGAAATATTAGTACCAAGCTCTGTCATACGAATATAATTCGTTCTCTACCAAATAATTTAGTGGTTCGCATTCGACTTTAAACTACAGGTGCATGTATGACAGAAGTACTTACAACGCTCTCACTCGACACTGAAGTTAAATTAAAAATAAAATATATTAAAAAATTGAGATTTTAAAGAAAAACTTAGAAATAAAATATTAAGTATTTAATAGCTTCAAAATATAAAAACATTTTCATTTTGAATTTTATTTCAGTGAAGTGAAATAAAAAATTTAAAACTATTAAAAAATTGAAAATTTAATATAATTTTTTAATTTTCAAATACAAAAAACATTTTTCCATTTTAAATTTTGTTTCAGTTAGTGAAGTGAAAAAAAAAATAATCTTTTGTAATATTGAAAATACAGTAGAAATCGCGTATAACGACACCTGATATAACGTCATATCGGATACAACGTTCTTTTAGCAGCCATTTGTTTGGTCTGCATACATCAATTTGAACTCATAAGTATTGCTTATAACGTTTTCGGTTATAACGACAAATCGCTTATTACGTTCTAATTTTGAAAAAATTATCGTTATATCCGATAAAACTGATGAAATATTTTACATGAAATGTACTCCTTAAATTGATTTATAAGAACGTTTACAGAGTCAGTGATATGACTGATTCGACAATCGTACGAGTCGTTCCTATTATTTTGTTATTTTTGTTTATTTTTTTTTTTTTTTATTTTATACATCTAAAAGATGTATAGAAACAAATTTACTCGGGAAACACGACAACGTTACGACGCAATGTATCAGAAAATAGACAGATAAGATATATATCCACTAGGATACATAAATGATGTGTCTAAAATATATCTAATAGATTTTTATATATGATTTGATCGTGAGACCCGAGAAGGTAACGAAGTAATATATCTAAGATTAGATAGGTGGAATATATATCCTTGATGGTTAACTATACTTTATTTAACAATTAAAGTCAGTATTGTGCTTATGGAGGCAGTACCCGATGAGTTTGTTGCCCTTGGTAATATTTAATTTAAAAGATTCTCCTCGATTGAAATTGAGATCTGATCACCCCACACACGAGACAGATTTATACAAACGAAATGTAAAAGAGTACCTATAGAAAAGTATGCCTATCTTGCCTGTACTGACTTTAATTTTTAAATAAAGTATAGGTAGAATTTTCCGAATTATTTTCGCAATATGCCTCATTGTTTGTAAATTTCATATTGCATAGATATTTCATTTATCGTTCTTTCATGTTGATTATTATTATTATCTGTATATTTTCTGATACATTGCTTCATAACGTAGTCGCGTTTCCCGAGTAAATTTGTTTCTATAGGTACATGGTACATGTTTTAAATGTATTCCTCATACATCATTCATATATTATAATAGATCATCATCATACAGGCACGCCTAAACCACAGATACGTTTTCTACAAATCTATGGTTCTTGGATTAAGGTTATCTGAGGTAAAGTCTGCACTCTTGATAGCCTGTCACTTAGTAGAGCAGTGGCAGACTTACAATGTTGCAAGTTAATCTGGTAAATAACAGTCCATTCAGGGATTGCTCCATAAACAGACACGTTAGGAACCTTTTCTCTCATCTGCTTTTTTGCAGAGTCTGAACTTGATTCTACCAAGAAACAGATAAGGTCTGAGCCCGTACACATTCTCCATCACTCCCCTCGACTCAGGTCAATGCCTAACGACAGGTTATAGCCTTCGAACTTGTCGTCAGCTCTTCCAGCGTTAAGTGCATAGACGCACCAAGCATTGGTGTTGAGTTCCGGATTCTGTGCACTGAGCCGGGTGAGAATCTCTTTGGGACTCCTTGGTTGCCCTGGAATCCAGACTGTCACCCGTATCAGTTTGAGGAGGTCGCTAGTTTATTTGACCAAAAACTACACGCTTCCACAAACTGGCAGTGAACCAACTGTATCAGTCAACCATTTGAGAGATTGTTCGTTCGAGCATTTGACTTAAAGGGCCCCTTTCCGAACGGACATACCTTCAAATCTAGGAGAAACTTTCGTATCTCCTAGCCGCTTCGTTGTTGAATTTTACGCCACAATTACCACAGTCAAAGCCCTCAAGGCAGATTCAGCAAAGCAGCTCACTGAGATCTCTTCCTGCTCCTCTGTGACTACCATTCCAACCAATGGTCCAGGAACATCCCGAAGTTGCTGCATCTCAGGATTTTCAGGCACCATGATGTTTCTCGTCACGGAAGAGTCCACGAGTTCAGCCTTAGCTTTCCTCCTCTTCTTCTTTCTTGACGGCACAATTGCTTTGTCTATCTCCCGGAAGCCACCAGCCTCAAGAGAGAGATCTTCTGCAGACCTATCTCTTTTGATGCCCGTGGCTCCAGAGGTAGAAGGATTAGAGCCAGATGCTGCAACACATTCGGTGTTACTCAACTCCTGTGTTTTAGCCCTAGCTGTAGCCCTCCTTCGACGCCGCAGTTGATTTTTAGTAAGTTTGCCAGCTTCGGACGTGGCTTCCAAGATTCTCTTGGCCTTTTTACCATGTCCTCTACCAGCTCCCTTACTCTCAGATCAGAGTTAGTCGTACTTTTCAAAGAATTTGCGGCACTTTTCTGATCTGTCAAAAGGACGTTCTTCATTGACCGTGTCAATGTTGCCTCCTGACTACAACATGATGTTTCCACCTGCAGATCCGATATATCAGCCTCCGCCAAAGCGACGGGAAAATTTGAAGTTCCCTCCTTACCTCCTGAAAACTTAAATCCATTCGTTAGCATCATGTTTGTTCGGGTAACCTGTCGCTCGGGTCCCACACAACCTTTTGGAAGGGTTGAGAAGTTACTTGGAATTTTGTGCATTGGTCCCGTTATTGGCCTCCCTTCCAACCTGCCAACAACGCTCAACACTTCCGCCTCGTGAGCTACACAAGGGAGCTAAATCACCACGGCATACATACACAAGGCAATGTAATAAGTGCAGCTGTCAAACGGACAGACAATAAACACGACGTTATCGTTTGAATGTAAATAAAAACAAAGTTAGTTCAAAAGTGTGTAAAAAGTGATTTTGAAAGGTTTTTTTGGCTACATTCGATATAAAGGAGGTTTTCATAACCATTCTAGTGCATTATAATTTAAATATAGATTAAAACTATGCATTTTAGGTAATTTTATTTCACTTATTTTTATTCCAGCTAATGTGTTTTGCAAATTTTCTTCGTGTTTTTCTAACATCTTATGTTTCTACTACTTATTTTTATTTATGTTTTACATACAAAGATTAATATTATCTTACTTGCAATTTCTATCATTTTATTAAATTTAGCATTATATATTCGTAGAACGATATCTCTCAACATGTAAGTATATACAGTAACGTAGAAGAGGAAGATTTATCTGAAGACCATGTGACAGGATATTTATTGAAGAATTTGTTAAGTTCAATTTCCAATGAAACGCTAGACAGTTCAGTTAATGAAAATGAAATACAAAACCTCTGCAGTATTGATACCGGTTTGGATGAATTAGAAGACGACTCAATAGAATATCTTGCTGAATATTTTATCAAAAAACTAAATTTAAAAAATGAAATTTCCAATGAGCCTACTTTCACATGGGTAGATCAAGTATCAGAAGGAGGGCTCATAAAACCAAGTAGGTACTCATTTTAAAAATAAAATAAAACAATGTGAACAGATTTTTTAAGCATTAATGGTGAAAATTTATTTACAAAGAACTGAAGAACAGCAGAAAATATTAGACACAATGACCACTATCATGAAAAACTCACGCGTTCAAAATAAAAAAAACTTACTTCCTTTTCAACATGGAATTATTATTAATAATTCAGGAGTTCAACAACTTTTAAAATATTTAAAAGAAAAATATGGTGTAACATATATTCTTACCAATAAGTTGAATCAGGACGCACTGGAAAACTTTTTTGGTATCATGCGGTCTAAGGGAGGTTTAAATGACCATCCGTCACCAATTGAATTTAAGTATCGGTTAAGGCCCTTTATTTTAGGTAATTTATTTCTATAATTGCACTTTTGTATCAGTGTTTGTGACGTTCGTTCATTGTAAAATTGTAAAATGGGATATTCATGGTTTTGGCTACCGATTTCAATATGTTATATAATATTTTAAAATGTAATGTTTTTATTTTATTTATAGGAAGATCAGACTCTACATTACAAGTTAGTTTTTCCGCTAACATCGAAACACCTGACTCCGAAAAAGTATTTGATGATGAGCCTTCACAATATGAAATTGACAATACGTTTGAAAATTTTGAAGATCAGTTTGACCTAAATGATCTTCATTATGATGCTCTGAAATATGTTTGCTGGCAACATAGCAAAAAAATTGAAACTTGTAGAAGAATTTGTGTACCAAGGTGGCATGTGTAGCCAGAGCACTTATACCTGGGTTGAAGAGATAAGTGAAGGTGGTCTAAAAAAGCCAACAAATGAGTATTTAAATCAATTAAAACAACTTGAGACCATATTTTTGAAAATAAATAAAGAAACAATATGTCTAAGAGCAGGTTATTTAGCAAATCTTCTAAACGACTCAAAATCTGTTGATATAAGGGATGATATAAAAAGACTTTTTTTCAGATGTAGAATGTTTTTTAGAATTAAACAATTAAATAATAAACGTTTATCATTTCCAAAATCAAACAGGAAGAATAAAAAAATATTTTTATAATATGTATTAATCAAATTTCTTACATTCATTTGATTAAATATACATATGTTGAAATAAAATGTAAATATGTGCTAAAATAAAAAGAAAAAAGTATATTAAATAATTATGTCTATATTTAATAAAATTATTATTTGTAAAAACTCAATAATTTTTACTTCAAATTACTTTATTACCCAGTCCCAAAATAAATAGAAATATGTACTAACAAAGATAATTAATAAGAAGTAGATATTCCAGAACAAAAAAGCTGTTGAAAAATAAATTTTTAGTTCTAAATCTGTTCATAGAGCGGACAGACAAGAAGGAATCGCTTAGGACATTAGATTTAAAAATACGTTATGACCGTTTTTGCAATAAAAAAAAAATTTAACATACACAAAAATCCTCAAAACTGTAATTAGACAATTTTATATGGAAAATGAGGACGGAGTAAATGTGCATGACATCATCATACAATTTTTTTGTTGATGTTGTACTATATGAAAATTTATAATTAATATAAACAAAAACAACACACATATAAAAAAATAATTGTTGTTTTTATTTTTCATTTTTCAAGTACCCAACCAAATTTACAATTTTTTTATAATACCGTATTTGAATTTTGTTGTTGCTTCGTACCTAAATACAAAATTTATTGTAAACTTGAAGTCACTGTTTTTTTCTCAATTTTGTATTTTTCCCATTTAGCATATACAAGTATGTATTTTTGTATCATGGTAAAAGGAACACTATTAAGGTAATATCAATCGAAAGTGTCAGGCGCCATTAAAACGTAAGAAAGATCGTATGGCAATACAAAAGTATATGGACGATCTGAGAAATGAAATACAAAAGTATATGGAAATTTTACAATTTATTTTTCAAAATAAGATATTTTAGCATCCTCTGAACCAAAAACTAATATTTTTGGATTAAAATATTTGTTGAAGTGTTGCTTAAAATCTATCTTGTTCGGTAATTCTGTAAGTGCCATAGTTTTCAATCACAAGGACAAAATACGCGAAAAACCATGAAGAAGTTCAACATTTTTAACCTTGTTTTCCATTTTATCTCAAAAACTAGAAAAAATAAAAGACTGCAATAGCAACAATATTAAAGAGAACACTTTAATTAAGATTTCAATATAAAAATAATAGTTTTTGGTTCAGAGGATGCTGAGATATCTTATTTTGAAAAATCAATTGTAAAATTTTCATATACTTTTGTATTTCATTTCTCAGATCGTCCACGGTTCACGGGATTCTGAGATACAGACCTTCAAAGTTAACTTTAGGTCTTAATTATGTTTGAATTTGTAAATGTATGAAAATTCAACGTTTTTTAGTCTATTTTGCATTTTTTCTCGAAAAATACAAAATACAAGAAAACTGCAAAGGACAATATTCAAGAAAACACTTAGATAAATCTTTTAATATAAAAATATTAGTTTTATGTCTACGGGATGCTGAGATACAGATCTTTGAAGTTGAAAATTAAGTCAAATTTGTGTTTGGTATAGAAAATGTATAGAAAATTTTCGACTCTTTACCTTGTTTTACATTTCATCTCAGAAAGTACAAATACTAGAAAAAAATCGTAAGGCATAATCAAAGGGAACACTTCAACAAACCATTAGGTCAAGTAATTACAGTTTTTGGTCCACGGGATGCTGAAATACTTCAAAATTACTAAATTATTTAATTATTCTCCATATGATAAAAATACTTATTACATGCATACTCATATTCATGAGTCTTTCTTACGTCACGTTTCTTTTCTCATTCATTCTTTATAATACCTTATTAGTGTTCCTTTTACCATGGGTGTATATTTTGTTTTTATTCAAAATAACTTAAAACACGAGTTTCCACTTCACGTAAGAGGTATCGCTGTCAGAGCGTTAACCGATATAAAGTGGTCGGTTTCCCTAAGGAGAAAATTGTGTAAACAATAGAAAGAAATATTAAAAAAAATCCGTTTAAAATTCGAAAAAAAAATTTTTTTTACCCCGAAAAAACCGGTCTATTTATTTCTTACCGTCCATCTTCAACTCAAGCAAATTTTTTATTGAAATTGAATTTATTAAACTTAATTTTATTCAAATAAAAAAGTTAACAAATAGAAAGGAAAACAACAACGTTCATTTCAAAATATGAACACAATTCATTATTATTTGAAGGATATAAAAGAGAAAGGAAACGAAAAGTAAACAAAATATTTTTTTATAATTTTCTACTACGGTTCACTTTTAAATATGAACCTCACTGATGTATAGGAAAACGAATTTGAAAAGAGAAAAATATAAACGAATATATGGTGTACTAGGATTTTTCCAATGTTCACTTTAAAATATGAACATCTTGCACAAGGTAATTGGAACGTATATATATAGGTAATATCAATTGGAAGTGTCGAGCGCCATTTAAATGTAAAATGATGTAAGTAAGATTGTATGGCCATACAAAATCAATAGAACAATATGGAAAATGAATCAAAGCAAACATTTATAAAATAAAAAAATATGATAGTGCTTATTATGATTTTTGATTCGTAGGTTGATCGAAGAATCTTCTTCGATTCGACTGAATTTAATTTCGGTATTACGTAACTCAATCGATCGAACAAACGTCATTATCGTGAATTATTGAGTATATTTTCTTTGAACAATTTTTCAGCTGTTAAAATTTGAAGATACATATTTGAATAAATTGTTTTAAGTTACTAATAACATTTTTTTAAAGTAAAAAAGAAAAATAATCAAAACAATAAAGTAAAAATCAGTATTTTTTCTAACAATTTCTAATATTAAAATGCATCAAAAACTTATATTTGAGTCTCAATGACGTCATGTTTCATTTCTCATTAATTCTTTATACTACCTTATAAGTGTTCCAACTACCTTGATTCTCTTGTAATTTTCGGTGGGTCCATTTTTAAATATGAACCTAATGATTTATGTATGCAAAATTAAAAAAGAGTTTAAATTGTATTGTTTTCATTTACTCTTTTTTTTACCAAAGAAAATTTTTTTTTGAATTTGGTTAGAAAATTTTATGATCACGTTCATAATAATTTTAGGGTGCACTTGCAAAGGTTTTGAAGAAAATATTTAGAAGCATGCCAAAGTCTGAAGTCTTTTTTTTTTTCCTTTACCCTTTTTTTCTTCAGAAATTCCTTTTATTCTTGATGTAGTTTTAGGAGAGGCACGAAATACCCAAACACAAAATCCCCAGACATAAAATCCCTGAACACAAAATCCCCATAAGTCAGAAAAATGCATGAAAATCCAGAATACTTTTTTTCTAATACAACAATTTTTTAAAAGAGATTTGTTTGTAACGAAATCCAGAACAACAAAATTTAGAAAAACAAAATACAGAAACGACACAATCCAGATAAACTCCAAAAGAAATTAGTTGGCGACACCAAACAAAACCGGAAATATCAAAATATTACACAAAGAGTAAACAAAAACTTTCAATTTTCAATTCAATTCATCCCCACCAAAATTTCAAGATAGTATCGAGAAAAGTTTTTAGAAATTATTAGTTAGGCGACTTTCATGACCGCTACTGTATATTATAATGCACGTACATTATAATGTTATAGTACGATTCAAAAAAGATGGCACAGGTTCGCGCATGTCTCACATGGGTTAGTGATCTTCTTGTGTATACACCAGCGTTGCCAATTTGTGTGGAATTCCACAAAATATGGGGATTTTGTACCTTTCTGGGGAATAGTGTGGGGAATTTTTATTTTGGGGAATTTATGTGGAATTTGATTTATTTGTTAAAATTTTAAGTTTCCACGCTATTTATTAATATTCATTAATCCAAGTATTGCTAAGGCATAGAAAATTAAAAGTCTTTCTTCAGTAGTAGTAGATTTGCAGCTTGTCGACCAATAATGGAAAGAGCTAGAGCATGCTTTATTAGACCACGAATCACTTGGGTTAATACCGCAGGAATGTCACTATTTTATAATTTAGAAAAAGTTATAAAACTACTACTTATTTTACCTTTCTCGAATGCATCGGTGGAAAGAGTGTTCAGTAAATTGAATAATTGCAAAACATTATCAAGTTATAAATTAAATACGGATACGATTTTTTCACTATTAGTAACGACACAATGCAAGGAGAATTGAAAAAAAAAATAATAGTAAAAGTAATTTGTAATTTCATCTAACATTAATCATTCTATTTTCTTTAATCATTTGGTTTTTTTTTTTTTTTTTGTTAATTATCACTAATGTTATTATTCTTGAATTGTTTTGGTTTTCTGTTGTTATCTTTATAAATTAATGTTTTAAGAAAGAAAGTAATTAATTTTGGATTTAAAAAAATGTGTTTTTCTTTTCTATATGCATAGTATGCAAGTAAATAGTAATATACTTTATCCACTAATTATTTGCATTACAGCGCTTATGGACATATTTTGTCTTCTTTCTTCTTTTAGTAATTACATAAATATGTTTCTGATTTTCATCACCGGCACTTTTATCCAGCGTCTCATTGCACATATAATAGATTGGGGTATGGTATGAGTAGCTTAGTATGCTACTATTAAAAGTATTAAGTGTGATGACACTGGATAAAAATAAACTTTTCCATAAGCGCTGTGGTGAAAATAATTAGTGGATAAAGTATAGTTGGTCTTTATGAATTATGGGTAAAAATCAGTAAAATTGGGGAATTTTTGAACTTCTCTGGGGGAATCCATTCAGAATATTTGGCAGCACTGGTATACACATACGAAAGAAGAAACCTCTTTCTTAGAATTTACAGAAACAAAAATACATGTGTGTAAGTATCTTCTCTTCTGCGCATGTTTCTCTAGTATAATACGAAGTGCCATCTTTTTTAAATCGTTCTATAACACTTTGCAAGCATTAGCGATTTACTAATTTTCTAATAATGACTGTGATCATCTCCCGGCTGCAACGTTTTAATAAAATTTTATAGGTACACCTAATTGATCAAAATTTGTAGAGTCCAACATATCTAACCACCTCACATTATGTAACATTTTGAAATATAAATATGGGTAAATAAAATGTATTTAAATGTGTATTGTAATGTTGTTAATTAGGTACTTGAATTGAAAACAAAATATCTTAATTCCCTTTTTCATTTGAAAAAAATATATATAGTTACATAAAATAAAAACAAAAAAAAAGCGGGATATGGATTCTGGATTTCAGTAAAATTTCTCATAGCTTCAAAAACTATAAAAAAAAATAAAAATAATTGGATAAATTTTTCATATTATCATGCATTCAATAATCAGAAAAAAAATTCTAATTCATATTCTTATACAATACAATATATTTACATACATAATGTATGTACACATACATATTGATATTCTATGGATGAAAAAATAAAAAATATTATACTAACCGATGAAACAAATTTTAAAAAAAGAAGAAGAAAAAAACAAATATTAAATGAAATGTGCACAGACGGTAAACACGCATTTGTGTACATGCAAAAATATGTACATATATATATGTATATACATTGTTATATATATTATATAAATATAGGTATACGCAAAGTTATACTGGAAACTGGTTTGATTTGGTTATACACAAAAAAAAAATAACAAGAGCATGAGCGAATGGATAATAAAAAAAATCACTCGATCATTTTTTTTAAGTTTGAATTTCAAAATGTTAGTTCTATTTTTGCTCGCCAGATAGGACAGACAAGAAGGTTTCGTTTAGGAGCCTTTAATGAAATAGAGTGAAAATATAAATGTACTACGCGAAATATCTATTGTGTTAATCTATAATCATTGATTGTCTGTTTCAATGCTTTCAGTTTTAAGTTACGCACGTTATTTTCAAATACAAAGTTTTGACTCTTGAAGAGCTTGTTTCAAAAAAGCTTGGGAGGTATAACAAATTGTGATGTAAAAAAATTTATTTTATGTGATTATATGGTGTTAAGAGTTCTTCTCTATTTCAATGTTTTTTGGTTATACGCAAAAAAAATAACAAGAGCATGAGCGAATGGATAATAAAAAAAATCACTCGATCATTTTTTTTAAGTTTGAATTTCAAAATGTTAGTTCTATTTTTGCTCGCCAGATAGGACAGACAAGAAGGTTTCGTTTAGGAGCCTTTAATGAAATAGAGTGAAAATATAAATGTACTACGCGAAATATCTATTGTGTTTAATACAGAGTCCAGAAGAGACTTTTTTATGTCAAGACTTGTCTTGACATCGAATATGTCTTGTATAGACCGCTTATGTCTTGCAGCCATGAGCAAACAAAATGGAGGTTTTATATGTTTTGTTGTGCAAATGTATCAGATTTATGATTTATTAGACTTTCATCGAGAGAAAAAATTGCAAATGTAAATTTTTTAATAAATTTAAATTAATTTTTAAATTTACAAAGTTATTTGGACAAAATTTCACAAAAATATATTTCAAAAATTTTACACTTTATATTCACTTATTTGAAATGGCAAGACATGAAATGCCCAGATATGAAAAATATGGCAAGACATGAACAATGTCCTGACATAAGTCTTGACATAAAAAAGTCTCGTCTGGACTCTGTATAATCTCAATGACTATATAATTATATCATAAAGACAGCCCACTTGTCCGTTACTGACAGTTATATTTCAAATCAGCATAACTTTTGTCATTTTAGCGATTTCTCCTTGTCCCCGAGTGGTTGGACATAGAACTAAAATTTTTGTGTTTGTTTTTTTACATTACAATATGTATTTATTAAACCATATATACTGTGCGTGTGAAATTATTTTCTTGAGCATGTGTGTGTTTTTGTTTAAGGTCGATTCTCTGCTAACGTAGAAGACATTTTGTGAGGAATTTTATTAAAAAATTGTTGGATAAAAGTGTAGAGACTTAATATGTACTTCTAAATTTTTCTCTACCTCACTTTTGAAACTATATAGCGCATTCCTATTTTTCTGACCTTATGTTTTAAATTTATCTGAAATGAAGGCGGCAACGCAGAAGACTCGTACGCAACCTTGTTTATACATTCTTAATATTTTCTTTAAGAATTCTGCGAATTGTTAAGTATTTTATATTCTCATTTATAGTTTTATTGTAACACATGTTCTTTAAAAAAGTATTTTATAGAAAACTCATATAATTGATCTTTTACAATAAGCAATTAAAATCTATGAGGACATTTCAGGCAACGCAGAAGACATTTTGAAGTAATTTAAAAAAAATAAAAATGTATATTGTATGTAATATTATAACTAAAAATCAATGCCGATATCAGGTTAGCTGCCAATAAAAACAAAGAATTTTTTTATATTTAGCTATTCTTCTCAACATTTTTACTGAAGCAAATGAAAATTTTGGTTTAATTTTACAGAGAATCGACCTTTGGTTTTTCGTTAGCATTTTTTTCTTGTTCTATAATTTTTAACAGTACCAAGTGCAAGTTAACACTTCGTTCTATTTTAAATTTTATACCCTCGAATCAATTTTAAGTAAGAAAATGTAACATTTTTTGATTCTTTAGAAAAGAATGTTCCTGTGGAACTAGGCAAATGTGATTTGGCTAGTATATTCCTTGAACGATCTAATATTGCATGAACTTTGAAAGGTCTAAAGGTTTGAAGGTTGAAAGGTTTTTATGTAAAAGTTCAAAAATATTGAATTACATATTTAATTTTTTAAATTTAAACTTTTGCCCTAGTAAACGGATTTAAACCTTTCAAAGTTCATGCAATATTAGACCGTTCAAAGAATATTTCAAATTTCAACTTCCTAGCTCCACAGGAACATTCTTTTCTAAAGAATCGAAAAATGTTACATTTTGTTACTTAAAATTGATTCGAGGGTATAAAATTTGAAATAGAACGAAATGTTAACTTGCACTTGTATTTTAATGTTAATATTCATTTGAAAGAAAAGAATCAAAAATTACACATATATACAGTATGAGCTCGATAATTTGGAGCCATTAAAATAGGCCTTGTTTAAATTTTAAAATAGTTGAAATTATTGGATAGAAACCAATTTGCAACTTTCAACGCTATTTTTGAAAAAACAATAAATAGTTTTGTAATAAAATTAGTTTTTGTTATTATAAAAACCGATTATGATAATTATATAATGAATTATTTCTACAAAAATCGGTGATTTAAATTAGGCAGTACATGTTTAGCTTACTTAAACTGTATTCTATTTTAAAAAATAAAAATCATCGAAAAACCTTTGAAGTACCTATTGAAATTTGGGTGTTGAAAAAACCAAAAGTTGAAAATAGGAAGGGAAAAATTATTGAGCGTACACTGTAATTTGAAATAAAATTCTTATTCCAAAAAATATTTATTTACGCGAGCATATTTATTTGTAGCAAAAGTACAACAACAACAAGAAAAAAAATCAAACCAGAAAAAAAAACAACAACAATTTATTTCAGCTTTAAAGAATGCTGTATCAAATAGGTATACAAGTTAACATAAGTTAACGCATAACAGGTAAATAAAATTATGTTCCCACAAACAAGTTGCAACGTGACCACCAAGAAGAATTGCTGACCTAATGTCTACGACAAATTTAGGTAATAAGAAAATTTGTAAAATTATTTTAAGTTAGATCTAGTTTTGATTTCAATTAATAAAGTTCTAAATTTTTTAATTGTAAAAGTTATAATATTCAATTAATAAAATGATAATTAAAGTAATAAAAAATATTTTTTTTATAATCAAAAAAATAAATTTTTATTAACTTACATGCATACATAACTATATGCATATGGACAAAAAGAAAAAGACAAGAAAAAACCATACCAGCAATATATGTATAATTATAGGATATAATTGCAAAATCCTATATATATACTATACAGTATAATATATATCTATATGTCATATTATTTAATGATCATTATTTTAACGGACAAGTTGTATACCTATATAGTTTTTGAATGAATTGACTCATAGTTTATATATGCGCTTATACATACATATTGTTTCTGTACGTTTTTCGTTTTTGCGATCTGTATTTTTTTTTTCTGTATACGCAATTTCCATATTGGCTCTAAAAATCCACGTTATTATTATTGTATATGTTTATACACTCAAACACTCATACTGTTGATTTCGATTCATACAAAAATTATTCTTTCTATCAGAGCCTCCTTGGCTGGCCATCTGCAGGGAGAAAAATATTTTTTTTCAAGAAATTTTCATTTTGGTCTGTCTATATGGTATTTATATGGTTTTTGATAATCTATAATCATAGGTCAACCGCATGGTAAATAGAATAGGAAGGTATGCTGAAAAGGGGGTTTTAACCTAAAATAAAAATGTCAGTTACAGATGACGTAGCTGCGAAGAAATTTTGAATTTTTAGAAATAAAAACTGTTGTACGTTCACAATAATTATATATATATACATTTTTTGTTCGCAATTCTTCAAATTTTTCTCATTTTCTGTTCAGTCAGATTGTTTTCAATTAATTAATTGTATAAAATTTATACAAATATTTTTCTCATCATTTTTGTGAAATGCCGAAAGTATACATTTTTTGCTACCTAAAATATTTAAGTTTTAAAATAAGGTATTTATATACATTTTATCAGAATCACATCCTCATATCCCATACTTTATAAGCTCATATTATAAAAAATCTAAAAATAAAATATTTGTTTTGTGTAAATTTTTTTCTTTTTCATTTAATTTTATCGTTTTTATTGTACCATCACGACCGCTTGTCTTCAAATACAAACAATCATTTATATCATCTGAATAATTAATTTGCAATAAATGTGTCACACCAAAATGATTATGAAGATTTTTTAAAGTATATTTCAATTCCACAATATTATTTTTTAATGAATATAAATAAACATGTCCTTGACGGTTACATATTAAAAACCAACGATTTTTTTATAATTTCTGCCGTTGTAAACCATTTTTCTTTAATTGATGATGGTAATTGAAAATTAATATGATACAATGGATTTTCAATATTTTCATATGAATTTATATAAATACAATTACCATTATCATCACATAATAATATTTTTCTAGTTTCATCACATATAAAAATTGATTTAATATAACTTTTTGTAATTTCAATTTGTTTAAATTTTAATTTTTTTGGTTTTTTACAACCATGTTCATAAATTAAAAGTTTCTTATAACCGCCAATTAAAATTAAACAATTATTTTCATTTGTTACAAATGTTTCTAAAATTGTACAATTTTTCAATTGAATATCTTCTTTTATTTCCCAATTAAATGTTTTTATATAAATGTAATCTGTTGTAATTCCAACAAAATTTTGTGAATTTTCGCAATTTTTAAATTGATAACATTTAAATTTTGTGAAATTATTAATATTGAATGAATTTATCACTGTTGGAATTTCTTGATATAATTTAACTTTTAAATTATTATCATCATCATCACCATTCACGCTGAATGATTTGAAAATTTTTTCTAATTCAAATTTAATGAAATTTCCGTTATTACTGGTTGTTAATAATGTTTTAGTTTTTTCATAATAATCAAAATTCCATATAATTGCACCAAAATGATGTCGCCGCTTGAATATTAATTCACCATTTGAATTCCATACACATAAATTTGAATCTTCACCAAGAGAAATTGCAAACTGATGATTATCTCAAATAAATTCAAAAATTTAAGACTTAAAAAAGACTGGCTACGTTTCAGAATTTTTCATTATATTTTCATTTTCAATAATTTTTCCTTTGAATACCCTTGCTGTATGAGCATAACCACTTTTGTATGGTGGAATTTCTTTATTTTTCCAATCATCATCAACGGTGGTAGTATCATGGATCATTTTATTTTGTATTTTCCAAAAACGTATCGATCTATCATCTGAAGTTGTTGTCATCAACATAAATTTCATATTTACATCAATAGAAAATATTACACCAGAATGAGCAGAAATACGATGTAAAACTGGATAATGATTGGTAATTTTTTCATCATTTATGGTCCAGATAATCACTTCACCAAATGCGTTTCCTATAAAATACAAAATGAAATTAATTTAATAGGAAAAAAATTCTAAAAAGAATTCCCTAATTACCTCCAAAAATTGTTAAATTTGAATTTGATTCCATTAAATGCGAACAATACATTGTGGATTTATCAATACATGAATATTTTTCTAAAATTTTAAATGCGTTTTCATGAAAACAATATTCAACAATTAAAAGGACACTATGAGCTGTTAATAGATAAAATTTTACAATTTCTGGGTTTGTATTTTTATTTAAAAACAGCCCATTACTAATCCAATCCGTAATTTTCGAACAGGAAAGTAGTTTAAATTCTTCGTTGATATTTTTTCCTTCATATTTCAAAAAAAAAAGAGCCAAAAAGACAATTTTCCTAAGATTTTAAATCAAAATATTCTACTACTCACACAATTATGAGAGATCAAAGAAAATTCTTTTGCTCCATACGTTAAAAGAACATTATGAATATTATGATCTGTTTCATATTCTAGACCATGGATTTTTTCTTTGAATTTACAATGTAATTTTTCACATTGAACTTCATTCATGAACAACTTTATCACTAGCCACTGTGCAAACTACATATAAAAAAAAATGTAAACAAAAACTTTTACGTCGCAGCTACGTCATCAACTTATTGTAATGTCACTAAAAAACGAAAAAAAATCTCCGCCATATTGCTTTTCAGCATACCTTCCTATTCTATTTACCCAATATAATTTGAGAACACAATAAGGTATGTTCTGACGGGCATCGCTCTCTTCTCTCATGATATGACGTCATTCAGTTGAAATATTTGAAAACGACATTTGAAAAATAAATTTGTAGATAATAACCATTTTACGTGGAAATAAAAATAAAATACAATGTTAAATTATGTACAAGTTTTTATTTTTTTTTTATTTTTTGAAAAATTATATGTTAATGATCTATTTAATTTTCTTATACGAAAATATAGCCTACATCTAAAGAACAATGTTTTAATCTTATTGTCTAATGGAACCAATATAGATTTATTTAACAACTTGTCCATATATCCACTACAAATACTTAAAGAATTTGTATTTTCTTCATTGAAAATTTTTTCAAGAGTTTTTAAATTATTTAAAAAATTTTCCTTAGGCTTTATAAGTCCACCCTTACTTATTACATCTATCCATGAAAACGCACTACATTCCCGTTGTTTATATACATAATCATTATTCAGCTGTAATTTTTTTGGCTATAAATCCAGCCAAATATTCTAATGCGTCTTCATGGAACTCGTCGTCATCTGCGTTTGGAACATTTTTCGAATTTTCCACCAATGTAATGCATTCATCTTCTTCGTCTGTTGAATTACAGAAACTTTCTTTGGTCCATTATCTTTTTGAAAAATACTGGAAAATAATCCTGTTGAAAGAATTTTTTCATTAGGTTCTAAATGTTTGGTGTTTGAATCAACACTTATTTGCAAGGTACTGTCTGATCTTCCTGTGAAATTTGGAAAAGATTATGGTAGAAAATTTGTGATTTATAATTAGTATTATTTTCCCATTTATATTTATGCATCTACCACCAAAAAACTTACTTCAAATCTGTGATAACTATAATTAGAAAAGACAATTACGAACATTTATACTAAATTACTATATAAAGTTAGCCAAAACAAACGATCGCAGACAATATTTAAATTCTATCGCTGATGGATGATCATTTTTTTATTTGTATAATTTTTACAAGAACTTACTGCACAGTTCACCATAATTAATATATTATATTATATAAATTAATAAACTAAATACTTAAATAAACTTCAACTTTAAAAGTACATACGTTTTGCTCACACAGTTTGTTTTTAATTTTTTTAATTATTCCTTATAAAACTTCATTTTCTAATATTAAAATTCAATTTTATAGTTCACAAATTAATATTCATAAAAAATTCATATATGTTATTAACAAATTAATTTCTTATTTATTAAATTAACCACGATAACAATAAACCACCATAGAACATAATACAACTTTAATTTTCAACCACGACAAATTTCAACTGGCTGACGTTTGTGAGAACGAATAAGAACATACCTTATTGTGTTCTCAATTTATTTTGCTATTTACCATAGGCATAGCATATAGAATAATAGCAGACAAAGTATGTATATCCAACCAAAGTAAAGCAGGAGGTATATATACACTCATGAAATAAAAAACTCCATTTTTTTTTTTTTTTTTTAATTCCAGTTACTGGCAGGGTTGCCACTTTGACACAATTGTGCCATTTCTGACACATTTTTAGTTTATCAGTTAACAATTGACTCAATGACACATTTCTTATCCAAATGACACATTTTCACACTTTTAATATGAATTGAAATAGAAATAAGCCATAGATGTATTTACTACGAAAAAATAAATTTTTTTTCAAAAGAACATCATAACAATTTTTCTTTGGTGTGATAAGATAATGTATCACTTACCACGTATACATGATGAGATCCAAAGATCCAGCGATTGAAAGATCGAACTTCGATCTGCGTATTTCAGTATCCTGGATCAAAAGATCGAGTTCAGTTTAGATTCAAACGTGGTTCAAAATATAGTAATTATAACCTTGAATTTTTTACTTTTCCTAATATTTGAATGTAAACTTAAATATTAGGGCAAGTTTTGAGTTTCTTCATGTCCCGAAATATTTCTTTTTGCCATTTTATTTATGTATTCAATTTTAAGACCTTTTTCATTTTATTTGTTTTTGTTATTTTTTATTTTTTCAAATAAAAAATTTTGAATTATGTTAATTGTTTCTTATTTTTCCTGCTTAAGCATAGTACATAGTACTGTGATCAAGAGGAATTTATGCTGTTTTAGCAGCAAAACCTGTTTTAAGCGTTTTGACACATTTTGACACATTTTTTTTTAAAAAAATGACACATTATTTTTCCTTAGCGTGGCAACCCTGGTTACTGGAAATGAAATGTAAATATTTCACATTTTTCTAAACGGAAATTTCAATTAGTTAAAATGAGACAGACTGACATACACAAACGACAATATTTTTTGTTTTATTTTTCAGGTCGCTGAATTAAATGTACATGTTAAATAGCTTATAAACAAAAGGTCGCTGAATATAATTTAACCAAATTTAACATATGTTTATAACATATGGTTTTTTTAGAGTAGCCATACACAAGAATTATGAAATGAAATTTTTTGAAATGTTTGTCCGTTAGATGGTGTTGTTATTTTCATACCCTATATAAATTATATAGTATATATTTTTATAAATATATAATTATATATTTTATATAATTATATAATCATATACATATATTTATATATTATATATAGTTTGGAAGCAATTCTATGTATGTATTCAAAAAAATTTATGAAATTATGTATTTATATTATGTTATGTACATACATATATGTAAAATATGAGCATATGAAATCAATGTACATATTATACCTATGTATACTATATATATTATTTTTAAAAAAATGTACAAATGCATGGATATAGGTATATTTCTTATAATATATCACTTAAAAAAATCCCTAATAATGATTTGTTTAATATACCTTTATGCGTGGTATTATTTATTTTGAAAAAAATATATATAGGTATGTATATATATTTTTCGTTTGTTTTAATATTCACATTATATAGTAGTACATAACTATGTAAAACGTAACTTACAAATTTGAATGTTTGAATTTTTCAATGTACTACCCACAAATGTATTCATTTGGTAGCACTAAATTATTAATTTTAAACTGCTGAATTCATACAATCATTCAACTTCATTGTTAATAAATTCAAATTCGAATTTAAAAACAGCGGAAAAATTTTTTTATAAAAAATTATGATTATACATATGTATTATGTTCCTACTTTCTATTAATAAATAAAAATTAAGGAGAGATTTTTATTATATAAAACTGCTAATAAATATTATTAATTTTAATTTGAGTTTTTTTTACGTTGAAAAAAGTTTTAAAGTATACTTTCAGATTATATATATTAGATATTTATTTCAATTCAATCTAGAACTTGAGTTTGTATAAATAAAAAACATAACTTTGAATTCTAGATCAAGGTGGTGTGGAAATAGCTTCCTTTAAAATAAAATTTTCATTATTTATTTTTAAAAAGCGTCACCAGATTTGTTACAAGTTACAAGAAAAGTAACAAGAAATTTGTTATTTTCAACCTTTTCTATAAAAGGGTAAACTTGTATAAAATTTAAGTCTTTTTTCATTTCCTAAAATAATAATTTTAGAAAAAATGACATTATTATTTGTTGACGATTATTATTATGATTTATTAATATTCCTTAATACTTGTACCACAATCAATTGAATGTCGTTTTTCAGTTTTTTTTTTCACATTATTATTAATAAGATTTAATTTTTGTAAATAAAATTTATTAATGAATTATAATTTAAATTATCATCTTTTTTTATATTATTATTATTATGATTTTGTACTGATTGTGATGATATTGATGATCAATTATTATATTTATTCACTTTGTTTCAATATTTATTATTGTTATTAAAATTTACATACCTACCCTACCTATAATCATGGTCAATTTGACGTTTAACATCTGATTCATAGAACGCTGAATGCTGAATTGAAAAAAGAAATTTGAAAATTGAAGTGGGAATAATTTTATGTTTTATCTCTTTTCAGCTTTAATAATTTATAGTTCTATTTATTAAAGTGAAAGACAGACTCATCTCATATTTTTTTTTCACTCACACCAATAAGAAAAACAACAATTTTCACAGAATCGGGAACACAATTTGTTCTATAGTTAGTATTCTATATTTCTATATTCAACCGTACCCAATGATACAAATAGACTGGATGGAACAACAGTAGGAAACACCATACTGTAAAAATGGGACAACATTTATATTGTTGTCTCACTCTTAGGCAATTCGTCATGTTTCAATCAGTGATGGATGTTGACGTGTCAACAATCATAATTTGACTGACACCGTCAACAATCTGTCAACAATTAAAATTGTCAACAATGTGTCGACAATGTGTCAACTATCCTATCCTATCCCTAACCGTAAGTCGTAACGTAACTGACGTACGTCTAATCTGTAATCAAATCATTCTAACTAAGCCAACCTAACCTTTAAAAAAAACTGAAAATTTAAGGTGATTATATTTAATAATTTATAATAGGTATACTTATAAAACTTATAATGGTATAATGTATTAATTATACATAATAAAATAAGAATAAAAATTTATAAATATAAAGTATAAACTATAAATTATAAAAGCAACTAAATCATCTAGTTTTAAAATGGTTGGACGTCCTAAAAATGTAATGTTATTTTTTTATGCTTATAAATTTTATTTTTCCTTCCTTTGTTTTGAAATTTTTATTTATGGAATATTATTAAATAAAAATGAAATCGTTAACTAGACGTTAACAGTCAGTGTCAACAATGTCAACAATGCTAAGTAAACAATTAGTATTGTTGACACGTCAACAATACAATTGTTGACGTAGAATTGTTGACGTGCCCATCGCTGGTTTCAATGAACAAAGAGTGATTTAAACATTTGATATTTTTAAAAGATAGATGGAGGCACAATTTTCATTTAATTTAAAATGAAATTAACTGGATTTGAATTAAAACTAAATTTTAACTCGATAAAAATCAAATCGCCCTTAAATAAATCAGTAGCTTATGCTGTTATGACACGGTATTAATACTATTGGAAGTTTTAAGTACTTAAAGAAAGAGACAACAGATTTGAGAAACAGAGACACACTATCAAAATCAGCTGACATTTTCTTGAAGTTGTGTTGCCGGTATCTCTGTTTAAAGTAAATGGCAATTAAATAATTTAGTAAATGAATGTTCGTGATTATTATTTCTTTTCTATTCATTTTGTTTGCACTCACTGAAAAAAATTAGAAATAAATAATTAGACACGTCACACTCGTTTAAATATAATATGTATTAAACTTTGAAAAATGTCTAAACACGATGGCAACACAAAAACAATATTAATGTTCAAATTTCATGATTATTGGAAGGATATTGGAATTTGAAGAGTTATTTTTTGACATTTTCAGTATTAATACTGAAATTATTGTTAGTTCATATCTCTCTTTCTTTCTAGTTGCTTTTTCCGTAAAACATACTTGTTATTTCTTTTTAATAACGAAATTAATCACATCAAAATAAATACCGTATCATATAGCCATTACTTGTAATTACGTTATTTCAATGGGAGATTTTTTAACGTTTTTAAATTTGAATATATTCAAATTTGACAGCTTTGACAATCAATGAGTGAAAGTGAGATGAGTAATTGAATGAACGAAAATAATGCATATATACATATGTCTCATTCTTAGGGAATTAACGAAATTTGTCTTGAGCCCACATGAAACAAGAAGTTGTACAGTCCATATTATATTATATATAAATTCTTTGACATTTCCACCATACCATTACATTACGTGTAATTTTGATATGCACTGCATATGATAGATTATTGCCAATTGCACATCTAACCAAGCTAAAAAAAAGTCTTGCAAAAATAATTTTTTCTTCAATAACCCAGGGACTTTTATGTTTTGGGCATTTTAAAATACATATTTGAGAAAATGGAATACGAAAGTGTTTTACTTGTTAAACCAGAAGTTTTTATCTACAAAATTCCACCTAGAGCAAGTAACAGAGGATACAGGTAGGGTTGTGCTAATCATTTATTTGATGAAACATGTCTTCATTCGATTATTTCCTTGTTTTCAAATACCAATAAGAAATAGTCTTAAATACAAATTTCAGAGCTGCAGATTGGAATCTTGGTGAGCCAACATGGACTGGACGTATGAGATTAGTTACAAAGGGTAATTTAATAGTACTAAAACTAGAAGATAAGACTACTGGTGCTTTATTTGCAAATTGTCCAGTAGAAACTTATCCAGGAGTTGCAATTGAAGCAGTTTCTGATAGCTCAAGATATTTTGTGATTCGTGTACAAGATGATAATGGTAAATATGACCATGAATTAAATTTTTGTTTTTTTCTATACAAACTAAATCTCAATTTTTTTTTTATCTTTCAAAATAATGAAAGGACGATCTGCATTTTTGGGTCTTGGATTTGGAGATCGGTCTGATTCATTTGATTTAAACGTTGCTCTACAAGATCATTTCAAGTGGGTTAAAAATCAAGAACAAATTGAAAAAGAAAAGGTCGAACCAAGACCTGAATTGGATTTAGGCTTTAAAGAAGGCGAAACAATAAAGATTAACATGAAAATAACTGTAATTCAGTTCAATACTTAATCTCATTTTAATAGTAGCTAATAAGAATTTTTTTTTCTAGAAAAAAGATGGAAGTGAATCAAATTCTCGACCTGTAAAGTCTCGCGGTGGTTCTGGTTTACTTCCTCCTCCTCCAGGTGGGAATAATAGAATAGCTCCGCCGCCATCAGTTGCTGTTAAACAAAATTCAACTTCATCTCCATCACATAGCAATCAACAAGGTATTGCTGAATGGGGAGATTGTACTCCACATAGGTATGTTATTTTTACTTTGTAAATTATGAAAACCAAAATATTGTTGAAAAGGATAATGAATATGGATTGTTCAATGAAGAAAAGTTTAAATTTAAATTTTTCGAAATGTCTGAAACAAAGACAATTTTTTCTTCTGTACATCGTGTTCCAGATACGAATAATGGTGTGCGTGCAGAATTAAAAGAAATTTTAAGTAGAAAAATATAACAAAATTCTTTTCAAATTCCATTATTTTGATTAACATTAATTATGAGGTTAGACAAAATTAATGGTAAATGCTGAAATACAGTAATAATTTCTATTAGATCATAAAATATTTTACGACCATAGTGATCGTAGTTATTATATGGAATATTGGTTATGTTCCTAAAAATATACCATTTTAGTAGATCACAGCTACAAAATTCTTAACAAATATAACTATTTAACATTTTTTTTTAAAATGGCGTAAATGTGTATTTAGTGCAATGTATCGAATTCTAAAACATCAAAATCAAGTTCCAAGTTTCTAATTCCAAAACGTTTTGCAACGACAAACAGTGCAATGGAAATTTTCTAGATACAAAACTATAAGGTTGGCCACGAAATCCCCAATTTAAAAAAATTCAGAGTATACTTCGGGCGCCCGAATTTTTTTATTTGGGGATTTTTAATTTATTTAAAATTGAAAGTTTTTGTTTACTCTTTGTGTAATATTTTGATATTTCCGGTTTTGTTTGGTGTCGCCAACTAATTTCTTTTGGAGTTTATCTGGATTGTGTCGTTTCTGTATTTTGTTTTTCTAAATTTTGTTGTTCTGGATTTCGTTACAAACAAATCTCTTTTAAAAAATTGTTGTATTAGAAAAAAAGTATTCTGGATTTTCATGCATTTTTCTGACTTATGGGGATTTTGTGTTCAGGGATTTTATGTCTGGGGATTTTGTGTTTGGGTATTTCGTGCCTCTCCTAAAACTACATCAAGAATAAAAGGAATTTCTGAAGAAAAAAAGGGTAAAGGAAAAAAAAAAAGACTTCAGACTTAAAAATGTTGTCTAAAAAATATTTTTCACTCATATGTAATTTCCAACGGCGGAGGGTGGTATGGTTCAGGCCGTTCAGTGAACACCCTAAAATTATTATGAACGTGATCATAAAATTTTCTAACCAAATTCAAAAAAAAATTTTCTTTGGTAAAAAAAAGAGTAAATGAAAACAATACAATTTAAACTCTTTTTTAATTTTGCATACATAAATCATTAGGTTCATATTTAAAAATGGACCCACCGAAAATTACAAGAGAATCAAGGTAGTTGGAACACTTATAAGGTAGTATAAAGAATTAATGAGAAATGAAACATGACGTCATTGAGACTCAAATATAAGTTTTTGATGCATTTTAATATTAGAAATTGTTAGAAAAAATACTGATTTTTACTTTATTGTTTTGATTATTTTTCTTTTTTACTTTAAAAAAATGTTATTAGTAACTTAAAACAATTTATTCAAATATGTATCTTCAAATTTTAACAGCTGAAAAATTGTTCAAAGAAAATATACTCAATAATTCACGATAATGACGTTTGTTCGATCGATTGAGTTACGTAATACCGAAATTAAATTCAGTCGAATCGAAGAAGATTCTTCGATCAACCTACGAATCAAAAATCATAATAAGCACTATCATATTTTTTTATTTTATAAATGTTTGCTTTGATTCATTTTCCATATTGTTCTATTGATTTTGTATGGCCATACAATCTTACTTACATCATTTTACATTTAAATGGCGCTCGACACTTCCAATTGATATTACCTATATATATACGTTCCAATTACCTTGTGCAAGATGTTCATATTTTAAAGTGAACATTGGAAAAATCCTAGTACACCATATATTCGTTTATATTTTTCTCTTTTCAAATTCGTTTTCCTATACATCAGTGAGGTTCATATTTAAAAGTGAACCGTAGTAGAAAATTATAAAAAAATATTTTGTTTACTTTTCGTTTCCTTTCTCTTTTATATCCTTCAAATAATAATGAATTGTGTTCATATTTTGAAATGAACGTTGTTGTTTTCCTTTCTATTTGTTAACTTTTTTATTTGAATAAAATTAAGTTTAATAAATTCAATTTCAATAAAAAATTTGCTTGAGTTGAAGATGGACGGTAAGAAATAAATAGACCGGTTTTTTCGGGGTAAAAAAAATTTTTTTTTCGAATTTTAAACGGATTTTTTTTAATATTTCTTTCTATTGTTTACACAATTTTCTCCTTAGGGAAACCGACCACTTTATATCGGTTAACGCTCTGACAGCGATACCTCTTACGTGAAGTGGAAACTCGTGTTTTAAGTTATTTTGAATAAAAACAAAATATACACCCATGGTAAAAGGAACACTAATAAGGTATTATAAAGAATGAATGAGAAAAGAAACGTGACGTAAGAAAGACTCATGAATATGAGTATGCATGTAATAAGTATTTTTATCATATGGAGAATAATTAAATAATTTAGTAATTTTGAAGTATTTCAGCATCCCGTGGACCAAAAACTGTAATTACTTGACCTAATTGTTTGTTGAAGTGTTCCCTTTGATTATGCCTTACGATTTTTTTCTAGTATTTGTACTTTCTGAGATGAAATGTAAAACAAGGTAAAGAGTCGAAAATTTTCCATACATTTTCTATACCAAACACAAATTTGACTTAATTTTCAACTTCAAAGATCTGTATATCTAAAAAATTTTGAACTTTTTCATGGTTTTTCGCGTATTTTGTCCTTGTGATTGGAAACTATGGCACTTACAGAATTACCGAACAAGATAGCTTTTAAGCAACACTTCAACAAATATTTTAATTCAAAAATATTAGTTTTTGGTTAAGAGGATGCTGAGATATCTTATTTTGAAAAATAAATTGTAAAATTTCCATATACTTTTGTATTTCATTTCTCAGATCGTCCACATACGTATTGCCATACGATCTTTCTTACGTTTTAATGGCGCCTGAGAGTTCCGAATTCCGATTGATATTACCTCATTAGTGTTCCTTTTACCATGACATACACCCATGTTCTGAATTCCACTTTTTCAGAATTGAAGTTGCGGAAGTGGAATTAGGTGTTCTAGATTCCACTTTCACTTAATTTTCGTGAATTCAAATCCGCAAAGTTTTTCTCCGTGGAATAATATTAGTTGTTAAATTCAACTGTGACTTGTATTTGTATAAGTCGGAATTTTATTAGTGAAATTTTGTTTTTAATTTAAAAATATTAAATAAATTTAAATTTATTTTAAAGTTAAAATATATAAGTTAATGTATTTTAATATTCTAGTATAATTATTTCCATAAATACATTCAATGTATTTTGAAAAGGAAAACACAAAAATAAAGAGCAGATAAAAATATTTGTGAATTTTATAGATAAAAATTCTGCACTAATAAAAAATAAATTGTCAAAAAAAAAAAAAAAAAGCAAAGAAGAAAATAGAACGTTTATGTAAGAATTTAGCAATTTAGCTGATTCGAAATTAATGTTCGAAATGTATATTTCCGCGTGGAATCTAGAACACCATTTTCGATTTCGCATGGATTTGATTTCGTATTCCACTTCCACTTTTTGCGGAATCTAGAACATGGGTGATAACATTTTCTTTTAAAAATCTGAACATCCGGAAAAAAACTACTGGCTCCGCCACTGAATTTCACATTCGTTATCTTGTCGAATTTAATGTTATGAGCGTCTAATAATCAATTAGACTAAGATATAGAACGATTTAAAAAAGATGGCATTTCGTATTATACTAGAGAAACATTCGCAGAAGAAAAGATACTTACACACATTAATTTTTGTTTTTGTAAATTCTAAGAAAGAGGTTCCTTCCTTCGTATATTATGTATACACAAGAAGATTACTAACACATGTAAGACATGCGCGAAACTGTGCCATCTTTTTTGAATCGTACTATATTTATCAGTTTATGCATTTTCTCTCTTTTTTGAACAAAATGGTTCTGGAATTTCTGAAAAATATTTAGCAATGAATAAAAATCATATTTTACATTTTTTTACTCATCTTTTTTTTTTATTTTTAGAATTTAAAAGGAAAATACAAAATATAGAAATACACACCACGGAAATTGGCTTTTTCTTATAATTTTAATAATTTTTCAATCATCTTCGAGAACAATAAGATCGTCATCATCATCATTGCTTATTGATACTTTAGCTCGTTTTGAAGTTGATGGTCCTTCTCCAGGATCATTTTTACGTTTTATTCCCGTTCCACTTGTATTAGGAATTTCTGAATTATTTTTTGTGATAGAATATTCTTCTATTATGCATACGTCATCATCACTGTCATTATTTTTATCAATGTTTTGATATTTTTCTAGTTTTTTATTTTTATCATTGTTTTCTGGTACTGTTTCAATTGTAGTATCACCAGAGTCTAATTTTTTAACACCATTTCCAGTTACTTCAACTTTTGGATTTTCTTGCGGTTTTAAATTTTCAAAATCAGCAATTATTTCAAATAATGGTTCATCACGTTTTACATCTTTATGAATTATGATAATTTTTAAATTATATTGCTGAAGATAATCATCAGCATCTAAAACTACACCATCTACAATGTCTATTTCATTTAGAAATTTTTCATTGTTCAAATCAATTTCGTCTTCTTCAGATGACACTATTATACAACTTTTTGATGCCATTATTACATCAGGACTTATCATATTTAGTGATTTAATTAGAACATTCTCACGAAATTCTTTAAGTGTCATTTTTGTGGTATCTACCTTCAATACAACTTCATGTTTCAACGAACAAACAAAACATTTTAAATTCGGAGGAGTGAGAATTTTGTCTGGAACAAATAATTGATTTCTAGCGTTTGGACGTAATCTCATATATACTGATTTACATTTATCAAATTGGCCTTGAAGCACCTTAAATGCATGGATTATGACAATACCAGCTGTAATAGCATTGGTAGTTGCTATAGCCGGAATTATGTTACCAGCCATTGACTTAATATCAAAACGTGATTTCTGAGGAATTTTAAAAATATTTGCTCTTATATTAGCACAAGCTGAAACAAAATCCATGGCATTTCTATCATCTTTATCCCATACAAGATGATTACCCTTTAATTTTGAAAGTTCATTTTTGAGTGCATTAACGCTACTTGCAAACACTTTTACACATTCTGAAAGAGTCCAGATTTTTTGGTCAGTCACCACTCTTGAATCTGATTTTATACTTTCTTTTATATCGAAATCAATGGAATCTTGCCATTTAAGAGGCTTTGGTGGTGTTCTTTTTTTCCATAAATCATCCATACTTAATAAATATTTAATGTCATCGTAAAATAATTTATTGAACAATTTTTCTGTATCATATTGTATTTGCTCTGCCCATTGACGAGTGCTCGCACGTTGAATATTTCCAGCATCAGTTGCTTTATTTTCAAGAGCTTTTAAGCCAGCATCTCCAACTGCTTCTGGATCAGTGGTATCTGGTGATACGTCTTCATCTTCAATTACTTCCCCAAATAATTGATTGAATAAATGTTTTGCCCAGACAATGCAATGAATTAATTCAGATGGTGTATTTCTAATGGTACAATTAGGATAAGTCTTTTCTCTTTGTTTTGGAGTACATTCGTAACACTGTGTCAGATCTTTCTTAATTAATTCAACTTGTCCATTATATCCAGATGTTCCACTTTCTATTAATGGTATATTTGCTGTTAAACACATTCGATTGACATGATTTCTTGCCTGGCGATTGTCTAATGCATTTAGTACCAAATTGAAACGTTGAAAAAAGCTGACTCCGTAGTTTGTGGTTGTAATACTATCATGATGAGCTTTAATTTTTATGTCAGGATTAAATTTCAATGCACTCTGACGAGCAACCTCTGCTTTCGATTTACCCACATGTTCTTTATGAAATAAAAACTGGCGATTCAAGTTACTCACATCAATTGTGTCCAAATCAATCTTTAAAAAAATATTAAAATAAATATTTTTAAAAATATTCACATTTAAAAGGTGACTTACAATTTCAATGTCTGGAAATCCTGATAAGACAAGGTTTTTTAATATTTCGCACCCAATACCGCCGGCACCGACAACCAAAATTTTGCTTTCACAAATTTTTAATCTAAGACTTTCCTCGAATACACCAGGTACTTTGGCTGCCATTACGAAATACTAGTATGAAGTTCTTAATTTAATAATTCTCAAAAAAAATATACTTTGTATCTTTTATCACGTTCTACTCTTTAGTACTTTATTTTGTATAAAATTACTTTTGTAATTTAACACTACACAACTATGGCTTCCGCTTTTAACTTTTCGTGTTTGATTTTCACTTAAAATATTTTTTAACCTTGTATGTTTTATTACTTCTACTCTATCTTTTAATACTTTACCAATCTTTTATAAATAAAGTAATTCAATAATTTACCAGTAACAAATACAACTATGGCTTCCAAGTTCCAGTTTGTTAATCTTTTAAATTCGTAAATGTAGAGGGAGAATAAGTAGTAATTCATTTCGTGCAACTTTACAAATGTTTTACCATAGGGTAGGGTTGGACTAAAGTATTCGAGTACTTAGTATCGAGTACATTCACTCGATACTTCGATACTTTTGTATTCGATACTTTTTTGCGATACTTACTAAATGTTCGATACTTTTTTGCAAGTAGATACTTAGATCAGGAGGCGCTCTAATCCCCGTACTAAATGGCGCTTTTCGGTGTTTGGTAATACACTTGTCATATGAGGTTTTTTTTTTTTGCTCGTTTCCTTGATTCTTAAGATTACACGTGCTCTGTCTGTCATGAGTACTTTTGTACTCATGTACTCATACTCGATACTTCGGTCGATACCAAGTAGTATCACTACTTTTCAAAAGTACTCATCAAAATACTTGTACTCGATACTTTTTGGAAAAAGTCCAACCCTAACCATGGGTCTATAATTTAAGGAAATTCGTACATGCTAGATGTTTTTGCAACAAAATGGTTACTGTGGAGTGTGGACAGAAAATGTCTGAAAGAAATTCCTGCAACGAAACTCACAAGACATCGCTAGTTTTCTTCCAAGAAATTTGACATTTTAGTCATCAATCATGGCGTCAGTATGAATTTATTTCTGATAGTTGTGCTTAGTCATTGGAAACTTCAGATTTGTGAGTTATTCCATAGATGTATAAACATATATAGATATGTGACATTTAAAGAGTTTATACGGTAAAAAAATAATCCGAATTTTGGATTAAATTGGGAGTACGCTATAAACGGTAACTTGGGATTAAAATAATACATGCAAATGTTGATGTTGATACTTTTATTCACTTATAGTTATAGTATACATA
This sequence comes from Bombylius major, assembly GCA_932526495.1. Classification (NCBI taxonomy): domain Eukaryota; kingdom Metazoa; phylum Arthropoda; class Insecta; order Diptera; family Bombyliidae; genus Bombylius; species Bombylius major. The sequence continues at coordinate 33,429,220 of OW052043.1, forward strand.
TTATTCTTCTTCCACATAAAAAAAGAAGAAGAATGTGACAGCTTCACTTTCACCATAAAAATTAGAATCCGCCATATTGCATTTTACCTCACACATCATATAAAAAAATTGGGGTTAAACCAATGACTTTATATATAATATGGACTGTACAACTTCTTGTTTCATGTGAGCTCAAGACAAATTTCGTTAATTCCCTAAGAATGAGACATATGTATATATGCATTATTTTTGTTCATTCAATTACTCATCTCACTTTCACTAACTGATTGTCAAAGCTGTCAAATTTGAATATATTCAAATTTAAAAACGTTAAAAAATCTCCCATTGAAATAACGTAATTACAAGTAAGCTACTGATTTATTTAAGGGCAATTTGATTTTTATCGAGTTAAAATTTAGTTTTTATTCAAATCCAGTTAATTTCATTTTAAATTAAATGAAAATTGTGCCTCCATCTATCTTTTAAAAATATCAAATGTTTAAATCATTCTTCGTTCATTGCAACATGACGAATTGCCAAAGAGTGAGACAACAATATAAATGTTGTCCCATTTTTACAGTATGGTGTTTCCTATAAAACTTAAAAGAATTCTCATATTAACAGTTTATACGGTGAAAAAATAATTCGAATTTTGAATTAAATTGGGAGTCGCGTAGAAACGGTAAAATTGGGATTAAAAAATTACATGCAAATGTTGATATTTTTATACACTTATAGTATACATATTATTCTTCTTCCACGTAAAAAATAGAAGAAGAACGTGCCAGCTTCACATTCACCATAAAAATTAGAATCCACCATGTTCAAAACCCTCTACAATAAAAGCCTCCTACTGGTATTGTGTATGTATTAGTAAGAAGTGCCATGTTTTGTTTTGATATTTTAGTTTCTTATGATTTCTTAATAAGAGTGGTGGAATATTAGTGTAAAGAAATAGTGTTTTAGCTGAATATTTTTGGTTTTTTAAATAAAATATTGTTTATAAAAGTTTTAAAATATAATAAATTAGCAGTGTTATAATTTTTAAAGTGCACAATAGTCAAAAAAATTAAATAAAAAGGTGGAAAATGTTGTGCGTTCTTACCTACTTGTAAGAGAAAAAATTAAAGTATGACTACATAGTACATACCTATCTATGGTGAGGTTATATTATTTATATGTAATAAAGTGAATAAATTGATTTGAGTTAATAGAATTTAATTTATTAGTTATCACAAATTAAGTGTCTATTTGCCTTCATTACACAATAAAGATTATGTACCAAATTATTTACTTTTTCATAGACTTTTTTTATATAAATTTTTGTGATTATGTTATGATGTGAGAAATTGATTTGATTCAATAATTTAACAATTAATACAAACTTATAAATAACATTTTATTAAATTAAATGAATTTGTTCTGTATTTCGTTCACTTTATTTATTTTTTTCATATATTTGTGTTTACATTTCATTTCAATTTATTCACTTTTATAATATAACCTCACCATAGGTAATGTAGTCATTAGTCACATGTCAATATATAGGTATAGAAGAAAAAAGTTTATATTATTTATTATTCTTTAAACTTTAATTATTCATATAAATACATATATGTATCAGAATTATTATAAATTAAATTTTATTAAATCAAATCAATTTATTCACTTTATTACATATAAATAATACATATAACCTCACCATACTTTAATTTTTTCTCTTAAAAGTAGGTAAGAAGGCACAATATTTTTCACCTTTTTATTTAACTTTTTGACTATTGTGCACTTTAAAAATTATAACACTGTTAATTTATTATATTTCAAAACTTTTATGTATAAACCATATTTTATTTGAAAAGCCAAAAATATTTAACTAAAACACATTTTCTTTACATCACTATTTGTACTACCAGCATTGAATGTTTTGACGTTTCAACACTTTTATCGTGTTTGATTGTGTTAGTGCAGAAAGCCACAACTCGGCTTGTGATATAGAGGGTTTTGACCATGTTGCATTTTACCTCACACATACATATAAAAAAATTGGGATTAAACCCAAATAAATTGGGCTTAAGCCAAAATCCGAATTATCGAGTTTATACCACAAAAAATTGGGAGTAAATCAAAATCCGTATTAAAAGCGAATCAGGCATAAACTCGTACATTTTCTTTTATACTCATCTTCCCGCTGCAGTGATGTCACCCCTACTACACATGTACTAAATCTACTACATTTATCCCGTTTTAGGTTTTATGTACGTACTAACCAAAATCTACTCCTATTTGTCTTTCACTTGATAATTCTTAAAAATCTGCCTGAATTATTAGTTCTACTTGCTTTGCTGTTGCTGTCGCTACGTTATACAACGCAGTGTGGTTGTGTCATTAAATAATGATTTGATGTAACAGTAAATTGAGTTTTTTTGAATGTATAATATTTTCTAACATTCGGAATTTTTTTTTAATTTTGTATTTACGTTGATAAATTGTAAATTGTAACGATTGTAAATTTTAAATGATTTTAAGTTCAAATCGAAGACTGAACTATTTTGCAATTCATAAAATGTAATAAAATATACAGCTAATACGTGACAATTAGTATTTGTTAAATTAATATATGCCCTTTATTTGGAAATTAATTTGATTGATTGATTGATTTGGAAATCCTAACGATTTGGCCGCTAGAGGGCGTTAAAGTTTCTTTGCTCTTATTTCACGGTATACACTATAACTTTTTACAAGGGCATTCAAGGGTCACTTTGTGTTGAGAAAAAACGTAGAGGACCCTTTGCATTTTCAACGATACCTTACTTATTCCTCTTTTTTTAAGTATTGAAAAGTAAGACGCAATCAAAGTCAAAATTTTGTGAATATTTCCCAAATTTTTTTGTTTAACGCTGTCTTTCTCAAAAAAGGCTTAAATTAACCTCTATTTTTTATTGCAGAAAAAGAATGTTTAATTGATTCTGCATCGATTTGCTATCTTAATTTTCGATATTTGCTTTTGAAAATTAACACTTCTATCTCCTGTTTTCAGAACATAATGTAAAACAAAATTTAAGTTATAGAACACAAAATTAACTATTGAAAGCTTTTTCTTTTTCATCAACAAGACGAATATGATACCCCCTTCTCTGCCCGCACAGGGTCTGATACAATTTTGTTTCATTTTCCTTTTCGAATCTCTATTATATTTCAATTCTCTTTGCTTTCATTGACGGTTTTACATTTGTCTTCTTCACGACAGTATTCTCGACATTTTCACTTATACATAGGTATTCCTTCTTTCTTCTCAATTTATTGTTTATACACAAATTTGTCAATATATTTTAGTATCTTCACCTCGTAAAATAGAAATCAGTTTGGTTGAAAAAGTGAAGAAAGATGAGGAAACCGCACTTCTCCCCTGACCAACTTCAAAAATAATGTCGTGAAGAAAACAAATGTAAAACCCATCATTTATCTTGTTTATGCTAAGCGTTACTTCGCATTAACTCACTCCGTCTTGACTTAATACGGATGCATAAACAAAATTTCAAAACGCATTAAAGCTCTACGTCGTTTTGAGTTAATACACTATTAAATCCGCATTTAAAATTTCATTTCGTTTTTAAAATGTGCATAAACACTTACTTCGTTTTAAGTGAATTGTCATATTTGACATTTCAAAATAGTGTTGGCAACACACTGAAAATCAATATAAACTTTAGTGTTAGTAACGTCACTTTAAAATTTCAAATGACATTTGATGGGCGGTTATTTTTATTATCAAGTGTTTCTTTACAAATAAACAAGTATAAGTGTTCAAAGTGCGTGCGGCTTTAAATTAAGTACAATAAATTTATTTATAAAGTATTATATTAATTAATTTTTTTGCTCTCACCACCTGGTACAAATATTTATGTACTGGGCTTTTGTGTACACCAAAAACATCACCTACAACACGATATTCAGCACAACTTGCTTATTTATACAATGTAATAGCCACTTTTTTTTCTATAGAAACAGGTGTGGTAATGAAGTTTGGTGAAGGTTCCAAATGAGATTTTAATTTTTCACAGATCATGAAAAATGTATTTTTTTTCATTCGAAACATATCAAAAAACTCTACATCTGTACCAAATCCCAAAACAAAATTTTTCCAAAAATCTTCAGTTCTAGATTTCTTGCAAATTGATGTGAATCGTGGTACAGTAACATTAAAAAACTTTGTAGGTACATCTAACTGAGTAATAAAATTATACCGTAAAAGTTTTCTCTTTTTTATATAATTTTGATAAAGGCTTCGTCTTTCCGTGTAAAAATATTGCAAAAGCTTAATATTCTTCTTATTCTTATTTTTTTCAACAAAATTAACAATGGAACATTAAGGATAACTTGATATTGCTCCATCGCATCGCACGAATAATAAAAAATTTAACTGGATTTAAAAAATAACACAGTTAGTTCACTTGAATGACAGTGAATAAAAAAAATATATGTGGTAACACTGTATGAACAACAACACCAGAACAACAAATGACATTACTTAAAACGTCTTGAGTGGGAACGAAATGTTATACTATGCATAAACACCAATCAAAGTGTATTATCTCAAAACGATGTTTAAAACGTTTTAGCGTTAAAACGTTTTAACTGTTGTGCATAAACAAGATAATTGATACAGGACAAATTTATTCGTATGACAGGGTTGGAACTAAAGGTACTTGTCCACGATGCAATTTTTCTTGCGCGAAATATATCTTGCACGCAAAAAAATTTGCATACTCTCTTACACACCATCAAGAATTGCACGAAAAATGTGCAATATTTCTTTCACGCAAGAAAAAAATATGTTTGCAAGAAATTTTTATTGCACCATTGCTTACACAGCAGTATGAAATTTTTCTTGCGTGAATATTAATTTTCTTGCACTGTCATTTTCAAATTGAAAAAAAGTTTAAGGTTTCGTAGCTAAAAATGTCATCGAAAAATAAAGTTAAAGTAATTGCGATATTATTAACATTATTAATTAACAGAAAAAAAAATAAAAGGAAAAAAAGAAAATTTTGGCTTAAACCCTGGATATTACGTAGAGAACAGAATAATTCTAACAAATTTTTAACTTGATTTTTATTCCAGTAGATTTTTGGTGATTCCATTTTAAACCCTAAAAATAATTATAAACATCTTTTTTATAATTAAAGAAGAATTAAATGATGAAAAAAAATGAATGAACGTACCAAATCCAGTTTACTTCTTCAATCACAATTAAATAATGACAATCAGCTGATTCTATTGCAATATATCTTGCGTGAAATATTTCATGATCGAATTCGTAAATATTTCTTGCATGAAATATTGCGCTGATTAGTGTTTACACTACGCAATAATTTCATGTTGCGTGCAAGTGAAATATTTCTCAAAGATGGCGTTTTCTCTGCAATATTGCATCTTGCTTAATAGTTTACATAGTGCAATGTCCATTTCATGCAATTTTATCATGTTGCGCGCAAGAAAAATTGCATCATGGACGAGTACCTTAATATTTGTGGAGTTTATACTTACGTATACTAAGTGGGGCCAATTTCTTATTCGTTAGCTGATGGGCTAATAAAAGTAATAAAATTTGAATTATTGCCAAATTCAAAGAACATTTTCGCATACAATATTTCATAACAGAACGTAATTTGAACTTGACAGATTTTAATTTTTAGTTTCGTATTGAGATGGTGAGAATTATCTGTATTTGTTATATTTTTAATAATAGTAATATGAATGTCAGTAAAGTAAAAAGTTCAAAATTTTTAAAACAAAGATGGCGCGGAACAAGCTGTTAAATAAAACCGAGATTAAAATTATTAGAAAACTAAAAGACGAAAATCGAACAAATCGAAAAATCAAAAATCAATAATTTTTTGAGAAATGAAAAAGGAAACTTGTTGCTAAAAAGCTTAGTCTACCAATAAAAATAACACTTCTAAATAAACGAGCTATTCTGAATGCTTCTTGTTCAATACTAGTTTTGAATCAAATTAAAGAGGAATAAGAAATGGATGTTCAGCATTTCTTTCAGACTTTATACGTTTCAAATACCAATCATTGTTCTACATTGCGCGCTGATGTTCGTCAACGATAAGGTCCAAACAACGTTAATGCTTCAAAAACTACTAAACTGTAGCTGGGACGCCTAGACATCGAAGCCAGCCTTGTGATATCAAAGATAGAATCTTGTCAAGACAAGTCTTAAAGTGTATTTTCGTACATCGTCATTTCACCCAGTTTTTTAATGAAGAAAATTTTTAAATAAAGAAACTAATGCTAAAATCTTTTTTATTTTGTATTTTCCAAAATATGTAATTTGTTTTTTAATTTACTTGCAGTACTGCACAGTCTCGAGCACAATCAAATACACCGACAACAACCGCCGATTGGGTTCAATTTTAATTAATATAAAAGAAAAACAATAATTGAAATGAAAGTTACATATTATTCTTTACAAAAAGCAAATTCAACTAAATAAATATGGAAAATATGAATTGCATATTATTATAGGTAGTATAAACATTTACATATTTATAAGTTGGAAATATATTTTTACAAATTAATGTGAAATCATAAATAAATTGAATAGTTGCAAATTTATTTAATACCTAAACTATATATAATTATATATATTATATACTCGCCCGTGTTCTGAATTTCGATCGAATTTGAATGAATTCATAATATTTTGTGTCATTCTCATACAAATGCTAATATATTAAAAATATCTATTAATCTATAAGCCTAGACAGACCAAGCTAAAGTACGTACCTACTTGGAGAACAAAAATAATATTCATTAAAAATTATCATTTTTCTTCAATAACTTAATTTCTATTAATTTTATGATATAATAATGTTTGGGGAAAATGTTTATTTGATAAAAATCTACAAATTTGTACAACATTATAATTTTATATTTTTAGTAATTTGGGAGATTTAAGGAAAAATTGATTCTCAGTTTTACGTTACTTATTATTTATCACGTTTTTTATTTGATTTACATTGCTCATAGATATTTAATATATTCGGTGAAAATAAAGCTAAGGATTTTCTTTACATTTTATTAGAACATAATTTTCATGTAACTTTAATCACAATTTAGTTATGATTGATTAAAAGCAATAAGTTGTCATGTTAATTTGGTACGCCCAACACATATAAACAATAAAATAAAATTTGGCATTCAGTTTTGGTACTATAGCGAGTCGTTGGAATGACACAAAATATTGTGAATATTCATTCAAATTCGATTGAATTTCTAACGAAATTCAGAACATGGGCGACTACATTTAAATTTGAAAAACAGAATGTTTTGCTAAATATTCGTATGTGTTCTATAGAAATGTACATTACACATTCGTGCAAAAAATAAAAATTAATAATATATGTGTGTACATACAAATCAAATATTGAATATTTTCAAATGAATAATCTCAATAAATACATGAACATTTGTTAAAAATTGCAAACTTTTGAACTATGTGTATACAGGTTCAATGTACATATATATATATATATATATAGGTTCAAATATATTCAATAAAACAATAACGTTATAGGTATATCATGCTAATTAAAAATATATACATAATATATGTATAAAATAATACTTAATCAAATTTATATAAATGTATGTTATATATATGTATGTATAAATTCATTGTAATGATTAATTAAATAAAGAAAATAAGAAGTTATGTTCATTTAAATAAATAGCATAATTAATAATCTTTATTTAAGTGTACGAGGGGACTAACAAGAGTTTTCCAAAAATTATTGGCAAAAAGACTAGGGAATTTTGGTTTTCAAATAAGAATATTTTATTTCATCAACATTTTTCTACATAGCTACCACCTATTTCAATTGTACCTAAAAATCTACAGGCTCAAACTTCTCTTTTTTTCTATTGTTTTAGTTGTTGTTTTACCACGTCGATAATCCCATTTCTGTTTTCTGATTTGTATTGTAGAAATAACCAGAAATCACAATGTACAAGGTCAGATGATATTTCATTTATAATGAAATTAGCATGTTCATTGTATTGTAGATTACGATCGAAAGTTGCTTCCGTTCGAATCAAGTATTTCGAACAAATTTCGAAAGGGTGTTAAGTCCGTTCGGAAAAATGTGTTCCATCGGATAATTTTGAAAACAGCTGATAACTGTGATGTAACACAAAGAGAATATATATTACTACTATAGAGCAAGATAAATAGAATACAATGGCCAGTACCAGAACTGTCTTCTTTCAGCTTCTTTCAGACTGCTGCCACCGCCGCAAACGAGTTTATAACCGGTTTTAACAACTCCTGAAAATACACCTTATGGTGGCACGACCAACTTGTAACGAGCGTGAGTGTATTACAACCGTCAGCTAAAATTATTTTAGACTATTCTTATTATACCAAGTAGGAAAAAAATTGTTACAACTAGCGCATTCCAACCAATGTATTCTGGCTCATAGAGGTTTAATCTCAAGCTCTCTCAAAAATCAAGAAATTAAAAACATATATACATATAAATATTTGGCTTCGAATAAGCACTAAATATAGCTTTTGAAACATTCGAACTAAATTTAAATTTTTCCGTTTTTATTTGAATTTTCTAATATAAATCAGCTGTTTTGTATATTTTCGAAGTAGACAGCAGAAGCATATGTAAAAATTAAGAAAATGTTCAAAAAGAATAATACAACACAAATTTCTAATGCATATCGCTTATTTGAAGATAGACAAAGACAGAACATAAAGAAGAAGAAGAAGAATTGACCAATATGAATTTTAATAATTGTATAAATGTTTTTTATGTGATAATGAATTGAATTATTTTTTATTTATATTATAATTTATTTTCAGTTTAATTTTTTTCAAAATAATTTATTCATTTTAGTTCAAATAGTTATACTCTATCCATAAAATTTCTTCACTGCAGGTCTTATGGAAAAGTTCATTTTTACCCAGTGTCGTTACATTTAATAGCAGTATATTAAACTACTCATACCCCAATCTATTGTATTATATGTGCAAAGAGACGCTGGAAAATAAGAAAAAACAATAACAGGCATCCCTTTGTTCTCGCCAGTAACACAGTTTTACCGTTGTAGGGCGACTGATTATTTTTCATTCTTGTAATAATCATACATAGCAATAATCATACATAGGGTAAAATACCCAATAACGAGGCCTTCATTTTGAACAGATTAAAAAAGATTTTTTTTAAAACTTTAAGATAAAAAATATTTTTTACTGCTTTTATACATACATACGTATATGTATATATGTAAATATTATTATAAATATTAAATATAAAAAAATTGATGTATTTTTCTTTACCTTTTGCAACGTAACGCCTTTAAATTGAAAATATTCTGTTTAGTAGGTACGTTTAATTTGCAAATGGGTTGCAAAATAAAACGAAAATTTAAATTATTTTTATTTAAAAATGTTACATTTATATTAAAATATAGGTAGGTGAGTACTTAAATATGTACAGAAGAAATTGAAATTTTATTCCAATGTTTATTTTTTTCTTCAAGTGCTCGTTACTGGGTATTTTTCCCTATATTCTGGATGAACAAAAATTAACAAAATGAATAATGAAGAAAGATAAAAATAATAAAAAACTTCATGCGCACACACGCTGATGAGCTAGAAGTCGGTTGATTACTTGATTGAATAATAGATATGTGTGTATAAAAAGTAGAATGAATAATAAATAATCGCAAATTAGTGTTACTGTGCTCTTAAAAATAAAAAATTAAATTTTATATACATATTATGAATTAAAAAACAAAGAATCATTACATTTATTTGTATATTACATATATTGTAAAATTTTACACAGGTATTCCTTTTTTCTTCTCAATTCATTGTTCCTACATACATTTTTCAATGTATTTGAATTTTAAATCCTTCAAAATCTTGTTTTTGTGTATATGTGTTAGTATCTTCACCTCTCTAAATAGAAATCATTTTGGTTGAAAAAGTAAAGAAAGATAAGGAAACCGCACTCGCGTAGACGAAGCGGTAGTGTGATGGCTTCTGATGCTGAAGGTCTCGGGTTCGACTCCGCCTAAGTTCACTCAGCTTTGAATGAGTACCAATTCACTTTGAGTTGGGTATAAGTGTTCGGTAATAATTAGTTTGGTGGCTTTGCTTCGAGACTATAAGCTAAGTCCACAAAAACTACAAGGAGTATTAGTACCAAGCCCTGTCATACGAATAAAAATTCGTTCTCTACCAACGAATTTAGTGGTTCGCATTCCACTTTAAACTGTAGGTGCATCTATGACAGAAGGGCTTACAAGCCTTTTACTGACAACTGAGAGGTGTGTCCTTAAGTCCTTTTAGAACATAAAATTTGGTGGCAGTGGTGAAATAATGAAATAATTATATTAGAATAAAAGCAAAAATCATACAACTACAAAGATAAACAATTGCCATATATCCTCATGTCACCATTAATTTTTACTTCTACACCTGATATCAGGTGGCTACATGTTTACTGAATGTTATCAACATTTTATGCTTATGCAATAATTTTAAAATCCAGAGCAAACCAAAAATACGTTGATGTTGCTAAACATTATATGTACCCAATAATGTGTCTGTTTACCAAATATAAATAATGGTTGTTGCTACGGCAACATAAATTACGATTTATACTTTTGAATTTATTTTCATTTTGAATAAAAATACATATTTGCTTTAAAAAAAAGAATTTTTATTACTAAAATATTTTTGACTTGAAAATCAGAGTTTGCTTAGATTAAATTTTAATGAATAAACATTATAGTATTTCTAAAACTAGCATTAGATATTCTATAATGTAAAAGAAAATGAAATAACGTGCCTATTGATTCTGATCTCCTGATTCATTACGAATAAAATTTTCATATTTCTCAATGAAGATGAAAAATATTAAAATATATTTTTAAAATTTGAAAAATAAAATGTATTTTCTATATAGTATATGTATATACGAGTATATATGTAGTATTTAGAGGTATAATAGAAATAATATTTCATACTAAAAAAAAGATTTTTTTTTAAAGCAAATATGTATTTTTATTCAAAATGAAAATAAATTCAAAAGTATAAATCGTAATTTATGTTGCCGTAGCAACAACCATTATTTATGTTTGGTAAACAGACACATTATTGGGTACATATAATGTTTAGCAACATCAACTTATTTTTGGTTTGCTCTGGATTTTAAAATTGTTGCATAAGCATAAAATGTTGATAACATTCAGTAAACATGTAGGCACCTGATATCAGGTGTAGAAGTAAAAATTAATGGTGACATGAGGATATATGGCAATTGTTTATCTTTGTAGTTATATGATTTTTGATAAAAGTGAAATTAAAATCAAAAGTACAAGAAAACAGTTGCAAATAAATAAAGAACTTTACTGTGAAGTTTCAAATAAATAAGAACTCTACTAAAGAAGGACGAAAACCTACATGATTCAAGCAAGCCATGATGGACGGACTCAGCAGACTTACAGCGATGGAAAATTTATTTTTAATTGCAGTAATTTTGTAAGTAAATAGGAAACAATAATCCTAATAAAATTTTTAAAGAATTTAACAAATAAATTTTCTTTTTAGAAATGTTGCATTGTATGTATACATAATATGTATATTATTTAAATTTTATTAAAAGTGAAAATAATAAAAAAAAAAGAGCAAAAATATATACTTTTATACATACATATGTATATACATATAATAAAAGAGCTTGTTTTATTTAAAAAAATATACATATATATAAAAAAACAGTGTTGTGATAAATTCAAAATATTTGTTGAATTTTGTTTCTCTTTGTCTTTTTGAAATTCAAAATTTTTAAGTTTGATAAAAAGTCGGAATTTGATTTTGAGGAAGAAATTTTAAATTTAAAATTTCATTGTATTGGTGATTCAAGCGGTCATGAATTTGAAATATCATTACGGGATATTGTTAAAAATATAAAAATCTCTTGAAAAGCGGGTGAGGAAACTTACAAAGTTGAATACGGTTCTAGATTGTACCATCGTAAAACGTTTTTAATTTTAATTAATGATGACTCTATTGAAAACGCGATATTATAAAAAAAATTTAGATGGAAAAACCGAATTGAAATTAAATGAGGGTACAAAAGATAAAAAGTTAGAAGAAAATATAGATAAATTAAAAGAAATGAAAATAACAGAAGAAGAAAATAAAACTAGAAATTCAATGTTTACCGGGGTTATTCCAAAAAAAAAAAAAGAAAGAATGAGCTTAGACAATTTAATTAAGATTATTACATAGTAATTCAACTAAGGTGCATGGCTTTATACAAAATTGTGATAATGCTATGAAAATGGCGATTAAAGAACAACAAGAATGCCTTTTACCCGTTATTGGGTGAAAATACATGGTAGGATTACAACCCTCGGAATCCAATTAAAAACCGATTATTATGGGTAAATCAGTTCTATTAACCGGTTTTTAATTGAATCCGACGGTTGTAATCCTACCTAATGTATTTTGGGCCATTAAAAGTAGAATATCAGGTAACGTGGAAATTATTTTAATGAACAAAAATATTTTATCTTGGGAAGACTTAAAATATGAATTAAACAGTCTATAGGGAAACACATTCGAATATGTAACTATGTACATCTAGAGATGACTAAGTTAAAACAACAGCAGAATGAAAAATGTAATGTAAGTAGTATATACAGGGTGTTTCCGTTATCCAGGAACAACAGGATACCATAGATAGGGCTCATCGAGACAAACAAAAAATCGTATTGGATGGGGGGGGGGGGGAAAGCCCAACGGTTTGGCCGCTAGAGGGCGTTGAAGTTTTTTTGCACTTTTTCCATTAAACACCCCATAACTTTTTGCAGGGGCACTCTAAGGTCACTTTGTATTAATAGAAAACATAGAGGACCCTTTGCCCTTTGTAACAATACCTTACTTGTGCCTCTGTTCTTAACTGTTAAAAAGTGAGAGTCGTTTAAATTCAAAATTTTGTGAATTTTTACACATTTTTTGTGTTTAACCCTGCTTTACTCAAAAAAGGCTTAAATTAACCCTAATTTTTTATTGCAGAAGATGAAGGCTCAATTGATTCTGCATCGATTTGCTATCTTCAATTTTTGCAAAAAACTCATAGCTTTCGAGATATTTGCATTTGAAAATTAGCACTTCTAGCTTCTATTTTCAATTTACAGTGCAATAAAAACACGTGTCCAATAATCCAATGAATTTCAGACTTATTTTTTCAGTTTTTTCAAAAGGTATTCCTTAATATCTCGAAAATTATACATTTTTTGTAAAAATTGAAGATAGCAAATCGATGCAGAATCAATTGAGCCTTCTTTTTCTAAAATAAAAAATGAGGGTTAATTTAAGTCTTTTTTGTGTAAAGCAGGGTTAAACACAAAAAATTGGTAAAAATTCACAAAATTTTGATTTTAAACGACTCTAACTTTTTAACAGTTAAGAAAAGAGGAACAAGTAAGGTATCGTTGAAAAGGGCAAAGGGTCTTCTACATTTTTTCTCAATACAAAGTGACCTTAGAGTGCCCCTGCAAAAAGTTATGGGGTGTTTAATGGAAAAAGTGCAAAAAAACTTCAACGCCCTCTAGCGGCCAAACCGTTGGGATTTCCCCCCCCCCCTCCAATACGATTTTTTGTTTGTCTCGATGAGCCCTATCTATAGTATCCTGTTGTTCCTGGATAACGGAAACACCCTGTATATATACCCAGGGCCAGGAATGTGAAACATTAACAAGACGAAGATTACAAAGTCTTTACAGAAAATCTTGAAGATACAATATATTACGGTCAGAAAATTGCCATAGGAAAGCATATGCTTACATGCTTTTGTTTTCGGTCTTAAAAAGGAAATTAGTATGATACGTTTGTAAACACACAAAGACCAAAATCTCTAGCCGAAGCGAGTTAATTAGCTATAGAAGAAGAAACAAGATTAGAATATTTTAGGTAGAAAGATAAAGATTACAGTAACAAAAATGTAGTTCGTATTAACCATTTTGATACTAAATGTTATTTATGTGGAAAGACAGGACATTTAGCGCGATATTGTTTCAAAAATAACAGAAGAAAATTTCAAAATGAAAAAAGTCAAATATCGTACACACTGCGTAGTAATTCAACATATTATTCAGGAAAAAGAAACTACATTCCTGATAATAGAAATAATGCATCAGATAGTAAGAATACGAAAAATTTCAGTAATTCTAATAATTTTAATAAAGATAACAGCTCGACTACTTCTAATTCATCTAATATATGGAAAAGAGTTCAAATTTTCGTAGAAAAGATATAATAGGAGGTGTTGTTTCCAAATTGTGCAAAAATCCCCACATTTCATTAAAATATGATGGTTTAAAATATAAATTTTTAGTTGATACTGGTGCTAGTATTAGCCTCATAAAAGAAAACTGTGTTTATGAAGACCGTCAATTTTAATGATATAATTAATTTTGAAGGAATAGGTAATGCCGATCAAAAAACCTTAGGCAGTACAATTTTAAAGCTTGATTATGAAAATCAAAGTAATATTAACAAATCTCTTTCGATGCAAAATTTAATGTTGTGAAAGAAAATATAATGAGTTATTATGATGGAATTTTGGGTAATGACATTTTATCAGAATTAAAATGTAACATTTATCTTGTTTATGCACAACAGTTAAAACGTTTTAACGCTAAAACGTTTTAAACATCGTTTTGAGATAATACACTTTGATTGGTGTTTATGCATAGCACAACATTTCGTTCTTACTCAAAACGTTTTGAGTAATGTCACCTGGTTGTTCTGGTGTTGTTGTTCATACAGTGTTATCACCATAGATTTTTGTGGTTTATTTCGAATGCCAGTAACTTCTCTCTTCTTGAAAATATCTTTTTTTTTTCAAACACAGAAAAAAATGTTTTTTTTTAAAATTTTATCCTTTTATGCCTCTAAATAACACTTGTTTACTTAGTTCTACAATTAATAATAACCGCACATTAAATGTTATTTGAAAATTTAACGTAACGTTACTAACACTACTCTAAAACCTCATATCGATGTTTTGTGGCTTACCAACACTATTTTGAAATGTCAAATATGACAATTCACTTAAAACGAAGTAAGTGTTTATGCACATTTTAAAAACGAAATGAAATTTTAAATGCGGATTTAATAGTGTATTAACTCAAAACGACGTAGAGCTTTAATGCGTTTTGAAATTTTGTTTATGCATCCGTATTAAGTCAAGACGGAGTGAGTTAATGCGAAGTAACGCTTAGCATAAATAAGATAATTGATTTTCAAAACAAAATTATGTATAATGATTATACAGTAATTAAGCTAGAATTTCGAAATGACGATGAATTATTTTTCAACCAAATGAATAAAAATTAATGGCATAAATCCTACTGTGCAGATAAAAAATAGTTCTACTGATAACACTTCATTTTTAGAAATTTGGAATAATATTAGAAAAGATCATTTATCTGGTGAAAATGAAATAAACTCTTTAAGGAAAATAATAACTGAGTTTAGTGAAATTTTTAGTTTAGAAGATGATAAATTGAGCGAAACTCCTATCATTGAACATGATATAAGAACAATCAATGATATACCAATTATGACGAAAACCTTTAGATATCCAAAAATACACGAAGAAGAAGTTAATACTCAAATCAAAAAGTTATTAGCTGAGGGAATTATTCGACATGGTATTTCTCCTTGATCAAGTCCAATTTGGATTGTACCTAAAAAGGAAAAAAGCAAGTGGTACGAAAAAGTGGAGAATGGTTATAGATTTTCGTAAGTGATAACTACCCTTTACCAAATATTTAGAAAATTTTAGATCAATTAGGTCAGGAAAAATATTTTACAACTTTCGATCTAAAGTCAGGATTTTATCAAATTCCTTTAAGTGAAAAAAGTATTGAAAAAACTGCTTTTTCAACACTTTATGGGCACTTCGAATTTGTCAGAATGCCTTTTGGACTTAGAAATGCTCCAGTATGTTTCCAAGGAATGATGAATTCTGTACTTAGTGGATTATTAGGAAAAGAAGTTTTCGTATATCTTGATGACACAGTTGTTTATGGTTAAAATTTGGAAGAACATAATCAAATTTTAAATAATGTATTCGATCGTTTAAAATCTGCAAATTTAAAAGTACAAATGGATAAATCAGAATTTTTGAAGAATCAAGTTGAATATCTAGGTCGCTTAATAACAAAATTCATGGTAAGAACAGATCACAGACCACTTACTTGGTTGTTTAATGTTAAAAACCCTGGGTCAAGATTAATTAAATGGCTATTGAAATTAGAAGAATATGATTATACAATTACATATATGTATAAGAAAGGTGTAAATAATGTAGTCGCTGATGAATTAAGAAGAAATGTTGTATATCCAATAAGAATATCACTTATCAGACAAAAACATTGAAGATAATAATGAAGAAAACTACGACGAGATAGGGGAAAAACTAAAAGAAATTTTGGAAACGATATTATCTCAGAAGATTACAAAAAGAAAGTCAAAAGACCTTAGAAAATACTTCAAAAAGTGAAGAAAAATTGAAACAAGTTCAAAAAAATCATGAAACAAATAATTTAAAAAAAAAGAGAATAATAATAAAACTTGTAGTAGTAATGAAAACATAAGTGAATGTTCAGATTACGAGAATAAGATATTTTAAAGTGACAAGGAAATTATTTCTAAACTAGAGTAAAAGAAAAGAATAATAAAAGAATGTCATGAGGGTTTAATTGGAGGACATGGAGGTCAAAAAGCCACAATAACAAGAATACGTGATCTATTCTATTGGAAAGGCATGTATAAAGATGTCATATAGCTGAAATTATTTCAGTTGAAGGTTCATTGCGCATATTTTACATGGTGTAGTGTTCTTCTTGTGTATACATATACGAAAGAAGAAACCTGGGTACTATAATTACATAAAACGATCAATCGAACTTAAAATAAACGATAATGAAAACGATCACGAAAATTCGATTATCGAATTTGCATTTTATAAATCGATTTCATCGTTATCGTTTACCGATTCAACCGTTTGAACTGACATTTGTAACATTAAAATTTAGTAGGAAACACAAAACCTTGGCTTCGCTTCGACTTTTTGTATAGAAGAGTGAGAAGAGAGTAAACATAAAAGATAAAAATTATTGTAAAACAGAAAGATGGATAATTGACGCTTTTTTGAAATCGGTCGGTTTTTTGCATATCAGGAATATAATATAATAAAAGTAAAATGTCTTTATTCTACTTACATAAAAACTTCAACGTAAATTTACTTCAGGCTTACTAAACAAAAATTTAAAAATCACAAGTTAACAAAATCACAATAAATATCACACTTTCCTTTGTTCGATAACAATTTCATGATCGTTTTACAATTCATTAAAATTGAATAAGAAAAACAGAAAAATCGATTTATGTAATTCGAAAACGATAAAGAAAACGATTTCTCCCGATTCATCGTTTTATGTAATTCAAAAACGATACAACAAACCAAATTTCTCGATTCATCATTTTATCTTTATGTAATTAGTACCTTGGAGTCTTACCATGAGAATCGATTTCGTTCGTAACACAGGCGTTTCTATGTTATTCCTACTATCACTTACGAAGTCGTGAAAATTAACGAACGAACACCTTCCTATCAGAAACGATGTCGAAAAAGAAACGCAATTTTCGTAATTTCTACGTCTAATCATTTAATAGCGTTGTTTTTATCACGGTTAAAAAACGTCTACAAATTACATTACAAATTGAAAATAAACAAAATTTAATTGAAATTTGAAAAAAAAATGGAATTTCGAAATTGAAACGACTATTGTTTATCATAGTAGCATTTTCCTTTTCGTTCGTAACTTCACTATCGTAAATTAACGAACGAAATCGATTCTCATGGTAAGGCCCCTGTTTATTAGAATTTACAACAACAAAAACGCATGTGTGTAAGTATCTTTTTTTCTGCGCATGCCAACATAGTACAATAAGGGGGTGTAAGATCTGTCAAAAAATTGAGAGTACGCTATAAACGGTAAATTGGGATTAAAATAATACATGCAAACGTTGATACTTTTATACACTAATAGTATACATATTAATCTTCTTCCACATAAAAAAAAGAAGAAGAACGTGACAGCTTTACTTTCACCATAAAAACTAGAATCCGCCATATTGCATTTTACCTCACACATACATATAAAAAAATTGGGGTTAAACCAATGCAATGATATGAATAGACTGGATGAAACAACTGTAGGAAACACTATACTTTTAAAAATGGGACAACATTTTTATTGTTGTCTTACTCTTAGGGAATTCGTCATGTTTCAATGAACGAAGAATGATTTAAACATTTGATATTTTTAAAAGATAGATGGAGGCACAATTTTCATTTAAATTAAAATGAAATTAACTGGATTTGAATTAAAATTGAATTTGAACTCGATAAAAATCAAATTGTCCTTAAATAAATCAGTAGCTTACTTGTAATTACGTTATTTTAATGGGAGATTTTTCAACGTTTTTAAATTTGAATATATTCAAATTTTACAGCTTTGACAATCAATTAGTGAAAGTGAGATGGGCGATTGAATGAACGAAAATAATGAATATATATGTCTCATTCTTAGGGAATTAACGAAATTTGTCTTGAGCCCACATGAAACAAGAAGTTGTACAGTCCATATTATATATAAAGTCATTGGGTTAAAAACCCAAATAAATTGAGCTTAAGCCCAAATCCGAAATTTCGAGTTTATGCCACATAAAATTGGGAGTAAACCAAAATCCGTATTAAAAGTGGATTACGTATATACTCGTACATAGACATTCAACCACATGAAATGGTTTTTGGAAGAAAAGCAAATATACCAAGCGAAGTAGGAAGTATGAAATTTAAAACTAACTTTGATTAAACTCAAGAATTGCAATTGAAATCAAAAAGAATGGAGCTTGAAATTAAGATAAATTTAGAAAAATCAAAATTGAAATCAAAAGTAAGATACGATAAAAAGTTGGGTAGTAAAATAAAAGAATTTATAGTAAATGATAGATAAAGTGTTAATACAAATTGATGAACGCGATAAATGAAGTTCTAAATATGTAGGCCCGTATAAAGGTCGATTCACACATTTCAGGTCAGTCTCCGTTCCGTCACATCAGTCACAGTTCAGTTTCAGTCGATTTATATTCACACATATCAGGTCAGTCTCAGTTCAGTTTCAGTCGATTTATATTCACACATATCAGTTCAATCAGTGTGTGAGTTAAAATATTATGTAAAGTTGTGAGTTAAAAAATGGATAAATTTTCAGTAAAAGAGTTGTGTATGATTGCAATTTTGTTGGGTGAAATGGTATCTTTAAGTTTCCTATCCATATATTTTTTATTTGATAAATCGTACACGGTACAACACAGTATTTTCCCGTACTTTTTCAATTAATTTTTCGTCAGTAGACATTTTGCTCACATAAAAAAACACAACCTACCTCAACAATGTACAAAAAAAAGACTGAAAGCTATCAGAACTTCGTCAGTCATTTCAAAAAATAACGTTGACGACGATATCGGAAATCTCTGACACCGAGAAATTCTGACTGATCGGTGACTAAACTGAGACTGAACGGACATGTGTGAATATGTACATATGAACTCCATACAATAATACCATCCGAATAATCGGAACTGAGACTGACCTGAAATGTGTGAATCGACCTTAAAGTAGCTAGGGTATATAATGATTTTGTATTGTAGTTATTGTAGGCAACAATCATATGTAATGGGTACTGAAATTAACGAAAATAAAATTAATGATATAATAAAAGAAATTAATACATTGTTTATTGATAAGAACGATATAAATCAAAAATTGGAAATTTTAACTTTAGATGTTGAAACAGATGTAATCGAACAGGCTATTTTATTGTTAAGCGCTAATATCTTGCATCCAATATTTTTAAAACCAGATACATTTATAAACATTTAAAATAATCATTCTAATAGAGATGAACTTATTTTTAACCAAGTTTTCAAAATTATCACTTTATTATACAAGATTGTAAATCTAAAGCATTTTTAGATAATGATAAATTGAAAGTTGTAACTGAAATTCCAATTATTGATAAGAATTTATAACTAAACATGTTCTAAATAGTTGTAAGTGTTCGGTACTAGCTTAGGTATTTTAATTAGTTTTAAAATAATGCTGGTTCTTTTTTGTTTGATTTTTTACACTTTATTTAATTTATTAATTACAAAATTTTACTTATGTTTCCTTTTCTTTAACATTTAATTTATTAATTATATATTTTTACCGAACAGAGAAGTTTAGCGGAATGTATTCTATGTATTTAATTTTATTTCACAACTCACTAACCTGAATTTTGACCTGAACACTTGTAAGGTTTAGCTACAAATAATACAACTGAATTTTAAGTTCGAACAGTAAAACAGAGAAAAGAGCCTAATATAAATGTGACTTGTGAGATAGAAAACTTAGAATGAGAGAACACGTCAATATGATAAATGTTGATGGTGTACTGAACAGTAAGAATTATAATTATCACTATATTTGTAAGCAACAAATATTGTATAATATTATGAATCAAAATAATTGTATTTTAAATGTATTCATGAAGAGATCAATTGAAAACTTAGAATGAGAGAACACGTCACTATGAGAAATGTTGATGGTGTACTGAACATCCCGGCCACCTTGAACGCATCTCGTTCAATTATTCTTGATATCCTCTTCTACTGGCAATTTTACTAGTTTAGAAATTGGACGTTTGAAAATCCCATCTTGTGTTTGGATTGTTGCAACTCTGACCAATTTATCAGCTCCCGAATGCACTTGAATAACTTTAGCCATGGGCCATTTGCCTGGTGGCGAGCTATCGTCTTTAATCAGCACAACAGCATTTGGTTGCAAATTCTCTTCTGGTTTCTGCCATTTATTTCTAGTTTGAAGACTTGAAAGATAATTTTGCTTCCAACGCCTCCAAAAAGATTGTTGTAACTGCTGCAGATACTGCCATCTAGAAAAATAAGAAATGTTAACGTCATCAAGAGTTACCTCGGGAATCAGCATCGCTGGGCCTCCAATCAAAAAATGATTAGGTGTAATGATTTCAGCTTCACCAGGATCCATCGGTACAACACAAATCGGTCTAGAATTGAGACACATCTCAATTTGACAGAGTACTGTAGCAAATTCTTCAAATGTCAATAAAGAACTGCCTACTGTCCTTTTTAAATGAAACTTTACTGATTTGATACCGGCCTCCCACAAACCGCCGTGGAGCTGCAAGGGGTATAAAGTTCCACTCTATGTTTCTTTCCGCTAGTTCACCATTAAATTTTTCATTTTTAATGGAAGCTTTGATGCTTTCAGCCACCTCCTTCAGTTCACGATTTGCACCAACAAAATTTATACCATTATCACTCCACAAAGCGCTACAATTGCCTTTTCTTGCAAGAAATCTGCGTAAAGCAGCAAGAAAAGCTTCAGATGACAGTTCTGTTTTAAAGGATTCAATTTGAGCAAGTTTTATACAAGTTGTTACAGCAAATTTTATTTCCTTTGAATTAAGAAAACCTGATATTTTTTGTAATTTCTGTTGTTTTGACAAAGCATTGGTTTTAAATCTGAGAATCCATGCAATGATTCCTATTAACCTTGAATAACTGGAAAATCTTTGAAGGAGTGATTCTTCGTTTATCGTAGCAATAAAGCAAAAACTTTTTCGAATCTCTGGCAATTCTTCGTTTTTAGTTATAACTTGCTTATCTGGACGATGAAAGTTTGGATCTTGTAGGAACTGTGGACCTTTCCATCATAACTCACAGTTACTCAGCTTGTCTGGCGTTAAACCTCTGGATATGAGATCAGCTGGATTACTTAATGATTGTATATGATACCAATAATTGAAAGGTAATTCTTGAAGAATGTATGATGTACGATTCGCTACAAATGTCTTCCAACGTCGCGGATGATCAGCTAACCAATTGAGGACTGTCGTAGAATCCGTATAAGCATAACATTCGACGGTTGATAAATGCATTTCCTTTTTTAGAAATTTGAGCAATTTAGTGAGCTACTGAGCAGCACGATTTCTCTTCGGTAGATCACGGCTCCATACGCTAACTCAGATGCGTCAGCAAAAGCAAAAAGTTGGAAATTCTTACTTGAACCAATATGCCTTGGTATTTGGATTGCTCTGAACTCTCTTAGACCTTTCAAAAACTCCTGAACATCCTCAAACAAAGCAGAAGGAACAGGATGATCCCAATCTAACATCCATAGTTTTTGCATAATAATTTTTGCTTTGACGATCGATGGAGAAACCCAACCCATTGGGTCAAAAAGTCTAGCAATAGTTGACAACAATGAATGCTTGGTAAATGTTAAACTTTCAACTGGCAATACAAGTTTGTAAAAGAAATAATCGTCACTAGGATGCCAATACAGTCCTAGAGCTTTGGTAGTTTCATCAGTAATAACTTGAAATGACTCCTTTGAATCTGCTAACTCATCTGAGATATAGTTGAGCAAATCCTGTGAATTCGATTTCCATTTGCGAAGGGGAAAACCGCCTTCTTGTAACACATCAATCAGTTCTTGTGTTTTTAATTTTGCCTCTTCAACCGATTCAGCTCCAGAAATACAATCGTCCATGTAAAAATCATTTTGAATTATTTCTGCGGCTGCAGGGTAATGCACGACTTCATCCTGAGCCAGCTGTTTGAGTGTACGAACTGCTAAGAATGGTGCCGAAGCTGTACCATACGTAACGGTAAGCAAATTATATTCTGAAACTGGATTTGAAGAGTCGAATCGCCACAGTATACGTTGATACTGAACATGATTTTCATTTACCTGAATTTGCCGGAACATTTTTGCTATGTCGGCTGCAAAGGCAATTTTGTGGTTTCTGAAACGCAGCAAAATTGTTATGAGGTCTCCTTGTATTGCAGGGCCTTTCATTAAATTGTCATTGAGAGATCTTCCGTTTGATGAGCTCTTTGAGGCGTCAAAGACAACTCTCAATTTTGTTGTACTACTGTCTTCTCGCAACACTGCATGGTGAGGGAGATAGTAGTGTTGATTGTATGATAACTGCTTTTTGTGATCCTTTATTGGTTCCATGTGACCAAGATCGATGTATTCTTGCATGAATTCATTGTACTGTTGCTTTAACTGTGGTTGTCTTTGAAAACGTCTCTACATTGAGAGTAATCTTTGATATGCAGCTTGTTTTGATTCACCTAGTTGAACATTTTCTGACTTAAATGGCGAATCAACCTGAAATCTACATCATCTAATCGTTTATGAGTTTTTGAAAAGTGTTGAAGACACTGCTCATCTTCAGAATTATATACATCTTCGCATTGCACAATTTCTTCTAATTCCCAAAATTTCCTCAACTGTAAGTCAATATCTTCAGCAGTGTGAGTTATGTGAAAGGAAATCAAATTCGCGTTTGACGGATTTTCAACACACCTACCAGCAATTACCCATCCAAAAATTGTGTTCTGAGCTATTGGAGTATCAGAGGAACTAGCAAGTCTACCATCTCGTAGAATTTCAAACAAAACATCCGCTCCAATTATCATGTCAATTGGACTTGGAATGTTATAATCTGGATCTGCTAGGTTCAAATTTCGAAATTGCTGATATGTAGATAATGAAGAAGAAGGCAACCTGTCTTCCGAAACTTTACTTTGGAGCTTTAATGTAACTTTTCCTCGTGTAATTTGAGATTTATTTGTACCTAAACCATTTATTGCGACTCGTGATTGACTTCGCTTGATGTTCAATCGTTGAACATATGATTCCTTGATTAATGATACAGTGGAACCTGTGTCTAACAACAAACGACAGTTCCGACTATTACCATAAGAATCACACACATAAACGACAGCAATTTCAATTTCATCATACGTCAAGACTGTGTTGACCGTTGCTGCTGGAGCTGATGAAGTCTTATTCTGCAAAAACGTACTATCATTTTGATGTAACAAGGTATTGTGATTTTGGCCGCAAAACCTACAAACACCTCTTTGACAATTTTGTGCAAAATGACCAGGTGACAAACAATTCATGCATAGTGATTTGTTTCTGAGAAATGATTTGCGTTGCTCCACAGATAAATCTCTAAACTCTTGGCATTTGAAAAGTCTATGATCTCTAGAACACTTTTGACATTTCATATTTGAAGCTGGAGTAGAGACATATGTTGTTTTTTGTTTCGTTTGACTAATTTGTTTAATATTACTTGTTTTGAAGGTTGTTTGTTTGTTGATGCAACTCTCTAATTCATTCAATCGTATTTCTAAGAACTTTACACATTCTTCATATGTTGGAATGTCATTTTCAGAAATTTCTCTTGCCCATAATTTTTTGGATTCACAATCAAGTTTGCTATTGATTAAAAATACAAGCCAACAATCCCAATGCTGCACAGGTAAATCTAAAGCCTTTAAAGCTCTAATTGACTCTGTAATTATGTTATAAAAATTTCGAAATTTCATTTTCTATTGAATCTTGTACCTGATTAAACCTTTTGAATTCTTCTTCTGTTCTTTCCAACCTAGCTATTTAATCACCTTTTGTGATCTTTGAAAGATCTTCATTTTTTAAAAAAGATTCTATTCTCGTAAAAGTACCTTTTATTGTACCTCTTTGTTTAGTAGCCATTTTTTCTGTGCACGTGTTATTTTAAGTTACCCAAAATAATATGTAATAAAGAATATTTAAGAAATACAAAAACACAAACCTTTTATTTTTCTGGTTAACGTAGATTAATTTTACTTTGAAAATTTTGTTTATTAATTTATATAAATTTTGAAAGTTTAAAAATATAAAATTTTTTTTTTAAAAAGACACTATTATTTATAATTTTCAAATAAAGTCTACTTGGCAACACTTTTATTACTGCTAAGCTGACACATAGAACTGAAGAGAAGATTCAATATACTTTTGTGCGTAATACACGCAATTTACACGATACGTCAATTGCTCTATCCATCAACCATCAAGCAACGATTCCTACGCGATCGGGGTGAGGCAAATTGAGGGGTAGCACATCACTTGTGTACCAAAAATTTCATCGATCAATTTGCCATTTCCTCTATTCCTTTTTCGTAATTTTTCAACTCTGCTTTATTTCTTCTTCGACTTTGTGGAAGCAGTATTAAAAATTGTTACTTACTTATACATATTAATATATAATAATACTTGCTTAATGAAGAAGAATACTCGAACAAAAGAAAATGGATGAAAATTTTAAAGAAGAAGCATTTGCTGTCATTTTGCTACATGGATCATTGCTCGACTGTGTAAATGCAAGAGTACATCACGCAGCAAGTTCGAAGCAAAACGCCAAAAACTCGTCCAGCAATTGCTGTATCGTGTAAATTACCCCATAAAGAGAATATTCTTATATAAACAAACTAAGAAATGTTATCTTATTACAGCTGAATTAATCACGATTGATGAGTGATGATTGATTTCTTAAATGTTGTTTTTAATTGATAAATGTTGAATTTAAACAAATTGTTGGTACTCAATTTTTTGAATGTAAGAGTAGGTTGCATGCAACAAAACTTTTTTTTTCTTTTTTTTTTTTAGATGATGAATGCGACTGTATATTTAATGTATTGTAATATACGAGTGTGTTCGATGAGTTGTAGCTTTTTTGTTGCGCGTTATGTACTTGCAATTGTGTTTATATATTATATTGTAATTTGTATATAAAGAAGACAAAACTGTGTATACTTACTAATTTTAAATAATGTACGCCGGTACAATTTAAAATTGTGTTGCTATGCGGTCATTTGTGGAATTTTCCGTTATGCTCTATAGACATATGTATGTATGTATGTACTTACATATAATGTTGAACTTTTTGTTTTCAGGCGTATGGTATTTTAATTTCACAATTCTACACAATTCTGATTTAATTCTTATTTCTTTCATAAATTATTATTATTTTATTTTTAAAATGCACTTAAAATCTGACTCGAAGGACCATTTTGTTCGGTACTAGCTTAGGTATTTTAATTAGTTTTAAAATAATGCTGGTTCTTTTTTGTTTGATTTTTTACACTTTATTTAATTTATTAATTACAAAATTTTACTTATGTTTCCTTTTCTTTAACATTTAATTTATTAATTATATATTTTTACCGAACAGAGAAGTTTAGCGGAATGTATTCTATGTATTTAATTTTATTTCACAACTCACTAACCTGAATTTTGACCTGAACACTTGTAAGGTTTAGCTACAAATAATACAACTGAATTTTAAGTTCGAACAGTAAAACAGAGAAAAGAGCCTAATATAAATGTGACTTGTGAGATAGAAAACTTAGAATGAGAGAACACGTCAATATGATAAATGTTGATGGTGTACTGAACAGTAAGAATTATAATTATCACTATATTTGTAAGCAACAAATATTGTATAATATTATGAATCAAAATAATTGTATTTTAAATGTATTCATGAAGAGATCAATTGAAAAATGTAAATTAAAGAAAATATTAAGTAATTTTGAGATATTTTACAAAATTACAGAAAATAAATATATTTTTGCAGTAAATGAGTTAACTAAATATAAAATAAGATGTATTGATGAAATTGAAGTAGACAAAATCAATGGAACAGGAATTTTATTCCTTGATAGTAACTGTAATTTTGCAACAAAAGAAACAAAAATTGTAACAAGTAATATAACTTATAATTACTTGAATAAAGATAGTAGATATGACTTTGGATTACACAATTTGATTGATATAAAGTTTAAAAATGTTAAAAATAAAGATAAACCAATATGATAATTGATGATTTAAGTATAGAAATTCAAAATGAAGATAGTTTTATAAGAAATGATTTGAAGCCAATACCAGAAAGAATTAAAGATGGTGGAATATTATTCAATTTTTTATTAATTGTCTTTATTATTTTTGTAACCATAAAATATTTGAGAAAACATAAATTAATTAATTGTTTTGGAAGCACAAATCAAAATGTCAGAGAACAAAGAATAGTGCATTATGATGCAAATAGAAATGATGAACAAGAAATAGAAATTGAAAATTCTTATCCCCGTGTGTTAAGACTCGATGATATGTAAAAAAAAAATATTAAATACATATACATACATATATGTTTTTTAAATTTTTTTAAATTTTTACTTTGATAAAATGTATAAAAAAATTATTTTATGAAATTGTTTAAAATAAAATATTAGACATGTGTAGCTCATAAACGAGTCATGAAAAATCATAAATTTGAATTTAACGGCTACATTAAGCCTCTAAGTCTATATTCTCTTTGGGTAAACTTAATATTAAATAAAATGACATTTGAATATACAGTCTTGTGCATAAGTTTAAGACCACCAAGAAAAATTGTCGTACAATCAATTTTAACTTTATATATTTATAAAATTAAATAAAATATTTTTTTGAATTTTTTTATATTGAAACTTTATAATGTTTTAAAAAGGATAAAATATAAAAAATTCATTATTTATTACGAAACTTATTATTTTAGAATTTTTCTTCAAATTACAGCTGTGCAAAAGTTTAAGACCACTTGGTAAAACATTCCATTATCTTAGATGTTCTAAATTTTAGTGTTAATTTTGACTGTTATTTTTTTACAAAACTTAACATGAAACATTTGAAAAACAAATTTTAATTAGTTTAAAAGGTTGTTAAAAGTGATTTTTGTAATTATAATTTTGAAAAAAAATTTTTAAGTAAATTTATACAAAGTTATGAGAAAAAGAGTTGTAAATAGTAATACTTTGTGGCAAGTGAGTTAAATTTTACCAATTTTTTTTACTATTTCAATTAGGATTTAACGCTAAACGTCCTTTTATATTTTGGCCTTACACAAGGAAAAAAAAATCAAAGAGAAATTGAAGAAAACAAGAAATTCGCAAAACATGTGTTCAACAAACAATAGAAAGATTTGCGGATACAGGATCTATAGAGCGCAGAGTTCGACCTGGACGACTGAAAATACTACTAATAATACTTTTTTACTGTTTTACAGTCCAATTCCGGTGTTGTCTGCACAAACGCTTACGATTTAGTGCATTTTCAGAAGTTATAAAAGGTTTTTTTTACTGCCGTACTGTTATGTTATCATCACTTAGGAATAACAAAATTATAATTTACTTATCTTTTAAAAATAACAAACCTTATTTTCTAAGAATCAAAAAATATCTGTTTTTCTATTTTAAAAACAAATATTTTTTGTAAAACAAAGAAAGGTCAAAAATGACTCATTTATTTTTCAGAAAAAGTATAAAGGGCAAAATGACTAATTTGTTTTTCACAAATAATGTAAAAATCTAATCTTGTTTTTCACAAATAATGTAAAGATAAAAATCTTGTTTTCTAAAAGAATATATAGGTCAAAATCCAAAAGACCGAAGTTACTTTTGTAAGAAAAATAGTTTCTAGATTTAGTCTTAAGCAAAACTCAAAATTGTAAACTTATAATTTAACCAATAAATATTTTAATAAAAAATTTAATTATTTCTTTTTTTAAAATCTTCGAGAAATAGAATTTAAACTGGCGCAGTCGGTAGGATGCCAGTAGTGTTCCTTTTAAAAACGAGTTAACAAATAAATTATTAAATTAACATTAATAAACTGCTTTTTGTGAAACTCTAAATATATTACTAAGTGAAAATTAGTAATTTACACTATAAATTGTGCTTTTCTTTAAACGAAAATTAAAGAATTTCTCAACTGAAATAAAGTGTATATATTGTTAATTTATTTATTTTTCTTTGAACGAAAATTAAAGAATCAAAATAATAACAATAATAAAGGAACATTTCTTATTCCTAAGTTCAATTGGCATAATACGAACAAATAAATTTGTGAAATTTTTTTTTTCTCGAGAGTGAAAATTAATAAAATTTTTTTTTAATAAAAAAAAAAATATATATATACAGGGTGTTTCCGTTATCCAGGAACAACAGGATACTATAGATAGGGCTCATCGAGACAAACAAAAAATCGTATTGGAGGGGGGGGGGGGAAATCCCAACGGTTTGGCCGCTAGAGGGCGTTGAAGTTTTTTTGCACTTTTTCCATTAAACACCCCATAACTTTTTGCAGGGGCACTCTAAGGTCACTTTGTATTAATAGAAAACATAGAGGACCCTTTGCCCTTTGTAACAATACCTTACTTGTGCCTCTGTTCTTAACTGTTAAAAAGTGAGAGTCGTTTAAATTCAAAATTTTGTGAATTTTTACACATTTTTTGTGTTTAACCCTGCTTTACTCAAAAAAGGCTTAAATTAACCCTAATTTTTTATTGCAGAAGATGAAGGCTCAATTGATTCTGCATCGATTTGCTTTCTTCAAGTTTTGCAAAAAACTCATAGTTTTCGAGATATTTGCATTTGAAATTTGCAATTCTAGCTTCTTTTTTCAATTTACAGTGCAATAAAAACACGTGTCCAATAATCCAATGAATTTCAGACTTATTTTTTCAGTTTTTTCAAAAGGTGTTCCTTAATATCTCGAAAATTATGTATTTTTTGAAAAAAATAAAGATAGCAAATCAATGTAGAATTAATTGGGCCTTCATCTTCTGCAATAAAAAATGAGGGTTAATTTGAGCCTTTTTTGTGTAAAGCAGTGTTAAAGTCCAAAAATCTGTGAAAAATTCACAAAATTTTGATTTTAAACGACTCTAACTTTTTAACACTTAAGAACAGAGGAACAAGTAAGGTATCGTTACAATAGGAAAAGGGTCCTCTATGTTTTCTTTTAATACAAAGTGACCTTAGAGTGCCCCTGCAAAAAGTTATGGGGTGTTTAATGGAAAAAGTGCAAAAAAACTTCAACGCCCTCTAGCGGCCAAACCGTTCGGATTCCCCCCCCCCCCCTCCAATACGATTTTTTGTTTGTCTCGATGAGCTCGAGATTCATCTCGAAAACTATGCATTTTTGAAAAAAATGAAGATAGCAAATCGATGTAGAATTAATTGGGCCTTCATCTTCTGCAATAAAAAATGAGGGTTAATTTGAGCCTTTTTTGAGTAAAGCAGGGTTATAGTCCAAAAATCTGTGAAAAAATGACAAAGTTATGGTTTTGAGGCCTTATAACTTCTGAACGGTCGGATACACAGCAGCAGGTAAGATGTTGATGGAAAGGCACAGGAGTCCTTCACAACTATGTAAAAGAGTTGGTGAGCCTAGCGTGCCCTTGTAAAAAGTTATAGGGTAAAATATGAAAAAAGTACCAAAAATCTTTAACCCCTTCTAACTCCGAAACCGTTGAGATTCCCCCCCCCACCAATACGATTTTTTGTTCCCCTCGCCGAGAGCTATCCGTAGTTTCCCGGTCGGACACCGTAACGGAATCACCCTGTATATATAATAGTAATTGAGTGATGTCAAGATATTTTCCATACAAAATAAAAAAACCAGAAGACAAACAAGAAGAACAAGAAGACAAAGAAGACCAAGAAGAGAAACAACAATACAACATAGATAATCTCACCAGCAAATTATCATCAATCGAAATTTCAGTACCAACAACAACAGGAACGAATTGTATCGTACAATCATTGTTTGAGATATCAAAATTGAATAAAAATACTTTTATTTAAATTCCAAATATTTATTGATGAAAACACATGAAGAAAACACAATTAGAAGAAAATCACAATTTAAGTAGAAAAACACTTTTAAGCAGAAAGAAGAACAATTTCTAGAGTAGCACGACTTTTCAACTGACCACCAACCAAGAAGAAACTATGTAAGGTAATGGCCGCCGGTTATTACAACACAGACGCTTCGTTAAAGTAAGTAAAAAACAACGAACTATAAATCACAATAACCAGTTTTAAAAATGAAATTTTGACATTTGAATATGAACTAAATTTAAAGGCTAGACCACAATCCAAACAATCATCATTAAACAACACTTCTTCAACTCTATCATCAAGTGATAAAATTATGCATTTTTTGAAAAAAATGAAGATAGCAAATCTATGTAGAATTAATTGGGTCTTCATCTTCTGCAATAAAAAATTAGGGTTAATTTAAGCCTTTTTTGTGTAAAGCAGTGTTAAAGTCCAAAAATCTGTGAAAAATTCACAAAATTTTGATTTTAAACGACTCTAACTTTTTAACACTTAAGAACAGAGGAACAAGTAAGGTATCGTTACAATAGGAAAAGGGTCCTCTATGTTTTCTATTAATACAAAGTGACCTTAGAGTGCCCCTGCAAAAAGTTATGGGGTGTTTAATGGAAAAAGTGCAAAAAAACTTCAACGCCCTCTAGCGGCCAAACCGTTCGGATTCCCCCCCCCCCTCCAATACGATTTTTTGTTTGGCTTGATGAGCTCGAGATTCATCTCGAAAACTATGCATTTTTGAAAAAAATGAAGATAGCAAATCGATGTAGAATTAATTGGGCCTTCATCTTCTGCAATAAAAAATGAGGGTTAATTTGAGCCTTTTTTGAGTAAAGCAGGGTTATAGGCCAAAAATCTGTGAAAAAATGACAAAGTTATGGTTTTGAGGCCTTATAACTTCTGAACGGTCGGATACACAGCAGCAGGTAAGATGTTGATGGAAAGGCACAGGAGTCCTTCACAACTATGTAAAAGAGTTGGTGAGCCTAGCGTGCCCTTGTAAAAAGTTATAGGGTAAAATATGAAAAAAGTACCAAAAATCTTTAACCCCTTCTAACTCCGAAACCGTTGAGATTCCCCCCCCCCCCCCCCACCAATACGATTTTTTGTTCCCCTCGCCGAGAGCTATCCGTAGTTTCCCGGTCGGACACCGTAACGGAATCACCCTGTATATATAATAGTAATTGAGTGATGTCAAGATATTTTCCATACAAAATAAAAAAACCAGAAGACAAACAAGAAGAACAAGAAGACAAAGAAGACCAAGAAGAGAAACAACAATACAACATAGATAATCTCACCAGCAAATTATCATCAATCGAAATTTCAGTACCAACAACAACAGGAACGAATTGTACCATACAATCATCATTAAACAACACTTCTTCAACTCTATCATCAAGTGATTTTCATCCAACACCTTTAAATCAACAAAATATTCCACCAATCGCAGTTCTAAACCAACAGGTAAAAATGACTAGTAATTTAAATTTAGATCCTTTAAAACTAATCAATAATATACCAGAATTCAGTGGAAGAGAAGATCCTTGTCATTTAATCACTTTTATAAATAAGATTGAATATGTTTTAAAACTTATGAGCAATTATTCCGATAGTTCAAAAGAATTTATCTTTCAAGAAATAAAATACAAAGTAATAGGTCTAGCTCAAAATATTATTTTAAGAGAACAAATCTCGAATTGGGAGGGGATATAAAAAAAGTATTAACTCTTAATTTTGGTATAAAAGAATCTTTCAGAAATTTAATTATAGAAGCTAATAGGTTAGAAAATAATTTTAATATTACAAAGAAATACGATATACCTACGATGACCATATTTTGTAAAGAAAAATACAGGACAAAGCTAAAATATTTTGAAGTGATGGATTGGATTTAGCTTTAGCCCGTGATGTAACAAGCAAAAAAAAAAAAAAAAAAAAAAAACCCTCACACCTTACCATACCATACTGCTTTATTTATTTAATAAATTTAATACATATAGGTACATATTGGACCTTACTTATAAACATTTTTTAATTTTAAAACTAAAATAGTTTCGACTTGTAAATCAGAGTATGCTTTCAAATTCTTTATAAAATGAAGAGATAACATATTAACTTAACATTTTTTGTATAGAGTTTCAAAGCACACTTTGATTTCACTTTTCATCCACTTTTTTGTTAATTATGAATTAAAGTTCACAATAATTTTAAAAATTATAAGGCAGTGATCACAAGGAAGATGATTTCTAACGCGTAAACAAAATAAAGGACAAATACAGGACAAGTTTGAAAAAACAGGACAATGTTCTGTCCTGTATTTTAAAAAAAATTACCCAGGACAACTTGATAAAATACAGGACTGTCCTCCTAAGTACAGGACGGATGGTCACCGTAGATATACCTATTAACGAATATTTTGAACAAATTAAATATTAAATACGAACTTAGTGAAGATAAACCCCAACATTATAATCCTCAAGTAAATGAAAATTTTATATTGAAAATTTTTTGTGAATTAATACCACCGAGCGCTAGCTCCATTATTGTAAATAAAAACATAAAAACTCTTAGAGAAGCATTTATCAGTTTACAAGAAAATTACCAAATTAATGACAAAAATGATTATAGAAAAGACAGTAGACATAAATATGACAAAAACTATACACACTCACATAATACAGACAGACACAATTATCACCAAAATACACCTCATTTTAACCATTCAAAAAATTACCAAAATACAAATAATAATAAGAGTTATCAAAATTCAAATCATTTTAATTATTCCAGAAATTATCAAAATTCGAATAACAATAGAAATTCTCAAAATTCAATTCATTACAATTCAAACAATTATCAAAATTCAAATAATTTTAGAAATTCAAACAATTATCAAAATTCAAATAATTTTAGAAATTCAAACAATTATCAAAATTCAAATAATTTTAGAAACTCAAACAATTTTCGAAATTCAAATAACTTCCAACCCACTAGAAATTACATGCCTAGCGGAAATTTTTCGAACAGATTAAATCATAATAATAATAATAATGCACCTGAACCGATGGAAATAGAAAACAATGAGGTAAATTTTCTAACACCAGCCTCGGAAAATTATTACCAATTATAAAAATAAAAATTTTGGATAAAGAACTTTTCTTTTTAACTGATACAACATGCCACAACGTCAGTTATAAATGAAAATATTTTTTCAAAAGATTATGAAAAACCAATTACTAATACTTTTACAATATCTACTCTATATGGTAACATATCCGCCACAAAAAAATTACTCATACCACTACCTCCTGAATTTAACGACGAAAAGAAAATGGAAATAGCTGTCGTTCAGCTAAAAAACAGAAGATACGATGGAGTATTAGGAAATAATATTCTTGTACCTTTAAAAGCCAAAATAGATTATGAAAAAAGAGTCTTAGAAATAAATAATCAAATTATCCCATTGGAAGGTCAAGTAGAACAAAACTTACAAGATAAATATATTCACGAATTATGCGAAATGGAATTCAAACCTTCTAATGAAAATTACCTAATCCAGAAACTAAAAGTAGAAAATCATAAATTAGAAGATAAAATTGAAAAAATGACTAAAAATGAAAATAATGAAAATAATAAATATGAAATTCTAATAAAAGAAAATGAAATTGAATTAAATGACATTAAAAATAAATTAAATAAAATTGAAAATGAAAATAAAAAATTGAATGAAATTAAAGAAAAATTAGAAGAACAAATAAAAAATTATGAAATACAAATAAAACAAAATGAAATAAATATAAAAAAAAATAAAAGTTCATTAAATAAATTAATTGAAGATAATGAAATTAATTATAATAAATTAAAATCAGATTATGATAATTTACAAGATATGAATAAAAAATTAAATGAATACAATTATGACATAGAATATTTGAAAGGGAAAGACAATCAAGTAGCCGATTTCTTAAGTAGATTGGAAGTCAATGCAAATGATCTTCCAGAAGAAGTTACAAGCGACAATGCAACAATCCATAGTGGACTTGAAGAGGTCAGAGACCATATCTTAATTTCTGAAAAACCATTAAATTGTTTTAATTCCCAAATACTTATAGAAATTATCGACGAACACGATAATGAAATTAAAAATATTTATAATGGAGTTAGACGATTAATAATTAGAAAGACAGACCGATTATTCGAAAATATGAAAGAATTTTTACCCAACAATGGTAAGGTAGGTTTATATTGCAAAAACGACGATTTATTTTTAAACATTCAGAATCTATATGTTCAAAATTTCAGCAGTCAGAATAAAATGACAATTGTAAGATGTATGAAAAAACTTAAAGATTTAAATAATTATAATGAAACCATTGAAGTTATAGAAAAAACACATAATGAGAGGAACCACAGAGGAATAAACGAAACTTATCTTGAAATCATAAAAGAATGGTATTTTCCAAAGCTAAGAGAAATTATTAGACGATATATTAATAATTGTATAATTTGTCAACAAGCTAAACATGATAGACAACCAGAAAAAATTAATTATGAAGTAACAGAGACAGCTAAAAGACCAAATGAAATAGTACACGTCGACATTTACATCCCGACTCAAAACATATACTTTTTAACTTTCATAGATAAGTATACAAAACATTTATCTATCTTTCCTTTAAGTGATAGAAATAACATTACTATTTTAGAAAAAATTAAAGTTCATAACGCGATTTTAGGTAAACCAAAAAAGTTAGTTTGTGATAATGAATTTAACACGTTAAATATGAGAGAATATAGTAATAACGAAAATATTGAAATCCATTTTACTACCCCTTATGTAAAAACTGGTAATTCAGACATCGAAAGAATTCACGGTACAATTAATGAACATATTCGAATCTTTAATGCAAAAAATGAAACTGGTTCTTTGAAAGAAAAAGTACTTAAAGCAGTAGAAATTTATAATTATCTTGTTTATGCACAACAGTTAAAACGTTTTAAACATCGTTTTGAGATAATACACTTTGATTGGTGTTTATGCATAGTACAACATTTCGTTCTTACTCAAAACGTTTTGAGTAATGTCACCTGGTTGTTCTGGTGTTGTTGTTGTAATTAGTCTTATTATTATAATAATATTAAAAAGAATTAAATTAAATAAGAAAATCGAAATTATCGACACTCAGGGGAGTATCGAACCTAAGGGGGAGGGTGTTATGTTATCATCACTTAGGAATAACAAAATTATAATTTAATTATCTTTTAAAAATAACAAACCTTATTTTCTAAGAATCAAAAAATATCTGTTTTTCTATTTTAAAAACAAATATTTTTTGTAAAACAAAGAAAGGTCAAAAATGACTCATTTATTTTTCAGAAAAAGTATAAAGGGCAAAATGACTAATTTGTTTTTCACAGATAATGTAAAAATCTAATCTTGTTTTTCACAAATAATGTAAAGATAAAAATCTTGTTTTCTAAAAGAATATACAGGTCAAAATCCAAAAGACCGAAGTTACTTTTGTAAGAAAAATAGTTTCTAGATTTAGTCTTAAGCAAAACTCAAAATTGTAAACTTATAATTTAACCAATAAATATTTTAATAAAAAATTTAATTATTTCTTTTTTTAAAATCTTCGAGAAATAGAATTTAAACTGTACGACTTTTATGATTTAATTTGCAAAGAGTTTTGTGGATTTGAGCTGACGAAATTTTCTGCTGGGAAGACCGAAAATACTTACAGAAAGTATAAAATCTAAATTAATAAACATACAGGCAAAACATATTTATGTCTATTCGAGAAATTGCAAATGGCATCCACAAAAACTGCGCAGTAAAAGTGGCGATGTGGGATCTTAGCTTAAAGCTATACTTATACTTATCTTCCCGCCAGTGATGTTAACTCTCCATGACTAAATTACTGTCTCTATCATGGTAAATAGAATAGGAAGGTATGCTGAAAAGCAATATGGCGGAGATTTTTTTTCGTTTTTTAGTGACATTACAATAAGTTGATGACGTAGCTGCGACGAAAAAGTTTTTGTTTACATTTTGTTTATATGTTGTTTTCGTAGTGGCTAATGGTTAACTAATTATTTTATAAATAAAGTGACTTATAAATAAATTAAAAAACTATAATTGACTATATATTTGAAAAAAAAAATAAATAAATACCTATTAAAATGGTTAAACGTGTGGTGATGTCCTGTAAAAATTATACAGGAAAAACAAAAGAAAAAGTTAAATTTTTCAGTTTTCCATCTGAAAAAATTTGAAACTAGTAAAATGTATTGAATACATGAGAAATAATTGTTATTATTATTATTGTTAATGTAAATGTTGTCAAATAAATATTTAAATGTTTATTTTTTTTTTTCATATAAATTTCAAAGTATCTAAATTTATCTTGAAAAAATAAAAGTAGTAAAAATATGTATTACATACCACAAAATAGTGAATTAATAAATGATAAAAATGATTGTATAAAACCTATAAAGTCAAAAATAAATAATAATAATATAATTGGTGATGATGGTGGTTCAAGTACATTTAAATAATAATGATGAAGAATCATCAAGGATCATACATACATTTTACAGATTTAAATATGCTTTCTCCACATTTTCCAAAAAGTTAAAATTGCTTGTATTGTTCATGCTTAAAAACATGTGATAAAAGATTGTCATAGTCAGAGTTGTGTATATATAATACATTAGTTACAGAAGCACCAAAAAGAAATGTTAGCATTTTAAAATTATAAACCTTTCAGGTAAATATTTAATACCTACTGCACTTTAATAATTTGTTAATATTAATTAATTATACAAGTATTATAATAATAAATTATTATTAAAGTACAGTAGTATAAGTAAGTATTTGTGTTATTATTAGTAAGAATTGCAATATTTTTATTATAAAAATCATTCTGTATTAACGATATAAATGAATAATCATATAATTATTGTGAACGTACAACAGTTTATATTTCTAAAAATTCAAAAATTCGTCGTAGCTTTAACTTTAAATTGTAGGTGCATGTATGACAGAAGGGTTACAACCCTTTGACTGACAACTGACAACTGAGAGGTGTGGCTGTGTATGGTATCAAAACGGTACGGTTAGTGTTAATTGGGTCTTCGGAAATAATCCAAAAAACCCCCACGTCAACCATGTATAATATACAGCTACGTTCGAAAAAATAGCAGAACTACTTGAAAAAAGTTGCAGTCAAGTAGTTAGTAGAGTCATTTTGTTGCTTTAGCAACTTGTCAGATTCATTTTTTTTTTTCAAATTTAAAATAATTACTATTCAATTTGAAATGGTAAAATCTAAGAATTGAAAATTACTGTACATTACTGTACGTTTTTTGAAATTACTGTATTTTTTGCCTGAATTACTGTTTTACTGTTCTGAGGCAAAATTACTGTATAAAACATACTTAATAATTAGACACGTCACACTCGTTTAAATATAATATTGAAAACTATGAAAAATGTCTAAACACGATGGCAACACAAAAATAATATTATTGTTCAAATTTCATGATTGGTGGGATTTACATTATCAATCAAATGACTTACGTCCTTTTGACGTTTTGCTTTGAATTTGCTTCTGACTGACTCTCGTATTTACACAATCAGTCAAATGATGTATACATCAAAATGACTGTTGTTATACATTTTCTTTTATTCCTCATTCGTTATTATACCATCGCACGTTTATTGGACCTTTTTACAGAAAAAACCATTTTTATGACGTCTGTTATACAATAAATCATATTTTTGATAAATCGTTATTAATATCTCGTCATTGGCATTTCCATTTCATTTGCGTTTCTGTATTTAAATATGTTTTAAATTAGCTTTTCTTGTTAAAAGGCTGAGTATTTTTTACTTAATTTAATTGAATTAATTAATTTTACTTACTTTAAATTTAAAGCTTTAACAGACTTTTAAAATTAATTTTTTATATCTTAAAAAAAAAACGCTCTTAACCACTCACCTGTAGCACGGTCGAATGAAAATTTAAGAGAAGTGAAAAAATTACGAAAAAATAATAGAGAAAATGTCAAATTGACTGATGAAATTTCTCGGTACATCGCTGATGTGCTACCCCTCAACAGGGGCTCCAGATTGGGCGAAATTTCGCAAATTGGGCGATTTTTTTCCAAGTTTTGCGACAATATTTTATAATTTGCGAATATTCTAACTGTTGGGCGATTTGGGCGAATTTTGATGATGATCCTACAATTTTTAACAAGAAGAATTTTCCTTGCCATGTGAATTAATTTCTACTATCACAATTAATTGTGATCTACTATAATTTTTATAAACTTCATAATATTACAAGGAAAACATTAATCGATGTCAAAATTTAAAATATTGTTTGGTTACTGGGGTGGTGGGCATGGTAAATAGAAAAGGGAGGTATGCTAAAAAGCTCTATATAACCTAAAAGACAAATTTGACAGCTAAATTTGACTGTTACGAAATTGGTTCTTTCTAATTTTAAAATATTTTGACTCATAAAATAATTATCGTTACAAAATTATGTTATAAATGGATTTATTTAACTTATTCATTTTATGTTTTTTTTTTTCATTTTTAAAACCCTGGAATTAAAAATAAAGTACAAGAAGATTGAAATAAAGTATGGTTTTGATTCGTCTTTGATGATTTATTGTATGCACGTAATACGTATTCAAAATTATTAAAAAATAGTAGGTAGTCGTGAGATCAGTTACAAAATTAAGATAGCAGAACAAGAAGCTACAAAAATATACACATTTACGAATGCATATACATTTTTACATTGGGCGAATTTGGGCGAAATAAAAATTAGGTTTGGGCGATTACTTCATTGTAAAAACTGGAGTCCCTGCCCCTCAATTCGCATCACCGCTCTTACCGAAATATTCATGACCTTGAGTAGTGATGTCGAAACCTACTAATTTCAATTAGCAGCTAAAATTAGCAGTTATTGCTAATTTTGAATCAGAATGTAACAAATATATGTAACATGCTGGTAACTGCTAACTAATAACTGCTAATTGCTAATTGCTAACTGCTAGTTGCTAATTGCTAGTTGCTAGTTGCTAGTTGCTAAATGCTAAATGCTAAATGCATATATTTTTTTGGAATAAAAAGAGTAAGAAAAAGGCAGATTTATAAATTTATACTTATATTATACATTCACATTCACTTTCAAAAAGTTAATAAATAAATAAAATTTTTCTTATACTTATGTAAAGTAAAAAAATAAAGTATAAAATACTTTTATGAATTTGAAAAGGCTTATTCATAAAATTATTTCAAATAAACAAGACAATCTGGGCTTTCCAATCCAAGTATTCTTTTTGTTTGTAAACACCCATAAAAAAAACATACAGTCATACAGTCAAATTTCATTCAATTTTAATAAATTGATATAATTCAACTTTCAAAATATGTAACGTTGCAGATTTGCAGGTACAAATTTACTTATCAAAAAAAAAATATTAGCATTTAGCAGTTAGCAATTAGCAGTTAGCAATTAGCAGTTAGCAGTTAGCAATATAGCATATACAAATTTTTGAACTATACCTACCTGTCCTACATATTACTTATTCAGGTACAAATTTACAGGAGTTGATGCATCACCCAATTCCCATCAATAAAAAAAAAAGATATTAGTATTAGAAATAGCAGTTTCTACAAGCAAAGCAATAGCAAATAGCAAATAGCAATTAGCAGTTAGCAGTTAGCAATTAGCAATTAGCAGTTAGCAGCATGTTACATACATATATTTGTTTCATTCTGATTCAAAATTAGCAGTAGCAGCTATTTTTAAAATGAATTAGCAGTTAGCAGTTGCTAAATGCCATTAGCAGCTAATTTTTAGTTGCTATTGCTATTAGCAGCCATCACTAAATTGCTGTTATGATACGGTATTAATTTCATGATTAATTTCGTTATTAAAAAGAGATAACAAGTATGCTTTACGGAAAAAGCAACTAGAAAGAAAGAGAGACGGCTGATTTCTGTACAATTTGAAACACCCCGTTAGCATATGTTAACATTTAAAAAGTACTTTTGCTAGAGTTGACAGAAATATGATTTTTAGAATTTCCTACAAACAATTATATGTGAAATTAACACAAACTCATCGGCCTCCATAAGCACAATACTGACTTCCATAAATAAAAATACTATAGTCAAAATAATATGAGTTGAAGTTTTCAGCCTTTTTTGTGAGCTAAAAAGAGGATCTGCCTTGTGTGTGCGATAGATGATCACTAGTCATTATATTTACTGAGTGGAAGATTTAATCTTTATTTTCTTTTGCAGTTTTCTTCCAAAAACGGGAAATGAAAGGATATTTTAAATATTTTTAAAATTTCTCCCACCTGCGCGACTTTTCGCCAATCTTATTTGGCTGTACTGTACAAGGGTGTTAGTATGTATTTTAATTTTAGTATACATAGCTTTTTGTAACAATTTTTATTATTATTATATACTTTTTATCCACTCACTAATAGCCTAGGCAGACCAAGCTCAAGTACGTACTTGAGTACAAAAATAAAGCACGAAGTACGAATTCATCGACTTTCCCCATACATTCGTGTACTTTAGCTAAGCACAAAAATTCATAATCGGCCCTATAGAAATATTGAGACAGATATACTTTTGCATGGCATACACATTACAAGGCAATGTAAAGAAATTTTTTCATTTGTTTTGTGACGTCACTCAGGTCGTCTGAGCATATAAATTTTTTTTTAAATTTTTTTTTTTTTTGAATTTTATTCATTTACATTGCCTTGTTATGTGTATGCCGTGTACTTTTGGTTATGGTAGCTGCCATTTTTAATTTTTGAGCCAAATTTAATACAAACCTTTTTTGAAGATTTTTATATAATTCACCAATTATTGTAATATATAATTTTATATTTTTACTAAATATTTAACAAATATTTAAATATTTATCAACAGTTGAACAATTTTCATTCAAAATAAATTTAAACGTCAAAATAAAGTACAAAAAACGGTGTGTCACCAAAATAAAGTACAAAGCCAAAGTACGTACTTTATTTGTACTTTATATTGTTATTGAGTAACTAACTTTGTCGGTAATAGCGAAATTTTTGAGAAGAGTTTCAGGGTAGTAAACGTTAACGGATTTACATGGGGTTTTCGGATTTAGCATTAGGGAATAGAAGGCTTCCTGTTTTGAATCGATCCTTTCGCGAAAATGATTAAATATGATGGAATATTCAAAAAATATAAATTTAAAGGACAGAAAAAGTTACTGAGAAACTTCCGAAACGTCCTCGAACAACTCTTTACTCGAATATCATCGTAGTTACAGGGGCTTTATATTCAATTTTTAATTTTGTATTCTACAGTGCATTTTATTTATAAAAAGTATTCGTTTTAAAAGTTTTTTTAAATATCCAAGCTTATTATATTTGTAAAATTAAAATATTTTTGTATTAATGAAATAAATAAATTATATAATTATTATTACAACAGTTTCTAAATCTGAAAATTCAAAAATTCTCCGCAGTATATCATTTGTTACTGCCATTTTGTTTTTTAGGTTATGCAGCCTTTTTCAGCATACCTTCCTATTCTTTTTACCATTTTGTTGCTGTACGTTTTATAGGCCCCATATTTACATATGCATGCATGCGCAAACAATAAAATGTCAAAAAATTTTGTAATCACACAATGGCCTAAACTAAACCAGTCTTCTTTCAGCTTCAGTAAGTATCTACATATATCTTTTTAAAAAGTCAAAAAAATAATTGAAGTATAATAAAAACATATTTTT
This sequence comes from Bombylius major, assembly GCA_932526495.1. Taxonomy (NCBI): domain Eukaryota; kingdom Metazoa; phylum Arthropoda; class Insecta; order Diptera; family Bombyliidae; genus Bombylius; species Bombylius major. Next base: position 33,471,766 of record OW052043.1, read on the forward strand.
GTTTTATTTTTCAAAAATTTTTCATTTCTCAATATATGTAAAATAGTAATGAAATTTTTTGGTGTGTGACTTAATTACAACACAAAAGCAGCATGTGAAAGTGCAGTGAATTGGTGTTACTGCGCAATAGGCACATTTCCCCTTACCCTTAAAGTGTAGTATATTTACTGCGTTTGCAGTAAAGTGACAACACTGGTGGCGTGTTATAGTTTTGAACTCAACTGTCAGTGTCACGTGCCATTTTATTCTAATTAGTATGGATGGATTAGTTAGTATTATCAAGATCAAGTAATTAGGAAGCTTGCTGGTACTGGGTGTTGTGCTTGTTTTTGCTTCGATTTGATGGCAAGTGAAATACATAATTGATAATGTCGATTAAAATTAATGAGAGTTGTGGAATTCCTAATAAAGTGGAACAATTTTCAAACAGAAAACGACGAGAAACCATAAATGATAGTCGGAATAAACCAAGCGATAAAAGTGGTAAGGAATTAAAGAGAAGCAAATCAGAGCCAAATATCTTTAGCGATACGAAAAATAAGATTGAAGACGGTATAAAAATAACTTCTAGTGGTGAAGATAAAGTTCCAAAATTAAAATACAAGTGCTACTTTGAAAACTGTAATGAGTATTTTAGGAGGGAAAAGGATTTAGATAAACATGAATTTCAACATAATGGTGTGGTAAATAATTTGTATATTTTATATTAAAACAATTCAGATTATTATTATTGTTTTATTTGTATTAATTATTAATATTTAATTCAATAATTAGTGCAAGTTATAACAAGGAAAAGGAAAAGAACATTCAGCAAAAATATAACAAGAAAGTATACATATAATTATTCAAATAGGCAAACAAATTTTCAAATTTTAATTCATTAAAATTAAATTGAATTTATTCAGTTTCAAATTTTTTGAGAGCGACTGTATTCTACATAATATGTACATATATACATACAAATATATATTTTTTTATTATTTGAATTAAATATTAATATTTAATCCAATAATTCGTGAAGTGATAACAAAAAAATTGATTGAAAAATTTCACACACACAAGACTAAAAAGTAGAAAATAATTATTAAAATAAAAAAAGTTTTTTTAATATACCACGTTTTTAAAACGGACTCAAAAGTATAAAATAATTTTTCCTAGCCCCATACACATTCTCAACCCCATACAGATAATCCTGAAAATTTGTGATTGCGAATTTTTAATATGTAGCTATAAAAATACTTGTAAGATTAAAAACGAAAGCGTGGGGCGCTATTCTTTACACTTCTTACTATTATCTTGAGCTACTCTTTAGTCTTTACACTTACTTATTATCTTGCGCCCCACGTTTTTCGTTTTTAATCTTACAAGTATTTTTATAGCTATTAAAAATTCGCAATCACAAATTTTCAGGATTATTTGTATGGGGTTAAGAATGTTTATGGGGCTAGGAAAAATTATTTTATACTTTTGAGTCCGTTTTAAAAATGTGGTATATTAAAAAAAAAATTTTTATTTTAATTATTTTTCATGAAATAGTCCAGGGAATATCGTGGTACCACTCTTAGTACGCAGAAAAAAAACACCCTGTATTATAAGTCATTGCAGTAAACTAAAATTCATATTAAAAGTGGATTAGCTATAAACCTGTACATACATATATTATGTACTTACTTGGCGCGTACATACAAGGTATACTTAATAGTACATGCATTGCAGTATCACTGTACTAATTTACTTCTGGCTACTAATTACAAGAACATGTAATTGGTGGAATGGAGGTTTTTTAAAGACGTAGAAAAAAATAGTCTGCGAAGGTTTAAAATAAATCTTCTAAATAGAACAAGTTCGCCAAAGTGCTGAAGTTCTTTTCTTTATTTCTTTCTTTTTCTTTTTGATGTAGTGTTTTATTAAGATTTACTCTGCAATGTTTGCTATAGTTTTAGAATTAATTACGGTCACGAAATTGATTTTGATGTTTTAGAATTCGATACATTGTAACTAATACTTTCCAGAAATTTGAAAGAGGGCGTATAAGCTATATTCAGTTTACACTCTTATCTTATGATGATGTTGCTTGATGAATAAACTGAATAGTACACCGCGCGACACTTGGATAGCCTCACTCGATTTTTCATTATTTTTTGAAAAACAAGTGTTTTCTGGTCAAATAAGTACCGTTAGTTATGTATGAAATTTTTCCATAGTTTTCTGGATCTTTCATATAATTAGCATATAATAACTTTAGCACTTTTTTTAATTTTTTTCGCAAATATAATGTTTAGAGCAGCACTGATTATTGTATGCCTCTTAAATCTTTCCTAAATTCACCACAATTTAAAATTACAACACCAGATTTGTGTAATCGTTTTCAAACACCACGAAACTCTAATAATTATGAAGAAAACTTAACTTGAAAACGAATGAGGCTATTCACTGTGTAGCGCAGTGTATTTAGGTCTCTACACCTTAGGAGTGTAGTGCAGTAATAATATAATTTTATTAATTAAGAGCATTATTAATTTCAATTTTGAATTTCAGAAAAAGTACTTATGTAATTATCCAGAATGTACGAGAAGCTATCGACTTCGAGCTCATTTAAAACGTCACATACAAACATTCCATGAGAAAAGAAAAAATGAAAAAACACTAAAGTGTGGAATAGTATCTTGTAATAAACAGTTCGTTAACAAATATAATCTACAACGACATTTGAAAGAATATCATGAAAAGATACGAAAATTCCCATGTACAGAATGTAATCGTGTTTATCAGCGTAAAAATCATTTAAAATTACATTTAGCTATACACACTAAAGAATATCCTTACAAGTATGTATATATAATATGTATGTCTTCTATGTTTAATTTTTGCACTTATTCTGACTCCTTTCACTTGTTAATCAAATTGGCGATAAAATTAGGATTCTGATGTCATCTCAATTCCCAATTAACAAATCGTCACTTGGTGAGTTCTAGCGTTACGCTCTGATCCGGATCAGATCATAGTTTTATATGTAATACAACAACATATTGGTTCTTGGATCATATTTCAAGATCTGGGCCGTTATTCTCGAAACCACTCGTAAAGTTACGCATACGTAAATTCACCATTTACGAGTGGTTTTGACATATGGCCTATTCTCGAGATCCGCATACGTAAATATTCGAATGAAAACCATTCGGAAAGATACGAGTGCCTATTAATTGCACTCGGTAACTATTTACGAGTACTAAGTTAATACTGTCTAAAATAAATAAATAGTTATTTAATATAATGTATGTATGTATGTATGTGTATCTTCAAAAATGAATCGCTACTTTAGTGATGATAATGTTCTTTTGTTCGTGATGCGAAAACATTACTTGTTGCTATGACAACGCAAAGTTTTTAGTTGCTATGCAATGCTATTACATGACAGCTGAATATTACAAGGAATTTGGAATACTTGATTTGATGCGATGCTTTTTTGAATATGTGACAAGGCATCACAAAAGTTGCGTTTAATTTTTGAATTTGTGACAAGCATCAGCATCGCATCAACAAAGCAACGATTCATTTTTGAAGATACACTATATACTCATACTATGATGCTTATTATGATTTTCGTCAAATGATCGAACAGCATTCGATTTCATATTTTGGTATTATCATTTTCGATTTTTTTCTTTTTGTTCGATTAAATTGAACAGCTGTTTCGATCACTTTTTTACTGACGAAACGCAATTTGTAATACGAAAAATATGAAAAAACGATGGATATTTCAAAGAAAATGTAACTTTCAATGTTTTAAATGTAACAATAATACTAATTATATGTGTTTTTATTAATTACTACATACATTATTTATTATTTTAATAGGAAAATAAAATCTTCAACATATTTTGTAAAATAGCATACTCAGTTTTTAAAGTCGGATTTTGTTAAACCCGACTTTTAAAAAATGTTATTAGTAACTTAAAACAATTTATTCAAATATGTATCTTCAAATTTTAACAGCTGAAAAATTGTTCGCAGAAAAAATAATTCACGATAATGTCGTTTGTTCGATCGATTGAGTACGTAATACCGAAATTAAATTCAGTCGAATCGAAGAAGATTCTTCGATCAACCTACGAATCGAATAAGATTCTTCGATCAACCTACGAATCGAAGAAGATTCTTCGATCAACCTACGAATCGAAGAAGATTCTTCGATCAACCTACGAATCGAAAATCATAATAAGAAAGAAAAGCTGTTGAAAAATAAATTTTTAGTTCTAAATCTGTTCATAGAGCGGAAAGACAAGAAGGAATCGCCTAGAACATTCGATTTAAAAAATACGTTATGACCGTTTTTGCAATAAAAAAAAATTTAACACACACACACAAAGCCTTAAAACTGTAATTAGACAATTTTATATGGAAAATGAGGACGGAGTAAATGTGCATGACATCATCCAACGACTCCTATAGTACCAAGACTGAATGCTCATTTTGTGTATGTGTTGGAAGTACCAAATTGACATGACAACTTATTGCTTTTAATCAATCATAACTAAGTTGTGATTAAAGTTACATGAAAATTATGTTCAAATGAAATGTAAAGAAGATCCTTAGCTTTACTTTCACCGAATATAATTAATATCTATGAGAAACGTAAATCAAAGAAAAAACGAATTTTTTTATTCATTTATTTATTTCTTCTTTCAAAAATATTATTCATAAACAACAAAAAAATTCTTCAAGTGGTACTACATTTTCAGAGGTGGCTGTTAAAAATGAGAAATGAGAGAGATAATTGTGATTTTAATAAAAAATTATCATTTTTCTTTAATAACTCAATTTCTATTAATTTTATAATATAACAATGTTTGGGAAAAATGTTTATTTAATAAAAATCTACAAATTTATAGAACATTATAATTTAATATTTTTAGTAATTTGGGAGATTTAAGGAAAAATTGATTTTCAGTTTTATGTTACTAAATATTTGTCACGTTTTTTCTTTGATTTACGTTGCTCATAGATATTTAATATATTCGGTGAAAATAAAGCTAAGGATCTTCTCTACATTTCATTTGAACATAATTTTCATGTAACTTTAATCACAACTTAGTTATGATTGATTAAAAGCAATAAGTTTCGAGAATAGCGACCTTGGTCTTTAGTTTCGATTCTCAAATGTGAGGGCAGTATTTGTTAAACTTTTAGTTCCTAAAGGTTGGCGACTGTGAAAAATAACAAATTATTTCCAGTAACTGACAATTTATTGTTTTTGTATTTTTATTATTAACTGCGTTCAATTCGGCTACTCCGGAGTAGATAAGCGTAGTTGATGAGGAACGCTATTTTAACCGTAGATGGGAGTAGATTAATCTACGCTTGAAATCACAATAAAACGCAGCTATTTTTTTTTTTTAATATTTGTTAAATTTAGAGATCCGTATCGTTTTATTTGCTTTTGATTTGATCCAGATCAGATCATGGCAAAGAAAACGCAGCTATTATTATATACTATCTTTCCTCTCACCTCACGTTAGTATTACAAAACCAATTAAAAAGTGACGTGATGTGACTAGTTACGTAGATTTACAAGTAGTGAGGTGACTGTCAGAATAAGGGCTTTTATTTCAAATAATTTTTATTGCTTCTTTGTTTTAGATGTTATAGATGTGAAGAAAAATTTATAACTGAAGCAATATTGAAACGCCATGATTGTTCAAAATACGTCTGTGATAATTGTAAAGAAACATTTTGTAAATGGTCAAAACTAGTAAAACACCGTCGTGAAAAACATCAGCCTGATTCTTTTTTTTGTGATAAATGTGATAATGCATTTAAAACAAAACAAAAACTCAAACTACATAAAAAATGTCATAAAGAAAAAGAAATACAAATATGTCCATGGGAAGGATGTACAAATTCATATTTAGATCGAAAAAATCTAAAAAATCACATTAATATAAAACATCTTAGAAAAACATTCAAATGTGCTGTAGAAGGATGTAGTAAGGAATTATCTAGTAAGTCACGATTAAATTACCATCTACGAGTTCATGAAAAAGGCCAAAATATTGAAAAACGAGTACGTCAAACTGAAAATCGGAAAAAAAGAAAAGACGCTGGAGCTAGTAGGAAATCGATAGTTGGAATTCTTGCAGATATTGTATTAAAGCCAAAACATAACAGTTTCTTAGAATATGATATAAATTCAGAAACTGATTCGGATGATAAATCAACACTAATTCAATTCGAACTAAAATCTTTGTAATTTAATTATTTTATTTTTAAATAAAAATTATAGCTTTTTTTAATAGACAAGGAACTATTCACAGAGAATTTACAACTTTCCTCTTTCGTATATTTTCCATCCATTTTTCAAACTGTTGTTGGGGTGTTTGTGCAGCTTGTTGTAAATAATAATTTTTTGGTGGTATACCTTCTTCTAAACGAACGAAGTAATGGCAATGCTTATACTCAACGTGTCCAGTTCTTCCACGTGCATGCCGTCGAATTCCTTTGAAAACTCGACCTTTTCCAACAAATGATTCTGCTGAATGTTTCAAAAATTAGCAATAAAACATCAAATTTTGAAACAGAAATTGTGGATAAATTTAAAAACTTACCAATCCATAAATTACTTAGAAATTCAACATTATGTCGTTTTACAGCTATTTCTTGTGCTTCTGCTATTGTTTCTTTTATTGATTTGGCACCTTTTTTTGAAACAAAACTTAACTGTTTCAATGCCATATCCACAGTCATTCCACGAACGAATGAAGCTATATACCACATTTTGAGCGGACTGTATTTAATATTTGTTTTCATATGGCATACAAACTGAAAGTTTAAGAAAAATATATAACAAAAATTATTTATTGAGGTCATATTTAATTTAAAAAATACGAAAATATGCGGAACTGTTTTTTGTTTTATCGGATCTTTAACTTGATTTTAATATTTTATGATTTAAATCTAAAACGCTTCTTGTCATTAATGTGATGTGAAGGCAAGGCATATTTTGTATACATATAAACGTATGTATCTATCACTAAGTGGCAAGTACACAATAATGGTATAGTTTTTTCCAATAATAAAAATCATCTAAAATAATTTTAGCTTCACGGTTGTAATATAATCACACTCTCGTTACAACTGGTCGTGCCACCTTCAGATGTACTACTTTGCGACGGTTGTTACAACTACATAATTTGTACTTGGTGTATGATACGGAACACGAGCACGACAAAGCGTTTTCCATCGAATTTCTTGTCCAAATGTTAGTACAATATTCAAAACTTTCTCCAGCATACATTTGAAACTACTATATTATCTCGGGTTGCATTTTATGATTTTTTGACGCAGTTTTGGTGCAGACGATTCATGTATTTGTTTAATTAATTACCAAATAGCAACAATAATCCTAAGGCCCTATTGCGGTCATCGATCGAAATTCAATCGAATCGAATGAATATTCAAAATATTTTGTGTCATTCTCATAAAATGTTAACACTTACATGCTATATGAATTTCATCCGAAATACACTAAACCCCCGACATTCGCGAGGGATACGTTCTGTAAAAACCTCGCATATGTTGAATTCGCATATGTAGGGACCCAAACACAATACAAAATAAGGAGATAGGTTCTAAATTTTCTAAAAAATGTATTATTTATTCATAAAAAATACAAAATAAATTTAAAAAAATAAAACAGGTAACAAAAGTAATGAAATTAACATTAAAAAAACTGATCACATTAAAGAGAAAATTCGTATAAAATTAAAAAAAAAATAGGAACAAATGAATTCATTGCTGGTTTCAAAGCATATTTTACGGCTTAATTGTTTTGTGTTGTTGTTGGTGAAAAAAAAAAATCTAAAAAGCTAGGTCTCTTTTTGTTTTTGATCTAAAATTTGTTTGCACGTAGCAATTGAACTTTGCATTTTTGCTTTGAAAATCGAAGCTCTTTTATCATTTGAATCTATGGACCCAACAAAACAAACCACTTCTTGGACCTTTTCTACTAATCAATCGCGTACAAATTCGCAGATGATGAGAAAAGTTCAGAAAAATCCATCCGCGAATACCGGGACCGCGAATGTCGGGGGTTCACTGTATCTAGTCATCTAGTGATCTATGATTTTCAATGTTTGTTTTAACATTAAAAAGACATCGAAATAATTTTCGATTGTAAAAGCTCCGTATTGTGTTCGTCGCGAAAAAATTTTTCATGTTTTGCTATTTATTTCTACACGAAAAAATTGTGTGTAGAGTGACGTATATTTGGAGAAACGTAAATTAAATTTAAATTTGAAGTTAGTTTGTCATTGGTTTTTTTCTATTTTCACGTAGATACCTTTGGATTTTTTCTTTGTACATATTTATTTTTTTTTTACAACTTTCAAATTTACCACACGGAATAAATGTATTTACATTTATTTTGTTTCATGGCGACGGAAAATTGGTGGAGACTGATCGTCAACGCCATCTCTTGAACATTATTTAAAAATGTTAGCAAAGACAATTTAAATTTATTTTCCTTTTCGAACTCAGTACTGCAAAACAAAAAGTGAACGGAATATTTTCTTGACGGAATTCTGCCACCGTTTTTTATTATATACTTTTTATCCACTTACTTTTTCCTTTGTGGGTAGTGTTCCTCGTGACGTAATTGAAATTTTGGAAAGAGTTTTAGGGTAGTAAACGTGAACGGATTTACATGGGGTTTTCGGATTTGGGATGAGTGAATAGAATTCTTCCTGTCTAGAATCGATCCCTTTCTTGAAAATAATTAAATATGATAGAATATTCGAAAAATATGAATTTAAAGAACGGAGAAAGTTACTGAGAAACTTCCGAAACGTCCTCGAACAACTCTTTACTTGAATATCATCGTAGTTACAGAGGCTTTATAATCAATTTTTAAAAAGTATATGTTATAAAAGTTTTTTTAACCTTTAAGCTTATTTACATGTATTTTATATGGGAAACGAAATTCCGCCTTGAACACACAATACTTAGCTTTAATTCAATAAAAGATTAAAAATCATAGATTACTAGATATTTCGAATGAAATTCATATAGCATGTATTATAGTGAAGTTACATAGCATTTGTATGAGAATGACACAAAATATATTGAATATTCATTCGATTCGATTGAATGTTGATTAATGATGGAAATAATGAAAAAATATAAAAATATTTTATTTTTTAATAAAATCAGACGAAAAAGGTTTCATATCAATTTATTTCAAATTTTTGTAAGAATTGATTACGCATTCATATCTTTTTAAATTTCTTAGTTATGTGATCTTATGCGATTTTGGAATATTATGGAAATATAGCTACTCATATCCTTAATTTGCAACGATTTTTTTCTGTGATTTCTTGAGAAACACATGGGTCGCAGAAAAACGACCCGTCTATACTGATAGTCCATTATTTGAGTATTCATGTCAAAAGGCTTGTATAGATGATAACTGTTTAATATATTTTTCGAGTTTCAGAACAAAAAACAGAGAAATCATAACATATACAGATCAGATTACATTTTCATGATAAAATGCACACTTACAGATTTACGTGGTTCTTCTTCAACACTTTGTGGTTGATAAATTTTTCTATTATATTGTAACCATTTAGTAGGTCCTGTATTATGTTTATTCCACTTTGAATTCACGACAGATGTAGTAGACAATTGAGAATTATTGTTCACAAATAAAGGGTTTGCTATGTTAATTAATAAATTTCTGTTATTTCTCAATATCCAATTCATTATTATAATGAATAATTGAATATTTAAATTCCAAATTTTATTATAAGTTGTATTTGTTACAAAATTCGTGTTATTTTCCTATTATTTCACCGCACTGCACTGACATTGACAAATGACAATTGACAATATCTGAAGACGGAAACACAATTGTGTACCTGTAGTATGTGTTAAAAAACATTGGTTGTAATGCGCTAGTTGTAACAATTTTTTTCCTACTTGGTATAATAAGAATAGTTTAAAATAATTTTAGCTGACGGTTGTAATACACTTATACTCGTTACAACTTGGTCGTGCCACCATCAAGTGTATTTTCAGGAGTTGTTAAAGCCGGTTATAAACTCGTTTGCGACGGTAGCAGCAGTCCAAGTCTATGTTACCCCTATCATGGTAAATAGAATAGGAAGGTATGCTGAAAAGCAATATGGCGGAGATTTTTTTTCGTTTTTTAGTGACATTACAATAAGTTGATGACGTAGCTGCGACGAAAAAGTTTTTGTTTACATTTTGTTTATATGTTGTTTTCGTAGTGGCTAATGGTTAACTAATTATTTTATAAATAAAGTGACTTATAAATAAATTAAAAAACTATAATTGACTATATATTTGAAAAAAAAAATAAATACCTATTAAAATGGTTAAATGTGTGGTGATGTCCTGTAAAAATTATACAGGAAAAACAAAAGAAAAAGTTAAATTTTTCAGTTTTCCATCTGAAAAAATTTGAAACTAGTAAAATGTATTGAATACATGAGAAATAATTGTTATTATTATTATCGTTAATGTAAATGTTGTCAAATAAATATTTAAATGTTTATTTTTTTTTTTCATATAAATTTCAAAGTATCCTAAATTAATCTTGAAAAAATAAAAGTTGTTAAAATATGTATTACATACCACAAAATAATGAATTAATAAATGATAAAAATGATTGTATAAAACCTATAAAGTCAAAAATAAATAATAATAATATAATTGGTGATGATGGTGGTTCAAGTACATTTAAATAATAATGATGAAGAATCATCAAGGATCATACATACATTTAACAGATTTAAATATGCTTTCTTCACATTTTCCAAAAAGTTAAAATTGCTTGTATTGTTCATGCTTAAAAACATGTGATAAAAGATTGTCATAGTCAGAGTTGTGTATATATAATACATTAGTTACAGAAGCACCAAAAAGAAATGTTAGCATTTTAAAATTATAAACCTTTCAGGTAAATAATTAATACCTACTGCACTTTAATAATTTGTTAATATTAATTAATTATACAAGTATTATAATAATAAATTATTATTAAAGTACAGTAGTATAAGTATTTGTGTTATTATTAGTAAGAATTGCAATATTTTTATTATAAAAATCATTCTGTATTAACGATATAAATGAATAATCATATAATTATTGTGAACGTACAACAGTTTATATTTCTAAAAATTCAAAAATTCGTCGCAGCTACGTCATCTGTAACCGATATTTTTTATTTTAATTTAAAACCCCACTTTTCAGCATACCTTCCTATTCTATTTACCTTGCTGTATATAGTACATAGTTAAGCCTGGAATACAATGTGTAGCTGTAGCACGGCATACACATTATAAGGCAATGTAAATTTCGTAGTGACCGTTAGCATTGTGACGTAATCCTGGTCGTTAAATTGCAAACAAGTGAATAAAAGTAGTATTGAAATATTTTTTTGAAAAATAAACTCGTTTTGTGAAAGATAATAACAATATGTAATAATAATTTCAAGTGTTCATTTAATGTTATATTAATAAAAATTAAAAATGGCGAAGTGTACCGTATCTAATTGTAAAAATTACATACCAAGACAATAGGAAAATTTGTAGAAAAGTAAGGTATTTTAGCTTTCCAAAAGATTATTATTCTATAAGTAGTAAATGGATAAAATAAAAGCATGTGGAAAAACAATAAATATTATTTTAAATATTGGCAGAGTGTGCTCTGAATTCGTTTTACAGATAATGATTATATATTAAAAGATATCATATTGTACATACCGCCCAAAAAAAGAAAATTAAAAAAAAAAGCTTTTTTTAAAATAATATGTGTAGGAGAATTGAATAACAATGTTTAAGTAGTAACTAAGAAGAGTGAACGGCATGACATTCGGTGGCGCATTGGTAAGCGCACTATCCCGGCAAGATAGAGGACTGTGGTTCGATTCCCAGTCGAGTCGAATGTAGTTTTTTCTGTTGTTAGCTAATATATATGATATATAGGATGTATTGCTAACGTTACACAAAAATAAAGTAACGTGCATTACACATTACACCAATTTTTTTTTATTATAATTGTATGCTAACGATATATTAAGTAGTATCGCGCATCCAATTATATTTCATAATTTTATATTCCCTTTTCTTTTATGAAACATCTATCTTATATATGATAAATAAGTTTATAAACATTATATGTTTTTTAAATAGAAAGAGTTATTTATCAGACTGAATTTGCATGTTTTTTTTTATATAAAAAATTTATTTCGTCACATATGAAGTTTTCTTTATCTTAAAATTTAGGCATTATTCATGACCCAACCTAAAATTTATATTACATACTAGCTGGCCTGGCAGACGTTGTTCTGCCCTTTCGTTTATGTGGCGTCCTTGATTTGAAGTTATCATTTATAATTGTTTATTTAAAAATTAACCTTCAAGTACATTATAATTTTATTTATTTTGTATCTATCTTAACGCTAATTCATGAACAATATTTTTTGTTAGTCCATCAGGTGCATAAATAAAAAGGTTTGATGGTTGTCCGTGAGAAAAACATGAATTTTCTAGATCTAATCCGCATATGGTCATTGTTTGTCCTTGCGACTTATTTATGGTCATCGCAAATGCCAAACGTATTGGAAATTGTAAACGTTTGAACTGAATTGGTGCGTCAGTATGTATCATTGGAATGCGTGGTAGTAAAACATTGTCTCCTCTGAACTTTCCGTTTAATATGTTCGCTTTAATGACATTTCCTATAATTTTTCTAAAAACTAATATCGTTCCATGCATTGCAAAGTCTAGGTGCATTTAAGTTTCGAAGCAAAATTATAGGTGAACCAATTTTCAAACGTAAATTATGTGGTGGAAGTCCTGGTAAATCGAGTGAATTCAAGAATTCAGTGGGATAATTTACGCTTTCATTTTCATTTACCACTGTGTCAATTGATTTAAATGAAATTAATTCGCCAGGAAATGTTTGTTGTATTTTAAAGTTGATTTCGTCAACATCGACATTTTTAGCAGCCAAAATTGCTCGTTCACTAAGCCATTGATGGCTACGATAATTTTTGCGTATATTTGTAAATACACTTTCTATTAATGCATTTTTTGAATCAACAATATTGTAAAGCGTCGTAGGAACGATGAGTATCTGGAATCGTTTGCAATGTATTATCTCTACGTATTATTTTGATGTCTCGTCTATGGAATTGATCGCCAACCATTACAATAGCGACTTCATTTATTGTTGGAGCGTTAAATCTTCTGGCGTGATGTCATTTGAAAGCAAGAATTAAATTTTCTAATTTTTTTCAAAAACAATTTTGATTCTCTAATTACACCAGACATAAACGTTTTCAATGGTTCAGGTGGTGGATTCAATGTAGGCGATACAACTTTTCCTGATGCGCAACACTTTCCGGCTGCTTCATTTTTATATTTAAATTCATGACAATATTCACATTCTTTATCCATTTTGCCAATAATAATTTTATAATGTGATGAGTATTCAATCTCTGCATCATATTCAAATGCGAGACGATTGAACGATGATCGCGTTAATGCACGTTGCACTTCCATGCGCTGTCGATTTATTTTGTTGTTGCCATCATTGATTTGTTGACGCGATTGTTTATGTTTTGATATATCTGTACGTAGCTGCGTCATTCGATTTCTATTATATTGGTTATCTTGCGAGCGTTGTTCTGAATTTCTGTTTTCTGTTCCTAATCGTACATTTCGATTGATACGTGTGCTTCGGCCAATATTTGATTTTTTTCTTTCTTTTGGCATCTTTCTATAAATAACACAATTAATATAAGAAAGTATTATTTCATTTTAATTGCGTTAATTATTATGTTGAACAAACTTACTCTTTTTTAATATTCGAAAAACGGTTTTATACTTCACAAATTCTTTTATTTCACAAATTTAACTATTATATCTTTACTATTAGAATTATACGCTTCATTTAATTAAATGGTTTTTGATTGAGGTTACTTAGATTGAAATGCCGGCACATATTGAATCATTCAATGCTTTGTAATGAGAACATCGCAGTGTGACTTAACAAAATATGTAAATATAAATATCAAATAACTTTACTACAGCGCCACCTATCGGATCCTAGCATAGCTATGAACCATCGTTTTGACAAAACAATTATATTGTGTGAATATGACTTCAATCGGTCAAGTCGTTCAGAAGTTACACGATAACAAACATCGCACACGCTACGATTATGTATATCTTTATATATATATTTCTTCTGTGCGTTTGTATGTCACTGAACTCCTCCTAAACGGCTGGACCTATTTTGATGAAATTTTTTGTGTGTCTTCAGGTGGATCCGAGAATGGTTTAGATTCACATTTCGGTCTAATTACTCAGGTGCAGGGGCAGTATTTCTTGAATTTTTAGTTTCTAAAGATTTGAATACTAAAGAAATGACTACTAGATTTTGATAAAATTTTTATAATTTGAAATGACTACGAGATTTTGATAAAATTCTTATAATTTGATTCTTTAGGGATATGCCTGTTCTGGATCACGGCTCAGGCTCAGTGACGTCATCACGTTATCAGTGCGGGGTCAAGTGGTTCAAGGTTACGTGTTGTTAGTGAGGGTTTACAGGGGTCATGGTTACGTGTTATCAGTGAGGGGTGACAAGGGGCCAAGGTTACGTGTTATCAGTAGGGGTAACAAGAGTGAATATTTTTTTTATTATCAGTATGGGCTGGGTCACGTGGTTCTAGGTTACGTGTTATTAGTGAGAGGTTACAGAGGTCGAAGTTACGCGTTATCAGTGGAGGATCACATAAGTCAAAATTATTTTTTCTTATCAGTGTGGGATCATGCGGGAGTTAATATTTTTTTATTATCATAGAGGAATCATACACGGGTTAAAATTTTGTTTTTATCAGTGAGGGATCATGCGGGTTATTATTAGAAAAGCAATATAAAATTTTTGATACATATTAATTATGAAAGCGAAAAATGTTTCTAATTTATGTCAAGACACTACAAGACAAGGAGAAGGACGCCACATAAACGAAAGGACAGAACAACGTCTGTCGGGCCATCTAGTAAAATATGTATGTACTATAATAGATTTGCAAGCATTCTATGTAATTTACTCAGACGACCTGAGTGACGTCACGCAGCAAATGTCAAAATTTCTTTATATTGCCTTGTAATGTGTATGCCGTGAGCTGTAGTAGCTGTCAAAAGTACAACACCTTAGTTGTCATATGAAGCATCACAATGTGTAGCTGTAGTAGAAGTTGTAGTTGTGACTGAAGCTAGAAGTTGGTTCTATTTTACTTCATACTACAGCTAAAGCCTGGAATAGAATGTGCAGCTGTAGTATGTAGTACATTGTAGTATTACGATTTGTCAAAAGTACAATACCATATTTGTCATATGACGCATCACAGTGTGTGGTGTGTAGCTGTAGCTAGGAACGTCACGATACCACCGGCACCGATACTATCGTGGTATCGATACTTTTGATCCGATACTACGATACTGAGTACTCGATACTCAGTCTCCGATACTTTGACCGGTATCGATACTTTTCAAAATTTCGACGTCCCTAGCTGTAGCTGAAAGTATAAAGGCGAAGGTCCAATGTATGCTTCGCTTGCTTGCTTCGCTTTGACAACCATATTGAACATGTATAATTAAATAGATGATGACCTAATGCAAGCAAGCAAGCGAAGCGAAAGTTGCCAAACTTTCAACTTTTTTGGTGCTTTGCTTGCTTTGACAGGTGTCAGGTGGTAATAGAAAAAAAAAAAGAAACAAATTGTGTAGTTAGTTTTTATATTATATTATATTACATATTTGTTATATAGAGAAGCGTATTTGATAAAATGTTAGTACGATAATTAACAATTTTATATAAGATAAAAATACTGTTCCAAACAAATAATAAAAATGTGCTTTGTATTTTTTAAATTGTAGATCTTTCGAGGAGAAATTGATAAATGAATTAAGGAAATATCCTTCTTTATACGACAAAACAAGCAAATTATATAGGAGCAATGACTTGAAAGCACGAGCGTGGGATGAAATCCACAAAACTTTAAAAGAAGATGGTAATTTTTAATTAATTTATTATTACTTTAAACTTTTCCACAATATATTTTTATTCATTCATATTTGTAGAAGAAACCTGTAAATGGAAATCTTTAAGAGATAGGTTCAGCAAAGAGGTGAACAAAAGAGTAGCATCAGGTAGTGCTTGTCCAGATAAAAACAATCAGTGGGAACATCTTCAAGCATTAATGTTTTTAAAAGAAGTGGTAAAACCAAGAAAGTTTGTATTAACTAAATTAAAAAATGTGAAATATTGAATGAAGTATTTTTAAATTTTGTTTACTTTCTAGAACATCATCCAGTACTAATATAAATACAAGCTCTCAACGTGTCGACGATGCGTCCCAAGAAATACATTGGATGGAAGAAGAAAATTTCGAAGATGATGTCTTTAGTCCAGGCACTTCTTCTATACTTTCAACGAAGCAAATGAAAGCAATCCGCTAAGCAGCCCATTATGTTCAACATCGGGTTCAAGATCTTCTGCTACTAAAACGAAAGAAAATGAATTATCACAATTTTTGACACACATGAGCAACATTGCTGAACAAAGATTCGGTGTTATGGCAGATGAGACTTCGAAAAACCATCATCCTTTTGCCCAAATGATTGTGGATTATGTAAAAAAAAGTACCGGAACAGATTTTAAGATTAATGTTTTAAACTATGTTCATGGTGAATTTAATGAAATAAAAAACAATAATTCCTAAAATAGTGTATATTTATTGTTTTATTATGTCATATTATTTTATTTTGAAATACATAATCTTTCAAATTGTCTCTAAGTTGAAAGGCAGACCGTGATGCATTGTTTGTTGATACACGCTGACATGATTGAAGAGGAGTCACTTTCCTCTTCCATAAACTTTCAATTACATTATTTACATCTTCTCTGTCTACAAAATCGGAAGGACAGTAGGATCCGAAATTAATTTTCACGAAGTTGTGTAGAATTACTGTCGCTTTCACTATTTTTTCTGCAGACTCTTCATTCATGTATAGTGTGTTTTGCAAAATCCTCCACCTTGCAACCATTATCCCGAAAGTGTTTTCAATAACACGACGTGCTCGTGACAATCGTTTATTGAAATATTCTTTTTCTGGTCCCAATAACTTACCAGGGTATGGTCTCAACAAGCATTTTTTAAGCGGGAAAGCAGCATCTCCAACAAAATAATACGGAAAATCCAAAGATGAATTTCGAATTCTTCTAATTCTGGGAAGATCTAGATTATCATTAAATAATTTTTTTTCCAAAGTCTGATGTCCACAAAACACCGCCGTCGCATTGTAATTAAAAAACATTGATCCTGAATTAGGCGGACACTTGATATTAATATGCTTTCCGTCTATGGCACCCACGAAATGAGTAAGATTCCACATATTTTCAAAATCTTCAGCTATTTGTTTCCATTGGTAGGCATTTGGCAATGACATATAAAATTTGCATAATTCATCCCAGATAAGCTCACAAGTTTTCAAAACAATTCGTCGAACAGTTAATCCCATGCGAAAAGTCATGGAAAAATATTGCCTGCTACCACCATGCGCAAGGTAACTAAAAATGAACAAATAAGACACATTTTTCGATGGCAAATGATGATATTAACTTACACCAATGCAATGTTAGAAACAATCTACATAGCCTTTCTTATAGAGAATTTAGTTAATCTTCTTTAAGCAAATCGAAAAGAAGATCGAACGTAGCACTGTCTATTCTGGTAGCAGTTTTAAATTGTTCTCTCACCCAGAATCAACGAAATGGTTTTGAAGCTAATTTGTACGCATATGCGACAATGTAAACAAAAATTATGAATTCTACAAAATTCACAAAATTATCCATCACTATATTATTTTTATTTTTACAATTTATTTCACGACAATTTCTTAACAACAATACCAAAACAAACAACTTTGACGTATAAAGCGAAGCGTTCATTGGGTCATGTAAGTTTTAAAGCAACTTTGTGTTATTTAAACGCGACGCAAGCGAAGCATACATTGGACCTTCGCCTTAACTTTTTCTACTTCATACCACAACTTCACGCTACAGCTACATAACTACAGCTACAAATTCTGTTCCAGCAAAAGCCATATAACTACAAAGATAAACAATTGCCATATATCCTTATGTCAACATTAATTTTTACTTCTACACCTGATATCAGGTGGCTACATGTTTACTGAATGCTATCAACATTTTATGCTTATGCAACAATTTTAATATCCAGAGCAAACCAGTATCAGAGTATAGAGAAGGAGAGTATAGTCACAACTGCATAACGGTACACAAAAAAACGACATCCAATCATAATGAAGAACGCAATTAAAAATATAAAAAAAAAAAAATTTAAAAAAAATTAAAAAAAAATTGTATGCGTCAGAAAAGAACACTCATATGACTAACCAAATATTTATATGAAGAAAATATATACCTATCCCTATTCCAACTATATAATACGTATTAGACTGCCCTATCAGGTGTAAGTGTGTTAGTAATCTTCTTATTCCTATTACTTTCATAGCAACATGTCCCCACTTTGTTTTTGTAAAAAGTACTAAAAGTGGTACCGCAAAGGTGAGTATGTGTTAGTAAATAAGTTTCTTTTGTTATTTTCACAGGTAAAGAATACATATATTGGATGATTGTTTTGATTTTTTTTGTTTAAAAATAAAACATATGGACTTTTATGTCAATAAAAAATGTACAGTATATTTTTCCCTATGATATGTAAGTTTGGTATATACAACGATAGGGAATTCGTTGTTTCTCTTGCTCATTCAAGATTTATTATGTGGACTATTTTCAACCCAACTGTGAGTGTATTTTACATATACTATTATATTTTTCTAATTTTTCTAGCAACATTTTATATGAAGTGACCCTACACTCTTCTCTATACACTGCCAGTATACAGTAAGAAAAGACGTTGATGTTGCTAAACATTATATGCACCCAATAATGTGTCTGTTTACCAAATATAAATAATGGTTGTTGCTACGGCAACATAAATTACAATTTATACTTTTGAATTTATTTTCATTTTGAATAAAAATACAAATTTTCTTTAAAAAAAATATTTTTTTAATTTG
Source organism: Bombylius major (assembly GCA_932526495.1). Classification (NCBI taxonomy): domain Eukaryota; kingdom Metazoa; phylum Arthropoda; class Insecta; order Diptera; family Bombyliidae; genus Bombylius; species Bombylius major. The sequence goes on from OW052043.1 coordinate 33,490,965, forward strand.
AAATATTATTTCTATTATATACCTCTAAATACTATATACATACTCGTATATACATATACTATATACAAAATACATTTTATTTTTCAAATTTTAAAAATATAGTTATTTTAATATTTTTCATCTTCATTGAGAAATATGAAAATTTTATTTGTAATGAATCAGGAGATCAGAATCAATGAGCACGTTATTTCATTTTTTTTTACATTATGGAATATCTAATGCTAGTTTTCAACCTTAGGATCGCCTGATCCACATTATCAAGTTTTGGCTGTGCGTATACAAATATATACCATACATTTTATAAGGAAATTTTGAAATTTTTCTTCAAAAAGCTGTATCTCAGCATATACATATGTAGGTATATATATTCATATTTTTGAAATTTATTTGCTCCATCGAATAATCTTTTTGAAGTCAGCAAAATCTCAACCGTTACGGAGTTATACGGGGGAAAGATTTTTAGTACTTTTTCCTCATTTTACCCTATAACATTTTACAAGGGCATGCTAGGCTCATCTACCCTTTTGAAAAATTGTGAAGGATCCCTGTGTCTTTTCATTAACATCTTACATGCCGCTGTACAGTACAGCTAAATAAGATCGGCAAAAAGTTGCGCAGGTGGGAGAAATTTTGAAAACATTAAAAATATCACATAATATCAAAATAATAAGAAAAATATCGCACACACAAGGCATATCCTCTTTTTAGTTGAAAAAATAACAACACCCTACCATCCAATGTTGTTTGTATGACGAACGCCATACTACTGAAAAAAAAGTTTAAAGGATAGTGAAGAAAATAGAAAATACAAATACCACGTATACATGATGAGATCCAAAGATCCAGCGATTGAAAGATCGAATTTCGATCTGCGTATTTCAGTATCCTGGACAGGGCTGGGAATGGCGCCTCTTAAAAAAGTACTAGATTTGTCAGAAAAACGTACTAAATGAGAGCAAAACGTACTAAAATGGAATAAGAGCAATATTGGTAATGTTGACTCTTTGTAAAGGACATGTATCATGTATCTGTATTATTGCGTGATTGGACTTTGAAGTCTTTCTGTTATAAATATTTATAATAGGTTATTACAGAGATGCCAATAAAAATTTCAGAATCCGGCTAAATCTGGCCGGTTTAGCCGGAGAAAAATTACTTCAAAAAAGCTAAAAAAACAGCTAACAATTTTTTTGCTCATTCCCGGCTAAAAAACAGGCTATTATATATATTTTATTGAAAGAAACTGGGTAATGTGAAATTTTTGAACTCGTGGTATTTGTCTTGCATATTGTTGATTATATAAGAAGTAAAAATGTTAAGGAAGTAAATGGTTTCTCTATAAAAAAATAAATTCGAATGAAAATAAATTCATTAATTCACTTTATTTGAATTGATATATACTTGATTTATTAATTGAAGTCAGTATTGTGCTTATGGAGGCAGTACCCGATGAGTTTTTTGCCCTTGGTAATGTAATACTATTTAATTTAAAAGATTTGCCTCGATTGAAATTGAGATCTGATCACCCCACACACGAAACAGATTTATACAAACGAAATGTAAAAGAGTATAGAAAAGTATGCCTATCTTGACTGTACTGACTTCAATTAATAAATCAATATAGTAATTTAAAAACAAAATAAAAAAACAAGATTCAATTCACAAAAAATAAAATAAAAAAAAACCTAACAAAAAACAAAGGAACGTTATCAAAATCAGTCATGTAACTTTTAATAGCATAGAAAAGGATGGGAAAAGCAATGTGATTTATGTGATGTGATTAATATCGATTCAATACTTCAAAATCTTCAACACTCGAAATGTTGTCAAGTTGTTATATTTTCGAAATAACTTTGATAATTGAAAATTTAAACATATATTTTAGCCGCTGCTAAAATTGCCTAGCCGGAAAGAAAAATAAAATCCATCTAAATCATCTTGTTTCCGGCTAAATATAGTTGGCATCTCTGGGTTATTATTGCAAATTGCAAAAAAGCGAGCGCTTAATGTTTACTTGTTGTAAGCAAATTTATATAAATTCCTTTTCTTTATTCACCGTGATGAGAGTATCGCCAGAGTTTAAATTAAAACCAAATAATAATTAAAGAGTAGAACAAAACTGCACTTCACTCTGACTTGACGCTGGAATCTGAGTTAAGCATAATAATTAAAAAAATTAAAGCTAAAATTATTAATAAAAAAATGAATTTTCAATATAATATTAGGTATATATTTATTACATAACCATCACAATTTATATGTATAGAAGATAACAAAAAATATTTCATAAAAAAAACAAAACAAAAAATTCAAATTTATGGTCAAAGTACCATAATTTCTGTGTAAGTATTATATTTTAAAACTAATAATATAAAAAAGTAGAAACTCAGTCCTTTTCATTTTTATTTCCTTTGGCATATGATATTTTTTTCAAAGTTAATTCTTTTAATGGCTTCCATGTAAAACAATTTTCATTTCTTGTGACCTTGTCTTCAATCCATCTTTAATTAATAAAATTTTGAAAATTGTAACCAATGTTGCCAATGACGAATGAAAAAGAATTCAAAATTTTGAAAAAGCATTTAGCATTATTATTAGCATAATTTATTTTCTTGTTAATTAGCATTGAAAAATAATTTTTAGCATTTAGCATTATTTTTAGCATTTTCTTTTTCCACATGTATAGAGATTTTTATTTTTATTCAATTAATGAGTTTATACGGCACAAAAATAATCCGTATTTTGGATTAAATTGGGAGTAGCGTAGAAACGGTAAAATTGGGATTAAAAAAGTACATGCAAATGTTGATATTTTTATACACTTATAGTATACATATTCTTCTTCTTTCACACAAAAAAAAAGAAGAAAAACGTGACAGCTTCACTCTCCCCCCAAAAATTAGAATCCGCCATATTGCATTTTACCTCACACATACATATAAAAAAAATTGGGATTAAACCCAAATAAATTGGGCTTAAGCCAAAATCCGAATTATCGAGTTTATACCACAAAAAATTGGGAGTAAACCAAAATCCGTATTAAAAGCGAATCAGGCATAAACTCGTACAAAGAAAGAAAGACGTTACAAATTACGTTCACGTGAAAGGTAAAATTAAATTACTAGCCAGCCATTGCCTTGCCAGTTTTTAATTAGAAATAAAATATATGTATTATGAATACAAAAAATTTGTTTATTTATTTATTTATTCATGTAGGCATGTCTACTTTTTGAACATTAATATTATTTTTGTGTTGCCATCGTGTTTACACATTTTTCATAGTTTAATATTATATTTAAACGAGTGTGACGTGTCAAATTATTCATTTCTAATTTTTTTCAGAGAGTGCAAACAAAATGAATAGAATAGAAATAATAATCACGAACATTCATTTACTAAATTATATAATTGTCATTTACTTTAAACAGAGATACCGGCAACACAACTTTAAGAAAATGTCAGCTGATTTTGATAGTGTGTCTCTGTTTCTCAAATCTGTTGTCTCTTTCTTTAAGTACTTAAATTTTCCAATAGTATTAATACCGTGTCACAACAGCATAACAAAATGCGAATTTCTCTTTCCAAGAAGGATTTTTGTAAAATGTGATGCTTACATCACAGTGAAATTTCAGTGGAAAGGATACGCAGATCCTACTGCGCATACTTCCCCTTTGCAAATCTTATGCCTCAAACACAATACGGCGGTTATTCGCGACGGCAAGCTTTACATGTATTTTGTTATTGTTACAATAACAAAATACATGCAAAGCTTGCCGTCGCCGACAACCGACAACGAAAACCGCTGTATTGTGTTCAGGGTATTATTTAGCTGTACTGTACCTGTTACCATTCATAAGTTATAAGTCCTCCAAATTAAAATTTTGTCATTTTTTCACTCATTTTTTGACACTTCTTTTTTTATTAACACTTAACATAGAAAAAAACAGTCGAAAAAAAATGGAGGTTATTTAAATGATTATTGTCTTCTATATACGATTATGTATAATAAAAAAAAATTATAACAAAAGTTTAAAACTACAAAGTTATTAGCATTTCGAATCAGTTCGTCGAAGTTGGCCCAACCTGTACTTTCTCAATACAGCAATTTTTATATCATACACTTTTTTATTTATTTTAATCTTATTTATTATGCACAATAATCATTATTTATTTATTTACTACATATTTTGATAAAAGTGACAACATACTATTAGTAGTTGAGTAAAAGGATCACAAGTTCACATGTACTTCTAAGTTGATTTATGAAACAAACAAAAGTTTTTAGTACTCTCATAAATGCGTCGACGACGCTGACGGCGTAAAAATCATGTTCATAAATGACTTTCCAGTGCAGTCGTGGAATGGTATCCTATTCATTAATTCAAGCATGCAGCGCAGTCGGCTGAAATTACTCAATCGTTTTCAGGCGACTGCGATGTTTATTTTCAATTAAAACGAATAGTGTTGTACATGTTTTTTCCTGACATTTCTTTAGTTTGATTTTTAATTTAAAATAAGATTTAAATTAATTAAAAACTATTAAATTTTATAAGATTGTGACGTCATATTTAAAAATGGAATCATGTTCATTTATTCTAATAACTGGTTGTATTCACAGTTGACGACTCTGATTACAATTCCAGTGCATTGGAGTCGTCGACTTAGGTTGACGACGCATTAATGAAAGTACCGTTTGTACTAGAACTTATGAACTTCTTACCTCAATTCAAAGAAAGTAATCGTTTATCTTATAATCTACGTATCATATATGTATATACATAAACGACAGTTATAGTTCTGAAAATATGAATTGTGTATTACTAATGAAGTACTAATATTTTGTTACAAGGAAGAGTTTGATTTCCATTGCAGGCTTGCTTGTTCTAGCTGTACACATTTTATAAATATCCTAGTGTGGCATATGTTTTCACATAAGTAGTGTCTTCGGAATCATTATCCCTGAAAAAAAAAAAAGAACATATTTATGATCCAGAAATATTAAAAATATTAATTATGAGTGTTATTTTTAATATTAATACTTTGTAGAGATGTAGCTAATTACACAGAAAAACAAATTGAACTTGTGCATTTAATATTTCATTATAAAAGAAATATTTAGAGTTTAGACTACCTATCTTACAAGCAATTAAAAATAAGCTATCACTTTAATATATGTAGGTACTTAGTTTACCTATTTGATAAAACAGTACAAAAATTAATAAAGTGGAAATAATAAAAGATACACTGAGTAAATACATCAAAATACTTTAAAAGCCAACGGATGAAATAGATAAGAAACCACTTGTTATGTAACAAGAACAAGTAGTTCAGTAGTCCAGTCACTAGTCACTAGTCAGTACTGTCTACCAGCGTTGTCGTTTCCAATTTTTTAGAGGAGTATTTTTGTAACCAAAAACGGAGTATTTTAAGGTAGACCGGAGTATTTTTTCAAAATCGGCATATATTAAGTATACATATATAGTTCGAATAAGAAGTAAACTCTATAAAACAAAAAAATTGGTCAACTGTCATATGTAAAAATGTAATAGAATATAGAATAAACGTGTAGAATACAACACAGTGTAAAGCGTACTCAATACTCAGCTGAAAATAAGATATTTTGCCTATACAAAACCTATGTAAAAAAAACCAAAATAAATGGAACCGAGAAAATTTTCTGTTTCGATTTCGTAAGTGATACTCAGCTTAAAATAAAAAATAGTTGAAAAACTGGATGCTTACAGATGGCTTTGGCCGACCATGAAGTCCGTCCGTGAAGTTCGATTTATTTTGTACGGAAAATGAAAATAAATTGATTGTTTGACATTTGTAAAGTTAGATTATTTTAAAGCGTAAGTTTTTTTTGAGAATTTTGATTTTTTTTCCAGAAACATATGTAAACTTTTTCATCTTCATATGTAGAATTTTTCTCCATTTTGAATATTTTTTATTTCATCCCGAAATTAATATAATTTTCCCAACATAAAATTTATTTTCACTGCTGAGTGTTGAGTACTACGCTTAAGCATAGATTAGTAATGAAAAAAAAAGTACTTGAACAATGAATAATAGGATAGGGCTGCCACTACAACATTTTCACACTAAAAACGCCGATTGCTTAAAAAATTCATACTTATAATATATTATAATGTTTGTAGAATAAATAAAAAACTAGCTTGTTTTACATAAAAGCAAAATTGGAGTATTTAACATAGCAGCGGAGTAGGGGAGTAGGGAACATAGAAAGGGATTAGAAATACTTCGATCGGAGTAGAACGACAACGCTGCTGTCTACTGATTTAAATACTGGAAATAATCAAATAACAATAAACTAAAGGCCAAAACACAATCAGGCTTTGAGGTTTTCTGGAGGTGTTGTCAAATTAGCCAACACATGTATTCAAATGAAGTTAAACTAAATAAGGTTTCAAAGCGTTCCTCGATGTTGGCTTCGAGGTAGACATTGCTCAATATTGAATTTTTTTTCTTCATGTCTGGAGTTGTCAATTATCATCATGGTAAATAAAATACGAAGGTATGCTGAAAAGTACTGCATAACCTAAAAAACAACATATCTGTCCCAAATGACGTCAATACGACGAATTTTTGATTATACAATATTTAAATGATAATTTATTCATTTTATTAACACTAAAAGATTTTAATATTAAAAATATGACAAAAGTTACTAATAATGGGGCTTATTGTGATTTTCGATTCGTAGGTTGATCGAAGAATCTTCTTCGATTCGATTGAATTTAATTTCGGTATTACGTACTCAATCGCTCGAACAAACGACATTATCGTGAATTATTTTTTCTGTGAACAATTTTTCAGCTGGTAAAATTTGAAGATACATTTTTGAATAAATTGTTTTAAGTTACTAATAACATTTTTTAAAAGTCGGGTTTAACAAAATCCGACTTTAAGAACTGAGTATGCTATTTTACAAAATATGTTGAAGATTTTATTTTTACAAGTATGTATTCGTGTACAGAACTTCAATGCATACTCAGTTTTTAGAGTCGACATTTGTTAAATTCGACTTTAAAAAAATGTTATTAGTAAGGCAAGTATTTTATTGTTTTGTAACAATTTTGGGGATTTCTGTGAGAAAAATTAATTTATGTCAGAATTTTCATGATATTCACAAGATCTTCTAACTGCTTCTTATTACCTGTATTTTTCCTATTAAAATAAATATGTATAATTATTAAAAACACATTTAATTAGTATTATAATTACATTTAAAACATTGAAAGTTACATTTTTGTTGAAATATCCATCGTTTTTTCATATTTTTCGTATTACAAATTGCGTTTCGTTAGTAAAAAAGTGATCGAAACAGCTATATATCAATATAGTCATGGTGTAATGATATATAAGGTGTGTGCTTTAAACGTAAACAAATTTCGAATCGAACTGGCCAATCAGAACCCAGCTTGCTAACAAAGGAATTTGACATTTTATTTTCCATTATGGTGGAATGATATTTATATTAAAATCATTTCGTGTTGTGAATTGTGTGAAAATAATTTTTATTCTGTTATTTTTTTGAATTATAAATTATTAATATTAAATTAATTATAAAATAATAAATAAATTATTATAAAATATTAATAAACAATGGTGCGCTGTGTAGTAAAAGAATGTAAAAATAACTACGAAAAAGTGAGAAAAATGAATCTAAAAATAAGTTTTTACACATTCCCGAAAAAAACAGAAATATGTGAAAAGTGGATGAAGATTTGTGGAGAAACATATATTAATTTAAAAACATCCCGGATTTGTAGTGTTGATTTCGACGACGACAGTTTTCTTCAAAATAATTGTTTAAAATCAGAAGCTATTCTAACTAAGTTTTAAATATGATATTCGTTATATAATAACAAGTCGTATTAATCAAGACGTTCTGGAAAACTTTTTCAGTACTATGCGAGCTAAAGGTGGTTTAAATGACCATCCCACGGCTCTAGAATTTAAAAATAGATTAAGATCATATATAATAGGTAAAAATTAATATTATTGTCCGAAGGAGGACTATTGAAGCCATCTGAAGAATTTATGACGATTATAAAAAATCTTGAAAATATATTTGTACAAAATACATCAAAGATAATTGCAAAAAAAATGTGTTAAAATACTTGATAAATATCTCAACTAATGTAAAATAGATATTGACGTGAAAAATCTATTTGTCTGTCGTTTTGAACAGCAATTTTGTCTACATAAAATTGTGCAGTGAATTATATTGGTTTATTATTTATTCTAATTATATTATTATATATAATAATATTAAAATAATTACTAAAACTATATAACTTACAAATTTTGCTAGTAGACAGTACAAATTAAAGATATACATATATGAAATGCTATTTTCATGGATTTTAGTTTTATAACGACGAATTATTTTGCAGTTCAATTTTGTCTATGTGCTTGGGGCTAACAATAAACAAAGAGCTTGCGGTAAGGTATAGATGAAGTATTGATTTGGATTTGCAGAGCCTCAAGCTTTTGAAGCGTCTCACATTTAGCTTTTGAGGCCTGAAGCGTTGAAGCTTGCAGCATCCTATGGGTTTTCAACTTGAGTTCGAGATGGAAAATAAGTTTAAATTGTCTTTGCTAAAATTTCCAAAATTTTTCAAGAGGTGGCGCTGACGATCACTCTCTACTAATTTTCTGCAACCATCGTACAGGTTTATGCGTGTTCCGCTTTTAATACGGATTTAGGTTTACTCCCAATTTTATGTGGTATAAACTGGCTAAATCGGATTTTGGCTTAAGCCGAATTTATTTGGGTTTAATCCCAATTTTTTTATATGTCTGTACATTTATTTTGTTTCAATTAAACAGTTTATAACAGTAAACAGTAAACCAAAATCCGAATTAAAAGCGAATTACGTATAAACTTGTACATCGAAAAGTAGAAGTAGAGCCTAATCTGACGCTGACTGCAATCCCACTTCCAGGTATGAAAGCGAAAGCGATTTTGACACTATCTTTATTATTTAAATTTTGTGATGGTATGAATATGTTACTATATAAATACTAGTAACGGTTATGGTAACTATGGCCCTTATTGTGATTTTCGTCAAATGATCGAACAGCGTTCGATTTCAGATTTTGGTATTATGATTTTCGTTTTTTTTCTTTTTGTTCGATTAAATCGAACAGCTGAGCCGGTTCGATTACTTTTTTACCGTCGAAACACAATTTTTAATACGAAAAATGTACAAAAAAAAGATGGATATTTCAAAGAAAATGTAACTTTCAATGTTTTAAACGTAATAATAATACTAATTAAATGTGTTTTTATTAATTACTACATACATTAATTATTATTTTAATAGAAAAAATACGGTAATAAGAAGCAATTAGAAGATCTTGTGAATATCATGAAAATTCTGACATAAATTAATTTTTCTCACAGAAATCCCCAAAATTGTTACAAAACAATAAAATACTTGCCTTACTAATAACATTTTTTTAAAGTCGAATTTAACAAATGTCGACTCTAAAAACTGAGTATGCATTGAAGTTCTGTACACGAATACATACTTGTAAAAATAAAATCTTCAACATATTTTGTAAAATAGCATACTCAGTTCTTAAAGTCGGATTTTGTTAAACCCGACTTTTAAAAAATGTTATTAGTAACTTAAAACAATTTATTCAAATATGTGTCTTCAAATTTTCACACATGAAAAATAGTTTTAACAAGAAAATATTCACAATAATTCACGATAATGACGCTTGTAACCAATGTGTATGATGCAACGCTTTTTGGTTCGTTCGATTGAGTTACACAATAGCGAAATTAAATTCAATCGAATCGAAGAAGATTCTTCGATCAACCTACGAATCGAAAATCACAATAAGGGCCTATATGTTTTATTTCAAGTACAAACGGTGTAACCTATGGTTACTGTACCAATCCTGTAATCGCTACTATAATTTTTCAGTACGAATAAACGCCCCTGTTTCAAAATTCACTTTCGCAAGAATTATGCGAATTCAATTCGAAAAAGTAAAATTAGGTGTTCCAAATTTCACATTCCGTAAAAGTTAGCCGAATTGCAATCGGAAATAAAAACATTACGATTTCATGTTGTGTGAATTAAAAAAATAAAAAATGTAAGTAAATTTTCAAAATAAATTGAATATATACAAGATCATAATATAAATATACTGTTTAAGCAAATTAAATATTAAAACACTTTTTTAATTCTGTATTAACATTTAAAAATTGTTCGTTTTGACAGCTTTAAATTATGTCAGCTGTTTTCGAAAGTGAATTTTGATCAATTTCGAGTTTGATAAATTCGTGCGAAATTTGGAACACTAATTTTTAAATCGTGCGAAATTGAAATCGGATTTCGTTTTCACTTTTTGCAAATTTTGGAACAGGGGCGAAAGTAACGGATTTCGTAACCGATTAAACAATAAACATCCATATTGACCAAATTAATTCGTATATAATTAACTTGACAACGTTAATTATAATAATAATATAATAAAATTATATCTTAATATTATTAATAAAATATATTTATTTAGTGAACAGTGTAATAAAATAAAGACTGAAGTTAAAGACAATATTTATATTCAGAAAAATTTTGAATGAAGAAAAACAATATTTTTTTAAAATAGCATAACGTGAGAATCTTAATAATTTGAAATTCATGTTATATGTTATGTTATATGTAACATAACTGCATACAGTATGTATTGTATACTATAGGTGGTACACTAATGGCCAGTTCCTCAGTCGAAGCTTAAGCAGAGTTTAAGTTGAACCTAAAACATGGCTTAAGCTTCACTTAAATTTTTTTTCATTCCTCAGTCAATTTATATTTGTAGCTTAACTATCTTTAGTTAAACCTATCATTGTGAATGAATTTATAATGGAACTTGTGAGTTTCATTGAATAGCCGTCAGCTGTCTATGGGAATTGTTGTGACATTTTAAATTTTTTCATATAAATTTCAATTTATAATAAATTTAGGGACAAAACAGATAGATAGATGGCAGTTGTTTTCTTTTTTTCTTTTTGACTTTTACTTAAACCATAAACTAAAATACCCAGATGAGTAAATAGAAAGACAAAAAATGATGTATGAAAATAAAAATTCTAAAAAGCTTTAGAATAAACTTTCGTGGTACAAATGATAGGAAATATAAATGTGTGTTGTGAAATGCGATTACGCATTTAATATCGAATAAAAATAAAAAAATATTGCTTTGCACATTTTGTATGGAAAAAGAGAACCGTTAAAATGTGCGTGACGTCACCCATATAATTTAAATGATTCGAATTTCATAGTTTTTATATATACATAGGGGAAAATACCTAGTAACGAGCCCTCCTCCAGTAACGAGTCATTGGCTTTATTTTACTCTATATATGTGAATTTTTGCTATATATTTAGAAAAATATTGTGCTATTTTAATATAAATTTTTATAATAATTTAATAAATGTGAACACCGTGATGATTACTTCAGAACTGCCGTATAATATTTATTAATTTTAACTTACAAGCAATGTATTACAATTGGTACTTAATTCATAATATCTACATAGCAACTGTTATATTTATTATTACAATTAAATACATTTAGAGCTATATATATATAATTATATAGTCTCTGGGTATACAAATATTACATTTACTGTAATTGGAACAATTAATAGGCATTCATACAACAAATATGTTATCTTTGCAATGCGTGGATGGTTTATCATTACAAATTCTTATTTCGATTATAATTCTAATAAATGTAAAGTGCCACAAAAAATGTCATTTTTCTTAACGTTTTCGTTCAGGAGATGTATAAAAGCAATAAAAAATTGTTTTTATCTTAAAATTAAAAAAAAAAATCTTTTAAATTCAGTTCAAAATGAAGGGGTCGTTACTGTCTCTTTTCAGGGGCTCGTTGCTTATCTTCACGAATTTTGAGTTATTTTCTTAATTTTATTGAAATAAAAACATTTTTTTTGCGTTAAATTGAAAATTTATTTTACTCTTTATTATTTAATAAATACTTTAAGCGTGGTATAAGGATAAGGTTAAAAATTTTCCTTAAGAGGGCTCGTTACTGGGCATTCTACCCTATATATATATATACAATACGGGATACATAAATGTATAATAATAAATAAACTCTTCGAAGTAAAACAGCATCCCAGCGGCGATATTTAATATTGATGACATTTTCCTCAATGTTGTCTTTAATGAACGTAAGACAAATGGAACATATGGAACAAATTTAATATAATATGAGTAATATATAAAAACTTTTTTAAACATGTTTCATTTATTGATTTTTAAAAGTCATCGATGTTGTCATCGAAAGAGTCAGCTATGGTCAGTTATAGCAAAGTTGTATAAGTAGAAGATGCCCAACGTCCATATATCCTCATGGCACTCAAAATTTTTGATCTGGGGCGTGATATCACACCCCACAATATGTTGCTTATACATTTGTTTCTAATAGTCATGTTTATAATGATATTCAGTAGCAATTATCAACAATTTTACTCATCGTATCAACATTTTAATCATGAACAAAAGGCAGTAGAATCGAGAAAGTTTAAACAGACGCACAAGTAGAGTGCGGTAAAGTAGGAATAAATTCTTTACACAAATGTTGCTTAGTTTGAATTTTTTTACTATACCTATATTAAAATTAAAAACAACAAGTAACATTAAATATGAATTGTTGGTATTCTCGCTATATATATAGCTATAGCTATATACATACATAATTCTAACATACACACATTCGAGCCATACTTTGCGTTGTTTTCAAATTATAAGTAAAAATTTTTAAAACCATATTATTATTATTGACTTGAAGAAATTTGAAATTTTTTTCGTTTTTCTTATTTTTGTTGTTGTTATATTGAAATCCAGTTTTAACCAAATTTTGTCTTTCTTTTTAAACTTGCAGGTATAAATGCATTTTATAATTTTCTATTTTCATTGAAAATTCGCATATAATTTTGAAAAAAAGTTATTTCATATTTTTTGTGGAAAGATATGTAATTTGTCAGTTTTGCACTATTATATTTCGGACTTTTAAACTGATTTTCCAGTCCTTGAGTTCAAAAGCAAGTTATTTTTCTTTCATTGTGAACCCAATTATGCATTTAGCCAATTTTTCCAGCATACCTTTGTAAAGATCAGTTTTAAAATATGTACCTATACATACATATGAGAATTTTTAAAATTCTTTTTATCAAAAGTCGTTTTTTTTGCAATAGATATATATGTATTTTAGTGTAAAAATATGACATAGGGAGAATACCCAGTAACGAGCCCCCTCAAGGAAAATTTTTGCCTTTTCCTTATACCACGGATAAAGTATTTAAATAATAATTCCAACCAAGAGCAAAATAAACTTTCTGAAGGGTCTAGATTTGCAATTTAAAAATACCCAAATGGGTTGCAAAATAAACCTTAAATTTAAATTATGTATTTTTATTTAAAAATGTTACATTTATATTGAAATATAGGTAGGTGAGTATTTAATGAGCTTTCTACTTCTGTGAAAGTACATTAATTTTTGTATTTTTACTTGATATATTTTTTTCAACCGACCATGAACAATGCTTCCGTATCAGTACCGTCAGAAGGAATTCTAAAAATTTCTTTCTATGAGTAGCACATGGATTACTTTCGCAAAACCAATCACTGTGATGTTCACTTTTGTTTGTAAATTCTATGCACTCTTCTGATATAAACTTTTTTATATTTTTAATATGTAGGTAATTGAGTTTTAAAAATTTTACTAAAAACCAAACAGTGAGCTTTTGATACTTCAAATAAAATATCTGAAGGTGCATATAAATTTCCAAAGTCGCAATTCCTTAAGTAATTTCTAGAAAAAACCAATAATTCAGATGGTCGAGTTATAATTTCATCTTTTTTTCGAAAAGTATCTTCACAGGTGTCACAAACAGTCTTTGAGATAATTTTTTGAGCAATATACCCAATAAAATACCTCATTGATGACATTTCAATAGATGAATTGATATTATTAAAAGTATCATCTATAAGTGAATTTTGCAATTCATTTTCAATTTCATCGTATGTGCTTTCATCTAGTTCTACTCCAGTATCAAATTACATATCTTTCCACAAAAAATATGAAATAACTTTTTTTCAAAATTATATGCGAATTTTCAATGAAAATAGAAAATTATAAAATGCATTTATACCTGCAAGTTTAAAAAGAAAGACAAAATTTGGTTAAAACTGGATTTCAATATAACAACAACAAAAATAAGAAAAACGAAAAAAATTTCAAATTTCTTCAAGTCAATAATAATAATATGGTTTTAAAAATTTTTACTTATAATTTGAAAACAACGCAAAGTATGGCTCGAATGTGTGTATGTTAGAATTATGTATGTATATAGCTATAGCTATATATATAGTGAGAATACCAACAATTCATATTTAATGTTACTTGTTGTTTTTAATTTTAATACATATAGGTATAGTAAAAAAATTCAAACTAAGCAACATTTATGTAAAGAATTTATTCCTACTTTACCGCACTCTACTTGTGCGTCTGTTTAAACTTTCTCGATTCTACTGCCTTTTGTTCATGATTAAAATGTTGATACGATGAGTAAAATTGTTGATAATTGCTACTGAATATCATTATAAACATGACTATTAGAAACAAATGTATAAGCAACATGTTGTGGGGTGTGATATCACGCCCCAGATCAAAAATTTTGAGTGCCATGAGGATATATGGACGTTGGGCATCTTCTACTTATACAACTTTGGTTATAGTCATCATATGTTGTCATCGATGAGGGCGCTGCTGGGATAGGATATAAGAACAATACAATAGAAATCATAGTTGATATAGTTGCTGTCTGCTACTACCATAATACGGTAAGTAATTCTATGTTGTCAAGGCATAAACGCATAAACCTAAAGTTGCATTTTTAGACATAAACGGTTATGCCTTGCCGTGGTTGTCTGCTATGACTATTGCTATGAAGAAAAAAGCTTTTTGTCTGATAGTGAGTTGTCTGTTACTAGAAACAACTTGTCCAACTTTTTTATACAGCATTTACTCATCTGGGTATTTTAGTTTATGCTTAAACCTTAAATAGAGTTTAAAAGCACCCAATTCTGACGGTTTAAGTTAAACTTAGTTTAACAGTTAAGCCTCCACATATGGACTTTTATGTCAATAAAAAATGTACAGTATATTTTTCCCTATGATATGTAAGTTTGGTATATACAACGATAGGGAATTCGTTGTTTCTCTTGCTCATTCAAGATTTATTATGTGGACTATTTTCAACCCAACTGTGAGTGTATTTTACATATACTATTATATTTTTCTAATTTTTCTAGCAACATTTTATATGAAGTGACCCTACACTCTTCTCTATACACTGCCAGTATACAGTAAGAAAAGACGTTGATGTTGCTAAACATTATATGCACCCAATAATGTGTCTGTTTACCAAATATAAATAATGGTTGTTGCTACGGCAACATAAATTACAATTTATACTTTTGAATTTATTTTCATTTTGAATAAAAATACAAATTTTCTTTAAAAAAAATATTTTTTTAATTTGAAATATTATTTCTATTATATACCTCTAAATACTATATACATACTCGTATATACATATACTATATACAAAATACATTTTATTTTTCAAATTTTAAAAATATAGTTATTTTAATATTTTTCATCTTCATTGAGAAATATGAAAATTTTATTTGTAATGAATCAGGAGATCAGAATCAATGAGCACGTTATTTCATTTTTTTTTACATTATGGAATATCTAATGCTAGTTTTCAACCTTAGGATCGCCTGATCCACATTATCAAGTTTTGGCTGTGCGTATACAAATATATACCATACATTTTATAAGGAAATTTTGAAATTTTTCTTCAAAAAGCTGTATCTCAGCATATACATATGTAGGTATATATATTCATATTTTTGAAATTTATTTGCTCCATCGAATAATCTTTTTGAAGTCAGCAAAATCTCAACCGTTACGGAGTTATACGGGGGAAAGATTTTTAGTACTTTTTCCTCATTTTACCCTATAACATTTTACAAGGGCATGCTAGGCTCATCTACCCTTTTGAAAAATTGTGAAGGATCCCTGTGTCTTTTCATTAACATCTTACATGCCGCTGTACAGTACAGCTAAATAAGATCGGCAAAAAGTTGCGCAGGTGGGAGAAATTTTGAAAACATTAAAAATATCACATAATATCAAAATAATAAGAAAAATATCGCACACACAAGGCATATCCTCTTTTTAGTTGAAAAAATAACAACACCCTACCATCCAATGTTGTTTGTATGACGAACGCCATACTACTGAAAAAAAAGTTTAAAGGATAGTGAAGAAAATAGAAAATACAAATACCACGTATACATGATGAGATCCAAAGATCCAGCGATTGAAAGATCGAATTTCGATCTGCGTATTTCAGTATCCTGGACAGGGCTGGGAATGGCGCCTCTTAAAAAAGTACTAGATTTGTCAGAAAAACGTACTAAATGAGAGCAAAACGTACTAAAATGGAATAAGAGCAATATTGGTAATGTTGACTCTTTGTAAAGGACATGTATCATGTATCTGTATTATTGCGTGATTGGACTTTGAAGTCTTTCTGTTATAAATATTTATAATAGGTTATTACAGAGATGCCAATAAAAATTTCAGAATCCGGCTAAATCTGGCCGGTTTAGCCGGAGAAAAATTACTTCAAAAAAGCTAAAAAAACAGCTAACAATTTTTTTGCTCATTCCCGGCTAAAAAACAGGCTATTATATATATTTTATTGAAAGAAACTGGGTAATGTGAAATTTTTGAACTCGTGGTATTTGTCTTGCATATTGTTGATTATATAAGAAGTAAAAATGTTAAGGAAGTAAATGGTTTCTCTATAAAAAAATAAATTCGAATGAAAATAAATTCATTAATTCACTTTATTTGAATTGATATATACTTGATTTATTAATTGAAGTCAGTATTGTGCTTATGGAGGCAGTACCCGATGAGTTTTTTGCCCTTGGTAATGTAATACTATTTAATTTAAAAGATTTGCCTCGATTGAAATTGAGATCTGATCACCCCACACACGAAACAGATTTATACAAACGAAATGTAAAAGAGTATAGAAAAGTATGCCTATCTTGACTGTACTGACTTCAATTAATAAATCAATATAGTAATTTAAAAACAAAATAAAAAAACAAGATTCAATTCACAAAAAATAAAATAAAAAAAAACCTAACAAAAAACAAAGGAACGTTATCAAAATCAGTCATGTAACTTTTAATAGCATAGAAAAGGATGGGAAAAGCAATGTGATTTATGTGATGTGATTAATATCGATTCAATACTTCAAAATCTTCAACACTCGAAATGTTGTCAAGTTGTTATATTTTCGAAATAACTTTGATAATTGAAAATTTAAACATATATTTTAGCCGCTGCTAAAATTGCCTAGCCGGAAAGAAAAATAAAATCCATCTAAATCATCTTGTTTCCGGCTAAATATAGTTGGCATCTCTGGGTTATTATTGCAAATTGCAAAAAAGCGAGCGCTTAATGTTTACTTGTTGTAAGCAAATTTATATAAATTCCTTTTCTTTATTCACCGTGATGAGAGTATCGCCAGAGTTTAAATTAAAACCAAATAATAATTAAAGAGTAGAACAAAACTGCACTTCACTCTGACTTGACGCTGGAATCTGAGTTAAGCATAATAATTAAAAAAATTAAAGCTAAAATTATTAATAAAAAAATGAATTTTCAATATAATATTAGGTATATATTTATTACATAACCATCACAATTTATATGTATAGAAGATAACAAAAAATATTTCATAAAAAAAACAAAACAAAAAATTCAAATTTATGGTCAAAGTACCATAATTTCTGTGTAAGTATTATATTTTAAAACTAATAATATAAAAAAGTAGAAACTCAGTCCTTTTCATTTTTATTTCCTTTGGCATATGATATTTTTTTCAAAGTTAATTCTTTTAATGGCTTCCATGTAAAACAATTTTCATTTCTTGTGACCTTGTCTTCAATCCATCTTTAATTAATAAAATTTTGAAAATTGTAACCAATGTTGCCAATGACGAATGAAAAAGAATTCAAAATTTTGAAAAAGCATTTAGCATTATTATTAGCATAATTTATTTTCTTGTTAATTAGCATTGAAAAATAATTTTTAGCATTTAGCATTATTTTTAGCATTTTCTTTTTCCACATGTATAGAGATTTTTATTTTTATTCAATTAATGAGTTTATACGGCACAAAAATAATCCGTATTTTGGATTAAATTGGGAGTAGCGTAGAAACGGTAAAATTGGGATTAAAAAAGTACATGCAAATGTTGATATTTTTATACACTTATAGTATACATATTCTTCTTCTTTCACACAAAAAAAAAGAAGAAAAACGTGACAGCTTCACTCTCCCCACAAAAATTAGAATCCGCCATATTGCATTTTACCTCACACATACATATAAAAAAAATTGGGATTAAACCCAAATAAATTGGGCTTAAGCCAAAATCCGAATTATCGAGTTTATACCACAAAAAATTGGGAGTAAACCAAAATCCGTATTAAAAGCGAATCAGGCATAAACTCGTACAAAGAAAGAAAGACGTTACAAATTACGTTCACGTGAAAGGTAAAATTAAATTACTAGCCAGCCATTGCCTTGCCAGTTTTTAATTAGAAATAAAATATATGTATTATGAATACAAAAAATTTGTTTATTTATTTATTTATTCATGTAGGCATGTCTACTTTTTGAACATTAATATTATTTTTGTGTTGCCATCGTGTTTACACATTTTTCATAGTTTAATATTATATTTAAACGAGTGTGACGTGTCAAATTATTCATTTCTAATTTTTTTCAGAGAGTGCAAACAAAATGAATAGAATAGAAATAATAATCACGAACATTCATTTACTAAATTATATAATTGTCATTTACTTTAAACAGAGATACCGGCAACACAACTTTAAGAAAATGTCAGCTGATTTTGATAGTGTGTCTCTGTTTCTCAAATCTGTTGTCTCTTTCTTTAAGTACTTAAATTTTCCAATAGTATTAATACCGTGTCACAACAGCATAACAAAATGCGAATTTCTCTTTCCAAGAAGGATTTTTGTAAAATGTGATGCTTACATCACAGTGAAATTTCAGTGGAAAGGATACGCAGATCCTACTGCGCATACTTCCCCTTTGCAAATCTTATGCCTCAAACACAATACGGCGGTTATTCGCGACGGCAAGCTTTACATGTATTTTGTTATTGTTACAATAACAAAATACATGCAAAGCTTGCCGTCGCCGACAACCGACAACGAAAACCGCTGTATTGTGTTCAGGGTATTATTTAGCTGTACTGTACCTGTTACCATTCATAAGTTATAAGTCCTCCAAATTAAAATTTTGTCATTTTTTCACTCATTTTTTGACACTTCTTTTTTTATTAACACTTAACATAGAAAAAAACAGTCGAAAAAAAATGGAGGTTATTTAAATGATTATTGTCTTCTATATACGATTATGTATAATAAAAAAAAATTATAACAAAAGTTTAAAACTACAAAGTTATTAGCATTTCGAATCAGTTCGTCGAAGTTGGCCCAACCTGTACTTTCTCAATACAGCAATTTTTATATCATACACTTTTTTATTTATTTTAATCTTATTTATTATGCACAATAATCATTATTTATTTATTTACTACATATTTTGATAAAAGTGACAACATACTATTAGTAGTTGAGTAAAAGGATCACAAGTTCACATGTACTTCTAAGTTGATTTATGAAACAAACAAAAGTTTTTAGTACTCTCATAAATGCGTCGACGACGCTGACGGCGTAAAAATCATGTTCATAAATGACTTTCCAGTGCAGTCGTGGAATGGTATCCTATTCATTAATTCAAGCATGCAGCGCAGTCGGCTGAAATTACTCAATCGTTTTCAGGCGACTGCGATGTTTATTTTCAATTAAAACGAATAGTGTTGTACATGTTTTTTCCTGACATTTCTTTAGTTTGATTTTTAATTTAAAATAAGATTTAAATTAATTAAAAACTATTAAATTTTATAAGATTGTGACGTCATATTTAAAAATGGAATCATGTTCATTTATTCTAATAACTGGTTGTATTCACAGTTGACGACTCTGATTACAATTCCAGTGCATTGGAGTCGTCGACTTAGGTTGACGACGCATTAATGAAAGTACCGTTTGTACTAGAACTTATGAACTTCTTACCTCAATTCAAAGAAAGTAATCGTTTATCTTATAATCTACGTATCATATATGTATATACATAAACGACAGTTATAGTTCTGAAAATATGAATTGTGTATTACTAATGAAGTACTAATATTTTGTTACAAGGAAGAGTTTGATTTCCATTGCAGGCTTGCTTGTTCTAGCTGTACACATTTTATAAATATCCTAGTGTGGCATATGTTTTCACATAAGTAGTGTCTTCGGAATCATTATCCCTGAAAAAAAAAAAAGAACATATTTATGATCCAGAAATATTAAAAATATTAATTATGAGTGTTATTTTTAATATTAATACTTTGTAGAGATGTAGCTAATTACACAGAAAAACAAATTGAACTTGTGCATTTAATATTTCATTATAAAAGAAATATTTAGAGTTTAGACTACCTATCTTACAAGCAATTAAAAATAAGCTATCACTTTAATATATGTAGGTACTTAGTTTACCTATTTGATAAAACAGTACAAAAATTAATAAAGTGGAAATAATAAAAGATACACTGAGTAAATACATCAAAATACTTTAAAAGCCAACGGATGAAATAGATAAGAAACCACTTGTTATGTAACAAGAACAAGTAGTTCAGTAGTCCAGTCACTAGTCACTAGTCAGTACTGTCTACCAGCGTTGTCGTTTCCAATTTTTTAGAGGAGTATTTTTGTAACCAAAAACGGAGTATTTTAAGGTAGACCGGAGTATTTTTTCAAAATCGGCATATATTAAGTATACATATATAGTTCGAATAAGAAGTAAACTCTATAAAACAAAAAAATTGGTCAACTGTCATATGTAAAAATGTAATAGAATATAGAATAAACGTGTAGAATACAACACAGTGTAAAGCGTACTCAATACTCAGCTGAAAATAAGATATTTTGCCTATACAAAACCTATGTAAAAAAAACCAAAATAAATGGAACCGAGAAAATTTTCTGTTTCGATTTCGTAAGTGATACTCAGCTTAAAATAAAAAATAGTTGAAAAACTGGATGCTTACAGATGGCTTTGGCCGACCATGAAGTCCGTCCGTGAAGTTCGATTTATTTTGTACGGAAAATGAAAATAAATTGATTGTTTGACATTTGTAAAGTTAGATTATTTTAAAGCGTAAGTTTTTTTTGAGAATTTTGATTTTTTTTCCAGAAACATATGTAAACTTTTTCATCTTCATATGTAGAATTTTTCTCCATTTTGAATATTTTTTATTTCATCCCGAAATTAATATAATTTTCCCAACATAAAATTTATTTTCACTGCTGAGTGTTGAGTACTACGCTTAAGCATAGATTAGTAATGAAAAAAAAAGTACTTGAACAATGAATAATAGGATAGGGCTGCCACTACAACATTTTCACACTAAAAACGCCGATTGCTTAAAAAATTCATACTTATAATATATTATAATGTTTGTAGAATAAATAAAAAACTAGCTTGTTTTACATAAAAGCAAAATTGGAGTATTTAACATAGCAGCGGAGTAGGGGAGTAGGGAACATAGAAAGGGATTAGAAATACTTCGATCGGAGTAGAACGACAACGCTGCTGTCTACTGATTTAAATACTGGAAATAATCAAATAACAATAAACTAAAGGCCAAAACACAATCAGGCTTTGAGGTTTTCTGGAGGTGTTGTCAAATTAGCCAACACATGTATTCAAATGAAGTTAAACTAAATAAGGTTTCAAAGCGTTCCTCGATGTTGGCTTCGAGGTAGACATTGCTCAATATTGAATTTTTTTTCTTCATGTCTGGAGTTGTCAATTATCATCATGGTAAATAAAATACGAAGGTATGCTGAAAAGTACTGCATAACCTAAAAAACAACATATCTGTCCCAAATGACGTCAATACGACGAATTTTTGATTATACAATATTTAAATGATAATTTATTCATTTTATTAACACTAAAAGATTTTAATATTAAAAATATGACAAAAGTTACTAATAATGGGGCTTATTGTGATTTTCGATTCGTAGGTTGATCGAAGAATCTTCTTCGATTCGATTGAATTTAATTTCGGTATTACGTACTCAATCGCTCGAACAAACGACATTATCGTGAATTATTTTTTCTGTGAACAATTTTTCAGCTGGTAAAATTTGAAGATACATTTTTGAATAAATTGTTTTAAGTTACTAATAACATTTTTTAAAAGTCGGGTTTAACAAAATCCGACTTTAAGAACTGAGTATGCTATTTTACAAAATATGTTGAAGATTTTATTTTTACAAGTATGTATTCGTGTACAGAACTTCAATGCATACTCAGTTTTTAGAGTCGACATTTGTTAAATTCGACTTTAAAAAAATGTTATTAGTAAGGCAAGTATTTTATTGTTTTGTAACAATTTTGGGGATTTCTGTGAGAAAAATTAATTTATGTCAGAATTTTCATGATATTCACAAGATCTTCTAACTGCTTCTTATTACCTGTATTTTTCCTATTAAAATAAATATGTATAATTATTAAAAACACATTTAATTAGTATTATAATTACATTTAAAACATTGAAAGTTACATTTTTGTTGAAATATCCATCGTTTTTTCATATTTTTCGTATTACAAATTGCGTTTCGTTAGTAAAAAAGTGATCGAAACAGCTATATATCAATATAGTCATGGTGTAATGATATATAAGGTGTGTGCTTTAAACGTAAACAAATTTCGAATCGAACTGGCCAATCAGAACCCAGCTTGCTAACAAAGGAATTTGACATTTTATTTTCCATTATGGTGGAATGATATTTATATTAAAATCATTTCGTGTTGTGAATTGTGTGAAAATAATTTTTATTCTGTTATTTTTTTGAATTATAAATTATTAATATTAAATTAATTATAAAATAATAAATAAATTATTATAAAATATTAATAAACAATGGTGCGCTGTGTAGTAAAAGAATGTAAAAATAACTACGAAAAAGTGAGAAAAATGAATCTAAAAATAAGTTTTTACACATTCCCGAAAAAAACAGAAATATGTGAAAAGTGGATGAAGATTTGTGGAGAAACATATATTAATTTAAAAACATCCCGGATTTGTAGTGTTGATTTCGACGACGACAGTTTTCTTCAAAATAATTGTTTAAAATCAGAAGCTATTCTAACTAAGTTTTAAATATGATATTCGTTATATAATAACAAGTCGTATTAATCAAGACGTTCTGGAAAACTTTTTCAGTACTATGCGAGCTAAAGGTGGTTTAAATGACCATCCCACGGCTCTAGAATTTAAAAATAGATTAAGATCATATATAATAGGTAAAAATTAATATTATTGTCCGAAGGAGGACTATTGAAGCCATCTGAAGAATTTATGACGATTATAAAAAATCTTGAAAATATATTTGTACAAAATACATCAAAGATAATTGCAAAAAAAATGTGTTAAAATACTTGATAAATATCTCAACTAATGTAAAATAGATATTGACGTGAAAAATCTATTTGTCTGTCGTTTTGAACAGCAATTTTGTCTACATAAAATTGTGCAGTGAATTATATTGGTTTATTATTTATTCTAATTATATTATTATATATAATAATATTAAAATAATTACTAAAACTATATAACTTACAAATTTTGCTAGTAGACAGTACAAATTAAAGATATACATATATGAAATGCTATTTTCATGGATTTTAGTTTTATAACGACGAATTATTTTGCAGTTCAATTTTGTCTATGTGCTTGGGGCTAACAATAAACAAAGAGCTTGCGGTAAGGTATAGATGAAGTATTGATTTGGATTTGCAGAGCCTCAAGCTTTTGAAGCGTCTCACATTTAGCTTTTGAGGCCTGAAGCGTTGAAGCTTGCAGCATCCTATGGGTTTTCAACTTGAGTTCGAGATGGAAAATAAGTTTAAATTGTCTTTGCTAAAATTTCCAAAATTTTTCAAGAGGTGGCGCTGACGATCACTCTCTACTAATTTTCTGCAACCATCGTACAGGTTTATGCGTGTTCCGCTTTTAATACGGATTTAGGTTTACTCCCAATTTTATGTGGTATAAACTGGCTAAATCGGATTTTGGCTTAAGCCGAATTTATTTGGGTTTAATCCCAATTTTTTTATATGTCTGTACATTTATTTTGTTTCAATTAAACAGTTTATAACAGTAAACAGTAAACCAAAATCCGAATTAAAAGCGAATTACGTATAAACTTGTACATCGAAAAGTAGAAGTAGAGCCTAATCTGACGCTGACTGCAATCCCACTTCCAGGTATGAAAGCGAAAGCGATTTTGACACTATCTTTATTATTTAAATTTTGTGATGGTATGAATATGTTACTATATAAATACTAGTAACGGTTATGGTAACTATGGCCCTTATTGTGATTTTCGTCAAATGATCGAACAGCGTTCGATTTCAGATTTTGGTATTATGATTTTCGTTTTTTTTCTTTTTGTTCGATTAAATCGAACAGCTGAGCCGGTTCGATTACTTTTTTACCGTCGAAACACAATTTTTAATACGAAAAATGTACAAAAAAAAGATGGATATTTCAAAGAAAATGTAACTTTCAATGTTTTAAACGTAATAATAATACTAATTAAATGTGTTTTTATTAATTACTACATACATTAATTATTATTTTAATAGAAAAAATACGGTAATAAGAAGCAATTAGAAGATCTTGTGAATATCATGAAAATTCTGACATAAATTAATTTTTCTCACAGAAATCCCCAAAATTGTTACAAAACAATAAAATACTTGCCTTACTAATAACATTTTTTTAAAGTCGAATTTAACAAATGTCGACTCTAAAAACTGAGTATGCATTGAAGTTCTGTACACGAATACATACTTGTAAAAATAAAATCTTCAACATATTTTGTAAAATAGCATACTCAGTTCTTAAAGTCGGATTTTGTTAAACCCGACTTTTAAAAAATGTTATTAGTAACTTAAAACAATTTATTCAAATATGTGTCTTCAAATTTTCACACATGAAAAATAGTTTTAACAAGAAAATATTCACAATAATTCACGATAATGACGCTTGTAACCAATGTGTATGATGCAACGCTTTTTGGTTCGTTCGATTGAGTTACACAATAGCGAAATTAAATTCAATCGAATCGAAGAAGATTCTTCGATCAACCTACGAATCGAAAATCACAATAAGGGCCTATATGTTTTATTTCAAGTACAAACGGTGTAACCTATGGTTACTGTACCAATCCTGTAATCGCTACTATAATTTTTCAGTACGAATAAACGCCCCTGTTTCAAAATTCACTTTCGCAAGAATTATGCGAATTCAATTCGAAAAAGTAAAATTAGGTGTTCCAAATTTCACATTCCGTAAAAGTTAGCCGAATTGCAATCGGAAATAAAAACATTACGATTTCATGTTGTGTGAATTAAAAAAATAAAAAATGTAAGTAAATTTTCAAAATAAATTGAATATATACAAGATCATAATATAAATATACTGTTTAAGCAAATTAAATATTAAAACACTTTTTTAATTCTGTATTAACATTTAAAAATTGTTCGTTTTGACAGCTTTAAATTATGTCAGCTGTTTTCGAAAGTGAATTTTGATCAATTTCGAGTTTGATAAATTCGTGCGAAATTTGGAACACTAATTTTTAAATCGTGCGAAATTGAAATCGGATTTCGTTTTCACTTTTTGCAAATTTTGGAACAGGGGCGAAAGTAACGGATTTCGTAACCGATTAAACAATAAACATCCATATTGACCAAATTAATTCGTATATAATTAACTTGACAACGTTAATTATAATAATAATATAATAAAATTATATCTTAATATTATTAATAAAATATATTTATTTAGTGAACAGTGTAATAAAATAAAGACTGAAGTTAAAGACAATATTTATATTCAGAAAAATTTTGAATGAAGAAAAACAATATTTTTTTAAAATAGCATAACGTGAGAATCTTAATAATTTGAAATTCATGTTATATGTTATGTTATATGTAACATAACTGCATACAGTATGTATTGTATACTATAGGTGGTACACTAATGGCCAGTTCCTCAGTCGAAGCTTAAGCAGAGTTTAAGTTGAACCTAAAACATGGCTTAAGCTTCACTTAAATTTTTTTTCATTCCTCAGTCAATTTATATTTGTAGCTTAACTATCTTTAGTTAAACCTATCATTGTGAATGAATTTATAATGGAACTTGTGAGTTTCATTGAATAGCCGTCAGCTGTCTATGGGAATTGTTGTGACATTTTAAATTTTTTCATATAAATTTCAATTTATAATAAATTTAGGGACAAAACAGATAGATAGATGGCAGTTGTTTTCTTTTTTTCTTTTTGACTTTTACTTAAACCATAAACTAAAATACCCAGATGAGTAAATAGAAAGACAAAAAATGATGTATGAAAATAAAAATTCTAAAAAGCTTTAGAATAAACTTTCGTGGTACAAATGATAGGAAATATAAATGTGTGTTGTGAAATGCGATTACGCATTTAATATCGAATAAAAATAAAAAAATATTGCTTTGCACATTTTGTATGGAAAAAGAGAACCGTTAAAATGTGCGTGACGTCACCCATATAATTTAAATGATTCGAATTTCATAGTTTTTATATATACATAGGGGAAAATACCTAGTAACGAGCCCTCCTCCAGTAACGAGTCATTGGCTTTATTTTACTCTATATATGTGAATTTTTGCTATATATTTAGAAAAATATTGTGCTATTTTAATATAAATTTTTATAATAATTTAATAAATGTGAACACCGTGATGATTACTTCAGAACTGCCGTATAATATTTATTAATTTTAACTTACAAGCAATGTATTACAATTGGTACTTAATTCATAATATCTACATAGCAACTGTTATATTTATTATTACAATTAAATACATTTAGAGCTATATATATATAATTATATAGTCTCTGGGTATACAAATATTACATTTACTGTAATTGGAACAATTAATAGGCATTCATACAACAAATATGTTATCTTTGCAATGCGTGGATGGTTTATCATTACAAATTCTTATTTCGATTATAATTCTAATAAATGTAAAGTGCCACAAAAAATGTCATTTTTCTTAACGTTTTCGTTCAGGAGATGTATAAAAGCAATAAAAAATTGTTTTTATCTTAAAATTAAAAAAAAAAATCTTTTAAATTCAGTTCAAAATGAAGGGGTCGTTACTGTCTCTTTTCAGGGGCTCGTTGCTTATCTTCACGAATTTTGAGTTATTTTCTTAATTTTATTGAAATAAAAACATTTTTTTTGCGTTAAATTGAAAATTTATTTTACTCTTTATTATTTAATAAATACTTTAAGCGTGGTATAAGGATAAGGTTAAAAATTTTCCTTAAGAGGGCTCGTTACTGGGCATTCTACCCTATATATATATATACAATACGGGATACATAAATGTATAATAATAAATAAACTCTTCGAAGTAAAACAGCATCCCAGCGGCGATATTTAATATTGATGACATTTTCCTCAATGTTGTCTTTAATGAACGTAAGACAAATGGAACATATGGAACAAATTTAATATAATATGAGTAATATATAAAAACTTTTTTAAACATGTTTCATTTATTGATTTTTAAAAGTCATCGATGTTGTCATCGAAAGAGTCAGCTATGGTCAGTTATAGCAAAGTTGTATAAGTAGAAGATGCCCAACGTCCATATATCCTCATGGCACTCAAAATTTTTGATCTGGGGCGTGATATCACACCCCACAATATGTTGCTTATACATTTGTTTCTAATAGTCATGTTTATAATGATATTCAGTAGCAATTATCAACAATTTTACTCATCGTATCAACATTTTAATCATGAACAAAAGGCAGTAGAATCGAGAAAGTTTAAACAGACGCACAAGTAGAGTGCGGTAAAGTAGGAATAAATTCTTTACACAAATGTTGCTTAGTTTGAATTTTTTTACTATACCTATATTAAAATTAAAAACAACAAGTAACATTAAATATGAATTGTTGGTATTCTCGCTATATATATAGCTATAGCTATATACATACATAATTCTAACATACACACATTCGAGCCATACTTTGCGTTGTTTTCAAATTATAAGTAAAAATTTTTAAAACCATATTATTATTATTGACTTGAAGAAATTTGAAATTTTTTTCGTTTTTCTTATTTTTGTTGTTGTTATATTGAAATCCAGTTTTAACCAAATTTTGTCTTTCTTTTTAAACTTGCAGGTATAAATGCATTTTATAATTTTCTATTTTCATTGAAAATTCGCATATAATTTTGAAAAAAAGTTATTTCATATTTTTTGTGGAAAGATATGTAATTTGTCAGTTTTGCACTATTATATTTCGGACTTTTAAACTGATTTTCCAGTCCTTGAGTTCAAAAGCAAGTTATTTTTCTTTCATTGTGAACCCAATTATGCATTTAGCCAATTTTTCCAGCATACCTTTGTAAAGATCAGTTTTAAAATATGTACCTATACATACATATGAGAATTTTTAAAATTCTTTTTATCAAAAGTCGTTTTTTTTGCAATAGATATATATGTATTTTAGTGTAAAAATATGACATAGGGAGAATACCCAGTAACGAGCCCCCTCAAGGAAAATTTTTGCCTTTTCCTTATACCACGGATAAAGTATTTAAATAATAATTCCAACCAAGAGCAAAATAAACTTTCTGAAGGGTCTAGATTTGCAATTTAAAAATACCCAAATGGGTTGCAAAATAAACCTTAAATTTAAATTATGTATTTTTATTTAAAAATGTTACATTTATATTGAAATATAGGTAGGTGAGTATTTAATGAGCTTTCTACTTCTGTGAAAGTACATTAATTTTTGTATTTTTACTTGATATATTTTTTTCAACCGACCATGAACAATGCTTCCGTATCAGTACCGTCAGAAGGAATTCTAAAAATTTCTTTCTATGAGTAGCACATGGATTACTTTCGCAAAACCAATCACTGTGATGTTCACTTTTGTTTGTAAATTCTATGCACTCTTCTGATATAAACTTTTTTATATTTTTAATATGTAGGTAATTGAGTTTTAAAAATTTTACTAAAAACCAAACAGTGAGCTTTTGATACTTCAAATAAAATATCTGAAGGTGCATATAAATTTCCAAAGTCGCAATTCCTTAAGTAATTTCTAGAAAAAACCAATAATTCAGATGGTCGAGTTATAATTTCATCTTTTTTTCGAAAAGTATCTTCACAGGTGTCACAAACAGTCTTTGAGATAATTTTTTGAGCAATATACCCAATAAAATACCTCATTGATGACATTTCAATAGATGAATTGATATTATTAAAAGTATCATCTATAAGTGAATTTTGCAATTCATTTTCAATTTCATCGTATGTGCTTTCATCTAGTTCTACTCCAGTATCAAATTACATATCTTTCCACAAAAAATATGAAATAACTTTTTTTCAAAATTATATGCGAATTTTCAATGAAAATAGAAAATTATAAAATGCATTTATACCTGCAAGTTTAAAAAGAAAGACAAAATTTGGTTAAAACTGGATTTCAATATAACAACAACAAAAATAAGAAAAACGAAAAAAATTTCAAATTTCTTCAAGTCAATAATAATAATATGGTTTTAAAAATTTTTACTTATAATTTGAAAACAACGCAAAGTATGGCTCGAATGTGTGTATGTTAGAATTATGTATGTATATAGCTATAGCTATATATATAGTGAGAATACCAACAATTCATATTTAATGTTACTTGTTGTTTTTAATTTTAATACATATAGGTATAGTAAAAAAATTCAAACTAAGCAACATTTATGTAAAGAATTTATTCCTACTTTACCGCACTCTACTTGTGCGTCTGTTTAAACTTTCTCGATTCTACTGCCTTTTGTTCATGATTAAAATGTTGATACGATGAGTAAAATTGTTGATAATTGCTACTGAATATCATTATAAACATGACTATTAGAAACAAATGTATAAGCAACATGTTGTGGGGTGTGATATCACGCCCCAGATCAAAAATTTTGAGTGCCATGAGGATATATGGACGTTGGGCATCTTCTACTTATACAACTTTGGTTATAGTCATCATATGTTGTCATCGATGAGGGCGCTGCTGGGATAGGATATAAGAACAATACAATAGAAATCATAGTTGATATAGTTGCTGTCTGCTACTACCATAATACGGTAAGTAATTCTATGTTGTCAAGGCATAAACGCATAAACCTAAAGTTGCATTTTTAGACATAAACGGTTATGCCTTGCCGTGGTTGTCTGCTATGACTATTGCTATGAAGAAAAAAGCTTTTTGTCTGATAGTGAGTTGTCTGTTACTAGAAACAACTTGTCCAACTTTTTTATACAGCATTTACTCATCTGGGTATTTTAGTTTATGCTTAAACCTTAAATAGAGTTTAAAAGCACCCAATTCTGACGGTTTAAGTTAAACTTAGTTTAACAGTTAAGCCTCCACTGTGAAACTGAAAAAAGTGCTTAAACTTAGTTTAGGAGTTAAACTCTGCTTAAGCTTCAACTGAGGAACTGGCCATAAATGTTACTATCTCAAGTTTTACTAGTTACAGCCAAACAAGTAAGCGAGTTGATAAAAACGTGTTGATCACCGATGTTCTGAATTCCACTTTTTCGGAATTGAAGTTGCGGAAGTGGAATTAGGTGTTCTAGATTCCAGTTTCACTAAATTTTCGTGAATTCAAATCCGCAAACACAAAAATAAAGAGCAGTTAAAAATATTTCTGAATTTTATAGAGAAAAATTCAGCACTAATAAATAATTATAAAAAAAAAAAAGAAGCAAAGTCATATTTTATAAGGATTATTAGGTGGTTATTCAGAAGTATCAAATTTGTTATCAATATCATTCATAATGATATCTTCAGTTTTTATTGAATATATAAATAAATTTGTATCCATGTAAGCAAGAAGTATTTTTTCATTATATTTAGGTTTGATATAATCATACTGAAAGTCGTACATCTTCAACTTTGATAGCTCTAACACAACGAAACCCAGATAAATTGGTTAAATTATAGTATGTTTAAACTCTCTCAAATTGTACAGCTGTCAAATTTTTTGTAAACTGAGCTAAGCTGTGGAAATTAGACTACCTAAATGTTTACCACAACTTTGCCAGTCAGTAACGATTTTGATTTTCGACATCATTTCGTTTGTTAAAATTTTTTATCGTTTTACCGTATACAGCATTGTTCAACAACTTGAAAAGCAATATATTTTTTCAACCAACAAAATTATTTAAACTTTAACACTCTGTGAATTTTCAGTAATTTTAAACCGTGTTTTAAACATTGCTGAAGACTTCTATAGTGAATTATATAACTTCTTTTTACTGTTAAATCTGTAATTAACTTATTGAATTTTGATCCCAGACTTTTTTTATTTTGAACACAAAATGGTAAATTATTTTTTAAATCATGAAGAGAATCAAGATATTCCAAATCTATTTCTAAAACTTAACCCGTATCTGAGTTCTCTGGAATATTAAGAATCCCCATGGAAAATCAGAATACGGTAAAGGCTGTGACATAGCCCAATCGTATAAATTATTTGCATTAACATACATTATACTAACGACAGACCGGAGTTTAGAAACTGTCTAAACCTGTTTAAATGGATAAACTCCTTGGTCTGTCAGCAATGGATTGGGATAAGAACGTTTTTTAAGTGGTTAAGACCAAACCACGAATTTTTAGTAGTTTAGCCACTTAAAGCTTTTTTTATATACAGACAACAACCTCTGTGGTAAAAGAAAAAACACAATCCAACACAATCCACACACTTCTAAATCCAAAACAGAATGGCTGCTTTCGTTAAAAAGAACGTTTATAAGCAGCATTTTTTATATTTTTCATTGCATTGCATATGAACTGCCAATAAAAAAGTATTTTTAAGCGCCGGCTGTACACCGTTTGTTTCTGTTCTGTATTTTGTTTTATTTTGTTATTAACATTGTTATTGTCATTAAAAATAATATTGTACGGTGATTAGTTCTTAAAATTATTTAATTTAACTACTTTTTTTCTACTACATATAATTGATGTAGACAAATTTTCAACTCAAAGTTACCAATGTCCATATGTTTCGATTCCTTTCAACCAAATTTGAAGAAAGTAGCAAAGAAGTTAAATCTTGAGCATATATTTCAGATTGAACTTTCAAAGCGTATGCTTTTTTGTATAAATTATTCACTTGGTGTAAATTATTAAAATGTTTAATATCCATTCTTCAAAGAAAAAAAAAAATCACACAAAATACAAAATGACAAAACCAGTTATTAGTTATTGGTCTGTCAGTAATCGTTCTTAACTAAAAGCTTTTTTTTAACTGGTTAAGCT
Organism: Bombylius major; assembly: GCA_932526495.1. NCBI lineage: Eukaryota > Metazoa > Arthropoda > Insecta > Diptera > Bombyliidae > Bombylius > Bombylius major. The sequence goes on from OW052043.1 coordinate 33,523,680, forward strand.
AAACCCCAAAAGAGCTTTTGGTCTGTCTGGCCTATTAAATATGAAGATAGCTTATCTTTATCGAAATTACTCATATACTTATGAAGATAAGATAACATAAGATATTCAGGGGCTATTTTTGCACTTCGACCTTTACAGATCCTTTGTACAGGCTTGGCATAGATTTCAGCTTAAAAGACCGATGGGTACCCGCCTAGGGATTTAAATAGGCATCTTGGAGGGCCTGCTCTCACTCCCGACTCGGTTTTTGAGCCATCTGTGTACGATAATTCGGCTCCTTTTTCGAAGGATATTTTGTTTTCGCGCCAAGATTCACAATCCGGAAACAGTACTTTAAACGACTTCTCAAAGTTCAATATTATCTCCATTTCGTGTCATATGACTTATTTGGAAGTCCTCAAATTCCTCGAGGATTCTGTGTCAGATTACCTGCTTTGAGTTTCCTAATTTTCTGGAAATTTAAGCCCAATTCATTGCTTTTTTCCTAATTTGTATGTTGACCGTTTCGATCTGGAAAACAAATTTTGGAAGTAAGAAAAATATTTTGTGTTTTGCTTATCTAGGACGATAGAAAAAGGAAATTTTGCCTTATTTGATGAAAATTTTTCTTTGTAAGGGTGGGGGGTTGTTGGGGTAGGGACTGGGACATATTAGTCCCATCTGGTTTTTCAAGTGAGACATACATATATGTCCCTTTAAGTGTATACGCCGGTAAAAAATAAAAATAATATGTTACTTATTTATTTATACTTGATTTTAAAACTAAATAATTATGCAATCCACACTTGTGTTTTTTAACAAAACAACGCATATGATGCAAGATGCAAGTACACTTAACTTCTGAACATAACTGAACAAAACAAACAAAACCCCACACGCTTTTTCAAACGGAATTTTTTGCTAACAGTTAATATGATCATAAACTACAAAATGGGACATATTCCAATACTTTAGCACATATAATTTGCAAATTACAACCAAAATAATTTCTGAGCTCCTGTAATACTGAGACACGCTAGTCTCTGTATTTTGTTGAGTGTATTTTGAACCGTTATTCGATTTGTCTTTGGTCACCATATGGCTGAAGCATATGTAAGTATGGATCTTATGATGGCCGTATATGACCAAAACACCATTATCGGTTTTAGTCCCATGAATGACCATAGACCGTAGGGAAGGTAATAAAATTCCTTGAGGACATCCTTTTATGGCTTTAATTGTCATTGATTTGCCTCCCATCGAGATATTTGCATTTGAAAATTAGCACTTCGAGCTCCAATTTTTAATTCACACTACAATAAAAACACGTGTCCAATAATCCAATGATTTCAGACTTATTTTTTCAGTTTTTTCAAAAGGTCTACCTTAATATCTTAAAAATTATGCATGTTTTGAAAAAAATGAAGATAGTAAATCGGTGCAGAATCAATCGAGCATTCTTTTTCTGCAATAAAAACTTGGGGTTAATTTAAGCTTTTTTTGAGAAAGACAGGGTTAAACACAAAAATTTGGGAAAAATTCAGAAAATTTTGAGGAACAAGTAAGGTATCGTTTAAAAGGGCAAAGGGTCCTTTACATTTTTTCTCAACACAAAGTGACCCTTGAGTGCCCCTGTAAAAAGTTATAGGGTACATCCTGAAATAAGAGTAAAAAAACTTCAACGCCCTCTAGCGGCGAAAACTGTTGGGATTTCACCCCTCCCCCTCCGATACGATTTTTTGTTTGTCTCGACGAGACCTATCACTGGTATCAAGGTTAAGCAAACCAAACGGGACACCCTGTATATATCAGTGAACATTTCAAGATTTATTTCAGTATATGTATTTTGATACCGGAAATGTATAGTACTGGCAAGAATTCAGTCAATAAATTTTTCTCAGACTCTCTCTCAGACCATTTGTTAATTAGCTATAAAAATGATTTCGAGATCGTAAACACTCATATGGAAATACTCCTTTACGTGTAAATAAATTGAAATTGTCTTCTTCTGGATATATAGATTTCAAATTTCCCGCAGATAAATTTCCTACTACTGAATCTCAACTAAGTCTCACATAATCCAGAATTTTGAGTTCAATAGTATCAGTTTCAGACGAAAATTCATTTTAAAACGTATTGTTTTCTTTTGAATAAAAGTAATATGAATATCAATAACGCACATTAAACAAAAACCTGTCAAGTTCATAATTATTAACACGTTCTGTATTGAAATTTTGTATTTGAAAAAGTTCTTTGAACTTGGCATTAATGCAGAGCCCAACACTTAACGAATAAGAATTTGGCCCCCTTTTCACATGTATGTACAATTTTTGACATACGATAGTGTAAAAAGCATACAAAAAGAAGAATGTCGACATTTGTCATAGCAAATCAAGAGATACGTCATAAAGTGTAAATCATATTCGACAAATCAAGTAGTCTAAAGCAACCTTAAGTACAGTACATTTTATGAGTTTTTGAATGTGAGAAGTAGAGTTTGCTGAACTTTTCGCTTCATGTCTTAGAATAAGGGCCAGTGTTCTTTGTAGTTAGACTTTATTCTACATTTTTACTAATAGTACGTTTTCAAAGATTAGCATATAAAACTGAAACGAATTTACATAATTTGGGAAAATAGAAAAATGTTTGTCAGGAGTGTGTTTTATTTTAAAATTATAACACTTTGTATATAAAATAAACAATTTACTTACTCATCTTCCCAAGGACATACAGGATTACGATTGTCGTACAGATGTTCCGGTAGCCGTATTTTTTCTTCTTTATTTTGTTTCTCAACTTTAATTTCCTCATCCAGCTCATCAGTTTCACTTGACTTCTGTTCTTCTTCGATTGGATCCATTTCAATTTCAATTTCAGCTAGAGGCGCAAGAGAGGGTGCTGGAGTAGGAACAGGTGCCAAACAACCAGATGTCAAGTCAAATTCTACATCGGTTTCATCTTCATTGAAACTGTTTTTAATAAGTAATTCGTGAGACCCTTCCAAAACTGGAGATAACTCTCCTTGACCAATGAATGCTGTAGAATCTTTTTTTGTTCTGGATATTGTAGTACAAGTGCTTACACTCTGTTCATCATTATTATTATATTTCTCCAGCTCCTCGTTACCAGAAGTTGAAACCATACTCAAAAATGCAATATCCTGTAGTTTATCATTGTTTTTTGAGTCCCTTTTCAAACCTTTAATAGTAGTTTTGGTAATACTATGTTCCACTTCAATATTTCCTGAGACAAACAGATTTTTTTCAAGGAATCCTTTTGTATAATTCTTAGAAGATAAACCAAAATCTGCCTGTGCTACTTGATCATCCGAATGCACTTCAAAATTAGACAATCTGGAAAATAATAATATAATACTGAAGCAATAACAAAATAAAACTGACTTTATTTTTACAAATTTATGAATTTGTTGATTAAAGTAATTTACTCCTCGCGCGAATTATATATCTTGTTAAATTTTATAACAAACAAAGAAAAAAATTTGCTTAACTTTCGCACATTATTTAATTAATAAAAAAATTTATAAAAATTGCTTAGGCTACGGCCCTTCCTATGGTTTTCGTCAAATGATCGAACAGCGTTCGATTTCATATTTTCGTATTACCATTTTCGAGTTTTTTCTTTTTGTTCGATTAAATCGAACGGCTGTTTCGATTACTTATTTACTGACGAAAGCAATTTTTAATATGAAAAATGTGCAAAAAAAGATGGATATTTAAAAGAAATGTTTTAAATTTAATAATAATAATTAAATGTGTTTTTTTTAATTACTACATATTTTATTTATCTAAGCGCACGGTAGTGCGCATCCAAGTTCAATAAATTACCAAGGTTCATTGGTTTTGAGATATCGACCCTAGAAAATAGCTAATTTCGGCACTCACTTACTGACCGGTAATCAAAACCATGAAACTTCGCACATAGGTAGTGTTTCACGCGTAGGTCAAGAAAAAATTATGAAATCGGTTGAATGTGAGCTGGACAAGTAAATATTTCTATAATTCTTACAGTTTTTATGCATTTTATATAATTTCTCTATCAAATACAACTCTGAATTTGGTCAATTCTCTACAAACATACAGATACAAAATCAGTTGACCGTATGTTATTGCCCAGATGCAAAATCTCTACAATATGATCAAGTCTCAGAGATTACATTATTATAGATGTTATTTGATGCGATTTTTAGAAAGAAATTACAGACAATAACAATATAGAGCTGATGTATACCAACAAATAAACTTGAATTAGAGAGTTTATAAGGGAAAAAATAATCCGAATTAAAATCGAATTTTGGATTAAATTAGGAGTACGCTATAAACGGTAAATTGGGATTAAAATAATACATGCAAACGTTGATACTTTTATACACGAAGAGTATACATATTCTTCTTCTTTCACACAAAAAAAAGAAGAACGTGATACATTCACGTCAGTTTCAAGAATAGCCCTGAATATCACAAAAAACGAAAAATGACCGATTCACGCAAATGTCAGAATAAGGGCAATTAACTGGAAAAAAAGAGAGAACATTAAGTTATCATGTTACATCATTTATTCTGATCAACAACATACATCGTTCATTTTATTTATTATCAGCTTGAGTCTGATCATTCACCCCTATGCTTCTTCTTGTAATCGAAATCGTTTTCGCTTTATTTTTGTTTTTGGTATGATGATAGGCATGCAAAGTGACGACAATCTAGTCGTTTTTGTGCGAGTATTGAATAATTTGTTAGTATGAATATGCATGAATTTCGAAATTCACTCAATTTAACGATAATTGTCGTTATCCCTTAGCATACCCACTAAATCTGTAACCTAATTAGACATTGTTGCGTCAGACGAGTATCAGCGTTTTCACTTTTAATACTAATAGATACTCGTCAACGAAACTGATTGTCAGAATACCGATTTTGTAAATATTGACTCACGTAATACCGACTACGACTATGATCATAAGAGTGATGATACGTTCCTGGTAGCCATCTCATCATGGCTACATTGATGAGCTTATCATGATTACTTCGATGATCATGATCAATGTTATACTACGACCGAGAAGATAATCATTACGAAAATTACGAATTTTATTAAGAATTAAAAAAAAGAAACGCAATGTTTGGGAAAAATGTTTTTTTTTAATTTAATATTATAATGGGTTTAAGAGTTATTGGAGAAAAACTGAGTTTCAAATATGTACTTATGACAAATATCCTTATGGTGACATTCGAAAATGATCATGGAGATTTGAGTATTCTTCGTATCAATATTTACGTAGTAACTAAGAACAGCAAGCAACATGGCATTCGGTAGTGCAATTGATAGAACAATGCCCCGGCAAGGCAAAGGTCTGTGGTTTAAATCCCAGTCGAGTCGAATGTCGTTTTTTCTGTTCTTAGTCTATTACAATAGTTACCATAATAACCAAAAGTATATCTACCATGTTTGAAAATTTACCATTTACCCAAAGTAACCAGTTACCATATTCGAATATTCACCATTTCGGTAAAGATTATGTTTTATGTTATCACATTGATCAAATTTTTTCAATGGTTGATTTAGTTATGGCAGATGATATGTGCTGTAACAATGAAAGTAATATTATTTATATTTTATACTATTCATATTATTTATATATTTTTGAAATTTTTTTAATATATAGGTACATACATATAATGTAATTATATTATTTAAAAAATAAATTTCTTTTGTAGATAATTTGGAAGTCGAGTTAAATGACCTCACCAGGCTCTACCTTAAAAAATATTTATTTTTATATCTTATCTAAGCGCACGGTAGTGCGCGGCCAAGTTCAACATAGGCCGAATGCACACCACACCGTACACTATTAACACGAACTGTTTCGAGCCATTTTTGACCTCTCACAACTCAGTGTCTATCAAAGCTAAACAGAGAAAATTTAAACCACGCAATAGTGTGCTTCGTCTAGAACCATGAAATTTTACACGTAGGTAGTGTTTAACGCGTAGGTCAAGGAAAAATTACGAAATCTGTCGAATGTGTGCTGGACAAATAAATATTTCTATAATTGTTACAGTTTTTGTGCATTTTATATAATTTTTCTATCATTTACAACTCTAGATTTAGTTTCCAAAGCTTGCTTTAATAAAAATAAAAAATGTCATAATTTTGAAATTAATTTTATATAGACACATAAAATATATACTGTTCGATACTAATGTTTTAAAAAATAGCAGCGCTTACTGAAAAATATTTACCACCTTAAAATAATACCTATAATTCAACAAAAATAATTGAAATCCAACCAAAAACATAAATGTGAAAAGCGGCCAAGTTCTTATTCGTTAACTGTTGGGCCAGCTAAAGTAATGAAATCTGCATTAATGCCAAGTTCGAAGAACTTTTTCACATAAAAATTTTCAATACAGAACGTTTAATAATTATGAACTTGACAGGTTTTTATTCAATGTGCGTGAATATCAATACACTCATATTACTTCTATTTGAAAGAAAACAAATACGGTCAATACGAAATTAAAATTTTTTACATTTTATATTTCAAAATAAAAGATTATTCTCTTCTCTTTGTATTTGCCTTTGACCGCATTCAAAAATCTTCAACTGCTTCTGAGTTATTACACAATTAATATAAGTGTACCTATATATTTCCAATATTTACACATTCATAATGATAATACATTAATTGTGTAGTTCCTTTTAATATAATGTATTAGAATTAAAAAGTTAGAATATTATTAAAAAGTTCGAAATGAAAAAATGTATAGAAGAAAAAGTGTGTGACATTTGGATAAAATTAGATATGACTGAAGAAGAAATTAGAAATAAATGCAATATGAAATTATGATAGTAATATGGCTAATGTTACGGTTATATTATATTTTATTATATTATTATAAAACATATTCTTTTTCGGTTTGATAGGTCTTTGGGTGGATCATTATTTTTTACATTTAACTGAAATATATTTGAACTACTTATATAAAGGTAAAAAAGAAGAAAGATTCAAAAAAATGTTCTTCAATGTCCCGTCCGTCATGCATGGAATGGGCGATATATATATTTATATATGTTATATAGTATCTAGAGGTATAATATAAGAATAGAAAAAAATAATATTCTATACATACTTCAAAAAAAATTTTTTCAAAGCAAATATATATTTTTGATCAAATAAAAAAAAAATTCAAAAATATAAATAACGGCAACAATGTAATCATTATTAATTTTTGAATAAATGAAAAAAAAAACTATATTTAAAAAAAAATTTTTCCAAAGCAAATATTATATTTTTGATCAAATAAAAAAAAATTCAAAAATATAAATAACGGCAACAATGTAATCATTATTAATTTTTGTTATACATTTGTAAAAAATGAAAATTTTTAACAGAAATTTGGAAAAGCATGATCAAAGCAATCATAATAATGTATGACGTCATAAAATACTGTCAAAAAATAAATATGTAACGTCAAAGTTTTGTTGTTGTATTCGTCATTACAAATGAAGTTTATAATGGTTTTGTTCTAAGCTAACAAAGCTTTAGATTTGAAAAATAAAAGCTCTCACTGGGATGCGAGACGAATTTTTGAATAGAAAATTATTTTTATAGATTTTGTACTAAAGCCAAGTCTTATTGGTTTCTATAGTTATTGGCCTTACTTATAAACATTTTTTAATTTTAAAACTAAAATAGTTTCGACTTGTAAATCAGAGTATGCTTTCAAATTCTTTATAAAATGAAGAGATAACATACATATTAACTTAACATATTTTGTATAGAGTTTCAAAGCACACTTTGATTTCCAAGTCGAAACTATTTTAGTTTTAAAACTAAAAAATGTTTATAAGTAAGGCCAATATATTTATACCAATTCTTATCACGAATGATAATTATTTTTGATTCTCAATTTGTTTATGCTCACTCAGGAATGAAAAGAAACGATATTGAGAACAAAATTATAAAATTCATGAGTGAATGAAAAATAAAATTCTTTTTCTTTTCTATAATTCGTGAGTAAATAGAATTTTTTTCATTCTTCCTACTCTGCTTTTTTAACTTCAAGAAAAACAAAATTAAAACAAAAACAAAATTAAACAAAAAATTTTACATTTTACTTCAATTGTAAATTATCTTTGATATTTTTCTGACGAATGAATTTAATTCAAAATGGTTGCATCTTGTTTTGACAAAAAATCTTTAAATTCAGTACAACTCATTTTAAAATTATGTTTTGTTATTAAAAGAAATTTTACGTTTTCTATTTGCAGTTGAGATATTTCAGTTGTCCACAAATTATTCATTAATGAAAAGACTCTTTCAGTGGGAGCATTCGAAGCTGGAAGACATGAAATAAATTCAACTAACGTTACAATATTTTTATGCGGAATTAATTTTTCACCAAATTGAGAAAATATTTTCACCCACTTTTCATCCACTCTTTTGTTAATTATGAATTAAAATTCACAATAATTTTAAAAATTATAAGGCAGTGATCACAAGGAAGATGATTTCTAACGCGTAAGCAAAATAAGGGACAAATACAGGACAAGTTTGAAAAAACAGGACAATGTTCTGTCCTGTATTTTAAAAAAAATTACCCAGGACAACTTGATAAAATACAGGACTGACTTAGTTTAAAATTGCCGAATATTTTTTAAATAAATTTTATTATGTCGAGATATTCAACTTTGAAAACGGATTTTTGACGAAAACGGTTAAAAATATAATGAAGTGTTGAATATCTAATTTTAGTTTGAATTTTATTTTTAATTAATTTTGTCATACAGAAATACAATATGCATACATAGCACTCCTTATCTTAACTTAAAGCACTCCTAACATCAGACCCAATTTTAGTGTCCCCTGACTGCAACAATAATGCAGATTATGAGATTTAAAAAAAGTTCACAGTTTAATCAAGAATTTATTTTCTTGAACATAACTTCAAAATGAGATTTAAATAAAATATATTAAAAAAACTTTTAAAATAAATACTTTTTATAAATAAAATGCACTAAAAATTTAAAAATAATTTTTCCTTTCTCAGTGATACGCACAAGAAAAGTTTCATTGCAAAATAAGAAGTGCTAGAACAATGTATTAACAATATTTTAAAATTATATTATCTAGTTCGACTTTAAATGTTTGAACTCTTACCAATGAATTGAATAAATTTACATCTTTTCAAGTGCATTAAAAGTTTGGGCATCCATACCTATAATTACAATTGTATAACTACACCTTGTAGCATTTCTATGCTACAGAAGCGTGCAGAATTTTGGTAAAAGTGTTTGGTGTTGATGCTGTTTCTGATAGAACGTGCAGAAGATGGTTCGAAAAATTCGCAAACGTCGATTTTGATCTTGACTGTCGTCAGCTTGTCAGCTACGCTCTGGAAGACCGTCTCTGATCGATGATGATGTAGCAAGATTCGTTTTTGACAACATCAGAGATTGCAGAAAAACTCAACTCAACACAACAATCCATTTCACATCACATTTTACACCAAATAATAACTGGAGATGAAAAGTGGATAAAGTATGAAAATGTTGTGAGGAAAAGAGCATATTGTTATAAGACAACCTTCCCCCTCCACCACGAACCCGAACTTAAACCTCGATAAGAGAATGTTGGGTATATGGTGGGACGTCAAAGGACCAATACATTATGAGCTTCTTAAAAAGCTGAATCCGGAAATAAATTGTCGTCAAATGGATGATTTGAAGGAAGCGCTCCAAAAAAAGAGCCTGCGCTGTTCAACAGGAAGGAAATCATACTGCATCACGACAACGGCAGGCCACATACTGCTTTGGCAACTCACCAAAAAATAGCAGAGCTAGGCTGGGAAATTTTGTTACATCCGTGTCACTCCCTTCAAAATTTTTTGAATACAAAAAAATTTAAAAATGAAGCAGATGTCAGCATGTCTAAAAATGAATAATTTTACAGACATGGCATTCACAAATTACCATCACGCTTGAAAGAAGTCATAAGTAACGATGAAAAATATATTACTTCAATAAATATTAATAAATGTTTTAAAAATTTATTATTTTCTTTTCATTTAAAAACGGACAGAACTTTCCGGTAGACCTAATCCAACCAAAAACATAAATGTGAAAATGGGACCAAGTTCTTATTTGTTAACTGTTGGGCTAGTACAAGTAATGAAATCTGCATTAATGCCAGGTTCAAAGAACTTTTTCACATACAAAATTTCAATACAGAACGTATTAATAATTATGAACTTGACAGGTTTTAATTTTTAATTTCGTATTGACCGTATTTGTTTTCTTTTGAATAAAAGTAATATGAATATCAATAATTCAAGTTAAATAAAAAAGTGTCAAGTTCATAATTATTAGATTGATTTGGTTGGTACATCTAAAGTCTTATTTTCTCCGATATTTGTGCACACATTCAATATTGCAATAAGTAAAAAAAGTACAAATAATGTGAATTTTCATAAATTACAGCCTTAAATTATATAAAATTTCCAGGTGGTAAGTATTTTTCATTAAGCACTGCTATTTTGTAGAACACTAGTATCGAACAGTATATATTTTATGTGTCTATATGAAATTAATTATAAAATATGACATTGTTTATTTTTTATTAAAGCAAGATATGGAAACTAAAACTGTAAGAATTAAAGAAATATTTACTTGTCCAGCTCACATTCTACCGATTTCATAATTTTTCCTTGACTCTCGCACGCGTGAAACACTACCTATGTGCGAAGTTTCATGGTTCTAGGCTTATTAGAAGTACTCTAGAGGTTTTGATTACCGGTCAGTGAGTGAGTGCCGAAATTAGCTATTTTCTAGGGTCGATATCTCAAGACCATTGAACCTTGGTACATGAAATTTGGTCCAGCGCGCGGGACGAAGTAAATTATTACGTGGATAAAATTTTGTATCTTTAGCTTCAATAAACACTGAGCTGTAAGAGGTCAAAAATGGCTTGAAACAGTTCGTGTAAATAGTGTACGACGTGCATACGGCCTATGTATTGAACTTGGCCGCGCACTACCGTGCGCTTAGATATTTAATTTTAAAGTCAATCTTACTACCAGTCAGTCACGTTTACCACCCTAAAACTCTTCCCAAAATTTCACAATTACGTCACGAACGTCGCTCTTACCGACAAAGTTATTTACTAAAGGGTTAGTGAGTGGATTAAAAGTATATAATAAAAAATGAATATAAAAAAAACGTTTTTACAATTTAATTACAAAATTGTTTCTTCAAATACGACTTCTTCCACTGACTGTCTTATATCGACTGCCTTTCTTACTACCTCTAATGCTCTAATCTCTCAATTACGAGTTCCTCACAAAAAAATAATGTATTATGGATTATGTATAGTAAGAAACGGAAAGTATTTATAATCAAAAGCAAGTACATGGCTACTATACAATCTAACATTTTAAATTATATAAACCTATACTACATTTTATCATTCCACATTCGACCGTCCTGCATGTTCATATGTCTCAGATGAACCTTTCACAACTTACGAGTATAATATATTATTATAGTGTATGGTCAGATGCTTTACGTCAACTATTTTCGGCAATTTTACTCAGGTTAAAACAATGTACTTGAGAGCAAACAACATATTTAAAGAAATATTTCGATTCTTCTTCTTTGATGGCACTACAGCTCATATCGAGCATATTTTTTCAAGTTTCCTATTTAGCAGCGACTTCTGCTGTTGGAATGTTGTTTCCCACCTTGCCCTAGGTTTTTCACTAGGTAGTTGCCCTTGTGGTCTTGCTCGCATCAGCTTTTTTCGTACAATTGCATCATTCATACGAATCACATGATCAGCCCATCGTAGTCGCATAAACTTTATAGTAATAACAGCAATACAAAATGGCCTTTTTCACGAATTCATATTTGCATATATTTCTACCACTTGTCCACTTCCATGTTTAAAAATAAGAAGAAGATTCAAATGATTATAATATTTGACGTGCAAGATTTCTGTCATAAATATTTGCTTCAGTTGCTGTCATGCATAAGTTGACGCAAGATTGCATCAGATCGTGCACGCAAATATGAACTCGTGAAAAAGGTCATACTAAACTTGAATAAGTACGTCAATATTCTCGCTTATGACATTCTAATACCGGAAGAAATTCAAATTTATAATACAATCGTTTTAACAGTTTTAATACCAATATTTTCAAAACAAAAATATTTCAGTGCCTTGATTCTCACATTTCCTATACTTGATTTATAAATCGAAGTCAGTGCAGGCAACATAGGCATACTTTTCTATATTCTTTTACATTGCGTTTGTATAAATATGTTTCGAGTGTGGGGTGATCAGATATTAAATTTAATCGAGGGAAATTTTTTAAATTAAATATTACCAAGGACTGCCAGATTAAAATTTTTTTTCGATTTTACAAAAAAACAGGTAATTGTGCGAAATTTAAAAATAAAATAATGATACATAAGTACCTATAACAAAATTATCCACTTAAGTATATTATTAGCTCTAAATTCACTTTAATTCACCCACTCTTACTTACTCAATTTACTTGAAACACTTGGATTTTTACAATAAAAATACTTTAATGAAACGAAAACTAATTAAATTAAAAATAACAATAAAAAACCAATAACAAAGTATTGTTAAATTGTAATTTCATATAATATGTATTAACGGAAATTTCTCTATAAGAGATCAAAAATACATATCTACAATATTAATGATAGTAGTTTCAATCAATGATATTTTTGTTTAAATTTAACGATAGATTGATTTTGCCCTGTATTAATGAACTATTGAATTTTTTGCTTTTTGGTATTTTAATAACACGATCTAGGTAATAAAATACGAGTATATCCTTCGTCGTTCGATATTATTTTGATATTAAATATTAAAATTGTATTATCCAATAAAATAAAATTTATTTTTATTATTTATTTTTCACAGTGTACACAATTTTATGTAAAGATCCAGAAGCGTTACGTTTTTAATAAAAAAAGTTAATAAAATATTATTTTATTAAGAATTTTGAAAATACATATTCAAATTTAAATTACAGTGAAGAGTATTCAGGTTCGATTATTTGATTTTAAAAAATTAAATTAAATTAACGCAACGTAAACATAAATAACTACATAAATGAAACAATGTATACGGCGGACATCGGCTGCGCAACGACCTCGTATTTTATCACAGACGGCAATATCTATACAGATAGCACAAATGGAAGCATATTTAAATTCAAAAATTAAGTTTCTGATTTCTTTCTTAAGAGCTTTCAAAAGCAATCCTCTCTTTGTTTGAGTACAAACAGCATAGTAAATTATATAACAATATAACAAATATTAATAATGATTGTATTGTTGCTATGGCAACATTACAAATTACGATTTATACTTTTGAATTTCTTTTCGATAAAAATACATACAGTAGTTTTCGTTTAATTGCGTCTTGTAAGTTGTCCGGATATTCTGGACGATTAAGCGAAAAAGCAATTGGCCGATTTTCACGTAATTGCTTCAATGAGGCAATTAAGCAAAAACAAACAACAAATAAACATTTTTCAGTTCTGACGTATTTATTTTCAAAATACTTTAAAAAAATACAAAAATAACATAAAATAAAATATACATATGTATGTACGCATGTGTAATTCAGTTCGTGTACATACATTCTTCCCAAAAAAAAAAAACAAAAACATAACAATATATGCAATGCAATAATATAGAATTGTGAGTAAAATTTTTGACATGTCTAAAAATACCAGAGTTGTGACTTTTTTAAGTACATATCTGGATCATTAAATCGATTCTATCAGTTTTTTCCCTAAGGCAATTAACCGAATTTTTTCTCATGTACTTGAATATAAGAAATGCATACGAGCCAACTCAATTATCGGAAAATGCAAAAATGCGAAACTTCAACTAAACGAAAATTTTTTGTATATATGAACATGAGAAAATTTCTTTACTGAGTTTGTTAATCGTTTAAACGAAAAACGCAATTAAGCGCAAGATAATTAACCGAAAACTACTGTATTTGCTTTGAAAAAAAAATTTTTTTTTTGAATATGAAATATTGGCCCCTATTGTGATTTTCGTCAAATGATCGAACAGCGTTCGATTTCAGATTTTGGTATTATGATTTTCGTTTTTTTCTTTTTGTTCGATTAAAGCACTGTATGGTAGTTGTTCAATATCTGTAAAGCCACATTCAGCAACAGCAACCTTGGAAATTGCAGCAGTATGGACAAGAGCGTTATCGTGCAATAACAAAATTACTAGCGCCATCTTTCCTCTTCTGTTTTCAACATTTAATTGCTCCAACTGCCGTAATAAATTGGCATAATAAACAGCGTTAACAGTCGTATAGCTTTCTTTGAAGTCAATTAACAGAATTCCCCCGCAGGCCCATAAAATCGTGGCCACAATTTGTTTTACGCTCTGAGTCACCTTCGCCTTCTTTGGAGCTGCTTCTCCCTTTTCCTCCACTCCATCTTTTGGACGAAGGATCATCTTAAAGAACCATAGTTTCGTTTCCAGTAACAATCTGTTGTAAAAAGTTTTCCTTGCCTTCGTCGTAAAGTTTCAAAAATTTTTTGCAACACTCGACTCTTTTTTTTTTTTTGAGCATCACTAAGAAGTTTGGGCACCAACATTACACTGACTTTTTCTATACCCAAATGGTCATGGAGAATGCGGAAAATGCTGGTTTTTGAAATTCCAGTTTGTTCTGATATTTTCTACAATTTTAGTCGCCGATAGCTTAGTACAACTTTTTCCACTTATTCAATGTTATCCGTAGTGGTAACCGTTGATAGACCTTCTTTATATGAGTCATCTTCTATCGACTCATTTCCAACGAAAAAGCTTCCACCACTTTTTAACCATTGTAAATTATGGTGAAGAATCCCCCTATTCGTTCTTTAGTCTGGGTTGGTGTTAAACCTTTATTTCTTAAAAATTTAATCACTGCTCGGTACTCTTTATTTGACATTTTTCGTTAGACACAATACTTCCACTTACTTTAATTGCAATAACACGCTAATTAATATGCATACGGACATGAGCTTTTATTTATAGCTATTTGACAACCCTCTCTCTCCAACGATGTAAAATTTGTGGTGAGATTCTTGCTAGAAGTATATCAGGTCGCGAATACTTGGAACGCACTACGTACATATGTATGTATTACAATAAATTCCTAAAAATATTTATCGTATATTTTTTATTTTCGAAATAATTTTTGTAAAACAGTTTTCATAATTTTTGTTTTTAATTGTAATTCATATCATATGGGGCATTTTGTTTTTTTTTGCAAAAAAATTAATCACAAATTATAAAATAAAAAAAAAAAAGTTATTTTTTTTACTAATAATTATTTAAAAAAAACAATAAAGAAAAATTGACAAAATCATTTGTTTATTTATTTGTAAAATGAAAAATGTCTGCGAAAGATAAAAAAGAAATTTGTGTATAAAGATGGAAGAAAAAGTGATGTACAAAATAATATTCCTTTTTTCACATATTATGATAGTCCTCTTACATCAATGATATTCTATTAAGAGCCAAATTTAGTGAAATGGCCTGCAAAGTGACCGCCTACAGCCTACATTTATCAACCGATTTTCATGAAATTTTGAATATAGATAGGTGCAAGGGAATTGTGGTCCTTAAATGGAACACATTTTTGAAAAAGTCCTTTATTTCAAAAATATAAGGGTTCAAAGTGAGTCAGTTTCGCGATTTTGGGCCTTCAAAGTGACCACCTACAGCCTACAATTTTGAACCGATTTTCATGAAATTTTAAATTTAGATAGGTTGAAGGGAATTGTGGTCCTTAAATGGAACACATTTTTAAATTTTGATCCTTAAATTTTTTTATATTCGATTTACCAAGGTACAGACAAAACACAAATTCACTCAACTTTTCACACATTTTTCATGTATTAAAACGTTTAGATATTGTGATTTCTTTTTATAAGATTTAAATTTAACCTTTTCCAAAAAGTTTAAAATAAATTTCAAGGAAATTGGTTACGTAGTTTAATTATTATAAATAAAACAAATTGTTAATTTTTCATAAAATTTTATTATCAATTTTTCTAATCACAGGATTTTTTTTGCATACCTTTAGGCTGGAATAAGAATGACACAGATAGTATAAACTCTATAAACGCGATGCAATAAAAATTGCGATTGTAGGGTAGTATGTGTGATGATAAAAAGTACGTAAGCAGCATGTAAAACTTTTGTTGTTTACTTAGGCTGCACATTGTATTGTATGTATATAAATATACGAAAAAATTTTTATGTAAAATTCAAAAATTTTGAGTTATTTTATTTTTTTTAAATTTTTACATGGAAGGATATGTGACTTTCTAACTTTGAACTATTATATATCAGGCTGTATTGCATCGATTTGAGTCAAATAAAATGCAATAAGTCAGAAAATAGTTCAAGAGTTAAAATGTTTACTTTTTTCAAGGATCAAGGTACATATGAACCAAGGAGGGCCCCATTGAGGTGAAAAAAAAGTTGTTTGTCGAAGGGAGTTTTGTAGAGGTGTTGTAGGTGTTTTTATTTCGAATGTTTGCTACCGGAAATTATAGATCCCCAAAATACAATCTGTTTTTTAATTTACCTTTTCATCTAATTGAATTTCCGTTTATATTGCATGAGTATAATTTTTTATATGATATGATATTATATTCATAGTTTGTTCAAAATAATTGTGTTGTCAGTTTTACAAAGTGCATAGCGTTTATTTAAAAATTATTTAGCAAATTAGTCAAAAATTAGGCAACAGCAAAGATTTCATAAAAGAATGAAAACTATTCAACGTAGGTAAAATTGTACGTACTGTGTGGAAAATAATGATTGGCTAGTACCAGACCTGTCTTCTTTCAGCTTCAATAACCGGTTTTTTCTGAAGACAGAAGGCGAGTTGTTGTACATTTTATCCAAAAGTGGGGAAGCTGAAAGAAGACAGGTCTGGTACTGGCCATTGAGAAGAAACAATAACAACTTCAGCATAGCATAAACAGCTGTAGCCTGTAGAACAAAAGAAAAGATGTACACATTTTACCATGCAATATGATCGCTACCCAGTTAACCTAGAACGTATTTTTAATATATAAAGTTTGTATTCTTAGAGCACGAGAACAAATTCTGTTGACATTAAGATTAGATAGGTGGAATATATATCATCGATGGTTAACTGGGTTTGAAATTTTTTCAAATCATGTACACCAACACTTAGAAGAAATTTATTTGCTTGTGTTGATGAAGACACAAATACATTTCAGACGATGTTGTTGTTGTTTTCGAAAAAAATTTTCACTAAATTTGGCTCTTAACATAAAAAAATAATCAGTAAATAATACCTACAATATGCACAAAATATGTACATGCAGGCACATAACAAATGTTAGTATGGTAACATAAATATAAATATACATATGACATACAGTCGGAATTAGAAATGAAAAAAGCAAAAAGCCGGCAGTTAATTTTATATACATATATTCGAAAATTAATCACATTTACCGGATTTATCACCTTTACTGTAACATAACTCGGCAGTTAGTTTTATATATATATGAAAATTTATCATATTTACCGATTTATCACATTTACCGTACAATATACAGTATATACCCAAATTTCATTAAATATCATTAAAAGGGTTTTCTCTTTGCTTCACATATGGTAAAAATTTGTACCTGACTATAGGTATTAATATTTTGTAGAATTTTATAACACCATTGTTTATTTTTAAAAAATGCATTTAAGTTGAATGAAGTGCTACTACAAAGTTTTTATACTATCCTTTAAAATATTTGTTGAATTAAATTTAAAATTTACCTACTTACTTTAAAAAATTGAAAAAAAAACCTTTCAAATGAATGTTTATAAATTTCCTATGAATTTGAAAAAAACAAATGTTTTTTTCCGCTTTTTTGGAAAATAACCGATAAAAAGCAACGGTGAAAAAAGCAGGATTTTTATAAAAAAATCCGGAAAAATATGAAAAAATCCAACGAAATTGTTTTTTTTCATGCTTTTTTCCATCTCTAGTCGGGATCAAAATTGAGAGGACACTTGTTTAAAATAAGGTTTTAGAAAAGAAATTCTGATTTTTAAAAAAAAATGTTTATTATAAATATTATTATGGAAAATAAAAATACAAAGATTGACCAGTATTTATGATCAATAATAATTAAATTCATTAACCGTTAGTAATTTAAAAAAATAATTGTTTTGAATTGATAAAATCCAAATGTCCTCTCAATTTTGATCCCGACTGTATATATACATATGTATGTTTATGTACTATCTGTGATTTATATTCATTCACTCAGAAAATAAAACGCTCTTTTAATTTTTTTCTCTCCGAGAACAATTTTTGAATGGAAAGCTTTTAAAAGTGGTTTTTTCGAAAGTCCACCTGAAATTTTACTGAAAACATCATAATACACTGCTTGCACCATCTGTATAGATATTACCGTCTGTGATTTTATAGCTCGGTTTATTATTTTTCATAAAAACAAACGGCGACCATAACTGATTGCACTGAATAAAATCAGTTGTCTTCACGCCCACGCGATGTGATGGACAACATCGAACAGGAGGATGTATTTCTTTTTGCCATAATAAAAATAAAATAAAAACTTTAAAAGTACAGGATGATTTATTCTTAGAAATAAAAAAATTTGCAAACAAAAATTGGAATATCAATTCAAAATCGAAAATTTCCATGATATATCCAATTTAAGTTACTTCTTTATCGAAAATAAATATACAGGAATGTGGAGTTCTTACAGAAACTCCCTTTTAAAAATTTTTCTTCTGACCAAAAAAAGTTAAATTGATTTATGTACAATTTGAAACACCCCGTTAGCACATATTAAAATTTGAAAAGTGCCTTTTTAGATTCGACAGAAGTTATCACAAACTCATTGGGTACTGCCTTCATAAGCACAATACTGACTTCGATTTATAAATCAAGTATAGGTTATAAAAATGAAGAAGCTATAATTTCAGGTACAAGTGTATACATTTACTCAAGAAATTCTTATTAAAATAAAATCTTAAACATCATACATAAAAACTTTGCATTAGAAATTTATTCCTAAAACTAAAGGAGTTTTTGTTTTGCTAATTATAACATTTTCTTTAATAACGTACAAGTTTTTTTTAGAAATAGAGAAAATAAAACTGTAAATAACAAAAAAATTTCTTCCCAGAAAACACAAGTAAAAACTGAAGCGATTGATTTTTCAAAGACCGGAGAATCTCGTAGAGAAAGTGTTATATACGGGTTGTAATTACAATTTTTCAGACATAATTTTACATTTTATTTCCTTTCACATAAATCGAAAATTTTAAATCATAAAAAGTGCAAGAAAATCAAATTTACAAATTCATAAACGATAAAATTACTTGGAACTAAAAAAATTCGTAAATGTTGTAAATAGTAATAATAGTAAATAAATCAGATTATAAAACCTTGTGAAAATTAAATATTGGACTGAATTTTAAGATTGACAGATAAAGTTAGTATATAATTATAGAATTATATGTTAGATTACGATATAGTAACGTACCTATAAGATATTTCTTTTAGTTTACTCTGACTGTGAGAGTGAGGTACTTTATCAGTAGTTTCTTTTACAGAAATCATAGTTAGTTCGTGTGCAGATCCTGTTAAACTTTTATCGCTTTCTCGACGAAGAGTGAGACTTGAAGGTGGCGCAGATACTCCTGAAGTTATTTGTGTTCCAAACATTTGATTTGTTTGATGCGTTATTAAAGTTTTCTTCTTTACTGCTCCTCCAAATCCAAAAAATCTTTTTTTATGTGAGGGTTGGATACCACTTGCTAATAACAGTTTGTAATGATCTGAACGTACAAATCTAGGATAACAATCTTTTTTCAACAAAAGAGCATAAATATGTTCAGCAGCAACATCAAATGTGAACCGAGACGGATGACTTAAACTGTTTTGAACAGCTTCCATCGTTTTACCGTCGATATTTATCTCACACGGAGCACCCGGCTTCAAAAACTCTCTGAAAGAAGACAAAAAAAGTTAAGTAAACAACAATTTGAGATTCTTTTATTTTGCTTACAATTATTATTTTTCTTTTCTTCAATATTTATGTATACTTTAATTCCAAAATTTATTTATTTATTAACTACTACTACTATGCATTTTGCACACAGATTTCCAAATAAAATTATTTTAAACGCTTAAGTTATGCAATAATATCTTCAAAAATTCAAATTCAAAAATTCATGGCAGTTTAAAGTTATACTGAAGTGCTAATGTAACTACGAAAATAATGGCTGAACATCCTTCAAAAAGTATCAAAGTAGCAATCAATAAAACGTTAGATGAAATATTGAATAAGTTTAAAAGTTTCGAGCGACCTAGTCTGCAGACATTTTAGACGTTTTTTGAGGTGGGAATGATACAATGGAAGAGTAAATTGCTTCAAAAATGTGAAAAAGGCTAGAGTGTAGGCTTAGTAACTTATAAATGAAGTATTCTATGAAAAACTAGGACTTCCAAATATTAAGCAAGACATCTCCTGAATGGCAAGACTACATAATAAATAACACAAGACTAGAAGACATAAATTATTAAAAGCGAAGACAATAAACTTCTATCAATATATTTTTATTCTGCACATAATAATATTCGATAATACTAACTTCACAATACATAATAAGGGGATTCACTCTTTGGTGCAAATAGGTATTGCATCGTTGCATTCGGTGTATCGTAGCACGAATTTTTGTTGTATCGTTGCAAATTGTTGTTGTATCGTTGTAAATTCGTGCTACGATACACCGAATGCAACGATGCAATACCTATTTGCACCAAAGAGTGAATCCCCTTAATGTGTATTTTTATTGCAAAAATTTATCATATTAGTGCAATATGCAATAAAATTTTGCAAAAGGGTGAATAAGCCTAGCGTGAGTTATGGACATAACTTATCCAACAAATAAAATAAAATAATATAATTAATTCCATTTTCCATATTATCATTATTTTTTAAATAAAATTATAAAATTCATAAAATAGTAAAATTATTCAATGTAACAGACTGCATATTTCTTGAGTCAGTATATTCTACCTTTATTTTTCTCATACGCATTATATTGTAATGTAACCTATTATGAATTTCCTTTATAAAATTGTTCTCATAGAATTTTTTATGTAATTAGCATTTTTGTAACTTACGAGTATATGATATAATTTTGATGTAATTAACATTTTTATAAATTAGATTTTTGTATTTTCATATTTTGTATAAAAGTTCAGTCAGTTCAATTTTGTAACTAGAGCAGAACAGTAATAACGAGGAATTTTGAAAATATTAAAGTGTTTGTTTTTTTTTCAAGTTGTTAATATAATTTTTTTTAGATTATCCTTGGTGATAATATTAACTCGTGCCTCTGTATAAAGTTATAGGGTAAAACAATGAAAAAGTAGCGAAAACCCTCTAACTCCGTAATGTTTGAGATTGATACCAACGCAACCCCCCCTACCATACGATTTTTATTCGCCTCGCCGAGACCTCGGATACCTAAACTAAATCACCCTGTAATTGGTTGGCGAGTGCTTTTTCATTTACCGTTATGCAAAAGACGACACTGGATATATCCACACTGTGATATTGTTTGATTCGTGAAAGCGAGAAGATGAGTTCAAAAGAAAATGATTAAATTTCAGGATTGCCGTAGCTTTTGGAAGTATTGCCTTGATTTATAAAAAGTGAATTTATGATAATAATGATATTTAGTATTTTTAAATTTATTGTAAAATTGAAATTTATTATTTTCAATATTCCTACATAATTGGTAATTTTATATTTCGTTTTTAATAAAATTTTTATTTGATGTTTCATATATAAAATTATGTTTTGAATATTAATTTGATATTTAATTTTGGTGTGAATTAAATGTATACATATGTATGTATGTATATTCATATTTGTTAACTTATCCTTTTTTAACTACATACATATGTTGTTTCATTTATGTAGTTATTTATGTTTACGTTGCGTTAATTTAATTTAATTTTTTAAAATCAAATAATCGAACCTGAATACTCTTCACTGTAATTTAAATTTGAATATGTATTTTCAAAATTCTTAATAAAATAATATTTTATTAACTTTTTTTATTAAAAACGTAACGCTTCTGGATCTTTACATAAAATTGTGTACACTGTGAAAAATAAATTTTATTTTATTGGATAATACAATTTTAATATTTAATATCAAAATAATATCGAACGACGAAGGATATACTCGTATTTTATTACCTAGATCGTGTTATTAAAATACCAAAAAGCAAAAAATTCAATAGTTCATTAATACAGGGCAAAATCAATCTATCGTTAAATTTAAACAAAAATATCATTGATTGAAACTACTATCATTAATATTGTAGATATGTATTTTTGATCTCTTATAGAGAAATTTCCGTTAATACATATTATATGAAATTACAATTTAACAATACTTTGTTATTGGTTTTTTATTGTTATTTTTAATTTAATTAGTTTTCGTTTCATTAAAGTATTTTTATTGTAAAAATCCAAGTGTTTCAAGTAAATTGAGTAAGTAAGAGTGGGTGAATTAAAGTGAATTTAGAGCTAATAATATACTTAAGTGGATAATTTTGTTATAGGTACTTATGTATCATTATTTTATTTTTAAATTTCGCACAATTACCTGTTTTTTTGTAAAATCGAAAAAAAATTTTAATCTGGCAGTCCTTGGTAATATTTAATTTAAAAAATTTCCCTCGATTAAATTTAATATCTGATCACCCCACACTCGAGACATATTTATACAAACGCAATGTAAAAGAATATAGAAAAGCATATCTTGTCTAGACTGGCCTTTAAATGTAAAAATGGTATACACATATACATAATGTATATGTTCTTTATGATATGATTAATCATATCTTTTAAAAGGTTGTGTGTTTTTGAATAACAATAAAGTTAATTTTAATAAACGTATTACTTACTCATATATCTCATTAACTTTTTTCGAAATTTGAGAATGTGCCGAACGTCTAAGTTTATTAACTGCAATCCAAAACCTGATATTCTCATGAGAGTATTCTTTTTCTAAAAATGCGGTAAATTCTTGCAATCCAGTTGGATCAGACACTAGTTCCTCTATTGAAATGCCCCACCTTTTAACTCTTTTTTCAGTTGGTACATCAACAATTGCATTATTTAATTGCCAAAATGTTATATCTTCTGATACCCATGGATTTGAAGGAAGAGCTGGTTGAAGAATAAAATCGTACTCATTAAAGGTTTCCCAATAATTTACAAGGCTTTCACATATTAGAGACATTTTAAGTCGGGTTCTACTCAATAATTTTTTTAGAAAATTAACTTCACGCTGCCATTCGTCATCTGTGCGTTTTTTATATTTTGCCCGTCTATTTCGAGACGGTATTGGACAAGGCTCAAGTGGGGTAAACTGACCTGGAGGTGGACGATGTACGCGCCAAAAGGCTCTCTCCTAAAAATAGGCAATTTAAATTAGATTATTAGAATAAAACTTATAAAATGTAATTTCTAATTTACCTGTGAATCTCCAACTATTTTTTCGCCTTTTTTACGTTCTTTAGCTAAACGAACTTGCTCCTCTGCCTGCATCGATATGAAGTCCCATTTTGCTTTTAAGTTCTTGTGCAAGCTAGCTAAAGCCTCACTTTCATAGTCTTCAAGTCCATGACGTTGTTTATTTCTCAGAGATCTCTTAGATAAATATATTGCGTATTCCACATTATCTGGGGCTTTATGTTGCCATGGCCAATAATAAGGTGTTTGAAAACGGTAAAGTGATGAATCGTCCTTCACATTAAGCATTTTATTGTCATTTACTGGGAAAAAATAGCCATGCAAGCATAACTGATTAGCTATTCCTAGTGCTTCAGACTCTTCTACACAAAGTCTTTCCATTAACCATTCTATTAGATCATATCCTGAAATTTAAATAAAATTTAATATGCTAAGCAAAACCAAACTGCGTGCTAAGTGTGCCAAACTGATTAGGTGGCAGATCTCGGTGACAAACGAAAAAATCGTATGGGAGGGGGGAGGGGCTATTTTCAATAGTTACCGAGATATTCAAGGTCAAAGACAATTTTTTCGAAAAATAAAGTTTCACTTTTCGCAACATATTTCAGTGTTCGCTCAATGTAGAGAGGTAAGTCAAAATTATTATTAAAAAGAACCTTAAGGCCTTTTAAAAAATGTCTTTTGTAACTCAAAGTCAAAAAATTGGTCATTTTTATGTTCAAGGCCAAATATCTCGGAAAAAATCCTTATTCTTTTTTGAATTTGTTTAGCTTAAATGAAAGCTTATCTTGTTCACTCTAACTTGGCTTTTTTTTTTATTACATTATCTTTATTCGTTCATAATTTATGAATCATAATTAAGGGCAGTTTTTTCAAAATTAGTTGAATTTGATGTTGTAAAGAATTATTCAATTGACTTTTGGTATGTTTTATTTGACTCTCTGTGTTAATTACTTTGTATTCCTGAACTTATTCTAGTCCTGGGTATAGAAGTTATTTTAGTCCTGAAAAGGACTGATTGTAGTCCTGAGAAGGTGTTATTGTAGTCCTGGTAAAAGTTTATTGTAGTCCTGGAAGGAGCTTATTGTAGTTTTCGATGCTTTCGCATATTTTTGGAGATCTTCGTCTGATTTCTCTTTCAAATTAATTGTTAATAAATTTTCTTAACTTTTCTTCCAACTCTTATTTGTATTCAAAAATGGTTACTATCCTAGTAACCACATCATGATGACTTCATCGATGAGCTCATTATGAATATGAATGTCTCGATGAAAATCATGATGATTTTTATTCTACCGTCGGGAAAAAACTAATTTATATACTTTAAATGTACATAGTGATGAGCTCCATGAGCATTTCCATGAGTATCATGATGATTATCATTAGGAAACTCATCGATGTTTTCACTGATAAGTTTTTTAATGATAATCATCATGATTTCCATTAGAAAACGCACTGATGTTAAATAAGGGTTGATTTTTTTCCTCATAGTTTAGGAATAAATGAAAGAAGTTATTTTTTTATTAACTGAAATTAAATTTATTAGGTCCTTTTACATTTTCTTTACATTTAAAATTATTTTTCTTATTCCTATTACTGTAATAATAGTATATGTAATAACATATCACGATTGCAATTAATATTTTTGTTGTTCTTCATAGATATTTGGCTGGTTATTTCTCCTGCAATAAAGAAAAATTATAGTTGTTTTTTTAAAATTAAAACAGCATTTATGTTTTTGTAAAATGAAAATATAAATAACTTACTTTTTTGTACACTTAATCGGCTTGATCCTGGTAAATCCTGTTAAAATTTTTTTACAACTTCACTATATGTACTTCACACAATCACTATTCACTTCAAATGATTTTATTTTATTTTTAATTTTGGCTTTATTAATAGAATTTTAACAAATGTCGACTCAAAAAACTAAATATGCTATGAAACTACAAAGTATTGAAAACATTGAAATTTTTATTATTGATGACTGTTATAATCAACAAATCAAGAAAGTAATCGAGAAGATCATTGAAAACATTGAAGTTTTTATTACTGATGACTGTTCTGTGATGAACAAATCAAGAAAGTAATCGAGAAGATCATGAATAAAAAAATATTATATATGCTATGGTTAGTAGGGTTTTCAGTATAATTCAGTTACAGTCAGTCTCATTTGTTCTTTCAGTTAAGGTGGATTTACATTAATGCGAGAGTCCGATGCGAGATCTCGTATCTGTCTCGTTGAAGCTGTCAAACTATTTTCACTGAACATGTTTTTATGTAGCAATATACATTGGTCCGAGATGCGAGAATACGATACGAGAGAATTTCGAAAAATTGAAAATTTCTCGTTGCGAGATGCGATGACAGCTGTCAGAAGTGTCATTTATGTAGAAAACATATTCTGTAGCTTTGGTTTCAAAATACATATTACTAATAAATAAAATATTATTAATAAATAAAATATAATAATCATCAAGTTATTACAATTATATCAAATAAATAATAAAAGGTCAATTTTCTGGTAACGCACACTACAGTGTGTGAACTTTTCTTTAAAAAAAAAAAAATTTATTTCAAGAGTATATCGTACCTTTTATTATACTTTTAATACAAAACTATTAGTAGGTTACTACCACAAAATATTATTTGTTTCTGTAGTGTGATTAGTATAATTTGAAAAGAACACTACGTAACGCACATACTCGCACAAAATCCGATTTTTGCATCTTCAACATTGATAACAAAAATTCTGCGAATTCTATTGAACATTTTCAATTAAAAGTATTTTGAACTATAGTTTATACCCGTAGTTATAAATATGAACAAATTGTAAAAAAATTTTCTTAAAAAGTAATTAAAAACTTAAAAGACATGTTTTTTTTAAATTCTCTATGTGGTAAATTCAAATGATCAATTTATTCCAATATTTGCAATATTTGAAAAGATTTGAAGTAAGAGCATGTATATAAATAGCAAAACTTCACTTTTACTTTTTATTTGAAAAAAGTGTTTGTTAAACGATAGTGCAATTCAAGGTAAATAGAATACAATAGGTATGATTGAGCCAGTATGAAACGAAACTTCTCTCTCTTTGTCAACAGTTTTTATACGTCACTCAGATGAAATTATTTAAAAGGCTATATGTGTTTATGGTTAATGGTAGTGCGAGTAGTTTGTTTTTGTTAAACATTATTTTTCTCTAAATATAAATTTTAAAAATAATATAATGGTTAATTGTGCAGTAAAAAGTTGTAAAAATTACACTAATAAAAAAAAACAAAACAATAAAAGTGAAATATTTTAATTTTTCAAATAAAAACTGTCATGTAAATAGAAAAATAAATAGAAAATATAAAAAAATTTCAACATAATATACTAAAATATGTATTTTTATTGTTAAATTGAATTCCTTAAATTAAATTTATGACCATAATACCATATACTTTTCTATATACCATGACTTAAAAATTTCAACTGAGTGACGTCACATATTGAGAGAAGAGAGTATACTGGCTCAATCATACCTATTGTATTCTATTTACCTTGAGTGCAATTTAATTTAAATAGTGATAAATTTGTATAAAAATATCAGATTTTTGAAAAAAAGTTGTTTTTTAACGAATTATAAAATTATACTTTGGTGGCTCCATATACGAATATATTGTTTTCTCTAACATTAATCACTTTTTGGTAAGTTCCTAAATTTTTATTTTATACAATGCTATTTATGTATGTCTACAGTTCAGTTATAAATCGAGAAAGTCATCAACGCAGACAAAATGAGGAATCATAGACAAAAACAGGTGGAAAGCTATAGGCAAAAAAACAGGGAAAGAATGGCTAAAAAAGACAAATGTCGATAAGAAAGTCCTCCCAAATATTAGTGTTACTTACATACCAGAAGATGAAATTCCAAGGTCTGGAGAGGTTTGAAGTGCTGAAGCACAGATATATGGTATTAAATCTATTCATATACTCGTATTATGTTTAAGGCAGTTTCTGACGAAGACTTGAAGTTTCACAATAATGGTGATGAAGAAGAAAGTGGTAACGCAGTAACGCACACTACAATGTTTAATTGTGAAAAATAAAAATTTTAATTAGTTAGATGAAAAAGATATTTTACAATTTTGTTCCTTTAATAGAGTTCAAATAAAATTTATAATAGTATTGAAATTCGTCTTTTAGTTTTCAAGCTATCAAACTTTTTCCATTTTTGTGGTAACGCACACTACGTATTGAACTGCATACGTAATAATATATTCAAATATACGTATTAAAATAAGGAATAATATTTTAATAGATTTTAAAAGGGATGCCTAGATGTTGTATTTTCACACATCTTTGACTTATTGGATAATATCATGTTTTTATCTATATAATTGAATTGCTTTTTTACAAATATTTATAAGGAAAATTGATGTTCCTAACTCTCAGTTTTAAAAACCTCACAAATAACAAGTAAATGTGACTGACCTTTCTTATTTGTCTTCTAAAATAAAATTTGATTAATGAAGTAAACAATTACGTACCATACTGTTTTTTTAAATAAACTTTAGTTTTTTCGACTTGGTTTCATTTTGTAGCGAATTGACCAAAATCACTTTGTAGAAGTACAATAATTTTACTTGAAAAGGAATTTTTTTTATTAACTTTCCGTACCGTTCTCGTGGCATTGCATTGTAAATTGTTCTCCGATGTTCATCCGAGATCGACGTTAGGACGAGATCCCGTATCGGACTCTTGCAATAATGTAAATCCACCTTTAGTTAAGTCAAGTCTCATTTTGTCTTTCAGTTGAGTCGTCAAGTCAGTCGAGTCTCAGTTTGTTCTTCAAGTGGTCAAGTCAATGTAGTTTAATGATAACTTTAAATTGTTGGCCCGTTTCATAAATACGCAAGTTGCGCAAACACCATTTATTTTTTCCAGTGCAAGTTGCAAAAGCATTAACTTCATAAATGATTTTCCAGTGCAAGTTGCAAAAGCTTTAGCTTCATAAATTAAAACTTGCAGAGCAATAATGATTGTAAATAAGCAAATACTTTTCAGAAGTTGCTTTGTGATTTTAAAAAAGAAAAACAAAAAGTGTTAGCAACATATTAAATTTATTTTTTTTGACATTTAGATATTTCTTTGTTCAGTTTTTAAAGTTTTATATTGTTATTTGTTTTGTTTGTGTTTTTGTTTAATTTTATTAATTTACATGTCGTCACCTTGGTTCTTTTTTGTGGTATACGACAAAATCTGCTTTCGAGAAAAATGAACACAAAGTTTGGAAGAATAAAAACACTACTATATATAAGATATTTTGAATTTGGAAAAATATTAATTGTTCATTGGCATAATAAAAATAATTTTGCGTTTAATTTTTTCATTTTCGTGATATATTTTATAAGCGATTTCATTTTTAAATTTTTAATCTCGTGCATATACGATACAAGTCTCACTAATTGATCTGGTAACATGCGTATACCACAAAACGACTTTAATTTTGTATGGTATACCATAAAAAAGAACTGAAAAGTGTTTTGCGCATATACCACAAGGAAGCACCAAAAGGTGCGTATACGTGGTATACGTCAGACAAGCACCAAAGTTCAGAACCAATTTGAGTAGATTTTTGTTGTTGTTTTATACATAAAATGCATATAAAGCAAAAAAGAACTGATTTGTTTATGAATACTATTTTTGAAAGAAGAAATAAACAAATGAATAAAAAAATTCTTTTCAAGTGGTACTACATTTTCAGAGGTGGCTGTTAAAAATGAGAAATGAGAGAGATAATTGGGATTTCAATAAAAAATTATCATTTTTCTTTAATAACTTAATTTCTATTACTTTTATGATATAACAGTGTTTGGGAAAAATGTTTATTTAATAAAAATCTACAAATTTCTAAAACATTATAATTTGATATTTTTAGTAATTTGGAAGATTTAAGGAAAAATTGATTTTCACTTTTATGTTACTAAATATTTATCACGTTTTTTCTTTGATTTACGTTGCACATAGATATTTTATATATTCGGTGAAAATAAAGCTAAGGATCTTCTCTACATTTCATTTGAACATAATTTTCATGTAACTTTAATCACAACTTAGTTATAACTGATTAAAAACAATAAATTGTAATGTTAATTTGGTACTTCCAATACATATAGGGGGACATCTTCGATCAGCTAGCAATTAAGCAAATTGCGACTAGCAAATATGGCGGATTTGCGATTGCTAATTGCGATTACAAAAAATCACATCCTCGATTGTAATCGCAAGTTAACCATTTTTATTTTGTAAGCACTTTTGCTGAATAAGTTTTTACATACATAACCTATAATTTTCTATTATATTACGTTAAAAATTCGTTTTTTTTATTCAAATTTTTGAAATTTTAAAATTTTAAATCATAACCGAAATTATTTTGTTTATTATGAACTATTTTTTTTTTCAATTTTCAAACTTCTACAGTCCCATAATTGTGTATAAATTTATAAATTCATATACAATGGTCTCACTAACCAATTCTGTCCATTGCAAGAAAAAAATATTCAAATTATATTGATAACATAAGTATTTGGGTTTGAGTTTCTACTATTTATAAGAAATTTGAGGTTATGTGTTCTGTTAACTGAGTTTGCGACACCAACTTTGCGATCGCAAATTTTGACGGTTAATTTGCTTACTTGCGAGAGCAAAAACAATCGAGGATACCAATTCTATCATGCTTGCTTGCTAGCCGATCGAAGATGTCCCC
Source organism: Bombylius major (assembly GCA_932526495.1). NCBI lineage: Eukaryota > Metazoa > Arthropoda > Insecta > Diptera > Bombyliidae > Bombylius > Bombylius major. Next base: position 33,554,063 of record OW052043.1, read on the forward strand.
CATAAACAATAAAATAAAATTGAGCATTAAGTCTTGGTACTATAGGAGTCGTTGATACAAGCGTAGCATATACAAACAGGTTTGTTAAAAAATTTTTAATTATGAGAATTTTTCTTTTTCTTTTATTTAATGAAATGTGTTGATTTGTACTACAGGACGGTTTAAATATATGTACACGATTAAAAATTTGTCAAAAATAATGGATGATAAAGTAAAATATTTAGATTTTTAACTTGTGATGTTAATAGGAAAAACTATAATTTTTAGTATTACAGCATATATAAATAACATTTTTAAGCATTACACCCTGTTTTATTTTTTATTTGGAAATATTTATTAGCCGAAACCCGTTTTTAAGCTAAGTATTGTGTTCGAAGTGAAATTTAGTTTCCCATAAAAAATACATGTAAAACAAAGGTGGCGGAATTCCGTCAAGAAAATATTCCGTTCACTTTTTGTTTTGCAGTACTGAGTTCGTGACGGAAAATAAGTTAAAATTGCCTTTGCTAACATTTTTAAATAATGTCCAAGAGATGGCGTTGACGATCAGTCTCCACTAATTTTCCGTCGCCATGAAACAAAAGAAATGTAAATACATTTATTCCGTGTGGTAAATTTGACAGTTGTAAAAAAAAAAATAAATACAAAGAAAAAATCCAAAGGTTACTGCGTGAAAATATGTATTGAATAAAAAAAAAAAAAGTCAAACTAACTTCAAATTTAAATTTAATTTACGTTTCTCCAAATATTATACGTCATTTTAAAAAAAATTTTTTCGTGTAGAAATAAATAGCAAAACATGAAAAATTTTTTCGCTTCGAACACAATACGGAGCTTTAGCAAGTAAAAGGTATTTTTTATCTCACCATCAGCAGTCTACTTTTACATTAAATTATTGTACGTCGAAAATTCTTGCAACAAAATACTAAATGTGAACCGGTGGAAATTTTAGACAGTCGATTTTTCTAACTTATTTCTTAGAAGAAATCAATCTGTAGACTGTAAGGCGTATCATAAATCATAAATCATAATTTAAAGAAAAATTTTCATTTAGTAGGTAGTGAACTTATTATTTTCAATTGATTAGTACTGGCAACTCTATTTTCATGTATTATGTTCATTTTCAGTACTTTCATGAATGCGTCGACGACGCTGACGGCGTAAAAATCATGTTCATAAATGACTTTCCAGTGCAGTCGTGGAATGGTATCATGTTCATTAATTCAAACATGCAGCCACGGCATACACATTACAAGGCAATGTAAAGAAATTTTTTCATTTGTTTTGTGACGTCACTCAGGTCGTCTGAGCATATAAATTTTTTTTTTAATTTTTTTTTTTAAATTTTATTCATTTGTTTCATATAAAACGACCAGGATGACGTCACAATGCTAACGGTCACTACGATATTTACATTGCCTTGTTATGTGTATGCCGTGCATGCAGCGCAGTCGGCTGAAATTACTCAATCGTTTTCAGACGACTGCGATGTTTATTTTCAATTAAAACGAATAGTGTTGTACATTTTTTTTCTAATATTTCTTTAGTTCGATTTTAAATTTAAAATAAGATTTAAATTAATTAAAAATTATTAAATTTTATAAACATTTTGACGTCATATTTGAAGATGGCGAATCATGTTCATTTATTCTAATAACTGCTTGCATGCACAGTTGACGACTCTGATTACTATTCCAGTCACCAGTGCATTCGAGTCGTCGACGTAGGTTTATGGATGTATTTATGAAACGAGCCGTTGTTTTTTTTTAATTGTTCATATATTGTAATTAAAGTCTATAGGTGGTGTTCTTTGTGCTGTTAGATCTAAATTTAGCTGCAATAAAATTGAATTGCAGTCTTTTACAAATTTAGAAATAATTTGCTGCTCAGTACAGTTCGAACAAAATAAAATTTATTTGGTTACAATGTACATTCCACCGAACTCATCGGCCGATACTTTGATAGCTTATATGAAAGCAATTGATGAAGTAGCATCTCTTCTCCAGGTTCAAGATGAACTTATTTGTGTTGGCGATTTCAACCTTCCTAAATTAAACTGGATTTATGACGATTTGGAAAGCTTTGCGATTCCTGTTGAGGTTACTTCAATTAATGATGCTATTATTACCGATGGTTGTGCTGGTGCTAACTTATACCAAATGAATTCTGTTAGAAATTCATTCGGTAAAATACTCGATCTGGTTTACACCTCTGACTTTTCTAAATGTGGTGTAATCAGATCTGATCCTGTAGTAATTCCCGAGGACCTTTATCATCCTGCGCTGTGTATTTTATTTGATTATGAAATTAACTTTGTAAATGTATGTCTGACTCTTATTATTTTAAAAGACTAAATTTCAAAATTTAAATGAATACTTTTGTGAATTAGATTGGAACGATGTACTCAATTGCAGGGATGTGGATGCTGCTGTTAGTTTGTTCTATTCTAAAGTTCATGAAGGTTTTGAAACATATGTACCCAAGAGACGATCTAAAAATTCAAATTTGAGCCCTCCTTGGTACGATGATAACATCAGAAAAATTAAAAACAAAAGAAACAAAGCTTGGAGGCAATACGTTCGTACTAAGGGCAACAGATTAAAACAAATCCTAAATCTTTTTGAACTTTCTGAACCTAAGCAGAAAGTCCTGTACCTATCCGTCAGCTATGTCCTTTAACGATAAAAATAGTGATGATCCAGAAGTTATCGATAATCTCTTTGCTGAATTTTTTCAGACCACCTACTCTCCTCACATTGAAAATATCTCTACTGAAGAAGTACCACTTTCTATTAGTAGTTCTAATTCAAATCTCTTCTCAGGACAGGATTTGTTAGTTTCTGTGGATGAAGTAATGGTAAATCTTCGTCAACTTGAAAATAGTTGTTCATGTGGTCCAGATGGAGTGCCAGCTGTCATTTTGAAACACTGTGGATTGAGTCTGGCCAATGTTCTCACACATTTGTTTAATTTATCTGTGAAGTCTTCAGTGTTTCCTTCTATTTGGAAAATTTCATTTTCAATCCCCATCCATAAGAGTGGTTGTGAAAAATTAATTAATAATTACAGGAATATTTCAAAATTATCGGCAATCCTAAAGCTATTGGAAAAACTTGTTTTAAACAAAATTTCATTTAAATGTAAACCACTCATTAGCAGTTTTCAACATGGTTTCACGTCCGGTAGATCTACTACCACTAATTTAGTATCTTTTACTTCTAAGTGTCTGAATGCGATTGAAAATAAAAAGCAGGTAGACTGTATCTACACTGATTTCAGTAAAGCGTTTGACAGAGTCAATCATAAATTGCTTCTTTTTAAATTAGATTGTCTTGGTTTCCCCACGAACTTTCTATTATGGCTCAAGTCTTATCTCAACAATCGTGTTCAAAGAGTAAAATTTCTTAACCATGTATCTTGTAACATTGAAGTGACTTCAGGTGTTCCGCAAGGTAGCCATCTGGGTCCTTTTCTGTTTTTATTATTTATAAATGATGTCATGAATGTGTTAAATTATTCGGAAATTCTAATTTTTGCCGATGATATAAAAATATTTAAAATAATTAATGATTTAAATGACGCTGAGCTACTTCAGCAAGACCTCGACAAATTTTATTATTGGTGTGGTATCAATCGTTTATCTCTAAACGTTGAAAAATGTAAATTTATGTCATTTTTTCGTTGTAAACACCCTTTTTCTAATAATTACCATATTAATGGTATCACATTAGAAAAATTAGATAATATTAAGGACTTAGGGGTACATTTTGACTCGAAACTGAACTTCCATAGACATATGGATGTAACAGTTTCGAGGGCTAGTTGTATGCTAGGTTTTATTATAAGATGGACTAAGGATTTTAATGATCCGTATGTATTTAAATCTCTATATGTATCTCTGGTTCGCCCTATCTTAGAATACTGTGTCGTTGTGTGGAATCCTTGCTATGATAATTACAAAAATCGCTTGGAATCAATACAACGAAAATTTATAAAAATGGCACTGAGGAGGCTACCGTGGTCTGACTCATTAAATCTTCCACCCTATGAAGACCGGCTACGGCTTATATTATTACCCACTTTAAATGAAAGGAGAAGGATCTTCCAGTCCTCTTTTATTTTTAAATTATTGACGGGGCAGATAGACTCTCCGGATCTTCTTAACTCAATTTGTATAAATGTATTTCCACGAGCGTTAAGAATAAATTCAAACACTGAATTTGTAAATATTGGTTATCATCGGACCAATTATGGTAATAATGAACCACTAACGGCTGCTTCCAGATCCTTCAATTCTAATTATACACATATAGACTTTAATTAATTGCATTTTGTATTGTCTTTGTTTAATCTTTTTTTTTTTTTTTATTTTTATTTATTTTTATTTTTTATTTATTTATTTTTTTTTTTTATTTGTTTATTTATTTATTTATTTTTCTTATTACATATTATTATTTATTTTATTTATTTTATTTGTTTATTTTTTATTATATTTTTGTTTCTCTTTTTTTTTATTTTTTTTATTATTATTTATTTTATTTGTTTATTTATTAATTTATATTTATATACTTTTTATCCACTTACTTTTTCCTTTGTGGGTAAGGGTACTGACACATCATGCTGAATCTGAAACTGAATTTTCCAGTTTCAGATTCAGATTGACTCAAAAATACAATCTGAATCTGAAACTGAATAGTCAGCTGTTGCTTGACTTTTCATTATTTCATATGATTTCATTTGTTTATAAAATTGTGTTGATTGTTCAAGTGTTGATTTTTAGTTTAAAAATCAAATTAAAAAACAACAACACAGCCTTCAAAATTTCATATTCAGAATTCAGATTCAGTTTCATTTGACAGTAGTCATTTAAATTACATTGTTTAGAAGCATTTCTGAATCAGAGTGCTGAGAATTTTAAGAAATCAAAACGTAAGTACAAATTTCCAGTGTTATGTGACAGGTGTCATTTAAAACTGTGGGTTTAAGATATGAGTCTGAAAAATTCAGTTTCAGATTCAGCATGATGTGTCAGTACCCTTAGGGTAGTAAACGTGAACGAATTTACATGGGGTTTTCGGATTTAGGATGAGTGAATAGAAGGCTTCCTGTCTAGAATCGATCCTTTCGTGAAAATGATTAAATATGATGGAATATTCGAAAAATATGAATTTAAAGAACGGAGAAAGTTACTGAGAAACTTCCGAAACGTCCTCGAACAACTCTTTACTTGAATATCATCGTAGTTACAGAGGTTTTATAATCAATTTTTAAAAAGTATATGTTTTAAAATTTTTTTAACCTTTAAGCTTATTCTTATTATTATTTTATTTTCTTTCTTTCTTTTTTATTTATTGTATTTTTATTGTTATTTATTTATTTGCATTTTTATTTTATGTTGTGTCCATATGTGTAAAATATTTAAAAGTTTATAAATCTCAAAATTATATGTTTGCGATTATTTTTAAGAATGTATTTTTTAAGAATAATATTTTATGAATTGTAAAGAGTCAGATTGATCAAATCATGTTGGCTGAATAAATAAATTAAATTAAATAAATTAAATTAAATTAAATTAAATTAAATTAAATAATAGTTTGCTAATAAATTTGAAATTGTTCTTTATAATTTTTCTTATTTTCATTAAAAACATAGTAAAATAATTAAACGTAGTGATAAAGAAAGGAGAAAATACATATATAGAATTAATAAAAGTGAAATTTACAAAAGTGAATCAGTGTGTTTGAGTTTATTAAATGGAACATTTTACAAACTCTATCAGAACAAAAATAACTTCTACCCAGGACAAGAATAAGTCCTTTTCAGGAATACAAAGTAATTAACACAGAGAAAGCATCGAAAACTACTATAAGCTCCTTCCAGGACTACAATAAACTTTTACCAGGACTACAATAACACCTTCTCAGGACTACAATCAGTCCTTTTCAGGACTAAAATAACTTCTACCCAGGACTAGAATAAGTTCAGGAATACAAAGTAATTAACACAGAGAGTCAAATAAAACATACCAAAAGTCAATTGAATAATTCTTTACAACATCAAATTCAACTAATTTTGAAAAAACTGCCCTTAATTATGATTCATAAATTATGAACGAATAAAGATAATGTAATAAAACAAAAGCCAAGTTAGAGTGAACAAGATAAGCTTTCATTTAAGCTAAACAAATTCAAAAAAGAATAAGGATTTTTTCCGAGATATTTGGCCTTGAACATAAAAATGACCAATTTTTTGACTTTGAGTTACAAAAGACATTTTTTAAAAGGCCTTAAGGTTCTTTTTAATAATAATTTTGACTTACCTCTCTACATTGAGCGAACACTGAAATATGTTGCGAAAAGTGAAACTGGTTATTTTCGAAAAAAATTGTCTTTGAGCTGAATATCTCGGTAACCATTGAGAATAGACCCCCCCTCCCATACGTTTTTTTTCGTTTCTCACCGAGATCTACCACCCTGTTCAGATTGGCATACGAATGTGAAACACCCTGTATATGTTAAATTTGTTAAAATTAGAAAATATACAGTTATATCTTGTATTTTAAAACTACATATTGATTACCCATAAAAGCATACGGAATTGATGTCAAAAACACCTTTTGCTGTCGAACTGGAACTCCATTCTCCTGGTCTTGCATTTCCTTAACCAAGGCTTCCATCTTAAAAAAATAAAACATATTTAAGAAATATTAAAAGCGATTTTTCCAAAATGCAGATAAAACTAGAAAATTATTGGCTATTCCAGGCAGTGAATATAGCATTCATATAATTAATGCTGGTTCTATCGTTTTTCAGTGTGTGAAATATGAGTAGTTACTTTACGTTACTTTCGTTTATCAAAATAGCTTTGATTTGCTGTAAGGAATTAAGATGGAATCGTATTCGGTGGACTAATAAAATATGATCAGTGTCTGAAACAAACGAAAATAGGAAACTAATAATATTTACAGCATACTGTCTATTTCTGGACGTCTGTGAAAAATGCAGAAAATAAAACAAAATAACCTAGAGGGTGATTTATGAATGAAAACGTAAAATATCAAACAAAAACATCCTCCTGCGAGAGGCTTCCAGTAACTGACAAACTCATAATAATTGAGAGTGCAACGAAGAGATCGACTTATTCAATTCTTCGAAGATGCCGAACGAGAGTTAATTTCGTCCGAATCATACCATTAAATACGCCAATAAATTCCATTTGTACCGTTAAAATACAACTTTTATTTTATTTAAAAAGAAAAACAAATTTTCTCAATAACAACCCGATATTTAAAATAAAAGTTTACACGAAATAGAAGAAAAATTATAATCGTTGTGTGCGATGTTTGTTATCGTGTAACTTCTGAACGACTTGACCGATTGAAGTCATATTCACACAATATAATTGTTTTGTCAATACGATGGTTCGTAGCTAGCTAGGATCCGTTAGGTGGCGCTGTAGTAAAGTTATTTGATATTTACATATTTTTTTAAGTCACACTGCGATGTTCTCATTACAAAGCATTGAATGATTCAATATATGCCGGCATTTCAATCTAACAATAAGTAACCTAAATCAAAAAAAATAAACGACACATAAACGAAAGGGCAGAACATCGTCTGCCGAGCCAGCTAGTATACTAATAAAGTAATAATATAAGCAACGTAGAACAAAATAGTGTGCCTAGTTTTTAGATTAACTGACAAATTGAATAACCGACAACTATCGTTGGAAAGGGCAAAGGGTCCTTTACATTTTGTCTCAACACAAAGTGACCTTTGAGTGCCCCTGTAAAAAGTTATAGGGTATACCGTGAAATAAGAGCAAAAAAACTTCAACGCCCTCTAGCGACCAAACCGTTGGAATTTCCCCCCGCACCGTTTCGATTTTTTGTTTGTCTCGATGAGACCTATCACTGGTATCAAGATTAAGCAAACCAAACGGAACACCCTGTATTTAAAGTGCTTTATAACTTCTTATATACATTATGATTACTTTGATCATGGTTTATTCATTTATTTATGCTTTTCAATTTTGTTGTTGTTTTGAACAAAAATAAATATCGACTGTGTAGTAGTGACACCACGTATCTGCAAAATTCAAACTTTTCAGTACAGACAAAAAACATTTCAATTCATAGAACAAATAATATTGTGACATAAAAATTGACCATTGTTAATTTATTAAATTATTAACAATTTTTAATTTTTATAAATGAGATTGTGTGTATTGATATCATATAAATAATTTAATACTAGTATCTCAATTTCAATAAAAGTGTTAGATACGTGGTGTCACTACTACACAGTCGATATGCACATAATTGTTTTAAAAGTTGACGGTTTTGAGTGTTTGTGTTTAAAAATCGTTATCATAAAATAATTAAGTAGATACATTTTTTCAATTTATGTAAAACTAAAAATAATTAATTAAAATTTAAAATTTCTTAAATTTAAAAAAAAAAAATAGGTTTGTTATCTTTTTCAATTATTATCTTTGCTTGTGTTTTTATAATCTGTGTAAACATTTTTTTCATAATATCTTGGAAACGAACAAAATGTTATATTATATGTTGTAGAGCTTCAATTCGAGATTTTCCAGAAAAAAGATTTTTTGAATTTCCAAAAGCTGGGACAGAAAAATATAATGATTGGCTTGAAGCAGTTTGTGATTCAGTAAAATTTATTAAAACTAGAAAACGTCCTTATATATGTGATAATCACTTCGACAGTACATGCCTAAATAAAAAGAAATTGAAAAAAAATGCCATTCCAACTTTACATTTAAAAAAAACACTGTTCAGAAATAGAAAGTTCAAATACAATTAAAGAACATAATGATGACAGTTTTTGTTTCAATACTTCGTTAGTAAAAAACACTTATTTAAAAAAATTCATTGATCCTGAATTCACATTTGAAGATTTAAATAATGCAGCTTCATACAGTGGCTCACAGTGAAAGTCGGACAAAGACTTTCAATACATTTCTGTTTGTGTTTTCAACTGAAAAAATGCTTGTAGTTGATTTTTTTTTGTATTTATTATTTGTTTATAATGTAATCTTATTAAATACAACAACAAAATTCAATTCTTTGAAGTAAAAAATAAGAAAAAACAACAATATTCTAAATTTGTGAAGAAATTGACCTCGCAATGAAAGTCGGACAATTAGAAAGATATTATCAAATTCAAATTGTGTTATTTGAAATCTAATTGCCTTTCTGTTTTGGTTTTTAACATTCTTCAACATTTTGGCCAGAAGTTTACAAATTTTTGGCAAAAAGATGGCTCGATATTGTACCACACATCTCTTATAGCGTTTTGCAACTCTGTTTTATTAGAAAAAAGTTTACTTCCAAGCTCGTTCTTTTATTTTCTATCATAGGTGCTCAATAACATTGTGATCTGGTGTTTCAATCACTTTTGGGTAGTTTTATAAGAGCCAATTTCTCACAATATCAGCTTCTATGTTTCTATGTTTCGGATCATAAAAGGGAAAATTGTCAATTAAGTTCAATTTTTTGCAGTTTTTTTAAAATTCTGTTTAAGAATGTCCAAGTACATATTCTCAATCATATTCCCTTCTATAAAATTACAATTCCAATCCCAGATGCTGACAGAAAAAATTCGAAAAAGTAGAATGAAATTTGCTAAAGAATATCTTAAGTAAGACATTTCATTCTGGAACCAGGTTAGTTCAATAAAAATTTGTCTATTGATTATTTTCTTGATAAAAAATCTTTTAAAATGTGTTTTTTACTGCTGAAAGTAAATTTAACATGTTTGGATCGAATGTTAGAAGATATACATTGCAAGAACCAAGCCAAGAATTCAATAATAAAAATATTCGTAAAACTGTTGAACTGTCTGTGATAGTTTTGAGGGTGTAACTGGATAAAAATTAAAAGTTTATCTCCGGGTTTCAATAAATCAGTGTTAGATGAAATAAAAAAACGTGTAGCATTGCTTTTAGGAAAGAGAAAAAACTGTTTTATTAATTTTTGATGGCATGTCAATTCAAGAAGATTTGACATATGACAATTATAAGTATGAAATTGTGGGCTATGTTGACTATGAAAATTCTGAAAGAGAAGCAACAACTGCAAGATCGGTTGATGTATTTTTGGCAAGAAGCGTTTGTGGTAGTTTTATGCAGGTTATACATTATGTATCTTGTCCAAGTACAATTCCTGTGGAAAATTTAGAAAATTAAATTAAAAAATGTTTGAATATTTGCGAAACTCTTGGATTAAATTGTATTGGAACTGTCTGTGATCAGGGCTCTACAAACAGAAAATTTTACAAAAACAACAAGGTTTCTCTTGAGTGTCCTTTTTTCACTTATAAAGAAAAAAAATGTATGCGTTATATGATTACTGTCATTTATTTAAAAATATTAGAAATAATTTAAAGAATTATGATTTATCTACTCCGGACGGTACTGCATCATGGAAAGTGATTGAGCACTTGTTTACTCTTGAAAAAAATGCATGCGTCAAGGTATGTACAAAGTTGACAGCATCACATATTTATCCGACAGAGTTCCAAAAGATGAGTGTGAAATTTGCTGTCCAAATATTGAGCAGAAGTGTAGCTGTTGGAATTCGTACAGCTTTAGAATTAGATATGTTTCCTAATGATTTGAAAATAAAGGCACTTTCAACAGCTAATTTTATCGATGCAATGAATACATTATATGATATCTTGAATGGTAAACCACCTCTGAAAAAAGATAGCAAGGAAATAGATTTAGATTAGAATACAGTAGTGCAATTCAATAACTATGAAAATCAAGAACACATACCTCAAGCCGATTATGATGACATCGATGAAGAGGCTAGTCAAGGAAGTTATTCTTTTCGCAAAAGTATTAGTTTATCTGATACAGCCGTTAGATATTTTGCTGGTTATTGCTTTTTGAAAACAATGAGGTACTTTAAAACAATATGTAGTTCTTGTAAATGTGAAATGATAGATAGCAACTCCTCCCTAAACAGTATGTCTGAAGTTTTCATAAAATTAAGGCAATATAACACCTCACGTAATGTTCTTATATCTCCCACTGAAGTGTTCTACGAAAATTGCTTGCAGTTTGTCAAAATTTTTGAAATTGTTTTTAAGGAAAAGGGCTATATAACGAGTATTTGTGAACATATTCTCAATGAATGTATTTGTTATATGCAAACTAACCCCCCAATTCTACATAAGAGTCTCTTATTTCTCTTACTTCTCTAAACTTTTTATCATAAGAGATTTATTAGCAGAAATTGGTATTCTACATAGCAGACGTGTGGTGATAATAATGTGTAAGAGACTAAGAGGTTTTGAATTCACCAAAATCAGCTGATTATCATGACATTTGTTTGAATTTGAATGTACGAGTTTATGCCTGATTCGCTTTTAATACGGATTTTGGTTTACTCCCAATTTTATCTGCTATAAACTCGCTAATTCGGATTTTGGCTTAAGCCCAAATTATTGAAATGGTGAAAGTGAAGCTGTCACGTTCTTCTTCTTTTTTTTATGTGTAAGAAAAAGAATATGTATACTTTAAGTGTATAAAAGTATCAACGTTTGCATGTATTATTTTAATCCCAATTTACAGTTTATAGCGTACTCCCAAATTAATCCAAAATCGGATTATTTTTGTTAAATAAAAATTTGAAATCATAGGTTACTAGATATTTTAAATGTTATTCATATAGCATAGTTTTTACTGATTTTTGATTAAACGGTTTTTAATTAACTTTTAACAGTATAACTCAACCTTTAAATAATTTGTAAAAAAAGAAAAAGTGAAAGATTTACATTTTTATTCCCGCGTATTTAGAAAATATATAATATATATAATATAAAATATAATACTATATTCATTTAAAATTAATGATAGTATTTCTTCCATTTTATTTATTATTTTTATATTATTTTTATTTTCTTTTATTAATTTTTTTTTTAAATTTTTAATTTCTTCACTTTTTAAAAACTCCACTTCTACACAATAACAATAAGAGGACCTCACCAATGACCTGCTAAGTTAATAGACTTTCGAGGTTAGAAACGTCTCTTATCTTCTTATCCAGAATACCAAATTCTCTTAACTAAACTCACCACAATTTTTAAGAGATCAGCTGATTGGTGACATCTCTTACCTCTTACCTAGAATAGCAATTTCTGCTAAGTGTCTGCTAATTGCATTTAAGAGGCTAAGAGTCTCTTAGTCTCTTATGTAGAATTGGTTGCAAAAAAGTTCTCCATATGGTGAAAAAAAAAAAAATTAAACAAAATCAAAATAGAGGAACAATTTTATAAACATATTTTTGTCTAAAAATATGAGGTAAAATTGTCGATTTTAAAAAACGACATAATAAAATTTAAAGAAAAAACATTTGGCTATTTTGAACTCATATTTTACTCCCAAATTACAAAAACTAAGATATATGATATACTCGTATATCTAAAAAATGCGTTGAAAATTACTATTTTTTTAATAGTAAACTTTACAACTATTCTTGTAGCAATATTACCAGTGGCGGATTTAAGTGTGATGCCGCCCTAGGCACTGTCCCATATGGCGCCCTTGGTAGCAAATTTGTGAGGTTTTTTTTTTTTTTTGCTTGGTAGATAGAAGTTTAAAACGAAAAGAGGTTTTTTTTTTTTTTTGCTTGTTAGGGTAAAGATTTATTTTTATATTAGAAAAATTTGACGCCCCTAAAATTTTGCCGCCCTAGGCAAATGCCTCACTTGTCTAAGCCTAAATCCAGCACTGACTATTACCAAAAATGTGTAACATTACATTTTTTCTAAGTAAAATGTAAAATTTTGAGTATATTTACTTTGTTTCAGTAAATTTACTATTATTTAATGTAAATTCTTCTTATTATAGTAAATTTACTTCGTTAAAATTATAATTTTCCTATTGAATGATGTATATTAAATCCACAACGAGTAGTTTTACTCCATTGAAGAAGTAAAAAAGACAGAAAGAAAGTCAAGAAATTACTTTCACAAAGAGTAAAATTTTATAAATTACTCAACGTAATGTAATTTTAATACAATGATAGTAGGAAACCTGATTTCCTAGTTTTAATGTAGGAAAATTTTTTTTACAGTGTGGTATTTAGAGGTATATTAAAAATAATAGAAAAAAAATAATATTTCATATTCATTGAAAAATTTTTCTTTTCAAAGCAAATATGTATTTTTATTCAATACGGCAACAATGCAATCTTTATTAATATTTGTTATAGTTTTGTAAAAAATGAAAATTTTTAACAGAAATAATATGCCAATCATATCATATGATCAAAGCAATCATATTCATAATGTATGACGTCAAAAAATCCTATCAAAATCAACGACGTCAAAGTTTAGAGAAATTTTATAAAAACTTTGCAAAACGACGTCAAAGCTTTGATGAAAAAAAGTTGTCGGTTAATCAATTTGTCAGTTAATCTAAAAACTAGGCACACTATTTTGTTCTACGTTGCTTATATTATTACTTTATTAGTATACTAGCTGGCTCGGCAGACGATGTTCTGCCCTTTCGTTTATGTGTCGTTTATTTTTTTTGATTTAGGTTACTTATTGTTAGATTGAAATGCCGGCATATATTGAATCATTCAATGCTTTGTAATGAGAACATCGCAGTGTGACTTAAAAAAATATGTAAATATCAAATAACTTTACTACAGCGCCACCTAACGGATCCTAGCTAGCTACGAACCATCGTATTGACAAAACAATTATATTGTGTGAATATGACTTCAATCGGTCAAGTCGTTCAGAAGTTACACGATAACAAACATCGCACACAACGATTATAATTTTTCTTCTATTTCGTGTAAACTTTTATTTTAAATATCGGGTTGTTATTGAGAAAATTTGTTTTTCTTTTTAAATAAAATAAAAGTTGTATTTTAACGGTACAAATGGAATTTATTGGCGTATTTAATGGTATGATTCGGACGAAATTAACTCTCGTTCGGCATCTTCGAAGAATTGAATATCAGAGGTGAAGTAATGCAAATCTCTTTATTATCTTTCTGCTAAAGTTAGCTACAAGAAAGTTGAGACTGAAGAAATCCGCCATTAGTGTAACAAAAATAGTTGAAATCCAACCAAAAACATAGATAGCAAAATAGGGCTACGTTCATGTTCGTTAACTATTGGCCTGCATGCTCACCGAATCTAAATTCAATTGAAAATCTGTGGAGGATTCTAATTCGCAGAGTATACAGGGAAAACCGTCAATACGACTCTATCAGCGCTCTTAGAATTGCAATTTTAGAGGAGTGCAGCGCTATTGACTCAACATTAACTGCAAATCTTATCAATGACATAAAAAACCGAATATTTCAAGTGATTTCGAAGAAAGGAGCAGTTATAGATAATTAGATTTAAGTGTAGTATAGACCTTCAGTTTTTTTAAAATAAACAATTATTATAGTTGAAAATACACATAGCGTTATTATTATGAAATGTGGTTGTTGATGGCGCCATAGACTGGACAAAAGAGGGTGATTGTTGTCGTTTCATTGCTCTTACCTTTTTTTCAAAACATTGTATTTACCTGGGGTCAATAGTATTCTGGAAATTTTGAAATTTCAGGTGGCGTTATAAGTATGAAACGCACCTTATAATCATAATATCTGAAAGAGATTTTCTTCTAAAGGTGTAATTAAAAATAGTACAATGATGAACAATTTGAAGTTTCTCGATCTATTTAAATTAGTTTTGTTTTTCATGGGTCGTACCAATTCTGGTGATCCAGCATAGTAAAAAAAAATAACGGATACTCGTTACTTCGTGGTAAGTAGTAATGTTTTGTCACATAAAAATTAAAAATTTTCTTTAAATTCATTATTCTCATTTATTCATTAAACAGTTGAAATAATTATATGCATAATTTGAATTTGCGTAGCTTATATCATAACAATGTGTGATAAATGTCAGAAAACTATTCCATAATGTAACGAAAAGCCAAATTTTTTCTGCATATCTCTTTTTAGTAAATTTGGAAAGTATTCCAAATCCCAAAAGTGAGTCTTCTAGGAAAATACTCCAATTTTGAATTACTACATACAGATTTCCATAAATTTTTAATTTTTTACTAAAAAATGTATATTTTGAAAGTGAGAAAGTAGAAGTGTAATACATCCCTAAATGTTCACTGCTACAGATAATAGCCGAAAAATCTTAAGCAACTGTTAGAGCTAACACGTACAGCATAATACAATACGCGTATCCGGTCAGCCTATTGAACAAATAATCACCAATACCCAAATATTGGTGGAATGCATCCTTGCATTTTTCTAATTAACACGTGCATCCTCTCTGATTCAGCAATACATATTTTTTATTATTCAAGTATGTAATTATGATACAAATAATATTTTATTGAATATACGGAAATACTTAAGTTTTATAAAATTTCTTGACCAAGTTGTAATTATTAGTTAAGGTTAAATTAAGAATTAGTCTTAAATTTGAATTGAATAAAGTAAGATAGTAAGGAAAAGTGTGTTTTAATTCGTATTTCCATAACTTTAATACATAATGATTTAATACATACCTTATCAAAAACAGCAGGCCTAGTTAGTTTCTCCAATGACTGCTGGCTTGTATTTAAAAGTACAGTGTTTGGTTTTGTAACTGAAGCACTTAGATTTGGCTGTTGATACACTATAGGACAATTATCTTTATTTAATGATGCTTCACCAGGAAGCTCCATGGCCAATAAACAGAATATACTGCCACTAGGCCCTCGAAGTAAATAATTTTTTAACCGAATTCCATAATGCCTGAGTTCAAAAAACTACTTGTTGAACAATGACCAATTTTCACAACGTACGTATTATACATTATAATGGGTGGAAAAGATAATTTAATCACTCTTTTTCATTCAAATAATAGTTGATATCATTTTAAATAGTCCAATTATTATATTTATTTACATAAGAAAGACTCAATTATCTGAAGCACATGTAGATGTAGATAATCCATTATCCTCTTATTTATATACACCCACTAAAAGAAGCAAAAAAGAATATATATGAGTGAATATAAACACTTTTTATAGAGAAAAAATTACAAGACTTATCAGCAAATAATTTTTTTTTTTAAATATAATATGTATGAAAATTTAAGCCATCGGTATATTTATTTAATTCAATTACAATAAAATATAATCTAAGTTCACACGGAACATTATAGGCATTATAGTACTGAGTGTGTTATTTTTTTTCTTTCTCAGTGATTTAAATATTAAAATTAATTTTTTTTTATTTTAAATTATACTTAACTAGCATACTTAACATAACTTATTCTAAGCCGAAGCATCACAGGCCATATCGGCTATACTAACCTATCTTAACGACTATCTTATAGCTATCTTATTATTAAGTTAAATTCTATCATATTAGTATTGTGTATACTATATGTATGTATGTATATATATGTATGTATATGTTTTAAATATGTGAGTTAGATTATGTCTCACCAGGGTCTGCTGAATTACTCTAATTAGTTTGACTGCTTCTTCGATATTAATGTCAAGATTTAGGTGGGAGGTGATCGGAGTTAGGGAGAGACCTTCTTTTAAGAATAGTGTAATGCACATAAACATATTCTACACAAAATACAATAAAAACATATGATACAACAATAATGCATAATGTACAATTCACTTTACTAGAAAATTATATTCTTGTAATATGAGATGCCGCACATGTCAATTAAACATACTGAGGAACAACAATAACACATACTTATGTTATAAATAACCTCATGTTGTTATTACTACATGCAATTAAGCAATATAAAAATTAAAATGCATTGCATCATATTTTAAATATGAACTTGACACTTACTTTGGCCTTCAAGTAAAAGTGAAATTGTAAACTCAATAAATTCTTTTAAAAAGTAATAATTTACATTCTTTAAAGAATGATAAATTACTTTAAATTATTGAGGTAATTTGAGAATATGCATAATTGTGTTTTAATATTATGATAATTATTATTAGTGCATTATTCAGACAACGATTAAGTAGTTTGATATGTGTCTAGAAAATTGGTCAATCGATACTAGAATATTTGGAATTTACAAATTTGCAAATTTAGTGTGAGAACCACATTTGTTATAATTCTAAGAAATATTAGACTTACGATTTTGTATGTAAAATTTTAGTATATAAGGAATGAAAATTATTCAATAAACACTCACTCTTGAATTGAACTTCAATCTGAGTCTTTTATTTTTCCACTCCGGAAACTAGTAGGCATTTTTGCCATTATTCAGTTCGGCATTTTTGCCAGCACTCTTTGAGCATACATAGGCAGACACACTTGCCGCTCATTTAACCAACGACAAGTTGAGTAAAAACAACATTCACCACGGACTTTATATTACAACAGCCTACGAAACATTTGGCACTCATGCAAGATATGTCTAGAGGACAACTGCGTACCGTTTCCGCACGGGCACAGAGTTGGAGGGTTATTATTAAAGTAGTGTGCTTTTGCAGCTAGAAAGTGTCCTGTCTTGAACCGTCCGAGCTGAACTGCAATATGTCTAGGCATATCCGAGGGTATAGGAAGAGAAGGCATGGGGGAATGATATAAAAGGAATTGGTCAGATTGGTTAAATACACGGTGTTTGTGTGTCTCCAGTCGGCAGAGTCTTTCGCGCTTAACCGATCTATAGTGAGGTGGCTAAACACGACATACTGAGCGAGTGCAGGCCAGTTTGGCTGCTTCATCTGCTGCCTCATTGCCTGGTACACTCGCGTGGGCAGGGCACCAAATGAGGTGTATGTTCGGGTTTTTGTTCAGCATATCCCCAATGACTACATTTATGATTCTTTTGTTCAAGCATTTCGCGACAGATTCAACGGCCGATATGGCATCCGTGGCCACTGCACAAGGTGTGGACGTGTCACCCAGAAGTTTGCAGCTTCCAAGATCGCGACCGTCTCCACAGTGTAAACTGAGGACCATGGGGGCAGACTCTTAGTGCAAAGAGTTTGTCCGTGAGGATTCACAACTGCACACGCGACTGAGGATTGGTACTTGGATGCATCTGTGTAAAGGACTTGACTGAAGTGGAATTTCTCTAATAGGCGAAGAAAAGCTTGTTGTTTGGAAGTATTTTCACTGATTCTCGGCTTTGCTTGGCAGATGTGTATTTGCTTTTTGAGGTTCCTCTAGGGAGGGATTTCTGTGGTTAGCGGAGGGTAGTCAGGGAATAGAAGGTCAGAAAGGGTGTGTTGAAACGCTTTCCGCAAGCAAGTACTTGAAGTGAGGGGTTTCAACGCAGTTAAGGATATCCATAAGCAGGGAATTAAGGGGGGCTTTAGGGTTGTGTATGTATTTAAGAACGAGGTTGGAAGAAATCTTTTTGTATCTGATTTCAATGGGATCGAAGCCAAGAAATCGCTAGAAGGCTTTCAATCGGGGTCGATCGCAGAGCACCCGTGGCGATTCGGGCGCCTGAATTGATACAGATTTGGAGTTTTTGACTGAGGAATTTGGTTTCTTCGCCGTAGATACAGAGCCCGTAGTCCAACTTTCAATAGATTAATGCCCTGGCCATTTTGGTGGCCATATTGATGGCCAGTCCATGTTTCCTACTGCAGGTAGCCTTAAGGAGATTATTGGTCTCTTTAATTCTGCCAGCCAGTTATTGTACATGCCTGTTCCAACGGAAAGATGAAGAGAATGTGATACCCAAGATTTTAATATGTGGTTTGAAGGGGGATGCAGTGTTTTCGACAGCTTCTTTTTCTGCAGACGTGCAGGGGTTCCACATTATCGGCGGATAAAGCTGCAGTGTTTTCTTTGCACCATTCTTCTAGTGCTGAGAAACCTTTCTTATTATTATTATAATTTCTGCATACATGTATGCATATAGGTCAGATATGCTTTGGAGCTTAACAGCTAAGGAATAAATGTAGACATTGAAGAGAGCTACAGAGAGAGATGAACCCTGAGGTAAGCTATAGCTTAAGTATTTAAAACTGGCGTGGTAGCCCTTGACTTTGACCGTCAGCCTTCTATTGCTCAGAAAGGACAGAATGGTTTTAACAAAAGAACTGCTAACATTTCATTGGCACAGTTGGAAGGCTATGGTATGCTTCAAGACTCTGTCGTATGCTTTATGTAGATCCAGGGATAGTAAGACAGAGTGTTACCATGATAAGGCAATCTTTCCACTCTGTGGTGGACTGCTTGATCATGCCAAAGGAAATTCTGTGTAGACCTGGGGCGGTACTCTTAAAGTTTTTGAGTGTTAGCTCAAATTCTTCTCGAGTGATGAGGTTGGAGAGGAGGTGTGGATCGCACATTTCAAAGAGTTTATGTCTTTCGACCTCAAAGTTTACCATAGCTTCCTTGCATTTAAAATCTAGATCACGGAAAATGAGGACATCGGAGCTAAAATAGTTAGCGAGAATATTTGCAATATCAATAGGGTCATCAGTGTAGGTTGGGCTTTTGAAATTGTTTCTGGTGGTTTGAACCGGGGTTGTGTGGTTTAGATGTTTCCTACCCAGGATTGACCTAAATTTTCGCCAATTTTTCTTGTTGGAACTGTTCGGTTGAATTGATTCTATGAAGTTTATCCAAGCTTGTGATTTCGCTTTTTTTATATGTCTTATGAGGGTCACAGCAGCTTTCCTGTAGGAGATCATTATTATCTAGAAACTGGTATCGTTTAAGACGATTCCAAGCGGACGATTCAGCCTTATTAATGTTTTGGTTTCTGGAGTGAACCAGATCGGTGTGATCCTTGAAGTGGGCTTGGAACTAGGGATGCTATAGTTGGCTGCTACTCTAATTGCTTTTGTAAGCAAGGCTAATTCTTGATTTAGTATTGTAGAGGAAGGGGGGGGGGGGTTCTTTTACGAACTGATAAAGGGGGGTCTTAAACTTAAGCCAGTCTGCCCTGGATTCAATAAATCTTGGGACTTGCTTGAAATCTCTGCATAAGTGGGTGGAGGTTATGAGGATAGGTGTATGGTCACCACTGATCGGGGTCAGGGTTTTCCACGTGAAATCAGTTGCTAATGAATTAGAGATTAAAGAGACATCGATGTGTTTAAGAGAGCCACGTGTGCTTGCATGCGTTGGTGAGCCATCATTTCGGACTACAAATCGGGAGACGCCTATCCAGTCTTCGATTTGTTTGCCTCTGTGGTTTGCAATACTCGAGCCCCATAGGGGGCTATGAGCATGAAATCACCGAGAATAACCGTCGGGCGATCGACACCATTTACCAAGGTGCTAAGATCACTGGTAGGGTTCTGTCGATTGTGTTCCAGGGTAGATGTTCAGCAACGTAAAGCGAAAAGGATTGTGTATCTTAACTCGGATGGAAGGGTTGTGCGTATCAGTTGATAGTCTTGTGAAGTGTGTACCGCTCTTGATAATAACAGCCACGCCACTCTTACGGGTGTCGTCGACATTATGTACGAGAACATTGTACCCTTTTCTCACAAAGTCTCCTTCTGATGCTGCAAAGTGCGTTTCTTGAATAAAATTTTGGTTTTGAATGCTTCTAAATTTTTAACAGTTAGGAATAAAAGAACACGTAAGGTATCGTTAAAAAAGGCAAAGGGTCCTTTACATTTTTCCTTATTATAACCCCATTTTCTGTTAACTAATAGGTTAGTATCTTAATAGACTAATAGTACTGACAGATATCGTGGTTAACCAAGCTGTTTCTTGGTTAAGTACGTAACCAATTCGAATCGAGTGGTTTACCATATAAAATTAATGGTTAAAAACCATCATTAACCAAGCAAAATATGCTTGGTTTATGAGTTAACTAAGTACTTTCCAATGAACAAACGTCAAACATTCCAGTTACTTTTCATTTGCTATCATATGATTTACTTCAATTTGGAAAATTAAAAAAAAAAAAAGTACAAACCCTTATGGCTGTATGACACGGTATTAATACTATTGGAAATTTTAAGTACTTAAAGAAAGAGACAACAGATTTGAGAAACAGAGACACACTATCAAAATCAGCTGACATTTTTTTAAAGTTGTGTTGCCGGTATCTCTGTTTAAAGTTAATGACAATTATATAATTTAGTAAATGAATATTCGTGATTATTATTTCTTTTCTATTCATATTGTTTGTACTCAGTGAAAAAAATTAGAAATAAATAATTAGACACGTCACACTCGTTTAAATATAATATTAAACTTTAAAAAATTTTTAAACACGATGGCAACACAAAAATAATACTAATGTTCAAATTTCATGCTTAATTTCATAATTAATGGAAGGATATTGGAATTTGGAGAATTGGGAGAGTTATTTTTTGACATTTTCAGTATTAATTAATACTGAAATTATTGTTAGTTCATATCTCTCTTTCTTTCTAGTTGCTTTTCCCGTAAAACATACACGAGTATCTCTTTCAAATATCGAAATTAATCATGAAATTAATACCGTGTCATACAGCTATTAACAGAAAAAAATCTAAATAAACAAATATCAAAATAAACCAGCTGACATTATGTCTGTCACTTATTTTGGTTAATGAGTTGGTTAAATGGATGAGTTGGTTAACCAAGTTATGTCTGTCTATACTATAAGAGTGATAAGAATTTGTAATTTAAATATCATTCGTGAATAATAAAAATGGTAAAAAATAATTATCATTCGTGAATGATAAAATTGGTGAAAAATTGAATTTTTTTCATTCGTGAATGATATTTTCCGTACTCTGTAGAAAACTATGCGCAGAAGAAAAGATACTTAACACATGCATTTTTGTTGTTGTAAATTCTAAGAAAGAAGTTTCTTTTTTCGTATATGTAATGTATACACAAGGGCTGTTTTTCTTTATTCATTCCGAAGAAGGAATAGAACGAACGGAATAAGTTTTAGAATATTCCGAATAGAATGAATAAAGAAACAAAAACAGAATACACATTATCGAAAATATTGAGGTTATGTGAAATAACATTGTGAATTAATATAATAATAATAATAATAATAATAAATAAATAAATAAATAAATATTTTTATTTCAGGTATTTTTCTTTTTATTTCAGGACGTTGGAATTGTATGTTGTCCATTGAATCAAAATATGCCCAAATTTTTTTGCTATTGCCACTTGTATTATTATGATCTTTAATCTTTTTGTACATGTCTTCCCATATATATTTTTTTTTTTTGTAATCTATCAAATCTATATATATTTTGCTCATAAAGATCAATTAAACATTTTATATTCCCACTTGTCCACTTGAAAGCATCCATACGTCCATCTAAAAACAGTTTTATCTTTTTATTTTACTTCTAATTTAGATATTAAGTGCGTTCGAATCACACGATTTATCTGATAATTATCAGTTCCACAGTTCCACATTTGTTCTACATTTGTTCCACTCACCTAGTTTTCCATTCTTTTCAGTAGATGTCGCTAGCTTTTAACTAATCTTAAAGTGAAAAAAGTGATAAAAATTTTTTTGGTTCACTTGCTGTGTGGAACTAATCAAAAAAGAAGAAGACATGTTTAAAAAGTTGACTGTTTATGAATTCTAAATTGTCAAGATGGAATATGAAGTAGAAGTAATTACTCACTAAATTTAATTAAGTTTTTCACTAAAAATAAACTGCCTATGTACATAAAAGAACTCGAAACTTCAACTGACAGTCAAAAATCAGCTAGCTGATATTTTTGACGTTCCAGTCATACAAATTTTTCAGTTTAATATCAATTTGTACGATTTGAAGCTTCGCTTATTTTAAATCAGAACCGAACTGATAACATCAGATAAATCGTGTGATTCGAACGCACTTATTACATAAATTTTTATTTAAAAATAATTTATTCTCACCATTATTATTTGAGTTCATTATTTATATTATTATATTATTTATATTATTTATATTATATTATTTATATTATTTATAAAAACAAAAGTAAGGTTAATTCCATTTATTCTGTTTTTATTACATCTTTATTCGCGGATTGAAAAGAATGCGTTCCATATATTCTGAAAAAATTAAGAAATATAGAACGGAACATTCGGAATACTTTTATAGAATAAAGAAACGCATATGGAATATTCCAAACGTTCAGAATGAATAAAGAAAAACACCCAAGAAGATCACTAACACATGTAAGACATGCGTGAGATTACCT
Organism: Bombylius major; assembly: GCA_932526495.1. Lineage (NCBI taxonomy): Eukaryota > Metazoa > Arthropoda > Insecta > Diptera > Bombyliidae > Bombylius > Bombylius major. The sequence continues at coordinate 33,577,224 of OW052043.1, forward strand.
CAAATTTTTTGGTTCGAGGTATATTACAAAATAATTCCCATACATTACGTAACGCAATACTCAAAATTAAGTATAAGCACCATATATGCTCTGCAAATACTGTCTAATATACAAAACAATAGAATAGAACTGCACAAGGTTTTTGGAAGGATCAAACTTCATTCTTGAATGCAGTCAATAATTCTAAAATTTTGACACGCGCTTAAAAGAATAAAATAAATGTTTATGTAAACAATTATTTTCATATGGAGAGTATATGTGCATACTTTCATTTTGAGAATTTAAGCCTAGACACACCGCAATAAAAAGTACAAATAAAGTACGTACTTTGGCTTTGTACTTTATTTTGGTGACACACCGGTTTTTGTACTTAATTTTGACGTTTAAATTTATTTTGAATGAAAATTGTTCAGCTGCTGACAAATATTTGAATATTTGTCAAATATTTTGTAAAAATATAAAATTATATCTCACAATAATTTGTGAATTATATAAAAATCTTCAAAAAAGGGTTTGTATGAGATATATTAATAAAAATTCGTTGCTGTAAATTGTAATGACATTTTTTTAAAAAATTATAGATAAATTAAATGAAAGGCAGAATGGCGCTTATTGCATCACAGGAAGATGCTAAGGTTTGTAGATAGAAATAGTGGCATCAATTTTTTTACAAATTTTTAAAATCATAATTGTTTTCTTATTAATATTTAAATTTTTTTAAGTGTTGTTGAATAATAATTATATTTATTTAAATAAATGATGAAAACCAAATAAATCTTTATTTTTTCAATATGATTTTTATATTTTTGGCTCAAAAATTAAAAATGGTAGCCACCATAATTAAGAGTATATCTGTCTCTATATTGCTATAGTTTGCTCTATATAGTGCCTAAGTTTGTGTTAGTGACAGCTTACATATTTATATTAACTATGTAGGGTGCAGTAACCTATTGGTGGTGATCAAATAAAAAGTTTGAATATTTTATATAGTGTGATTCAGTTAAGGTGTCCGACCTGGGAGCTACGAAAAGGTCTCGGCGAGGCAAACAAAAAATCGTGAGAGGGGGAGGGGAATCTCAACCGTTACGGAGTTAGAGGAGAGAAAATATTTTTGGTACTTTTTCCTTGTTTTACCCTATAACTTTGAAGAGAGGCACGCTAGGCTCATGCACCTCTTACCGTTCAGAAGTTATAAGGCTTTAGAACCAAACATTTGTCATTTTTTCACCTATTTTTTTTACTTAACCATAATTTTCTCAAAAAGTTCTCGATATTAACCCTAATTTTTTATTGCAGAAAAAGAATGTTCATCTGATTCTGCATCTTTTTGTTATCCTTATTTTTGTTTGAAAAATTGATAATTTACGAGATATTGAGGAAGACCTTTTGGAAAAACTGAAAATAAGTCTGAAATTCATTGGTTTTTTTGTACACGTGCTAGGAATGCTAATTTTTAAATGCAAAATAAAAAATTACGAATTTTTCGAAAAAAAATTAAGATAGCAAATAATTTTTCTGCAATAAAAAATGAGGAATAATACATCCTTAATACTAAAATCTATTACTACATGTGTGTTACAGATAATAAATTATTTTTATTTTTCGTTTTTTTTACATCTCTATTATAAAATTTTATTATATAATAAATCCTAACTCTTATAAATAATCTTATTAAATACTCGACGTTTGCATCTGCACAGCACCTGTAATAGAAAGAGTTATGAAGTTTTTCGAAAAATTTATTTTCTACGTCGTTAAGAAGTATATTATTGAAATTTTTAATAAATTCCTGCTCCAGCTGTTCCAAGTTTTTCATAAACGCCTCAGAAGGTTTTTTCAATCGAGCATTATCATATTGCTTGAAATTTATGAAAATGTAATTGTCTCCTTCGTCTACCTCCTCTTCTGCTGCTGTGCATTTATGGTTTTTCAAATTTTTATACAACATTCATCCGCCGAAATAATAGAAGGTGTTTTGCTCTTCAAAATCTATATCGTGGTAATCTTTTTCGAATGAAAATTTTTCGTGACGTATTTGTTGTTGAGGAAAAAATATTCTAGGACTTTTAGACAAATTTAGTAATATTTCTGATTCTTCCTCACAGTTTCTACCACGTATAGACATTTCCATATATCGAATGGAAAACGACTTTCTAAATGTACAAGCAAACTGGTAAGGAGTTAAATTTTGGTTGTTTCCGCCTGCTTTTCTAAGCATTCCAAAAGAAATTGAATAGGTCGAATAACTTATCAAATTTATCTATAAATTCTGCCGTGGGTAGTCCTTCTTTTTCTGTAAAACTCAAAAATAAAGCGCTAGCTACAGTAGAATTAATCACCTGCGTAGAATATTTTACTCTCATCTTTTCAAATAAGGATATATTATAAGATAAATTATCTTTTCACTTATTCGATCAGGTATAAAACACAAAAACCCGTAATCTTTTTCACTTTTAGTTATCTGTTAACTGCTCAAAACTTATGTGCAAATGGTATGTGCGTGTGCTTTATTGTGAAGCACACGAGTGAATAAAACTCATGTTCCCTTGTTTTTTAAAAAAAAAGACATGAGCAACTCACGAGTGAGCTTTTCGTACTCTGCAATTTTTTTATTTTCTAGATAAATTTTGTTTTTCAAAACTAAATGAATTATTTTTTTGTTGTATAGGAAGCGTTTGTGGCTACATAAACTTGGAAAATCGCAATATATCGACCACAAAATTGCTGAAGACGTTCGTGTCTGTAGTGCACACTTCACTAAAGAAATGTTCACAAAAAGCGAAAAACGGTTAGGAAAATCTGCTGTGCCTATAGTGGGAATTCCAGAAACAAGTCAAAATTCCGACATAGACCTCTTTTGGAACTTCATAGAAACAGCTAACGAAGAGAATAGGACAGAAACTAAAAGTGAAACAAGCTATTTAGAAGAAAATAAAGAAAATATTAATGCGGAAACAGAAGAAACAAAACTTAGAATAAATATAATTGGTGATACAAATGTAAACTTTTCACAAGAAGAAGTAATTCAATTATTAAATATAGCTTGTAAAAAAGAAAATATACAGAAAAGTACTTAAACAATGATCAAAAACGAACGTGTACAAACAGAAAAACATTTAAACGTCAACACGCCCGGAGAAAAAAAGTTACTAAGCCAAATAGAAAGTTTAAAAAAAAAAAATCGCAGAAAAAGAAAATGAAGTGAGTAGTTTAAAAAAAAGTGGTAATTTTGGTGATTTAGGTGTAAATTTAAAAAAAAATTGTCTGAAGAATTAGCAATAATGGCTGAACATTACATTAAAAATAGTGAACGAAAAAAACAAGGAAGACGATAACGGACGAAATGAAATCTTTTGCATTAAGTTTGTATTTTGTTGCCCCTTCAGCTTACAGCTTTTTTGTCGAAATGTATGTGTTTGCCGACAAAAACAACTTTAACTAATTTTGTTCGTTCTTGGCCATTTGGACCTGGTCTACATAGGGTGTACTTTGACAGTGCAAGTCTTAAAATTAAGTAGCTTCCTGCAATAGCGAAAAAATGTGTTATTTGTGTTGATGAAATCTCATTAAAAACACATTTATATTATGACAGATTAAGAGGTCATGTAGTGGGATTGAAGGACGATGAAAATAAAACAGATAACATTCCAGCAAAATATGCTCTTGTATTTATGATAAGAGGAGTCAGTCATAAATATCGACACTTTTTAGGATATATTTTTACAAATTCCCCTTGTCCAGCCATAAAAATACATTCACTTTTAATTGAAGCAATAAGAAAATTGCAAATGGTAGGACTAGAATCGAAGCTGCTAGTATCTGATCAAGGCTCTAATTTCTGCGATATGGTTAAACTGTTAAAAAATATCCATAAAAAAAACCGTACTTCAAGGTAAATGGGGGGAAAGTTTATTTTCATGTATGATTCACCTCATTTAATAAAGTCTGTGCGAAATAATTTCCTAAAATCAAAAATAAAATTTAATAATAAAGTAGCTGAATGGAAGTATGTACATCATAAATTTTTATAATAAGGACAAAGAAAGGCAATTTCGACTTGCTCTAAATTAACAGAAGCTCATATTCATCCCACTAATTTTGAAAAGATGAGAGTAAAATATTCTACGCAGGTGATTAATTCTACTGTAGCTAGCGCTTTATTTTTGAGTTTTACAGAAAAAGAAGGACTACCCACGGCAGAATTTATAGATAAATTTGATAAGTTATTCGACCTATTCAATTTCTTTTGGAATGCTTAGAAAAGCAGGCGGAAACAACCAAAATTTAACTCCTTACCAATTTGCTTGTACATTTAGAAAGTCGTTTTCCATTCGATATATGGAAATGTCTATACGTGGTAGAAACTGTGAGGAAGAATCAGAAATATTACTAAATTTGTCTAAAAGTCCTAGAATATTTTTTTCCTCAACAACAAATACGTCACGAAAAATTTTCATTCGAAAAAGATTACCACGATATAGATTTTGAAGAGCAAAACACCTTCTATTATTTCGGCGGATGAATGTTGTATAAAAATTTGAAAAACCATAAATGCACAGCAGCAGAAGAGGAGGTAGACGAAGGAGACAATTACATTTTCATAAATTTCAAGCAATATGAGAATGCTCGATTGAAGAAAACCTTCTGAGGCGTTTATGAAAAACTTTGGAACAGCTGGAGCAGGAATTTATTAAAAATTTCAATAATATACTTCTTAACGACGTAGAAAATAAATTTTTCGAAAAACTTCATAACTCTTTCTATTACAGGTGCTGTGCAGATGCAAACGTCGAGTATTTAATAAGATTATTTATAAGAGTTAGGATTTATTATATAATAAAATTTTATAATAGAGATGTAAAAAAACGAAAAATAAAAATAAATTATTATCTGTAACACACATGTAGTAATAGATTTTAGTATTAAGGATGTATTATTCCTCATTTTTTTATTGCAGAAAAATTATTTGCTATCTTAATTTTTTTTCGAAAAATTCGTAATTTTTTTATTTTGCATTTAAAAATTAGCATTCCTAGCACGTGTACAAAAAAACCAATGAATTTCAGACTTATTTTCAGTTTTTCCAAAAGGTCTTCCTCAATATCTCGTAAATTATCAATTTTTCAAACAAAAATAAGGATAACAAAAAGATGCAGAATCAGATGAACATTCTTTTTCTGCAATAAAAAATTAGGGTTAATATCGAGAACTTTTTGAGAAAATTATGGTTAAGTAAAAAAAATAGGTGAAAAAATGACAAATGTTTGGTTCTAAAGCCTTATAACTTCTGAACGGTAAGAGGTGCATATAATGCAATATAATATAAATAATATAATAATATAAATAATGAACTCAAATAATAATGGTGAGAATAAATTATTTTTAAATAAAAATTTATGTAATATCTAAATTAGAAGTAAAATAAAAAGATAAAACTGTTTTAAGATGGACGTATGGATGCTTTCAAGTGGACAAGTGGGAATATAAAATGTTTAATTGATCTTTATGAGCAAAATATATATAGATTTGATAGATTACAAAAAAAAAAAAAAAATATGGGAAGACATGTACAAAAAGATTAAAGATCATAATAATACAAGTGGCAATAGCAAAAAAAATTTGGGCATATTTTGATTCAATGGACAACATACAATTCCAACGTCCTGAAATAAAAAGAAAAATACCTGAAATAAAAATATTTATTTATTTATTTATTTATTTATTTATTTATTTATTTATTTATTTATTATTATTATTATTATTATTATATTAATTCACAATGTTATTTCACATAACCTCAATCTTTTCGATAATGTGTATTCTGTTTTTGTTTCTTTATTCATTCTATTCGGAATATTCTAAAACTTATTCCGTTCGTTCTATTCCTTCTTCGGAATGAATAAAGAAAAACAGCCCTTGTGTATACATATACGAAAAAAGAAACTTCTTTCTTAGAATTTACAACAACAAAAATGCATGTGTTAAGTATCTTTTCTTCTGCGCATAGTTTTCTACAGAGTACGGAAAATATCATTCACGAATGAAAAAAATTCAATTTTTCACCAATTTTATCATTCACGAATGATAATTATTTTTTACCATTTTTATTATTCACGAATGATATTTAAATTACAAATTCTTATCACTCTTATAGTATAGACAGACATAACTTGGTTAACCAACTCATCCATTTAACCAACTCATTAACCAAAATAAGTGACAGACATAATGTCAGCTGGTTTATTTTGATTTTTGTTTATTTAGATTTTTTTCTGTTAATAGCTGTATGACACGGTATTAATTTCATGATTAATTTCGATATTTGAAAGAGATACTCGTGTATGTTTTACGGGAAAAGCAACTAGAAAGAAAGAGAGATATGAACTAACAATAATTTCAGTATTAATTAATACTGAAAATGTCAAAAAATAACTCTCCCAATTCTCCAAATTCCAATATCCTTCCATTAATTATGAAATTAAGCATGAAATTTGAACATTAGTATTATTTTTGTGTTGCCATCGTGTTTAAAAATTTTTTAAAGTTTAATATTATATTTAAACGAATGTGACGTGTCTAATTATTTATTTCTAATTTTTTTCACTGAGTACAAACAAAATGAATAGAAAAGAAATAATAATCACGAATATTCATTTACTAAATTATATAATGAAAATTTTTAACATAAATATGCCAAAACATGATCAAAGCAATCATAATGTATGACGTCAAAAAATCCTCTCAAAAAAAATGACGTCAAAGTTTAGAGAAAACTTTGAGAGAGCATAACTAAGCTTTTAAAATAAAAGCTTGGGGTACTCGCGCCAGAACCCCAGAATAAAAATTTTTATATGAAGAAATTTTATATGAATAAGAGTTCTTCTTATTACATATTTTTTGCTATAAGCCATCGATATGTACATTAGAGTGTCCCTTATTTTGTAAACTTTCAGATTCTCAGGGTGCTACCTCCTAATTTTTTTCGTTCTTCAACTTAAAGTAGAAATACCAAAAAAACAGGTAAATTTAATATCATTTACCCGTGCCGATTTCAATGTGATTTTTTTTTTTTTTTTCAAAAAATGACGATTTTGTGCACTTTACCCTCTACCTTTTGCCCTAGTTAACGATTTTTATTCATTCGTTTCATTTGTGTGGAAGAGAACCTTTCAAGGAATATACTGCCCAAATTTCAACTTCCTACTAATCCGGGAACATATTTTTTTAAGGCACGAATGGTCTTCAAAAATGTTTCAACATATATGGGAGGTAGTAAAATTAAACATATGTATGTTAGTATGTTAGCACGTTTTCTTCAAAAATCAGATTTCAAATTGAATATCTCTGGACCTCGTGATCCGACAATCTTGAAATTTCTGCAGGGCGTTCTTCTTGTCATTTCCTATAAATTTTTCTTCCAAACAAAAAAGATCCAAACAAAAAGAGCTACAAGGCACCAAAGAACAAAACTCCTTCCATATATGTTCAGGAAATTTTTATAGACCTTTTCGTGCCCTTGAAAAAATATGTTTCCAGAGCAGTAGGAAGTTGAGTTGTGGCCAGGATATTCCTTGAAGGAATTTGTTAACTAGGGCAAAAGTTATAGGGTAAAAAGCACAAAATCGTCATTTTCCAAAAAAATGTGATGTAAGAACAATACAATAGAAATCATAGTTGATATAATTCTATGTTGTCAAGGCATAAACGCATAAACCTAAAGGTGCATTTTTAGACATAAACGGTTATGCCTTGCCGTGGTTGTCTGCTATGACGATTGCTATGAAGGAAAAAGCTTTTTGTCTGATAGTGAGTTGTCTGCTACTAGAAACAACTTGTCCAACTTTTTTATACAGCATTTACTCATCTGGGTATTTCAGTTTATGGTTTTAGTAAACGTGAATTACGTGAGGGAAAAAGTGAAGTGAAGTAAAAAGTGTATAATTATTAAAATAATTATCAAAAATAAATTAATTTAAAAAAGAAAAATAGTGTTGATCAATAATAAATAAATTAACAACTTTATAGTGAAATTAATGTGCAATACATAAGTGCAGTGTAAAATACATAAGTGGAAGTGAAATTTAATTGAATTTTTTTTTTATTAATTTTATTATTTATTTAATATAATACTTTACCTATTTATTTGAAAATATTTAGAAAATGAGTGCGGGGGATTAAAAAAAGAGATTAAATGTGGAGAAAAAGAAGCAAATTTTACTCCACATTAAATGTACTTTACAGGGAAACGAAATGTTCACGTAGGTCAACAGAATAGGTTGCAAAAGTTTTCGGAGTTAGTGCTAGGATCATGAATATGGTGTTTTGATGATTTTGATAAGAATGCAATTAGAAGAATCGTTCATCAATTTTTCTGGCAAAATGAATTGCACACATTAGACAAGATTTTAGTGAAAATTGGAGAGGATTCTAATATTTCAAAAATAAGTAGAACTAAACTTCACATTATTTTAAAAAAGGATTTGGGATTTAAATTCACAAAAAGAGATAGAGAAAAACTCTTTTAATTGATAGGGATCACATTGCAGTTTGGCGTAGAAAATATCTACGAGAAATTAGGAAGTTTAGAGAAGAAGCCCTGCAGAAATTTCAAGATTTTCGGATCTCGAGGTCCGGAGGTATTCAAATTTGAAATCAAACATTTAAAACTGCTACCTTTATTTTCATTGTGAATTTCCTTTTTAGAATCAGCTTGACTATCTTCAGTATAACTATTCTTTTCTGTATTTTTATTTTCAGTTCTTGTTTGGCAAATATCTTCATTCTACCTAATATAGATTACATATTTATCCTAATAAACCAGAAACAACTATTTTGGTGAAAGAACAATTTGTTTTTTTCTAAATTCATGTAGTTTAAACAATTTGCCTATTTATTGATTATTTTAATAAAAAGGGAGCATGAAGTTGAAAGGAGTAGCACAGTAGCACCAGCACGTTCACAAAAAAAGGAGCGAAAATGCTTCGATAGTAGTCAAACGACAGCCCTGCTCAGCATTCAGCAATGACTGAATAATTAATTCAGTTATTAACAATTCGATTGAAATAACTTACGTATACGTATACTTCCACTCCTGATTTTTGACGAAAACGTGCTAACATCGAACTTATATTTTTAGTACATTTTCTTAAGTAAAAATAACCCTTTGTCAGTACGGGCAATAACCATAGAAACTAATAAGACTTGGCTTTAGTACAAATCTATGAAAATAATTTTTTATTCAAAAATTCGTCTCGCATCCCAGTGAGAGCTTTTATTTTTCAAATCTAAAGCTTTGTTAGCTTAGAACAAAACCATTATAAACTTCATTTGTAATGACGAATACAATAACAAAACTTTGACGTTACATATTTATTTTTTGACAGTATTTTATGACGTCATACATTATTATGATTGCTTTGATCATGTTTTTCCAAATTTCTGTTAAAAATTTTCATTTTTTACAAATGTATAACAAAAATTAATGATTACATTGTTGCCGTTATTTATATTTTTGAATTTTTTTTTATTTGATCAAAAATATATATTTGCTTTGAAAAATTTTTCTTTGAAATATAGAATATTTTTTTTTATTCATTCAAAAATTAATAATGATTACATTGTTGCCGTTATTTATATTTTTGAATTTTTTTTTATTTGATCAAAAATATATATGTATGTTTTTGCTTTGAAAACATTTTTTTTGATATATAGAATATTACAGTATGACCTCTTTAATCCGGACCTCGAAAATCCGAATTATCCAGTAATCCGATTCGATTTTCTGGATACACGTAAGTATTCTGTAGTCCGAAATAATGCCCTCAAGTATTCTATAATCCGGATCATATTTGTTAGATATATGTATTTATTGTGAAGTGAAACTACGAATGTGGAATATGGTCGTTGTGAAGTACCGTAATTCTGTCTGGTTTTTTTTTTTCGTGAATAAAATTATTTGATACATACTTCATTGAAGTGCAAAACAATTGTTTCCAATTTAAAGAAAAAGGTTTTTGTGAATATTCTCAGTCTCGAATCACAGAATTTTTCATTTAATTAAAAAATTCTAAACATAAATTGTATATATGCATTATTAATGGATAAATAATTTTCAAAAATAATGATGTTTTATACTGTTAAATACATATCCAGTAATCCGGATAATCGATAGTCCGGATAAGGCCGTGCATTAATTAATACTGTATTTTTTTTCTATTCTTATATTATACCTCTAGATACTATATACATATATAAATATATATAAAGTGATATTCCAATAATCCGAATAATTGAATGCACACCCTCATTCGGATTTGTGAAATATTCGGATTACAGAGTACTATTGAATTATATTGAAAATGAACAAAAAATCATTAACGATGAAAATGTTTAATGTTTTGTGCACGCTTTTTATTAATCTACATTTTCACTCTCTTTTTATATTAATTTTTTTCCTTTCGGAAAACTTGTAACTAGTAAGGAATACTACAATACAATAAAAAGTGCACCAGACAAAGTTAAAAATATCACAAAACGGGATATTGCCAGACAGATAACAGTTAGGTATATATAGAAAATATAAAAAAAAAGAAAAAAAAGCAATGTTTCTCTAATTTTACATCAATTCGGATTATAGAAAACATTCAATTCGAATTATAGAATACATAATAGAGATTTTTTAATTATTTTTTTAGAAATAAGAGAACAAAAAAATGTTTTTTAAGTACATATGTACATAGTAAAATAATTAATAGGTTAGAAATGAACAATAGACAAAAAAACATGGTAATATATTATAATATAAAAGAATCGGAAGATATAAATAATATTTTAATAAATTATTTATTAAATTCCAAATTAGGAATAAACACCTCAGATAAAGAAATTGAAATTATCTAGAAGTTAAAAAAATTACAAAAAATAAAAAGCAATACAATCAGAAAACAAACGGGTTTTAAAATATTATAGAAATTGCAAGAAAATTAAAATGGAATTGGGCAGGTCATATAAGTAGAATGAAGGACCTGGACCAGAGATGGAGGAAAACTACTGAGGAATAAATACAACAAAAGGAATAGAGACCATCAAATAAAAGACTACCACCTAAAAATTTACCATTAAACAGGAGGTGTGAAGTTATATACTTCAAAGAAAAATACTGTTGAATTTATGAGTGTAAAAACGAGTCTCATTTCATGTCCCGTCCGTCATAGTCACTTATCGCCCTACATATAGAATTAAAACCAGAATTCTTGGAAAACATCTTCTTTTTCGGTTTGACAGGTCTTTGGGTGGATCATTATTTTTTACATTTAACTGAAATACATTTGAACTATATAAAGGTAAAAAAGAAGAAAGATTCAAAAAAATGTTCTTCAATGTCCCGTCCGTCATGCATGGAATGGGCGAGATATATATTTATATATGTATGTATATAGTATCTAGAGGTTATAATAAAAGAATAGAAAAAAAATATTCTATATTTCAAAGAAAAATTTTTTCAAAGCAAATATATATTTTTGATCAAATAAAAAAAAATTCAAAAATATAAATAACGGCAACAATGTAATCATTATTAATTTTTGAATGAATGAAAAAAAAAATATTCTATATTTCAAAGAAAAATTTTTCAAAGCAAATATATATTTTTGATCAAATAAAAAAAAATTCAAAAATATAAATAACGGCAACAATGTAATCATTAATTTTTGTTATACATTTGTAAAAAATGAAAATTTTTAACAGAAATTTGGAAAAACATGATCAAAGCAATCATAATAATGTATGACGTCATAAAATACTGTCAAAAAATAAATATGTAACGTCAAAGTTTTGTTATTGTATTCGTCATTACAAATGAAGTTTATAATGGTTTTGTTCTAAGCTAACAAAGCTTTAGATTTGAAAAATAAAAGCTCTCACTGGGATGCGAGACGAATTTTTGAATAAAAAATTATTTTCATAGATTTGTACTAAAGCCAAGTCTTATTAGTTTCTATGGTCATTGGTACGGGTAAATAACTTCCAAAAGTTATGAAATCTTAGGATTTTAAATTTTAATTATTTTGTAATAAGTAAAAAATTTAGGAGGTAAGACACTGAGAATCTGAAAGTTGAAAAATAAGGGACACTCTAACATATATACATATATCATATATGTCCTATAATAGTTTTTATAATCTGCGCAACAAATAGATTATGTAATTTTTTGTTATAGTTTGCAGAATTGATTCGAACATTAAATTTATATTTTTTTTGTTTCATTTATATTCTTGTAAAATAAAAAATTACTTTTCATGAATATATTTTAATTTTTTTTTTAAATATGTATGAAATTAAAAACATGGAATAGTTAGGATATATGTATGTAGTATGTACCTATATATCTATTAAAATAATACCTTGACTTATATCAAAATTTTCAATTCATACATCACATTTACGTTTTTTATCAGTATGTTCAATAAATTTGCTTACCAAATAAGTTATATGCAACAATTCGAGGTTTTTCACTTTCAAATCAAATTTTGTTTCATTTAAATTGATACACAGACGTATGCATGTATTTGTATTTTATGCATATCTTATAAGCAGTGATAATTTTTTGAACGCAGCACTAAGAAAACTCATATATAGGTATTATATATTTTTAATGTACTTAAACTATTGCATAATTGATTTAGAAGTTCAAAATTTGTAGGTAAAATTATCACTGTTGAAATAATGTGTCTTGATTTAATAATATTTATACATTATTACTGGTACTGCTCTTGTTGGAATCTACACTTGTACAGATAATTTGAAAACAAAATTTTCAGTAAAAATTGAAATATCACACACTTGCTAGATATTATTTCATTGTGGTTAAAACTTGTTTTCTAGTAATAGTAAATCAAAAAAGTAATGACGAAATTATTCTAATATAGATATTTTTATATATTATTCAATACATATTATATTTATATTGAATATTTTTCAATACCAAAAAAAAACTAATATATATAACATATTGCATGTTTTGAAAGCCTTTTTCAAACTAATCCGAACCGAAAAGAATCATAAATAATAATTAATATAATAACCCGAGAAATACAACTTTGCAGCAACAGCAGCAGCGAAAGTGGTTATAGCAAAGCGTAAAGATCTAATAAAGCGAGTTCACTTTCGCATAACGGTACTGCAAAAAACAACCACCAATAGAATTGCTTAAAAAGCAATTAAATCATTTCTCCAAAAAATGACGTCACAAATTTCCATATGTCCAAAAGAGATATTTCTACGAACCACCTTTCTAATGTAAAATTACATATGACAGCAAAAGATAAAAAGTGTGTTTAAAACTGCACACAATTTCATTCGATTTCCCCAGTATATACCTACATGATATTTTATTATTGTATAGGTTTTTGATATGCATGGAGTTTAAGATAGCTACCTTTTTTTCGAGAATGTATTAGTTCATGTTAATTTGTATTCTTCAGTTTTATTACTTTACTTTCACACGTACGTGTCTTTTCTTCTTCTTCGTATGTAAATCATTGCTACCTTTTTTTTTTAGGTGTATTTGTACCATATAAATTTTGTTTACCACATTGTTTGTATAGGGGATAGATGACAAAGATTGATCTACCTATGTAATTTATTTTAAATTTTGTCTCAGTTAGTGAAGTTGAATTAATAAAAAATATTAAAAAATTAAGATTTTCAAGATTGTACTGGACTTAATATTTAAAATTTTTATAAGTGAAGAAGTAAGGTACAGTTTTTAGTTTGTATTGCTTTATTTTCTTATTCGAAAATACTATACATTTTTTTATTTTTATTTTATTCCAATAATTTTTAGCAAGCCGCTATACCCTAAATTCTCGAACATTAGAGTAGTTGTGTCCCCACGAACATGTGGAATTTTGCATCTCGCTTGGTGAAATAGATTTTATTATTTGGACTATTTCTAGCAAAATACACTTGCATTTTACACATACATTGAAGTTTTTCAAAATTTCTTATCAAATTTTGTATGGAAAATTAAAAAGTGATTTTACTAGATTTCTCTATACTATGGTTATAGTTATAGCTGTATGACACGATTTTAATTTCATGAAATCATGATTAATTTCGATATTTGAAAGAGATACTCGTGTATGTTTTACAGAAAAAGCAACTAGAAAGAAAGAGAGATATGAACTAACAATAATTTCAGTATTAATTAATACTGAAAATATCAAAAAATAACTCTCCCAATTCTCTAAATTCCAATACCCTTGCATTCATCATGAAATTTGAACATTGGCCAGTACCAGACCTGTCTTCTTTCAGCTTCAATAACCGTTTTTTTGAAAAGACAGAAGGCAAGTTGTAGTACACTTTATCCAAAAGTGGGATAAAAAACCGGTTATTGAAGCTGAAAGAAGACAGGTCTGGTACTGGCCATTAATATTATTTTTGTGTTGCCATCGTGGTTAGACATTTTTGATAGTTTGATCATAGTACAAAGAAGACAAGTAAAACTACTTCTGCATAACGGTAAATAAAAAATGACATCCAATCATAATCAAGAACGTTATCAGTAATAAAAAAAGAAAAAAACTTCCTATAAGACGGAGAGAGACTTGTAGTATGTACCTTAAAAATTTACATGATTTTATATGGAAAGAAAAATATATCTTTCTTCTTCATTTCCAAGAAAGAAAAAAAACTAAATTTCTACACAATTATATTGTACCTCCCTCAATTATATCAATGTGTGTATCACAAATCACAATATATTTTACATAACTTTATATTCTCACCCAAGATAATTTGAGAACACAATAAGGCAAGATAAATTGAGAACACAATAAGGTATGTTCTGACGGGCATCGCTCTCTTCTCTCATGATATGACGTCATTCAGTTGAAATATTTGAAAACGACATTTGAAAAATAAATTTGTAGATAATAACCATTTTACGTGGAAATAAAATTAAATACAATGTTAAATTATGTACAAGTTTTTATTTTTTTTTTTATATTTTGAAAAATTATATGTTAATGATCTATTTAATTTTCTTATACGAAAATATAGCCTACATCTAAAGAACAATGTTTTAATCTTATTGACTAATGGAACCAATATAGATTTATTTAACAACTTGTCCATATATCCACTACAAATACTTCAAGAATTTGTATTTTCTTCATTGAAAATTTTTTCAAGAGTTTTTAAATTATTTGAAAAATTTTCCTTAGGCTTTATAAGTCCACCCTCACTTATTACATCTATCCATGAAAACGCACTACATTCCCGTTGTTTATATACATAATCATTATTCAGCTGTAATTTTTCGGCTATAAATCCGGCCAAATATTCTAATGCGTCTTCATGGAACTCGTCGTCATCTGCGTTTGGAACATTTTTCGAATTTTCCACCAATGTAATGCATTCATCTTCTTCGTTGAATTAACAGAAACTTTTTTTGGTCCATTATCTTTTTGAAAAATACTGGAAAATAATCCTGTTGAAAGAATTTTTTCATTAGATTCTAAATGTTCGGTGTTTGAATCAACACTTATTTGCAAGGTACTGCCTGATCTTCCTGTGAAATTTGAAAAAGATTATGGTAGAAAATTTGTGATTTATAATTAGTATTATTTTCCCATTTATATTTATGCATCTACCACCAAAAAACTTACTTCAAATCTGTGATAACTATAATTAGAAAGGACAATCACGAACATTTATACTAAATTACTATATAAAGTTACCCAAAACAAACGATCGCAGACGATATTTAAATTCTATCGCTGATGGATGATCGTTTTTTTATTTATATAATTTTTACAAGAACTTACTGCACAGTTCAACATAATTAGTATATTATATTATATAAATTAACAAACTAAATACTTAAATAAACTTCAACTTTAAAAGTACATACGTTTTGCTCGCACAGTTTGTTTTTACTTTTTTTAATTATTCCTCATAAAACTTCACTTTCTAATATTAAAATTCAATTTTATAGTTCACAAATTAATATTCATAAAAAATTCATATATGTTATTAACAAATTAATTTCTTATTTATTAAATTTAACACGATAATAATAAACCACCATAGAACATAATACAACTTTAATTTTCAACCACGACAAATTTCAACTGGCTGACGTTTGTGAGAGTCAAAAAGAGACAGAAATTAATTTCTATACGAATAAGAACATACCTTATTGTGTTCTCAAATTATCTTGCTTTGATCTTTGATTGATGTTTATGCATAGTACAACATATCGTTCCCACTCAAGACGTTTTGAATAATGTCACTTGGTTGTTCTGGTGTTGTTGTTCATACAGTGTTACCACATATATTTTTTTTATTCACTGTCATTCACCAAGTACACATTATGTGATTGTAACAACCGATCAAAACCTGGTGTTTTTGCACTGCATTTTGCACTTTTTCAGAAACATTTAAGTTTGCGAGTAATTAGAAATGGAGTGAATAAAAAAGGAGGGTCGCAATAGAAGGGAAAAAATGTTATTTTTTTGGAAAATGACGATTTTGTGCTTTTTACCCTATAACTTTTGCCCTAGTTAACAAATTCCTTCAAGGAATATCCTGGCCACAACTCAACTTCCTACTGCTCTGGGAACATATTTTTTCAAGGGCACGAAAAGGTCTATAAAAATTTCCTGAACATATATGGAAGGAGTTTTGTTCTTTGGTGCCTTGTAGCTCTTTTTGTTTGGATCTTTTTTGTTTGGAAGAAAAATTTATAGGAAATGACAAGAAGAACGCCCTGCAGAAATTTCAAGATTGTCGGATCACGAGGTCCAGAGATATTCAATTTGAAATATGTTTTTTGAAGAAAACGTGCTAACATACTAACATACATATGTTTAATTTTACTACCTCCCATATATGTTGAAAAATTTTTGAAGGCCATTCGTGCCTTAAAAAAATATGTTCCCGGATTAGTAGGAAGTTGAAATTTGGGCAGTATATTCCTTGAAAGGTTCTCTTCCACACAAATGAAACGAATGAATAAAAATCGTTAACTAGGGCAAAAGGTAGAGGGTAAAGTGCACAAAATCGTCATTTTTTGAAAAAAAAAAAAAAAATCACATTGAAATCGGCACGGGTAAATGATATTAAATTTACCTGTTTTTTTGGTATTTCTACTTTAAGTTGAAGAACGAAAAAAATTAGGAGGTAGCACCCTGAGAATCTGAAAGTTTACAAAATAAGGGACACTCTAATGTACATATCGATGGCTTATAGCAAAAAATATGTAATAAGAAGAACTCTTATTCATATAAAATTTCTTCATATAAAAATTTTTATTCTGGGGTTCTGGCGCGAGTACCCCAAGCTTTTATTTTAAAAGCTTAGTTATGCTCTCTCAAAGTTTTCTCTAAACTTTGACGTCATTTTTTTTGAGAGGATTTTTTGACATCATACATTATGATTGCTTTGATCATGTTTTGGCATATTTATGTTAAAAATTTTCATTTCATAACAAATTACGATTTATACTTTTTATTTTTTTTTCGTTTGCAAGATCAAATTAAAATTCAATTGTTTTATTTTTGCCTACTTTGATTGATTTTTTAAATACATATGTATATATTTGCAAATTATTTAATATATCGTGTATAAATATACGAAAAAAGAAACATAATATTTCATATTCAAAAAAAAAAAATTTTTTTTAAAGCAAATATGTATTTTTATTCAAAACGAAAAAAAAAATAAAAAGTATAAATCGTAATTTGTTAAGTTGCCATAGCAACAATGCAATTATGATAAATATTAATTTGTTATACATTTGTAAAAAATGAAAATTTTTAACATAAATATGCCAAAACATGATCAAAGCAATCATAATGTATGACGTCAAAGTTTAGAGAAAACTATATATATATATATATAAATTGAAAAAAGCTTCAAATCATTTTTGAATTGAAAGCTCTGAGAGTAAAATAATACATATCCCTTTTGTTTTTCCTTTTTCCCCTCTGCTCATAATTCGTTCAACAATTTTTGAATTTTGAAATTACAAAGCTATAAGAGTTCTTCTTATTACATATTTTTTGCTTATAGGCAATTGGCCGTAACACACATTTGGAAAACTTTACAGGAGCAATATAAAACTTATTTATTTGATAATTATTCAGATGACATAATTATTTTTCTGTATAATCTTGAAGTAAATGCCATTACTCAATTGAAATGGAATCATTTTAAAAATATTTTTTTACGCATAAAGCGTACAGAATCAATTAATATCGAAATGTAAAAATAACCGAAAATGTGGCTTAAGACCTATTGCCTATAAGCCATCGATATACTAAATTTGAAATCCTTTAGAAATCACTAAAGAAAATTACAACAATTTGTTATCCTCTTATATTGTAGAACAATTTGTGTATAACTTGAATTCTGATTGCCTGGTGCAAAAATAATTTTTTATGTTAGAAAATTAAGATTTTTTGATCGAGTTTTTCAATAAAATTATTATCATTATGATATCAACATTATATTTGACCTGAAAAACGATCAAATTTGATATGTAAATTATCAGCAGAACTTATAAGTGTGATCATATGCAAATTAGCTACTTGTATACTTTTTCTTCTTGAAATACTTGAAATCCTATCCTATCCTATCCTCAAATCCTACATTTTCAATTTCTCATACAAATTGGTTAAAATTATTTTTATACTGAACAAAATGGTAGGTATACTGAATATATGGCGAAAAGGAAAAGCTGTTTCCATATGATTCTGTATATTGTAATGCTTGAAACATGAAAATGATTGTGTTGAAAATGTTAAAATTTCTCAAATTTTTTTAAAAATTTTGTATGTATTGCATGGAAAATAGATAGAAAAGAGAATATATTTTAAAATTAGAGAAATTAACAAAAAATCCTGAGAATAAGAAAGAGATTAAAACAGCTTTAAGATTGGAGGCCAGCTTTGAAGATTGGAGGCCGTTTTGCTGTTTTTAAATTTGTTATTTCAATGTACTGGGATAAAATGTCTGTTGCTAAATTTATATAGTCATTGGTATAACTATGCGTATTACACCGTCTGTGCAGTAAAATATTTTTTATTTGTCCATCCTCTATAGATATTCTATATATGTACGAGGGTTGCCTTTTAAGTTTTTACAAAAATAACGAAAAAAAAAAATATTTGGTTGAGTCATTTTATTGTTTTTCAAAATTTTCGCCTTTAAAATCTATACACTTTTGCATTTCCTCGATCGAATTTTTGAGCATTTCCTTACACCAATTAATACGACCCTTTTTTAGTGTATATGTTACGGTGAATGTGATAAATCCGGTAAATGTGATAAATTCGGTGAGTGTGATTAATTCGGTATATGTAATTAATTCGGTAAATGTGATTAATTCGGTAAATGTGATTAATTTTCGAATATACAGGGTGATTCCGTTACGGTGTCCGACCGGGAAACTACGGATAGGTCTCGGCGAGGGGAACAAAAAATCGTATTGGTGGGGGGGGGGGCAATCTCAACGGTTTAGGAGTTAGAGGGGGTTAAAGATTTTTGGTACTTTTTTCATATTTTACCCTATAACTTTTTACAAGGGTACGCTAGGCTCACCAACTCTTTTACATAATTATGAAGGACTCCTGTGCCTTTCCATCAACATCTTACCTGCTGCTGTGTATTCGACCATTCAAAAGTTATAAGGCCTCAAAACCATAACTTTGTCATTTTTTCACAGATTTTTGGACTTTAACCCTGCTTTACTCAAAAAAGGCTTAAATTAACCCTAATTTTTTATTGCAGAAAATGAAGGCTCAATTAATTCTACATCGATTTACTATCTTCAATTTTTTCGAAAAATGGATAATTTTTGAGATTTTTTAAGAGGTCTTCCTCAATATCAATCACCCTGTATATCAAATTAACTGCCGAGTTTATATAATTCCCCCCAACTCCCCTCAACCGGTGATTATACAGGCTGTCCGGTTAAATATTTTTGCTTCTTTTCTAGTGAAACACCCTATATTTTTTTTTTGCTCTTTGAATATGAATGATACGCATATCTAACAAAAGGGAATCCTTTTACCTTTCAAATATGTATAACCACCACTATGTTACGAGTTGAGAATCATATAAACTCGCCGGTTAATTTGATAAAAATTCAAGAATTTATCACATTTACCGATTTATCACATTCACCGTAACATATACAAGGTAAAAGATGCGGAATCCAACGAGAAAATCGAATGCGCTGCAGTCTTTGAAATGCCTAGGGATGCCTTAAACTCACGGTAGGTCATGGTATAATGATATTTTATAGGTAGGATTATTCTTCTTCTTGAATCACAATTACTAATGATTGAAACGTCATCGTTTGTACTGTTGCAATAGCCTAATCACCTATAGCTATACCAGACCTTTCTTCTTTCAGCTTCAACAACCGGTTTTTTAGAAGAGAGAAGGCGCGGTGAAGTAAATTTTATCCAGAAGTGGGGAGAAATGTATAGAAATTTTGTTGACAAGAAATTTCTGTCTTCACTGATCTTCAAACTAATTCATACAAAGTTTACTATGTTATGTTTACCACTACACTACAATATGAATATATGATTGACGACAAGTAATAACGACTACGTGTGGTACTGTAGTAGATATCAGCTCGAAGACATAAAAAACCAGTTTATGGAAAGAAATTGCTGAAACTGACACTGTCAATTTGGTATGGGTCAATAGGTGTTATTTACGTTATTTACTCTTGTTTATACTTTGCTTTTGTGAATTTTAATAAAATAATGGTTTGGTATAGTATAATAGGGTGTAAAAATGATATATTACATAGTGGTCGGTTGATATGATAAACGTTATCCCAATGTGTTTAAAAAATTAGAAATTTATTCATATAACAAAAATCTCAAAAAAATGAAGATGACGCCTGACGGTGATACATTAATTACAGAAAATTTATTTAAGGGAATAGTATCAGATGAAATTAGTGATGATAAGATAATTTTAAAAGAAAACAGACTTGAAAACGATAAAGAAATAAATTTGATTGATACAACAGAAAATAATAATTTTGGTTGTTTAATAATTTGGTAAATTTGCATTTAGATGCATTGGAAAATTTTGCAGGGTATATAATAAAAATATTAAAAACAAAAATGGATTTAGATTCATCAATAAGTAAAACTAATAGTATAGACAGACATAACTTGGTTAACCAACTCATCCATTTAACCAACTCATTAACCAAAATAAGTGACACACATAATGTCAGCTGGTTTATTTTGACATTTGTTTATTTAGATTTTTTTTTATTAAGAGTTTGTACTTTTTTTTTAAATTTTCTGAATTTTGTTAATTATTTTGTGTTTGTGAAATTCAAGTCTCAAATATTTTTGATGAAGACGTTCTTTTATTCCTTTCTATAAACATAAATTTTAATTCAATTCGAAAAAAAAAACAACAAGAAAAAACAAATATGTACTATGTATACATGACGGCTTGAATCTTAATTTAATCCGGTCTGAATCCCTTTAATAAACATGTAGACGGAGATTGAGTCCATATGGGATCCAACCGATCCGATCCAGCCTTTTCACCTGGATCGAGTCGAAATATAACCGTACAGACACGAATTGAAAGATCAAAATTGTTTTAGGCTATGTTATTTATCGAAGTGTGTAAAAACTTTTATTTGTTTCATTTAAATAAAATTGAAAACATAAATAAAATGGCAGAAAGAAATATTTGGGAACATGAAGAAACTCTAAACTTGCCCTAAAATTTAAGTTTACATTCAAATATTAGAAAAAGTAAAAAATTCAAGGTTATAATTTCTATATTTTGAACCACGTTTGAATCTAAACTAAACTTGATCTTTCGATCCAGGATACTGAAATACGCAGATCGAAATTAGATCTTTCAATCGCTGGATCTTTGGATCTCATCATGTATACGTGGTAAAAATTTGAAGTAAATCATATGATAGCAAATGACAAGTAACTGGAATGTTTGACGTTTGTTCAATGGAAAGTACTTAGTGAACTCATAAACCAAGCACATTTTGCTTGGTTAATGATGGTTTTTAACCATTTCATTTATATGGTCAACCACTCGATTCGAGTTGGTTACGTACTTAACCAAGAAGCAGCTTGGTTAACCATGATGTCTGTCAGTACTATAAGGGTGGTCTCATAAAACCTACTAAAACTTTTATGTCTTTTATAGTAGAATTAGAAAAAGTTTTTATTAATCGAAAAGGTAAAATTTTCAAGTACAAGAAAATAATGAAATATTTTTTAGAAGCATCAAATAATGTTAATGTAGGTATAAGAATTAAACAATTATTTTTTAGGAGAAGAATTTATTTTCTAATTAAACAAATGAATATAAACGAAAGAAAACAAAATATAATCAATATGTAGAAAACAAAATTAAAAAACTGCAAAAAAATTATAACGTAATAATTTCTTTTTATTTCAAATTTCCTTACAAAACAATTTTCTATGTACAAGCAAAGATTAAAATTTATAATCTCTGGTACAAACGATGACGTCACCAAAATGAAATGTCATTGAAGTAGCTAACCTATTATAGTCTTTTAACCGTGGTACAGTGGTCAAACTTCGGTTGTGGTCGACAATAGGCAACTCTACCCTACCTATATTCATTGATTACAATTTACAAGTTTCAAGCAAAGTATAAGGCCATGTCAAGATGCGTTCGAAAGAGAACAATTGCACTGCACACTTCCAGAGTTGTTGCTCTGTTGCTCAGCATGTTGTATATTAATTATTAATTGGTTCAGAAGCTATGGTAAAGAAACGACTTAGAAAGAAAGAAAATTATTTTAAAAATACAGAAAGCAAAACTGAGCTGTCAACAATTATAACATGATTTTAAGGTATCAATCATTGGTTGGGACCACACCGAGAGTGTCAGTTTCAGCAATATCTTTCAATAAACAGGTTTTTTCTGTCTTCGAGATGATAGAGTTTGTTAAAAATTAAAAGCGAATGGTATAATTGCGCAGAGAGATAATGGTATAACTTTTAGAGAATTTTTACACTAGTAGTGGTTTTTTTCTTCTATAGTAAAGAGAGAAAAATACTAATACACATATAAACATTTTGTGTATACTATAATATATATGGTATGCGCAGATCATTCGCTTTTAATTTTTAATAAACTCTACCACACGTAGTCTTCTTTACTTGTCGTCAATCATATACGTGTAGAACATAAGCTATCGTAGTGGTAAACATAACATAGTAAACTTTGTATGTATTTGTTTGATGATCAGTGAAGACAGAAATTTCTTATCAACAAAATTTCTATCCATTTCTCCCCACTTCTGGATAAAATTTACTTCACAACGCCTTCTCTCTACTAAAAAAAAACGGTTATTGAAGCTGAAAGAAGACTGGTCTGGTCTGAACTATTGTATGTTTTAGTCTAACATATGCAACTGAATTTTGAGGGTCATTACGTTATTTTATATTTCTTCTTGAATTTATTCGTGATGTTGAATTTTTTCAGTGAAATTTGTTCAAGTAGGTAATTAAATGTTTAACATGTTTTGAGGACACTTAAAATGATGCTATTTTCAAGAAAAGTGTAAGTGATCTGAGAAAAACTAAAGTGATGACATATCACTTGACTTCATCAGTTCCAACAAAACACAGCTATTTATGCACTTCAGTGAAAGAAAGAAAGGTGGTGTGTTGTGTTGTGTCTGTTCTTTGATTCACTACTTTGAAGTTTGATTGAACACTTGATTTGATTTTGCTTGTGATGGATGAGGATGAAGTTTTTGTGTAAGGTCTAAGATTTTAGTAGTTTAATTTTGAAAAGTAAAAGTCTCTAATTATTTTGCCAACATATGTAAATGGCACGAATTTGTCCAGTTAGCTATCAAAATAAAACTGTGTAGTATTTTATAATACTCGTTCACATTAAGATAATAGAATAGGTAGAATAAAACAATTATTATCTGTAGTAAATTGAAAAATATCATTGATTTCTCTAACTGCCAACAAAGTAAGTACATTTGAAAATCCTAAGATAAGACATATACAATTTTTGCGAATTTATTTTACAGGTATAGCATGTCCAGCAAAATTTTAAATACTAGAATGCAATTATGAATTTCGGTAGGTCAATACGAATAAATAAAACAGCTGTTATAATTTTAATATCCTGTGCGGTAATTATTTATTATTTTTATCACGATAAATCTCAAAATAAATCAGCAAACAGTATATATTTGAAAAATTCAAATGAAGTTAATTTAAGAAAATTATTGATTGGTTCAATAAATGCCGCTCAAAAAGGTGGCATTGAAATTCTAAATATTTCAAAACAGTCTGATATTAATAAACAAAGTAAAGGTAAAACAAAAGAGGGTGCCGATGATCCAATTACTGATGCAGATAAAAAATCACATTGTGTTATGAGTTATGGTTTGCGTAGAATATTTCCTAATTTAAAAATAATTTCGGAAGAAGATGAAAAAAAAAGTAACAATAAAATATGTTCAGATGTAATGAGTTTTGATTTGGATCCTACTGTATTGCATGAATCAGCAATAATACCAGATGAAGTGGTTAATGTAAGAGATGTTAAAGTATGGATAGATCCATTAGATGCAACACAAGAATATACAGGTGAGTACTCTCCTTTTTGAGTAATTATTTGTCAAATAACTAACTTTTTTTAAGAAAAACTTTATGAATATGTAACAACTATGGTTTGTGTAACAATAAAAGGTAAACCAATAATTGGTGTAATCCATAATCCATTTACTCAGAAAACTACTTGGGCATGGGTAAATAAAGCTGTATCAGAAGATTTAATATCAGTTAAAAAGGTAATAAATTATCATTGATTTTCGCTTATTATTTTTTGTGCCTATTCAAATAAGGTCAATATATTTATTTTAGGATGAAATGCCCACTCGAAATCCAGTTGTAATCGTATCAAGATCTCACGCAGGAAATGTTAAAAATATTTCGAAAGTGATATTTGGCGAAAATACGCACATAACTGTTGCAGCAGGAGCAGGTGATTTCCGTTTATACTATTTGGAAATCTATCCATACGTAATAAAATAATAATCTTATTTTTTCTTATTAAGGTTACAAAGTTTTACAAGTTGTTTTTAATAATGCGACTGCATATTTACATATAACACGAATTAAAAAATGGGATATATGCGCTGGTAATGCAATATTAAATGCTTTAGGAGGAAAAATGACAAATCTACAAAATGATGAAATTGACTACTCAAATAAAAAGGCTGTGGTTAATGATGAGGGTTTATTAAGTACATTAAATAATCATGAAATGTATATTAGAAAATTAATGTTACATAAAATTTTGCAATAACTTCATTTCATTTAAGTAAGTAAAATTGTACAAGAAATTAAGCTTGTGAATAAATAGAAATAATGTCAAGTTTAAATTATGAAAATTATGTTTTGATTGGAAATTATGTCTCAATTCTCAACGCTTGTGTACGCACAGACAATTGAAATATAATAGAGATGCGAAAAGGAAAATGAATCAAAATTGCCCTGTGCGGACAGAGAAGGAGGTATCACATTTGTCTTTTTTATGAAAAAGGAAAAGCTTTCAATAGTAAATTTTGTGTTTTTTTAAATTTTATTTTACATTATGCTGAAGATTAAATGCACACATACAAGCGAAAACATTATTTGTTTATTTCTATGCTATATACAGGGTGTCCTGTTTGGTTTGCTTAACCTTGATACCAGTGATAGGTCTCATCGAAACAAACAAAAAATCGTATCGGAGGGGGGGGGGGGAAATCCCAACGGTTTGGCCGCTAGAGGGCGTTGAAGTTTTTTTTACTCTTATTTCAGGATGTACCCTATAACTTTCTACAGGGGCACTCAAAGGTAACTTTGTGTTAAGAAAAAATGTAGAGGACCCTTTGCCCTTTTCAATGATACCTTACTTGTTCCTCTTTTCCTAAATGTTAAAAAGTTAGACTCGTTAAAAATCAAAATTTTGTGAATTTATCCCAATATTTTGTGTTTAACCCTGTCTTTCTAAAAAAGGCTTTTTTACGTAGGTCGGTAAAACTTGATAATTTAAAAAGATTTTCATTGGTTTTTGTTGTTGTAAATTCTAATAAACAGGTTTCTTCTTCATTTATGTATACACAAGAAGATCACTACACCATGTAAAACATGCACAATGATCCTTCAACTGAAATAATTTCAGCTACAGCTGTGTGTTATGTTGGAACTGATGAAGTGATATGTCATCACTTCAGTTTTTCTTTCCGAAGACCCAATTAGCAATAACTGTGCCGATTTGATACCACACACCGACGCACATTGCAGTTGTCGAGTCAAAGGGTTGTAAGCCCTTCTGTAATATTTCGTATTACTAGCTGAGTTTAAGTGAGGTACACATTATTATTTAAACTGACAGTCGGCGACTGATGAAAAAAACTGAACAACCACGAAATCATTTTGGCAGCATCAGTTATATCTATATGACGCAGTATTAATTTAGTTATTAAAAAGAGATAAAAAGTATGTTTTACGGAAAAAGGAACTAGAAAGAAAGAGAGATATGAACTAACAATTATTAATTCAGTATTAAAGCTAAGTATTGTGTTCAAGGCGGAATTTCGTTTCCCATTTAAAATACATGTAAAAAAAAGGTGGCGGAAAAATTGCAGTACTGAGTTCGAGAAGGAAAATAAATTTAAATCGTCTTTGGGCCAAAATACACCGGGTAGGATTACAACCGTCTGATCCAATTAAAAACCGGTTATTACAACTGATTTACCTATAATAACTGGTTTTTAATAGGATTGCGACGGTTGTAATCATCCCCAGTGTATTTTCACCCTTTGCTAACATTTTTAAATAATGTTCAAGAGATGGCGTTGACGATCAGTCTCTACCAATTTTCCGTTGCCATGGAAAAAAAGAAATGTACAGACACAAAAAGTATAAAGTATTAAAAGATTCCTTCACGAGGATTTTTCAAGTCGGATTTTTTTACGAAAACGATCAAAAATAGAATGAACTATGAAGTGTTAATTTAAATGTTTTTATATTTCTTGTCTTGTTTTGAAATTTATCTTGAAAACAAACAAAAAATACAAGAAAAGCGTAGAGGATAATTTTAAAAATGCCCCTTCAACAAAATGCTAAATTAAAGCTCTTCATAAAAAAATTTTAAAATTTTCATACAAAATTATTTTTTTAAATTATCAAATTTTACTGACCAACGTGAAATATTAGAATTATAAATTCATTTAATAATTCCATAAAATTAAATATATATCTATGTAAAACAAATTTATAGAGGTAGGTCAAGAATAAGATCGAAATAAGCAAACAAAAATACAAAATGCTTGAAAAAAGAATAAGCTTAATGCTAAGTTTACATAACAGATTGAAACGTAGATTTTGCTGCATTTCTTTCTTCTATTCGTCAGAGTATATATTAGTCAGCGTCAGATTAGGCTCTACTTCTACTTTTCAATCTGGATGTTCGAAAAATTAGTTCCCACTGGTTAAAAAAAATTTCGTTCCACTTGGAACGAAAGTTTTTTTAAGAAGTTTCATGTAAAAAATGTAACGATAAAAGTTTTTTTTCGAAATTTATTTAAATTTGAACTTAAAATTTCGAAGTATTCAAAAGCTATTATTGTTGACGGTTATAGTTTTTACAAAAAAAGGATAATTACATTTTTTTTCAATGAAAATTTAACAAAAACAGAAAAAGATAAATTATTTTTATTCATTGAAAGTGTTCACAGTGAAGATTTGTTACGAAATATTTCAAACAAAGAACAAAAAGATATGTCAGTTTGAATTTGAATTTTCAAATGTGCTTTATAAATTCGAAAACATCCGAAAATCGAACTTACTAAACTTCACTCTACGCTGAATTTTAAACGGGTAAAATTTTCCACGTTCGGTTGTAAACGATCCATAAAGCCTCTGTAACAACGATGATATTCAAGTAAAGGGTTGTTCGAGGACGTTTCGGAAGTTTCTCAGTAACTTTCTCCGTTCTTTAAATTCATATTTTTCGAATATTTCATCATATTTAATTATTTTCAAGAAAGGGATTGATTCTAGACAGGAAGCATTCTATTCACTCATCCCAAATCAGAAAACCCCATGTAAATCCGTTCACGTTTACTACCCTAAAACTCTTTCCAAAATTTCAATTACGTCACGAGGAACACTCTTACACACAAAGGAAAAAGTAAGTGGATAAAAAGGATATAAAAATAACATAAAAGCAAAGAAAAAATCAAGCCAAAAAAATACCAACAACAAATATCATTTATTTCAGCTGCAAAAAAATGACACAGAACTATAAAGAAAAAAAACACAACACTAAAATCATTTGTTTTAAGCATAATGTATACATATAATATGTAAAACAATTAACAACATATATGTATAATGTATATATAATATACATTAAAAATCTCGAAAAAGGAGAAGAAAGAAATATTTTAATGCTTTTTGTGTATATATAATACATATAGCATAGAAATAAACAAATAATGTTTTCGCTTGTATGTGTGCATTTAATCTTCAGCATAATGTAAAATAAAATTTAAAAAAACACAAAATTTACTATTGAAAGCTTTTCCTTTTTCATAAAAAAGACAAATGTGATACCTCCTTTTCTACCCGCACAGGGCCTGCTTGCGGTTTTCTTTCATTTCCTTTTCGCATCTCTATTATATTTCAATCCTCCTTGCAGACATTTATTCCGTTTGGTAAATTTGAAAGTTGTAAAAAAAATACAAAGAAAAATTCCAAAGGTATATACGTGAAAATATATATTGAATACAAATGACCAGTACCAGACCTGTCTTCTTTCAGCTTCAATAACCGTTTTATTTGAAAAGACAGATGGCGAGTTGTAGTACACTTTATCAAAAAGTGGGATATAAAACCGGTTATTGAAGCTGAAAGAAGACAGGTCTGGTACTGGCCAATAATTTAAATTTAATTTATTTTACAATTGGGTTGAAAAATTGTTTCACATCTCCCTGTATTGCCATTTATTGCTAAATTTTTTTACATCTGGCACAACAAAAATCATTCCATCTCAACGATTACTTTTCATATACATATGTATTATGCATTAAAACAAATTATAATAAATCATAGTTAACTCCATCTAACATAATCATAACGATAAATACTATAGCGCAAAACTTTTTTCCGAATATTTGTTTTTTTAAAAAATTTTAAAAGGAAAATCTTTAATTGTTTTTAAATTTCAAACAGTAAAGTCTTGAGCTGCTTTCTATTCGAGAATAGAGTTTAGCTGCGTTCCATTTTGGTATTTTTATCTACTCCGGAGTAGCTGAGAGTACTTCATCACCAGGAATAAATGGAACGGTCAATTTAATTCAAAAGTAGTTCCTAACCTTCAAATCTGTGTAAATTTTTCTCTTCTTTGGTATAAAAATGAATTTCTGTTTAAGTTAAGTAAAAATGTATATAAATTTACATATGTATGTATGTATTTGTTGAGCTAAGAAAATCAAAAAAGCCATTCTTTCAAAATTTTTGCATGTTTTATTTTACTTCAACAATTTTATAAATAATCTTCTATAAATTTTGGATTGTATTTTACCTTTATTTAATTTAATAAATTCGTACTATCAAGATCAAATATGTAATATTTAAATATTTGTTCTCTCGGCTGTGTATTTCGTGGTGAATCATCATGATCACTGTCTTCGCTACTTTCTTTTAGTTTAATCAACATCAGTGAAAAAAATATTATCCTCTTTATTTTAAAATCCGAAAAATTTATTTAACTTACTGTTTATTTTACGTTCTTGACAAAAAAAGAGATTTATTTGATAAATTTACTTTCTTTACTTTATGTATTTAATTTGAAAAAATTCAAAAAAAAAAACGGAAAAGAAAACGAAGTACATAACTCTGAAAAAGGGAAATCCATCTTTTGGAAGTTATAAGAATTAAAAATACTCTGGTGGTAAAAATCAACATAACTACTCCTGACTATGATGATCAACTGTATTTAAAGCTATTATGATACGGTTTTAATTTCATGATAAATTTCGTTATTAAAAAGAGATAACAAATATGTTTTACGGAAAAAGCAACTAGAAAAAAAGAGAGATATGAACTAACAATAATTTCAGTATTAATACTATTAATACTGAAAATGTCAAAAAATAACTCTCCCAATTCTCCAAATTCCAATATCCTTACATTAATCATGAAATTTGAACATTAATATTATTTTTGTGTTGCCATCGTGTTTAGACATTTTTCATAGTTTAATATTATATTTAAACAAGTGTGACGTGTCTAATTATTTAATTCTAATTTTTTTCAGTGAGTGCAAACAAAAGCTGCGTTCCATTTTGGTATTTTTATCTACTCCGGAGTAGTTGAGAGTACTTCATCACCAGTAATAAATGGAACGGTCAATTCAATTCAAGAGTAATTCGTAACCTTCAAATCTGTGTAAATTTTTCTCTTCTTTGTTATAAAAATGGATTTTTAGTTTAGTAAAAATGTACATACATATATTTCGAGGTGAATCATCATGATCGCTGTCTTCGTTACTTTCTTTTAGTTTGATCAACATTTACAAAGAAAAAAATTGTATCCTCTTTAATTTAAAATAAAAAAAATTTAACTGTCAGTTTAAATGATAATGTGTACTTCACTTTAATTGGAACTGATAAAGGGTACTACTCAGCTGAAAATAAGATATTTTGCCTATACAAAACCTATGTAAAAAAAACCAAAATAAATGGAACCGAAAAAATTTTCTGTTACGATTTCGTAAGTGGTACCAATGACTATAGAATTACATCAGAGCCTCCTTGGCTGGCCATCTGCAGGGAGAAAAATATTTTTTTTCAAGAAATTTTTATTTTGGTCTGTCTATATGGTATTTATATGGTTTTTGGTGGTACTCAGCTGAAAATAAATAAGAGTTGAAAATCTAGATGTTCACAGATGGCGTTGGCTGTCCTTTGGAGACCTTTTTTTTTCATTTCCAACCGAAATAAATGAAGTTCCATTTATTTCGTCCGGAAAATGAAAATAAATTGATTGTTTGACATTTGTGAAGTTAGGTAGTAATCTAAAAATCGTTATTTTTGTGATTTTTTTATGTAAAGTTTTTTTCATCTGTGTAGATTTCTTCTTATTTTTGTAGATTTTTTAGTTCATTCCGAAATAAATAGACTTTTTCCAACATAAAATTTATTTTCAGCTGAGTAGTACGCTTAAAGTAATAAATCTGATATTTTTCACTTTTCCACTGAGAAAACACGTTTTTTTTTGCCCTCAGTTTTTCTATTCGACAATAGAGATCGCTACGACAAACTCAGTTAATCAGTTTCATTCAGCTGTTTTTGATGGAAAAGTAACATATAGAATTGAAGTTTTGGGTTATTGCGTGATTTGTAATTCGTATTTTATATTTTCTTCTTGAATTTATTTGTAATATTGATTTTTTCAGTGAATTTTGTTCAAGTATGTATTTAAATGTTTAACATGTTTTTTGGACACTTAAGGGTACTACTCAACTCAGCTGAAAATAAATTTTATGTTGGAAAAAGTCTATTTATTTCGGAAAGAACTAAAAATTCTACAAAAATAAGAAGAAATCTACAAAACGAAGAAGAAATCTACACAGATAAAAAAAAACTTTACATAAAAAAATCACAAATCACAAAAATAACGATTTTTAGGTTACTACCTAACTTCACAAATGTCAAACAATCAATTTATTTTCATTTTCCGGACGAAATAAATGGAACTTCATTTATTTCGGTTGGATATGAAAATAAAAGGTCTCCGAAGGACAGCCAACGCCATCTGTGAACATCTAGATTTTCAACTCTTATTTATTTTCAGCTGAGTAGTGAGTACCACTTACGAAATCGTAATAGAAAATTTTTTCGGGTCCATTTATTTTGATTTTTTTTACATAGGTTTTGTATAGGCAAAATATCTTATTTTCAGTTGAGTAGTACCTTAAAATGATACTATTTTTAAGAAGATGGTAAGTGATTTGAGAAAAACTGAAATTATGACATATAAATTCATCTCAAATAAAACACAGCTATTTTGTGTGATCTTCGTCATTTCAACAGTTTATACGGTGAAAAAATAATCCAATTTTGGAATAAATTGGGAATAGCGTAGAAACGGTAAAATTGGGATTAAAAAAGTATATGCAAACGTTTTAACAGTTTATACGGTGAAAAAATAATCCGATTTTTGGATTAAATTGGGAGTAGCGTAGAAACAGTAAAATTGGGATTAAAAAAGTACATGCAAACGTTGATATTTTTATGCACTTATAGTATACATATTATTCTTCTTCCACATAAAAAAAAGAAGAAAAACGTGACAGCTTCACTTTCACCATAAAAATTAGAATCCGCCATATTGCATTTTACCTCACACATACATATAAAAAAATTGGGATTAAAATTAAACCGAAATAAATTGGGCTTAAGCAAAACCATCTATAATACAAGCCTCCCTGTGGTTTTCTGCACTAACACAATCAAACACGATAAAAGTGTTGAAACGTCAAAACATTCAATGCTGGTAGTACAAATAGTGATGTAAAGAAAATGTGTTTTAGTTAAATATTTTTGGTTTTTTTAATAAAATATGGTTTATAAAAGTTTTGAAATATAATAAATTAACAGTGTTATAATTTTTAAAGCGCACAATAGTCAAAAAATTAAATAAAAAGGTGAAAAATATTGTGCCTTCTTACCTACTTGTAAGAGAAAAAATTGAAGTATGACTATACCTATAGTGAGGTTATATTATTTATATGTAATAAAGTTAATAAATTGATTTGAATTAATAAAAATTAATTTATAAGTTATCACAAATTAAATGTCTATTTGCCTTCATTACACAATAAAGATTATGTACCAAATTATTTACTTTTTCATAGACTTTTTTTATATACATTTTTGTGATTATGTTATGATGTGAGAAATTGATTTGATTCAATAGCTGCGTTCCTTTGGGATTTCAGGCGTAGATGAATCTACTCCCATGTACACTCAACTACCCCTATTTATATTCAGGTGTAGAAAGCAAGCGTAGTTGGGCGTAGTTGATATATTTCACCACTAAAATTCACCACAGCAGGTTTTTAGTTATTCTAGTATCCAATAGATGTATTTTTCATTTTAGAGGTTATGAAATTTGTTTACATATTCTAAATTGTCAGTTATATTAGTAATAAATATATATAAAATATTAATTAAATCGGTAATTAGTGATATAGATAGATAAAATTAATTAAAATAATAAAATTATTAAATTAATAAAATTAATTAAACTAATAAAATTTATTAAATCAATAAAATAGTGATAAATATAAATAAAATTAATTAAATTAATCAAATTAATTAAATATTAATTAGTTATACTTAGTTAATTATATACTTTTCTGTGCCATTGATAGTGTGTTTTATTTCAGTTTTGTTAAAACATAGCGAAAGTAGCAGTCACAAACAGAAATTTATTTTTTAACGTTCAAATTTACAGGTTAGAATTTGATCCATATATGAAAAATAGCGTTCCATTCACCAACTACGCCTAACTACGCCCAACTATGCTTAACTACTCCGGAGTAGCCCAAAGAAACGCAGCTAATAATTTAACAATTAATACAAACTTATATATAAAATTTTATTAAATCAAATCAATTCACTTTATTACATATAAATAATACATATAACCTCACCATACTTTAATTTTTTCTCTTAAAAGTAGGTAAGAAGGCACAATATTTTTCACCTTTTTATTTAACTTTTTGACTATTGTGCACTTTAAAAATTATAACACTGTTAATTTATTATATTTCAAAACTTTTATAAACCATATTTTATTTAAAAAGCCAAAAATATTTAACTAAAACACATTTTCTTTACATCACTATTTGTACTACCAGCATTGAATGTTTTGACTTTTCAACACTTTTATCGTGTTTGATTGTGTTAGTGCAGACATCCATAGCGCGGCTTCTATATGTAGATGGTTTTGGATTAAACCCAAATAAATTGGGCTTAAGCCAAAAACCGAATTATCAAGTTTATACCACAAAAAATTGGGAGTAAACAATCCGTATTAAAAGCGGATCAGGCATAAACTCGTACATTTATCTGTGATGTATTGCAATTAATTATATGGTATCTGCTGGCTCATGGTAAATAGAATAGGAAGGTATGCTGAAAAGCAATATGGCGGAGATTTTTTTTCGTTTTTTAGTGACATTACAATAAG
Organism: Bombylius major; assembly: GCA_932526495.1. Classification (NCBI taxonomy): domain Eukaryota; kingdom Metazoa; phylum Arthropoda; class Insecta; order Diptera; family Bombyliidae; genus Bombylius; species Bombylius major. The sequence goes on from OW052043.1 coordinate 33,611,552, forward strand.
TTGATGACGTTGCTGCGAAGGAAAAGTTTTTGTTTACATTTTTTTTTATATGTAGTTTGCATAGTGGCTAGTGATAAAGTTGTATTATTTTATAAATAAAGTGAATTTAAATATATTTAAAAACTATAATTGACTATATATTATTGAAAAAAAAAAAATCTATTAAAATGGTTAAATGTGTGGTGATGTCCTGTAAAAATTATACAGGAAAAACAAAAGAAAAAGTTAAATTTTTCAGATTTCCATCTGAAAAAAATATGTTTGAGAAGTGGATTCGATTCGGGCCTGTGGTGTAAAACCAGTAAAATGTTTCATATATGAAAAATAATTGGGCCGTGTGTTCAAATCATTTTGTGGAGGAAGATTATTTATTAAAACACACACTGCTAAATACACCTCTGCAAAAACGAACTCCTTAAAACCTTTTAAGCTCCTTAAGGGTTCATGTACAGTTTTTTTTATAAATCTTTAAATTGTTATACATAATTATGATAGTTATTTTTTCTAATCAGTTCCTTTTTTTCTTCAGCCATTGGAAATGAACTTCATGTGGTGCACAATAGCTATTTGAATACATCATCATCAGACTCCCCAAAGAATGAGCCCAATGAAGTTCAACGTGAAAAATTACATTGTAAATTCAAAGAAAAAATCCATGGTCTAGAATATGAAACAGATCATAATGTTCTTCTAACGTATGGAGCAAAAGAATTTTCTTTGATCTCATAATTGTGTGAGTAGTAAAATATTTTGATTTAAAATCTTAGGAAAATTGTCTTTTTGGCTCTTTTTTTTTAGAAATATGAAGGAAAAAATATCAACGAAGAATTTAAACTACTTTCCTGTTCGAAAATTACGGATTGGATTAGTAATGGGCTGTTTTTAAATAAAAATACAAACCCAGAAATTGCAAAATTTTATCTATTAACAGCTCATAGTGTCCTTTTAATTGTTGAATATTGTTTTCATGAAAACGCATTTAAAATTCTAGAAAAATATTCATGTATTGATAAATCCACAATGTATTGTTCGCATTTAATGGAATCAAATTCAAATTTAACAATTTTTGGAGGTAATAAATTAATTTCATTTTGTATTTTATAGGAAACGCATTTGGTGAAGTGATTATCTGGACCATAAATGATGAAAAAATTACCAATCATTATCCAGTTTTACATCGTATTTCTGCTCATTCTGAAGTAATATTTTCTATTGATGTAAATATGAAATTTATGTTGATGACAACAACTTCAGATGATAGATCGATACGTTTTTGGAAAATACAAAATAAAATGATCCATGATACTACCACCGTTGATGATGATTGGAAAAATAAAGAAATTTCACCATACAAAAGTGGTTATGCTCATACAGCAAGGGTATTCAAAGGAAAAATTATTGAAAATGGTAGGTAGAAGGGAAATAATTAATAAATTGAATCATTTCGATCGTTTCAAAATTCAACACTTTGCACAATCTTTCCACCGAAACTACATTTCGATGTTTCAATAATCATCAATTCACCAAGGTGAATTCACCATATACCTTAGTGTGGACTCAATGTTGAATTCTGAAACGTAGCCAGTCTTTTTTAAGTCTTAAATTTTTGAATTTATTTTAGATAATCATCAGTTTACAATTTCTGTTGGTGAAGATTCAAATTTATGTGTATGGAATTCAAATGGTGAATTAATATTCAAGCGGCGACATCATTTTGGTGCAATTATATGGAATTTTGATTATTATGAAAAAACTAAAACATTATTAACAACCAGTAATGACGGAAATTTAATTAAATTTGAATTCGAAAAAATTTTCAAATCGTTCAGCGTGAATAGTGATGATGATGATGATGATAATAATTTAAAAGTAAAATTATCTGCCTTATTCTACATCAAGTCATAACTTGTGACCAGTCATAAGTATATTCACCAAACTAGTTTATGACCGTCATAATCAAGTTCAAAGTTGGGTTCAAAATGCTAGTAGCAAAGCAAAACAGTTAAAAGAATTTTATGGTCATAACTTGACTATGACGGTCATAAAACTAGTTTGGTGAATATACTTATGACTGGTCACAAGTTATGACTTGATGTAGAATAAGGCAGTATATCAAGAAATTCCAATAGTGATAAATTCATTCAATATTAATAATTTCACAAAATTTAAATGTTATCAAGTTAAAAATTGCGTAAATTCACAAAATTTTGTTGGAATTACAACAGATTACATTTATATAAAAACATTTAATTGGGAAATAAAAGAAGATATTCAATTGAAAAATTGTACAATTTTAGAAACATTTGTAACAAATGAAAATAATTGTTTAATTTTAATTGGCGGTTATAAGAAACTTTTAATTTATGAACATGGTTGTAAAAAACCAAAAAAATTAAAATTTAAACAAATTGAAATTACAAAAAGTTATATTAAATCAATTTTTATATGTGATGAAACTAAAGAAATATTATTATGTGATGATAATGGTAATTGTATTTATATAAATTCATATGAAAATATTGAAAATCCATTGTATCATATTAATTTTCAATTACCATCATCAATTAAAGAAAAATGGTTTACAACGGCAGAAATTATAAAAAATCGTTGGTTTTTAATATGTAACCGTCAAGGACATGTTTATTTATATTCATTAAAAAATAATATTGTTGAATTGAAATATACTTTAAAAAATATACTTAAAAAAACATTTAACGCAAATTAATTATTCAGATGATATAAATGATTGTTTGTATTTGAAGACAAGCGGTCGTGATGGTACAATAAAAACGATAAAATTAAATGAAAAAGAAACAAATTTACACAATTAAAACAAATATTTTATTTTTAGATTTTTTATAATATGAGCTTATAAAGTATGGGATATGAGAATGTGATTCTGATAAAATGTATATAAATACCTACCTAAAATATATAAAATATTTAAGGTAGCAAAAAAATGTATACTTTCGATATTTCACAGAAATGATGAGAAAAATATTTGTATAAATTTTATACAATTAATTAATTGAAAACAATCTGAACAGAAAATGAAAAAAATTTGAAGAATTGCAAACAAAAAATGTATACATATATAATTATTGTGAACGTACTACAGTTTTTATTTCTAAAAATTCAAAATTTCTTCGCAGCTACGTCATCTGTAACTGACTTTTTTATTTTAGGTTAAAACCCCCTTTTCAGCATACCTTCCTATTCTATTTACCATGTGCTGGCTGGCCTGGCACCATGAGATGAAGTTGGTATGGTAGTGTAGTGAGCAGGGTTGCCAACTAATTTTCACCAAATCCTGCTAGACACTTCAAAATTTCCTGCTAGAAATCCTGCTAAATAGTGAAATACGAAAAAAGTAAAACATAATTGTATTTATACCAAAACCCTCTATATCACAAGCCTCCCTGTGGCTTTCTGCACTAACACAATCAAACACGATAAAAGTGTTGAAACGTCAAAACATTCAATGCTGGTAGTACAAATAGTGATGTAAAGAAAATGTGTTCTAATTAAATATTTTTGGTTTTTTTTAATAAAATATGGTTTATAAAAGTTTTGAAATATAATAAATTAACAGTGTTATAATTTTTAAAGTGCACAATAGTCAAAAAATAAAATAAAAAGGTGAAAAATATTGTGCCTTCTTACCTACTTGTAAGAGAAAAAATTAAAGTATAACTACATAGTTAGGGTGACCAGGTCGAACTTGAACAAAAGTGTGGAATGACCGGATAAAAGAGAACTTTTTTGTATTCCAAAAAAGAGTACAATAGAGTACACAATACACATTAAACGTATGTAGGTAAGGTAGGTTAGGTAGATAATCATGGGTTTTACACAGTTCTTCCCCACGACCAAGTTCGAAAGCCAGGGGAGTAGTTCGGTTTCCTCATCTTTCTTCACTTTTTCAACCAAACTGATTTCTATTTAACGAGGTGAAGATACTAACACATATATACAAAAACAATGTTTTTGAAGAATTTATATTCAAATACATTGAAAAATTTGTGGGTGTACAATGAATTGAGAAGAACGAAAGAAGACGCGTGTAAAAGTAAAAAGAAGAGCTATGTAAAAGGTATCAATAAGTGAATTATTTCAGTTATAATAAAAAAAATAGTGAATATAGTATATTTATAGTTTATACTATAAACACACATATAATGTAGTGTATCTTCAAAAATGAATCGTTGCTTTGTTGATGCGATGCTGATGCTTGTCACAAATTCAAAAATGCAACGCAACTTTTATGATGCGTTGTCATATATTCAAAAAAGCATCGCATCAAATCAAGTATTCGAAATTCCTTGTAATATTCAGCTGTCATGTAATAGCGTTGCATCGCCAACTAAAAACTTTGCGTTGTCATAGCAACAAGTAATGTTTTCGCATCACGAACAAAAGAACATTAGCATCACCAAAGCAGCGATTCATTTTTGAAGATACACGTATTTATATGTACTTACGTTTTATAATATACAGGGTGTTTCCGTTATCACCAACCAAAAGGATACCATAGATAGGACTCATCGAGACAAACAAAAAATCGTATTGGAGGGGGGGGGGATGAAATCCCAGCGGTTTGGTCGCTAGAGGGCGTTGAAATTTTTTTGCACTTTTTCCACAAAACACCCCATAACTTTTTGAAGAGGCACTTTAGGGTCACTTTGTATTAATATAAAAAATAGAGGACCCTTTGCCCTTTGTAAAAAAACCTTACTTGTGCCTCTTTTTCTAACTGTTTAAATGTTAAACGCCTTCAGTCAAAATATTGTGAATTTTTTTCAAATTTTTGTGGTTAACCCTGTCTTTCTCAAAAAAGCCTTAAATTAACCCTCATTTTCTATTGCAGAAAATGAAAGCTCAATTGATTCTGCATCGATTTGTTATCTTCACTTTTTTTAAGAAATGCATAATTTTCGAGATCGCAATCCGCAATTGAAAAAAATTCACAAAATTTTGACTTCAAGGCGTCTAAAATTTAAACAGTTAAGAACTGAGGCACAAGTAAGGTATTTTTACAAAGGGCATAGGGTCCTCTATATTTTTTTCAACACAAATTGACCCTTGAGTGCCCCTGTCAAAAGTTATAGGGTACATCGTGGCCCTCTAGCGGCCAAACCGTTGGGATTTCCCCCCCTCCGATACTATTTTTTGTTTGTCTCGATGAGTCCTATCTATGGTATCCTTTTGGTCGGTGATAACGGAAACACCCTGTATTTCGGACTGAAATCCTTTTTGGTGCTTAAATCCCTAACGTCGCGTCAATTTGAATTACAAGTTGTCATTGTCAAATACTTTTTTCTTCCCAAACTAATATTACTTCAGTTTATATTATTTTAAGCTGTGTAAGGAAGGATATGTACTAATTATCCAAGTTTAAAATAGGATAAACTGCGTGCTGGGGCTGTAGTACAATTTTCATACTTTTTTAAATATTTTTCAAAAAAGAGAACAAAAGTGAACAAAGTGAAATACAAAAAGTGTAAGAAAGAGTAATGTCTCAAAAGAGTACATGTACTCTTTTTAGAGTACACCTTGGTCACCCTATTAACATAGTACATACCTATGGTGAGGTTATATTATTTGTAATAAAGTGAATAAATTGATTTGATTTAATAAAATTTAATTTATAATAATTCTGATACATATATGTATTTATATGAATAATTAAAGTTTAAAGAATAATAAATAATATAAGCTTTTTTCTTCTATACCTATATATTGACATGTGACTAATGACTACATTACCTATGGTGAGTTATATTATAAAAGTGAATAAATTGAAATGAAATGTAAACACAAATATATGAAAAAAATAAATAAAGTGAAGGAAATACAGAACAAATTGATTTAATTTAATTATATTTTATTTATAAGTTTATATTAATTGTTAAATTATTGAATCAAATCAATTTCTCACATCATAACATAATCACAAAAATTTATATAAAAAAAGTCTATGAAAAAGTAAATAATTTGGTACATAATCTTTATTGTGTAATGAAGGCAAATAGACAATTTGTGATAACTTATAAATTAAATTCTATTAAATCAAATCAATTTATTCACTTTATTACATATAATATAACCTCATAATAGGTATAGTCATACTTCAATTTTTTCTCTTACAAGTAGGTAAGAACGCACAATATTTTCCACCTTTTTATTTTATTTTTTTGACTATTGTGCACTTTAAAAATTGTAACACTGTTAATTTATTATATTTTAAAACTTTTATAAACCATATTTTATTTAAAAAACCAAAAATATTTAATTAAAACACTATTTCTTTACACTAATATTCCACCACTCTTATTAAGAAACCCATAAGAAACTAAAATGTCAAAACAAAACATGGCACTTCTAACTAATACATACAAAACTCTTGTTCGAGGCTTTTATTGTAGTAGGTTTTGATTTATACCCAAAAATTGAAAAGTTACATGTCACTATCAGTATACATATCTATAAAGCATTAACCTCAAAGAAAAGATATCTAACAGATATTAGAACAAAACTGTGAATTTGGAAATGCAGCAACAAATAAAACAATCGTTTCAAAGTTTTATAAAATTCATAATTTGGAAAAAAACTTTTGGTAATACGTTTGTTTGGTAAATTTGTTTCAGTTAGTGAAGTGAAAAGAAAAAGAGAATCTTTTGTAATATTGAAAATAAATTATTTCTTATTATTCGAAAATACTATACATAATATATGTATATTTTTATTTTACTACAATAATTTTTAGCACTGCGCTTTACCCTAAATTCTCGAACATTTAAGTAGTTGTGTCCACAGTCCACACAAAAACGTGTGTTTTTCAAAATAAATCTGTTCCCGCTAAAATCCTGCTACAAACTTATCAAACCTGCTACAAACTTATCAAATCTGCTAAATTAGGTTTTTTCCCTGCTAAACCATGCGAAATCCTGCTAGATCTAGCAGGAAAACTGCTAAATTGGCATCCCTGGTAGTGTGTGGTACACGAACACGGCTACAGCTGATTTTGACAGTTAAATGTGGTATGGCTGATTGGAGGGAGTGTTTCTGTTTCGTTTCGCAATCTTTGGGATAGCTATATTTAAGGTTTACAAGGAGTTACGTAAAAAATTGTAGGTTTTGTTTTTATTTTAAATTAGTTATGAATAATTGAATTATTCATTTGATTTAATATAGTTGAATTGTTCTTAATTTAGGGTTCTTCGAAATGTTCTATTCCAAATACTATGATCATCCTGAAGGTAAAGATTGTTTTGGGAAAATGGTAGCTACAAACAAATATGCTGCCGGAGTTGGCTTAGTGTGGTCAACAATTGATACTCTTATGATAACAAAACCAAAAGGATATCTTCCAACAATAGCACGATATGCTGCAATAACTGGTCCATGTTTAGGAATGGCATCAGCATTTACCCTAGGCACATACATAGCAACAAATGCAAGAGAAAAAGATGATAGGTAGTTGATAAATTGAATAGAATTAAAATTTAAAACATTGAGAATATTAATTTTCGCCTTAAAATTTTAGATTAAATTATATGATTGGTGGTATGTGCGCCGGTGGTGTATACGGTGCTGCACAGCGATCAGTTGTTACTGGATTAGTAGCTGGTCTAATTTTTGGTGAGATAAAAAATTAAACTCGAGCTATTGATTATTATGATTTATTTTTCTTTTATTTTTATAGCTGTTGCTGGAGCGATTAAAAAACTTTCGAAAATAGAAGGTTGGGAATTCTTTCCTGAATCAAAAACTCATGGATATGGTTCACTGAGAGGTGTTCGTCATGATTGGACTTTAATGAAAGATCCAACAAAAAATTAGATAACAGGAGAAAAATAAATATTTTGATTTAAAATAAATAAATGTGTTGTTATATATTATTAGTATGTATAAAAAAGTAAATGAAAGTAAATTAAATACATCATAGAAAGGTTATTTTAAAAATTTTCCTTGGACCAGATGAAACATCCAGAAAGTTGATATTTGGTTTGGTGTGTAGTAGACTTCATTCAACTGACAATAAAAGGATCCGATTTGCTTTTGAGAGATTTTATAGTATGTATGTATATACTTGCTCAAACTTGGAAGTTATTTAAGAAGGCTTTAGTATATTGGTTCATTTCTCTACGACAGGGCAATTCATTAACTTATTATCTAAGAGACACCATTACTTGATAAATAAAATTACAATCAATTAGATTTATTTTGAACTATGTATTTTTAAACTAGTACAAAAAAATTGAGGCACTACCAACTAAAGCTTTAGAATTTACTTAAAAAACTAAAATTACGTAGGTATATTTATACATATATGTACATACATATGTATATAGCTACTTTATGTACGTAATAGTTATATAATTCCTATTATTGATTCTATCGAGAAAGATAATTTGGGTTGTTTCCATTGCTTTTCATTTGAAGAATAATTTAATTCTATATCTTTGATTATATTCGAAACATCTGACGAATTCTTGTTAATGTTCATCTTATGTGATGTTTGGAATACTGTTGATATTATCGATTCCTTATATTGCTCAGTTTTTGATTCTGATGATAAATGATTTTGTAAAGTTTTATTGAAAACACATTTTTTATAAATTGAATCATTGAAATTTATATCAGACGATAAATGTATTGCATCCCGACCATGAGAAGTTTTAGTTGTTTCAATTGACTTATTTGCAGTTTGATAAATTGATAAGTGATTCATGTGCAAAAAATCAAATGGAACATGACAATTAGAAGAATTATCAGGTAGAAATGTTGTATACATTGTTAAATCTAGTTCACGATCTGCAAATGCTCTTCTTTTACGGATTCTTTCAGATGCGGGTGTATGAAATGTTGAAAAGCGTTTATATTCTGAAAAAAAAAAAAAAAAATAGTTCAAAAATAAATAACTGAAATAAAAATATGTAGGTAGTTAGAATTTGAATATGTAATATACCTAATTTGTTTTTGAAAAATGAAATTCTCATGAGACAGTGTTGTAAATTTTCAAAATGCAATCATGTATTATAATGTTAAGTAGGACTTTTCCTGTTTTAAATTTTTAAATAATTTTTTTACGGTTGTTTTTAAAAATTCAAGCTTTTCGCAAGATTGACTTGGCAAAGGTTTCATAAAATCGAGCTTGCAGGGAAATTTTGCATCAGTCCTGCAAGCATTTTAAAGTACATACTTGTATTATTGGAGATTTTGAAAAAGAATTAACAATTTTTGAAATTTAACAAGTAATTCTTATATAAAACTAATTTTTTTTAGTTTACATACAATGATATTATCAAATTAATAAAATACAAGTACATACTACAAACAATAGATTATAGATTTCATAAATGCAAGTAATCTTGCTAGCGAATTTGGTTTGTTAGCATGCTTTTTAGGTTTATATGCATGCATGCATGCAATAAAAGGTGTCGCAAGTAAACTTGAATTTTTGAAAACTGCCTATTTTACATATTATGTATACTTTATTTAACAATTAAAGTCAGTACAGGCAAGATAGGCATACTTTTCTATACTCTTTTAGAGCCAAAATACATTGGTTGGAATGCGCTAGTTGTAACAATTTTTTTCCTACTTGGTATAAAAAGAATAGTCTAAAATAATTTTAGCTGACGGTTGTAATACACTCACGCTCGTTACAACTTGGTCGTGAAACCATCAGGTGTATTTTCAAGAGGTGTTAAAACCGGTTATAAACTCGTTTGCGACAGTGGCAGTAGTCCTAGTCTATATTCAGTCTTACATTTCGTTTGTATAAATCTGTCTTGTGTGTGGGGTGATCAGAGGGTCTATTCTGTTTCGTCGAAAAAATGAGAATGAGAAAAACTTCGCATTTCATTTCTCATTCCAATTTCTCATTTTATTTTTTCATTTTTCTCATTAAAGCGATTCTGTTTTGCATAATGAAACATTGTTGCTGAGTTTCCAGCTGAATGGAATTATATTGGAATTCTCATTTGATTTTGGAATTTTGACATTTGACAGCAGGTTATACTATTTACATTCTTATAGATATGTACCTATATTATTTACTTCATTACTTGATCGGTTTGTAAAAATGTAATACATTAACTACATTTTTGTACTTGAAATAATACTTGAAATATTTGAATACTTAAAAATTTAATTATAGAAAATGTAGTTAATAAATTACAAAAATATGAAATATATCACATTACTTGCATTCAAAATTATTTTAATAAAAATAAAAATTGTTATTTTATTTTATTTATGTATTTGGTCAATTCTTTGTAAATTGAAAACAAAATCTTCACTTTCTTCAGTAAAAGTGACAATTATTAAATACTTAACAATTTACAGAATTCTTAAAGGGAATATTAAGAATGTATTAATAAGGTTGTGTACGAGTCTTTTGCGTTAACGCCTTTTTTCAGCTAAATTTAAAACAAAAGGTCAAAAAAATGGAATGTTCTATAAGCATATGTAGTTTCAAAAGTGAAGGTAAATTGTAATAAATGTAGACGTATCAAGTCTCTACACTTTCATTATCCAAAAATTTTTTAATAAAATTTCTCACAAAAATGTCTTCTGCGTTACCAGAGAATCTACCTAATTCATCTTTCTTTATTTTTTTTTTTTTATTGAAATGTTTTTCATCGAAGTTAAAAATTTAATAATTATTCTAGAGAAAAAAAATACTGAATATGAATTTTTTGATATTTGAAAATAAAATTCAGAGAACATTCAATATTTTTTTTCTAATTTTATTATCCAACAATTTTTAGTTAAATTTCTCATAAAAAATGTCTTCTTCGTTACCAAATCGACTATTTTTTTAAATTATTAATTTAAAAATGCACTTCAAACACTGTTTTCAGAATTCTCATACGCTGATATAGTGATGAAACTTTTTTTCTCATATGAAAATAATTTGACAGTTTTTGTCATTTTCTCATTGAATTAGAATCGGAACACTGGGAAAAACTTTGGAAATTTCTCATTCTCATTTTTTCGACGAAACAGAATAGACCCTCAGATCTCAATTTCAAGCGAGGGAAATCTTTTAAATTAAATATTACCAAGGGCAACAAACTCATCGGGTACTGCCTCCATAAGCACAATACTGACTTTAATTGTTAAATAAAGTATAGATCTTATAATAATATAATATGCTCAACTAAACGATAGTTCAAATCAACGTAAAACTAAATTTATAAAGTATGGACCAACGTAAAACTAAATTTATAAAGTATGGACACTCGCCACGTGATTTTTTTAACAAATACATATGCAATTTTTGCGATCATTGAACTCCAAAAAATTCAAAAAATTCCATAAGCAAAAACAGTATAGAAGCTATGACTTGTTTCAATACAATATTCTTCTAGAAATTGCAATGAGAAAGAATGCATACAAATTACAAAATAGTACATTAAAATAAAAAAAAAACATATACATACATATTTAATATGTATACATATTTTTACCACGTATTTTTAAAGGCGACCTGGAACTGTCGTCATAGTATGCAAGGAGGATTGAAATATAATTCAATCCTCCTTGAGTATGTGTTTACTGTTTTTCATTTTCATAATGTTTCGCTATGAACAATGTAAACAATACGGACACTGAGAAAAGAAACGAAATTTAAAATTTACTAATACTCAAGTGAAGGAAATATGAATACATTTTTTATCACGTATTTTTAAAGGCGACCTGGAACTGGTTTTCTATGTGTGTGTTACATGAAATGAATTTTCAAAGGGTGTTATTATTTTTTCTGATGGATTTTCCGTTTTTTCAAATTCTAAGAAAACATTTTTAATCAATTTTTTAAAGATATAATTTTATCTGTAAAGATGTAATTAGTGAAATTTTAGTTAACTTGTGATTTTTGAAGTTGACAATACAAATTTTAAGTGGAAAAGGTGATTGTGAAAAAAGTGATAAATAATTGAAGGTGGAAAAACAATTTAATATGGGAAAACATCATATAAAGTGCTTAGTATGTGGTAATCAAAAGACAGAAAATTCTGTAATAAAATTTTACAAATTTCCTGAAAATACTACGAGGTATTTATAAATATGTTTTTTTATTAAATTAATTTAATAAATATATCAAAATAAATAAATTTATCACTTTTACAAATCTGTAAAAAAATTTCAAACTTCAACCTATCAAATGTTTTAAACAACCGTAAAATCAAAGCCAAAGGTGATAAGATTTTTAAATAAAATTCAACTGATGATAAACAATGCAGAGAGCTAGAAAAGAAATAAGCAATGCACCTGTGTGATAATGAAGTAATTCTTTAAATTTAAGTTTGCAACAATTCATGAAAGTGGTAAATGAAAAATGAATACATAATTTATACTCCACTTTTAAAAATTTAATGCACTTAAAGTAAAAATTATTAATAAAATTTATATTTTCCATACAGACAATAGTGTAAAAATTGTTTATAAGTAATATTATAAATTTTACACATATTGTTTATGAATTCAGATTATAGGAGTATGGATTTCGGTGAACAAAATGCATTTTATTATTTTGGAGGTTGGATATTAAAGAAATATCGGACTTATCATAACTGCGAGTTAGAATTGAACTATGAAAATGAACAAAGTTTTTCGTGCATGTTTATAGATTTTAAGGAATTTGAAAATTGCAATTTATTGAGAACAACAAAAATGTTTATGGATAGCATAGAAAATTTAGAAAAAAATTTTGTATTACATTTTAATGTAATTTTTAAACTATTTAATATTTTAAAAAAAGGATTTGAATATAATTGTTGTAGAAAACAAAATATAGAATATCTTTTAAAATTTTATATTAGAGTGAGAATTTATTTTGTTGCCAAAAGATTCAATATGAATTGTAAAAAATTTAATAAAAAAAATAAAATTCTAAGTGTTTCGAACATGTAATTTTTTTTTGTAAAATTTGTATTATAATGTAAGAATAAAAATTTATCTTGTAGTAGAAAATTTTAAAACCACAATGTTCAACAGTAGAAATAAAAGTTTTGATTATTTTTTAATAATTTTTGTTTTTTTAACATTACATAAAATATTTATAAACTTGTATTTTTTCTGTGCACCCTATAAACGTGTTTCAATTTCTAAACCACATGTTCTGTTTCCAAATTTTATATCTCTTTCTTACAACTTGCAATATTTATTAGATACTATCGATTTTTAGCAGAAAACACAAGGTCGAAAAAACAACGGTACCAAGGTCACAAAAAAATTTTGTAACACGTGCGATTTGTATCTTGCGATGTGAAAGTTTTTAAGGTCGGAAGGATTCATTGATTTTTTATATTTGTTTAGGTGCTTTTTTCTTTCTCTAATAGTAGCTGCTATTTCCAGTGGCGGATTTAAGTGTGATGCCGCCCTAGGCACTGTCCCATATGGCGCCCTTGGTAGCAAAGTTCTGAGGTTTTTTTTTTTTTTTTTTTTTTTTTGCTTGTTAGATAGAAGTTTAATGAGTAATGTTTTGTTTGCGGATTGGTATATGCAAGAGTCGTAGTCAATCAGTGTTGTGACCACATCAGGTTCAAATAGTAGTATATCTAAGAAATGAATAGTAGTAGATTTTGGCAAAAAGTAGTAGAAATGAAAAATGTTTATTATTCACATGTATGTATGTACATATAAATGTAATAATTTGTTATAAAAGTTGAAAATAACAATAACAAAAATGTGTTTAAAACAAAATAAAACTTTTTTCAAAATATTTAAAGAATTGTAACTTAAAAAATTAAACAAAAACGAAAAAAAAACTAAGCCTTTCAATATGTGACTTCCATTACTAAAGTGTAGCGATTAATATATTTTAGAAGCTCTGTGGACGGCTCGAAAACAACTTCATCATTTTTATTAATAGAATGTTTTTAATAGTATCAATTTTCAATTGGTATTTTTTACAGTCTTTTATAATTTTCAAATCAGAAAATTTTTTTTCTGCAGTAGCACGACTATGTGGGAAACAGCACAAATGACTTAATGTTATTACATTTATGAATCTCATTACATTACTATTTAGAGTGTGTGTGGAATCGAGTAAATTTTTACTACAGTAGTAAATTTTGACATTAGATTTTGTGGTAGAATAAAATTTACCGTGGTAAAAAAAAATTTTCACATTTGCTGTGCGTAATGGAGTAAATTTTAAAAGCTACAAAATTGTGCACTTGTTTCGATTTTTCGACTTTACATTATTTTACTATCAAACTGTCAAAATTTATACTAGCCCCAGACCCAGAGTAAATTTTGACAGTTAAATTCACCACGTTTTATGTCAAAATTTACTACTGTAGTAAAAATTTACTCGATTCCACACACACTCTTATATTACATTGTCATTGGTTGTTAAATTCACTCGGCTTGGTAAAGTAAGTCACACAGAAAATCGAAAATTAAGTAGCCAGCCAAGTGTAAACCATATAGAAATAAAATCGAGATTTAAGATTCGAAATAGTAGTAGATCTCAATACCAGCGAAGTAGGTACTTTTTTTTGTCGAATCGAAGTATATCTACTACTTTCGAAGTAGAAGTCACAAGTCACAACACTGTAGTCAATTACTGGTAGGACGACTTGGTTTAGCAATTTGAGTAATAGATCTCGATTCTCGGTCGGAGCCGTATTTAGTGCTAGATAACATTTTTAAGATATTCATGTTACAAAAACTTTTGTTTTTATTTCAGAGATATGAGATTTCCATTTTAATTTTTTATCAAAAATTACACCTTAGGTATTTGTAGTTATCAGTATATTGTATTAATTCATTATTTAGAAAGATTTTTAGTTTGTGTGTTATTTTATATCTTCTTGTGAAGAGAATTATTTTTGACTTTTGAGTGGAGAATTTCATACCTAATTTATCAGAGATTTGGATGTCATTGACAGATTGTTGTAAGTATGTTTCTATTTTTGTTATATTTTTATTACTTGTATATTACTTTAAGGGATATTTTATTGAAGTTAGGATTTTGTTAATAGCAATATTGAAGAGGCTTACACTTAAAACAGATCCTTGTGTTAAACCATTTTTCATGGGTTTTTTGGAAGATTGTGTATTGCCTATTTGTACCTGAAAAGAACGGTTATTTAAAAAGTTTTGAATGAATAGTACCGAATTTCCCTTTAGACCTATGTGTAAAAGTTCTTGAACAACGTCTCTTCTCCAGATCCTATCGTACGCCTTTTCCAAATCAAAGAAAATGGCGGCGAGAGGTCGTTTTTTCATAAATGATTCCATAATGTCTGACTCAAGGGTTGCTAGAGCATCAATTGTACTTCTCTGTTTTCTGAAGCCAAACTGCAAATTACTAAGTTTACAATTTCGTTCCAGAAACCATGTGAGCCTTTTATTTACCATTCGTTCAAGCACTTTGCAGAAGCAGCTTGTAAGGGAAATTGGTCTGTAGTGTTCAGCTATTTTAGGATCTTTTTTTGGTTTAAGTATGGGGATTAGCAAGGCTTTTCGCCATGCTGTAGGGAAAATGTTTTTAGTCCAAATAATGTTATAGAAATCAAGAAGATTCACTTTCCATTTAGGTGTAAGATATTTTAACATATCATAATGAATAAGGTCAGGGCCAGGAGATAACCCCAAAAAGTATCAAGTATTATATATATACTTTTTGTAATCCTTTACATTCTGCCAGGCATGTTGTTAGTTCTGTTAATGTAAATGGTTTGTTATAAGAAGATAGGCTATCTTGTGGAATAAAGATTTCTTGGTTTTCAATTTTATTTTTTATGGTTTTGAAACTAGGGGAGTATGTAGATATATACAGTTCAGATGAACTGTTTATTTTTGAGAATTGGTCTGCTAGTGTTTCACATATTTCAGTTTGATTGGTTAGAATTTTGTTTTCGTGTATTAAGGTTGTTATTGAATTTAAAGTAGTTTTTCCATATAAATTTTTAATTTTTTTATGTACATTTGAAATAGGTGTTTTTGAGTTTATAGTACTAATATATTCTTCAAAGCTTTTACGTTTGTAAAATCTTATTAGTTTTCTTGATTTGTATCTTGCGATGTGAAAGTTTTTAAGGTCGGAAGGATTCATTGATTTTTTATATTTGTTTAGGTGCTTTTTTCTTTCTCTAATAGTAGCTGCTATTTCCAGTGGCGGATTTAAGTGTGATGCCGCCCTAGGCACTGTCCCATATGGCGCCCTTGGTAGCAAAGTTCTGAGGTTTTTTTTTTTTTTTTTTTTTGCTTGTTAGATAGAAGTTTAAAACGAAAAGAGGTTTTTTTTTTGCTTGTTAGGGTAAAGATTTATTTTTATATTAGCAAAATTTGCCGCCCCTAAAATTTTGCCGCCCTAGGCAAATGCCTCACTTGCCTAAGCCTAAATCCAGCACTGGCTATTTCCTTATTTACACATGTCTTTCTAATATCTACGTTACAGATTGGGATGCTGGAATCGGCAGCAGAAATTATTGTATTTGAAATGTATATTTTTCATATTCATCTATATTTTTAAAATTTATAGATGTATTTTTTGTGTTAAGTATTTGCATGTATTTATGCCAGTTAGCTTTTTTTATTAGATGTGTCTTTCTTCGTTGATTAATTTGATTAGTGCATGTTAGAGGTATTATTATAGGAAAATGGTCGCTGTTATGTAGGTCGTTATCTATACATTATACCATTCGAAATGTTGTTTAGCGTGATTTGTGTCTCAGATTAAAGTGAGTTGGGCTACTATTGTTTAAGATTAAAAGTTTGTGATCATTGATTATTTTTCAATTATTTTACCCCTATTATCAAGTTTTTTTGAGCCCCATAACGGGTTATGGGAGTTGAAATCTCCAACTATCATGACTGTAAGGTTTGGCGAAACTTGAAATGATTTGAGATACACTATGTAAAAAAAGTATTGGCACCTAAGTATTTCCAGTAAATAAACTCGATTTTAAAGAGTACTATGCAAGATATCAAAATTATGATTTATGGTATGTAATGCTCTCTTTATTACCTTTAATTTAATATAAAATATTATAGTAAATTAATAATTACAACAACAAAAATGAATAATATTATTAAAATAACTAGTAAAATAACGCAAAAAAAGTATTGGCACCTATTATTATAATTTCTTCATATGTTTTCTTCCGCTTGAAGAAATTCGGAGTCATAAAAAAGAAAATTGTCGGTATCGTTCTCACAATTGCTAAATTCTGAACTGTATAGTAAAATTTTATTACACATAATTTTGGATAAAATTCGACTGAAATTCATTACAGAAGGGTTTGTGTTCTAGCTTCCACTACTTCTTATGATAGAAAATAGATTTCCAGAGGATCTTGCTGAAATTTTCTAGTGAGGAGGTAGGTTTTGTGTGGATACTTAGCAAACAAGTAATTTGAAACCTGAAGAATCCCTGAAATAGTTTGTTGTAATCCTTTCAAACAGTGAACTTTAGATTTGCCAACAAAATTAATTTTGTTTACATATTCGATCATATCTTTGAGGTATTCTTCTACTTTGCCATTTATAATCAACCCAGATTTGTAAACATTACAACTGAATTGCTGATTGCTATTCAAACAATCAAAAAGAGTATTAATTTTTTCAAAGAAACATGCAGTTGATCGGGCTTTTTTTTCAGTTTTCGCAGAAAATACTTTGCAATATGAAGGTGTCCTAATAGCTGCACTACATGAGCGACTAAAAATTTGCGCCGCTAAAGATACATTCATCCATGTTATTTGGATAAACGTAATTATAAGATAATCTGGTACACATTTTTGTTACATTATCCTTTTCTAGTTCATAAATTTCTATGATGCAATCCCAGCTAACAGTACCATCTTCACATTGAATATCTCCAGTTAATAATATTGTTCTCAGAGATTTAATTAAATGAGGGCTGTCATACAAAGCGTAGTATTTATTTTCTTTATATAAGAAATGTGGTTGCTTTTCATTTGCATGCAACATTCTATAACAACTCCTATTATTTGGACCTTGATCGCATATTATTGCACATATATTCAATCCCAGCTCTTTGCAGTAATCTAAATTTTCAAGCAAAGCCTTTTTGATGTGTTCCCCTGTCGAACCTTTGCCGATAACATGATAACTTATAACGAACTTATAGTATAGTTTGAAAATACTCCTCTGACCATGTTGACACATATGTTTTTACCAATTGCTTGGGTTTTTTCAAAACCCATATCTTGAAATCCAATAATTTCATCATTTACAGAATCGTATGTTAATTCTTTTTTAATAGATATTTCATCAAAAATCAAAACACTTTCTCTTTCATCAGCTTGCCAGTTACCAATTATACGTTTTAGATTTTCTGTTAGTTTTGAATTAAATCCATGGGTTTAATTTTTTAATTGGACTCCAGCGGTGAATAGAACTTAAAGAAGGTAGATTTAGTTTTAAATACTTTCTAAGGAACTTGTATGTAGCAGCTGATTTAAAATGCAGATTTTGTGCTAAATTTCTTTCTTTTTGTTTCCATACACCAGATTTGCGTTTTTTTATCAATATAATCTTAGACAATATTTTACTTTTTGAAGAAGTATCACAAGAATCAATCATTTGAGATAATGACTTTTGTCGTTTAGATTTCAAAGCGTTCTTAAAAATCGATGAACGAAATGCATTTTTTCTTTTAGTACTTGCCATATACTTTAATTTTTTCTTTAAGCATAGTACTCAGATCGACCTGAATTCAGTTTCCTATTCAAAATACATGTAAAAAAAGGTGACTGAATTCCGTCAAGAAAATATTCCGTTCACTTTTCGTTTTGTAGTACTGAGTTCGAGACGGAAAATAAATTTAAATTGTCTTCGCTAACATTTTTAAATAATGTTCAAGAGATGGCGTTGACGATCAGTCAACAACAAAATAAATCTACAAACATTTATTCTGTGTGGTAAATTTAACAGTTGTAAGAAAAAAAAAATAAATACAAAGAAAAAAATCCAAGTAAAAATATATATTAAATATAATAATATAAACATAAAATATAATAATTTATATAAATAAATTATAAAATTTGAACAGTTGTAAGAAAAAAAAATAAATACAAAGAAAAAATCCAAGTGAAAATATATATTAAATATAAACATAAAATCATATAATATTATTTATATAATAATAATTTAAATAAAAAAAATTTAAAAATGAACTCTGATGCTGACTGTTCCTTCATGATTGAATTCGACAATGAAAGCCAACTTTTATCACCAGAGAAAGGAAAACGAAAGTATTTATATTGAGAAATGTATTAATTTACTACATATGTATTTATATTTCTATTTATTAATTTTTATTTTTCTTGTTTGGTGTTTATCAAATTGTGTATTTTAATCTGTGTACAGGAGGCGACATAATAAAAAAAACAATTTCAGTAGTGAAGAGAGGCATTTACTTGCTGCTGAAGTGCGTGAGCATTGTATTTGGGACATTTCAAGTCCACTGCACTCAAGACCAGATGCAGTAAATAGCTCTTGGAAGGAAATAGCCAAGAAGATTGGGAAGCCAAGTAAGTTAAATATTGCTACCTTAAATTTAAATCAAAATCTATCTGTGTATCTATGTATATTATATAATTTTTACCTTTTTTTATAGTCGACGACTGCAAAGGAGCTTGGATAATATCTCTTCGGGAAAGCAGAAGATATAGACTAAAAATAAACAAAAAACAAAAATCTGGGGATGCAGGAGGCGAGCAGCTTGAAAAGCCATATTTAGATGATGAAAATATGGGAGACTGGGAATTTGCGAGTGATTTGGCATTTTTGCCAGATACTTAAAAAAAAAGAAAGTATGTATAACATCACAATATATTTTTTAATTAAAAATACCATTAATAATTTCTCGCTTTTTATTTCTAGAACATTTTCTACAGATGAAGGAGAGCAATCTCAGGTTTGTGAAAATATAGATTTCAACGGTACAGGTAGTTCAACGATGAAAAATTCAAATTATTCATATATTAATCAATAAATAACAAAAACCGTATTATAAAAATTATTTGTTTAAACAGGTTGTACGTCCTTCTTCAAGTTCAAGTAAAGCGTCAACGGTTGAACAAACAAATTCTTCAAGAATTGCTGACTGCATTGAAAAATTTGTTGAAATGCAGACAATTGAAAAAGTGCCCCAAACTCCACCTTTAAAACATTATTCAATTTTGGCAAATTTGGACAGAATGCTTCAGCAACTACCAGAGCATTTAATTGAAGAAGTGAACTACGAAATCACAACTTTAGTTTATAATAAAATAAAAGAAAATTCAAATAAAAATTAATATAAATAAAGTTGTAGGTATAAGTATAAGTAAACATATAAGTTAGTAATAAATAAAGTTAAATTTAATGTTTATTTGAGAATAATATATATGTTTTTATTTTAACAATTCAAAATGAAAGAATTTTCATGAAATTATTATAATTACTTTACAAATGCTGCTTCTTTTTGCCAAGGTACAGATCCAATCGGTGAATTTACATAATTTTTGATTTTGTTACGAATGTGCTTTCCAATATCAGATTGCCTTCCTTTTGAACTTACTAGTTACTAGAAAATTTCCAAACAATGAATTAGTTTCTGTTATTTTTTTTCTCCATTCCCCTTCAATTAATGTTCCATTTTCATCAACGTAATCTGCAAAGTTCGATGGGCAATAACTTGTTTTTCGGTTTACCATCAAATAATTGTGCATCAAACAACATGCTGTGATGATTTTTTGTGCTCTGTCTGGAGAACAAAACATTGTTCTTTTCAAACAGTACCACTTTGAACATAAAATGCCAAATGCATTTTCAACACATCGCGTGGCTCTACTCAACCTGTAGTTGAAAATGATTTTTTTAAAAATAATATTAGTAAATAAATTTATTCGAACTTATGCATTTGTGTTATTTTCATAGTATTTTTTTTTCAGTGCTGTAAATGTTTTATAACACTCTTTATGATAACCACTTTCCATTTCTCCACTAGGTAAAACAACATCTTTAAATTTGAGATTATGTTTGTGTCGTAATTTCAATAGATTTTGACACTTTTCCAATGTTTTTTTAGAAAATAAAATCCAACCAAAAACATAAATGTGAAAAGCGGCCAAGTTCTTATTCGTTAACTGTTGGGCCAGCTAAAGTAATGAAATCTGCATTAATGCCAAGTTCGAAGAACTTTTTCACATAAAAAATTTCAATACAGAACGTTTAATAATTATGTACTTGACGGTACTTTTCGGCTACAAAATAGAGTTTGCGACAATAAGGACATATGTCATGTTAAAGAGGACACTTCAAAGTACCGTTCAAAAAAAGTCCGGTGTCAATAGCTCACACTTAAAAAAACGAAATCTCGTCCATTTGATCTTTGACCACGTCTGCCGCAGGGTTGGAACCCTCAGATCGGTCTGCCTTTTTAAATAGTGTCATAGAACTGTTGTTTGAATAACATATATAAATTTCAGCCTTTATACTATGACGTAGGTAAGTCCCGTTTTTGGGCACTTTTGGGACTTTATCCTTGCCAAAGCCACCCTCAGTCAAGATTTTTAACCTCCAAACGTTCATACCTATGTACAGTAGTGACAATACACTCAGAAATTTTTAGCCTTTATACTACGACGTAGGTCTGCCATGCCCTGGCTTTTAGACTATAAGTACTATGCTTTAACAACAAATATTTTCCAAATAACTTTTTATATTTATCTTTGTATAATTTGACACTATTTTCAAATTTTAAGCACCGATTACATGTGAAGTCTTCAATATCATTATTTTCTACAACATGCAGAGGAGGTTCTAAGTCAATTAAATCTCCTAATTGTAACTCTCCTTGATTTGTTTCGCAAGGGCTCTCATAACACTTCCCAGAAAATAGTACTGGAATACGTTCAAAGTCGAAATCGTCTTTGTTATTATCAATAAGCATGTTGCTGCTTAGGTGGATCAGATAAATGACATGCTTCAAGCCACTTTTTAAAATTTTCAGAGTTTTTAGCTGGAAATTTGAAAAATTTAAGGTAAGGGTGATGTCTTTTACTTTTCCTGCAAGATACAATTTGACACTTAACATCCCAGTCTCCTTTTTTATCCATTTAAAAATTTTTTAAATTCTTATTTCAAAGAAATATATCAGGAACAAAAAACCACAGCACAGCAAATTAACACAAATTCTTCAAAAATTTTTTAACTAGGTATTTCAAAAAAAATATTTTAGGAACAAAAAACCACAGCACAGCGAGTTAACACAAATTCTTCAAAAATTTTTTAACTCTTATTTCAAAAAAACATATTAGGAACAAAAAACAATATTCTTCAAATATCAATATAAGTACATTACAAAAACAAAAAAAAAAAAGTAATAAAATAATACAAAAATTAATAACGGTTCATAATACGCATTCATCAGACAGAATATGTAGTTAGTTATTCAAGTACATATATGTGTATGTATAGTATATACATTGAATGGTAAAATATGAAAAATATGAATAATTAACCATACAGAATAAAATCTCACCAAAAAACCGATCGCTACAATTTGTTTCAAATTCAAATTTAGTGGTGAGGTTTGTGTATCAGGAATGTAAATAAGTAACTGCCTTTAAAATGGGTGCGAGAGTTAGATAAATCATAGCATAAAGAAGAATAGCAAAATCATATTTCAATTTTCCATACAAAATTTGATAAGAAATTTTGAAAAACTTCAATGTATGTGTAAAATGCAAGTTTATTTTGCTAGAAATAGTTCAAAAGATAAATCATTAGGGAGCAACAAAGATAAAAAATTTAAATTTTCTATATACGTAGTTATTTAATATATAGAGTAAACCATACTCTTATTGCCATATTCGGTAAAATGGAAGCAAAAACGTAATTTCAAACTCAATTTATGGAAATTTAAGGTCGATTCACACATTATAGGTCAGTCTCAGTTCCGATTATTCGGATGGTATTATTGTATGGAGTTCATATGTACATATTCACACATGTCCGTTCAGTCTCAGTTCAGTCACCGATCAGTCAGAATTTCTCGGTGTCAGAGATTTCCGATATCGTCGTCAACGTTATTTTTTGAAATGACTGACGGAGTTCTGATAGCTTTCAGTCTTTTTTTTGTACATTGTTGAGGTAGGTTGTGTTTTTTTATGTGAGCAAAATGTCTACTGTCGAAAAATTAATTGAAAAAGTACGGGAAAATACTGTGTTGTACGATTTATCAAATAAAAAATAAATATATGTATATATTTACACAATATTTTAACTCACACTTTTTCAACTTATGATGAAATACAACTGATTGAACTGATATGTGTGAATATAAATCGACTGAAACTGAACTGAGACTGACCTGATATGTGTGAATATAAATCGACTGAAACTGAACTGTGACTGACGTGACGGAACTGAGACTGAACTGAGACTGACCTGAAATGTGTGAATCGACCTTTACTGGAAATGCATTTAAATTATAATTTATTAATTACCTTTTTACTTAAACTCAACAATATGTATCTATTACATTTCCTTCACTATCCCGTTACAAATAATAATAAACAAAATAAATACTAGTGATTCAATATTACTACGCTTTACCTTATAAAAAGCATAGAACTAATACAGATAAGTTATTTTTTACGTGTATGCGTAAAACATGTGTAGGTGAGAATATAAAGTTATGTAAAATATATTGTGATACACACATTGATATAGTTGAGGGAGGTACAATATAATTGTGTAGAAATTTAGTTTTTTTTCTTCTTAGAAATGAAGAAGAAAGATATGTTTTTCTTTTCATATAAAATAATGTAAATTTTTAAGGTACATACTACAAGTCTCTCTCCGTCTTATAGGAAGTTTTTTTCATTTTTTATTACTGATAACGTTCTTCATTATGATTGGATGTCATTTTTTATTTACCGTTATGCAGAAGTAATTTTACTTGTCTTCTTTGTACTATGGTTAAATTAAAAGCATTATTTGTATTAGCGTTCCAGTTTTTTCTTTTGTATAATTCATCTATGTATAATAATTAATCAATGCTATAAGTGTATCAATTAAGTATCAACTTTGCATGTACTTTTTTAATCCCAATTTTACCGTTTATACGTTACTCCCAATTTAATACAAAATTCGGTTTTAATTCCGATTATTTTTTCCCCTATATACTGTCTAATAGCTAATAGACATAATGTGTATTTGTATTATAATTTAAATATAGTAGAATTTGAAGAAATGGCGTCATATCATATTCATATAAATACTATATCCTATACTATACTGTAAGTGCGGAGGCATTTGATTTATATTGTTGTAATTGTAATTTCAATAATTTAAAAACAAAAGCAATAATAAAATAATAATAAGAAAAAAATTTATTATTGTAATTATTAAAGTGAATATTGTTTTAAATGAAACTCTCACAAAATGAAAGAGTAGAATTTCAATGGAATTAGTCATTAGTACATAATAAAATAATAGTAATTTTTAGTATTTCTTTTATTGGTACATATTTTAAAACAATTTTCGTAGGGAAATCGCAAATTATTTAGGTTTTGATAAAATTCAAAATGATGATTGTATGTGGTTAGGACGGTCAGGTGTATGTAGTACACCTGATTCAATTTTTGCTCAAAATTTTATTTTATTTGATCTCCATGCGTCAACCTTCTTTTAATGGTGGCTGAGGAGCTTGTGATCTAACAAAAAATCATCTACTTCTCGTTAGGCGCCCATGAGGATGATTGTTGACCGTGGGCTTGGAGATCGATAAAATAAAAGTTGGTCTGGAAGAGTTCTTTGGCCTGTAGATCAAGCGACAGCGAAAGATGAGATTCCACAATCTCTTACTCCCAGACAGTCTTGTTCGAGGGTGGAATGTGGAATGCCCTTCCACTTCCTGGGTGCCTGATAGGCGCTCAGCAGAAGCGCACCAACAAGAGCAACAAACAGAATGGTACCAGTTCCAGAGATGGATTCAGACCTAGGGTGACCAGGGTCTCTATTCTCGAGATCACTCGTAAAGTTACGCATACGTATCTTTACGAGTACTTTGTTTCGAATGGTTTAGGTCAAACGTATTTTTGAAATCAATCGAATATTTATTTACCATTCGAATAGATTAACGAGTATGGTGAAAGTTCTTAAAGTTCAAAACTGGTTTGTGTATCGGATGATTTAGACGAGGGGGATGAGGATTAATGAATAATGAGAGAAAAAATATATATGACGTATGTCATTTAATAATTATTTTGAGAATATCGAAGAGAAATTTGTAAAATTACTCAGATTAAAAAAATGTGTATGGTGGATGAAATTAAACAAAGGATTGTATCAATATAATTTTTATTTTTATTATTAATATAATATTTTTAATTCATAATTTTACTTTTATAGTTTTTTAATGTAATATATAATATATAGTATGAGTATATACATACATACATTATATTAAATAACTATTTATTTATTTTAGACAGTATTAACTTAGTACTCGTAAGTAGTTACGAGTGCAAATAGGCACTCGTATCTTTACGAATGGTTTTCATTCGAATATTTACGTATGCGGATCTCGAGAATAAGCCATATGTCAAAACCACTCGTAAATGGTGGATTTACGTATACTTAACTTTACGAGTGGTTTCGAGAATAGCGGCCCAGGCAGCGATGGGACTTCCTTCATGTAAAAGTGAAGTAGATAGGGTCAAAAAAGAGTAGTAGAATTGAAAAAAGGGTAGTAGATTTGCAAAATTAGAAAAATGATAGAAACTATACTTTTTTCAGGTTTCTGCATTGCATTGTATTGCTTTGGAGCTAGCTTGGGGCTTAAATTTGTTTATACCTTGAAGTTTTCTTCGGGTTAGCAGTTAGATTTTTGAAAGTAATATGTCTATATTATGTATATTTATATGAAAATTTTATTTTAATTTTATTAAAAAAAAATAAAATCAAGTACAATTCTTTTTTTAAAAAAACTTAACAAAAAATGAAAAAATGTAAAAAATCAGGCATCTTTTTCATTGCAGCTGACGCACATAAATGAATGCTATGGCAGGTACATCCTATATAAAACATGTCCTTATTTTTATACTTAAAGCACTGTACAATACAATACAAATACTAAACTAAGCGAAAAATAACAGTTACCCAAATTTGATTGGTCAATTTGTGGTGACTTCTATCATCAAACCTAATACTTTAGTTTTATTTTAGTATATGTAGTGTAAATGTAGTAATTAGTTACTGTCAGTATTGAAAATAGTAGTAGATATTAAATAGTATTCCTAAAATGTAGCAGATCTTGAATTTTCCGTAGTAGAGTAGTAGATTTGATTTTTAAGATAAAATAGTAGTAGATCTACTACAATTGTAGTAAAGTCCCATCGCTGGGCCCAGGTCGAACTTGAACAAAAGTGTGGAATGTCCGGATAAAAGAGAACTTTTTCGTATTCTAAAAAAGAGTACAATAGAGTCCACAATACACATTAAACGTATGTAGATAGATAATAATTAGTGAATTATTTCAGTTATAGTTAAAAAAAATAGTGTATGTGGTATAATATAGTATAAATATACTTACATTTTACAATATACAGGGTGTTTCCGTTATCACCGACCAAAAGGATACCATAGATAGGTCTCATCGAGACAAACAAAAAATCCTATCGGTGGGGGGGGGGGATTTCCAACGGTTTGGCCGATAGCGGGCGTTGAAGTTTTCTTTGCTCTTATTTCACGATGTACCCTATAACTTTTTACAAGAGCACTCAAGTGTCACTTTGTGTTAAGAAAAACTGTAGAGAACCCTTTGCCCTTTGTAACAATACCTTACTTGTTCCTCTTTTCCTAAATGTTAAAAAGTGTGGGGACACACGAGACAGATTTATTCAAATAATTTGTGAAAGAATATAGAAAAGTATGCCTATCTTGCCTGTACTGACATCCAAAAAGAAAAATAGTATAGTTAAACTCTTTTTTTTTTTTTAAATATTGATTGTAATTTCAAAATATTTACGGATTTTATATTTTACCTCCAATAGATCCTACGAATTATGAAATTTTGATTAAATTTCCAAACAAAAATCTTTAGAACATCAAACTTAACTCCATAAAGTAAACATGTAACTTTTTTTTTTTTATATATACATATCTCGAAAATTATGCATTTTTTGAAAAAAATGAAGATAGCAAATGAATGCAGAATCAATTGAGGTTTCATTTTCTGCAATAAAAAATTGAGTTTAATTTGAGCCTTTTTTGAAAAAAACAGGGTTTAACACAAAAATTTGGGAAAAATGCACAAAATTTTGATTTTTAACGAGTCTAACTTTTTAACATTTAGGAATAGAGGAACAAGTAAGGTATCGTTGAAAAGGGCAAAGGGTCCTCTACATTTTTTCTTAACACGAAGTGACCCTTGAGTGCCTCTGTAGAAAGTTATAGGGTACATCCTGAAAAAAGAGTAAAAAAACTTCAACGCCCTCTAGCGGCCAAACTGTTGGGATTTCACCCCTCCCCCTCCGATACGATTTTTTGTTTGTCTCGACGAGACCTATCACTGGTATCAAGATTAAGCAAACCAAACGAAACACCCTGTATGAAAACAACAGGAAGTTCAGATGCAATAGGTACAAATGTATTTTATTTTCTTAAAGTAGCTTTACACTACTTGATTTCTCATATCACTTTACATAATATATTATGTCACTGGTAAAAGTTTGACAGCGTTTACACTGTCTGATTTTGTTGAGAAACTTTCTCATACGACTTTACACTCGACTCGACATATCATGAAAATAAATTTTTTCTAATTTCGTATGACATTTGATTCAACTTCGTACTTCGCTACTTTTAGTAAGAATAATTTTGAAGTTTTTATTTTTTTACAAAATTTATTTTTAAAATTATTTCACGCTTCTAAAACCATATAACATAAATAAATTAATTTCTAATTTTTTCCATTCATTCATTCGTACAATTAAAGAAGAAAATAGTAATAAAGAAACAGAGATAAAAACAACCGACCACTAATGAAAAAAATAAATCATTTGCTACCAATTTGCTTATTTTTTTCCAGTGCCAGTACATATGTTAATACCTATATGTACATATATACATTATACATACATATACAGACATATATTTACTTCATAATATGTATATGTATTTACTTTATAATATACATATTATAATCTATGATCTTCATTATTTCACGGACAAATTGGAAATATTGAGGGTGTCAAATTAAAACAAAATATGAGAGAAAAAAAAACATTTTAGGAAAAAAAAACTTAACAGAAAAATAAATAAAAACATTTTGAATATGTTATAAAATTGAATTCCAGACAGCTTGGCACCAATATAAAGTAAACAACACTAAAATACATTAATATGTTAAATTGTTAAATATGCTTGAGAGATTTGTAAAGAAAGTCAATTGCAACTGTAATTTTGTATTTGATCCTTTTTTAAAAATTAAAACATATGTTTGGTGTCACATTTCTTTTATTTTACTAGAAGTACCTATTTTTTCGTTATTATTATGTTCTATAAAGTAATTTTCTAAGGTTTTTGATTTTGTCTAAGAATTTCTTATCATATATACAGTGAAACCTCCCTAATCGGGATTCACTGCGGTTGCTTCATTTTTTCTACGTTAGAAAACCCTTCTTTTTTTAGCTTTCAAATATTTTATGTAATTATTTCAGAAACCACTGTCAAAAAGTCCAATTTTTATGAACATTTTTCTACATTAACTTTGAAATAAAAACCATAGTAGCTAGAATAAGAACAGATAAAACGACATTCGTCCACCTTGCCGGGGTAGTGCTTTCACGACTGAGCTATCGAATGCCATGTCGCTTGCTGTTCTTTTATTAGTTACTAGTTACTACTCCTACGTAAACATCGATGATAATCAAACTTCTACAAAATTAAATATGTAGGTATGTAATGTTAAAAATATAAATCAATCATTACTGTATCCTAACGGTAAAGCCATTTCAAAAGAAACTATCATCAGAGACATAATGTATAAACAATTTATTCAAACATAATTTTTTTTATACCTATATAGATATTTTCAACTGCCAAAAAGTGTAAAGACTTAAAATTTTTAGAATGTTTGTTGCTATTGTCTCAATAAATACCTACGTTTTTGTTTGCGCATCTTGTCTGAACTATGGTACATACATAACATCTTGTTTTATTATAGAGCCTACACTTTGAAAATCATTTTATTTTATTTTCTGATCAAATTGAGGTTTTAAAAATTAAAAAAATTATTGTAATGTCCGTTAGAAAAAATATTTTTTTCAATTTTTGTTTATTGACTTATTAATCACATTATTGGTTTCTGAGCCACTCATACTCGTATATGTATGTTAGTATGTACTATGTACCTACATGCATAAATAATAAATTTAAAAAAAAAAACAATAAGATCACATTAGCATTTGCAAAAAAGTACATTCGAATTTCGAGTAAATGTTATTTGTAATCAGTAATCCTCGTATATATTTGCCGTTTCATTAGTAACATTTACATTATATCATATACAGTGATGTGCAATATTATTTGTGCAGAGCAATTTTTTTATATAAAGTCAAAAATGTTATACAAATTAAGGTAAACATAAATTTTTAACAATAAAGTACGCATTAGTTTGTGCAAATATCTCAAAAACTATGACTAAAATTATGAAAATTATGCATTTTTGAAAAATCAAAGATAACAAATCGATGTAAAATCTATTGAGCTTTCTTTTTCTGCAATAAAAAATTAGGGTTAATTTAGCCCTTTTTGAGAAAGACAGGGTTAAACACACAAATTTAAAAAAATTCACAAAATTTTGATTTTAAACGAGTCTTACTTTTTAACAGTTAGGAATAGAGGAACAAGTAAGGTATCGTTGAAAAGGGCAAAGGGTTCTCTACAGTTTTTCTTGACACAAAGTGACACTTGAGTGCTCTTGTAAAAAGTTATAGGGTACATCGTGAAATAAGAGCAAAGAAAACTTCAACGCCCGCTATCGGCCAAACCGTTGGAATTCCCCCCCCCCCCCCCCCCCCCCCTCCGATACGATTTTTTGCTTGTCTCGACGAGACCTATCACTGGTATCAATTCTAAGCAAACGAAACGGAACATCCTGTATTTACACTTTTTTATACTGCCCAAATAATTTTGCACATTGAACTTTTTTTTTGTACCGTTAATATTGCACATCACTGTATGTATGTATGTACATATTGTACATACATAATATATAGTTGACCTGTTGAAAAGTAAAGTAAAAAAAACAATTTAAAGTTCTGTTATTTTCTGTTAGGAACTGTAACAAAAGACTTTGAATATCCCGTTTTAAAAAAAGTAACTTATGCCACTTTCAAAATAAACGGCTCATGTACAGTACCGTTTAAAAAATATTAATTGTCTTTTCTTGTCAGAACAATGGAGATCTCAGGATTTTAAATTAAAAATTGAATATTCATTATTGAGATAAAAAATTTATTTTTAAATTAAATTTCAAAAACTGCTATTTGGAGCAGTCTGGATTTAAAATGTATTACTATCTATGTATATACCTAATTTAACTTTCTTTATTCGCAATAAAATGTAGCTGCCGATATTTGTAGGTATGTACATATGTATGACATATGACAAAGGAGGGTCGCGAAAGAAGGGAAAAAATGTTAATTTTTTGGAAAATGACGATTTTGTGCTTTTTACCCTATAACTTTTGCCCTAGTTAACAAATTTTTTTCGTTCAAACTTTGTTTAGAAGAGAACCCTTCAAGAAATATCCTGGCCACAACTCAACTTCCTACTGCTCTGGGAACATATTTTTTCAAGGGCACGAAAAGGTCTATAAAAATTTCCTTAACATATATGGAAGGAGTTTTGTTCTTTGGTGCCTTGTAGCTCGCTGCCTGTTGCAGGGATCTTTTTTGTTCAAAAGAAAAATTTATAGGAAATGACAAGAAGAATGCCCTGCAGAAATTTCAAGATTGTCGGATCACGAGGTCCAGAGATATTCAAATTTGAAATCTGATTTTTGAAGAAAACGTGCTAACATACTAACATAATGTTTAATTTTACTACCTCCCATATATATTGAAAAATTTTTGAAGACCATTTCGTGCCTTAAAAAATATGTTCCCGGAGTAGTAGGAAGTTGAAATTTGGACAGTATATTCCTTGAAAGGTTTTCTTCCACACAAACGAAACGAATGAAAAAAAATCGTTAACTAGGGCGAAAGGTAGAGGGTACAGTGCACAAAAACGTCATTTTAAAAAAAAAAAAAAAAAGTTCACATTGAAATCGGCACGGGTAAATGATAATTAATTTACCTGTTTTTTTGGTATTTCTACTTTAAATTGAACAATGAAAAAAATTAGGGGGTAGGACCCTGAAAATTTGAAAATTTTTAAAATAAGGGACACTCTAATGTATGTACATACTTAAAGTTGCACTTTGGTCAACATTAAAATACACATTAAGGGGATTCACTCTTTGGTGCAAATAGGTATTGCATCGTTGCATTCGGTGTATCGTAGCACGAATTTCAAACGATACAACAACAATTCGTATGCAACGATGCAATACCTATTTGCACCAAAGAGTGAATCCCCTTATTATTTGCAAGCAAGAATCATTTCCTATAATGATGTGGGCACAAGAAAGTATTCACTAATTTGCGTACACCAATTTGCATTTTTTTTTTTTTTTTATAGAGATAAGTGTAAGTTTCCACGTAAGGATCCAAACGAACTACAATTAATATAGAAAACACTTCTTTTAATTTTCATCTTTTAAAGGTTAATAATCATCAGATAAGTTTTCATTAAAATAAGTTATAGCTTTTATTAAATTAGGCATAAAAAACCAAATGTCTATTTTAAAAAATAAAAAAGAAAAAACTGATTATTCCAATTGAAATTATTGAAATTGAAATAATTAAGATAGGTTCCTATCAAGATAAAGATTTTACTTTATTCATAATTATTCGACAAAATATAAAAAAAATTTCATAAAAATTACCTACATATATATATACAACAAAAAATACTTTTGAGATGTACGAGTATAAATTCTAAAAAATGGGTGAAAAAATTAATGTTTTTAAATGTTAATGAAAAGAATCTTGATCCTTTTTTAACAACACAAAAAAAAATTTACATAACGGATAGAATAATTGTTGAGCCACCTACCTGCTAAAATTCCTTTTGCTAATGATGCTCTTTGCAAATTTTTCATATGCTTCTGATAAGATCTTTTTTTATCCAAAAGTATTTTCATTTTTTGTATTGATTGCGTATTTGCTTCATTTGTTTTATCAGAACGTTGATATCGTCTTAATGCTACTTGAGCAGCCATTATCTTTTGTTTCTCAACAACTAGTTGGCAATTTGGACATTCACATTCACGCCATCTACATAATTTTTTATGTCCTTTTAAATATGATATAACACCATGATTACGACATTTTGCACATTTTGGCGTACGAAAAATTCGTTTTTCTTTAACTGATTGTTTTTTAATTAAAATTTCAGAAAATAAATTATTCATTTTTGTTTTTTATTGTAAAATTATTTTTATTAACGAAATACAAATTTTTTATCAACTGTTTTCAAACAAATATAACACGATACTAAAATAAAGTGTTCTACAAACTCTGATTTTAAGTAAAGATGAACGAAATATAGGGAAATGATCACTCTTTAAATTTTAAACATGTAAATCAAGTCCTTTTTTGTTATTAGGTGGAGTTTTAAATCATTAAGGCGTGATTTGCTGCTTTGTCGTTTTATTTTCACTTTTTTAAAATAAAATGGCGATTACTTTTGTAGGTACTTATTTAAATTTTTTTTTCAAAAAGTAATAATATTCCGTTATTCATCATATACACATAGTAATTGTTTATGACAATTAGGTATTTATTCCGTAATTTTACTGTTGATCATTATTAAAAGCAAAACCTCTCCATTATTAAATAGAATTTTCAAATTTTTGAGTTTCAGACTCTGAACCCTAAGAACTGAAATGATTATTATTTGGACAGCTTATACATAGAACTGTTAAGTATATGTTAATTGTTCTCTATAAATATTCTACTGATATTTCCATTGCTATATAGAAAAAAAAGTACTCAATATTTATTAAAATTAAAAACAACTTCGAAATAGTAATTTCAACATTATATTATATATTTATTTTTTATGATTTTCAGAACATAATGATTTAACAAGTTTTATTATTAATTTGTTTTTTTTTTTTTTTTATTAACGTCTGTTTTTAAATATAGGTACCTATAATAAAAAAGAGTTGATAGAGTTAATAACATATTTTAATTAACAATATTCACAACAATTCACGACCTTAATACATACATATGTATGTATGTACATATACATAAGGCCATATACATAAATAGGATAATAATTATTATCTTTAAAACTTGTGCATTTAATTTTTTTTTTATTTTTTTTTAAAATATTTTTTATGTATAAATGTATAGGTATTTACATAAATACATATATATATATATATAAGATATTTATAAATTTACATATGTATATGTTACATAACAATGCCAAAAAACATAACACAGAAAAAACAATTTTTAAACTTTTTTCGTAACTATACGTACATATTTACAATATTATACAAATTACAAGTACCTATGTACTTTTTTTGTGTATGTAAATATATTTTTATTTGACTCTAAATCGTTTAGGACATGGATCTACTATATCTAATATTTTGAATTTACCATAATAATCCTACATATTATTTTATTTTTAACTAATTTATTGTCATTATATTTGTTGTTATTTGTTACTTTATTAATATTAATTCTTTTTTTTTTAGGTTCACAAGTTTATGTTTATTATGTCAAAGTAGTAAACCACCCACCTATACATAACAACTTTTATTCACAACTAATTTTAAAATAAAAATGTTTGATAAATAATTCTGTTTCTTAATTAATTTTATACTCAAGTCAAATACCTATCATGCTACCATAATAAAATATCCGATTTAAATTTAAATCTATTTCGAATATGAGTTGCATTCTTGCATATGCGTGAATTGGCTGATGCTACATATGTATACTTTTTAATATTGTCAACAATATGATGTTTAGAATAAATTGAAATTGTAAATTATAAAGTTGTATTTTACACTTTTTTAAATGTTGATAATAAAAAAACTCATATTTCAAAAAAACAAAGAACCATATTATACTGCAATAAACCTATACATATAAATGTATGTATACGCATATATGTATGTATGTATATGAAAATGTTCAAATCCCATTTTTTTTTTTTTTTTTTTTTGTGAAGATAAATTAAACTTTATTATTTGAATTTGTTTTTTCCTCGTAAGTGTAGATTTAATCAAATGCTGGACAAACGAAATTTTTTTTATAATTTTCTGCTTTTCTTCAAATTTAATTATAATAATAACCCGATCACATATTATTTTCTTCCAGCTATAAAATTTAGTATAAGTGCTAATATTGAACATATTTTTATATTTTCTCAGTGATTTACAAACATAATAAAAATTTATTTATAATAACCTATACATACATTGTTGAACATTATGTTTTGTGAGTAAGTAGAGGTTTTATTTTAGAATTAAGATCAAATATCAAATGCTCATCAAAATAAAAAAATAATTTTAAGACACTACGTTTATTCAATTAAAAAATATTTTTACTTTATCCTATCTTTTTTATAATGGCCATATAAGTATGTACATTACTGCTGCACCGAAAGTAAGGTTTTATTATTGGCACAATTGAATTTAATTCACGACGAGTTTCATTTTAATAAACTTTTTATGATATTTAACAACCATTTTTAATTTTTATTTTAAAAAGAAAAAGAAAAGAAAAACAATTTAATACTTTCATTCGAGAGACAATATAAATTTCAGTCCATTTTTTATACATACAGGCATATATTGCAAAAATGATTAAATTTTTTTGTAAATATTTAGCCTTTAGGTTGTTTTATAGCTTAAATCCAACATTATATATATAACTATTATTTCCTAGATAAATTTTAAAAGAATATATAAAACGAATGAATGTATATGTATGTACGTTAGATGTATAGTATATATGTACAATATCCCGTACAACCATCAGTCAAGTGTCTTCATTCATCGTTAAAGTCAAATCTAGGCAAATAACGTTGAATATCGACTTTATTTTTTTAAAACATTTTCAGAAAAAAACTTTAACGAACAATATAGCCTTTTGAAGAAAAATATAGGTAAAGCTTTTTCACGATTCAATAACGAACATTCGATATCGACGCTTAAAGTAATTCAAAGCTACAGATCGGCGCTAGATATTAATTATTACACTCAGCAAATCGTCACGATAAATAAAGCGGCTTCACGACACGTTTTGTTTTTAAAAGTTTGACGTTTCTTTTTTACGGCACGTGTTAAATTTAATTTACAATTTTATCAAAACCATGAGGCTTCTGTCTTTTAACTATACGTTTTGGACGATTCAAATCATACTTTTTCAGTTTTTTTTCACGATACATTTTGCATCACCATTTAATTAAAATACAATTTTTGACAGATTAAGTAATGCTGTAATAATATATATATATAACGACTGTTATAGCAGAAAAAGTAACTTCAACGGACTTCAACGTTCGGCAAAGCTACGCAACGATGTATAAAGTCAAAAATTTTCACGATAAATTCCTATATCGATGGTTCTAGGTACATAACGACGGTATTGACGTAAGTGTTTGTATATTTATATACCGCAACTAACTAACAAAAGTAAGACAGTGGAATAGCGTAAGGAGAAAGCTGTGGCTTAGTACCCGGAGCACTGCGGGATCAAACCTCGATACGGATAAAAATACACAATAGGTAAAAATAACTAATTGAAATTTTCTAATGCAAAAAAAAAATATTTATACAAAAAAAAGTCACAATAAAAAAACGCTACAAAATATGAGAAAATAAAAATAAAATTTTTAAAATATTTTTTTATCATCTAGGAAGTCCGTGAAGCGTCGATGAATATTCCTTTATAGTTTTTTACATGAATTATTTAGCGTTAGCGTTGTAGATCGTTAAAGCTTCCTGAATGTATTACTAGAACTGGCTTTAGAAAACGATGTCGATCTTCAACACCAACTTGATTTTTTCTATAACGAACTTCACGCAAATCTTTATATAACTTTATCGCTATCTGTATAGCTTGGTTATACGGGATTCAATACATATGTATACATAAATGTACAGTGGGTCCAAGAAGTGTCCGCACCCATAGTAAAATAAACTTTAAAGAGTTAATTTACAGAAAAGAATAATTTAAATCAAATCATTACTTAACAAAATTTTTTCCAAAATTATTCCAATACACTTAAATTCACATACTTTTTATTTTAAATTAATATTTAGTTTTTCTTAAAAATTAGAAAAATTGTAAAAAGTACTCAATTAACATCAAAAAAGTCTCCGCACTCTTAAACTAAAGTAAAGAGTTGCTGTAAATACCGTTAATTTTGAATAGAAAAAATGCATTATATGAATGAATTTTAGTATTACACTGATTTAATCACAATTTAGTGCAAGTGATTTATTTATTCAGAATATTGCTTAATAATTATTTTTTTTTAAACTAAAAATGAGGCACTAGAAAAGAAACTGATATAAAAACACGATAAATCTCAGAAAAGATCATTTTTTGATAATTTTTTTTTAAATTACACCACAAATTTTTAATTGGGTTTAAATCAGGTGATTGAGCTGGTTTCTGGGCAATTATAAAGAGTCCAAAGACGACAGATTTGAGCATTATGCTTTGGATCATTATCTTGATAAAGTTTAAAGTTATTTAAAATCTTCAAGTTTTTAGATTTTTTTAAAATCCTTTCCTCAAGGATATCTAGGTAGGCATATTTATCCATTTTACATTCAATAAACGAATTTTACCATGTTTTAACAACATAAATAACATATTTTACTATTAGAAACTACGAGTATAATGGTATAGTATAGTAGCACGTAAAAAACCTTATATTAGTAAAAAATCAGAAGAGAAAGACTTATAGCCAGTTTCACAGTTGAAGCTTAAGCCAAAGCTTAGCTAAGCTTTTGTAGATAGCTTAAGCCTCAGATAAAGATTACTAGATTTCAAGTTAAACTCAGTTTAACCTCCACTGTGGAATTGAAAAAAGTAAATAAACTCAGTTTAAGACTTAAGCTTCGCTTAAGCCTCACTGTGAAACCGGCTATTAGTTTTGCTGCAAAATATATAAACAAACCTTTATCGTTTTGGCATAATGTTATTTTTGTTGATGAGACTCAAAAGAGAGAAAAAAAAATTTGATTTAAAAAATACTTTTAAGAGGGGCACTGAGTACAATGAACTCTCCTGTCTGAGTGCTCGTAGGTGCTAATCCGCATCCCACACCCACACAAACAACAAACAACAACACATACATTTGCATACGCACAGCCAAAACTTTGATAATGTGGATCAGGCGATCTTAAGGTTGAAAACTAGCATTAGATATTCTATAATGTAAAAGAAAATTAAATAACGTGCCTATTGATTCTGATCTCCTGATTCATTACGAATAAAATTTTCATATTTCTCAATGAAGATGAAAAATATTAAAATATATTTTTAAGATTTGAAAAATAAAATGTATTTTGTATATAGTATATGTATATACGAGTATGTATATAGTTTTTAGAGGTATATAATAGAAATAATATTTCATATTAAAAAAAAAATTTTTTTTTTAAAGCAAATATGTATTTTCATTCAAAATGAAAATAAATTCAAAAGTATAAATCGTAATTTATGTTGCCGTAGCAACAATGCAATCATTGTTTATATTTGGTAAACAGACACATTATTGGGTACATATATAATGTTTAGCAACATCAACGTCTTTTCTTACTGTATACTGGTTTGCTCTGGATTTTAATATTGTTGCATAAGCATAAAATGTTGATAACATTCAGTAAACATGTAGCCACCTGATATCAGGTGTAGAAGTAAAAATTAATGGTGACATAAGGATATATGGCAATTGTTTATCTTTGTAGTTACATTTATATGGTTTTTGTTAAAATACTATAATATAGTTATTATTAAAAAATATATATTTATAAAGAGTATATAGAGTATTTTTTTATAAGCTATAACACGAAATATTTTTATTAAATTAATTTTCAATATTTCTCCTTCACATATGGATATGTGAATTAAAAAATTTTTTATTGCTTAGTAAAATTTTGAAAGAGTAATTTTTTTTTGTATAAACTTTTTTTTTAACAATTAATTTCTTTTGTATATAAAATTTTTTTAATATATAAATACAATAGTTAAATAATTGGTCCAAGAACCATTTATTGTTTTTTTTTTTTTTTTCAAATTTTAAAAAAGGGTTTTTTTTTCAAATTTATTAGATAATATTTTGATTTAAATATACAAATTTGAAAAGCTGTTCTTGTAAAAAGATTATTTAAATTGTTGTATTGTTATTATTTTCAGAAAACTATGTAAGTATATATGTATATTCATAAATATGTACATATGTACCTAAATATATATATATATTTTTTTTTTGTTTTTGATTCTCTCAGTTACGAAAACTTTTTTTCTCATTAAAATTGTATTTATTTTTTTATAAATAGAACGTATATGCATTTGGTCAATTCTCTGGTAACGCACACTATAGTGTGCGAACTTTCTCTTTAAAAAAAAAATTTATTTCAAGAGTATATCGTACCTTTTATTATACATTTAATACAAAACTATTAGTAGGTTACTACCACAAAATATTATTTGTTTCTGTAGAGTATCATTGGTATAATTTGAAAATAACACTACGTAACGCACTTACTCGCACAAAATTCAATTTTTGCATCTTCAACATTGATAACAAAAATTCTGCGAATTCTATTGAAAATTTTTAATTAAAAATATTTTAAACTATAGTATGGGACAAGTACTTAAAAATTCCCCGTAACTATTTAGGTAATCCTCACATCTGTTCGATCTAGGTAATAAATTGTAATGGTATTCCTAGCAACGCACACTACAAATAGCAGGTAACGCACACTACCCGTAGTTATAAATATGAACAAATTGTAAAAAAATTTTCTTAAAAAGTAATTAAAAACTTAAAACACATGTTTTTTTTTAAATTCTCTATGTGGTAAATTCAAATGATCAATTTATTCCAATATTTGCAATATTTGAAAAGATTTGAAGTAAGAGCATGTATATAAATAGCAAAACTTCACTTTTACTTTTTATTTGAAAAAAGTGTTTGTTAAACGATAGTGCAATTCAAGGTAAATAGAATACAATAGGTATGATTGAGCCAGTATGAAACTTCTCTCTCTTTGTCAACAGTTTTTATACGTCACTCAGATGAAATTATTTAAAAGGCTATATGTGTTTATGGTTAATGGTAGTGCGAGTAGTTTGTTTTTGTTAAACATTATTTTTCTCTAAATATAAATTTTAAAAATAATATAATGGTTAATTGTGCAGTAAAAAGTTGTAAAAATTACACTAATAAAAAAAAAACAAAACAATAAAAGTGAAATATTTTAATTTTCCAAAAAAAAACTGTCATGTAAATAGAAAAATAAATAGAAAATATAAAAAAATTTCAACATAATATACTAAAATATGTATTTTTATTGTTAAATTGAATTCCTTAAATTAAATTTATGACCATAATACCATATACTTTTCTATATACCATGACTTAAAAATTTCAACTGAGTGACGTCACATATTGAGAGAAGAGAGTATACTGGCTCAATCATACCTATTGTATTCTATTTACCTTGAGTGCAATTTAATTTAAATAGTGATAAATTTGTATAAAAATATCAGATTTTTGAAAAAAAGTTGTTTTTTAACGAATTATAAAATTATACTTTGGTGGCTCCATATACGAATATATTGTTTTCTCTAACATTAATCACTTTTTGGTAAGTTCCTAAATTTTTATTTTATACAATGCTATTTATGTATGTCTACAGTTCAGTTATAAATCGAGAAAGTCATCAACGCAGACAAAATGAGGAATCATAGACAAAAACAGGTGGAAAGCTATAGGCAAAAAAACAGGGAAAGAATGGCTAAAAAAGACAAATGTCGATAAGAAAGTCCTCCCAAATATTAGTGTTACTTACATACCAGAAGATGAAATTCCAAGGTCTGGAGAGGTTTGAAGTGCTGAAGCACAGATATATGGTATTAAATCTATTCATATACTCGTATTATGTTTAAGGCAGTTTCTGACGAAGACTTGAAGTTTCACAATATTGGTGATGAAGAAGAAAGTGGTAACGCAGTAACGCACACTACAATGTTTAATTGTGAAAAATAAAAATTTTAATTAGTTAGATGAAAAAGATATTTTACAATTTTGTTCCTTTAATAGAGTTCAAATAAAATTTATAATAGTATTGAAATTCGTCTTTTAGTTTTCAAGCTATCAAACTTTTTCCATTTTTGTGGTAACGCACACTACGTATTGAACTGCATACGTAATAATATATTCAAATATACGTATTAAAATAAGGAATAATATTTTAATAGATTTTAAAAGGGATGCCTAGATGTTGTATTTTCACACATCTTTGACTTATTAGATAATATCATGTTTTTATCTATATAATTGAATTGCTTTTTTACAAATATTTATAAGGAAAATTGATGTTCCTAACTCTCAGTTTTAAAAACCTCACAAATAACAAGTAAATGTGACTGACCTTTCTTATTTGTCTTCTAAAATAAAATTTGATTAATGAAGTAAACAATTACGTACCATACTGTTTTTTTCAATAAACTTTAGTTTTTTCGACTTGGTTTCATTTTGCAGAGAATTGACCATTTACACAATTATATGTACTTATATTACATATTATATTATATACATATATATATATATATTATTTATTCATTATAAATGTAATAGGTATTTTTCTTATCATACTATAGGTATTAATTTAATAAAATCTGATGTACATATTATATCATTGTTTTAATTTTTAATTTTATTTAATTTTTTTTTTATTTTAAAATTTCACTCATTTAAATTTTCTTAAAATTTATGTATAATTTTAAATCGAATTTTTGGTTTTTTTTAAAATATTAATTGTATACTACATGTATACAATTGATAGTCTATATTTTATACAAAGTTTTTAATAAGATTATTTTTATGAAAAGTTTTTAGTAAACTAATAATATTGTATGAAAACTTAATTAATACAATGAATGTTGGTTTTTTTTTTCTTTTGAAAATATTCAAATCAGTACGGTTGTAATAAAAGTTTCAGTCGATTTCATAGAACTAAAAAAAAAATAAAAATAAATGAATAAAAACATCATTCGAAATAGATAAAATTATAAATATGTACATACTATGTACAATATTATATATGTGTATACATAGGTATAATTAATATTTTCGTGTCCATATAAGTTACTTAAATTTGATAATAAAATCTTATTAGATATTTTAATTTTTTTCCTATTAATTCCATAATTAATTTCAGGCTTTTAGGCAATTCATGAAAAATATCTTTTTTTTTTTAATTACCAATATTATGTATATTTGAATAATTATAGATATAATGATAATTAATTATTTATCAAAAGTAAAAAAAAGATTTCAGGTAAAAAATAAAAATTTAGAATAAGTGTAAAATTATTCAAATCTATTCTTCCATATATATATGTATGTATATGTATAAAAGATTGTGAAGGTACCAATCACAAAAATTAAAAAAAAAAAAAAAAGAACTATGTTAAATAAAGTAAAGATACTTTTTGAAAGTCTTTTGAAAGTGAAGAAGAAAATTGTTAATTGTACGTACACGTCTTTAATATTGAAATTTCTTTATTCCGTAAGTTTTCAAACATACAATTCTTATCATCAAACTTATTTTTGATTAGTTCTGTACATTTGAAGGACATTTAATACATTGGTAATGGAAGCCATTCTAGATTCTAGTATGTAGTATAATATGATACATTTATACTAGTATGTGAAATTATCTTAACTTTTATTATTTGCTTTGCTGATACCACCTTGTTATGTTTCATCATTTGAACTTTGTATTATAATTATATTTGGAAGACTAAAATATATATAGAAAGATATCCTTAAACAAAAAATAATGCAGTCATGAGTTAATGCAAAAATAATATTGTCTGATTCTATTAAAATAAATCTGTATACTTAAATGGAATCATTTGTAACTGCATCTTTATATGTACATATATGTATGTAATTAATTGCAATTAGGGTAGGTATAAATTGTTATTGATATAACAAAAAGAAAAATTTTATACAACTGTTTTTTTGCTTTTTTTAATTGTTTTACGTAATTGATGCCACATTGCGACTGGTTTCCTTAAAGATGATAACATTTGATGCCAATGTCTCAAACTTTTACCAGTTGTATTACTACCAACAATAATATGACCAATTGGTGTCATTTCTGTATCTGTAATACTCATTACAGTTAAACGTACTTGAATAAAATTTAAAATATATGGAGGTATACTGAAAATCATTGATTCATTAAAAATTGGACAACGATCAGTACGTTTAAATGATGTTCTTTTTTTTGAAACTTTTTTTTCATTTTTAAGAAGATAAACCTGAAATTGAAAAAGAAATTAAAATTTCGAGTTTATATTGAAAGGGTTAATTGCAATTCAAGACATTTAGTAGAATTATTTTGTAAAATTACACTACATAAATTCACGTGAATTTTATAGCTATATCGTTGTGGCAACAAGAAATAACAGCATAATTCAAGATATGTTATTTTCATGTAAAGTTCATTGTAATAACTTGGAAAAATGAATTTATTTCGTTATTTTTTGTTGTCACAGATATACATAAGTATGTATATGTATGTATATCTATATTATCTATCTATGAATACCTTAACAAATATGTTTTGTTGTACATCTATAGTTTCTCTTCCATCATTATCCAATTTTAGATTTCTGGCTTTAACAACAACAACAGTTAGCCTTTCCGCCGTTGGTAAATAGCTTAATGAAAACATTAATTCACCCCAATTAGTATTATTTTGTCTAGAATCAGATAAGGGTAGCCAAGTTGTAATAGGACGTGATACATCACATACTTGCATTTCAGCTTCACCTGCATTGTGTGAAAAGTAAAAGAAAACATACATATTTATAAAAAAAGAATAGCTATAGGTATATAATGAACATATGAAAAACAAGTGAATTGCGATATAATTGGGTCGGGTCCCTTTTCGGTCGTTTTTTTTTTTGCATATGAACTGAAGATTGAAGAGATTTAATTATGAAAATTTTGCAGAAGTTAAATAAATTGTTATACGTGTGTTGTATCTTATTTTATTCAAAGTTCAAAATTGATACTATTAAAATTTTATAGCAATTTGAAAGAATATTAAGAATTATATAGAGAATACTCGTTTGTTCCTATATTGTCGTAATTCTATTAAAACTCATTAAGTCTGAAATGATATGTTACATACCAGCGTTGTCGTTTGACAATTTTCAAGTGGAGTATGAAAGGAGTTGAAAACGGAGTATTTCGCAAAAAAAAGTAGTACGTTTTGAAATTTTTTGAAAAGTACAATATGAAAGAATAAAATTGAACATTAGAATCTATTGATTTCAAGTATAACAGGTGCAAGGGTTTTCTTTTTTAGAAATCTACAAAATAAATTTTGTAAATGTGATATTATCCTTCTCTTATTTTATAGATTTCATGCCTATAGTGTAACTTACCGATCCATTTTTTGAACAAAATTTTTCAATTTTTAGGCGTCATTCACTAACCAACTGAATTGATAAACTTTAAAAGTGACGTTTGAATTTGAAAAAAGAATAGAAGATAATCAATCAATTGTTGTACTAGTATAATGCTAACAAATATGGGTATATAGACTATATAGTACTAAACTAATATGTACTATCCATAAAAGAATCGATAATTGATGTAATCAAAAACAATACAAAAAAACAAAAACATATAAGAAACACATGAAAATGAAAAACGGAGTATAATTTTAAAAATCGGAGTACCGGAGTACTGGAGTCAAAATCAGAGTACAAATACTCCGATCGGAGTCAAACGACAACGCTGTTACATACTTTTAAAATAATGAGCTTGAAAGTTTTATTTTAAAATTAAAAATCAATACTGTATTCCAATTTAAAACAGGAATTTTTCAAAGTAGCAAATCATTTCGATTGTAGCTGGTTTGTCTTTAGCTCATTTTCTTCTCCGAATGCAGGACTTAAAGCCTGCGCCCAATGGTAACGACAACGACAACTACAACGTGACGTTTAATTAGAATCAATAGAACGACTGTTGTTCTCGTCCAATCAGGGTTG
Organism: Bombylius major; assembly: GCA_932526495.1. Lineage (NCBI taxonomy): Eukaryota > Metazoa > Arthropoda > Insecta > Diptera > Bombyliidae > Bombylius > Bombylius major. The sequence continues at coordinate 33,655,990 of OW052043.1, forward strand.
CCAATTTAGCCACTTCGTGGCTAGATTTAGCCACCAAAGTAATTTTCTAGCCACAAGTATTTTAATTTACCCACATTGGTAATCTAGCCACTAAATTAGCCATGAAAAATACTTTTACCGAATCTGTTTTAAAGTGAGGTACACATTATCATTTAAACTGACAGTTTTTTCCATAACTGCCAGTTGAAATGATAATGTGTATGTGTAACTTATGGAAAAACTGATGCTGACAAAATGATTTCGTGGTTGTTCAGTTTTTTTAATCGGTCGCCGACTGTCAGTTTAAATGATAATGTGTACTTTTTAGTTTACTTTCAACCAAGTTTCTTTTCTATAAGACTCATTTGGCGCATAGAATAAATAGACACATCCAATGAAAAAAAAAAAAATAATAATAATAATAATATTTATTACCTATAAGAGTATGAGCATTTCCACTATGATATAAATGAAACCATAAAGAATGTCGTATTCGTTTTTTATTGAGCCAAAAACAAAATGTTTCATTATAACTTGGACAAGTTGAGTTTTTAAAAAGCTGCAAAAAATATAAATAATATCTAATATAAGAAATTTATTGTAATTTTAGTTACATATAATGTGTTTATAATATATACATATGTACATATATTTATATATTAACTCAAAATTATTAATTTATTAAAATAAAATTATTTGAAGTTTAAAATTGAATTAAAATGATAAATAAATAAATTCAATTTAAGAAAATTTTTTTTAAATTTTTTTACTTTTGTTTGCATAGCACCAGTCTCATCAGGTACTAAATAAATTCGTACAAAGGTATCAAAACTTTCACTATTGGGTGGTCCAATTAATTCTTTTGCTTCCATAACAGTAACTAACAGTTCCATTCCATCATCTGTAATTGAATTTCTGAAATTGAAAAATATAAGGAATATGTAAATATGTGTGTGTTTTTTTAAAAAAAATATGTATTTATACTTTTCTTGGCAAAAGAATATACATATATATGTTTTTTTTCTTGTTATACATATTTATGATTTATTGTTAAAGATTTTAATACACAAAGACCAACGATACGAATATCAATTTCACCCCTGTCATATGATAAATGCGTTTTCTATCAACGAATTTAGTGGTTAGCAGTTCACTTATAAGTTGTAACTGCATGTGCACTTACATATTATAAGAGTAAAATTGTAAGTAAAAGTTAAAGTTAAAGAGTAAAAGCATAGTGTAAGCACAGAGGAGGTAATTTTATATAGTCATTGGTGTAAGGTAGCGTTTTAACTACGAACAAGAACTGATAAGATCTCAAATAAATGCGCAATTTCTTGCACTAATACACATGTATCTGAGTTAAAAATAGATAGCAAGAAAAATCATGATGAGGAACTGAAAAAGAAGATTCGTTAAAGTTGTATTAGTGATGAGAAATATATAGGGTAAAGCCCCTGAGTTGCGTCGAGTAATACATTAAATAAAAGACCTTTACGTAATTTGTAAATTTAATTAGTGTTTTTATTCACTTATAAAAATCATTAAAACAAAATTTAAAATTTTGAAATTTAAATTTATTTTTTTTATTCCAAGTCTATAAGTATAATTATTATAAATCATTCTATTTAAAAAAAATAATAATAATAAAATATTATATTTTTTAAAACTATTTATTTCTTCTTAATTAATTTTATTAAATTTTATTTCTTTCAATAATTTTATTGTTTTTTTATTTTGTCTTTTAATATAGCACTAAAACCGCTTATTAATTGTTCTCGTACACTAGTTTATTTTATGAAAATAATCACAATAATAATAATTTATAATATTATCATTCACGCACTAAATTTTATTTTAATTTTTTAATTTAATACACTTTATATTATTTTTTTTAAAAATCACTTAGAAAACTTTAAAAACTAACTTCAATATATCACATCAGAATTCAGAACTGATATTAATAAGGTAATCACATATCATACCGTATACTTTGCTTTTTACCTACAAAATTCGGCGCGATCTAAAAATTCTAATAAGATTAGAAGCCACGTGCTAGTGATGAGCAATTTTTTTAGTATGTAAGAAAGAGAAATATAGGTAGGATAAAATGGGACGCCATTCGTATGTGAGCAAGTAAAAATAAAGTAGAAAACAAAAACATGTTAAAGTGATGAGCAACCTTAACTGGGTGAAGAATATAAACCTATACAAGTAAAAAATGTTTGTAAGATAACAAAAAAGGTTGGTGTTAGTTTTTTCTTGTCTTTTTCAGTCTTATGCATGTTTTTCATTTATAAGAAAAAACAAAGGGGATATTTTCATTCTCGCTTGAAGAGATTTTGATTTTTTTTTAATTTAATTTTTTTTTTTTTGATAATAGTATATATTTGTACTCTTTTTTTGTTTGCGTCCTTTTTCATATACCGTTACCCGAAAGTTATTCCACTTTGTTAGTATCTACACTTTGGTAAAAGTAAGTTAACTTAAAATGGGCCTTAAGGTACGTCTCTACTTATACACTTAAGTGGAGAAAAAGAAAAGTGGATGGCCACAAAAGTGTAGGCTGCGCAGGGCCGTATTTAAGCATAGGCTACATAGGCTGCAGCCTATAGGGCCGCACCACAAGAAGACTGCCGTGTTTTTTTGGGTTTTAAATACAGAATTCTACATTCAGGCAAGGATTGACCTTTTTTTTTTTGCTTAGATCCAGATTCTTAGTTATAAAGTTATAACTCTGGGAGGGGCCCGCGCCACAAGAGGATTGACCTTTTTTTTTTTTTTTGCTTGTACAGATTCTTACATTTGAACAGACTACTCGTATAAGACACTTTTTTTTTTTTATACAACACCGATAGGGCCCGCACCACAGGTGTAGCCTAGGGGTCTACAGATCCTAAATACGGCCCTGAGGTTTACATTTCTACATTTATTTAGCATTACACTAAGAAATAAGTGTACAAATACACTTTTTTCTTTCCACTTTTTTGAGTGTATATACAAAAATTAAACTACTGTTTATACTTACTAAAATATTTATACAAGAAAAGTGTATAGATATGTACATTTTCTTGAATTGCAAAGTACTTTGTTTGTGAATTGCATTTTCTTAAAAACATGTCTTCAGTTGTTGAAATTTCTGCGGCTTATATAGTTTTACTTTTGTTACGTAAAAAACGAAGTAAACAAAAACAAAAAAGAAAATGTTGGGTTCGAGATTGGATTCAGAACCGTAATAAATTTGATATTATGGCTTCTCTGTTATAGCTGAAATTATTTCAGTAGAAGGTTCATTGCGCATGTTTTACATGGTGTAGTGATCTTCTTGTGTATACATATACGAAAGAAGAAACCTGTTTATTAGAATTTACAACAACAAAAACGCATGTGCGTAAGTATCTTTCTTCTGCGCATGCCAACGTAGTACAATACGAAACTTCAACTCTTTCGGGACAAGCTATACCAGAATTAGAAAATGGTGATGAAAAGTCTTATAAAATTTTTTTAAGAATGACGTCAGTGGAATTCGAAATTTTCTATTTCTAAAAAATTAATTTTATTTATACTTTTCCTACACAAAGCAGAAAAATGTGTCAAAAAAATGTAGAGATCCACTTAAAAATTATTAAAACAGTTTATACACTTTAAAGTGGAAATAAATGTTGATACACTCATCTACACTTAGCAGTACGTATTGTTTACACATATACATTTTTGAGTGAAAATGTGCGATCAAAATGTAGCGTTCCACTCAGTGTAGATCTACACTCTGCTGTTTTCATTTGTACACTTTTCTAAACTCGATGGAATGTTACACTTCCACTCGAAAAGTGTATAAGTGAAGACTTAGCTTAAGGATGCTTGAAACTAAGGATTAATATTGGGGTCTTATTTATAAATAACATAATATTTAAAATTTTGCATAATATTTCGTATTCTTTTATGTCTTATGTGATGAAATATCCTATCATATTGCGCATATTTTAATTATAAAAAAAATGTTTAATTAAAGTTTGAATTTATGAAAATATTATTTAATATTTATTCATTATATAAAAATAAAGAAGAACGAAGGATAATTACAATATATGTAAGTAAAATTTATGTATTAAAAGAGCTACAGTGTCTATATATATGGGAATGCAGAATTCAGGAAGTATAGAAAGTGTTACTTCCGTCATTTTTAAATTAAAATTTTTTTAATTGTTTCATTCTAGAACTGATAATGAGCTACATTGGCTACATACATTATTTATCAATATTTTTTCTGGGACAAGTTCAAATACATATTTAAATATACATATCTATGTATGTGTGCAAATTGTTTTAAAGTATAAAGATATAAAATAAGTTATTTTTAAATAATTAAACAATATATATCTATATATACATACATATACATATATGAGATTTTTTGGATAATATTTTAATAGTACTTACTTGTCGCATTGTAATCCAACACAAAGGTAACCTGTTACTAGAGGTGTTGATTGTTCTAAATCTGATAAAAGTACTGATGATTCTGAACTAACTGAATCACATGATAATGCTCTTTGTAAATTAATACTTTCAAACGATCCTTTTTCATCTAAAGAACTTTGTGAACTGTTTCTTCTTCCTAAACTATAACTAGATTCTTGTTTTGGTAATGTTCTTGTAAAATTCCAAAATTGATTATTATTATTATTATTATTGTTATTTCTGAATAAATATTCTTCAGAGAATGTTTTAAATATTGAAGAATTTCTATCTAAAAATGGATTTGTGCTTTGTGATCTAAAATAATTTGATGAATTTGCAAATGTTCGTAAATCAGAATCTGTTGCTTCTGTATCTGAATATGATCTATTACGGAAATGTTTCTTTAATACTTTTTCAATATTTTCAAATGCATCTACACATGGTGAATCGGAAAATTTATTTTGTTGTTGTTGTTGCTGCTGTTGTTGTTGTTGTTTATGAAATTCTATTGTAGAATTTACCATATTCATTGTTTCAGCTTTTTGTTGTTCATGACATTGATTTTGAATTATTTCTTGAGGAATCGATATATTTTGTAAGGAAATTTGTTTTGTTGATAATGATAAAAATGAATTAATTTGTTCTGGATCAAAATTAAAATAATGATGTCTGTCTATATCAGTTTTTGGGTTTTTATAATTAATTATATTAAATTCTTCATTTTCTTCCTTTTTTTTTCCACTTTGCAATAAAATGCAATCTGATGTAAATGGATTTTTATTAGGATTACTTGAACATTTATTTATAAACTCTTCATTTTTTTCTTGTTCTTGTTTTTTTTCAAAAATTTGTAAAGATGTTTCATTATAAATTTTTTCTTTCATATCACAATTTTTAAGATTGTCTGAATTTAAAGATACAGAAGCTAAAGTACCATTAAGAAATGGATTTGTATTGATTCGAGAATTATTACGAATTTTTTCAACAGCTTCTGAAAGATTTACAATTGTAGTATCACTATTCAATTGTGAACCATTGTTATTGCTTTTGATTGGAGTTGAAAATTGTCTTTTAACAATTGGTCGAGGTACTACTGTTGTATTTTTAGAATTATCCTTATCAATATCGAACATTTCCTGTTCAATAGGTTTTTCATGAATTTCTCTACATTTTGTACTGAATTGAATTGGAGCTGGTGCTGGTCTTAATGGTTGTGGCGGAATATCATTTAATGGTATATTCCATGCTGGTGATGTCAAAGAACTTTGACTAACTTGTTTAAAATCACGATCAACCGAATCGAAACGTTTAAAACTACCGGTAGAACTGAGAAGAAAATCTGATCCAGAATGAATCTGCTCCAAAGAGAAAAAAAAATGTTGTGGAAAATTAAATTTATGAATAAAAAAAAAAACATGTAAGGTATGTCGTATATTTCACAAATGATTTTTTGTGTGTGTAGAAGCAAAAACCACATAACTACGCACAGCCAAAACTTTGATAATGTGGATCAGGCGATCCTAAGGTTGAAAACTAGCATTAGATATTCTATAATGTAAAAGAAAATTAAATAACGTGCCTATTGATTCTGATCTCCTGATTCATTACGAATAAAATTTTCATATTTCTCAATGAAGATGAAAAATATTAAAATATATTTTTATATACGAGTATGTATATAGTATTTAGAGGTATATAATAGAAATAATATTTCATATTAAAAAAAATAATTTTTTTTTAAGGCAAATATGTATTTTTATTCAAAATGAAAATAAATTCAAAAGTATAAATCGTAATTTATGTTGCCGTAGCAACAATGCAACCTTTATTTATATTTGGTATAAACCAGTGTATAGAGAAGAGTGTAGGGTAGAACGCGATTAAAAATATAAAAAAAAAAAATAAAAAACAAATTTAAAAAAAATTGCATGCGTCAGAAAAGAACACTCATATGACTAACCAAATATTTATATGAAGAAAAAATATACCTATCCCTATTCCAACTATATAATACGTATTAGACGGCCCTATCAGGTGTAAGTGTGTTAGTAATCTTCTTATTCCTATTACTTTCATAGCAACATGTCCCCACTTTGTTTTTGTAAAAAGTACTAAAAGTGGTACCGCAAAGGTGAGTATGTGTTAGTAAATATATTTCTTTTGTTATTTTAACAGGGAAAGAATACATATATTGGATCATTGTTTTTTTTTTTTTTTTTAGTTTAAAAATAAAACAATATTTATAATAAAATTCTTGTAAATATTTTTGCATTCAAAATTGCAAAAATAAAAAATGAATGAAAAACAAATTTTCTATGTCTAAATATATATGTATGCAGGGTGTTCCGTTTGGTTTGCTTAACCTTGATACCATAGATAGGTCTCATCAAGACAAACAAAAAATCGTATCGGAGGGGGGGGGGGGGGAATCCCAACGGTTTCGCCGGTAGAGGGCGTTGAAGTTTTTTTGCTCTTATTTCACGATGTACCCTATAACTTTTTGTAAGGGCACTCAAGGGTCTTTTTGTGTTTAGAAAAAATGTAGAGGACCCTTTGGCCTTTTCAGCGATACCTTACTTGTTTCTCTTCTTTCAACCGTTAAAAAGTTACACGCATTCAAAATCACAATTTTGTGAATTTTTCCCAAATTTTTGTCTTTCACCCTGTTTTTCTCAAAAAAAGCTTAAATTAACCTTCATTTTTTATTGCAGAAAAAGAAGGCTCAATTGATTCTGCATCGATTTAAAAAAAATTAGGATATCAAATCGATGCAGAATCAATTGAGCCTTCTTTTTCTGCAATAAAAAATGAAGGTTAATTTAAGCTTTTTTTGAGAAAAACAGGGTGAAACACAAAAATTTGGGAAAAATTCACAAAATTGTGATTTTTAATGCGTGTAACTTTTTAACGGTTAAAAGAAGAGAAACAAGTATGGTATCGCTGAAAAGGGCAAAGGGTCCTCTACATTTTTTCTAAACACAAAAAGACCCTTGAGTGCCCTTACAAAAAGTTATAGGGTACATCGTGAAATAAGAGCAAAAAAACTTCAACGCCCTCTAGCGGCGAAACCGTTGGGATTCCCCCCCCCCTCCGATACGATTTTTTGTTTGTCTTGATGAGACCTATCTATGGTATCAAGGTTAAGCAAACCAAACGGAACACCCTGTATAATTAGAAAAAAGAGTCGTGAAGATCAATAAAGGTTTATCCTTTTTTTATTACGGTCTTTGGGAATTTTCTATAAAAAAATTTTTACACTTTCTCCAATTGAAAATATGATCGGTCATGAATCAGGTATATTGCCTGTATAATAATGATTCACATACTTAAATGGAAATTAGGTACTATAAATTATGTAAATATATCTATATTGTAATAGATAATAATGAAATAAATGAAGATATTTTTGAAATTTAAAATTACTTAAAAAACATATGGACTTTTTAAAGAATTAGGTAGTTGGGTTTTCTTATTGAAATTCGAATTGTAGTTAATATTCTTATATGTATAGAAATTCTTAAATTTAAAATTATAATTAGTTAACGGATACAACAAAATTTTTAAATAGTCATTAATGAAAAAAATTATATATTCAATAAAGATCCTTCGATCCGCTTTACCCATGTATTTAATTCTTAAATATTCATGTGATAAGTTGGTAAATTTAGTGCAGTGATATTATTTTAAATTATTGTTGTTTCATATTAATTTTAATAAAAACAAAATATTATCTGTGACACATATGTAAGTAATAATGATATAATGTACAAGTTTTTTAAAATGTATATTTTTGTGATTTATGTAACATTTTTTAATGTGATAATAATTTTTTAAGTAGAAATTAAACTTTAAATTTCATATTGACTAATTTTTCTGAAATAAATACATTTAAAAACTGAAATCAGATTTTTTAAACAATAAAAAATGTACAGTCTGTTTTCCCCTATGATATGTAAGTTTCGTAAATTGGTTACAATACAACGATAGGGAATTCATTGTCTCTCTTGCTCATTCAAGATTTATTATGTGGACTATTTTTAGCCCAACTGTGAGTGTATTTTACATATACTATTATATTTTTCTAATTTTTCTAGCAACATTTTATATGAAGTGACCCTACACTCTTCTCTATACACTGGTAGTACCGCAAAGGTGAGTATGTGTTAGTAAATAAGTTTCTTTTGTTATTTTCACAGGTAAAGAATACATATATTGGATGTTTGTTTTGATTTTTTTTGTTTAAAAATAAAACATATGGACTTTTATGTCAATAAAAAATGTACAGTATATTTTCCCCTATGATATGTAAGTTTGGTATATACAACGATAGGGAATTCTTTCAACCCAACTGTGATGTGTATTTTACATATACTATTATATTTTTCTAATTTTTCTAGCAACATTTTATATGAAGTGACCCTACACTCTTCTCTATACACTGCTTAACGATTTATTATTTGATTTATCATTTGACTAATGTAATTTGTTGTTGTTACAAAAACAAATTACACTAGTTATTTGATAAATCAAATAATAAATCGTTAAGTGTGAAGTACACTTTACTGTATACTGGTTTTCTCTGGATTTTAAAATTGTTGCATAAGCATAAAATGTTGATAACATTCAGTAAACATGTAGCCACCTGATATTAGGTGTAAAAGTAAAAATTAATGGTGACATAAGGATATATGGCAATTGTTTATCTTTGTAAAAGACAAACTGTTGCAAGCAATTTTCAAAAATTCATGATTTTTCCGGAAATGTGTGAAAAATTCCACACAATTTAAACTGAAACATAATATTTCTCATATCAACTAGAGTTACTAAATAGAAAGTCATGTGAAGGCATATTGGAAAAATTTCTTAATAACTTTTATAGAAGAATGTGAGTGATGATCGTTTTTTTTTCAAAAATCATTATAAGACAATTAATGGAATAAAAATAAAAAACAAGAGACAGAGAATAAAAATATTTTAACGTCAGATTCGAAATCAGTGAGTGGTTATTAATATTTGTATTATTCATATAAAAGTTAGAAAAAAAGAAGAAGAATAAGCTCATATTACTTTACTAAAACGCTAAAAAAACAAAGTAGAATATATTTTCAACTTACCACATATCCATTTGCATTGAATAATTTACTTTTTGATAATCCAATTTTTTCTTCTTGATTTGATCGCATCCATGCAGTAGCTTTGGGGCCCAAATAATGGCATACAAATACAACCATCAAAATAACAATTGCAATTATTGCAAGGCTTGTAGCGGTTATTTGTAAATCATCCATTTTTTATGTGATTCTTTGTATTTTTATTAAAGTACACTTGATTAAAGCTCTTTTATAAATCAGAATAAAATTAAAATAGATAGAAAAAAAATGATTAATTGAAGTTAATAACTATAGTAACCAATTTGAAACAAAAAAATGTACCTACAATACATATCGCCCACTCCACGCGAGCTGTTACATCAAACCTAACAATTTTTATTTCAGTTTTTTTAAATAAATAGGGTAAATAAGTTCACCAGGTATATATTTCACTACTGTACGTTTGTTTTGTTACTAAAGCTTCTTTTAAAAAAAAAAAAAAAAAAAAACAGGTACATAAACATAACACACACATAACACTGACCTTAAGTAGGTTTTCGGTAGCTATTTTTGAGCTGAAATAACTAGTTACCAAATGCATTTTATGACAAATAGTACAATTATCTTGTTTATGCACAAAGGTTAAAACGTATTAACGATAAAACGTTTTAAACATCGTTGTGAGATAATACATTTTGATTGGTGTTTATGCGTAATACAACATTTCGTTCTCACTCAAAACGTTGAACACCTGCGTGTGTAATAACAACTACTTAAAACGAAGTAAGTGTTTATGCACATTTTAAAAACGAAATGAAATTTTAAATGCGGATTTAATAGTGTATTAACTCAAAACGACGTAGAGCTTTAATGCGTTTTGAAATTTGGTTTATGCATCCGTATTAAGTCAAGACGGAGTGAGTTAATGCGAAGTAACGCTTCGCATAAACAAGATAAATGTTGTTTAAGCTTCACAATGTGCATTATCAAAAAGAAAAACAAATAAAATATTTAAAAAAAATTAATTTCAGTGTTTAATTTTATCATTTTCATCTTTTTTTGTTAAAAGAATTTGAGAATTTTCAATGGTCCCGTCAGTCATATGACCTGGCAAACATCATTTGTTATATCTTAACTTGTGCGAGTTGGAGAAATAACAAATATCTGTCGTAGTTTGCTAAGACTATACCACCTAAAAATTTACCATAAAACAGGAGGTGTGAAGTTATATACTTAAAAGAAAAATAATGTTGAATTTATGACTGTAAAAACGAGAGTCATTTCATATGTCCCCTCCGTCATGTCATAGTCACTTATCGCCTTATAAAACCAAAACAAGAATTCTTGAAAAACATATCTTTCTTTTCGGTTTGATAGGTTTCTGGGTGGATCATTATTATTTACATTTAACTGGAATACATTTGAACTATATGAAGGTAAAAAAGAAAAAAGATTCAAATAATTTTTTTCAATGTCCGTCCGTCATGCATTTAATGGGCGATATGTATCCTTTACTAATGCTTATACTAGAAAGTGTTTTTCATATTAAGATTTATATAACTAAATACGAATTTTTCAAATAATATTTTTTTCCCAAAGGACTTGAGCAACTATGAATTTAAAGATGTAAAATTACAAAAAAATCTAAAATTTTTTTCGGATTTTAACTAAATTTTGATGCAACATATGAAAATATCTTTTTTTACGTAGTATTCTTGAAATCTTAAAATTATAATCAAAGTTATACATTTTTTACATTAATTTGTTTAACGGTTAGAAAAATTAAATATTTTATTGATATGCATAAAAATTTCTAAGAAGATTAATTAGTTAATAAAAATCGTGAAAAAACATATCAAGTTAAAAAGAAAATTAACCCCCCAATTCTACATAAGAGACTAAGAGACTCTTAGCCTCTTAAATGCAATTAGCAGACACTTAGCAGAAATTGCTATTCTAGGTAAGAGGTAAGAGATGTCACCAATCAGCTGATCTCTTAAAAATTGTGGTGAGTTTAGTTAAGAGAATTTGGTATTCTGGATAAGAAGATAAGAGACGTTTCTAACCTCGAAAGTCTATTAACTTAGCAGGTCATTGGCGAGGTCCTCTTATTGTTATTGTGTAGAAGTGGAGTTTTTAAAAAGTGAAGAAATTAAAAATTTAAAAAAAAAATTAATAAAAGTAAATAAAAATAATAATATAAAATAAAAATAATATAAAAATAATAAATAAAATGGAAGAAATACTATTATTAATTTTAAATGAATATAGTATTATATTTTATATTATATATATTATATATTTTCTAAATACGCGGGAATAAAAATGTAAATCTTTCACTTTTTCTTTTTTTACAAATTATTTAAAAGTTGAGTTATACTGTTTAAAGTTAATTAAAAACCGTTTAATCAAAAATCAGTAAAAACTATGCTATATGAATAACATTTAAAATATCTAGTAACCTATGATTTCAAATTTTTATTTAACAAAAATAATCCGAATTTTGGATTAAATTGGGAGTACGCTATAAACTGTAAATTGGGAACACAAATACTTTCAACCAAACTATGTACATATGTATTATGTACATATGTATATATTATATAGAACCCTGCATACCATTTTACGAGGATTCGTAAAATGTAAGCGAAATACGAACATAGAAATAAAAATAAAAAACAAAAAAAGAACACACTTGCAAAAACTAATTCGTATGTAATTCGTAAAAAAGTATTCTGGCACACATTTTACGAACTATCGTAAAATGTAAGCGAATTTCGATCGTAGAAAACAAAAATTAAAGAAGAACATACTCGCAAAAAATAATGCGTAAGTAGATCGTATAAGAAAAAAAAGTGTAAGTGAATTACAAACAATATGAATATTTATTTGAGAAAGAAAAACATTCGTACAAGTTAATTCTTCAATAATTCGCAAAACGTTCGTAAATAATTACCGAATAAAGGACAACATAACGGCAATATACTTTTTTGAGCCAGTGTACATACAAGTTACTCCTAACCATAGTAGGCTTACAAATGATTCGTAAAAACGTTCGTAAATCAATTACTTTTAATTGATTTTTAATAATTGAAACATTCGTATTTTACAAATCATTTATAATGATTCTTTTGCGAATTAAAAAAGTAATTCGTGAAAAAAAATGCAAAATGGTATAATGCTCGATGATTTACTTACGAGTCTTTTGCAAATTCTTTAGCAAACAATATAGGTACTCGCTAAACTAATTATTTTACTAATTACTTATGAATCATTTTGTTTACTGGGAATAAATTCAGAATGTCGTCAAATTGACGTATATATATACACATATATATATATATATATTTATATATATATATATACATATATGTACATATTATGTATATTTTGTAGCTTTTCGAATTAGATTTTAATTGACTTTAAAATAAAATTTTTTATTCTAAAATGGGATAACTATCTTTATGTTATAATATTGAACAACATACATACTTATGATATATGAAGAGATGACTTCATTCTACGGGCTGTAGCTTCTGAACCAAAGCAAACAGAGTTACAGCGTAGAGAGATAATTCGTAGAGAAAGAGCTGCGCTTTTTATTTATTGTAAAAAAGGTATATTAATAATGGGTTTTTTCGAGAAATCACTGGATTTTTCCTAAAAATTAGGCAAAAAATTGCAAATTTCTGACTTTTATCGCTAATAACTTCTGCAGTAAGGAGACTGAAGAGATTGTGCTTACGCTATTTGAAAGGTAAAAGGGTTCTCCTTTGTCAGACATGCATATGTGCATATCATTTCTACAGAAAAATTTTCAACGCTCTCTAACGGCCAAACCGTTGAGATTACCGCCCCCCACTCATACAATTTTTTGCTTGTCTCGGCTAGACCTATCTGTGGTTTTAATTTGTAAACATTAATACCGGACACTCTGTAGAATGAGTTATAACTTTACATTCAAAATTGTATAATTTTTTGAAATATTTCTGAAGTTAATTTAATCTTTAATGGAAATATTGAATAAAACAAAAAATTTACTAGAACTTAAATAAATATCTATACATAAAAACATATATGTATGTACGTACATATTAATATTTTAATTATGTATTTTATAATATTTTGTTATTATACAAATAGCCTATGGCAACACCTTCTTTAACAAAAGAAAAACGAAACTAAAATGTTATGTAGGTAGACTATACATATATAGATATGCATATGTATGTATATATAAAATTTTGCAACATATTATACATTATCCTTGAAACTCTTAGTTGTTGTTTTTTTTTTTTTTTTCAAGTAATATTTCTCTGTTATGTCTAAACTTTGCCAATAATGTACTTATATTCACATTTAACATTTTATGTATTTTCAAATTTATTTTATGCATATACATATGTACATACATAAATATGTATTTTCTACATACATACATATATGTATGTACTTGTATGGTATGTGTTTTATAAAATATATGTTTGGAAAAATATTAATTTTTATTTAATGTTTGCTAAAAAAAAGGACAACAAGGGAAGACGATGAGAATAAAATTCGCATATCCAAATTTACTACTCAGAGAAAAAATAAAATAATACCAAAACAATAACAAAAGAAGAAGAAGAAAAAAACAAAAATAATTAGAACAGTGAATAATTTGTATATTTGTTTTTTCTTTTGAAATCATTTTATAGAGGAAACACATTTTTTAAAAACATAATTATTATGAATTTTTAAAATTTTATATATGTACATATTTTTCACTCACTAAAATGGAAAGTAGAATTTTCATAATTTATTTATAATTTTCCAAGAAAATAATTGTATTTTTTTAGAAGATTTTTTTTTTCATTTATTTATTTATTTATTCATTCATTATTATTATACGTGTTTTTCTTTTGTTTTATTATACACAATTATTAAAGGACACTTTCACAGTTTATATATGGAAACTATATTATTATTTGAATATATAGAAAGATATATTTTTAAAAAAAAAAAATTCTTTTCTTATTATAATAAAGCTTTTTATTTTGTTCTCAATCGAATTATATAGAATTTTTAACATTTTATTTTAAAGAAATAATTATCTTGATTTTCACAATTTTTGATTTTTATGATTGAAATGTAATTTTTTTTATTGATGTTAATATAATTAATCTTTCTGAAATTTGTATTATACTCGTAAATATTTCATTAGTGATTTTGTGTTTTCTTTCAAATTTATTATTACACATATTTAAAAACTTTTTTTTCTTTAATTAATTTAATTTTATGAAATAAAATATGTATACATATTATATAGTTAGAACAAAAAATGATTAATATGGAAATAAAATTGCACAACACATCCTTGAAGGACGGAGCTAACATGTGCTCGCGCCACGCCAATTCTATGAAAACTAGAAAAAATTTAGAAAAATTTTTGGAACTGTAAGTATACAGTATGTATAGTAATACATACAACGCGTATTGAGAATTTGCAATGTCCTTTTATTTTGCTATTTCATTTAATATTTATTTGTATTATTTTGTTTTTTTTTTTTATGACATGCTGAGAAAGGAAGTATGTATAGTATTTGATAAGAAAAAATAATTATTAGATCCTTATGATCAGTGATGATTCTGCGCATAATTTTTTATATAAGAATGGTAAGAGAAAAAGCTCTATAAAATATTTCAAAAATTATAAATCAAAGTTCATAGAATCAGAATCTAGCACATTTTTCAGAAAAATACAATTTTGAAATTGAAAATTAAAAAGTATCTGGCTTTCAATCTCTTGTTATACTTATAATTGCAAATTTTTTGTTTTGTCCAAATTTGAATTTTCTTTTTTTTTCTCATACGGAAATTTTAATTTATAAAGACAATAAAGGATGCAAGGAATATGAGAAATTAAGAGTCTTTATAAATATTAAAAAACGCGCTTAGTATACGTAGTATACGTAAGGCATGATTTGGAAATTTAATGAATTATTTATTTATTTATTTTTTTGTTTTGTTTTTCGATGTGTTAGAACTCATGTAGAACTCAAGTGTTTTGAAAATATCTAGTATTAAGCGCAATTTTAACTTTTTTATATTTTTTTTCTTATTTTAAATATTATTCGTTCTAGCACAATTTTATTTGTTTGGTTTTTTAATTTTTTTTCCTCATTATTAGTTTATTCTTTTGTAGTATTTGAAAAAGCTTCACGTTATGGAGATGAATTTATTATCGTTTCTATCATCTTCTCTGTATAATTTCCTACTTTTTCATACAGACAGACAACTGTTGTTTTTTTAATTTTTTGTCATTTATAACAAGAATATTTAACTTCCGCAAAATAAAAACATAATAACAGCAATAATAGACAAATTTATATATGTATGTATGTATGTAAAAAAAAGAGTATAATATTAAATTACTATTTTCTTTTATTTTATTGAACATAAGAAAATGATTATAAAATTAATATGAAATATTAATATTAAATTTAATCCAACCAAAAACATAAATGTGAAAAGCGGCCAAGTTCTTATTCGTTAACTGTTGGGCCAGCTAAAGTAATGAAATCTGCATTAATGCCAAGTTCGAAGAACTTTTTCACATAAAAAATTTCAATACAGAACGTTTAATAATTATGAACTTGACAGGTTTTTATTCAATGTGCGTGAATATCAATACACTCATATTATTTCTATTTGAAAGAAAACAAATACGGTCAATACGAAATTAAAAATTAAAACCTGTCAAGTTCATAATTATTAAACGTTCTGTATTGAAATTTTTTATGTGAAAAAGTTCTTCGAACTTGGCATTAATGCAGATTTCATTACTTTAGCTAGCCCTCATCGAAACAAACAAAAAATCGTATCGGTTGGGGGGGGGGGGTTAAATCCCAACGGTTTGGCCGCTAGAGAGGAGTTTAAGTTTTTTTGCTCTTATTTCACGGTATACCCTATAACTTTTAACAAGGGCACTCAAGGGTCACTTTGTGTCAAAAAAAATGTAGAGGACCCTTTGCCCTTTCCAACGATATCTTACTTGATTCTCTTTTTTTAAATGTTAAAGAGTTACACGAGTTCAAATTCAAAATTTTGTGAATTTATCTTCATTTTTTTCGAAAAACGCATAATTGTCGAATCTCGAAAACTATGAGTTTTTTGCAAAAATTGAAGATAGCAAATCGATGCAGAATCAATTGAGCCTTCTTTTTCTGAAATAAAAAATGAGGATTAATTTAAGCCTTTTTTGAGTAAAGCAGGGTTAAACACAAAAAATGGGTAAAAATTCACAAAATTTTGATTTGAAACGACAATAACTTTTTAACAGTTAGGAAAAGAGGAACAAGTAAGGTATCATTGAAAAGGGCAAAGGGTCTTCTACCTTTTTTCTTAATACAAGGTGACCCAAGAGTGCCCCTGCAAAAAGTTATGGGGTGTTTAGTGGAAGAAGTGCGAAAAAACTTCAACGCCCTCTAGCGGCCAAACCGTTGGGATTTCCCCCCCCCCCCCCCCCCCTCCAATACGATTTTTTGTTTGTCTCGATGAGCCCTATCTATGGTATCCTGTTGGTCGTGGATAACGGAAACACCCTGTATACATATTTTGTTTAAAGGTGTTTATGGCAAATAATAATACATATACATATGTATGTCTTGTCGTGAATATATATTGTATGTATAATAAACATATTCTATTTTATATGTATAGTTCATACACATACATAAATAAGTACCTATTTAAAACGTGTCATTAGCCTCGAAATGCTATTATAATTACCATATACACAACGATCGTTATTATATTTCAATACTTATATTTATGAAAAAATTTTCTTAAAAAGAACTATAAGAACTAATTAAAAAGGATTCGCATCACTGAATTTTCAATTGTATTCTCAGACTTAAATTATGTGACTTCTATCACCTTTGAGCTTTGAGGCTTTTTAAACTTTGATAATCATAAAAAAATGTTGTGATATTATATCCTTATTTGAAAATATATCAGATAACAGTTATTAGCAGTATTATAGTACCTATATAGGAAGTGGAAATACAATAGAAGTCGGATAAGTTAAAAACTTACACAAATTGTTTCATTGATGCGATGCGTAAATGAAACTTTTTTCAATTACGAAAAAATTTGTTAATGAAAATACGATTTATGTATTAAATTTCTTCAAACTAATTAGTAAAATAAGATTAATAAATTAATAAATTTAAAAATCAATAATATTACCAAAATAAAAAAATAATAATAATAAATGAGTAGCGTTCCCGTTTTTCATAAAATATTTTTTTCACTTACACAATTTTTAGCACATACCTATATTTTTTATAAAATATACTTACCTACTTTCAAATGTGTTTCCTTTAACCGTTTTGCATATACAGTATGTAAAGAACTACCATGAGAAAAATCAAAGGCATTGAAATTCTTTCTACTATTACTATTTCGATAATTATGTTAGTCCTTTCGTTTTATTATATTTTTTGGCGTTTCAATAAATAAATATTTTTGTAGGTATATCTATGCATCCTTAATTTTTACCTACATACATATGTATGTACCTACATATGCATATGTACAATTTTGTTTTAGTTAAACATAATTATTAGATAGATTTATCTATATTATTTAAGAGTTCGATTAATTGATGGTTTACTATAGATTTTATATGTTACAGAAAATGTAAATTATCAATATAAAAATTGCATTGAGAAAATATACAGTAATACTTTTTAAGTTTTCACAAACCCAATTTTTTTTTATTTCGTTATTCCTGAAGTAGATACTTGTGGTTTAATGTGGATTTTTTCAATTTTTAATTGAAAGAAATAAACAATAAAATTAAAAATTAAAAAGAAGTTAAAAGAAATAAACAATATTATCATTGAGTTACGGCCATATTCACCATCAAGTCATAACTTATGACAGTCATAACTCTATTCACCATTCTAGTTAATGACCGTCATAATCAAGTTATGACCAGGTTATGACTACCCATATACACTATGTAAAAAAAGTATTGGCACCTAAGCATTTCCAGTAAATAAACTCGATTTTAAAGAGTACTATGCAAGATATCAAAATTATGATTTATGGTATGTAATGCTCTCTTTATTACCTTCAATATTATAGTAAATTAATAATTACAACAGCAAAAATAAATAATAATATTCAAATAACTAGTAAAAAATTAAAATAAAAAAATTTTTTTAATATAAAACGTTTTTAAAACGGACTCAAAAGTATAAAATAATTTTTCCTAGCCACATACACATTCTCAACCCCATACACATAATCCTGAAAATTTGTGATTGCGAATTTTTAATAGCTATAAAAATACTTGTAAGATTAAAAACGAAAAACGTGGGGCGCTATTCTTTACACTTCTTACTATTAACTTGCACTACTCTTTACACTTCTTACTATTTTATCTTGCGCCCCATGTTTTTCGTTTTTAATCTTACAAGTATTTTTATAGCTATTAAAAATTCGCAATCACAAATTTTCAGGATTATCTGTATGGGGTTGAGAATGTGTATGTGGCTAGGAAAAATTATTTTATACTTTTGAGTCCGTTTTAAAAACGTTTTATATTAAAAAATTTTTTTTATTTTAATTATTTTTTGCTTTTTAGTCTTATGTGAAATTTGTCAATCGATTTTATTGATATTATTTTACATTAAAAAACAATATAAGTAAAACTAAAAAAGTTTTTTTAATTTTAAAAAACAAATATATTTGTATATATCTACATATATGTAAAATACAGTCGCTCTCAAAACATTTGCAACTGAATAAATTTAACGTGTGTATATATTAAAATTATAAATTTTTTTTACCTATTTAAATAATTATATACTTTCTTGGTATATTTTTGCCGAATGCTCTTTTCCTTTTTCTTTTTCTTGTAATAAATATATTTTATATATACAAGTTTGGTATAGGTCATTGAACACTTATTTAAAATTAACAAATTTTCAGTATTGTTGAAACCAACGACTCCTATAGTACCAAGACTTAATGCTCAATTTTATTTTATTGTTTATATGTGTTGGAAGTACCAAATTGACATCACAACTTATTGCTTTTAATCAATCATAATTAAGTTGTGATTAAAGTTACATGAAAATTATGTTCTAATGAAATGTAGAGAAGATCCTTAGCTTTATTTTCACCGAATATATTAAATATCTATGAGCAACGTAAATCAAAGAAAAAACGTGATAAATATTAAGTAACATAAAACTGAGAATCAATTTTTCCTTAAATCTCCCAAATTACTAAAAATATTAAATTATAATGTTCTATAAATTGTAGATTTTTATTAAATAAACATTTTTCCCAAACATTGTTATATTATAAAATTAATAGAAATTTGAGTTATTAAAGAAAAATGATAATCACAATTATCTCTCTCATTTCTCATTTTTAACAGCCACCTCTGAAAATGTAGTACCACTTTAAGAATTTTTTTATTCATTTGTTTACCTATATTTTCTTTCAAAAATCTTATTCATAAACAAAAAAAAATTTTTCAAGTGGTACTACATTTTCAGAGGTGGCTGTTAAAAATGAGAAATGAAGCATACTAAAATATTTTTGACTTGAAAATCAGAGTTTGCTTAGATTAAATTTTAGTAAAGAAAAATTAATATTTTATTTGTTTTAGACCAAATTTGAGGATCGAATATCATAAAAAGTAAAATCTTAAATCTTTCATTAGCGATGTAATATTGCATTGTCATGCAGTTCTGAGATATGTTGAAAGTTTCAAGTCTCTATCTCATCAAAAAGTTGGTTAAAAATTAAAAATCAATTTCCAAATTTGTACCGAACAGACAGACAAGAAACCAAGCTAATAAAAACATTTTAACATTTTAATAACGCAGAAAAAGTATTGGCACCTATTATTATAATTTCGGTTATCACGTATGTACCGTAATTAAAATTGGAAAAGCTGCATTATTTCTTTATTATCAGTTTATTATTAAGTACAATTATCATTTGATATAATTATTTGTAGAAAATTTTTTAAAATGGCGCCTAAAAACAAAGAAATTAGTGTTGTTATTCGGAATTTGGTTACTTTCTTTAAAAAATTATGGAAAATCTTATAAAAACATAAGTGATATATAGAAAACGAAATCAAGTATTAGAAATGTAATAAAACATTTCCAAAAATCCAAAATAATCAAATTTTGCTAACGTTCTGGACGACCAACAATACTGTTGGTTAGGTAAACGTTAGGGAAAAGAGGTGAATTTTTAATCGGATCCGTATTAATCTGTAAATCAGCGCTCTATTTTTGAAAATTAGAGTTAAAAAAATGTTTGATAAGAAAGTATCTGATCAAACTATAATATTGTATATTAAATTAAAGGTAATAAAGAGAGCATTACATACCATAAATCATAATTTTGATATCTTGCATAGTACTCTTTAAAATCGAGTTTATTTACTGGAAATGCTTAGGTGCCAATACTTTTTTTACATAGTGTATATAATATAATATAGAAATATAATATAATAAAAATATATAATTAAAATATTGAATTGGGACAAAATATGAACAAGGAAAAAGTGAATTTTATTTGGATTTATTTGATAGTTCTTCGAAGATTATTAAAATTATGCCGAAAAAAGCTTTTCGGTGAATACCGATTTCAAGTGATAAGTTATGACCGTCATAAGTTTATTACCAACTTATTACCTGTTGGTGAATACGGGTGCTAATATCTCAAAAATGTCCTTACAATTTCATCGAATGTTTTTACAAATTTATTATATTGTTCAACGAATCCCCTATAATATAAAGTTTATAAAAGATTTCCCTTTTTAAAGCTCTAACATGTTTAAACGGAGACAAAAACCATAAAAGTATTTTAAAAAATTTAATTAAATCTTTTTACATGAATTCTATACAATATACAAAAGTTAAATTTTAAAAAATCGTCTTCTGTTCCTTTTTTTGTATGAATTATTAATATTAAAATAATATTATAATTATGTATATACATACATACATATTTATCTTCATAAACAGTATAGAAACTCTGTAAAATAATACATAATGATACAACCAAACAAAAGGTAATATAATAAATTAGAAGTTTGATTTATTGAAGTGTTCATTGTATAATCAAACATACTAGGTCATTCAGAAAGTTCGTAGCCTGATACAGAAGCAAAAATATATTATTGTTGGAAACCTCCGTTAGCTGATTAAATTAGACGTGTTTACTTTGTTTTTAAAAAAAAAATTGAAAATTTGAAAAATCGTGAGCGATTGAATATTTATTTAAAAAAGGATTAAACGGGAAGGGAATTTTTGATGATATGGTGAATGAGTTAGGAAACAGTGCTGCTTAATATTTCATATGCAATGGTAAAAAATTAGGTTGCTCTATTCAAACATGGTCGTATACGGACAATAATGATGATCCACGTTCATGACATCCAAGACAACTGTCTTGGTTGAACTCAATAAATTTTATAACATTTCCACTGGAACAGTGAAAAGAAGTTCATAAGGACTATGTAGTAATTTTTTAAAACAAGATTTGTAGCTTCAGAGTTTGCATCAAAAAAATGGATCTTCTTTTTCAAGTTAATTGAATGGATTCTAGTCTAGTACTCGTAGTTGAATTTACATTATGTATATAACATGAATTATTACTTTTTGCTCGTCGTTTATAAACAAGGAAAATGAAATTTATTAGTACTTGCCCAGTTGCCCTTAGTATTATAATTTAAAACATAATGATATAGTATAGGTACATACATTGCTCAATCTCAAATATCAATTCATGTTCCTCTTTTTAACTATTGACTGATAATTAGGCATGTCGCGATACCAACGATACTATCGAGGTATCGATACTTTTAATCCGATACAACGATACTAAGTACTCGATACTCAGTCTCCGATACTTTTACTACCGGTATCGATACTTTTGGGCCGATACCCGATACCAGCAGTGCAAAGTTTTCGAAATAGTGGTACAAATGCTATATAAAATAAAGAAGCCACCAAGAAACGAGAACGAGAACATTATAGACAACAACAAAGTTATTAATTTCGTAATTTCGAGACTACTTCCTACGAAAAAAAAAACCTTATTTTTATTTAATTTTCCCTTTTTCTTTGTATAGTATCGGATTTTATAGTATCGGTCGAGGCATCGATACCATAGATCCGACACCGATACCGATACCGATACCCAGTATCGATACTTTTCAAAATTTCGACGTCCCTACAGATAATAATTCACAGTCAAAACTTCAATTCGTAAAATTATAAAACCTTGAACAAAAGTAGCTAGTCCATGTAATCAAAGAAAAAACAAAAACTCAAAAGTCCATCTTCACCTCAATTTGACTTGAAAAAAATCATATCTGTTATAATATGAATCCGATTTCGGAGATTTCGGCAGTCTTTATTATCATATAGTGGTAAGGGAAACTCGGTTTTCCTCAGAATGTTGTAAGTTTTTCCAAGTAGTTTTGATGACTTTGTTAAAAAACAATTTTTAGCAAAATTTCGTGACAATCCAATGTATAGGAATATGAAAAATAGAAAGATCTCTTCTATTACTTGTGTGTATCAAAATAAAAACATTCTATATATGTACATATATTTGATAATTCTAGCAGGGTCCTCAATTTTTTCTCCTTGGCCGCCTTATTTGCTGCTAATAAAAGTCTAAAAGGGATCATTTTTTGTAGTGTGGCTAAAACTCAAGCGCTCTTTCTGTCGGACTTTTTTTGTTTTAATTCAAACTCTTCCGAATGACATCCAACGTATTTTTTTTTACAACAATAAAACAAATTATTCTACAGTTATGCCCATGTCCTCTGCTTTGCCATCAAATTTCAATTACAGTATACACCTTCTATAGTCCAGCGAATCTTTTTATTAATAGTTTTATTATTCAATAAAAATATCAAAAGCTATTAATTCTGATAATTAGGGAAAAAATGCATAACAAGTAGATATTTTCTTGCACATTCTGATGGGAATATCTTCTAGAGGCGGATATAATGATTTTATATCTTGTAGGAAAGATGTAACTCTGCTTCCGTAATAAAAATCTTGCCTGAACTCGGCTGCATTTTTTTCAGACTTACCATATTATTATTATTATTATTATTATTAAATAATTAATAAATTAAATAACTTTTTTCAACTCACTAACGCTTGACTAAATACCTTTGTGTTTCAGAGTGACGTTCGTGACAAAAGTGTGAAATTTTGGGAAGAATTTTAGGGTAGTAAACGTGGATGGATTACATGGGGTTTTTTGATTTAGAATGAGTGAATGGGGAGCTTACTGTTGATCCTTTAATGAAAGTGATTAAATATGATGGAATATTCGGACAATATGGATTTAAAGAACAAACTGTTCTGTTTGCTGAGGATTTTTTCGAAGTTACTGAGAAACTTCGAGTACTTCCTCGAGGCTCGAACAACTTTTATCTCTAATATCATCGTAGTTGCAGAGGCTTCTCTAATATTCAAGCTTATTTCAATTATTTTTCATGGAAAGTTTAGTACCTAATGCTGAGTATTGTGTACCTAAAGGCGGGCAGTGGACGAAGCGGTAGAGTGTTGGCTTCTGATGCTGAAGGTCTCGGGTTCGAGTCCGCCTGAGTTCACTCAGCTCTGAATGAGTACCAATTCACTTTGAGTTGGGTATAAATGCTCGGTACTAATATTAGTACCAAGTCTTGTCATACGAATAAAATTCATTCTCTACCAACGAATCTTAGTGGTTCGCATTCCACTTTAAACTGTAGGTGCATGTATGACAGAAAGACGGGGTGCTGAGTACAATGGACTCTCCTGTCTGAGTGCTCGTGGATGCCTAATCCGCATTCCCCCCACCCACAAAACAACAACAACAACAACATTGTGTACCTACCGGTTTGACAAAATAAAATGAAACGGATAAAATCACACTTATTTCAAATTAGAAAAAAACCATTTTCAGACATTTTATGAAAATCGAAAATAAAAATTTGCAGGTTTCAAGTCCAAATTATTTTTCTTTTTTCAAAAAATATAAAAACAATTTGTGAGCATATTTTAAACACCTGAACATTGTCTAAAACACAAAGCTAGGTTTAAAAATTACGTTCTCAAATTTTCGAAGAGTAATAATGATAATACAAAGGATCGAGGTGCAGTGCTAACCTCTAATAATAATCCATCATCTTTAGTTTTTAGAAATATGCACATACATAATACATATATTGTATACTATGTATAATGTATGTAATGTAGGTTGTACATGTTAATTAACAAATTTCAAACAAGGTTTAATATCATCGTATTCAAAATATTCATATTATTAAAATATTGAATTTTCAAATAATTTTTTAATCCATAATTTTTATTCAAAAATTTCTTATTTACAGTGATATAATAATTTTCATTTTCAAATACAAAAAGTTATTAATTTTGGTTAAGGATATCAAAAAAATTTTAAAATTTCTTATTAGTTGTACTGGGTATCTCACAATAGCCGCTGTCACACGCACAAGAGTCATATTCTAATCTTGTGCAGTGGCCAGCAGCTGCAATAAGTACCATCACAGATGATTTGTTTTTTTTATTTTTCACATAATTTTTTTTTCTTTAAATTCCTTTAGAATAATTCTTTCACTTAAAAAATATTCGACTTTTTATCGATTTGAAGAACATAATATCCGTTTTAATTATTTCACTCAATACTCAAACACTTTTAATTGAATATCACTAACACAAAAAAAAACAAATAAAAAAGAAAAATATTATAAAAAAGACATAACAGTTTAAAGTCAATTTTCATAAATAATTAAATAAACAGATGTTTAATTGAATAAAAGTTCTCTTGACCAATATCATTTATGATTGTACCACGTATGTACATTCAAGTCATTCTTTATTAATAATTTAAGGTAATGTGCGAGGATAAGGATATTAAAAGACAAAAGTCTTGTATAGGCTATTCACAATTCACAATGATAAGAAAATAACAAGGATTATTTACTTTTTTTTTTTTACAATTTACTTTTAAAGGACTAGTAATGAGGCGAAAGTTTTAAAATATTTTTTTTTTATGTCGTAAGACAAAACGCACATTTTAAATTACACAGGACAATGACAATTTGTAACTGAATCACAAAACCGTTAATTCTGTTTAGTTTAACAATTTTTTATTTAATTTTTGTCTTCTTGCACTTTTTACATAGCTATGTATTCTTTTTTTTTATTTATTTTTTTTATATGTAAAATTTCTTATAATGGTCATATGTAACATCACAATATAATGCATTTTGTTATTCTACCTGTAATGTATACGTTAATGAGCTTTAAATTTTTTAAGTATGGCTTCCTTGTAAGGCTTATGTGATCGATTACGTGTCATGCGTAAAATACCGTACGATAGATAGGAGCTAAGTATTTAGTTACGACCTCAAAAAAAAAACTACCTATAGTATATGTTTTTTTTTCGTCTGTACTTACATTACCTTTATATCCGTATTTTTTTTTTTTTTTAAATTTTATTTTCCTTCGACATATGAATATATGTATCTTCTTCCTATACCTACTTAATACAAAATCTATTACTATACGAGTACAATGTATTATACATATGTGTGTACATATTTAAATAAAAACTTAGGCTATATCTAATGGGATCAATGACATCAAACTATACCAAATTTTAAATAATTTCTTTTTCTCTACGTTGAAAAATACAATAAGAGTCCTTGATGAACGTTGATTTTTTATGAATAATATCCAATTCCTCTTTTTCTAAAAAATATTAAGTAGATTATAGATACATATAAATAAAAAGAGTTAAAGATATTTAGTAAAATAATACCTTAGTATTTTCTCATTCTATTAATATCAAATCCAAAATTTAACTAATTTTATTGGTAATTTAAAACAAAAATAATAATGACAAAAACTTATAGGTTTTATCAACGCCAAATTTTTGTCTACAAACAAATTCGTATGCCGTATCTATGGAAAAAAAGTTATATTTAGCGTTGAAAATCAGACAAACCATGCAATATAAAAATTTATTTCTCAGTTATATTAATCGTATGATTATGCAAGGATAAGAATGAGTTTGTATAAAAACGAGATTTAAGAATAACAATTAGGATATAATTTTTATATTGTGCTTATACGTTGCGTTTTAAAAATTATGCAATATTAATTTGTGAAAATGAATATTTTCGTAGATAAAAGTGGTATCTAATACATATCTACATATACCTAAACTTTATTTTTCCTTTAAGTTTCTCTTATCTTCTAATAATTATGAATTTATTGTTAGAACTTTTATATTATATCATATCCTCTCAGGACCGTATTTAGGATCTGTAGGACCCTAGGCTGGACCTGTGGTGCGGGCCGTACCGGGGTTGTATTTCTAACAAGCAAAAAAAAAAAACGCAGTCTTCTTGTGGTGCGGTTCCATAGGCTGCAGCCTATGTAGCCTATGCTTAAATACGGCCCTGAATCCTCTGTAACGTATATGATGAGCATATATTCAATTAGATTAGGCATGATCAATGATCATGGATAATAATTATGTGATATGCATATATGTATGTTTCAATTCAATGTAATTTTTAGCATTACATTTAAAAATAATTATTTAAATAAACAAGAATTTTTAATATATCACGTTTTTAAGACGGACTAAAAGGTATAAAATAATTTTTTCTAGCCCATACAGATAATCTTGAAAATTTGTGATTCCGAATTTTAATAGCTATGGAAACACTTGTAAGATTAAAATCGAAAAATGTGGGGCGCAAGATAATAGAAGAAGTGTAAAGAGTAGTACCTCACATTTTTCGTTTTTAATCTTACAAGTGTTTCCATAGCTATTAAAATTCGGAATCACAAATTTTCAAGATTATCTGTATGGGCTAGAAAAAATTATTTTATACCTTTTAGTCCGTCTTAAAAATGTGATATATTAAAAATTCTTGTTTATTTAAATAATTATTTTCTGCTTTTTAGTCTTAAGTGTGTGAAATTTGTCAATTTTTTATATATGTATATACACGTTTGGTATAGGCCATTGAACACTTATTTAAAATTAACAAATTTTCAGTATTGTTGAAACAATTGTATTAATACCATGGTATCCATACTACGTGTCTGTCTTTAGCATACTAAAATATTTTTGACTTGAAAATCAGAGTTTGCTTAGATTAAATTTTAGTAAATAAACATTATAGTATTTTATTTGTGTTAGACCAAATTTGAGGACCGAATATCATAAAAAGTAAAATCATAAAACTTTCATTAGCGATGTAATATTGCATTGTCATCCAGTTCTGAACTATGTTGAAAGTTTCAAGTCTCTATCTTATCAAAAAGTTGGTTAAAAATCAATTTCTAAATTTGTACCGAACAGACAGACAAGAAAGCAAGTTAATAAAAACATTTTAACATATTAATAATTAGAAACAACCGAAAAATCTAAAAATCGCGTCAAAATTTAGAAAGCTATATTTTCTTATGAAATTGCACATAACTGCGGCTATGTTTTCGTTCGTGATCGAATTAGGCATGTGCCACACCAAGACGCGATCTTATGATTTTGCGATTTTTTTTATCACGCGATTATCATATATTTTTTTAAATAATAATACACCATGATTATCACATGATAGTCACATCCCACATTGAATTCCGACATGTTATTCCGCGATATTGTATATCATACAAAATGAACTTTGAAGATGAGGAGAATTTTATTCAGTCATTATTATTAAGAAATAGAATAAAGAAACATTAGCACGTAGATATTGGGTCCATCCTTCTATTACCCATATAGTGCTGCAATTCTACTAGATCTACTTCAATTTTATGTCGTTTTGAATAATTCTCATCAGTTAGGTATATCCCAAATACACTTTCTTTTTTCTATACTTCTAATTATCTTTGCTATTATCGACCTTTCGCTCATTTTCACTGCGTACAGCTACTTCACCGGCAATATATCAAGGGATAATGACCGACATGCAGATTGCAGATCGCATTATATCATATCATGACAATATCATGACATCGTCAGTGTAGCACCATACATTTAATTACACATGCTCGTGATAATCGCGTCATAAAAAAATCGCAAAATCACAAGATCGCGTCTTGGTGTGGCACATGCCTTAAATTTAATTTCTAGTTTTATAGCTGTTATCGATTGTTATCTGAGAATTTTCACGCTATTTTTATTTTTACTATAGTAGTGTTATCGTTGCTGAAAATGAAATTTCATACATCGATGTATCATTGTGTAGATCTAATCTAGTTATGTTTAATATTTTGAAACAGTGAAAACCACCGGCAATCTTAAGGTTAAATTCACGCGTTTTGTGCGTTAAAGACAGCTAGTAGAAATAAGCTTTTCTTATGAGAGCTGACCAAATAGTCATCGCACCCAACGCGTAAAACTCTCAAAAGTTCAACAATATTTTACTTTTTTGTGCGTTATGGAAAACGTTCACATTAAAGACAAAACCTACAAACATATGTACAGTTTTTCTATTCATGAAACAATAAATTGAATACACTTTAAAAAAAACTTATTTTTTGTGATCTGACGGAATGATATATTTGAAAACTAACAATATACACACATAAGACAAAATTATATAAAAAAAAATAATATTGTGCTTAATTTATCCGATAATAATATCAGAAACAAAAAAACCTAATAAAGAAATATTACCAGAGAAACTTTTAGATTTCATAAAAACTATGTAGTAAAGTGTATATTTATCACATATGGTGCTAACTATACCATTGATTTGTTTTTTACACACAATGAATAAAGTTTAGAATCTGCAGTTCTTGTAAAATCAATGAAAATACTGACACCATCATCATATTCATATTCGTATAAAAAACTAAAAAGTCCATTGTATAAAAACGAAATAATTAGGCAGTTTTCATATATTGAAAATTTTAATGCACGATCTCGAACATCTTTTAAATTTTTTATTATTATTGAACATTATTATGTTTCTGACGTTTTTTATTATAGGAGTACATATTACACATGTAAATTTCTCTTAGTTTCACATATGTACATTAATTAATAACAATTAGTTTTATAAAATAGCGGTTTTGAAACTGAACGTTTTTGTAATACAGTTCTTTTGATTTTTACACAAAAATAATAATAAGAATAATGTTAAAGTTTTCTTTCAAACAATCACCACACTTTTTTAAACGTCTTTGAATCCTTTAGGCATTTTCATTTAGATTGTCTTAATTTTGATATAGTAATAAAATCGAGATGCTTTTTTTAAAAGTTGTAATTCATTATATGCGCGTATACATATACCAATTCACCTGAACAATAGTTTTAATTTAGAATGAAAATAATCAACTACTATATTTGATTTTTCACCAACAATTTGTGTAAAATTTCTGATCAAATTTTTTTTTTTTAAAAACAATTTCTACTTAATTGTTTATTTAAAAATGTTTAAAAGAACTGATTGTAAATTATGTATTTAAGCGAATACAAATACTTTATACCAATACTTTTGAATTGATCGTTGAATTTCTTGGACAGGTCATTTCATTTGAAAGTTTATACGCATAGGGTTTTTCTATTGAATATTAATAAAATAGAGTTGGAATATTCACTGATGATTCATACAAAATTATTATTAAATATTCTTTTCCATTTCTTAATTAGATATCCTTGAATTATGTTTTAGAATTTAGAATATTTTTATTTTTTAGGTATGTAAATCTTTCAATCCTACATCAGATCAGTTTTAATCTGAAATTAAAATAGAAAAAATTAAATCATTTTTTGAAAATTTTGATTAAATTGAAGTTTGTTATATTTCTTTTTTTGAATTGATAAGGATATTTATTTGGCTAACTAGAGTAATTATAAGATCAAATATTTTACTATATTTAAACTGATATAAAATGTCCATTTAGAACATGATCATTTAACGTTTATATTTTTTATTTAATTTTCAACTCGGAATTAAACACTTTTTATTTCACAAAATTCAATATTACCTCCGAAAAAAAAAATTAGTTATATTAAAAATCATAAATTTGATAACTCTTCTATTTAATTTATTGCACCATAAGAAATAATTAACAAAATATTATTAGAAAAACACGCTTGATGTATTTTTTTTTATAATTATACAGTTAGTATTGTAAAATTATAGTATTCTTTTTGTTATTTTTATTTATTTATAAAATTAATTTCGCGAAAAAAATAGAAAAAAAATTGTTTTCAAATGTTAAAAAGAGATGAAAAATTTTTAGAATTAAAAAAAAAAATGTAGAAACAAATTTACATCTTCCAATCAAACCTGTTAGACAAATCGCCTACAATAAAGTTAAAAGCGTACTATTGGCATGAATGTATGGATGATGTTTTAAAAAATATAATGTACTGTATATATTTTACTAATATTAAGAATAAAAGGACATTATATAACTCCCATCGTGAATCATTTTATATTAGAGCTTTTTGACATTTAACAACAAGTATGGCGAATACCGGTATACGAGTATTATAAGCTTTTTATGACCTTTACTCTTTTATATTTATTTATATGTATAGGTATTATATTGTTGCTAAAATAGGTGTATAATTAAATTTAACAAATAAACTATTGAATTTTTTTTTCTTTATAAATAATCTTGAGAATATGTGTAAAAAAACTACAATTGTGTATTTTTTATTTTATTTTACAAAATGTTAGAAAGTAAATTACATATTTTCAAAATTTTTGAGTAGGTACATACGAGTATTTAATTTATTGAACATATGAATTGTATGTATTTTAATTTAATAAAAATTTTTAGGAACATATAAATATTTATTTTTTGAATTTATTATTCCCAATATTTTTTTTACACAACATACAGTATATACATATGTATGCTACTGTCAATGTCAATGTCAACATTAAATTTGGGTCCTATTTTGGTTCTCTAATCGAACTACCAATACAAATTTTTTGAATTGAGTTATTTAAAAAAATAAGAAAAGAAAAGAAATTAGCGTTCTAGAAAAAATTCCTTAATTTTCAATTATTTTGTTTTTCAAATACAGAAGATATGACTTTATTTTCTTGTTAGTTTAACTCTTCTACTCGAATAAACCAGAGTTTTAAAGTCAAATTTATTAAATAAATAAAATAACTTTTCGAATTTTAGTGGCTAAATTTTCGCACTACTGTATGTACTATCTAGCTCCATTATTTTCCATTTATTTCTTATTGGATGGTACATTAACTATTAAACCAAATAAATTGGCGAAATTTTTAGTATTTTTCAGAATAATAAAAATTCCCAAAAAGTTAGGAAAAATTTAATTTCTACAGATTCATTATTATTTCTTTTGTTTTGTTTTTTGTTTTTGAGTTTTTATTAATGAGCTATTTATCATTAAAAAACAAGTAAGCTTGAGTGTAAAATAATTAACTTAATAATGAGAATAACATCTGTACATTTTTCAATTACAATTTTAATAAATAACATAATTACCTATCATTATTATTTTATAAAATTATTTCAACTTTACTATATTTTAAAATTTCGACAAAGTTATAAAGGCTCATCAATATCAGATATGAAATCCTTTTTTTTTCTTATGAAATCCATTCTTACTTATATTATTTTTATAAATTTCAAATATTTTTTTACATTTTATCTATTTACCTATAAAATTAAGTCTTCTTATGAAAATTTAAGCCATAATCCGAAATTGTTGACACATACGAATATAAGAAGACAAAATGATCTTGAGTGATTTTACGAATGGAGAATCCAACAGAAATCCCTTTTTCCCAAATTAAATTTTATACAAATTTTTACGAAAATGAACGA
Source organism: Bombylius major (assembly GCA_932526495.1). Taxonomy (NCBI): domain Eukaryota; kingdom Metazoa; phylum Arthropoda; class Insecta; order Diptera; family Bombyliidae; genus Bombylius; species Bombylius major. Next base: position 33,688,415 of record OW052043.1, read on the forward strand.
CAAAAACTTTGAACTTTTGTTATTTTGCATTATTCGAGTTAATTAAAATTATATAATATAATAACAATAATAAATTATTGTTTCATCTAATTTAAAAAAACAATACATTTTCGAAATATAGGAAATCATAGAATTCTTTTTTGTTTCTTCTAATAACAAAATAGTATTTAGAGTTTATACCTTTATGTTTTTTTATTTTTTATAAAAAAATTTTATTTGTAAAAATAATCATATATGTTTTTAGAAAAATTCAATTGATATTAACAGTTTTATTATTTAAACAATTATAAAATTTGATTAATATACAAACATTACATATATTTTACCGTGTCCTTACTTAGATACTATCCTTTTTTCAAAAAAAAAAAAAAAAAAAAAAAACAATTTTCACGTTACAAAATTTGTTTTTTCAAAATTAATAACTTTTTAAAAAAGATGTACGAGTATATGTATATACATATGTATGTAATTTATATAGTTATGTATATCAATTTCACTTTCACTATATTCAGTTCATATTTAATTAACTTTTTTTTTCATAATTAATTTCCTTTAAATGATTCACACTTATTATTGAAATATATTTAGGTACTTACTTCTTAATATTACTTCTTTTTAAGATATGACATATTAATATTATTTGAATATACTAATCGATGTGATGGTTGATAAATGACTAGACTGTTGAAACGTATGGTTTCACCCTTTTATAACAATTGCAACAACCCTCAGGAAATAGAATATCATGTGTCTCTACCTCATATTCATATATACGTATTAAGAACCTTCGATTTGTATTATTTATTTCTTTTTAAACTTCATTCGTTAAGCAGAACCTAAAAACAAAAAAATAAAAATAAAAATACATACATATACATGCATAAATGCATAATTTGAAAAAAAAAAAAAAAAAAAGTTGTATAACTGTAAAAGATTATAAAAAATTTATAAATAATATTGGTATTTTTATAATGTGAAATGATTTATTTAAGAAGCCTAACACAAAAACTCAAATATATTTAGTAGTAAGGTATATTGTACATACATATAATGTTCTATATAAGTATATATAGAACAACAAAAGTTAGAATTGTCTGAAACTTATAAAAAATTATAACAATCAAAACTAAGAACATCAAATCAATTCGAATGAATGAAATAAATAAAATTTTTAATTGATGATTAATTTTAAACACAAATTTGATTAGGAATAATTTTTTCAAATTATTTTTAAATCTTCTGGTTTGAAGTCTACGGACATCTGACCTCTCAAACTTTGCTACAAAATAAAATATAATGAAAATGAAAATATTGAGACTTTTTTAAAAAATTTTATTAAGAAATAAAATTATCCTGTTGCAAAAACAGATAAAAATAAGAAAATTTGAAAAAAAAAAATAAATAAATTATTGTAAACAATGTATATGTCATGAATTTCAATTACACAATGCCATAAACAAAATTTAAAAATCTTAATTTCCAATTAACATAAACATTCATCACGTGACATCCTTATTAGTGTCAGTAGTATAAGGTCCAGGAACCTGAAAGCATTTTATCACTTTACTTTCACGACACGACATGGTCCGAGCAAAATTTCTTTATTAGGAAAGATTTAAATTTTGAAGCAAATTGCAAAGATTTTTACGTGGTAAGATTTTATTCATTACTCGAAAATCTAAAAAAAAAAAACCTTAAAATTTATTGCAAAGGACTGAAGATTACAAGAAATTTTTCAAACATTCGAAAATATGAAAAAAAAAAAATGAAACTATTTTCTAGCAAACTTAATTTTTCCTGGAAAATTTAAAATATTCTCTGAAAAACTGAAATCGCTATAAACAAAAAAGGGATTGCCTGGAACATCAAAGAATTTTGTTTCTCAAATCGGATGCATACTTTTAAAGACATGCGTTTTTAAAGTCAAATTAAGGTAATAAGGAATAAAAAAAGTGCGGTCTCTGAGGATTGTGAGTTTTTTTTGTGATTAGATGGCCAAATTTTTTTTTTTTTGCAGTCACAACAGAATTAACAATTTTTTTTCTTCAATAATTCATTAAACCACAATCAAAGATATAAATATGTTTTTCTAATTCCTGTATATTTTCGTTCACATCTAAAACTTTTAATAACAATTAACAATTCATATTATTAATCGAATTTTACTTATCAATTCTAATGTAAGAAATTAAATTAAACTTTTAAGAGATTTTTAGTTGTCATCAATTAGGAATTTTTAATTTGTTGAAAAATTTAAAATCAGATCAGATCTCTGAAAATTGCTATGTGTATTTTTTTTAATGGAGATTATTGAAATACGTGGCTCTCCGCGTCTGCAACGTAAATAAACAACAGTAAAAAATATTCTTGGGAAACGTTTGATTTTTTAAATTTCCTGTTCAATTTTGCTGTTTGTGTTTCAATATTTCATAACTGAATTTATAGTTATGTCAATAAATAAGTTCATATTTTTATTGGCTTAAATTTTCAAAATTTCCCTAGGATGGAGCTAGAAATTAGCGATAAAGCGCTAACAAACATTACAAATATTGTAATAAATGTTGATAGATAAATATAGATGTTCTATTTATTCTAATAATGTTTTTTTTCCCTCCCATAAACATTTTTTTTCACCGCCTACACAATATTTAAGCACTGTTTTTCGAAATGAAAAATTACGAGTTTTAAAAAACTGAAAAAAATTGAAAAATTTTAGAAACATCTATGTATGTACTTATGTACTATATTTATAAATATGTATGTACTTGATTTAACGGTAAAATTAGAAATTAGGTGAAAATGAAGCCATTATTTCATGTTACACACTACAATTTTTATTTGTCTATTTAATTTTTTTTTCCAATTTCCACTTCAAAGCTTCTCTTGAATCAAATTAGATACTTTTACTTATAATACTTCATGATAATATGTACATATATACGAGTACATACAAAAAATTAAGAGTTATAATTTATATACATTATGTACATACCTTATTTTAAATTACATATACTAGTACTTAAATATGTATTTACCTAACATACATTACCGCATAGTTCAAAACAGTTTATATATTTATACTGTGATAGTATCAGTTTTAAAATTTTTTTTTATTACATATGTATTATTATTTTATGCAGAATAAACGTGTTATTATTTTTAAGGTTTCACCACCTACATATTCTACATATCAAATTAAATCTGTTAGAATACATACATATATGTATATGGAAGGATATACTATATACACAATATGACCTACCTCATTTTTTTTATTAAATCATCGTTTGAATTTTGTAAAAAAAAAATTTTATTTTGAAAATATTTTATGTATAAGTAAGTTTTACTTTTTGGACTCAAGAATAAGAACAAACAACAAATTCGAAAAATTGAAAATATGTATATTTCGATTTTCGATAATACAAGCAAAACAAAAAAGTATACATACTATGAGAATTAAAGAAAAATCAATTTTCTGAGCTAGGTATGATTTCGCAGTGATTTTAAACTATACGTAGGTATTTCGATGTTGGGAGTTAATTCAAGTAAAATTTTGAATTCTTGTAAAATTATACAAAATTTATCATTTACCAAAGAAAATTTAATCAACTTCTTTTAAAAAGATATTTTAGAATATTCTCTTAAAGAATATAAAGATTTCTTCAAGTCTTTCAGATTGTACTTCCCTTTGAAATTTCAAAACAAATTATACGTCATGAAAAGGTGTGTGTGCCTTTTTACATACATATATGTATTATGCAGGTTGTTCATGAGAAATCCATAAATTGATAGTTTTTCGGATATCTAGGTAAAAATTTAATATAGTCATGTAAATTAGTTTTATTTAAGTTAAGATAGAATGGGTCATGAGGGAAAGAAAAATAAAGGAAAAAAAAAACACATTAGACTGTAGGGGTCTTCTTTTATTATATTTCTATGTACGATCAAAAATGGCTTCAAATGGAAATTATACAAATATCAGAGTGAAAGGTATGATATTACTTATTTATTTCTCTAGAACATGCCATGGCTGACGGTAATATCTGCAGAAAAAGAAGCAAAAAACAGGCTAGACTGCGATGTTGTAATGGGTCTAACTCTAAACCTAACAAGAAGTCAATGATATGTACATATATGTATATGTATACATACTTATATCTCCAATCGGCAAGTGGCAAGTTTTTAAAGTATCTCAAAAATAAGCATTAAATACATAAATAGTGGAAGAGGTCAGCACTGCCGTACAATGGCTAATCGAGGTAATTACATATTATTAGTTTTGAGAAAAACTCAGTTGAAATTTTTGATACTTCAACCATTCATATTTCGAACGTTAAAAAATATATGCTCATAATGAGACAATAGGTATGTTCAGTAGACACAAACATATGTTATACTATACATATTTTTTTTCTGAATGGATACGTATATTTTCTGAGATTTTAAAGAGAAATTCATTTCACCATTGTAAACTTGAAGAGATTACATCGGAAAAAAGAGGTAAACGATCTTATACTCTTCGACCATAGAATTTTGTTTGTTTTCTTAAAGGATATTTTTTTTAAAATGCAATGGCTATTTAGAGTAAAATCATTTACGCTCAAACACCATTGGAAAATGAATGATAATGACTATGGTTTTTCGGTTTAAGAGCATATACATATGTATCCTTGTTTTACTGAAATATTTCAAACAAAATTACAATGGTTAAAAAGCGTAAGATCGTTTGCTTCTTTTTGCCGTTGTATAAATCGTATAATTTCCTTGGGAATGCAAGTGCTCTGAATTTCCAACCTTTATTACTCTACAACCAAACTTCGTACAGTTACATGGTTTTCAAAAATTTGAAGATAAATAAATACTTTATTTGAAAATGTTATTAACTCAAAATCACCAAAAATGCAGTTACCTCGATTAGCCATTGTACAGCAGAGCAGAAGACGAAAAATACTTTTGACTTGACCCATTAGAAACATCTTTTCCTTAAATCTTTACTCAACAGTGCCAAAATCTTTAAATTTTAGTCAACAAAATACTAAGTATTGGTTGAAAATCTTCGACAAACTTTGTTAATTTTTTAAACTTCAGTTGCTCCTATATTAAGTACACGAAAAACAATTTCAATTTTATCGATTAAAGACAATTAAGTTATTAGAAAATTCATACTCTGGTACAGCAATTTACACGAAAATGCCAAAATTTAAATACATATACATTATACATGTATGTACTTATATAATATATACTGGTATAATAGAAAGTTTCAGAAGATCAGGCAAATTGAAATCCTCAAAAAGTAGTGAAAATACCTACATATTATTTTGAAACAACAATGCAATATTACATCAGTATATATAGGTACCATATGTACATATGTACATACACATATTTTTTAAAGTTATTTTGGATATTATACTATACATTTTTTTACGTGAGTATTACTTTTTATGCTTGTATTTGAGAGTACGTTCGAATATAATGACGGAAAAAAAATTTTTAAATATAATACCGTTATTTGTGTAGTACTCATTAACTACAATCTCTTCAAAAAACATGCATTTTAAATGCGTTACTTATGATTACGGCCAGTATTGAAAAATAGTGTTCTAACTACTATGACGAACAATTTTTCGACTTTATTTAGAAAAATTTCGTTTATTAATTTGCTTGTTTTCATTAGCTAACAAATTATTGAATTTTTTAAAGAATAGGTGCAGAAAAGACATTGTCAGAAAGTGAAAAGGCAAAAATCGAGGTTTTGAAGCAAAAAGGCTCTTCAAATCACCAAATTGCAGAATAAATTGGAAGAAGAAAAACTGTAATTGGTTCTTTCCTTAGAACTATTGAAAATTATAGACAGCATAGAGGAGGACGAATCGCAGAAGCTACAATTTCTCAAGATAAACGAGAAATTCTTCGCACAGCCTCAAACTCAGGCCTAGCAGCAAAAATCAAGGCTAAAACCGGAGTTCCTGCCAGTTTATCAACAGTACATCGCGTAATTATTAGTGCCTCGCATCTACAATTTAAAAAATTGAAGAAAAAAATCTCCTTTGAATATGTCACGTTAATAAAAGCGATTGGAATTTGAGAGAAATCACATGTCTTTAAGGAGAAAGTGGAAACGAGTTGTGTTTTAGTACGAAAAAAAATTTAATTTGGATGGTCCTGATGGATTTCAGTTTTATTTTCATGACTTAAGAAAGGAAGAACGATTTTGAGCAGAAACCACATTATACAGGGCGGTGTTATATGGTTTGGGAAGCTATTTCATTTAATAGCACGATTGTCTTATCTTTTCAAAATACGAGAATGACATGCAGTTTCATATAAAACCATATTAGAAGAAGCTTTTCCAAAGTTTATTGAGATGTTTGGTCGTCCGGCTTTGATTTACCAACAGGATAATGCTCTGATTCACACTTCAGGACGCGCTACACAGTTCATCAAAAAAAAAAAATGTGTCATTGCTACAGTGACCATCATATTCGTTGGATTAAAAAATCATGGAAAACATTCGGAGATGGCTGCCAAAGGAGATCTATGAAGGAGGAAGAAAATTTGAAGATAAAGCTTCACTAATAAAAGCGATAAAATCTGTCTGGACAAAAATCTCGCAAAGTACTTCACATCGTTTTACAATTCAATGCCACCACGAATTTTCGAAACAATTCGTCACAACGGAGGCAGCAATCATTATTACAATTAATTGAAAATAATAAAAAATTAATAAATTTCATATAAATAACACAAAAAAAGTTGTTTTTCATTCAAATTTTTCTTTTTTCCAGACAATTTCAATACTGGCCGTCAAGTGACGCATTTAAAATGCATGTTTTTTGAAGAGATTGTAGTTAATGAGTACTACACAAATAACGGTATTATTAAAAATTTATAGTAATATCCAAAATAACTTTAAAAAATAAGTGGCCGTAATCAAGTGACGCGGAGTGCAAGTATAATAAGTTTGATGGATAAAAATTAGAATTTTCAAACGATTTAGCGCTCAACATTTCAAAAAAATAATCTTTAAAATCAATTATATCACGTTCATAATTAATTCAATTTAAATTTAATATGTAATTTGTTTTGAGATGAAAAACATCATTTTGGACACGCACTGGTATAATTCATATGAGTTTTTCAACTAGTATGTAGAGTTTGTTAAAAATTAAAAGCGAATGGTATAATTACGCAGAGAGATATTGGTATCATTTTTAGAGAATTTTAACACTAGTAGTGGTTTTTTTTTCTAGTAAAGAGAGAAAAACACTAATACACATATAATCATTTTGTGTATAATATACATATATGGTATGCGCAGATCATTCGCTTTTAATTTTCAACAAACTCTACTTTTGATTTTTATTTTTTTTTTAAATTTTGAATATGTAGTAAAATAGTTTTAAAAAATATATATCTAGGTATCTATTATAATGTAATTTAAAAATTAATTAATTATTCTATGTTTGATTTTTTTTGTCTAAAATTATGTTTTTTTTTTTTTTTTTTTTGCATATTAACACTGAAAGGATATTTCCGAAAAGAGGTCGCTAACACTTTTTTTTTTCAAAATAAATTAGAAATTTATTGTAATTTTTTAATCTTCTTTGATCATCTAAATTCTATTAAAATATAGAAAAAAATATTTTGTTAACTTGAACATTTTAAAAAACTGTTAAAACATTTTTTTTTGTCCAAAATTACTCATTTGTTTTTATTAATAAAATTGTTGATTTGTTTTGTTAATTTTTTAACATGATGAACTGGTTTCTCGCATACCATCAAAAACTTATTATTAAATAAATTGAATAAACTTTTAAAGCTATATTTTACCTGAAGCTTTTTATTTATTTTTTATGGTTAGAAGCAAAGAAAATAAGGTAGAAACAAAAATTCTAATAAAATTTTCCACAAGCGACACCGTATGTTAAACATTCAAAGTTTAAATTTAAAAAAAAAGTTTAATTAAAGCATTTTCAATTCATAACTGTTATAAATTTTTTTTTCTATATATTATTATGTTCATATATATTTTTTTTCTACACGATTATAATATACTATTTTTAGAAACATCACACTAATTTGCTTAGTTTATTTTTCAAAAATTTTACAAAAATATCTGCAGTGTAATTTTCAATTATTAAATGCAAATTTTCTCCCACTTTTTTTTTTCTAATTAAAATTTTTCATTCAATTTTTAATTCAATTCTTCAATAATTTTCTAAAACAAATCAATTCATTGAAAGAAAGTTTATGAAGCACTTTTATTGAATACACACAACTGTATGTACGTATATATATGTATGTATTATATGTTTATGTATGTATATAGCACGACAGGATATCAATGAATGAGAGTGTTCATGGAATGTTGTTGAATGAGTCATTCATGAAATAAAAGCAGAATGGAGAATGACCTACTAATACACATTTAAGATAAATCCTTATAAACAGAAAAAAAAGATTCACTTTTGATATACATACATACATATGTAAATTTATTACATACATATATATTTTTCATTCTATTATTTTACTTTATACAGATTTTTAAATAATTGTTTCTCAATTTCATTTACAATACCAAATGAGAGAATTTACATTTTTATTTTAACATAAATTTCCTTGTACATTATACTCATCATCTTTAACATATTCCACTGATGTTTGATTTTATAGATGTACATATTTATTCAGTGATGTCCTTCGAAATTAACAATATAAGGTTACTTAGTTATATCCTTCGAATTATGAAATTTCTTATCGTCGTTTTTTTTTAAATATTATTTTTACGTTTGTATACTGTGTTTTACACACAGATGTACATACTTGTATAATATATCTTTATTTGTATTCTTACTCTTTTTCTTATACATATTTCTATTATTATTTTTGTTAAACTATTTTAAGGATCTAATTGTACAAATTTGGCACAAAATGAAAATATACGCTTTCTATTTTTAGAAGTATCATATTATTTATTTGTTTCCTTTTCATATTTTATGAACTCAACGAATATATTTTGTTTAAGTATAGCTTTTTTATGTACATAATTTCATACTAACAATATAACAATATTTATATACCTAGATACATATGTATGTACTCGTATACCAAAAATTGGTATACAATAATATCTTTTCAAATTAAATGAATATTATATGAAAATTATATAACGTTTTATTTGAAATAAAAAAAAATTCAGAATTCGATTCATTAAAAGAGAAAGTTGATTATTTATGTCCGAAAGTTATTTTAAGAATATAAAAAGATACTGTTTCATCAACGTTTTAAATTTATACGTGATATTTTGAGTTTTTTTTTTTCTTACTTTAGAAACGTTTGTTTTTCAGTTCATATAAATTAAATAAAAAACATAATATATTCGAAAAAAGATTTTATTATGATGTTTAAGTTTATATGTTCATTATACTATATTATAAAATTATTATATTAGCTAAAAGATTCATCTATTCAAATAATTTATGTAGTTAAAAATAATATAACAAAATAATTATTATTATTGAATTATCTTTTTCTTAATTTATCCTATGAAACAAAAGAATTTATCATCATTAAAACTCAATTTTTTTATGCGTTATGTCCATGACCTAAATGAATATGTTTAATGAAAATTTAATGTTTTAGTTATTATTATTATTTTTTTTTATTTATTTATTTATTTTTTTTTTTTTTTGTTCAAAATATAATTGTAAAATTGATTTTTTTATTAAATAAAAAACTAATAATTTTAAATGTCAAAAAAGCAAAAGGATCCTTAAAGAAAATTTCTGAAGTAGAAAAAAAAAACTCAGATAATTTTCAAAAATTCGTTTTATTTCAATACACTTAAATATAAAATTTAATTCTTTCTTTTGTAAAATTGTGATGACACAATTTAAAAACTAATTTGAATACATTTCAATTTTCAATTCAAAATTTTTTCTAACTAAAAATTTCACATCATCATAAAAATTACATTAGAAATCGCATAAAATTTCAACAGTCATACAAAAAATAAGAAAATTCATTTTCTATTTCTGGTCTTCTGGAATACAATTTTTTTATTAAATTCCAAAATATATTTTTTTTTAAATTCTAATTACAAAGGTTGAACAAAAAACTTGAAAAATTTCAACAAAACGGAGTAGTAATTTTTTTTTTTTTTAAATAAAAAATAGCAAAAATAAAAACTTCATTACTTTAAACCTTTTATCACAATGTTACTCGCGTATCTATTAAAAAATGAAGTCAAACTAATAAGCTAACACAAATTTTAAAATCATTTAATTTTCAGCACAATATTATCATACATAATTTGAATTTTTAAGTTATCACTTGTATATCCTTTTAATAATAATTAGACCAAAAAAAAAGAATTTTTATTAACAGCCAAGCCAAGACATTTTATAAAATTTTAAAATTAATTTAAAACCTTTTTTTAACTTTCATTTGATTTGATTCATTTTTGAAAAATTTGCAAATAATTATTTAAATACATATATTTTATTTACAGTTATTTACAGTATATTAAGATTAATACATATAGTACATGAACATTATGAAATAAATTTGGCAACACCTTATTTTTATATACGTATTTTAAACTAACTGATTTGATTCCATGTTGAATCAAATTTAAAGTGAACACACAAATTCTTTATAAGGATATAAAAATTTATTTATAGAGAAAGGTTGAATCTATTTTTAGAAATTCTCCCAATATCCCGTTCTTAAAATTGTTATACCTAAATTTTATTCCATTGTACAAATTTTATTTTCCCCACTTTAAACATTTTCGCCATAAAATGGAGTTTTTTTTTCTTCTTTTTAGTAAAAAAAAATTGTGTTATATATTATTTAGTTGTATAGTATTTTATTTTTATACCAGAAAGTTGTATCCTGATGTGTTTGTATCTATATTATTTATAATTTAATGTTATACACATATTTTCCTTCTCAAGGACTTTTACATTACATATTTAAATATTATTATATGTATACATACATATAATAGCAAATTATATCATCAATATGTACATACATACGTTCATACATAAAATATATATGTGTATCTATACACAAAAAATATGAAGAACGAGGGGTTTTTCCAGGTTAGTGGAACAACGGCGGTTAAACTATGACGTCAAAAGGGTAAATGTCCTCGCGAACTAAAATACATTCATCAAGGTTTTTCTTCTTCTTCTTCTACATTTTCTTTATTTTCATTTTTCATGTTTTTTTTCCCAACTCCTCAATTCATGTTGACGATTAAAAAAAGGAAATGATGTTTTGAGATTGTATTAATTTGTTTTAACAATAATGACAGCAACTATTTTAAATATTATTCGAAAATAATTGAATATTTAATATATAGAAATATATTTGTAAATTTGTAAATGTCGAATTTGTAAATAATAAATAATCATAATTTTACGAAAAGCTAAATAATAAAAAGAAAAGTTATCATAACAATAAAATTTAACCCTAGAAATAATCTAAATTTCTATTCAAAAATTCGCCGCTCATTTATATTTGAATTCAATACAATTTGTATTTTGAAATTTTAATTGTAAAAAAAAAATTGTATTACAGCATCCCATAGACTATAAATCGTAATTATTGTACTAAAACATTTATTGAAGTAGTTTTTTTTATTTTCTAATTTTTTTTTTTTAAATTTATTTCTTAGATTTTTTAAGATACATTAGATTTAATCTAGGATTAAAGGTATTTAAAAAAAAATGGAATAAACAAAAACTTAATAATTATTCACTGCAATAATATTATAAAATTTTTTTACAAGAACATATTTTGAAAAATGTAGTAATTTTTGAATTTTAAAAAAATACATGAATTAAAAAATAAAAAAAGAATTGTAAATAACTAGAAAAACTACTTACTGCAATACACAAAAAGATTCCAATGTTTTATTTATGTACAAGTTCTTCTTTCTTATTTGTTTTCAATCTTGTTCATATTTTTGAATAAATTATATCAAATATCTGAAAAAGGAGTAATTTATAAACAATTTTAATTGACTAAAATATATTTTTTTTTTTTCAATTAAGAGTTTTAAACGATATATATTATATAAACTAAACTTATTTTCAGATTATTTTTAAATTTTTCACTATTTTTTTTTTTTTTTTTTTTTGTAAATTTTTATTTTTTCATGAACTACTCAACATTAGAAATATTTTTTATACTCTACTTTGAAAAACTTTTTAAAATCCTTTGTTAACACTTTTGTTTCTTTATTATTATTTTACTTTTTGGCAAATTTAACTCAAATTCAGTTAAAAATTCACTTTTAAAATATAGATTTTATTGAAAGTTTTTTTCTATTTTATTTTTTTATTTTTGAAAAAAAAAACGGATATATTTTTCTGTTAAATTATGACTTGTTTGAATGAAAATAAAAATAGAACTGAATTTTTAAACTTCCTATCTTGACATAACAGTTAAGGAACGAAGTTTTTTAGGATATACAACAATTATACGTACACTTTTTGTTTTTGTCATATTCGACTTATTACATATATGATTTTTATCTCTATAATATATATTGTGTTTTTGTATAATACAGTAAAATAAAATATATATACATAGGTAGGTACATTATATGGAACACAACACATATAACACGATATTTTGTTGTTTCACTGTTCTGTTATATTCAATGAAATGAACAATTATAGCTACATAGTTTGCTTAAAACCAAACATATTATAACTATAATTTTATTCTACAATTTGAACGTATATACGTATACATATAGGTTTTAGGATATTAGATTTTCCAGAGAGAATAAGTAAACTCTCTCAAATTTTTTAATATACCGTTATTCCGAAGGAAAGAAAAAAAATCAAGAATATGAGATATTTTTTTATTGTTAAATTTTAATATTTCAAATATGTAGCTATATACATATATGTATATTGAAATACTCTTGTAAATTTTATTTAAAATTTTTGAATGAAGAAAAAATGGTCTTTTCGAAAATTGGATATAATATACAGTTGGAGCTTTTCCCAGTTTTATTTAAAATGAAAATTTCAAATACATATACATATATTGTAAAAATGTTGGCTGATTTAATTTATATCCTTAAAGTATAATATATGCATAACAAACATTATCAACATTTTTAACATCAAATAATAAACATTTAACATTGTACCTATTGTAATTCTTTTTTTTTTCTTCATTTATACTTCTTCTTCTTTTTTGTTGTTGTGTTTTTCTTATAATTTTTATTTGAATTAAAGGGACACGCGCTTTACACTCTAAATATTTATGAATATATAATAAATTTCTCAATGAATCGAAATTTTGATTGGTTAAAAAAGTAATGACGTCATTCAGAGATATCAATTTGGCAGAATCATAACGATTTTGTTATTGAGAAAGGCATATAAATACAAATATATAGGTATATCAACAATAAAACAAGGTGTTCTCAACAACAACAAAACTAACAGAATATCCAGAATGAAAGAGCACAGAAAAAATGAATGAATTTAAATATCTAAGATACATATATCTATATCTACATATCTAGCTATCTCTTCTATAAATATGTGTACATTTTTTTCTAAGGTAAAATATAAAATCCCATCTGAAAAAAGGATATTTTTTCTGTACATATTGAGCTCTATAATTTAATTTTAATTTTAAGTTTTTTTTTTATAAATTAATATTTATAAGCCATGAGTTTTTAAAAAGTTTGACTTTAGTTTTTTATGTAAAATTAAATTAAATGTAAAATACAAGAACATTTTTTATTTGACAATTTTTAAATAGGACGCTTTATGAATCGATTTTAAATATTTCGAGACTCCTACATTTAAACTTCTTTTTAAAAAAAAAAATGAAAACAAAATCTTTATATAAAATTTTACATTCAATTCATAAAAATACTTTATAATATGTAGTGTCTTGTATCTTACGTATAGATATAGTACATATATGTATGTTTATTTATATACATACATACTCGTATGTAATTTGTCTATATTAATATAGGACAAGGATATGCATGAATTTACGTTATTCATTTTAATTGTATATTATTTTTTCATAATTATAATACATACATTACAATTATATCTTAATGATAACTAAAAATATAATTTTCAAACATACACTCCGTTTCAAAATATAGCCTCACCCTTACCATGTGTGTATATCTCATATATGGAGTGAATTTTTTACAAATCTTTGTTCTAGGATTTTGAAGGACCTGTTGTGTTAAGAAAATTTTTGAAATTTAATTTTTAGAAAATCCCACCATATAGAAGAAAGAGAGGGAGAAAGTAAAATGTACAAATAAAAGCCGTTGCAAAATATAGCCTCACTATAATGTTTTTTAAAATTTGGTATTGAAAACACAAATAATTTTTGTTTTTTAGATTTTATTAATAAGGACTTTCTTTACCATTTTTAATTTAAATCTAACAAAGATGGTTATTTATGCTTTTATACAGTTTTCTGACATATACTTTTGGAACTCCATTTTGCTTCTTCTATATTACTTTTCTTGGATCCTAAACAGTTTCATACTGTTAGCTGTTTGAAAAAACTTTTCTTAATAAATATTTTTAAACGTTTTCTATTATATTTAAGTCCGGTCATTGTAATATTTGTGAAATTTTTCCAGAAAATCAGTTTTTAACTATACCTGTAATATGGATTACTGCATTATTTTGTTGAAAAATGAAGTCGTCCTGCTCCAAATTCTTAGAGATTTTTATTATTTGTTTCTTTAACAATTCTCAGTATTTTCTGGAAGTATTCTTCCACTCATAAATCTAATATGAATTACTACTATTGAAAAAATGACATAAATTGGTGAAAGCAAACTGGAATTTTTTTTAGGTATAACTTAGTATTATATTCTCCGACACCCCATATCATAACAGAATCTCCATCTATTTTTTTGAGTGCTAAGTAACTTTCCTTCTTCCTTAAATTATGTAAATAAAACCTTTAATCATCTGGTTCATCTAAATTAAACTTGTTTTCATCGGTTAAAACCACTTTGTGCCATTTTGCCTTACATAATATGTGATTCCATTGCAAAGTTAAGGCGATATTCCCTATGTTTTTTCGTGTAGCCCGGATATTTTGTTATTTTTCTATGCGAAATGTTTCTATGTTCGTAATATTTTATAAACAGTAGGATTCGTGAACATCCGATCCTTATTTCTCTTTAATTTGATTCATTTTTAGTGTTGAACAACAAAAAGCATTCGGGATGGCTCATATTTTCCTACGTGTTACTATTGGTGGTCGGCCAAAATTTGTTAAAACTACGTTTTATTTTTCATTTAAAAAAAAATTATTGATTGTCCTTGGACTTTGGCCCAGTATTTTCGAAATTTATCGATTTGACTTTTTTCCACCTTTTAGTTACTTCATAATTTCAATTTCTGTTTTATTTAACAAATTGACCAGTGCCATTTTTTATCAAAAATCTTGAAAACTTATCACACAATAAAGAGATTTAAAAAAAATATCCAAAATCCCTGTAAGCACTTCGAAAAATTCACTTTGAATGGTAGTGAGGCTATATTTTGCAACGGCTTTTATTTGTACATTTTACTTTCTCCCTCTCTTTCTTCTATATGGTGGGATTTTCTAAAAATTAAATTTCAAAAATTTTCTTAACACAACAGGTCCTTCAAAATCCTAGAACAAAGATTTGTAAAAAATTCACTCCATATATGAGATATACACACATGGTAAGGGTGAGGCTATATTTTGAAACGGAGTGTATGTTTATTCTTTATTATGATCTTTAATTTGAAAACAAACTTTTACAGTAGGTCAGTCATCATAATATATTATCATTATCATACAAGTAGGGACCTCGAAATTTTGAAAAGTATCGATACTGGGTATAGGTATTGGTATCGGATCTATGGTATCGATACCTTGATAGTATCGGCCGATGCTATAAAATCCGATACTATACAAAGAAAAAGGGAAAATTAAATGAAAATAAGGTTTTTTTTTTTTTTTTTTTTTTGGGAGGAAGTAGTCCCGAAATAACGAAATTAATAATTTTGTTGTTGTCTACAACGTAGTCGTTCTCGTTTCTTGGTGGCTTCTTTATTTTATATAGCTTTTGTACCACTATTTCGAAAACTTTGCACTGCTGGTATCGGGTATCGGCCCAAAAGTATCGATACCGGTAAAAGTATCGGAGACTGAGTATCGAGTACTCAGTATCGTAGTATCGCATCAAAAGTATCGATACCTCGATAGTATCGATGGTATCGCGACGTCCCTACATACAAGGAAGAATTGCAATAGGAAAAATTTATTATATGTATATTGTACAATATTATATAGTACATTATGTATAACAATATCAATAAATGAATGATATATAGGAATGCAATCAATTGTTTAGTTCATATATGTAGTATATATGTATATGTAAAATGAAAGAGCAAAAATAGTATGTATATTGTACATAGCTATAGTGGTATGTAAAAAATAATGAATGATGAATGATGGGAATAGAATACATATGTATATATGTACTCGTATGTATGTACACAAAATATGTAGGCATGATATAATAACATGAGATGAATACAAAATCGAATAAATTTATTGGGCTGCATCTAATAAACATCAAAGATAAATTATTTTCGATACATTTATCTACATATTACATAAAATAATACATATATACCATATGTGTATTGATTCAGATTTTTTAATCTTTGATAGAAACAATTTCCAGTTAATGATTGAATTGTCATATGTTAATTTTTATTTCAAAACCAAATGAAAATCCTAACTGTAATTAATGAGAAAAATAATGCTAAAAAAAGTGTAGAAATTAATAATTTTTGTTTTAAAATTTATATATTATTGTGTGTATGTGTGTATATTTCATACACGAAATAAGAAATATGATGTGTCATAGTTTTTCAATTAGAAGAGAAGAAATTTCGATTAATGACTTTCTATGATTGGAACAATGAAACTTCAAGCGCCACAAAAACTTTGTTAAATTTCACTATACGTCGGTGGTGTGCCAGAATTTTAATTGCCCTAATAAGCAAAGACATTCTCTACCAACGAATTTAATGGTTCGGATTTCATTTAAAACTCTAGGTGAATGTAATATGACTGACAAAAAATTAAGTAGAATAGAACTCAAGTTAGCTTAAATCTAAGGCAATATTATAAATAAAATGTGGCAGTTAGATGGTAGATAATAAAAATCAGAAGAAATAACACTGACTTAGATATCTTGAATTTTTGAAGTCCAAATTCAGTAATCATTATCTTGGTGCAATCGAGAATGTACACTTTACTACCGTTCTCATGACCTTCCTCCATTCGCCCTTTTTTTTTTATTGAAAAATAAGTAATATCCAAGGACTAAGCAAGTAATTTTAAGTAAATTTGTTATTAATGAAAACTCTTCTTGCTTGCTTTCCAGATATTATTGGACCAGGAACTCCTTATACATATAGTGGCGTCGAAAAGGTGACTGAAATATATGTACATATATATTTATGTACGTATTCATAAATGAAACATACAGATTTAGTTTTTAACTGTTATACCTACATTTGTAATATATCTATAACAGAAAGTATAGAACAAACCAACAAACTTATAGGTAATGAAGTTGAAAGCATATGTACTATATTAAAGATATAAAATAGACATTAAACTATTTTATTACAAAAGTTGCATATGTGCATTGCCTGAATATTGCGCATACATATTATAATGACGTCAGTTATATTACTGACGTCATAAATGAAAGCAACAACAAACTTTTATCTTAAATATTAAATAATAATTTTTCATCATTTTAAAAATTAATAAATTAATTAATTTTCTCTATATATCTTAATCTTATGTTCTAAAATATTTTCAATATAAAATTTGAATTCATTTTAAAAGTTAGTTTTTTTCATTCAAAAAAATAGGCGTTACTATTGGGTTAATATCACAAAATAAGAGAATAAGAATGACATTCAGTTTTAAAAAATAAAACATAAATTATATTTTAATGATAATAAAAATAATAATAAATAATTTAAATTTTTAATAAAAATGATAATGAATGAATTATACCCAAAAATAAAAAGACTGAAATTATTTAATACATAGATGTATATTGTATATATTATTTATATACATACATATATTATATACATATGATATAATATGTATGTACAATAATATACACGAAAACACATTGTTTTTTTTAAAATATTTTTTTCTTTTTTTATGTGTCACATTTTTATTTTCCCATAATAATGATGAAGATCCTTTACCATCAGAAAAAAAAACAACAAAAAAAAAAATAGGTATACTCTACTATTACATATTTTCTTCATCAAAATGAATACCTATATAGGGGATGAAATTTGTGGTGCACGTGACTGACGTCATTTAAAAAACTAGGTCAGTGGAGAAGGAATTTTTTGCTATATACATACATATATACATATATTGTTAAAAATATCGCTATATAACCTCTTCCTTTTTATACAATGTATATACATATGTATCATAATATATTATAATATATTATCGAATAAAAATACAAAAAGTATGTTTATGTGTCAGTATATCATTTTCCGTATTATCGAGGTTATGTACCTTTCGAATTTAAAAATAGACATGGATTTTCTTTCTTGGAAAATTGAATGAGTATAAATATAAAAATACATACCTACATAATATAATGTATGTATATGTACGTATATAGAGAAAAATATATATGTACCTATGTATAATACATACATAATATTGTAACAACAACAATTTTATAATGAACGAAGGACATTTTATATAAAAGAATCGTTTCATTTAATTCGTTTTTCGCATATAAAATTTTTATGTATGATAGTATATATGAAAATATTATGTATTTACTTATATAGGACAATATATATATGTACATATACTTTCATATGACAACTCTTTTGGGTTCATGCGTACAATGTACTACTTTTTCTTTTAAAATACCTAATGTTTTTTTGTATATTTTATATATATTGTACATATAAATATTTACAGTACATAGTATGTATGTATAGTAAATTTTTTGAAAAATATAGAGCACTAGTGACGTAAGCAATTTGATAATGATTGTAAATATGTATACATACAAAAAATAAATATATATTTTACATTGTGCATTTTCATTTATTTTTCATTCACTTTACTTATAATTTTTATTAATTACTTCATTTATTTTTTTCTTACTAAATTATTCAATTTTTTTTTATATATTTATTAATTTATGTATTTTTTAATTCACTTTTAATGCATTCAACTTTCAAAGCTATAATGAAAATTCAGTAAGTATGGGGTTAAAATAATATTTAAAAAAAAAAATAATTATAGGCATGGTAAAATGCAATATTTTTGGGATATATCTTTTTCTTAAAAAATATATGTACCTTGTAATTATTTCTATTCAATAACAATTTACTTATTCTATTATTTTCTTATATAATTTCTCATTTTTATAATTTTTCGTAATTCTTTTTTTCTTTTTTTTTTTTTTCAAGTAAGTATCTTCTCATTTTATTTACTTTGCGAAAGGTTTTATCCTTGTTTTATATTTTCTCGGCGTTATTGACGTCACAGGAATAGATTTTCTATAGCGAATGTTTTATATATATTTACATATGTACATATTATGTACGTACACATACATAATATGAATTAAAAGATGAGGATAAATATAAAAAAATACATACATACATACATAGTATGTAAATGTGGAGGTTAAATTTTGTCCTTATTTCATGTTAGTTTAAAAGTTTTTGTTGCAATATGATACAAAAAAAGGAAGAAAACAAAAATTTATACATATACGTATATGTATCTAGTACCTACCGAGACAATTCAACCATTTCATTCACTTTTTTTGTATAATTTTCCCGGTTATTATTTTTACAATATTCTAACATTGTGCATGAATGTACGTACCTACTCGTAATTTTTAAATATATACATTTTTGGCTACATAATATTCATTTTTATATTACATAAATTCAATTTTTAATTTCTTGAATAGAAATATTTTAATTATTTTTATATAAAATTCATTTAAATTTCATCCATTGTTGTTTTATATATTTTCTTTTCAAATATGTATGTTAGAATATACTTACTTACAATACATACAGGGTTTTTGTTTACTCATGTAATATAATAAATGTATAAAAATTATCAATTTTTTAATTTTTATTTATTGATATTATACAATAATTCTATAGAAGCAATATTAAAGACATATCGCTAAAAAAAGCAAAAAAAATATATTTTGAAAATGAAAGTGAAAAAAACATTATATATGAAGCTTTCTCTTCCTATACATATTCATTTTGTTTTTTTTATATTTTAGTTGTTCTCTTCATTTTCGTATGAGATTTACTTATGTGAAATACCTATATAAAAAAAAGCATCTGTAACAGCAGCAGCCAATAAACACATCATGAATATATATTTTTCTGTATTCTAAAAATAGAATTTTTCTTTGTCTGCACAAACAAATTTATCGACATCGATTTGTAAAAATAAACAAAAAAAATAGTTGAAAATCTAAAACAAAATATATTTTTAATTGAAGTTTTTCTTTTCATTTTTTATTACATATTCTTACTTATTTGACAATGTGATTTGTAATAATATTATGACTCAACTTGAAATTTTATGAGATTTTTTAAGTAGTTTACTTTTCATCTAAATTTAAAAAAAAAAATTCAAACATTTCCACTAGAACACTAAAAAGGAGTTCACAAGAACTAGGTAGTATGTAGCATATTTTTTAAAACAAAATTTGTAGCCTGTGATACAATGAATACGGGCTTACCTACCTAAACTTTTTTTGCTGCTGCAAGTGCAATTTCGACTACATATTAGCATGAATTTTTTTAAGGTAAACAATACTTGAAAAACAAAGCAGGTGTTACTTTTCCATGACTCTGAAATTTATTTAAAATTTAAGAAATACTACATATAAGGAAAAAATATTGTTATGAAGTGGCGATTTTATTGGTTTTGATTTATGACTCCAGTATAGAGGAATATGTAATAAATAACACAAAACCTAAAACCTCAGAGTTTGCATCAAGAAAATGGACCTTCTTTTTCAAGGTAATTGAATGGATTCTAATATGTAGTTGAATTTACATATGCATATAACGTGAATTTTTACTTTTACTATTTAAAAATTATTTACAAACAAGGATAATAAAATTTATTAATACTTGCCTTAAGTATTATAATTTAGAACATATAATGATGTAGTATAGGTACATACATTGCTCAATCTCAAATATCAATTCATGTTCCTCTTTTTAACTATTGACTGATAATAATTCACAGTCCAAACTTCAATTCGAAAAATTATAAAACTTTAAACAAAAATAGCTATAGTCCATGTAATTAAAAGAAAATGAAACTCACAAGTCCATCTTCACCTCAATTTTATCTGAAAAAACAAAAAAATATATATAATATTTTCCTTTTGAAATCCTTTTGATATTCCCGGCAGTCTTTATTTTCAAATAGTAGTGAGGGAAAATTTTCCAGAAAAAAATTTAAATTTACTAGGAAATATATAGCTTTATTTTTCGAAGGAACAGCCAAATTAAGTAGTTAATTTCTTTTATGTCAAAAAGTATTGGGAATCTGCTGAGGAGAGGGGGCACATTATAAGGCCGCGAAAATTTATTTTATCAGAAGAGTATCTCGTTTTTCCCTCATCATCCTTGTAAAACATGTGAAGTATTGAAACTTTTTTTAATATAATATATGTATTTAAGTTTTGAATTATAGAAAATAAGTTTTTTCTACTGATTCGAAAGTCTAAAAACTAACTTGCCAAAGTATTTTATATATGTACATGTACTTTCAATGATATTTTCTCCTAATATTTCATTTAAATAAACCTTCTTTTCGTAAATAAAAACGTGTATTATATTTTCCATTTTCATTTACATACATATATACATATCCATATGTATGTATATTACCTTACTAGGCATGTATTAACATACATACAAAATCCTATGTATATACCTATACAAAATCTAATTCTCTGTTGAATTATATAAATTTTCATTATACATAATATGTATGTATGTATGTATGTATGTACATAATATACATATATATACATATTTAGATATAAGAAACATTGAAAATATACATACATACCAGGTGAATATATATATAAGTACTATGTACATACATATACATATTCATATAAGATATGTGATGATTCTACAATATATCCTTCTTCAATGAATTGCTGCTATCGTCATTATTATTTTTCACATGTATTGTATGTATGACCTGATTTCAATTCTATGTAAAATATAGTAAAATGCATCCTTTTTTTTTTCATTTGAATCAATGCTATATCCTATATGTTGTTTTTATTCGCTATATAGCAATGACGATAATGAATGGAGATAGAATAGTTGTGAGGCAAAAAAACTATACTGAATGAATCTCATGAAAAATTTCTACCATTAAGAAAATCTTGCATTTTTTAATTTTTTTGTACCAGATAATTGTTTCAAATTTTCGGTATTGAAAAAAATAAATAGGTACTCTTTAAAATTTAACAAAAAAAAAAACTTTGGTAAATTATTAATTGTCGGTATTAGATTGATAAATTAACTTTGAAAAATTTTTGGATAAATTTTATTTTGACCATAAATTTGTATAAAATAAATATTGTTTTTATTTTCCTCCCTGGACCTTGTCCATTAAATTTTTACATTTTTTGGTAAATTTAATATTAATGAAATTTTTTTAAAATATGTACATATATCTAAGAAGAAAAAAAAATTTAATGCCATAGTAAAATTAAGTATACATATTTATACTGTACAAGTACTTTATTTTACTATAATAAATGACGTCAAATTTTCTGATTATGAATTTTATAAGAAATAAAAACGAAATTAACAATTATAACATAAAATTTGAAATAAAAATTTTGAAAATAGGTCAGATAAGCTTATATCTACCTATCAAGTAAAATTAAATTATATTTTATATGTTACCTTAATTAGAAATTTATTGAAAAGCATATCCTACATAGGTAAATGTAAAAGGAATCGTATCTATATATTCAGAAAACTAACGAAATTTTATAAAAATCGAAAAAAAACATCTTCAAAAATATGTATGATTCATGTGGAAATAAAAATTAAAAAGTACTTTTTATTGAATTTTCCAGTAAAATAATGTCTAGAAGCTTTTATTTGAAAAAGTTTTTTTTTATTCGTTTAAGACAAGTATTTGTAAAAATTTGGAAAAAGTTTAGTATGTCTCGATAAATCTTATATTACTTTTCTGTTGGTGATGGTGCCCTTTCTGTATCAGCTTTAATAAACAGTAATAATCAACTGAAAAATCTAAAAAATATTTGTCGATATTCAAGAACCTACTAACCCTTTAACAAAATATTAATTAACTTGAAATTTTCAATCCATAATTTTTTTTAGAATAATTGAAATTTCTTTTTGCAATATTGATTATTTTATCAATTTTATGCTTGTCATATATGTATGTATGTATGTATGTATTTTTAATAAGAAAACAATATAAATTTTTATTCATATCCATTATACACACCGGTATATAATAGAAAATTATTCCAGAAAGTATTATTATTTTTTATTTGAAAAATAAAATATCAACAAATGAAAGTATAAAAACTAAAAAAAAATTATAAATTATGACATTTTTGTATATGTTATTTTTAGAATAAAGCGAATTGAAAATTATTTCTATTTTTCTTCTGAATTTTCTTATGTATTATTCTAGTTTAATGAAACCTAATTTATTTTTTACATTTAAAACAATATATTCGTGTGTCAATAAAATGTGTAAAAATAAAATTACAATTGTATTATTCCACCATTTTAATTACATTTTTTCTATTAACTTTTATTTGAACCAAATTCTATACTATCTCTTAATTATATTATTATATATGCATTACATACTTTTTAGTTACAGAAAATTCATATTTCAATTTAGAATGATTAAATTTCAATGACTCAAAAATTATTTAAGAAAAATTATTTCAATTTATTTATGAACTAAAAATGTCTTCAATATTTGTTATAAACATGGGGCTTATCAAATAAATTTGTAAAGATTTTTTTTTTTTTTTTTTTGTATTTGAAACAATAAGTAAATTTTTATGAAAATGAATTACATGAATAGAAGTTTGAATTTATAATTATAAAAATTTGACAAAACTGTCTGTGATATAAGTATATAATGTTGGTACCATTCGTCAACTGAACAATTCAAAAAACTAAGTTTTTGTCAGTTTTAAGTCATTAGACTACTTAAAGTTTTTAGTTTTAAGTCAAATATGGTTTTTGATATGATTGTGAAAATCATTTTCTGTAACAATTTCTAATTTGAAAAAAAAAAGGATGTCGAAAAGAACTTTCTTTTTTTATAACATAAAATTGAAAAACAAAAAAAAATACGTGAAAATAAATTCTTATGAAAATATTATAAAAATTTAAAATATCTTAAAATGAAATACATGATCATAAATTTATACATACGAGTACAATAAACAGTGAAAATATAAAAAATATATACATACATGTATACGATATAAAAAAAAAAACAAAATCTCCCACAACACGATAATTATAAAATACATATCTGATTGCGAATTACTGATACCCATTCTACGAGAGATGTAGTTTTAGCAAAACCAATTTATACAAATATTTTATGTACATACTACATATGTATATAGGTATAGGTATTAGGACACACATATATTTAAAAATTAAAAATAGAACATTAACGGCAACATAAAACTAATTTTTTAGAAAATTTTCTTTTAATTTTCGTGATCTTATGAAAAGAAAATTTGATAAATATATAAATACATAATAATGTACATATATACATGTATACATTTATTCAAATTTCCCTCATTCTTATGTATACATAGTTTGTTAGGTATTTATGTATATACTTGATTTATTAATTGAAGTCAGTACAGACAAGATAGGCATACTTTTCTATACTCTTTTACATTTCGTTCGTATAAATCTGTCTCGTGTGTGGGGTGATCAGATCTCAATTTCAAGCGAGGGAAATCTTTTAAATTAAATATTACCAAGGGCAACAAACTCATCGGGTACTGCCTCCATAAGCACAATACTGACTTCAATTAATAAATGAAGTATAGTATATACAGTGAAACTTCGATTATCCGAACCCCCGAAAATCCGAATTTCCAATTATCCGACTGTATTAAATTAAAGCATTAAACATTCTGTAATCCGAATTGAATGTTTTCTGTAATCCGAATTGTTTGAATGAAATCAAAAAAGTGCTTTGTTCTCATTTTCATAAATACATAATTTACTGTTATTAGCTAACTGAAATGTCCCCGTTATGTTTTATTTGTTATTTGTACATAAATACAAATTTGTACATTACTTATTACAAGTTATTAAGTAGTTTTTAAGTTCTTAAAATACAGAATTTTCTAGAAAAAATTAGTTTTTAACATTTTTTTATAAAAAAAAGTTTTTGAAATAAATTTTTAAAAAGCAGTTTATTTTGATTCTGAACTATTTTATTCAATTTTAGCTGTATAATATCACCTCAATAATCCGAATTTTTCGGTAATCCGATTTAGGCCTGCCATCAATTGATTCGGATTATTGGAGTTTCACTGTATCTATATGTATATGTATGTCTGTTGGAAATGTCTGATGTTATTATTTATTACCTCAGAACGATTCATTATCACTTTTCAGTATATCTAACAAATAAAAGAAAAAAAAAGAAAATTAATGCAAGAGAAAAAAAGATACATTGATAATATACATCTGTAATTAGTAAATTGTTTTGGATTATATTCTTAAAAATATCCTTGTACATATTTTTATTTTCTGTATATTTTGTGTAGTTGTGTAAATTAATTTATTTTGAATACCTTGCATATAGCTACATACTGTTTTTTTTTTTTTTTTGTATTTCTGTGATAAAAATGATGAATATTCTATTTAATATTCTGTCCGCGATATAATCAGAAAAACCAAAAAAAAACCAACTTAATTTTCACGAAAATGTACAAAAAAAAAAAATATATTCAATGAAAATATATTTTGTAGATAATATATTATACATATGTACGTATGTATGTATATGAAATAGATTCTCTTAGCATAATGATATCTATTTTTGTACAATCCATTTTTAGCTGTGCCCAGTTTTATTTTAGCGATCAGAAACGATCTATTTATTAAATAGCAGTCAGCCGTTGATCGTCGGACCGCTCACAATTACCCTGTAGTTTAATAAAGTCCGTTCGACTGCGCGTTTGTTATATTCTCCTTTTACTTTTTCCTTAAGGTGAGTTTTTTTCTTTTCTTCTTTCATCTTTAATCTTCAGATTTATTCAATAAAGTAAAAAATATATAATTTTATAATATAAAGTTTCAAAAAAAAAAAGTGAATTCAAGGATAATTTATTATAATTTATTACATAAACTTTTTTTAAAAACAAAAAAAAAAAATAGTGCAAGTAATACATATGAAATAATAATAAAAAATATATTGGGTGCTTATTTTTGGTGCATTTTTTTTTTTTTTTTCTTCAAAAATATGGCAACTTTAAAGATTTTTAAAATTAAAATTGCAATACTAACGAAATAATAATGTAAAAAAAAAAAATTCAATATTTTTTAACATCAATTAATTAATAATTTCTTTTTATAATATGACATCGCACAATTAAAGAATAATTGAAATTTTTATCTACAATGATTTAAATGGGATTATGTAATTTGATATGAGTGTATAATAAATTTTTTTTTTTCATAAACGCGTGTATAAGAGTGTATACAATCATATATACATGTATAGATACAAACACATTCAAAAGTGAACAATTTAAATATAGTCAAATGGTTTTCAAATGTGAAAATCTAAAAATAAAATTTCATTAAAACATAAACTTTTCTGTGCTTTTTTTTTTTAAGAAAAAATTTTCTTATATGTATATAATATACAAAAATGAAGAAAGTTATTTTCGTTGATGATAATGCCTTCAAAAATTTTTCATTTAAATATGTGATGGTGGAAATATACATATGCATATTTATATATCTACATAATATAAATAGTTTTTTTTTTTTTTTTTTTTTTGAATGCGTGGATATAAATAACTGTTAAGAAAAATTAAGATTGAATTTCACAAAAATAAAAAAAAATAAATAATTATAATACATACATAATAATAATTTAAAATTTTAAAGAATATTGTGGAAAACAAAATATTATGAAGTAAAAAATGAATATTTGTATGTATGTTCATCATGATTCGTTTTTAATTTTCAAAAAAAAAAAAAAAAAAGTTGAAATGCGATATTTGAAATCTTTGAAAAAATAAATTTTATCTACATACATTCCCCTAGAAAGTTCAATATTTATTGGAAACTATTAATTCGTTATGGTCAAAAAACATTTACATACATGTATAAAATAAAAAACGAACAGGATTCATTAATGGTATTGTTCCCCTATATTTTCTGAAATTTTTGTTAATTATTTTACTTTAAAACTTGGTATGTACATATTAGAAAAGAAAAATTATACATATTGTACAAGGATTATCTTTCATGAAGCTTTCTTTCATTTACTATAATTTATTACAGGAAAACTTTTCAATTTATTTTTTTTTTTTTCACAATATAAAAATGTTCAAGGCTACATTGAAGATTTCATCAGAATTTCATTTTTTAAAACAGAAAAAAATCCACAATAATTCTTCAAAGAAAAAGTTAAGAAATTTTCTAAAAATAGATATTTTATTTATTTTTTTATTCTTGAGAGTATAAATTTATTTTAAAATAATTTGTTTTTTCTGCCCCTAATTTTTATATTGAAATAAATTTGTATGTGTGTTGGTATATATTAACCAATTTTACGATACATATATATATAATTTCTTAAGAAAACAACAAAAATTCGAAATTTAAAAAATGGTTTTTTGAACATTGCCTAATAATTGACATCGAAAAAATTAAACAGAAATAAAATATGTACGAGTATTAATAAATATTAAAGAATAAATTCAGATTATGAAGTGGGAGAGAATTATTGTAAATGATGTGAAAGTATATATGAAACAGAAACAAATATTCTAACCATTATTATTTTTTTTCGTTTTATAAAAATAATTACATTAGACGTACATTGTGTGAAATAAAAAAGATGCGTGCGTCATTTATTATTGGTTATGTGAAAGATAATTTGAATTTTGCCAAAAATAAATAAGAAAGTTGAAAGAGGAACATAAACTCCCACCTAAAACATTTAATTGACGTAATAATAGAAATATGAGATGATTAACAATTTTGGCATAACAAAAAAAAAATTAAAATTATTTAATAATTTTTAAATTTATAAATGAAAAAAAAAAATGCAAAATGTATAAGAATTTTATCTGACAAAAAAAAAAAAAAAAAAAAAAGGAAATAAATTCATTTTTAAATTATAATTCGGTCATAATTCAGGTATGAATTGAATATTTATGTATTATTTGCCGGTACAATAATTTTAAATACTTATTTGAAATATCAAATGCATAGAAATATTCTGTAGAAAAGATAATATTTGACCATCAGAAATATTAAAATTAACAAAAATAATATAACAATATATTTTTTTTTTGCGGTGGTCGGTTTTATACTCGTTTTTAAACCTTAACCTTTTAAATTTTTCTTGAGCTATTTTTCACATGATAAAGCCTGATATCCTTGAAAAATCTAAAAGATAATAGCTTCTGATCACTTGTCGTAAAAAAAGGATTACCACTTATGTTATGCCTAAAAATGATAATGATACGATGAAATAATCTTAATAACAAACATATAAAAATATCAAATATTTATTCATTTTTCAAATTAATCGACTATCTCATGTTAATTATATATTTTATCATACAAACAAATAACGTGTAAAAAAAATGATAAATCTGAAATTTATTAAAAATTTAGGTTTAAAATCTTTCGCATAAATTTTCACATTTTAAAAAACTTTTTTTTTTCTTTTCACAGTTTTAAATAAAAAACACACACCATGGCTGATGATGAGGTGAGGTATGTATCTAATCTATTTACACATTTTTCTTTCTTATATTATCTATATATCAATTCCCTAATCTGTTTCATATAAAGTGCTCCCCCCCCCCCATTCTTATAACATAAGTGATTTCAAGCAGTGTACTCATCAACACTTGCTATCTCCAGTCTACCCCCTCCCCATCCATAACCTTTTCTTGACCACTTTTAATGTTCTGTTTAAGAAAAACTAGAGTAAAGAAATATCCCTAAACTAGAACTCATTAATTTAAAAAACACTATTTTATTGAAAAAATATTTATTTGCCTTTTTTTTCATGTGAATTTTGGATACGTCTTTTTACAACAGTTTGAACTAAGTGTAAAGGAACTACAACTTCAAGCACAAGGTAATGTATTATTTGTTCGTGCTAATACAAAAACACACTTTTTTCATATACGCTTTTTCAAAAGCTTTTATTATAAAATTATAACGCTTCTAATTTCTAGTAGTGAAAAAAGATAATGAGCATTTTAAATTTTTTTAAAAAGTACATAAGAGTACATACAAACATACATTCATATGTATGTAAAAAATTATTTATATAATTCATGAATCTAGGTAATTTTTGCAATAACAAAAACCAAAACAAAACGAAAAACTATGCTAAAGTCGAAAATTTCACCAAAAGGTTTGCTTATTAACGTTCAATTGCTTAAAAATCCTTCAAATTTAAATAATAAGTGAGTAATTTATGTCGGTTTTTCGTTGCTTGTCTAACAAAAAATTTTTTTTTTATTTTTAAGATGAAAAATAATGTTTATAATTACGAGTATTTTTAATTTCATATTATTCATTTTAACAAAATCAAATACTTCATATTTTATGTATTTCTTTTATTATTTTTTATAAATTGCTGGATGTTAGATTTTAATTTTTGTGCTTTTATGAATCAATATCTTTGCATCAAACTAATAATAATGTGTTTATATTTATTTACAGAAAAAAGCAGAGGCAGCACCTGCTGCAGCTCCTGCTGCAGATCCCGCCGCTGCTCCAGCTGCAGCCCCCGCTGCCGCTCCAGCTGCAAATGGGGCGGCTCCAGCAGCTGGAGCAGCTCCTGCAGCTGGTGCAGCTCCTGCAGCTCCCGCAGCACCCGCTGCTCCAGTAGATCCGAAAAAAGCAGCTGAAGAAGAAAAACGAAGAGCTATTGAGGAGGTATTTCATGTGCTTGGAGTCAAACAAAGGAATTATTTAGAAAATTTGTATTTTCTTCAAATGAAGAGAAATTAAATACAATGAACAATAATTTTTGTAGAATAAATAAATTATATTTATTTTTTTTGTTTTGTTTTTGTATAAAATAACGCTTTTGTTTATATTTGATATGTAATGTAGGCAAAGAAGGCTAAACAAGCCGAAATTGAACGCAAGCGTGCTGAAGTACGCAAACGTATGGAGGAAGCCTCTAAGGCCAAGAAGGCAAAGAAAGGTTTCATGACACCAGAAAGAAAGAAGAAACTTAGGGTGAGTCAGTTTTTGAGTTTTAAGTGGAAATAATAAAATAAAAATTAAAATTTTGCAGTTATTGTTACGTAAAAAAGCCGCTGAAGAATTGAAAAAAGAACAAGAACGTAAAGCAGCCGAAAGAAGACGTATCATTGAAGAAAGATGCGGCAGCCCGAAGGATCTAGAAAATGCAAGTGAAGGTAATTTCATTAACGCATTATCATTATTTTTTTTTTTCTCGAAATATTTATAAACAAAAGTTTTAGCTAGTGGTCTTTAGGAAATAGGAAAAACTCTTTAGAAAAATAAAACATTTTTTTAAATTTATATTAAGGATATTTAAAAAAAAAAAAAATAAACATGCAAAATAAAACAAAAATCTTATAGAGAAACTTAAAAACATCATCAAAGAACACTATGCAAGGATTTGTAAATTGGAGGATCAAAAATATGACCTTGAATATGTCGTTAAAAGGAAGGACGTTGAGGTACAAAAATAAAAATCAAAATATTCTAAAACTAAATTAAAAATTAAAATAACTTAAAAAATGCAAATAAGGATATATTAAAACTTAAAAATAATCCGTTAATTCACTGAAAATTAACCGCGATTTATTTAATTTTCAGTTTTATTTCTTTTTTTTTTTAACTAAATTTTAAACTTAATGCTGCTATATAATTCACTGACACTTTTTAACACTCAATTTTTGTTTTAAATTATTAAAAAAAAACATACAAGAAAATAACTCGAAAATTGAACTTTAAGGAAAAAAATTAAAAATTTCAATTTTTCAATTAAAAAAAAAACAACACTATTGAGTAAAGATATTTATTTTATTAAAAAAAATAAAAAAAATTCGAATGCTGATGCTACGTTGCACTTGTTAAAAGGTTTAATTTTAAAATGAAATTTGAAATAATTTTTTTTTTTTTTTGGTATAACAACTGATCAATATTTTTTTTTCTGTTTCACTTGTTTTTTATTTTCACTGTTTCAAAAATAAAATTTAAAAAAAAAAAAACTTTTCCCACATTTCGCTGTAAATAAATTACATTCAATTATTAAATTTATGCTCGGTTAATTAATTATAAAGTCGAATGTTACAATTTCAAACTGTGAAGAGAATGAAATAAAAGGATGTATGCGAATAGGAATATTCAACAATATATAATTACAATATAATAAGGTAAAAAACAAGTAGATAGATCCTTTAGATAAAGTAGATACAGTTTAGATACACTATTTTTTTAAATTTCGATTTTTAATTTTTTTTTTTTTTTTAATTTTTTAAATGTATTTTTTTTTAATATATTTTTTGAAAACAGATAAAATAATTTTTGCATATATTTTTTTGTTTCTATTCATAAAATAATGTTTATTCATAGCAAATTTAAAACAAATTATTAAAGAATATCATCAAAGAATATACAATTTGGAAGATAAAAAATATGATATTGAATTAGAAGTAGCAAAAAAGGATATTGAGGCAAGAATTTCTATCTATTCATATATAATTTCCAATATTATCTAAAAGTAGATTTTGTGTAAATTTAGCTTCTGAACAAATATTTACCATTTTACAATTTATAATTTCATTTTGAAAATAATAACAATTTCAAATTTATTTTTCGTAATACGTATCTTAGATAAATAATTAAGGATGGTTTGTACTTTCGACATTTTATAATTACATATTTCATTTTTTTCTGTTATTTTCATCAAAAAAATTCGGTCAGTGGCGGCCGAGTGTTATCTTCTGAAAATGAAGGTCTCCGCTCTAGTTCACTCTAAAAGTAGTTGATGGTTCTGCTTACTAACCATAAGTAAGAGCACAAAACCCAATTACACAAATATCAGTGCCACCCCTGTCAAACGAACAAATACGTTTTCTACAAAAGAATTCAGTGGTTTACATTCCACTTAAAATTGTAGATGCATATTGTATGACAGAACAATTAGTCATGAAAACGCAAATTAACTTGAATAAGACCTGGCTCAATTTGAGCCATCGATATTGGAAAAAAAATCGAATCAAAATAAGACTGTTGTCCTCTCCTCAGCAGTTTATCTCTCTAAGCCATTTATCAAAAAACTAAAAAAAAAAATATAAATTCGAAGTTGTTATTATTCATTTACTTTATGTAAAATAACATTTTACTTTTAAATTTAGAAATCTTGTAGGTGTTGTATTGTAGTAAATCTTCTTGGACTAAATTAATTATATCTGTTTATAAATATCTTAGTAATTTATTGCTACATTTATTTAATTTTCATATTTTATAAGGTGTGACAATTAAATAACAAGACTTTTCTTATAAAAAAAAATCTATGATACATTAGGACCAAATAGCCATTCAACGTGTCACCGTTTTCCCAAAGTCTCAAAATAGCCGTGAAAGTCTTCTAAAGTTTATATGCATATGCTGTTCAACAACATTCTTTGAATGTCTTCTATATACTATGTCGTCAAATTTTTGTCCTTTCATTGCAAATTTCAGTGTAGCTGTACGATGATGTTTAGCATATACAATGATCAAATGTCACTAGTCCGTACTCTGTGTATATTCAACATTTTCGGCTATACGAACGGTAACAGATGCATCTTAGCTTTCGTTATTATCTTTAACCTATTCTGAGCCCATTGGTACACACTTGCCTTTAACAAGCAGTGTTCACCTTATACAACTCGTAGTTTGTTTGCTTTTCTTTTTTTTTTAATTTCAGTGGGTATTCAAAAATTTAAAATAAGTTTTGTCATATATTTGTCACACCTCGTATGTCGATATTTTCAAATTTATAATTTATTTTTTCATATGGTAGAAGCAAAATTTTTGTTTTTTGTGCTTTTACTAAAATTAATATTATTTTGTACAGAAGTAAAATAAACATTCAATTCAATAAACAAATTCTTGTGGTTATATTAACTAATCGATTATCTAGAATTTTACTATTTTTGTTAGAGATGTTAATTAAAAGGTCAACGTGAATACAATATTTTCTACGAAAATTTAAATAAATTTTCCTAATCGAATAGTTGATATAATTTTATTTATAATTGTACTATGTATAAATATCTGGAGATAAAAAATTTTTCTTTTATTTTTTATAAATTTCGATTTTTTTGAATTTTCTATAGAAAAATAATCTACAAAACAATAAAACAAAAAAAAAAGTATCTTGAAATTTTATGAATTTTATAATTTTATGTATGTATATGTATTATAATATTCGTTATACTACTATACTATATAGCTGCACTGCAAACAATATGTAAACAATATTGGAAAAGGATTTATGATTTGGAGGCTGACAAAATTGATTTAGAACGTGCCTTGAGAATGAGAGAGTTTGAGGTAACCATATAAAAAAACAAAAAGCATTGAAAAAAGAATTAGCAAAAAAATAAAAAATTAATTAAATAATGAAAATATATAAAAATTGCAATTTATAGAAAAAAAAAGTTATGATGATGATTTCTTATTATTTTTCTTTTAATTATTTATTTAATAAATTGCTAGTGAATTATTAAAAAAAAAAACCAAATAAACAAGCATAAAAAAAATTATAAAAAAAAAAAACAATACAAACAAGAACAACGAAAAAAAACTTTAAATAAAAGAATAAAACAGACACTTTTAATTAAAGTTATTTCTTCAAATTTAGTTTAGAATTATTAATCCATTATTAAATTTTGTTAAATATTCGTTTTTTTTTCTTTAATTACCTTTTAATACTTTAAAAAAACAATAACTAAAAAAAAAAATTATATAATAAAAAAAAAAACAAAAGACAAGCAAACATTAAAAGCATAAACAACAACATTAAAACAAACAAAAAAAAAATACGAAATATTAGCGGACAAACTTACTTTTGCACCCAATTCAGTAATCTTTATCACATAAAAACATAAAAAATCATATAAAATTTATATTAAAAAAAAAAAAAAACAAAACACAATTGTACTTTTTTTTTACATTTTTAATTTTTTTGTTTCTTTTTCAATGAACAAAACAAGTTTTGTTTTTAACTAAGTATGTTTCTAATTATACATCTCTTTTTTTTTTTTTTTTTTTAAATTTGGATTTAGTTAAAAACGAATAATACAAATAATTTTATAACATTTTGTTATTTCCTTATTCTTGATTATACTTCTTTCTTTATTTTACTTTACTTTTTTTTTTTTTTTAATTTAATAGTTTTTTATTTCTTTTCTTTCATTTTTTTTTTTTAAATTATATGTATATTACATTTTTTTTTAACACAATATATATATTATTTTGTAATATAAAAACAAGCAACATATTATATCAAACTAAATTGAAGATTTTTAAAAATAATTAAAAAAAATGAAAAATGTTATTTTAAAAATTAAAAAAAAAAACCAACAAAATATCGTATTTGTTCAAACCATAATTAGATCAAGTGTAAAAATCAATATATCTTCCAAGATCAAATGTTATCAAAAATCCTAAAACAAAAAATGTTTTCAACTTTAATGAAAGTTGATCCTTTTTTAGTATAAAAACGTAAATTATAAAAACATGTTCATTTTTTTTTTTTTTAAATATATTTTTTCCATATCCATGAGCCAGCATTGTGCTAATCTAGTGCAGTAAAAGGACATCATCCCTATGTTGTGGCTCATCACTATTAATTAAGAAAAGTAATATATTTATAGAATGTTGCAGAACATAAATTTTGTATTGAATCGAATTATGATTATATACATACAAATGTATTGCTTTTGTTTTAGGATCTTTGAGCTTTTGGTCTAATCT
This sequence comes from Bombylius major, assembly GCA_932526495.1. Classification (NCBI taxonomy): domain Eukaryota; kingdom Metazoa; phylum Arthropoda; class Insecta; order Diptera; family Bombyliidae; genus Bombylius; species Bombylius major. The sequence goes on from OW052043.1 coordinate 33,723,838, forward strand.
AATAATGGTTCACATTTTAAACCTTAATTTCATGGTGAAATATAAAATTCCTACTTATACTGTATAAGACTTTTTTTCATATTTGTAAAAAATTCATTTAAATTGTAAATAAATACTTCTTCAATTTAAATATACGATAATTAATCAGTACACATATTATTTGAACAAATTCGATATTATACAGGACATTTATTTGAAACGGAAAAAAAAAATTCCAACTTCGATTACATTTTTAGTTTGTAAAAAAAATCTTTTTAAAAATAACAACAAAAAAGTGATGAAATATTCAGTAAAAAAAAAAAAAGAAGGTTCAATTTTCAAAAAGGCACAGTATGGTTTAAGCACAAATACATAAAAAAAAATAATCAAAGGTGTATCATATAAGAGTCAACTGTATTAAAGGATTCAACAAATTATTTTGAAAAAAACAAAAGAAATTATTAAATTTAATTTTTTGCTTTAAGAATTTATATAACAAATTTGTCAAAAATTAATTTTTACAGACGAATTACGAGAGATTTGTGAAGAATTTTACGATCGTATGTATATATGTGAAGGACAAAAATGGGATTTGGAATATGAAGTCGGGAAAAAAGAATGGGAGGTACTGCAAAAAAAAAAAAAGAACAAAAATTTACAACAATTTTAAAATAAAAAATGAAATACAAATTCATCAACATATTACATACACATTATACAAAAATTTAAATTAAAAGTGAACAAACAAAAAAAATATTTAAAGAAAAAAAAAAAACAAAATAAAATACCTTTGTCACACCTTCTATATTATACCAAGTATTTTGTATACAACATTGTAATCGACAAAATATTTATTCTCATTTTGTTGAATGTTATATTCCTATTTTTGTGTTTTTTATTATAAAAAAAAAATACATACTTTTTTTTTAAAACACATACTACACACAAAAAAACAACAAAAACACACATTTAACATTATCAACATGACACGTACCTATATACAAATTCAAAAAACATTAAGCATCCTTTTTGCAAATCACATTTTCTTTTTTAAAATTAGAAGTTTTGATGAACGAAACTTAGAGTTTCGTTTTTTTTTTTTTCTAAATGAAAAACATACACAGCATTTTGATTTTTTCTTGATTTTAAAAATAAATATATTTTCTTTTATATCTTTAGAATTTTTGTAGTTGATTGTATGCATTTTAATGCACCATGAAAAAAAAAACAAAAAATAAAAAGCAAAAACTAAATTTGCAATGGATTTGGAAAAACAAAACAAAAAAAAAAAACATTAAGTGAAAATTTTAATTTTTTTTATTTTTCTTTTAAAAAACAAAAAGAAAAAAAAAAGTATTTTTACCAATAAAATAAAAAAAAATATTTATTGAAAAATAGTATAGTCAGCTAAAACACAAATGTTTGCAATGCAGTAGAATTAAATTTTTATTAATTTTTGGTTTTTTTTACAGAACAAAAAAAAAAAATTAAGAAATATTATAAGAAATATTTTGAATACTTTTTAATAACGAAATTTAAGTGAGCACAAAAAATATTGAGTAGAATTGTATTTATTTAGTTAGTTTGAATAGATTTTAAATTTAATTATTATTTATTTATTTTTGTTTTTTTTTTTTTTTTTTGCAAAAAAGTATTAGGTGGAAAACCGACAATAATGACTGTTAAAAATATTATTTCATTTTACTTCAATTTAAAAAAAAAAAAATTTTTTTTTTGAAATGATCGAATAGTATGCTCTAAACGGGGATGAAATTTCCTTAATTTTCATTATTATTTATCAAAGAAATTGGTATCAAAAGAAAACTGAAAGACGTTTCGGTACCGAATGATAAAGCAAATATTTTTTATTATTATTATTATTATTTTTTATTTTGCTTTTAAAAGGGGGTATAAAACCTTTCAATATATAGTAATAATATGATTTTGCTTATTGCACAAAATTAAAAATATAAATTTATATAATGACTTCTTTCTATTTTTACACTTAAAAATTTCTTGAAAATTTTTTTATTTAATTATCAAATTAATTTTCGAAAGTTTTCACATTAAAAAAAAATAAATAAATAAAAGTTTAAACAAATCGCTGATACAAACTAAAACCACTTTCTTCTTCAAATTTTCTTCATGCACTTAAAAAAAAAAAAATTAAGGAAAATAAGAGAGGTATCAGTATGGCACACCTCAACCTGAATAATGATAATTAAGACAATTGTTTTTTCAATTATACGACTTTATAATAAATCTTTAAAGTGTGCCTTACTTTCTATTTTTTTTTTTAAATTTTTTGATAAAATCAAAATTTTCACTCTTATTTGAAGAAAAAATAAAATAAAAAAAAGTTATCAGCAGAAATTTTTTGAAATTCAAAAAAAAAAAAAATGTCCTTTCTACGAGGATAATAAACCATATACTCGTATAGGTATATGTATGTAAATTGTAGATCTGAATTTATGCATTTTCAATACATATAACAGAATATTTCTTAAATTAAAAGTATTTTTTCTTGTAGTAGTTTTTTATTTGATTTTTCACCATTCATAATTTAATTTTATTTTCTTTCCTTTCTTATATGTAGTGATGATAGTTTAGTGCACAAATTTAAAATCACTATTTAGAAATTATGTATATGTATTATACATGAGAATGAGAATACCTATACACTAAAATGAGAAAATGTATTTTTAGTATTTTTATTATTTTCTATTCTTTTAGAAAAATTATTTAAAAAAAAAAATTAAAATAAAAACAACAACAACAATACAAATTAATTGCACACTTTATAAACACATTTTCATACATATACATATAAACACAATTCAATTAAAAATCAATTATTTTTAATTATTTTTTATTTTTATTTTTAATTTTTTTCCAATTGAAATCAATTATATACAAAAATAAAAAACACAAAAATTATATACCTATATATGTGCCATACTGTGCAGTACCTCAAAAATGTATTTTTTTAATTATACGTGTAAATTATATAAATGTAAATTTATTGTTCTCTTGTATATTATATCATATTATGTTCAATGTTATTTATAATACATACATATATATAAAAAAAAAAATAAATAAATAATAATAATAATCCTTTTTCATTACAATATTAATTAAAATGAAAGACAAAATGTTAATTTCTAATCAAAAGCCATTTCAATTATTACAAGTTCATATATAATTTCAATTTATTTTTTTTAATTTTTTATATTTTATTTTTCAAAAATTTTATTATTGTTTCTACATAAATGTAAATAAAGTTATGTATAAAAACAAAAAAACAAAATTTTTCAAAATCACGCGTTAAAATATAATTTTTGCACACATTTTGTTGGTTATATAGTATAAAAAAAAATTAATTCGCACTTTTTTCACGAGATATGTTGTAATATTTCGTATACAAAAAAAAAAAAAACAAAACAAAAAATTATATTACAAATTTTCAATATGGGAATGGCTTAAATCAAAATAAATAAATAATTAACAATTTTTAATGGTATTTAACAGAAACCCAAATAAAATACAATAATTATATACATATAATTAAAAAATTTATATTGTGCAATTCGATAACATGCACAAAATTATTAACTTATATGTTGATTTTTTTAATTTTTGATGTTGTGTTAGTATTTTGTAAATTTTATGTGTTATTGTTTTTGTGTATTAGTTTTGTGTTTAAAGCTTATTTTATGATGTGTATTTGCTTATTACTTTTATGTATAATTCTGCACAATACAAAAATAATATTATTTTTACAATATTTAATTTTTAAAAAATACAAAAAAAACTACTTACATATAATTTTTTTCAAAAATATTAAAATTTTTCTTTATATTTTCTTCCTTTCTCTTTCAATTATATTTGATTTCAAATAAAATTATTTAGATTTCTGAACTTAATGCTCAAGTTAACGATCTCCGTGGTAAATTGTAAGTATATTTTAATATTTTCATAATTAATTTAAATTTAAAAAAAAAAAAAAGATATCCAAAGCAACCATATTTTAAGCAATGCAAAAATTGTACACAGTTCTCTTAAAGTGCACAAGAGTCAGGCACATTTGAATCACACAATTACACATGGTTGCTTGGGTATGGGTATGGGTTCGTTTATCGAAAATCGTATGGAATTTCAGTAAATTTTCCTAAAATTTACCAAATGGGTATATCCTTATCATGAAATATACTGAAAAATTGAATGGTATTAGACTTATTAGAGAAAAGGATATCTGCACTAAACTAAACTAAACAATATACATATATGTATATATATATGTATAATATTTATCTATACGTTTTTCGAGCATACCCATTTGCGTTAACAAAAATCAATCATAGTGAGAAAAAAAAGAACATGTAATTTAAAAAACAATTATTTTTTTGCTATAGCGTCAAACCAACATTGAAAAAGGTTTCCAAGTACGAAAACAAATTCGCCAAATTACAAAAGAAAGCAGCAGAATTTAACTTCCGTAATCAACTCAAAGTTGTTAAAAAGAAGGAATTCACCTTGGAAGAAGAAGAAAAGGAGGTGGGTATAAAATTTAAAAAATGATAAATTATCATAATTTAAATTTTAATTTATAATTAATTTACTATTACCGTGAATCGACATTTTTGTAAATTATTTTTTAATTTTTAATTTTTAAAAGTTTGTTTACCTTCAATTTAGAAAAAATAAAATTTTTAAATTGGATTTGTACACAAACTATCAAGACTGATTAGAATAAATAAATAAAAATAAAAGAATAATTTATTTGAAGGAAAATATCGAAGTTCAACACAAAGCCAAACAAACATTTTTAAAAATAACAGTGAATCTTTGAAAACATCATAGATGATGATCATCAATATTAATGAAATTCAGAAATTCAACTCAAAAATTTAAGCTGAATTTCATCAATTGACGATTATTTGAGGTTTTCGAAGATGAACACCGGTTTCAATTATTTTTCATCTTATTGGCTAACGGAATATTAAATAACTCTATCTGAATCCATTGAGAGAAAAAATGTTATGCGATTTTGTTGCCAATAATTTATAATACTTTGAGTTTTTATTTTTCTTTACAATTTATCAATTTTCTCAAAAATAAATTTAAGATACGATTTTTATTCGTTGTTCCTACTACTAAGTAAATCTACTCATTTTTTTTTTAAACTACAACATAATAATCAAAAAACTGGAAATCCTGATCGTTTTATTTAAAAATTTTGAATTAAAAGAATAAATAAATACGAAAATATTAGAATAAAAAAAAACCTTTAAGTAACAAGTATTAACTTCAAATTAAAACAAATATTTTCTATGTAAAACCGTAAAACTTATAGAGTGCTTTATAATTTTAATTTCTCATGCTAAAAGTGCTCAAAGCAAATAAAAGTCTTATAAATCAAGTCTAATAATGTACAGTAAAAAAGTGAAAGAAAATAAAAAAAAAAAATAATAATAATTAATAATAATTGCTTAATGCTAATGCTTAATTCTTTAGAATAAAATTATATTAATTTTCAATTAACATTATAACAATAATTCTTCATGAGTTTATGGATTTGTTCTAGCAGAAAAAAATTAAAGATCCAAAAGAAACGAAAAAAGCTGATGCTGCTGCAAATGCTGCAAAAGTTGCTGGTGCGGCGGCACCAGCAGCTGCTGCAGCGGCTGCTAAAAAATGTAAGGATAATGCAATAAATAAAAT